>OY720639.1:91028558-92268750 GCA_963169105.1 Ceriagrion tenellum | reverse complement strand
TGGCGTAAAACAAGAATTTTGATACCCAGTTCATACCACGGGAAAAGGTCCCGCATGGCGCTTGAATATTTAATCTAGCTAATCATTGAAATGAGAGAGATGATGCCCTGTCAGGGGCCGAAATATCGTTCGGACAGAAAATTTCATGGAACAGAATATGAGCAGAATGGTTTATTTTAGTAGGGAAATAATAAACCAAGTTCGTATCTCCAAAAATAAAAGAATAAATTTAAAAAATATATATATTGCCTATTTTACCGGGGCAAATACAATTTTTCGCAAGTTATTCACAGGAAAAACAATATCAAAGATTATTTACTTATATATCATTTGCAACTGTTAACAGGAACAATTCACGTTGCTATTCATCATTAGTCAAATTATTGCCCTTTAGAAATTTAGTTACTCATTGTACAGCTCTTTCCGCTGTATCATTAACAATTTTGATGTTATTAACAACACTAAGTCCATTGAGGAAATCCTGATCAAGCCTCCACAAGTCCGGGTCTTTATCTATAATGCTCGGTGAAATACCAGTTACATTGACAATTTTGTTATATTGTTTTGTGACAAAGTCCTTCAGCTGTAATTGAAGAACAGAAAATTACTTCTTTCTCTCCAGCCTTTTCACGGAGACCTCGACCATAACCGATTTTTGCTCCAAAGGCACTTCATCATCAAACAAGGCGAAGCAGACCACTTTTGGTGACAAATACTATATTGAGTATATATATATTTCTCTTCCGTTTCCGAATCAAGTTGCTGTGGTTCTTCATTCACAGAAGTTTTTTCAAAGAGCTTCCTCTTGTTCTCCTCTGAGACTCGTCCAGCTAGAGGGGTTTTGGAGATACAAACTTGGTTTATTTTTTCCTACTAAAGCAAACCATTCTGCACAAAGTCTGTTTCATGAAATTTTCTGTCCAAACGATATTTCGGCCCCTGACAGGGCATCATCTCTCTCGTTTCAATGATCAGCTAGATTAAATATTAAAGCGCCGTGCGGGACCTTTTCCCGTGGTCTGATGGGGTCGACCCGGGTATCAAAATTCTTGTTTTACGCCGTAGCACCGAATAAGACTTACCCGACTCGAAAATGTTGACTTTCACTTTTTTTGGCCCGCTCTAATGTCTCGTGGTGTCATTTACCATTTTGTATCGATCCTAGGACTGAAACAATGATTTTTAAAATTTCGAACATTTTTCAAGTGGCAGCTTTCCTTAGATCTTAACCAAATTAATAGATTAAAGTCGACAGTGATATCATCGAAAAAAATAGTTGATGACTGTAATAGTACTCAAAAATGATCCATAGGTAGCGTGAAGGATTCGTCTTATGGATGAATTAAGCCGGGCAAGGTGAAGGTCGGGAAAAACAAGGCCGTGCAAGTCATACTTGCAAGAAAGTAGAGCAGAATACTTTACACTTGGCCAAGCCTCGTTTATATGGCCCTCGGTAAACTTGTCAGATGCGTTATATATGGAAGCTGATATCACATTAACATTTGTGCGGATCATTATGAAATGAAAACTTTAACTTAGTAATTCCACATAATATTTATTGACAACCTTGGTTTCGGCTTATGAAGTCATCATCAGGTACCTACATGTATAAGAAAACTGCTCTCATAAATACTCACAAAAAGGGTGAAAAATGCAGGTTTACCCATATTTGGGTACCCTTTACTTGCAGAGCTCCCCTACTTCCCCCCATTAACCCAATCCCTTCCAACACATCAATAACCTTGAACTCACTTCCCCCCTCACCGGCTGGATTGGATTTTGGGGAGATGACCGACGGCTAAGGTCATTTGCGCCAAAGGAGATATGTAAGGGAAGAAGCGTGGAGAGAAACCCGGCGTCGGCATTAGCCTCCTCTTAACGAATGACGCTAAGGAGACCACGGTTTAACGTCTCATACGACAGACGGAGTTCTGTACTTGAAGTGCCCTACACAAGACACTCAAGTAGGGATCGGGTTGCCTCTGAAAAACATCCTCCTCTGCAGGGAGTTGAACCCTGGCCGTCCGCATGGATAGCCAGCACTCTAGCCACCACACCAACCCGATTCCCCCCCTCCTCACCGGCTTTCACCCACTTTGTTACTGTATATATGAGCAGATTTCTTATCCATGTACCTGAAGATGGTATCGTAAGTCAAAACCTAGGTTGTTAATAAATTTTATGTGGAATTACCAAGTTACAGCTTTCATTTAATAATGTAAAGCAAGTTCCACAAAGTTTTTCCTGGCACATCCAGTCTGATTTGTGCGGGATATACGTTGCCACATGTGAGGGATGGACTATTCTATTAGATCCGGCGAAACAATATGAAATAAAATAATCAACTGCGGGATCACGGGAAAATATGTTATTATTACGTGTTTTACGAGTAATACACGAAAATACTGAAATATTGTCATTGATTTAAGGAGAAAAATGTAAATCAAATGTCGTTAGATGGACTGAGGCATGATCAAGAGAACAGAAATGCAAGAATGGCTCATTATGGAGAAAATAGTTAAGGGGTTTCCATCGCAACTAATTGAATCAAAATAAATACTAAATTTCCCATTTTGTTTGGTTTAAAAATTCTAACTTTGCTAATGTACTCGTTGCCTTAGGGAAACCAAAATGAATAGAAAAATATAGAGGTTATTCCGCATTTATATTAAAAATGAACATTTTTTTCTAGGCTCAGGAGCCGACTGCCGCGCAATTTACATGAGAGTTCCGAATCTTTACTTCAACTACGGAAGTAAATCGGTAATATGTAAAATACGAGATTTTTTATTCTTTTTCTCGGGAAATAAATCTCTCTTAAATACGAGATTTTATTCTTTTTCTCGGGTTTTTAACTTACCTGTAAACAGTTTTCTGCGAAAGTGACTTCTTTATCGAATTACTGCATTATTGATTACGGCATTTATTTTTCATTGAAAATTACTATTTTCAGCATGATTCTCCCTTTTTTCTGTCGAGTATTTAGTATCTTCTAGTGTAATCTGTGAGAAAAATGTCTTGTAAATAAACTATTTTTCTGTGCAAATCTGATTGTGGACACGTTATTCTGTACGTATCCCAATTTTAAATAAAAGAACATTGTCGTCATTCACCTCCGAAGAGGAACCGTTTTCTAGGGCTAAAATACCACAACGAAGGTCTTTGAATTCACTTCCTCTTAAGATAATTGCGAGATGTCTTTGGATTTATATATACATAGCAAGAATATAGGCAATATGACAACTCTTGATTATGAAAAAACTCTTTATTACGTTTATACTTATCTATGTCGGCAGACGACAAATCTTTGTTCAAACAACGTGAGGCTAAAACCATCTAATCAACTTCTCGAGCTTAATATACCAATGAGTAGCGCAAATGGCGTGGAACATCGTTCAGTACATGGTTGACATATGTTCAAGAATTCAGAAAATATCTATAATAACTTACGTAAGTGTTGAGATAGGAGGTAGATATGTTTATTTAATATTTTGATGTTGTACAACACAAGGCAGGGTCAAAATTAGATAACACCCAAATTAGTGAACGAACCCTGTGACTTGGATCTAAGCTTGTCACCGAAGATTTTCTATTAACGTTTATGTTTTAATAAAAATTCCATTTTCCGACAAATTTTTTTTTCCTGAATGCTTATTTACTTGCTTCAATAGTTCACTAAAACTGATGGTAACTTCATAATCTTTGAACCTATCATTATCATCCTCCTTAAATAATTAGGGGACTTCATTATACTTGCAAGTTATGTAGAGAAATCCAAATTTTTATTAATGCATGACCACATGGACCCTTTAAATCTGTGATGATGTGTGGAAGGGTCTCGGAAATTTTCCCCTTTGCTCCGACCCCACGTCCCCCGACCCGCGTCCGGCCAACGCACCGCTGTCTCCCTCGCGTCTGGCGCCCTCTGCTGAGAACCGATGTGGACGTGGGTCGGAGAGGGATGTGAAATGGCGGGAGGCGGCGGGCAATGTCGACGGGGATCGTGGGGAGAGCCGAAGGGTTTAGACATCGGGAGATTGAAAGGCGAGTGGCGGCGGAGGTGGAGGGCTTGCACCGAAGAACGGTCGGGCGAAAGTTCATCACCCCCGTCATAGGTGACGCATGTGCAGCGAGAAGTGCTCAGGCGGTGGCCGCGCTGACTCACTCTTCACCCAACCCCTCTTCCTCCGCCTCATCGCACCGGATCATGTGATGTTTTGATAAGCGTTTTCGCCGGCTGCTTCAAAATGAATATTTCATATTTTTTTCCCGTTCGCAGACGTCTCGCCCGCTTCGTTTTCTTTCAATTCGATCTCTTGCGATGGCGGCGCGGTTCTCGAGGAAATGTAAAGCCCCCTCGGCGTCCATTTGTTTAAACAAACTATTATTTCTCACAGAAATATCACACCGCTCTCGCAGTAATATGTGGTTCACTCAGTATTTTTCCAGTTATGATAGAGATTAAAATAAACTGGTATTTAAAATTTTCTAATTGAAAACTATATTATGATCACACATCAATTTCTCCTTATGCTTACTTTTATTCAGCCAATTTTTTCTCGCCGCACAGTTGTGCAATCTAAGAAAAATATATTGAGTTATTCCTGAAAATATAAATTACCTTCATACCAATTCTAAATGAACTCCAGATATATTTTTAAAAAAGCTAGTAAAAAATTATAAAGAGTCGGTCCTTCCCTTCGTGGTTGGTTTAAAATGAAAATACATCATGGCTTGCAAGTGTATATTTTAGCAAAATACGTCAAACAATCCTTATTCATTTTATGGTTTAAAACTCCCTTTTAGCCGCCCATTTTTAGTGTCTAGCCCTGGTGACTACATTATTTGTGCCAGAGAGTAGTTTTACGCAGTATTCTTTGCCTTCAGACTAGAAAGAAGGTATAGTTGATCCCATTATCGTCTAAATTCACTGTGTTATTTCCGAGACATAGATGCATTAAATGAATGTGGCAAAGATAGTAGCATTAGCACTATCGAGCATTTTAATAATGTAGACGTCGTGATATAATATTCTCTTTTCCAGAGAACGTGGAAAATAAGAGCAATAACCTTTCAAATAATTAGTAAGTCCTTCACTAAAGGCATTTAGAGCTCGTGCAGTTTAATAATACACTCATTTGCTAACTTACCACTCCTTTCACTTAAGACATTTTTGGCAGAGCTCAATTTTTAGCTTGGGAACATAGAAATCTGGCCACAGTGATAAATTTCTCCGAATTACCCAGCCCTTAGACGTCTCCTTTGTTTGGTAACCTTCATCCATTGTTTCCTATTCTTAAGACTTCTTAAATTTTTTCAAATGTTTTGGGGGCTAAGAGGCAAGACTAAAATATGTGGGGGCAATCACCACAGGGCCACTCTTACAGTGGGCAACGTGGTTTTCTAGGCTAAGAGATAATTATGTTGGGAATGTTTAGCTAGAACCTATCCTCTCAGTTCGTGGGAGATACCTAACCCCTGGTAGCGGAGACCTTTGAAGGGTTCCAGTAACGCACGAAACTCGCCTGCCACCACGAATTTTAGACCTGCCTCCTAGCCCCAACACATTTGTAAATGATAATAATAACGTTACATTTTTATGCTGGCACCAAGTTCAGGCATGCCTATACTGGTTTCCGTTATTGTTTCGTTGTAGTCCGAGCGGTCTGCGAAGTTTCGTATGTATCGAGGAGGTATAAATCGGTCAACGCAATGAGAGAGGACATGTTTTGATGAGGTTTGGTAACTCATCTAATAGAATCACACAAGAATGACCAAATTTTCGAGGCTCTACACAATATTTTCTGTACCCTGATTGGCTCTTAGAATGTCCCGTGACTACCCACCAACTTTCACTTGTACGAACGAGTTTTTGTACCAAATCTGTTTTGCAGTGGATCTCTCTTATTTTGTCACTTCTTTCAGACCTAAAGACGTAGTGAGGCGTCATAATAATATTCTCTGTGTCGATCTTAAACATATTAGTTCTGAATTTACTTTAAATGAAGAAATAAGACTGTGTGAAAATTAAAATGCAATATTTTATTTCATGTATCAATTTTCTGCAAAGTTAAGCCCGAAATTTTAACTTTTACTCCTAAGGTAACTCATACTGTATTTGGTCAACTTTGAAAATTGAATTCTTCAACTCAAATCTTTTCAAATTGAATTGAGATGCGAATGAACACTAGGTCTCGATAAATGGATAGGGTGAGAAGCGGGGAAATATAAAACATTATCAGGAAGACAACGTACAAATGAGTACGTTAACTTACATGTTATGCATTAGATAGATTTATGTGTAATATGTTCATATGAAACATAAAGAAGGGAGAAACTTAGAGGAGACCACAAGACAATTACATGGGACTTGTAAAACAGGATATGAAGCAAAAGAGTGACATGGACATAATGGATTCAGCTGAGGATGGAATATAACAAAGGTCTGCTATAAAAGAAGCAACTTAGGATTTAAAAAAATATGGGGTAGGATTTAGGTAGAATTAGGTAGACAACATGGTAAATTACTTATATTTGAGGATAAATTCTGACTCTTTTCGTGGTTTTCGTTAATATTCCTTTTATTACTGCCACTCTCATTATTTAAAATCCTACTTTATCCATATTTTTCAATTAATTTTCACAAATTATTTCAGTTCCTGCAGAGCCCATTATACTATGCCTAGAAATTTAATGTCCTCAATATTTAAATTCGCCATGACGTATTTTAGCGACATAGAACATTTTTTATCCATAAATCATTATTTTTACGCATTAAAGATCAACAAATGATCACCTTAAAAAACAGTAATTCTTGCAAAGGTTAAATTGGATCTAGCACTCCTGTCATGAATTATGCAAGAATTTGCCTTGACAATGTTGGATAAAATGTAATGGATTTATTTAGTATTGCAATTTAAATTTCATTTTACATCCAAATAAATGGCTATCAATTTTGCTACGGTCATGGAAAATATTTTATCGGTATAATAAATTTACGATAAATTTACTTGTAAATTTAGCTCAATATAAAATTCTGCCATGCTTGTTCATCCAATGAATTAGGTCGCATCTTTCATTAGCTCGATAGAACATTTTATGCGGTGAATTAATGTATTTTTACTGAATATTCATGAGATTAATTGCTATTGAACGCGAATTAAAATTATTTTGATACGTGATCAAAAATTAGATGCATGAATGTTTAATAATGGGCGAGAATATTGAAAATATGCAAAGAATATGGTGGCAACCATTCCTCCGCGTCATGTGCGTTTGTTTTTTTTTACTTAGCTGGATACTTTTGGGCGCCATTACTACTTATGCGTATGCAAAATACCCACCACTTTGTCTTTTTTGGGGTAGGCAGAGTCAAAAACTTTTGTTTTTCAGTGATAGCCCTAAACCATGAAAAAATCTTCCGGACTTCCTCTATCCTCGTCGGTATCTTTTGCTTAATAACCCCAAGCATTGCTGAGTCTGGAAGTGGTCGTTTTTGACGCCTTCGAGCGGTCGCGTGTGAGACTTTTCTCAGACTCTGCTTTTGAGCAATTATCTACATTATACTTCAGTCAATATTCGTTAAAAACAGAAATGTTGTTTAAATATTCTAATATATACTCGTAGTTACCGTAGCTAGCTTCATATTTGAGTACACGAATTAATGATAAAATTATTTCGGGAACTGAACTGTAAACATCATACATGGCTTCAGTATCTGCTCATACATAGCCAGCTTCAAACTTCCACTCATTATCTTTATATATGTAATTCTTCTGTACGTGTGTATGTCTCTAAACTCTTCCTAAACGGCTGGATCGATTTCGATGAAATTTTTGTGTGTGGTAGAGTGGGTCCTTGGATGGTTTAGATTCACAATTGGACCCGGTAGGTGGCGCTGCTACCGGGTTCTATGAATTTTATTTGATGAATTTTTTTAAATTTTTTTAAAGATTTTTCGCATATCAGAACGTATCACTCCAAAATTACACCCCTCCCAAATCCCCCCCAATATTTTTTAAAATGAAAAAAAAGTGATAAGTTCATGAATAATTGACGGTTAAAAACTTCTGAGAAGATCATGAATATTTGAATTGAGAATAATGTATAGTTATGTTTGTGTACCATAGGTGGGGCTGAAGTCGAATTCTGTGGTATTAGACGTACGCATCAATACATGCGAAAGTCGTCGCAGTGCGTCGTAGCTTGGCGTTTTTTTGACATTTCAACTTATGTTCGCTGTGTTTCGATATTCCACGATCACAATTGCGTGCATATTGAGTGTATTGTTCATCGACAAAACATATTGAAGTAACGTTTGTTCATATTGAAGTAATCGTTTTAAATATAAATGAAGTACTTGCCTAGAACCCTTTTTACGAATCCTAATCTACGGTTTGCTACACTAGTTATTTCCCTGATGTGTTTCCCCCATGACGTCTTCAGTGATGGTGATGATGATGATGATACATTGTGCAAATGACTCAATGTCAAATCGTCACTTATATCAGGATTGTCACTTATATCAGAATCATTCAGGATATAGTTCATCGAAAATACGAGTATCGAAAAAACATTTGTCGAACCCGCTAATAGCAGGCAAGCCAACGTTTGGGCAGGACAACGTCTGTCGGGTGTGCTAGTAGTTTATAAATATGGTTCTACTCGTGTCCTCTGTCTCACTTCTCAACGTAGTAAATACAACCTTGCCTATGTTCTCCGAGAGGTAGACGTAACTGACTGATACAAAAAAACTAATGTTTGTGGTCGCACGACCAGGTGATTTCTCACATTTTGTAACCGATGGTATCAGTAAAATCATTACATGCCTCTGGATGCTTCCTTCATTTTGATTTGGGAGGCTTCTACATCTACATACTACTCGGCAAGCCACCGCATGGGTGAGTGGCAGGGGATTTAAGAAAACCATCTGTATATAAATGTAAGGGATAAGATTTTGGGAGGTTAAATGGTGACGTGTATTATGGAAGTGTATTGAGTGGATATCAGTGTTTACTGTGCTACAGTTTTTATTTATAACTATTATCCCTTATTGTGCGTAGAGAGAAGACATTTTTGCACCTTTCTTATTGGTAATTCAGGTGTTTCTCACTTTTCTCCTGAAACACCCTATGTATTAGGAGGTCGGCCAAACACGCCCTTTTAGCTCTAAGAGATTAGGCTGCGGTAGAAATCAGAACTTAAAGGGAGTTTTTGGCCGATGTATACAGCTCCCGTATACTTAGGTTGTATCAGGTCTATCAGGTTTAAAGTCTTCGCCCTCCCCTCCATTTCCCGCCCCTGACAACAGTGCTACTGCTGGTACAGTGTAAAATGCGTTGTAAGAGTTCAGTACAATGTTCCAAGTATCTTAATTATACTTAATTTTTAACATAATAATATATTCAAAATTACGTATACTGCCTATTTTCTCCATAGCTACTGCGAAAATAATCCGTAGAAGGATTCTCACCAACTATAAGTGCAAAGAATCTCCAAAATATTCATCATACTCATCATTGTGATCGCCTGATTTTCAAAAAATTGAATGGGTCATCCGCGGTCGAAATAGTTAACCAAGCATCAAAAAGCGAAAATTTACAACATTTACTGTAAATATTTATCCTAAAACTTGAATACTGTGCAGAGAGATTTAATTTACAGAACAGAGTCGTAAATTTGTACCGCGCAAGCGTATGCAGTCCGTGGATACGCAGACGTCTTTCGATGAGTGTCCTCCGGGCTTCGCCGAAGCGCGCAAGATATCTGCAGGGATTTGAGTGGCGGAGGGAACGAGCAGTGCATTGGTGTCGTCAACAGGAGAGTTTCCCTAATAAGTGGGGAAGGGCAAATGCGGATAGTGTGGGCACTACTCATCCCGACTCTAACACGAAGTAGGGCATCCCTGGGGAGGGGGTGTCGCTGTGGAGTGGAAGGAGGACGAATGAAAGCGACGCGTTGGTGAATTGAAACGGATTACCAGGCAGCCCAGACGTCGCCAATGGTATACGCATTGTGGAAGCACCTATCTGCTTTCCAGCTAGGGCAAAATAGGAAATTCGAGAATTGTGGGTCAACGGAATGGACTGAGAGCTCTTTCGATAAACGGCAGAGGCAGGCTTTACATTGCGTGCTTGAATTTTAACATCGTAATACAGTAAATGTTTTGTACTGCATGAAACGTAACATATTTCATCGCTTAAGTAGGCAATATGTTATTATTTTATATATATGTTGTTATTATATGCCCAATCATAAATGGTGCATTTAATCGCGATTATATTTTCCCCAGGATACAGGCAATAAAGTGCAATGGCGAATTTTTTTGCGTTGATCCATTTCCACAAATGTGAACGCGCGAGTAGCAAAAAATTCAGCCTCCACTGCACGACTTTAATGGAGGTTGGTAAAATATTAGCCCCGCCTTAAATAAAGTTGATTGAAACAATATCGTCCAGAAATCAAACTGTGATAATCAAAATATCGCACAGAGGTGCCGACTTACATAACGTGTATTCAGCGTCATACTGTAGGTTTTTACATTACGTAATACAAGACGCAGTGTCTCGTATGAAAGCATGAGGCGACGTCTCGTATTTCTCTCTGCTAGTTGCTTTAATTTACATTCATTTTAGTTTTCTACCAGCTGTTTGGTAGGTTATTGGACTGTACTTAACATAATCCATTTTCACTCCTATGGATGGCCCGCCAATAGGTCTCTCATGAATTCCCCATATCGCCTCCCGCTTCCTATTTCGTCCAGAATTCCTATCCTCTTTTGTCCTCTACCGCGATTCCTCAGTGTTCTCCCATCTATCACCCTCTTCAGCATCCCCTCTACTTTCAAAATGTCCTCCATCACCTCTTCTGCCTCCTCCGGACCGCCGCTACTAGATTCCTCTCCTCCCATTCTAAATCCAATACCTCCTCGTTCGTCCTATTCGCCACCCAGCACATCCTCTGTATCCTTCTCCGCACCCACATCTCAAACACCTCAAGTCTACGAACATCATCCCTTCGCAATGACCAAGTCTCCGACCCATACAGTAGTGCGCTCTATATTAGAGCTTTCACCTGCCTTTTCCTTACGTCCGTACTCAGATCCCCCTCATAAATTCCCTCTTCTTTGATAGTCATTCTTTGCTTAATCGCATAGCAAAGCAAAATATAATATAGTATTTTATAAGATAGGATTAACACCAGAAGGACGGACTTTGCTTACTACCTAGAAGGACGGTAAGGGGTCAAATATGACCCCTTGTTATAAATTTTGTTTTTAGAGATAAATTTATTCGATTATTGTTTAATATTATAAAAACAACCAAAATGAATAAATATAAGACAATACACAATGTTAAACGTTGTTCTACAAAAAAAGTGATGGTAGTCAAAAATGACCCCTTCCCGTCCTTCTAGGTTAAACGGCGCACAGGTGCCAAAATTTCAAGAATAATCCAACGAAATTAATGGATATCAAAGAGCACCTTAAATGGATAAAAGTCACAAATTCAAAGTAATATCCGTGCTGAACAAAAGAAATGGCAAACGACGAAAATCGAAAAGGGGTAAAAAATAACCCCCTCCGTCTTTCTAGTGTTTATCTCATGGCATCCTGGTGTCTCGCACTACCCTGTACATCTTGAGATACCGCACAGCACTTACAATAGCATTTCCAATAATATGGCATGCCGAACAATATTATAAATAGACTATGGGCTCTATTATCTACAAGTAATCGTAACTATCGTATGAGAAATTTGGCGATGATCCCAAGTTTTATTGAAGTATCGCATGCTGCCACACCACCTTATATTTTTCATGCGATTATTGTTACAAATGGACTCGGTGTCATCAATGGTATTTAAATTTTAAGATTAGTTGACTGCAGACCTCCACCGTTTCCTATCTAATCCTAGTTCCCTTGCCTGCTGGTATCTCTTCCTCTGAACTCTCTTCTTTATTTGGTCAATGAACTTATTCATGAGTCTTCCTCTGGGGACTTTTCCATTTATTTTACCTTCAGTTATGTTCTTCACAAACGTATTGTGCGTCGGAGTGTGTCAAATTCATCTTTTCTGCATGGTGCTCCATATGGTCATTTCCTCTTCTACTCATCTGTACAATTCATCACAACTTTTTTGCCCGTCCATTTCATCTTCAGCATCCTCCTCCAGCACCAGATTTTGAAGGTCTTTAGTCTTTTCTGGTCAGCTTTTCCAATGGTCAGCTTTGCAATTGACATAATGTAGCAACGAAATATGACTAAATTGACAAAACTATGCGATGATATTGTTCATTCATCCGAGAATATTCACATGTTGACTTCCATTTATCGTCCCGTCCGTAATATTAAGGGGCCCCTTTTGCGAAACGCCATAATACTTATTACGTCCGAATTATTAATTTAATCATTTGAATTTTCGATTATGGAATTATCAGTAGTCAACGCTTGTCTAAAACTAATAATTTTAATATCGAAAAAGGAAGCTTTCACTTGCTGAAAGGAAGTTAAATTTATCACGATTAAGTTTGTGACTTCCGCAATTTGTTCTCGCAACCCTACTCTCAAAAACAAATTGTGGAAGTCACATACTTTATTTTGATCATTGAAGTATAATTTTGGATGAAAAGTATCATGTAGTCGTGTAGTTTGCCATTATTTAATAAAATCTTATAGAGGTTTTTTAACCCTCTATGGACGTAATTACGAAATGTCAGCATGAAAAAAGTACTACTGCTACATTAGTATTTTTAAAGTGCTATATAAGCATTTTTTTTAAATCCAGTTTATTTTATCATGACATTTATTTTGAAATGTGACATATTTCTATTGTATATATTTAATTTAACATAATACTTTACATAATTATATTTACACAAGGTATACTTCAACGTTATCTTCATAACGTACCTTTTTTCAATTTCAAAGGCTTTTCCAATTTTTTCTGCGTATGACAGCTGAAACTTTTATTTCTGAGCACCACCAGGCGCGCCAGCGTCTGTGAATAGCGTCACACATTTATATATTCAAATTGTTCGAAAAACCGCCGAAAGAGACAGATTTCCACGCACATAATTCGTATTGTCACAATTCAGTCTAGCACTGCAACTAAATGGAAAAGCCTCTTAGAAATCAGATATTATAATAATTATGAAACGTAACAAATTTGACTCACTCGTCCATAGAGGGTTAATTTCTGCTTGCGAGAATTTTTGCAAAGTGTCGAGAATCGACCAGTGCGATGCCTCGTGAATATCGAAATCGATGTATAGCAATATCGCACTGGCCCTCTGCGTGGTAAGGGAGGTGGCTCAAGGATTTTCCGACGGGAAAGGAATAGTGAGGAAGCGAGGATGCTTTTGGAAATGAGGAAAAGGGATCGCACGACGCAGGAAATACGACTGGATGCGAGGATTTGCTCGGTGGCGGGCACTTTATCGCGCGTGCATGATGGATCGCTCAAAAGCGCATAGGTACTTCCCTCTTTCGGTACCACTCGTCGTTGATGTGGCCATGTAACAGCGCTACGTTGAATAAAGATATCCCGGCGCTAAAATTGCAGTTAGTCTCGCGGAGATAAGTAGTTTTTGAAAGTAAAAAAAATAGAGATTGCCTCGTGGTGTTGGGATCCGGGTGGAGAGGGTTGGTTGAATCCCGTTGACTGATGGACTGTGTGTTCCCGTACCCTCAGCGGAAATCGTTTCATGACGGTGCGTGGTGTATATCTACGGCGAGCACCTTTTTGTGTTGTGGGTGTGCACCCGCTACATTCAGCTCTTGTCTTCTCGCGTGACAGTAAATTCGTGATTTAGGTTCCACCTGTGTAGTCGCTTCATTTTCCGCCGCTAGTGGAGGAGGCAGCAGTGATTACGTCTGTTTTGAGCAGTCGGTTGCGTAGGGAATGCGCTTTTATCTCGATTTTTCCGCGTCGCACCTCAGGCGAAATGAGAGAGAGTCAAAGACCTGTTGGGCATTTTACACAGCAGACAAAACAGCAGTCAGTATATAATTTTGATTCTTCTATCAGATTTGAAATAGCGAAGCATTTCAGAAAATATGTGCTGTCGAAATGTAAAGTGTCTAAATGGTTTAGCATGCATGCACCTTAGAGAAAAATCAAAGGTGAGAAATTGGAAAAAAACAGAATAATTTCCTTACCAAAGTGAATGTATACATTTTCTTAACACAATCTTATAATTCATTTACTCAGCAATATTCGGCACATTATTGTGAAATATAATCTTGAATTTAAAAGGAGGAAACTTTGAAATGTTTGCTCCGTTTGTTTGTACAATGAGTTTCGACGCTTAAAGCGTCATCATCAGTTACAATAATCAGATGTAACTGTACATGATGATGACACTTAAAGCGTCGATACGCTTTGCATAAACAAATAAATAACAAAATGGATAATTTCATAGATTCACCGTTTCTTCCTTGTAGACAAATTTATTGGTGAAACAGCTATATGATAATGCCATAATGATATGCTATAATGTGGTAATACTCAATGATTTCACTTCTCATACTAATGAAAAAGAAGTATTAAATATTTCGGAGTGCACAGATAACCATAGCCACAATCTCTCTTGTCTGCATACTTAAGTTTCATAGGTTGATTCCGACACTACGTGCATGAGTTAGAAAAGTATCGATACACTTACAAATGATTCTGAGCACAGAACTGTTTTAAGTAGCCAGTTTAATGAAAAAGTGCGAAATGGAGGTTGAATCCCTATGGACAAGCATATATCATACGTTGTGCTAGAAACTAGTTTGGAAATAATATTTAACCTCTATCCATACCTGCGTTTCATTCTTATCCTGTTATATTGTTTAAATTAAAAATGAAAATCGATATGCACGTGGCAGACTGTACACTCATGGAAGTCCCAGGTAACGACTCTGATTATGTTAGCCAAGTGCTAACTTCTGCCCTTTTCCTATTTATGAGTGTGA
The DNA here is from genome assembly GCA_963169105.1 of Ceriagrion tenellum. Lineage (NCBI taxonomy): Eukaryota > Metazoa > Arthropoda > Insecta > Odonata > Coenagrionidae > Ceriagrion > Ceriagrion tenellum. The sequence goes on along the minus strand of OY720639.1, from coordinate 92,253,791 downwards.
AAAAATTAAATTGTGACTGTCACTTAATGTATAAATGTCTGTTTTTAGCTTGAGCTAAGAAATATTATTTATTTATCTTCAACTACTGATGGCAACAGCTCTAACGACCCATTATATCAAGGTGCAACGCTGTATATATATCGAAATATTGTACGCTGACATTCCTGCGTTGAGTAGAGAAAAATCTTTTCACAGGTGACTCATACCCGCAGGCATAGGGTTGGCTGATGAGTACTCCACCCCGTAACAACCAAGACCGGGTATTTTAAAAAATATATCTGCGGTCCATTCACATGGCTTTAGTCACCGACGTGCTGTTGTTTATTATTTGCAATTCTGCCTATCTCAATTAATTTTTCAATCTTCATAATTAGATATTTCCCCTAGAAATATATGTATTTCCTACACGTTTGCGAGTTATTTTACACCATAACTACTGCCAAACGTGTTTCTCCCCACATTTTACTTGGGATTAAAGCCATGCAGCTCAAGTTTCCGATATCTTGTTGTCATCACCATAGTACACAGGTTTCGGCTGAGTCGCTGATGGACCGATTCCTCTGTTTTACAATATCTCTTCACGCTACGTCCAACTCTTTTTACAGCCTCTTCGCTTCCGTTTTCTCATCAGGTTAACCACCCTTCAATTTCCCCTTTGGCTGCCTTGCGTTCACGCCGAGAATCACAGCCTTTCCTCTTCCCTCCGAACACGCGGAAGAAGTCTTACGTCTTGATGCGTGATAGAGCGGCCGCCTGGGAGGGGACGCCGTGCCCTGACCTCACAGGAGTGCGTTGACACCTCTCAGGCACCACGCATGGGGTCAGATCTTGACCATTCCATTAAGGTGGTCGGGGAAATTTTTGGTGATGCTCAGATTTTCATGTAACTTTGCATGCGGATACTTAATAGTAATATGCACAGATAAAAGTGAAAAATGTACCTTTTCCTATTTGATTTCTTGGCAGTGCAATGCCAGTTTGAAACTAAGCCTTATGATATTTGGCATATGTTTCGAAATAATTCGACTCTCTACTATATCAGATTTTCCCATAAACACGAAAATAAACGTTTCTTTTTTGGTATTAAATTGGTTGTTAACAAATAATGAGGTATCGTACCGAGGAAAAATGATGGATTTACTTATGGTTTATGCATAAATAATGAATTACGTGCCGCAGACAAAATTAGTAATACTGCTCTAATTGTAACGAATTTTTAAAAAACTATTCTTGCGAAATATATGTATAGATATATCGACCATATAAGCAAGTGTACTTCAGTGACGTGTGGTCCAAGGATATTTTCTCGACTAAGTTGAAAAGTTATTAAAATTTTTACCCGAGGATTACCGCTACACCTACCTTAATTCCGGAACCTTTTGGTCTGTTGTCATGGTGATGGTCTCTCACTATTTTTTAAAATAAGCCAATCGAATATGTAAAATTTTAAATAAAACTACATCGACGTCGATTGATAATAATATTTTCATTGATTTGAAACCCATACTTTTTTATCTTTTTCAAATATCTTGGGGGCTAGGAGGCAGGACTAAAATTTGTGAGGGTGATCGAAGCGAAGATTGTTCGTTACGTGGCGTTCCCAGTGCCACTCAGGGTAAAGTAAGCGTGCCGTAGAGCTACAAAAATGCAAGTGCTCTCCAACCTCCATGGAGTGAACTTCCTCATTCTGCTGGCTCTGTTTCCAAACCTCATTGCCACAGAGCCTCCATCATTGTGACCCCCGCGGTTTTCCCGGATGAGGGATAACAATCTTGGCAACGTTCCCGGACCCCAAGCACTAGAGGCCTTCGAACAGTTTTGTGTTACACGAAAAGCACCTCCACAAATTTTTGGCCTGCTTCCTAGCCACAGAGGCATTTAAAAAATAATAGTATGTGTCAGTAGTGGTAGGTAGGAGTCAGTTGAAGTGCTTTACTTCGTATTAAACTGATATTGCTTTGAATTTGTTTTAGTCATTTTCATGCATTTATTTTGCAGGAATCACCACAAGAAGTTCTGGACTCTGGAAGTCGAACCGGATCATTGGCCGAACCGATGCCCGTACTACCACGCCACCCAAACTTCGTGGATCAAGGATGGAAAAACAAGGTAAAAGAAGTCTTCAAAATAACTGCTCAAAAATTTAATGTGATAACTTTTCTCAAACCGTGTTTACGCGACACATGTCCCCAACACGTGGAAACATTTACCATTGAAATTTCATCACGTAAACAAGCAAAGTTGCGCAAATGCGAGAACGCGTGGCCATGAAATTGCCCCTGTTCTAATTTGAAGCATTTGTTTGCATATTGGTCTAGCCACGTACTTGCGTGGATACATAAGTAGTCCATAAACACGCCTGTATATGTTAGGAACGCCATTTAAAAAAAACGTTTAAAGAGTTGAATGAATTCGTTTTGAATTTAGATACATGCCAACATTTTGACTTAGCTACTTCAACTTTTTAACTTAAAAATTCATTTTCTTTCAGCGAGAAAGCCTTTTTTTATAACATGCCTTTCTAATGGGTGCCAAAGACTAGCGAAATTTTAATTTATATTTGCTGCTTAATTTACTTTTTTAAAGTGATTAAGTACGCATTTCTGGGTCCATGATAGAGATATCGTTAATGAGGTACACCCCAGTAAGATAAACCCAATAACCCCGAGAGCTACAGCTAAAGACTGACCGCTGAAGTGTCGTAAAATTTATGCGAAGTGTTTGAGCGAACTAGTACCGAATGAGTATAAAAAAGGAGCTTAAACGAGTTATGATCAAGGGTTTTATTATTCCGGAAGTAGAATTAATAATACTCAATAATATAGACACATTTATTTTACCCGTATTCCTTCGGCAAAGATTTCAGTCATAAATATTTTTTTGAAATGGGCCAGGCATCGAGAAAATTGCGATCGTATGAAGGAGGCGAGTGACTAAAACTTTTCTCAGATTAGCTACCCATTCCAAGTGCTAAGCATTGTTGCGTCCATTAAAATAATATATGTACTGTCATTAGTTCATAACTCAATCCATGACGTAGCTGTTGATTCCCCTGTTAGCACGCATATGACAACTTAATCAAGTAACCATGCATTCAAATTGGAATATTTGTATTAATTTTGCATAGAGGTCAATGAAAAGAAGAAAAATAAATTGTTGGACAAATGCATGCAAAAATCACTTACTGTGGAGAATCATGCAGTGAAAAATTGAAAGAAAGGGAGGAAGAGGACGCCTTGCATGGGTACGTCACAATTATTCAGACTTGCTTGTGTAAAGTGCTGCCCTCTTTCGGCATCTATGTTACTCTGTTTTCTATAGTATAATGTTTTGTTTTGGCACTCACTCGTTTTTTCGGTTGTTAAAAAGCATTAAAAAGCAAAGGGGTGTAAGGTAAAGTGATACGCGTACAGCCTCTCCCTTACAATAGTCAACCTCACCTTCACGTGTTGCAGCTAAAATTGGCTACACGGTGTACCCTGTTATAACTGACGAGGCTCTGACGACCAAGTAACTCCCGGTATAAGGAGTACCCTTATACGAAGAGCTAACGGCCTTATAAGGGCGGATGAGCGCGTGTAAGGTAAGGGCACTCTATTGTCCTGGGGAGGAGAAATCTTCCCCGAAGGCGGATGAACCAACAATGGCCAACGGCATGAGAATACAGAAGGCAACAGGGAAACCACTGCATTAAAGATCTGAAGATATCTCAAGCTCAATTATGGCCACGCCCAACACAAAATATTCCGGAGTTTAATTTTATTAAGTTCCGGAGAGAGTATAATTTTATAATAGGTACTTGGAATGTAAGAACGCTCTTAAAACCTGGGAAACTTGAAGAAGTCAAGATTGTGATGGAAAAAGCAGAAATGGACATCTTAGGGGCCTGTGAAACAAGATGGTCAGGCAAAGGAGATTTTATGTCTGGAGAATTCAGAATAATCCATAGTGGGAATACTAAGCCAGGAAGAAACAGAGTAGCAATAATATTGAGGAAAAAATGGAAAAATAATGTTATTAACACATACCACCTCAATGGCAGAATCATTATGATTAAATGAAAGGCCCATCCCGTAGACCTGTATATCATGGCAGTATACCTACGCCAACAACTAATAGCAAAGATGGGGAAGTAGAAGACATATATGATAAAATTGAGGAACTAATAAACTTGTGGGAGAAAAAGATAACCTAATCATATTGGGTGATTTTAATGTATCCGTTCGGGATAACTACTGCCAAAACTGACTGGTAAATTTGGATTAGGACAAAAGAATACCAGAGATGAAAGACTGCTTGAGTTCTGCCTACAATATGAAAGGATAAAATTGGTACGGAGGCTTCCGCGGTTATTTAATGACCGTATTCTGTCCGGGTTTTTGCCGCGTCGATCCATGTTTGGGGGACAACAGTTTCGCCTGCCTTCCAGATGGCTTCGTCAAGTCTTAAATGAAATATAACATGCAGCTGTGGAAAATCGTACATCGGGCAAACATCTAGATCCCTGAAATGCAGGTTGGAAGAACATCTAAGAGCAACCGAAAAGAAAAATTTTCGCCTTTCTGCAGTCGCAGAGCACGCATTTTCGGAACCTGGCCATATAATTAATTTTAACGGGTGTAAGATCATCGCCAGAGAAAATAAGTATTTCCCTCGGCTAAGAGAAGCTATCAAAATAGCGAAGAGCACAGGGAACTTTAATAGAGAAGACGGCTATCCGCTAGCTTCAACGTTTAAACGGCTCTTCTAACAATCGTTTTCGAATTCCCATCCGGCCAATGAGCGCACACCTGACTGATACCGTTAAGAAAATTATCTGCATTTCATTTAGGACCTGACGAAGCCAGCTGGAAGGCAGGCGAAACTGTTGTCCCCCAAAAATGGATCGACGCGGCAAAAACCCGGACAGAATACGGTCAATATGAAAGGATAGTTTTCAATGCTTCCTTCGAAGTCCCAAAGAGAAAAAGATACACATGGAGAGCACCAGAGGACATAAGAAGACATCAAATAGACTATATCCTAGTAAAACAAAGATATAGAGACCAGATAAAGTCTAGTCATTTATATCCAGGGTTTGATGTGGACAGCGACCATGTACTGGTGATGGCAAAATGAAAAATTAGGTTTATGAAATGCCAAAGAAATGGTTCTTAGATATGTTGAAAGATAAGGAGATAGCTCAAGAACTGGAAGATACGATGATAAACTCATTGGGGAAATAGAAGGATGGAAACACATGAAAAAATACATTTCAACTGCGGCACAAAAAATATTAGGAAAAAGAAAAATAGGACCAAGAAAACCATGGATGACTAAATAAATATTAAACCTCATTGAAGTGAGAAACAAGAATAGAAGGAAAGATTATGGAGAGTACAAAAAGTTAAAGAACCAAATTACACAAAAATGTCGGGAGGAAAAAGAAAAATGGATGAAAGAAAGAAGTGAAGACATTGAAGAGGATTTGATGAGGCGGAGATTGGACAAGGCACATACAAAAATCAAGACCCTGCAACCTAAAGAAAGAACTAAATCGAATGTTATTAAAGAGAAAAAGGGAAATATAATTTTTGCAAATAAAAATGTTGGTGAAAGATGGAAAGAATACCTAGAGGAGTTGTACAATGGAATAAATATACAGAATAGCAATGAATATATTGGAGAAGAGAAAGACACAGACAGAGACGAATTAGGCCCTTCAATATCCCTCGAAGAATTTAATTTTGCTCTGAAATACTTTAAAGACAATAAAGCAGCAGGGCTAGATAATATACCTGGAGAGGTATTGAAGCAATTGGGAGAGAAGGCTAAAGAAGGGCTATTCAAGGTGATTGGCGAATGTTAATAAACAGGGAATATACATGGGGATTTTACGAAGAGCAAAACAATTACAATCCCTAAGACGGAATGAAAAAGAATATAGAACGCTCAATGGTTCTATCGTTTGAACCAACGCTCAAACTATAGAACCATTTCCATTCTTTCTCACACGTAAAAAATTTTACTGAATATAAAGAAAAACGGCTAAAAGGGAAAATTGAACAACATTTGGGAGAGGACCAGTTTGGATTCAGGGCAGGTAAAGGAACCGGAGAAGCAATTTTAGCATTACGACAAATATTAGAGAGAAGGATAGAAATAAATAGAAAGACATATGTGGCCTTTATACACCTGGAAAAGGCATTTGATAAAGTGGATTGGAGACTTCTCTTTTATAAATTGACGAAATTCAATCTAGACTGGAAAGATAGAAGATTAATTTTAAATGTGTACAAGTCTCAGTAAACATAAATAGACATAAATAGATGCAGAAAAGAGGACAAAATGAGAAAAGGAGTAAGACAAGGATGCCCTCTATTATCCTATCTATATAACATATTCATAGAAGAAGCAATTGAAAGAAGGAAAGGAAAAGACCAAGGGAATTAAAGTGAACGGGAAAAGCATCCACAGTATCCGCTTTGCGGATGATATAGCTGTAATTGCCGACTCCGAAAAGGACATGAATAAAATGATCCATACCCTCTCCAAAATCTTAGAATAGTTTAAGTTAAATATAAACAAGAAGAAGACCAAAATAATGGTAATAAGCAAGAGGAAGGAAAATGCCATACCGAATATTAAATTAGGAAATGAAATTCTGTAACAGGTTGACACCTTCTGCTACCTATGGAGTATTATAAACAATGATAATACATGTGATGCTGTGATTAGGAGAATATTGGAATTGGCTAACAAGCGTTCCAACTTATTACTTAATACCCACATCAGTTTTGAGACTCGGAAAAAGTTCATAAAAATGTTTGTTTGGAGCGTTTTGTTATATGGATGCGAAACGTGGACAATCAAGAAAATGGCAAGAATCAGGCTTGAACCAACGGAAATGTGGGCCTGGAGAAAATTAACAAAAACAAGGTGGGAAGATAGAAAAAGAAATCAACACGTGCTAGAAGAAGTAAATGAAAAGAGACGCCTTTTGAAAACAATTGAACAAAGGAGAGCAAAACTGATTGGACATGTAATAAGGAATAATCAGTTCCTGACCAACATATTCGAAGGCAAAGTGGTGGGGAAGAAAACTAGAGATCGACTCAGGACAGCATACTGAAAGAGCGTTGCACGCGAGATGGGAGTGAGATCATACGCCCAGCTGAAAGAAACAGCGAGGAACAGGGACACGTGGCTGTTACGACAAGGCACTGCCTTTAGAACATTACGATGATGAAAAAGCATTCACCATCTATTTCACTTTAAACTCGTTGTTTATCAACAATAATCTGCGGTATTCAAATGGTTTGAACTGTTGTTCAGCGAATCCTTTACACCTGAACCGTGATTTTAACAGTTTGGAGTCCTCGTCGAAATAAAAGACGTCGCAATCAAATGATGAAGAAAAGGTGGTTTGAGTTTAGAGCGTTGACTAGTTTCCAGTTGAACCGGCCAATTAACAATTCCACTTTCGAGAAAGAACTTAAGAATACTCGTAAAATCGGCGGCAGTTAGCAAATAAAATTGCCATGATTTAAAAAAAATTGAACTATATGTTTTAATTTCATTTTTAAGAACCAGAGATGAAGTAACATCCACAACTTACCCTTATTCCCTATCATGTGGGTTTGGTCATTTCAGGAGCTGAGAGAAGTGGCATACCCATAGCTAACTTGCAAAAAAAGCCACGTTGTTACCTGGCTTAAACGTACATATCATGCTCGCAGTCTGTCGGAGAGCTGGAATGAAAATTCTTTTGAGGCGAAGTCGGACGTCCGTTCAAATAGAAAGAAATAAAATGTTTCCAAATCCCCTGCAGGGTGCATCGTTCCCTCAAACTAATCCCGACTCGCACACACGGGGGGGTCGCATCGGGACCGTCTCGCAATGGAGTTCGACTGTAAAGAGGGCCGCAGGGAGAGGGGGGAGGAAGAAGAGGCGTCGCAGACCAACCCCGCCGGTCGCCACCGCCGCTGGGGCGAGGGAAGCCGGGAAAAGTTTCGCCAAGTGCGCATCAATCGAAGCCTCCCAAATGGCAAAAAGGAAGGAGAGTGACCGAAGTACTAGAAGTCGGAGGAATTGGAAGTTAAAGAAGGAGTCCGAAAGGGGCGAATGAGAATAATGAAAAAGTCGACCGGTTGAGAGGGTGGTATTGTGGAACCAAGCGAGGGCGGGTGGTGGAGAGGGAGAGGGGGAAAAGGCATCGGGAAAACCTTGGGCACTGATTGGGGGCGCTCAATCCGCCCTTGCGCTACCCCGACGCCGATTACGTCTCATCCCGACGTTTCCGTCGGCATGACTCCATCCCAGGTCTGGTGGGTGTCCTCTGGTTAGGCAGATAAAGGAGGAAGGCAGGACCAGAAGCACATGCTTTTCAATATGCGGTATTTTTTTCTGAATAAATGGGCGGGAGTTGAAGAAAATTCGTGGAGGGTGTAGTAGTTGTGTAGCGCGTGTATTTTTTTTTAAAAAGAACATCCAATTCAGATAAAAATGGTAAATTTTGTAGCCTGTACTCGGAAATCCGTTCCTCTCATTCATAAAGATGCATCGGCGTGGAATGATGGGATCTCCTGGCGACAAGAAAGAGAGTTTTTCCTTATCAAAACGTAGCAGACCGTTTCTACCTCGAATATTTTTCATTTTAACTAGTACTAGACGACGCAAAAATTATTATGTTCCAATCCAATTATGATTTATTTTATTTATCGGATCATTTTGAAGATTTATCATTAAGGTAATTAGCTTAATAAAGTTACCATATCTGTTCAAAATAGGTGAATATATATACAAAAGAAAATTCCTCAATTTTCATTAAAATTCTATGGGTTTCACGCCGGGCAGCCAGAGAAAAACACTGAAATGTTGACTTTTTAATTGATATTAATTCAATTTGAAGAAATTTATTTCATGGAGCATTATATACATAAGAGAGAGGTAATTTACTCGATCATTTTATTTTGAGAATTTTATTTTCTGCGTCTAAATGAGACCAAATAAACACCTGATTAGTTGGTTTATAAGATACTGTAAATTGTGGTTATCGATGATATGATTAATTGTTTCATGGGATTTAAAAGCATGTGATTATTAATAATTTCCCTTTGATTAAAATTAAATCATCACGCCAAAATCAATGCAAGCGTTTTAGTATTTTTGTTATGCGAATATGATCATAGTAACTACAAAACTAGCCAACTCTGCTGGAACCATCCCAATATGACGTAATCCTATAGAATTCAAACTGAGAGCATGATGTTCCTCGAGTACGTTCAGATTAAAATATTTTGATCCGCATTTGAAATTCCAATTTAAAATAATGGAACCTCTTAAAATATATTATAATTATTGTAGCTGTTTTAAAAAATATATGAAATACCTTTTTGCAATCGGTTTTATGCAATTAATTAATTGAAAAAGTGACAGATTCCTTGTTATTTATTTGAAAAAGTGACAAATTCCATGTTAATTCAAATTATTTTACTTGCCCCGTGATAACTTCTAAATTATTTTCGTAATTTGTTTCACAACGTATGATTTCCCTCATACTCATTCGAAGTTATGTGTCATAAATTGTGTTGGAGTTAATGAACATTTTCGGGAATTCAATTTCATTGGTAATCCATGATTTGCGCGGAGGGAGCAAGCACCACGTCCCGACTGAAAAAAAAGGAACCCCGAACGTTCGGGTGAGAGGGTGTGAGGCAAAAACGGAATGAGAATGCCGTCCAATTTTTTTCCGGATGGCAAACCTGATTGACCGACTTTAAATCCATCACCGCGAGGATGGAACGGCGGCAACAGTTGCCACGGCGACCGGTGAGAGATTGGATGCAAGCCCGTCCCATTGTCTCCTCCACCCAGTCGGCTGCAACCTACCACCCGTCCTACCCTCCCTTTAGGGTGCGGGGCGGGGGGGGGGAGACGGGAGAGGAGATCCTCCTGCTCTTTTCATCCCGGCCGTAGCCACGTAACCCCTGCCACCTTTTACGCCTCTCACTTCCACGGATATACATGGAGGACCGATGGAAACGGGAGGGGAAAATCCTATATCCCGAGCCAGGGAGGAGGGTGAAGGAGGGTGATAGTGGACGGGGGCGGATAGATAGCATTGGGTCATTGGTCGCATCGCTTCTGTCTGCCCCACCCCGATTGGTCGTTGCGGAGCGCGGAGCAACCCCGGGGGACGGGTTAGGGGAGGCGGAGGAGGAGGAAGGAGGGGTAGGGGCGAGATAGAAGGGGGTTACAGTAGGGTATTATCATTTCGCCAGTTTTTGTCCGATGGTCACCAAATTTAGGATTCATCAATTATTTTACATTCTAAACAATACTAGATATGGGCGAAAGCGCTGCGACGACAATTGTGGACCCCAGAAGTCAAGGGATCTAAGTGACATTTTTGAAAAAAATAAGTTAGGCACAGGAATGGGATGTTAAAATATTAATCTTTTAGGTGGTAAAGGATCCAAGTGATTTTCTTGACAGGTGCTGCTATCTAGGGTAATGCCTCTTAACTACTTAGTGGGTTGTACCAAACATTCTCAACTTTGACTTAAGTTTTCTCTAAACAATGGTTTTGTTACTTAGACCCCTTGACTTCTGGGGCCCTCAATTATAATATTATAAATACGGTACTTATGATTTCAACATTTCTCGGGTTGCATCCGCGTCAGTTGTCATTTAGCACAACAGTTTCGCCAGCTATCCTGACTGACGAGCTATCCTGATGACAACTGACGCGGATGCAACCCGAGAAATGTTGAAATCATTTGATCAACGCCGCGGAAACCTGCGAACCATATGGTACTTATCTTTATTACGGATGGGTACCTCGTCTGCTTCAGCAGCCACAAGAGATGACAATAGACGATCGAATCAACAAGCGGCTAGGCGACATCTTAGAAGGTTGCACTTCTCAGTTAGTTGCACTACTCTATGAACAAGCGGGAAGTTTTTCCCTTCTAAATGAAGCAAAATAATTTCAAATAGAAGGGGAAATCTTGTCGCCTAGCCGCTTGTCGATTCGTTCGTCTATTGCAGTCTATTATGGCAGCTGAAGCAGACGAGGTACCCATCCGTAATCAAGATGAGTACCGTATTTATAATATTTAAATTGTCGTCGCAGCGCTTTCGCCCATCTCTAGTATTGTTTATAATGTAAAATAAGTGATAAATCCTGAATTTGGTGACAATCGGACAAAAACTGGCGAAATGATAAAACCCTACTGTAACCGAGAAGGGCACCATGAGAACCACAAATTCTGGCGGGAAGGCAGACCGGTGCAGGGAAAGGGTGGTAAAGATCACGCTGTGAATGCATCGGCACACACGGCTAGGTTGGATGAGATGAGCGATATGCTGCTTGCGGTGACTTTGGCCTATTTTAGCCGGAACAGACGCTTACTTAAGCATCATTAGGTTGCTAGTTGAAAAAAATCCTGCTTTATATTTGTAATAATTAATATTAAAATATATCAAACAAGCACTGCTATATTTCCTACGCAGTAAATCAGTCAAAACTATTTAGCGTATTTTAGTAATAACGGCTCAGTTATTTGACAAAAATACCCAGAGAAGTAATTTAGTAAGTGGATAACGTTTTAGTACAATCAAATAGAAGAAAGTTGAGTTCTATTGAGTCCATATTCATTGAACTTTAAGTGAAGCAATACCTAGAAAGAACTACCTCGAAAATTAAACGTATTTTCAGCAATTAAAGCTTTGATTTAAACTTTATAAAACTTTTACGTGACAGATATGAGTATCAATGCATATTTTTGCATGGATGCGTCTGTAAACTGAGGACGATGATGAATTGGGTGGGGTAGTGTGATCTTACGATTGGGTGTTGGTCCATTCCTGTATATCGTAACTAATGACTAGATTGAAATCAACATGATCTCTTCCAATCGGGAACGAGCTTTTAATTCGAAAAACATCTTAATTTGGTGCTGAGACTCGCGTGAACTGTGTTCGACGTCTCATCCGATGGAAAGAGTGCGAAAGTTTGAAGTGCCCTTCTCAGGACAGCCAATGTCATTGTTGGGATTCCAGTGAAGAACATCCGACATTGCCGGAATCCAAACTGGGGCTCTCTGGGAATGTTACTGCTCTCGCTACCACTCCAACTAGATCTCTATGCAGACTGTTGTAGTGTCTTCAAAGTGTAGCTTCACATATCATCAAGTCATAAAATCTGTACGTATTTACTCAATAAAACCTTAGCTAATTCCTCAACTCTTGATGTAATTGTTATCATTTAACCATTGAGCCATTCGTAACAAGCACAATGTTGCTTCTTTGCCTTTGTTATGATTGCATTTATTTATTTAAGAGGGCCTTTTAGAAATGACCCTGAGGTTAGATGCACCGACCTCTTTCTATCCGCCTCACTTAAGATCACTTTGCGTGCGATACTTTTTGTCTGGCTCTCACCTTTTGACCTTTTCGGCACCGGTGACCCTGCTAGTAACCACTACCATTTCTCACGAAATTCTGCTATAAGGGGTCAACGAACGCTTAAGCCATTCTACCGAGTTAAGTTTAGAGCCCATGGAGAAGGTTACCTTTAAATTCTTATAAAATGAGGAAATTATATCTTAATTCGGCCGCTTCGATTTTTTCATATTTCTTCCATAATGTGGTAAGTCCACAAAAGACACTTAGAAGAAAAATATGAATGGATAGGATGCTATTCTCAGATGATTGACCGACTGAATAGATGTATTGGGGTCATCGTCACTAGTTGTGTAATTCTGAGATTGGTTGACAGCAGCCCTCCATCCATCCATCTTAAGCCAGTTCCCTTACCTCCTGGTATCTCCTCCTATGTACTCGCCTCTTAATATTGTACATAAACTTATTTTTGGATCTTCTTCTGGGGACTTTTCCCTCTAGTTCACCTTCAATTAAGCTCTTCACAAACGCGTTGTACGTCTGAGTGTGTCCAATCCATCTGGTTCATATTTTCTGAATGGTGCTCCATACGGTCCTTTCCTCAACTAATCTTCTGTACACTTCTGTACACCATATCTTATTTTATCAAAGTTTACATATGAGTAGAAGAGGAAAGAACCGTACGGAACACCATTCATAAAATAACAACCAGATGACTTGAAGTCACTTTGAGGCTTAATTAGGGGCATTGTGGTACGAGTGACATCTTAAACTTTGGGAGAAACTACAACGCAAAAAGCATTCGCGTATTTTGCACATACTTTTATTAATTTTAAAATCGTACAAATAAGTAATATCCAGCGCCATATCCTACGTGACGATGAGCTAATTCAATGTTATTATAAGCTACTGTTTCCCTTCAGATGACAATGTTTGATGATTATTAAAAGGTAAATATATCGAATTTGTTGATTAGATAATCATGATTCCAAATAAAACATTCGCTCTTAAAGATTTGGCAATATTTAAAAGAATTTCCATATATTTCTCCGTTTTACGAGAGGAAAAAATATATCGGATTTATTATTTTCATCAGATTCAATGTAGGATACCGTTCGTCTCTTAACTGTTTGGCAAATTAGGCACCACGGGTTGTTTAATCATATATTTGTACAGTTCATCATAATTCTCCCTTAAACAAAGCACGTGAAACAATCCTTTAATTAGGTAAAATGCATTCTAAATTTAAATGGAAATAAAATTCCATACATATAGGTATGGTCTAATTTTCAATTCCTAAACTGGGAGAGGTTATTCAGGTACGACCATTCCGTATTATTTTCTTTATTTTTCCAGTACTTTGGGAAAGGGATGTTCAAGACACCAGCTCGACACCTCTATTCCTCCCCCTTTTACTCACGGAATCCCTTAACTTTAATCCGAGAAATTCGGGCCCCCATGGCGTAAATTACGTTTCCGGTGCGTTTGGCGACCGGAAAAAGAGAGGGAATAGGCGGATGGGTGCGATGGGGAGGTGAATTTTCTAATTCACCGGCGCGGCGGCAGAAAGCTTCGATGGCGGCCACCAAACCAATCCGGGGAAGCGGAGAGGGTGAGTGAGGGAAGGAGAAAGAGAGTCACCGCGAAATCAAAATCGATACAAAATGCATGTGTTCGGCACGGACCGGGGACTCGAATAGGTGGAGTCGGTAGTTGTTATACGGGAATGAATTTTCCGTTCATGCTGCTCTGCTTTCTCTCTATCTCCCTCCCCGAGTCTTTTCTGGGCGGCGTTTTTCGACCCGGGGACTTCAACGGTTGCATAAATTGCGAGCAAAAGCCGTTTTCGTTTCCGAAAGAAGCCGTGCGTTCAGAGCATTCGTTTAGGGGAGGGGAGGTTGAGGAGGTAAATTAAAGTGAGGTCGTAGGTCGTGTGATTGCCGTTTCGTACCGCGGGAATACATGCAGGATGCACCCACGTGGCCGTCGAATTTACTGTATGCGCGGAAATTGCACGTTCCTATCATCAGACTTTATCACATTTGCCGTGACGCCAAGCGCTATGGTTCTCAACCATTGGGGAGATTCCCACTTGGGAAACTGTGGAAGATTCAGAGGGGAGTAAGGATTTTGATCACTATCCAGCAAAATTTCATATTCTGTAGATTATGCAAAGTATGTAACGGTGAAGATTGTTTCAATTTATTCTGTGGCATTCAGGAAGCTTTGTTGAATTTTGTATGTTAAAATCTGTTCTGAAAAATGTGCATTTTTTCCACTGTGAATTTTTTAATATCATTTAATTATTTATCTTGGGAAGACGGGATGATTCACTGAACTTATGTTAAAGGGGGATTGAGAAAAAAGGCTGAGAAATACTAAGCTAGAAGTTAAATATAATTGGTTCTAAAGGTGAAATATTTCGTGGGGGACATGGTGTGGTTTTAAGAATAATAATGAAGCCAATGGATGTCTTTATCACAATAATTATGACTTGATGTTGAGGCTAGAATTATTTTCTAAATCCGTAGGTCGCAGTGGTGAAGCATTAAATCGACGTGGGTATTAAAACTCAGTGGACGTTATAGGGGACCAAACTGTCCGCTGAGGTAAATATGAGAATATACCTTTGACACTACTGATGGAATGATATAAAAACGAGAATACCTATTTAATAATGCCAATATAAACTCGGGGTATGGTTTCAATTTCGGATTTGGAACGTATTGCGGTTTTTGATACAAATACGTAATATTTTTTTCAATTTCAACACTGCTGGTACTATTATAAATCGATATAACCGAAGGCATCGGTGTTAAAAGTACCGATGCATACCACTTTCGATACTCGCACAGCTTTGCTATGTGATGTGCAACCGATCCAATCCTTCCGAAAAATAAGAGAATAATGATTATGCGTCATACAGAGTTATGATGGGATAAATGATGTATTATGGAAAAGTAAAAACACAACAATGATGATTAATTGGAAACAATACACTTCTTAACAATGATGGTTTTCCTTAACAATTATGGTCTTTTCCTCTTCCACTCTCCTATAAACTTCATTATTTCTCAATTTTCCCGCCCAATTAATCTCAATCCATTAGCCATAAGTTAGTCATTAAGAAAACATTAAGACAAAATTCTGCATTTTAAGCAACCAAATGTACTTGAACATAGAAAACATATAACTGAAATTCAAAAGAGTTAATTGTAAGAATCAGCACTGATATGCAATATAAATCATGAATATAGGAAATAAAGTACAGCTAAGATAATGAAACCAGAATAAATTCATTACCTAGTAATTTAAAGTCAGTGCTATAATGCTATAGCATATGAACAGCCAAATTAAATTCCTGGGTCATCAGATTGGTAGACTAATTTTGCAATACATCATTAAAATAGGCTCGCGTATTTCAATAGGACCATTTAAATTTAGCGACATTGATCTATGAGAGTTTTACGCTTATTTTTTACTTTTAATTGTTAAGTTGGAGACATACCTTCCATAGAATTCTTGAATGTGCAATGCAGCGGTGATGGTCGCCCAGATAAGTATATTCCTTTTTGTAGCGTTGAGACGCATGTATCTTAAATTACCATCATTATCGGTCGATTAATCCTAAGATTAAATAAGTCCATCCTTCCCTATCTAAAGCTAGGTCCCATGCTTCCTGGCTGCTCTTCCTGTGTACTCTCTCATCTTCCTTTGGTTCATGAACTCATTCCTGAGTCTTCCTCCATATAAACTTCAATCATATTCTTCACAAAGGTATTATGCCTCGGAGTGGGTCCAATCTATTTGATTTATCATTTCTGTATGGTGTTATATATGGTCTTTTCCTCTTCCACTCTCCTATAAACTTCATTATTTCTTAATTTTTCCACCTAATTAGTCTCAAGTACCCACCAGGTTTCGAAGGCTTTTAGTCTAATCTGGTCATCTTTACCAATGATCCATACTTCACATCCATAGAGTATCACGCTCGAATGTTTGGGATATGAAATGGTGTTAACATAAGTACTGTTTCCAATTTTAAATAAAGGGCATAAACCACCCTCCTTCCCGAAAATAACGTCTGCCCTCCTTGCTGTCAAAGTGACAGTTTGGAAGAAGATCATGAACAGGAAATCATTGACAATTGTTTGTGGCTTGCAACATTATCTTGCTTGATACGCTTTCTAGAATTATCATCTAGAATTTTCTGTCTTTCAGAAATCGTCATCTACTTCATGCTTAAAGGTCGATTTTAAAAGTAATATTTTATGAAAATTATGTTATTTTGGTATTTTTTATTGAGTAACTGTGAAAAGACTTTCAAAAAGGTTCTAATATTCCGAAGCTGAGAGCTAATTTGCTTCTGGTTCAAGATCCTAAGCGCTGTAGGTTAAATGATTAGGTACCTGTGCGAACTTCCTAGGTATAATGCGCTGGGTTTATGAAATTGATAATCGTGTTTGCGACTTAAAAATGAATTAGTGCGCGCAGAAGAGCAAATTTTGTAATAATATTAGCAATATTATTTTCCACATGAATATTTAAGGTTGAATAAAATGACTCTTCTCTAATTTGGAAGCGTAAAATGACTTCGCACTCGCAATATAGATTCAACGGAGCACGAAACGATGCCATATCCTATCTAATACCTGTAGTTTTCGAAGTGATAATAATTTTCAAATTATGTGATAATTATTAGCTATACGCAATGAAAACTTCATTAAATCTTTATATGTATTTGCATCAATTTCATAATAAAGCTAGAAGATTGCGTTAGGTTTGGATGATAATTTCGTTTAAGAATTGGTAAAGTCATCTGTAGTGTATGTTGAAGAGTTTAATCTTAACCAGCCTTTCTGGTGAATAAGGTTTCTTGGGTATTCCACCTTGTTCCACATTGTTTCATGTCTCTCCACATTTTTTGTTCATCGAAACGTCACGACTCTTCGACGAATGATGGTTCAGTATTTTCTCAATAAATTTAGCTAAGTTATCCTTTTTTTATTTTTTTACTTTCATCAGAGCATTATAATAAGAGTCTGATTGCAGTTGCGTCAGATTTCTTAAAAAATCTTGCATGCTGTGAAAATATAACTACAGAAAATACATTATATACTAACAAGAATTATCAATTAGCGGTTAAGAAATTTAATAAAATATTGTATTTCTATCCGAAGGTAATTTTTAGTATACCAAATTGCTTTTTTCAAAAAAACTTTAAAAAATTATTCATAATAATCAAGTAACTATCCTAGACAAATTTCAAGCTATCCGGGACTAGCCACGGAGTTCCACTTTTACGGAGTCACCCGCAATGCACACATGTGCGAATTTCCACAGAGAAAAACTCATCCGCCTTGACCGGGATACCATTTTATAATATCCCGGTCAAGGCGGATGAATTTTTCTCTGTGGAAATTCGCACATAACTATCCAAGCTCGAAAAAAACTTCTAGCAGCGATTCACTTAATCATCACTTAATGTTGATTGAAAATAGTTTGTCGTGATCGTATACTGTACTGGCCTAAGTATCTACTGTACTAAAGTCACTCGCGCTAGTTTACAAAGATAATGGACTAATTATGTAATATCTTCAACTTATTTATCAAAATATAGATTGAAAAATAACTGATAATATTCCATCAATTCTACCAGACCTGGTAAATTATAGGAAGTGCCATTTTTAGTGAAAAACCTTTCGATAAATGTAAATGTAATATGGCTCAGCATCAGTAAAAAGATATTCCTAAAGCATGCAAAGGAACTGATCAAATTTGTATTTCTGTTCATCATATACTTTGGCATATACCATTTTATAATAACAAGATTGCGTGAAAAACTGTAAAATATGCAATAATAATACAAAGACAATATACTTACCTCTTTTTGTATTAAAACGCGTCATAACGAACTTCAAATATCATGTTGCTGGATACATTAAAAGAGACAATGAATGGTATTTTCTTATCATAAGGATATTTGAATCTTAATAACGTATTTTATATGCCAAATAGACAGCTACAACTGATATGCTAAGACAGGTCAATGATCTTGCTAACGACGGAAATTCGATGCCTGAATTGGGATATTAAAATTACATGAGTGATATAATTCCTGTTCTCTTTTGCAAATTACAGCCGAGTCACTGTCCTTGAATATTTAATCATGCACCCAAAAATGAGCTAACGAAACGCTTAAATGCCTTAATAGAAATTTTTTACATTGAAAAGCATCTCTCCAAATGATCGCACTCCTATTGGAGGCTTCTGTTATAAATAATTTACGAAAAATATCCCTCTCGGTAATATTACAACAATTATTTGGTATGCTGTAATACACGTTTATTAGTGGATCATCTAAAAGAAAAACCGAGTAGATATCTACCCATTGGTATTTCATAAGGCATTACCCTCTTTTTTTATCCTCTGATACATATTTGCTAACCGTAACCGATGATTGTCAAGCACCAGAAGTTCTTCATTCCAACCGATTATTAATTAAGTATTATTTTAAGTTTTGGAGGAAGCTGATCCCTTTAAGCCCATTGAGGCTTTTCAATAATTAGTTTGACTGATTGTTCGAAAAATTGTCAGTGAAACTAGTTAAATGATTAAAAAAATATCCGTTTCAATGCAGCATAGGCAGTTGGCTTAATACTAGTCAGATCATTGACGTTATCTGCTTATAAATGATTACTATTAAGGTAGTTTGAGCAAAATTGCTCCCTAGTAATAATCGATACCATATTCGAATGGTACATTTTAATTTCAGCAGCTGTAGGAAGCATGGATTAAGTATTGCTGTATGAATTGCACAATAATATACTTTTATATGACTTAAATTATAAGAAAATAATAAGAAATATTTAAATAAGTATTTAAATTGACTACTTTTCTACACGCGGTAAATTTTTAACTACACCACAACGGAAGAGTTTATGTGTAAAAAAAATACTGTAGTGACCATATGATTTACCTTAAGAAATATCTAAGAAGGCATGCAAACTACACAAAGTTATTTCTATGACAGGATCTAGGCATTATAAATTTCTTATTTTTAAAATGATGTCTCTCTGAAGTGCATTCATGTACCGTTTTCCATGTAAAATGGGTGGTATTTTTCGTCAAAAATGTCGGAAAGTAGTTCGGCAAAGAGCTAATGTTTTGGTACCTTTGGAAGGGTTCTTTAAAAGGAGGCGAAATTTATTGATTTCTAGGTGAAATGAGATTTTGTTGAAACTACCTTAAGCGGCATGTTAGAGTAAAAATAGGCACATTTTATTATTTTTCATGTTTTACACGCACCAACGGGGGTAGATAAAAGGAAAGATAATAATAAAATTAGTTTTTTGTACTTCATCGATAAAATTCAACTCTGTTTACGTAATTAATATTCTCCTGGTAGAATTCTCCTAGATAATATATGTTCAAAGTCTACATGTGACGTTTTACAGCTGCATCTTATGATACCGAGATCCATTTACTGAAAAAAATCTTCTTTTACTTGTGCATAATATTATGTTTTCACGTAAATGTGGCCAAGCTCTCGGCAAAGGCATTACAATTTTCAAAATTAAGACTCATTTTAAGAAACGACCATGTAAAACAAAAATTAGGGACGAAGTTATTCTGTACTTGTCATATGGAAATGCAATTCTAGGGGTTTTAAATTGATGATTTGTTAATATTTATCTAAATAATTTAATAAGCTTCTGTTCAGTGTATCAGTTACGTAAGCTTTACCTACTAATTCTGTTGGGTTAGCAAAATAAGTAGCAGTCGGCCGGTGTTTTAGTGATTTGCCAGAGGTTTTCATCTAATTGAAATAAGAGGAAGTTTACTATGATAATTTAGCGTAAAACTTCTGTTGCAAAGGATAATGGTGTGTCCAAAGTTTGCTTTAGAGATGATGGAAGCAGCATTATCCTCTGCTTAACGAGGACTAGAAATTTAGCACCGTAAGTTTTCCTACTCCACATAATTTACTATTTGTGCTCGTATTGTATAGCCAAACGTCACTAGTGCACACGCAAATGAATTTTGAAACAGGTCCAGTAATTTCATCTTTTTCTATTGCTAAGCTGGCATTAGGAGGTCATAATTGAACTTATAATTGGTACCTGGTGCTGGCGAGGTAAAATTTTGTTGGATTGGGTAAAGTTCAAGAATATCCGCCAAACAAGTGAAGCGCGTACATATGTCAATATTAGCTGATGCTGAGTTGCTAGATGAACTGATCAAGTGTGTTCCAATTGCTTGCTAATGCACTCCAATGGATAGTTTATCGCTCAGCGTTTCCAAACGGGATATTTTTTAATTGTCACCACATGAATTTAAATGAGTAAGTATGTAAAGAGCACATATAAAAATTCAATATGTAACACATAACTGTTTATCTTTTTTATACTTTACTATTTTTCTATATTTAAAATTAATTTCCTCGGAATAGGAAAGGAGAGATAGTGAGGGGGGCAGAAGGATGTAGTGGTGGAAACATTCAACCATGAGCACTATAGTAAACTGAAGGCGTATAAAACGATGCAAACACATATTAATCCGATAGTGGAGATGTTTAACAAAATAACGTCTTGTGCAAACGTATTGAGGACCTGATTTCGCGTTCTGCTTGAGACCAACCCTTTCTTTAGTTCTGTTCTCGACTAGACTACGCAGTTCCTCCGACACATCCGATGATTCAACCCCTCCAATAGAATAAAGAAACAGTTTTTCATGTCTTTTAAATTAAAATTTTTCATGAAGCAGTATCACCTCTTACTCTGAGGATCCCTCTCACCGATTTAGTTCAGAAAGAAGGTACTAGTACCAGCCCGATCGTTCATAGCTTTCCAGGGTGGGGGCGTGATTTAGCTGCGTTGTCACATCGCCGTAAACTTTGAGCGTAGAAATTTTTCGGCATCCATGGTAATAAGTTTTAAATAAATACAATTTTAACAGGGAAACACTAATCGCGATCGTACAAAAATATTGCTAAACATCCATCATTTCTAATTTCTTTTTAAGACCTTTCCCCCTCTCGTTGCTGGTGTTATACTCCCCCTACTATATGCCCCTTCTATGCCTTTAAGGGTAATAATATTCATCATTATCACTGGTAGACTGCTGTTTAGCAGGTCCTCAGTAGCCTCTCCTCCAGATAACTCTGTCTTGTGCCTTCCTCTTCATTCCCGTGTAGCCTGCCTCATCTTTTAAATCATCCATCATTTTCTTTCTTCTTCCGGGTTTACCCTTTTCTTCCACCATCCCTACTAATATCTTCTTCATTAAACAATCTCTTCTTAATATATGTCCCAGCCAGTTTTGCTTCCTTGTTTTAATTGTCTTAATCAGTCCTCTATCTTCCCTCACTCTGGTCAATACCTCTTCATTTCTCTCAGTACCTTAGAGAATTTTATACTACTAAAAACCGATAATCTACCGGTCAAGGCATATGTATTTTATATCCAAAAAAGCCTCAAGAGTTTTACCAATTTTAGGTTAATTCTACCAATGATATTTCTCTCCTTATCTCAGAATAAGCCTTATCCTTCTATATTCCGTCCGCAAAAGCTAATCTCTTTCTTCCTCTCCCAGGCTTACGCAACATCCTTCCAATGATTGTCATCTTAAGAAATACATCACCAAAAACATATATTGGGTGTACTATAACTCACAACACAACCCCATAGAGGTGGGTTGCAAATAAAAACGTAGTTATGCATGAAAATACCATGAAGAACCACAGGATTTGGGCTGTGGTTCTCCAGCTCCAGGATGCTTCTTGGGATACATCCCGCTTGTTATTCCGGTGAGTTCTTTCGTGTTCCATCGTATCGGACTAACTTCTCGGATGAACGAGACGACCGTCGCCGCTTCAAGTCCCCAGTGGTCGTCTCTCTCGGTGGCGTGCCTGCACTCCATCTTCGCATTCGAGGCATGGTGGCGTCGTCGTCAGGGGAAGGAAGGCGCAAGGCCCAGCGGGGAAGCAGATGACGCCGCCGTCGCGACGCTGCGTAATAAGAACGTCCGATGCGCCCCCTCGTGGCATGTTCCTCTGTTTTTTTTTAAGTGCACCGGCTCCACTCGCTTGGTTTCTGTTTCATTACGTTTAAGGGAGACCGCATCTTTTTTTTATCCCGGAGAACTGCGGCCGTGAATGACAATGAACGCTCCGAGTTCGTTTCCTGGAGTGGTTCGTAGAAATAAAAACGCGTCCTATACTTCGGTCGAATTTTATCTCTAGCGAGCGCTCTCCCGCGAGTGGCGGTGTGTTCTTATCCTTAATGCGACCTTATTGCGCGTCATGTGCGAGTGGATAGGATCTGTTCGCGCGTCGCCAATACAAGGAGGGAGGCTAGGATGTCACATCTGTCTTTCCTATAACCGCCTCTCGCGTTGATCTTTCGAAATTGCCTTCGGGGCGGATTACTATGTCACCTCCATAAGAATTTTTATACCTGCTCTGTCTGTCTGGCGCATCTTGCTCATAACGCCTGTTGAGTTGCGTCGTTTTCCTGGGAAGGGCGCGTGACTCGGATTCTTGTTTATCCATGTGTTTTACACGTATGTAACACATTTTTAACTATGGTTGCGGGCGTTGTTTTCTCATTTATTACCAAAGTGTGTGCTGCTTCTGTCCAACATTAATCCAAACTTTCAAACAAGGCTGGATCGTGCCAAACCGTCGACGGCATGGGCAACCGTGGTTAAGGTAGTTCGAATGGAATATCATTTCACCAATAAAAAAACGAATTTGGTCTCATTAAAGTAAATTTATCCTTTAAATTTACAAAAATATCAGCCCCCTACCAAACCACTTACCGAGATTTTGACAAAAAAATACTAGCACTATTACATGGGAAATGGAACGTTTATGCACTCCAGAGAGAACCTTTTTAAAAATGAGAGATTTCTAACCCCTAGATATCGTCAAATGATCAACAATGCGCATCTTTTACGTTTTCGTGACTATTTTTGAAAATTGACCATATTTCACCGCAATAATATTTTCAGGAACACAAAAAACTTTCCATTGTGAAGGAACGTACCGCGTGGAAAAAATGAGTCATGTTAAAAACTTATGTCGATATTTTTATTTATTTAGAGAGAATTGTAGCCAAAGAAAAGCACATCATTTCACCACAACAGTGCAATATACAATTCATACCTCATACGGCTGCTGAAGTTCAAACGTATACTTCGAATATGGTATCCTTTATGACTAGGGAAGTTACTCACTCTAACTACCTTAAATGAATAGCCCTGATGGAAAATTGGCGGTGACAATAAAATTCTGCAACTGTTATAAAGGATTAAAGGGTTACAGTCAGAGAATTTTATTTTACATTTATTTAAGAACTTCCAGATAAAATAAAATCTTTCGTAAAATAGAATGCATGTATACATGGGTTCAAATCCCGTTGGAGGTAGATATTTTTCAGAGAAAATCCTACCTCTATTTGTCTTGTGGAGGGTATTCGTCTTCTGCACAATTGCCACTACGTTAGGTTACCACTGTTGTGCGCGGAACGCCATACTTCGAGGAAGGAGTGATGCGATGCGGAACACATCGAAAGGATGGGCTGGTGCCCTTGAGTTGTCCTTTATGGACATTTACTCCGAGGTTTAAGCAGGACACGGCAGAATTGATTAATATATAGTCAGAGCACGAGTCAAAAAATGAGTTAGAATCAAATTGTGCTTCTAGGTGAGAAGCAGCTTAAAAACGACGTGTGGATGGCGCGTTTTAGCTAATAGTGTGTTAGATGGAGGATCCCATCGCCTCCATCGTCAAATGGCGGTCAAGTTGGTCTAGTGGCGTGGACTGGAGGTGTTGCCTGAGAGTTGCCGTCAAATAAATATATGACGTCACCACCTTCTGTATATATAAGCGATGTCACTACGACACACGAAAGCCACTGTTGAGCTGTTCACGTGTGGGCACGTGCCTTCACGCTAATAATAGCACCATTAATCAAATTGAAATCAGAGATTACCATCATTTCTAACAAGTGCAGCATTTATCTTGTTTTTTTTTGCTGCTACACATTATGGTCTCAAGCGCAAGCCACCATTGAGGTGTCAGGCACGGAGTGATTCCACACCAGGCATGCAGCACGCATCGCAGCTGAAATCAGAATCGCGCACCTTCTCCCAGCCACTAGGCGCAGGCCAAAAAGAGTCGAGACAAAAATGCGCAGTCAGGCCAAAAACTAGGAGAGTGCTACGTAGACGACCATGCTACCATTCAGTTCACTCTTTAAGATACAACTATTGGTTTGCATGAAGCATGCGACTGAGAAATAGCACTACAAAGAACTAAATAATATATAAGCTAAATCTTTCCAGAAATTCCATGCGGGGTGAGTTGCGTTTAGATATTTTGCACAAGTGCAAATCCTACTTACGTAAGGAGGGTCAAAGTGTTTAGAACATCTATCGTAATTGTTGTGGTCCCTTATTGTACGTGGAAAAAAAGCCATAATCCCCTCTTTTCCAGCTTTTTCGAGCATTGTCCACCAATAATACAGAAAATGCACAGGTTCGGGCAAAAACAAGGACGTTGATACTCTGCTGTAGTGCACAGTTTATGCATAGGATTAGTGAGAAATAGATTTTCGGAATAATTTTTGATGCCATGAACTATATTTCGCAAAAAAGTACCACGCACGACTGACCAAGTAGCATTTTTTTTATCCAATGCATCCTAGCTCATCAACACTTGACAGTAAAAAATAATATTTTTTCATGGCTGTCAATAGTCACGGGCAGTCATACAGCTTGTCAGTCGATAGCTCTACTAGGCAGTCGATAGCGGAGGGCAATTGTCTACGAGTACAGCCCTTTTTAAGTACGAGTAATGGTCAAACATTAACATATTTGCTATAGTGATGCGTATAAATAAAAAATTTAAAATCAATACAAATGTATATTAAATATGCGGAAACTCTTTCACCAAAATCAAGACCGCAATACATTTGTATCAAACCTAGGGATGGAGAGGATAAGGGTGACGGTAGGAGTGGATGGGGCTTCGGCTGCAATTAGCTTCATGGCTAAATTGAGCATTGAATGACTCAATGACCGTGACAAGTGACAATTATCTCACAAATTAAGGTGGTTTGTGTACCAATCGAGAGTCAGTGAGTGCATATCGCAATAAATATTTCCAGAAAGTCGAAATTAAATTCTTGCGATATAAATGATGGAAGAATTATTTTAAAATGTTCATCAGGATGAGTGCGTTGCTATGACTTGAGATAACTGCCCTAACTGCCCTAACAAGTTTTTTGTGATTTTATTCGGAATGGCATCTTGATATTTTTTAGAGACCATTATAATGATAAGAAACCTATATATTTGAATTTAAGGGCAAATATCTACATATCTCATCCAATTATTTCGAAATCTACGCTTAGTGTCATACTGCTACGTGTTAACCCTTTAAGTGCGGCATAACGTGATATCACGCCATCCCGCACTCAAAGGATTAAAATAGCTTTTGATTGTGAGGAAATTAAATCGGTAATATGCATTTTATTTGTTTTTATTTATGAATATAACGTGTAAGTAAACGTATGTAATGTTTTGCACAAATGAGTACGCAAACAAATTTCGCTCTGACCACCTGAAGGATGATCTGCAAAAGACCAAATGAATTCATGAAATACTTTCTAGTGTGGCACCGTGTTATGCTCTCAATGGTAGCTCAATTAGGGAAATATAACACAAGATGTAGTCATTGTAACGCCAGTCTTTAAAAACCTAATCCGGTGCCACACCCGAAAAGACGTATTCAATATCGTCCACTGGGAAATACTATGGTCTTTCACTAAATGAATATGAGTATCTCTCTAAGTGCCACTTTACAAAGAAGAGGAAAGGAGGATACTTTTGGCATCGTGACTTGAATAGAAGGGGAAACATGAAGGTTGAAATAAAAGCAAAATATGAAAATTACTCTCCTCATAAATATAGCATCTAGTTAAGCTTTTCTTACCATTGTCCATCAAGGGCACCAAAAGATATGTTGTTCAATAAAGAAAATATGCCCACCAATATCCAATATAAGAGTAGATGTACAGGATAAATAATGGAATACGACGCACAATTACTTTTACTACTAAAAAATAGAATAAACATTTTTAAAAAATAATAATATAAATAAAATAACAAAGAAACAAATGAAAATTCCAACGAAAATCTTAGAGCTATGGATGTACAAATCAGCAAGGAAAGTAGTATATTATTCATTAGTTAACTCTTAATTTATTCCTTGATTTGTTGTTTCGGCAGAGCTTATGAATCAACCTTGTTTGCGGTGAATGTATTTATTATGAAGCAGATTAAAGATACTGTTGAGAGCTATGTAAGATGAAGTACCAGACCGAGAAAGGCAGGGGTGAATATTGTGGAAAAGGCTCTAAAAAGGAGAAATATAAGTAAAGAACAGGACGGCACGAATGACTACACGAGTAAAGAGTTACATGATGGCACGAGAATGAGCGAGCGAGTGAAACACGAGAATGAACTAGTGAAGAACAGGACGGCACGGCACGAATGTATGAGAGTAACGTAAGGAAAAGAGGATTGCAGGAATAGACTCTTACATAGCAAATTATTTAAGATGAGTCAGGCTCCTAATCTTAACTGACTTAATCCTTTGACTCTGCCTATCCAGAAAGAGAATACCGGGATTGGTGAGTGTGTCAGTGTGCATCAAGAAAAATGTCACCCGGGTAATAAGCACAAGTATGGACGCATTGAATTATATAAAACGCGTGTGAGTTAGAATTTTAGATAGCGCAACCACCTGAAAGATTTAGAGTTGTTCCAAATAATTAGTGGTCCATGGGAGGGCAGGCCATTTTCCGGCGCTTTCTTCTGATTGGCTCGTTGTTCTCTGGTAGCCTCTATGGACTGCTGTGTCGGTTCCCATGGGAGAAAATAAAATACTTTGTAATATTCCACTGCGATTTTTTCTTCCCCGACCGGTTTCAACGCCAGTGCGTCATTTTCAGGGGTACATTCTCCAAATGACAAATGTTTTAAACTTGATTTGGAAAATAGGTGGGTAAATGACAAAAGTTTTAAACTAGAACTTTTAGAAAATTTTGAAATTGCTAAGAGACAAGGCGTCCTTGATGTGTTCCTTTCAAATGATTCATCTGTTTTTAAATGTTCTCCGTTCACCTCCGTGTTACACCCGCAGTCCTTTCCTTCACCTTGACGTGGCTTACTCCAAATACCCTCACTTCTCCTTCCCCACCCCTCCCCCCCAAACTTCCCCTTTTTTACTTAACCCCTACTGCTCCCAACCCCCCCCCCCCTCCTCCCCGAGATTTTGGTATATATGTGGCGCGCGCTCCCAAAAACTTGGAGAATGTACCCTTGAAAATGACGCACTAGCGTTGAAGGGGAAGAAGAAACACCGGTCGGAGAAGAATAAATCGCAGTGTAATATTACAAAGTATTTTATTTTCTCCCACCAGAATGTTATTCCATATGTAGAGCCTTCTAAAGTTAAACTATATTGGTTTTCATGTCCGACTTAGGTGGAAACAGCTGTCCCGGTTGAGTTTTCTCTTTTATAGTAGGATTTATAGTGCTTATTTGATAAACGATCCCAATAGCCTGTTGTCCGGCAAAATATTTCCGTCTCGTCAACTATGATCGTGGATGAGGCTGTGTTCCACTATGGTGGATACAGCGAGGGGATACAGCGTTCATGTTCACAAATGAAAAAACGACTTCGTTTTCTTCCACTGATTTATTTTTTTGGTACGACATGTTTCGACACATAGAGGTCATTTTCAAGTACAAAAAATTTTAAAATTCAAGCAAATATATACCTGGAAGGGTCTTTGGGGAGGTTGGAGAGGGGTGGAAGAATGGGTGTTAGGAGGGGGGGGGAAACCCGGAGAGAGGTGAGGGGTGGCGGTTATGGTGAGAATTAGGGAAAACCCTTAGGAGGACCGTGTTGGTGAGAGAGGTGGGGGTGGGGGATGGAAGGTAGAGGGAGGGGTGGGTTAACTTGGAAAGGGTCGTTAAGGTGGAGGTGGGTTATCAGCGGGTGTAAAAAAAAAAATTAAAAAAAATAAAATAAATCAGTGGAAGAAAACGAAGTCGTTTTTTCATTTGTGAATATCAACTTCCACATAGTTGAGCCTGATACCACTGAGCGTTCATGTTCCTTCAGCCTTGTCTCCACCGTCTCCCCCTTATACGCTTCTCTTCACTCACAGGGAATGCGATACACTCCCGGAGTCTTCATTCCAAAGGAACCTTTTACTTTGACAAGATTTTTTATTGAATTGGATTTTTTGGGAGGCGACCGATGGCTAAGGTCATTTGCGCCAAGTGGATAGGTAAGGGAGGAAGGGTGGATAGAAACCCGGCGTCGGCATTAGCCTACTTTTAACGAAAGGCTCCAAGGGGACCACTGCTTAACGTCTCATCCGACAGACGGAATACTCCACTTGAAGTACCCTCCATAAGACAATCAAGTAGGGATCGGGTTCCTCTGAAAAACACCTGCCATTGCAGGGATTTTAACCCTGGCCGCTCGTGTGGTAGGCGAGTACTCTAACCACCACACCAAACCGATCCCCAAGATTTTTGAATAATTTCTGGTAACGCCTGTGGATAGTCTGTATTCCATGTTTTCTAAGGATTGTGGATTTTTTTCCCATCGTGGTGGGTACGTATGGAATACATGCCCTGGCCACTGGTTCTTCCAGCGCAGCGCAACTACCTTTTTTGGCTATAGAGAAAACTGTTGCCTCGAACTGTTTTTCATTGAATTTACGTATATGTATTCAATCCTCTCCTCAGATTCCTTTCAGTAATTCTATTTTTCTTGTATGTCACGCAATTTTTATCACTATCTGTACGTGCCACAGTTTTGCGGGGTTGGCGACAATACCCACAACACTCTCTAGCTTTCACCCAATATTTCTACCCCTTTCTCTCTCTCACCATTCAAATGCGAAGCGATTATTTCCCCTTTTGGTACTCAGTCGATTTCGCTCGAACTTCCTATTCCGACGGAATGGATCCAAATAAAATGGCTCTTCACCCCTTTTTTTGGACGCGATACCAGGGTTTTTATTTCCATTTAATTTCTACTTTTATCATTCCAGAACATCGCACGCGATCCCGGGACTAATTAAGCACGAAGCGGATAAGATTGCCGTCCTATAGTGTCACATCACGCCTAAAAAAATAAAGCAAACCCTGTCACTCCTGTGACTGTAGAGTTCAAATCTATATACTTCCCCTCTACTTGAATGTACGGGCATAGGTACATACATGGCGCTGAAAAAACTACCATCGACTAACCCTCACGTGACCCCACCGTCCGCTGCTACATAATCCTTCACGCTATATACACTGCAAATCCCTGCGCAAATTGACAGAAAAAAAACCCTATACCCATATTTTTTCAACCCCCTCTGCCGGTAACCCTCACTCTTTCTGCACCCATTGATGTAGATTGAAGTTTTGGTTGCATTTTCCCCCAACTGCGTTTTTTTTTTGTTCCCAGCGTTTATGAAGCCGACGCGACGTCCGTCCCCTGCAGACGCCTGCCAACCCCCTACCCTCTCCGTTTGTCGCGGACGTTAAAAGCCGGATTCAATCAGCGGTCGTATTTCGAAAGGGCATTTCCAATTGTTTTCGCATGTCCGTCGGCTACTGCTGCACTCCAATCCGTAAGGGAGAGTTTTGAGAGATTCCTGTTTAGGGGATGAAAAAAAAATTCCGCCGAGCGCTCGGCGATCAAGCTCATCAAGTTGTTTTTTTTGGAGGGATGTGACAGATCGCTCAGGGAAAAGGTCATGAAAGGGCAGGAAAATTCACTATAGAAGGCATAAAGCGATTAACAGGGAATTGGCTCAAATATCTAGCGGAAGAGCAGATTCATACCAAACAAAAATAAAATATTTGAAGAAGTCCAACTTATGAAATCTGGTAAATAGATCATGTGAAAGAGAAGCACAATGATATTTTGGGCAACTTAGTGAAAAGATAGTTTGAGCTAGACAAACTAATGTTGGAGTGAAGGGAAGGTGTAATTTATATGATATTTTTAAGTTAAATACTCATTTTTAAATACAAGCATATGCCGAATTACGAGACTGGTAAAAGTTTCAGGATTGGAAACGTAATATTATACACAAACTATCTCTGTACCTGTAACGAAAAATTGCGTATTATCTTAGTGCCTTATTATAATAGCTTTTCTCCTCACACAATAGAAGCTCCTGCTTAGAATTCATGTATTAGTATTATGCTACAATAGGAATGTTAAAAATAATTGGAACGTCATAACCATTAATATAGTATCTGCAACATATTATTGAGGTGTGCAACTTGGAATGAGATTTTTACATTTTTCAGCTTGCGCTAGATGGCGTTGATGTTTCCAGTGAAAAATGCCCGACGTAAAAAGATCGATTTAATGTTTCAGCCGATAAAGCCATCTAGGATAATGGATGTGTTACATGTTGGGTATTAAATCGGGACTTTTCTTCGAGTCCTTCGCACCATGATTCAACACCAAGGGAGGTTTACAAGCGCTGAAAAGAGATGCACCAGCAAAGAGATTCAACTCTAAGCATCCATGCAGTTGCTGATACTTCGTTATTCTTTATGTCGTGGACAATCGTGCCCTATTTTCGTGGAAACTGCAACATCGGATGAAAATGCAGACGGTGGAAAGCCGTGGCGCATTCAGTTTTTCTAATTATTACTGTTTGTAGGAAATTTCTGAGGAAAGATCTATGTCAGCGAGGAGTGTAGGCGATGTACTGTACCTTTTAGTTAAATTTTTATCTATACAGCTGAATATGACAGTCACATTCCTCAGGAAATAATCACTTGAACAACAAATGACAGGTAGAGAGCGTAGGTGCTAACGCCATGACGCAGCTCCGGATATGTCAAATACTGAAAGGTGGCCGACTTCGACTACAACGCGCCTGCGTTTCTGATCTAGCTTCCGATTAGATTCGCAGCGTCCAGATGCGTGTAAACTTATCTAAAGAGGCATTATTGACAGTAAGAACCTGAAAATATCCATTTTATTTAACTCTCAGGGGCTTAAGTTACCGACTTCAGAGGTTATGGGACAGAGAGGTGAGATTCCACATTTCGCAGTTGAGCCAGCATTCGAGCAACGCGTATCCAGGTTTCACTAATATCGATGAGCAGCAAGGTCTCAAAAATACATGAGGTAGCTAATAAAACCCCAGTTGAAGTAGAGAAATATTTATACAGGTTACGCAGCTGATGCAAAAGGGCGTTTTAAGATGAGTATCAAAGTTTCATATCCAACTCAAGATTCATCTGTGAGATTTTTAGATAAGGAAGTGGACCTTGAGACGACATATAACACCTGGATGTGTCATGATTTTGGACCCCAAAATTTTTATTAAAGACTTACGTCATCAAGTCAAAATTTTCAGAGCATAAATAATCAACCTTTTCCAAAGGGAAACCTGTATCTTAAAATGACTGTTTTATCAGGGTACAAACCTTACTTCGGTCAGCACTACCTGTACTCAGGAGCTAGACAATTTGCAGGAAAATGTTACCTTATGAGAGAGTTATCCTGGAGTGAGAGGCTCCTGAAGTCAAAACACCTTAATCGAGAGGACACATTTCACCATTCGATAAGGAAATGTTGTAAGGAAAATCCACCCGACGGCGATACTCTCATCCAAATGAAGCGTATTAACGCCAGGAGTCTCTCACTCTCGCTTAAGGAAATATTTTAGATGAGTTGCTGCCAAGTCTCCAGCATGTAGGATTAGGCAGCGCTGATCAAGATTATGTGAGAAATTGTTGCACTATTTGTGTCACCATCTGCCCATCTCATCGCCAAAAACCAATCAGGTAGTTTCTCGAAAAGGACCAATTAGAGATGTTTATCTATCACCCCTGGCAGCATTTGCTTAGAATTCTGATAAAAGAAGGTTTGA
The DNA here is from genome assembly GCA_963169105.1 of Ceriagrion tenellum. Classification (NCBI taxonomy): domain Eukaryota; kingdom Metazoa; phylum Arthropoda; class Insecta; order Odonata; family Coenagrionidae; genus Ceriagrion; species Ceriagrion tenellum. The sequence goes on along the minus strand of OY720639.1, from coordinate 92,221,422 downwards.
TTCATATCGCTATGTTTAATATTTTTAATAAAATCATTAGTTTTGTAAAAATATTCCTAATATAAAGCTGAATACGCAGTTGTTTATAAATGCACCTAGAAAAAAATGTCACACTTGAGAAACAAGCCTCCCTTGACAAAGGTCGAGTAAATATGTTGTTAGATTTTGGGAGGGATATGAGGAGGCAGGCAGTCGCTAAGGCTATAATGTGACTCGTATCTTTCCGAGCAGACACTTTTATAGGCATAAGATAAAATACAACGAGAGACTATGCGTCTTTCTAGGCCAGGGCTCACATATTTATAATCCGCTTCGAGACGGGTAGCAAGCCCACCTCCACCTCCTTGCGCATGCTCGTGATATTAGCTAGGTTCCATTTGGTAGTCGTCTGCTGGATATCCCTTCGCCATGAGTTCCTATTTGCGCAAATTCAAATCTCGCTGCTAACACGGCCATCATGATGCAGTTACGCTCTCGGAACTGCCATGAGTAGAGGTCTGGCGTTACAAGCCCTCAACTTAGCACAGGTCAAAATAAATACTGGAAACGAGCTCATGTTTCTGCCGACATGAGCAGGCGTTTCGGCTCTCGCCGCGGGACTACAACTTCCGTCCCCAGGTCTGCAGGCTTCCGCTTATACCCAGGGACTTGGAAGAGGTGGAAGGAAGGGATGGGATGGGAAGGTTAGCGAAACCGCAGCCCCTTCGAGGCCGACACCAATGAGGCGGATAGAGGTCAAAAGGACCTCTAGTGGGCCTCCGCCTCCCCGAAGTGCTCGTATTAGTTTGGTTCCCCCAAACAACTGAGACAAGTAACCGTCGGCTTCGCTTTCGCTAAAGCCTACCGCACATCTCTGCGAACCGAGAGAGTCCGTTGCCCAAATATTTGGGATGGGGTGCCTCTCTGACTCGCTTTTTTGGGTTGCCGCCGTGCGGTCTGCCGACGAACGTCATTGGAGTGGACCCATGGAGGGTCAAAACGGACCAATTTTGGTCAAAAATGTGAGTACAACCCACTCCTCAATAGGTCTCGACAACCCATGCCGACATGAGCAGCGATTTCCAATAATCAAGATTCTACTCTTACTGTTAGCACATAGTAGCCATCAGAATAGGCATTCCATGGACCCATATATGCCTCCGCGTTCAACTTGAACGTCAATCTGGAATGTAAAGCCTTTAAAGTGAAAATGCTGAGCCATACCTCAAGGCACCCAAGGCCTTATCAAACAAGCACATCGTGGGACTTTTAAAAACCCATGCGCCGAGGTACAAAGACCTTGGAAAACCAAAGCACGTCATGGGTACATTCAAATTAATGTTTCAGGGCACACAAGACCTCGGAAAGCCTATATGCTTCAGGGGTACTTTAAAACCCATTTTTCAGGGCACACAAAACCTCGGAAAGCCAACAAATATCATGGGATCATTTAAATCCATGCTTCAAGGCACACGAGACCTCGAAAAGCAGCACACATCATGGGTACATTCAAACCCAAGTTCCAAGATACTTTGACCACGCCAAGCCGACAAACAATGAGACAAGGTTTACCTCGGGCTTCACCCCTCACCTTCAAGGAGAGTAATAAGACCATTATGCATGTCGGTCGCAGCCGTCCAATCCTTCTTCCAAGGCCTCAGCTGTTCCCTGTCTTATTTAATAATCTCGTTCCTGGCAGTTTCGATCCGCTTCAGCTCATTGAGTTCCTCGAAAGTTATCTCCGGGTCACATATGGTCGGAGGAATACGTAGTCCGCCTCACTCACGTGAAGCTGGCTCGCCAGGTGAAACAGCGCGAAGTGCCATACGCCGCGCCACAGGGTGTCAAGCCTTCTGATTTTGAGCTCCGCCCTTGATGCTCCATCTCGTCAAATTTGTTCTCTCTAAAGCCTTATGTCAAAATTCATTGAGGTGAGATCAAGTGCCAAGTCATTTAGGGCGGCTTGAATGAGTACGGTGGTAGCTCCAATACTCACGAGTATTTGAAGCGGACCAACAGCGGTCGCCTTTCGCGAGGATTTGATCTAGATAAACCGAGTCCACCACAAAACGCTTGGCCATTCTCCCTTGAGTCTCGTCTCGTCTCTAAATGAGTTCGTGACTGTGCGTATACATCCCTCAACACTCCTCATTTATCTCTCCGCAATTATCGGGTGTTATTAAATGATGCCGAATGTTCCATTCGTCTAAGCACTTTGTCCATGACAACTCATTATTACTGGCACCGCTTTCTCTAATGATTAACTCACTAGCACAAAAAAAGACAAACAAAGAAACGGACAAAAATTTAAAAGGCCCGCTGAGTTTCACCAGCTTTCACGGATTTTATGGCAAGAAAGTTGCAATAGTTCGTGACAGAATCAATAATTACAAGATTTGTACCCACACGCATTTGTACCATCAGTAGACAACGGCAAGGGACCAACGCAGTCGACATGTATTACGTGCATTGAGACCGAAATTTTCTCAGGTAATTGAATGAATCCCTATAAAGGATCATTGAGAGTTTTTTTTAGCAGTACAAGCGATGCAGTATTTTACGTAATTATTGACAAACTGCCTCATCCGCAGGAACAAAAAATGCAACATAATTGACTTAATTGTTTTCCACGTCTCGATGTGGCACTGCTCGGCGTGAAATAAGCATATTAAGTCCAAGTTTACTCCGTCGGGGAACGTAGTAATGCAATAGTTTCCTCTCATCTCTCAAAATCTCTTGGTGACAAAGCATGCCATCCTTCTCAACGCATTGCTTGGTGTCTAAAATTCCCTCACGCAGCTCAGTGCTGAACTTCGGCATTGCCTTTTTGCTCAATGTGCAGCCATGAGTCGAGCCGAGAGACTCGATTATCTCAAAATCAAAATCATGCATGTATGTCAACCTTTGAGCTATTCGAGGAACAATATCTCGTTTACCCACTCTTGATTTGGCAGATTTACGATTGTTGACAAATTAAATCCGGTACATGAGGTGCACTTGGAAATGACTGAGGGAGTTAACTTTGGCCTATATTTTCAATTCATGCGAGTGATACTTGACCTTGGTTGGGGAAGTTTGTTTGCTATAATATATAATTATTCTTCTTTTCCCGTCACATTTTGAATGAGGATTTTGTCCGTATAGTCCAGGGCAATCGAATGCCTTAATCTCCCAATGCCCCATTAAACACTTTCTGAAACACCTTCGGTGCGTTTACAATACTAACAGCATACAAAGACAATCAAAACGACTATCGATAGTCACGAAAGCGGTCTCGGGCAACGAGTTCTGAAGAATAGGAATCCGATGAAATTATGACGACATACCAATATGCGTGGAAAACTTTCCTCGCCCAAATCGTCCTAACTGATCATTGATTGAAGCATAGGTTCCTTCACTACGTGAGTATTCTACTCTCAAAAATCCACACAAATATTTGGTATATTATTCATCTCCTTTTGACTAAGAGGACTACTACAATGGCTTTGACTGATGGGACTACCATACGAAGAGTTATTCTCTCCAATTGTGCGATTAAAGTGCAAGTCATATTTATTATTGCGAACCTCAGCGCCTTCTTTCGCTGAGAGTCTATAAGACGATCGGTTGGCATGGTTGTCAATCAGATTGATTTCCATTTAGCCGCCATTCACAGTTAAAACGGCCGTTTTTGTGGTTATCACGACAGCGTAATTACTGCGTACAAGGCAGATGAGCGGGTAAAAATGGAGAACTCTGTTGTCCTCGGGGAGGAAAATACCCCTAAAAGTTGGATCAGCCATTTATTTACATATATGACAAGAAGAGGCTAATGCATTATATAAATTGTCGCCTCGGTGTCGGCGGGGTAAAGTCCTCGCCTTCTAATCCGAGGGTCGTGGGTTCGAGTCCCGCCTGGGTAAGATTATTCACTGCCCAGGACACGGGTATTTGTATTCGTCTCATGATATATTAAAATACTTGTAATTGGGGAAACCTGTAAGTGTTAAGAAAATTATTATTATTTTTTTTTTACTTCTGTAACTTTCCCCTCCGAGTCCCCGGCTAACATCGGGTTTCGTTGCCGTCATAATGGCCGAGAACTCGAGAGGGGCGGTGCAGAGTTTGGGTCGTGCGCACGAAGCAGACGCAGAAATTATTATCATTATAATTATTATTATTATCTATAGTGGATTTTTTATAGTTTAAATGGACTGCTCGCAACATGAATTATCCTATAAAGAATTTTTCCGGAGATAAAATAAGTCCACGGTCGGGTCTCCGAGTGAACACTATCCCAGGAGCTCAAGGTGCAAAAGACAAAGAAGGTAAAAACAATTTTATAAGGGACTGGAGCATTCTAATGAAGATCATAAAAAACTTGAAAATGGATTGGAGAGACAGAAAATTTGTTCAAGAGCTGTACAAAGGACAAAGAGTAGTGGTACGAGTGAATAAAGGAGAGATAGATGAAATCAGCATAGAGAGGGGAGTAAGACAAGGCTGTTTTATGTCTCCAGCTCTATGCAACATCAACTGCGAAGAATTAAATGAAGGAGACATAGGTGATATTAGTGGAATATTTGTGGGAGGAGGAAGAGTGAACATTATTAAATATGCTGATGATCAGGTGGTAGTATTAGATAATGAGAAAAGGCTACAGAAAATGGCGAATTAAATCGAGAGGGAGTGAAAACATTTTGAAATTAAGACAAACATTGAGAAAACGAAAGTAGTGAAGGCATGAAAAGAGGACGGAGCTCTAAGTGTGACCATTGATGGAAACAGACTGGAAGAAATACTTCCATTAGGTACTTCGAAAGTGTTATAACATGGAATGGAAGTTTTAATGAGAAAATAAGGAATAGAATATCACAGAGAAAGGCAGCCTTTAGTCAGGTTACTTCAACTACTTTCAACCAAAGCAAAAAACATAGGATTAAGGAAAAGATTTGCAAAATGATTTCTTTGGAGTGATATACTTTATGGAGCAGACACATGACCAGTTTGGAGGAAAGAGAAGAAATAGAAGGTTTTGAAACGTGGCTATGAATAAGAATATAAAGATTAAAATGGAGTGATAAAGTGAGAAACGAGGAAGTGATAGCAAGGATAAATGAGAAAAGGAATATTTTGAGATCAATTAGAAAGAGGAGTGCGAACTGGATGAGACACATCCTGAGGACAAATTGTCTACTGAGATGAGTAAAAGAAGAAAAGATCGAGTAAAGAGAGGGAAGTGATGACGAAGAAATAATTGAGTGACGGATATTATGAATGGAAGGAGTTACGAAGAGCTGAGGGAGGTAGCACACGAAAAACGAGTAAAGAGGGAGCAGTTCAGTTGAAACCTGTCTGAGGACAGATTCACCTTAGAAGAAAATAATTAGCGGCGTTCTCTGTTTTCTCACAATTCTCTCCGATATTTTATTGTTGCCGTTTATATCTATACATAGTGTCATTTAGGCAAATTGCATGCATGAACTTCACGATATGTAATGATTTTCAGTCATATAATTTTTCTCCGTAAAGCAATCGTCCCAATCATTACCCCTTTATCGTCAAACTGCGGTACATTCGGGAGGAAATTATTTCATCTTATTTATTTCTTTGTAATTGCGGTCAATTAGCATTTCTCGTGGGAGAGCGGAAAGATTTTTAAAATATTTTTTTTCAACTAAATGAACACGCCAGGTGAGGTAAGCAAATCGGTGCAGGGAAGGAGATTGAGAAGGGGTTGACCAGGCTGGGTAAAAAAAATAAATGGGAGGTTGGCGTCTGGAATAAATTAATTCGGAAAAGCAACCCCCAACCGAGCGACCGTGGGAGTAAAGGGTTTATAAAGCGTGTGATTCTTCTCTCTCTCTGTCTCCCGACACTCCCCCTCCTCATACCCATCTGCGCCGTTCCGTGTCCTCCACCTTCCTGATTCGGGTCACTTCTAATTTTCGCCCTTGCCCGGACGGTCCAAAGTAAATAAATAAAACGTGCTCACGCGATAAAAACAAGTCGCGCGGCGCATCCACTGGAGTAATGCACCTGCTCTATTCCGCTCCCTTGCGTGTCTCCGCTTGCGCCTGCCTACCAGACTTTCCCATGGGTGTGGTGTGTGTGTGTGACTACATGTGCTGTCGACTGGGGTTCACGGCGTAGAGCAGCGTCGGTGTGGCTCCGGCTTATTCTGTTCCTCCCCGCCCGTTTATTGGCCGGGGAAGCATTCAAAATTCCACTCGCAATCATCATTAGGGAGGACGGTGGTTTTGGCGCAGCCGTCGAGACCCCACCCCTTTGGAAGTCCTCCTCTTTATCCTGCCCGATTCTAATTTTTTTTGGTTCGCATTTCGTTAGTATTTTGTTTTTTTTTTAAATTCGTTCCTCTTACTGGATTGTGGGGGCGTGTTTTTTTTGTGTAATTGGGAAGAGCCTGGCGGGGTGGATTTTGGGAGGTAGGAGAGAGGGAGTATCCCATACGGTTTTGCAACACGTTTTCCCATAACATAGCTCCCATTACTTTATCTTGATTTGCTCGAAATTTTTCAGTGTTACTGGCGCGTTAGCGAGAAACTGAATGAAGCAAAGGGTAGAAGATTTATGCAGTTTTTGCGATACGTCCGTGTATGTTGTGAGAAATGGAACATAGGGGTGCTGTACGTTGTTATTTAGTTTTATAATCTGATCCTACGATTGAAGAGGGAAACACCCAGCTCCAAGATATTTAGCAGTTTAAGCCAATCCCAACGGATTGTTGTACTAATGCATTGCCGATTTTTCAAGCCGCTTACCGGTGTTTTCATTGGACATGAGGGCCAAAGTGACTCACCTCAACTGTGCTAACAACAATTCACTCCTTTTTTCTTCACCGTGACATAATGAAGATATAAAATAAATAACATTAATGCAATGAGTCATCTTGCTCGGAACTTTATTGAGGTGTGAAGTGTAGGCTAACTAGGGAATCGCGTTGCAGGTGGAGTATGCTCGGCCAATAACATTAGAATCATAAGCGTTATCATTCAACTCTGTAAATCAATAAGAAAAAATCCTAGAATTATGCTTGGTAGGATAACCTAATGAAAAGAGAGCGTCTCCCTATCTCTATGATATAGCCCTGACAATTATGTGAATCTAAATTCTGAGTAATGGATTAAAACGAGCATATTAAATTCTTTTCGACCACTTTTGAATCAAGTTTAAAGTAAAGAATGTACCAAAGGGTCAAATATCAATGTGATTTTATTTTAGAAAACTACACCGGCTAATACGATCAGTGAGATATTATATCCGTAATCAACCTTTCGGTTTTCATGTCGGACTAAACCGAAGGAATGAAATTCTTCCTGCATCGAACATAATGGGGAAGGCGATGCCTGCTTGCTTCCTAATGAATTAAATGGTAGTTTTTATCACAACTTCTAATTTTCATTAACCCTGCTGGTATGCTGACTTAAAATTCAATTATTGCCGTATTCTTCAAATAATCCGCTCATGAAATAATGCCGGAGGCTTCTTCCATAATGTTCCTCATGTCTTCGCACGCTTGCATGAAACTTGAATTAAAATATATTTGTAAATCCTTGAAATTTAGTGTTTTCAGATAGCTTTGACTCTCACATGCTCGCGATGATTGCTGCAAACAACATGTTTCTCTAAATATTTAATTGCTTTTAACTTCAGTTCAGGTATGGAGTATGGAAATGGGTTGCAATTTTTAAGACGGAAATACGTGGACAAGTTACGTATACAATCACTGGAAATCAACAAGGTCAATGGACAGTTTTTGCTTCGTGAGTACCAGAAATAAAATTTTCATTGGATAAATTTATGTCAGCGTGTGAGAGCATTTTCAAGTATGTATGGTTGCTTTCGTTCTGATTCTGAAAGAGAAAACGAAGCGAAAATTATGTTAAGTATATGTGTATGAGGAAGAGTTTTGGCGAGGGTAAATGTGCCGTCTTTACAACATACTTATTACCTGTAAATAAATCCTGGTAAGTTGCGTTTCTGTTCAGGTGCAAGGAAGGTGCATTCCCTTTCACTTGTTTACCTTTCACTTTCGTCGTGTGTTTACATGACACGTTCGAAGTTGTAGTCGGTCCCTTTAAGGTTGTAAGGTGGAATGGTCGCCGTCCTCTCGTTTCATCCCTCTTTTTGACGACCTTGGGGCAAAAATGTCCATCCTTAACCCACACACTCACTTGCATTCGATAGCACAACCTGTAGACTTTTATTGCGACCCCGCGATCCAGTTTTTACAACCCCCTCCTACTACATCACCATCCATTCGGGGGGAAGAGGGGGGATCAAAGCTCCCTCGCAAGTCTACAACATCCGTGGCGCAGTTTTACCGCACTCACACCCCCGCCGACCCCATTTTTACGTTGCCTAAAAGCCTTCGCTCCTCTACAACAACACAAACAATCCACCAATTTGCTTTCACGCCACATCCAGTCAGTTTTAAGTGTTTGGCAGGCAACGGAAGAGATCCACCCCTTGGGTAAGAGTTATTGCGGACCCGAAAAACTTGGCAAATAACCACATCACTCGCTCCACGAGGAGGATTTAAAGGTTTTCGGACGTGAGTAAGAAGTGTGCGTGATTACGAGGGCTGTGAATTGTCCAAGTAGGTGGAGATGCTTGGCAGGGGGGAATGCGAGGCGGTAAAGGGAGAGAGAAACAGGTATATAAAACGGGAGCGCTTTTGAGGACTGGGGAGGATTTCTCGAGGATGCTAGACGGCTGAGATAGGCAGCGGGGAGGTAAAGGGTAAGAGAGAGAAAGATGAAGACGGTGTATAGGTAGGAGAAGAATTTGAGGAGAGAGTAAGGAAAAGGCAGGGTCAAAATGATAATAAAGGGAAAATACCTTCCGCACTATCGAGTAAACCCTCCCCTTTCGCAGACGTGAAAAAAACCAGTGCAATCGGCACCGAAAGAGAGGGAGAGAGTGCGTAAGTGAGACGGAGGTTTCAGCTGCAGACATTTTTATGCGTCCACGCGCTGTGCACGCAGAAAAAAAACCGGTCTTGGGGAGTAAAATAATAAAGCGTTTTATGTCCGACGGGGATACATTCCTCATTTCGCTCGTCTTCTACACCAGCTCTCCCATCCTCATCAGTCATTTCTTCTCCTTTCATTCTTTGACAAATGATGAGAGTTGGGTTTGGCCAAGACGGCAGTAATAAGGAAGAGCAAAAATAAAAAATTACATGAATAGAACTTCCAATATTTGATTATGAAAAAACAGATTCTGAGAAGCAGCAAGGACATATACGGAAAAACAGAAATAATTCTAAACACAGTATGGAAAGAAAGTATTCCCCTCTATTTGCATACAGATAGAATGGATAATAAATGATTGACTGATAGAGGTTTTAACCCCTTTGACCAAAATCCTAAACTATAAATACTTGGATCATGGTTATCAGAACAGACCTAATGTAAATAAACTTCAATGAGGAGGAATAATAAAGAAAATAAGGAGGAGGTAGAGTATTTTGTAAGTACGAGGTGTGTTTAAAAAATACCCGGAATGTTTAAATTTCGCGCGTTTGGAGAGTCCGATTGTCAAAATTTTTTTTATTGTGTTGGTATACATGCCCCTGAAGTATGACACAATTTTCAGCTGTATTCATTGTTTACTTTCTCTATGGCAACCGCTAAGGTTAGACGTGTTTTCATGAGCTCGGCGATTTTCGATTGTTAAAAAAATGGATCAAATAATTTGTATTACGTTTTGCATAAAAAATGAAATAAAGTGTAACAAAGTTTCGTCACCTGTTATAACTCTTTTGAGCAAATCTGAGTCGATGTTGACTTCATTTAGTGATTCCTGAGCAACTTCCATTCGCCGCTGTTTTTGTTCAAAATTCAACAATTTTGGGACAAATTTTGCTGCCACGCGTTTCATACCCAAAATGTTCGCAAAAATGTCATGGCATGAGCCAATCGATATGTCAACATCATCAGCGACTTCTCTGATTGTAATTCGGCGATCATTCATAACTACTGCTTTCACTTTTTCCACGTTTTCATCGGTTGTTGATGTGCTGGGGCGTCCGGGGCGTTCGTCATCTTCGTCTTCACGGCCATCTTGGAAACGCTTATACCACTCGTAAACACTTGTTTTTTCATAGCAGACTCACCATAGGCCTTTGTTAACATTTCGCACACTTGGCCTGTATACCAACACAATAAAAATTTTTTTTTGACAATCGGACTCTCCAAACGCGCGAAATTTAAACATTCCGGGTATTTTTTTAACACACCTCGTATGTGTCATATTTGTGTTGTGAATCCTTCGAGCGGTGTTTTTACACCATAAATCTCTCAACCTCTCATCCCTTTTCCTGAAATTATTGTTCCTGAATGTTTTTTGTTGACGGATATTGGAGTTTCACCCTTATTATTTTAAACGGGAGGAAGTTGGCAATTGAAATGACTTTTTTTTAAACCTATAATATACAGGGTTTTTAGAAGAAAAGGTTTGTGATGTGGATAGAATAATGAAAGGAGCATCTGTGATAATAAATGGAAAGTAATACTGGAACCATAGACAGGAGAAGAAACAGAAATCGAGATAACTCATATAGACCAAGTCCATTGACGAGCATAGTCGAAGTACGGAGACAATTATGACATGGAGAGCTATTTAGCGGGAACAAGTAGAAAAAGAGGAGAGATGAGTAAGGTTTAAGAGCTAAGTAAATTGGTTAGTTTTCGAGAACGCAAATAGAAATTCGCCGGAAGGCAGAGGGAATTTGCAAGGTGGATAAGGGTAGGCAATGCAGGTGAACTATGGGGTCCTGAAGAAAAATATGACGCCCAACCTGTTCGGCAGACTGTAGAGGAAACGTTACGAAAACCTTTTTGTTTATAATTATATCAGAAATCATATTTAGCCTACCATCCTAGAGAAATGAATCAATACTGATTTGGAGAATCATTTGATGACGCGCACGTTAGCTGGTTTTCGTTCTCTTTAAACTATAGGCTACTACTCCATTGAACTTTTTAAAACAGATTTGGCGACTGACCATTTCCAAAGTGATTAGTTCCTCGCGTTATCCAATCAGACGTAAGTAGGAGGGAGTGCGTCATGTACACGAAAATGGTAAAAATACATTTCAATAATAAAAGGTGTGACCGTCTCGGGAGGTTGACAATAAATGTGGATATGAATTGATGCGGATAAAGTACAGTAGCATTTGAATAGGTAATGAAATTGATATTTCTGTTACAATGAGAATAAATTTTATAATTGTGCATTAATAACAGTTACATAAAATACTCAAAGGCTTAAAATATTGTTATGCAATTACGCATTTATAAAATTAAGAACGAGATATAATATTCTTCTAAGTTGTCGTTTCCATTCAACAGTTACAATGTTTTTGGCAACTTAATTAGGGTAAGGAAATACGATATTTTGCTTCATCAAAATGTGGCGGAAATGGACCCCCTTTTTCACAAAAATGAATTTAATACAATATAAAAGAAATTGACACAATAAATGCAACACAAATTCTGTAGAATGTGAAGAAATGATTGCAATCACTTCCCAAAGGACCAGCGGTGCCCAAGCCGGAGGACAACAGCTCGCGTTGGTGCATAAGCGTTAAAGTAGAGGAGCAGCGACCGGGTGTTGCACAGCTGAGAGAGAGAGAGGGAGGAGAAATGCACCAGCCGACAGCACACGAGAGAGAGAACGAGCGAGATGGTCGTTCGCCACGCCATCGCTGGGCCCCGAGAGTGGGCAAGGAGGGGAGGGCGACGACAGCACCACTATAGCTGATAAATAAAAGAAAGTCGTTTACCATGGCACTGGACACAAAAAATTGCGAAAAATGGGAGTCTATGGCTGCACCTTCTTTGACTTTAGCTATGTTGGAATCGTTATCAACATTTAATAGAATATTCTCCTAAAAGAATCTAATTTAATTTACTTCTATCTAATGTAATAATGAGTATTTAATCTAATTAGCATCTAGTTCATTTGAGTTCCCTTAATTGCCGCGGGAATGGGTATAACCCTAGGTAGCGATATGTCCTGCGCATTTACCCGGCAAGTCTGACGACCGTATATTAAAAATCCCGATTTAGTCCGTTTTTTTCACGAGGAAAAATCTCCGTATTCCTATGATCACTCAACAAAGAGTTGACACTTTTTCTATCCGCATGGGATTCGAGGGTCGTATGACGCTAGGAAAACATGCGTTTGGAGCGTGGCACTCTATGAATCAGAACTAGGACCATTGAAAAAGCTGACCACAGCTGGCTGGAAGCCTTCGAAATCTAGTGCTGGAGAAGGATGGTGAAGATCAAATGGTCGGACAAAATAAGAAAACCGAAGTGTACAGAAAAGTAGAAGAGGGAAGCACCGCATGGAACACCATACAGAAAAGAAGAACCTGATGGATTGGACACACACTGAGACACAATGGGTTTGTGGAGAACATAATTGAACTTAAAATAGAGGGAAAAGTCTTCAGAGGAAGACTCTGGGATACGTTCATGGGCCAAATAAAGAGGAAAGTACATAAAAAGAGATACTAGGAGGTAAGGTAGCTAGCATTAGATATAAAAGGGTGTAGAGCTGCAGTCTATCAATCTTAGGATTGAACAACCAGTGATGATGACGCAATGATTTCGCGAGATGACCCCCCGACCTTCAAAATTGTTCTAATTCAAAAAATTATTTCATCCATTGATTTCAATGATCAAAACATCATTCTCAACTGAGTCAGTATCAGCTCGTATCAACTTGACAAAAAAATTTTTCACCAGCCCTATTGTTCGATCGAGCGCCGAATGATGAAAACAGCAGTTTTTTGCGTGTCTACCAAGCATGCAACGGTGGCGATGATGAAAACAGCTTCGGTAGGAAAATGCCTTCTTTGGGGCGCTGTATACATCCCAACACTCCTCCATTCTTAAGTCTTCGCATAAGCACGGTCGTAAAAATCTCCAGGGAGACGTCGAAGACGGACAGACGAGGAGGAAGGAGAGTTCTTTCCAACCCCCAAGCCTCCACTCCGCCCCCGCTTAACCCCCTGCACCCCTAACTTCTTTCCCACCCCTTCTATCTACCCTTCAACCGACTCCCTGAAATTCCTCCCCCACTTCAGCTACCTCCCGGCTCATGGAAGGACGATCTTAAAAAAGAGTAGGAAGGACGTTAGGTTGGCATCCTCATAACTTTCCTTACGTCTCCCCTCCCGTTCGTCTCTCATACGTCCTTATACATCCCGCCGGTTTTATACGTTTATTTTATTAAGGGCGCGCTAGACGCCATTCAACTGTTCCCCCATGCCCCTCCCCTACATTCTCCACCCCTTCTCTTTTCCCCCACCTCCACAACCAGATTGACGGCCCATCAACGTATAGGGTGAAACGGCACCTTTCGTTCTGTCTTCCGTTTTCTTAATTTTTTTTTATTTTTAGCGCCTCGTCGCTTCTGTATAGTAAAGGAAGCTTGGAGGGGGGCCTCGCAAAATCGGGGGGAGGAGCGGTTAAGTTGTCTTTTCTCCTCCTCCGCTCGATTAAGCGTCTTGTTTTCCTCGACGTGAAAGGATGGTGGGGGGGGGGCTGCCTGTTGTAGGATGAAGACTTTCCCTGTCCTACACTTTACGGCGAGAGCGTAAAATCACACGAGTCTTCAACGGTGGTGGCCCACGTGGGGTGTAGACTTTTCGGAGCTCATTCACTGCAACTTGTAAGCTCGTCTTTAAAGTGACATAGTGAGGATCTTCTTCCCCATTGAAGCGAGGTGTAACATCCCGTTTAAACTTTCCCACGGTGAAATCCACATTTAGGGTTTGTTTTCTGTGGCTGCAGAATGTGTTTTACAGTTGCGTAACAGGTTGTATATTCTGCATTTAGCAATTCTAGCTGTCACACTGAAACAATCGACCCAGCTTTTTATTCGTGCTTTATCGTTTAAAATAATAGATTCAGATGCATATAGAAATTGTTGTACATGTCTCAAATATTATTTCTTGTTGTTAAACTTTTTTTGAGGATTTTAAAAATGTGGTAAATAGGTAAAATCTTAGCCAGACTTAAAATGTGGGTATACCATCATACCAGCATTGAATATTTTGTATTTTTTTGACCAAGTGCCTCAATTATTTTGTCTCCAATGGGTTTCAAGCTATGGGTTCTATATTTGACAAAATTTGCTGGAGAAAATCATATATATTATTACAGAAAGGTCTTTTTCTGTCATTCCGTATATGCTCCGTTAATATTGCACCTACAGTGATAAATGAGGTATCATTTTAAACGTTGAATCACCGGCTTCTGACGAAAAATACAATCTCAATCTCAAATTTCACTATTTACCCATTAATTTGACTTAAAAGTTTCGAGTTTTCCATGTCGATTACTCGCTCGAGGTATATCGACTCCACACATCCGTATATATTATTTCTCAAAGGTGTTTTTTTGTCGCAACGCCATAACTGCCATAATTATTCATCAAAATTTATGATTCAAATATCGTTTTAAAGCTTATGTTACCCAATATTGATGAAAAATAGACAAGTTGTTTAAAATTAAAGTTTTTGTAAAAAAAATGATACAACGGCTTCTGCTGACAATATAATCAACTAATATGTCGGCAATGGTTACGTGCTTAAAAAACTGTAGGAGGCGCCATCTATTAACACAGCGTTTAGTTAGATTCACAAATGAAAAAACGACTTCGTTTCCTTCCACTGATTTATTTTCTTGGTACGACATGTTTCGACACATAGAGGTCATTTTCAAGTACTTGAAAATGACCACTATGTGTCGAAACATGTCGTACCAAGAAAATAAATCAGTGGAAGGAAACGAAGTCGTTTTTTCATTTGTGAATATCAACTTCCACATAGTTGAGCCTGATACCATTGAACGTATTTAGTTAGATTGTTTACATTCTACATGCAATCAGTGTGACCATTTACTGTTTACGTTTACGTTATGTATCTCTAACACAAACATAAATAACATATAATTGTTCATGGGAAGAAACAGGTAAAAGAGCAGGAAGATAGAAGGAAAAAACAGGAAAAAGCTGCATACTGTGCGAAATATTCGCTCAGGTCATCTAGTCAAACATAATAGAAAAACTACTCGTAGGTATATTACGTACATAAAGACGTACCCTCTGTTATTTTTCAGGTAACTTTTAAGCAGGGGCGATTTAATACCTGCAAACTTAAGATGGACCGGCATGAATGGACGTATATCATATAATTACTTTTTCCAGTAGAATTTTTTGCCATAACTTCATAATTGACTGCATTTATACTGCTAGTATGATTCTATCTGCGAGCAGTAACCTCCTCTTTTTTATTATTTGAGATACTTTAGCCTTTGTTAGAGAGAATGCAATGAAAAACCATGTAGATACTTCCCAGAATCTTGAATGTTGGTTGGTTATTTAAGAAACCGTCTGAGAGCTGAGACCATGGCACCAGACAACATGTATGTGAATAATGGTAAGGATAGGATTTCAGTGTTTGTGAAGGAAAGTTTATGTTAGCTTAAGCGAGAAATTTCCCTAGTCATTATGGTGGCCACATTCAAATTTTTCGTTTTAATGTCACAAGTTCTAGGGAGCATGAAGTAAAAGTTAAAATATTATCGGTGTATTAATATGTATTTTTATGAATAAAATTGTCAGCAAATAGATAAAAATATCTACATCAGTCTATAACTTGACCAATTTTTTTCCCGCGGTACGTTTAAAACTGCTTCACAAAGAGAGGTTAATTTTCCGATTTTGAAAACTCTCTATGGTTTATGAAAAATTAGTCAAGAAAATATGTTAAATGCAAGTTGGTAATTCTTTGAAGAGATCTAGGTGTATTAATTCCTCATTTTATCAAATAAATATCTATCTTATTTTTAACTAGTTGTCTCTTTCTTTAAAATTGATGTCTCTTGAATGCATAGTTACCATTGCCCACATAAAATTGGTGGTTTACTTTCTCAAATTTCTCGGGGAGTTGTGCGGTAAGAAGCTAGCATTATAGTATCCAAGGACGAATGAGAGATTGTGCACTAAAATGAGAACAAATTCATTGATTTCTAGGTGAAAGGAAATCTCACTCAAACAGTCTTAAGAGAAACCCGACATTGGTATTAGCTGACTACTTCGATTGCGACATGTTACTTCTGGTTAGGCCACACCTCGAATATGCTGCGAGCATTTGGGACAGGATTCATAAAGATTTAACCAATTAAATTAATAAAATACAAATAAAGGCTGCATGTTTCATTAAAAACTACTACGAGCGAAGATATACTGTGTCACAACTTTTACAGGGATTGAGATGGGAGCCCCTAGATACTCGGAAGATACACGCTAGGATTAGCTTGCTTGTGAAATTCATAACTGGTGTGTCTCAGAGCGACACAGAGAATATCATCATGACGCCATACTACATCTCAAGGAGTGACAGAAGTGATAAATTAAGAGAGAAACATTGCCGAACAGATAGGTACAATAACTCGTTCTTTCCGCGCACAATAAGCTGCGACAATAAAAACTAATCTCCACTGAATACACTCCCACAATACATGTCACCATTTCGCCTTCCAAAACCTTATCCCTTACATCTTTACGAAGCTGGTATCCTAACACCCCGTGCCACATGCCCATGGGGTGGCTCGCGGGGTAGCATATAGCTGTAGAAACAATTATCGAAGACGTCCACGGATTAACTGTCCCATCCGATCAACCAAGCTCTCACAAAACTCATAACCAATCTCTAGGGTAGGCATCAGTGCACCGTATTACTAATTAAATTTAAAATAGTTAGCCACTACCAGTATTCGACACCGGATCCTACGAATGGCCGTTGCATTGACCCGATTCCAACAATTCTTTTCCTAGAGTATTTTAAACCAATAACCTTGTAAATTCAATTGATATATAAATATCTTTGAAGGCTTCCGCGACTCTTATAGTTGTTAATATTGCTCTTTTCAGGTATTCCCGTCGCGTGTTTGGATTTTTTGACAACAGTTTCTCCCCTCTTCCTGGGGGCGTCTTCAGGTCCGTTGGACATTTTGTACTAATGCAATTGTTGTAATACAAAATGTCCAACGGACCTGAAGACGCCCCCAGGAAGAGGGGAGAAACTGTTGTCAAAAAAAACCAAACACGCGACGGAAATACCTGAAAAGAGCAATATTGATATATAAATAATTTGTAATTTGAATATGGCTTGGAAATTTAGATGCAACATGTTGTTTTTATTGAGTGAATAAATGATTCTTATTTGTAATGTTTAACCGAAGTATATTAATATTCATACTTTAATATTTGATTACCTATCCTTATTAAAATTTTAGATTCCATCAATCTGGATAATCAATATCCAGACTTAAACATCTCCTCGACCTCTCGGTTACCGATACCTTTATCGTCTGAATGTAAAAACAACTAATGGACACGATACAGCAACTAAATGAACATTATTACCAACATTTGAGCTTGAAAAATATACTAACAACGTCACTGACCTATCTATTATATTTTGTAAGCCATGGTATCTCTAAATCAATTGAGATCTTTTTCTAAAACTCCTGCTTAATTTGAACAGCACTGTGAACTACAAGTTCGTTTTAAATTGTGAGAATTTATGCAACACGGAGGAGGCAAAAAAAATGTTGAATACATCCGTTACATTAACTTAAGGCCTAATTAAATTAATATTGCAAACCATAAAGGACTGTTAACACAGAGAAGAGCCGAATAATAATTCATGAAATATGTAAAAAAACAAATATCTCAGAAAAGTAATCCAAGGGTACTCACAACCAGGAGGGCGAAGAGGAGTATTAGCCCATAAATGTTAAGTAGCATTTTAGGGAAACATATCGGGAAATTATCCCTACAAAAACACCTTTTACAAACACAGTCGTGAGTCAGGATTGCATCCGTTGGACGGTATAAACTGTGACTTTAGGATTGCATTGGATTGGATAATTAGGGAGGCGACCGACAGCTAAGGTCTTTCGCGCCATAGGGGATAGTTACGGGAGGAAGGGTGGATAGAAACCCGGCGTCGGCTTTAGCCTGCTCTTAACGAATGGCGTCAAGGGGACGACGGCTTAACGTCTCATCCGACAGACGGAGTACTGTACTTGAAGTGCCCTCCACAAGACACTCAAGTAGGGATCGGGTTTCCTCTGAAAAACATCTTCCTCTGCAGGGATTCGAACCCTGGGCGCCCGTATGGTTAGCCTGTGACTTTTTATGCAAAGTTCAATAGCCATCATAATCTATGCAACAATATGCGATAAGTAATAAAAATTCGACGATTTATATGCTGGAAGAATTCGATAACGTGATATTAGTGCCACCGCGAGACGAGAACAGATGACAAATGGATTTTTCCTTAACTAGACGACACATAGATTCAGTCATCTTCCACTTCTTATTTCTACTTTCTCTGCCACCTGCCCTCCCTAAATCTGCAATCGTTCTACGTACTTCCTTCCAAACATTTCTCTGTCACTTTCTGAAGTGCGATTAGCTTATCAGTACATACACACCGGAATAAAGCCACGCTGTGAAACCCAGATTCCGTCAACATTTATCTTATTCACTCTTTCCATCATGATTTTACTCCACACTTTTCCTGAAAACTCTAAGAAACTTATTTCTCTACAATTTTACATTTGGACTTCCCAACCATCACTTAGTACACTGAAATTATTACCACTTCAGAATTTCATCCATACATCCATTGTTTTAATATTATTTCCGCTGTAACCATCTTATTCTCAGTTAAAATAACAGTTATTCAACTAGAACTGTAATTGAGTCAAACCAATATAATAAGAGGCACATGAGAGTAAAAAAAATGAATTCTGATTCGGATATATTGGAGTAATTATATAAATTCAACCCAACGTATTTTTCTGAAAACTTTGCCTATGTAGTAACATTTAATGACCATTGTCAAATAACGAAGAAAAACATCTCACCTCGCAAATGATACAGAACTATTAATTATTATGTCACCTAACTTACGAGATAATTGCTCATAAACTAAATCCATTTTCTATGAAATAGCGTGCTGCTTGGCATTCTTGAGAGGATTTATTTTAAATAAATGTTGACCTGTGTCCCATACATTAGATTTAAAGTTTAGCGCCGTGAAATACGTACCCTTTCTTAAACATTTAACAAATGAGTTTATTTCTAACCATAATGCTTTTTTATGATTTAAAGAGCAGTTCGGTTTTCAGCATCCTACGTATGTCGTAAAATATTAGTCAAATTAATGCCTTGACTGTTATTTGCATAATATGTGCCTTTTATGTTAATATAAATGTTTTATAATACGATTACTGTCGATTTCAGTCAGATAAAGCAGGTATTAGCATATTGAATGTTACTATTCTTACTATATATTTCTTGCGACTGCTTAAGTTATTGAATGAAAGTATAATACTATCTCAATCATGACTTTAGACCGAAATCTCTATAAAACTACCTGCCATGGTGTAGGTTGGACACTGTTGCTCAACTCCCCGCGTCATGCATTTGTGCACCCGGACATTAGACACCATTACACTCCCCCTTTTTCTCCCTCTCACGTGACCGTTACCCCGAGTTTCAAGGTCCTCCCTTAATTCCAACCGACGTGTGGGGTTTACTTATCCGTTCCTTATCCTATCATGGCGACTCCGCTCTCACACATCTGTGACCGTTTCCCTTATCCGACCGCAGATTCCTTTCTCGTCCCCTCGGGCTGCCCTATCGCGTCCTTTTCCTCTCCCTGACTGCTTCCTATCGCCACATGCAGAGGGCGGAGGGATGCACTTCCGGATGGCCGACGTTACACTACCAACTCACACACACATGATGAAACCGCAAGGCGTGCAATCCCTATTCCCGCGCGTCCCTCCCCAGAAAGCCGCTAATTACGCCGGCGGTCAAATGGCGCTCTCGCAGCTTCGCCCCACTGCGCTGTGCTAAGCTACCTACCTGTCTCCCCATACGCTGAGCCCGTCTTCCCATTAAAGGCCGCGTCACACGGGACGAGTTTTCCATGCTGCTTGCGCGCAAGTGAGACTCACACGTGGAGTAGCTTTGAAATTGGATGTGAGCGTCCGTGAGTGTCCACCCATACAGCCCCTCCTGTTCCGCCATATGTGGGTCTAGCTATTAACTAATCTTCTTTACCTTATTATGTCAATCCACATTCCATCTTAACGTAATACCTACCAAGGCATGTTCCTCTGTTACAGGTCTCATGTCGCATAGTCCATCATTTCCATGAAAACCGACCTTTTTACCAAATTCTACTATCTTCCAATCCTTTCAAGTTCCCAAGCCATCTTAATATACTGCCTCATACCTTATTTATTGAATTACTGATGATCGGGACTACTTAGTAACAGTTTATTATGTTTTTGTAAATTTTATCTGAGAATATATGAATATTTTAAAATTAAATATGTCATTGATCATAATCATCACTCATCGTTTAATTACCGATGGGTCTTATAAATAATAATTTTTGGACCAATAATATTTCACTGAATTACTGTCACAAAGTTGCCCCGGCTTGTGGTACACATTTGTGACTGATAAATATATTTGAGCAAAAAATGAATACATTAGGACTCTGAGGGGAAAAAGAAATCAAAGTTTCAATTCAAGTTGGAGCTCGCGTTATGTGTCCCTCGTTGGTTAGGATCGCATTGGTCATAATTTATTTGTCTTTCTGCACACTAATTTTTCGTCATGACACTATATTTTGTCCTTCTCACTAGGCCATCGCCAGTGTTTACGTGATTACTCCATTTCCTGCATTCACTGAGGTACCAAGTTTACCTATTTTGGTAATTGTTCCCGGATAATATTTATCCTCAAAACTACTAAAATATTGACCTTTTTTTTAATTTTCCACGTAACTGCAAGAACGACACTGGTTGCTGTTTCGGAGCCTTTTGCATACCAATTGTTTCAGATTCTTCATGCGCAACAGACGCTGCCTCACTTTCCTATGAAAAGTCAGATTTTTTAAATCTTCCGTCGAGAGTTCTGTTTAGCCCTTATTATGCTAGAAAGTGACACTTATACTGTCACAATGTTGAGCCTCGCCTCTGCAAGTCATGCATATTTTGTAGAAAAATGCAACCAAATTATGCCGTAGCAAAAGTTTACTTTCACTTAATCCTACTTGCATGGCAATAGTGCATGTTTGGTTATCTTCACCCCCTGCCACACACCCTCGTGATGGCTCGCAGGGAATTACGTAGAATTAGGTGTAGAATCGTGATAGTAAATTATCTATTCAAATGAATACAGTTCGAATATCAAAGCTGCGCTTCCTTTCGTTCACCATCACGAAGTCTCAACACTTCTCTGAAAATCAGTCTGTAACTATAATATAAAATAGCTTCACATGACGTTCCCTCCTATGTGCATGAATTTCCGAATGTAGCTAACAATTGGCAGAAACTTCTGAAAAAAAATATCGAAATACTTTCGGCCTCAAACGGTATGGAATCCCTGAAATAGGTAGGGGAGACCGGGGCACGTTTACGCATGGGGCATGTTTACGCAAGGTACTTTCCACAAAATCTGTAACAGTTAGAGCGCCACCAGTCATGACAGTATTGTGCTGCTACCTACCCCTCGCATTCACACAACTTTGGGCGCCATACCAGCTTTCGTTTTTGTGCAATGAAGATTCTTCTGTTTTTTCTCAAGGTAAGTAAATTTTGATATATGACTTTCGAAGCATGTAGTGAGTTAACCTTTTATATTTAAAGGCAGATATATATATGTTTATAAACAATATTTTATCTTTATTTAAGCCTGTGTTTAATTGAACTGAAAGTTCTAAGGTTATAAATGCTAGTGTAAAAATAATTTCAAATGTGGTGGTGGGGCACGTTTACGCATTCTCTTCGGGGCACATTTACGCACTGCGTAAATGTGCCCCAGCTGTATATATTCATTTCGTGCCAATTGATTATCGAGATAGGTCCTTAAATGAGTGTCCTAGGCCTTCTACTTCAACACAGGGTGCTTTCCGACCCCTGAACAAATAAGGCCTGTTGAAAAAAAGACCAAGGCTTGACACCAAAAAAAAGGAAAAGGAAAAAGGAAGTCTGCCATCCTTACCGATACACCAATCAAAGAATCCCTCAGAAAAGAGCAGGAAGAAACAAAAGCTAAAAAAAACTAAGAAGGAAAAAAAATTGCTTTGTGTGTCTAATTCTTTTAAAACAAAGGCAACAAAACCAAAAATAAAGTAACTAAGACAAAAGGCAAGATCCTACCAATACAAATAAAACAACCAATCAATGATGACTCAGAAGATGAGGATGAGGATTGTCTGTATTTATTGCGTGCAATGATACAAATGTAGCAAAAGTAGGCAAGAATGGGTGCAGTGCACGCGATGCAAATGATGGGCCCACAAGGATTGCGCCACAGGGAACAGTTTGTTTTTTGTGTGCATAAACTGCAACAGTGATGATGAAGATGCCGAATAAGTTGCGTAATGCTTTAATATGTTGTTCTTCTAAAAATAGTTTTATGTACCACTAATAAAGTTTTTGTCAAATTTATCTACATTCAAGCGTTATTTATTAGTAATGTAATTTAATCCCAGCTGTTTACTAGTGCGTAAACGTGCCCCAGTGGATGCGTAAATGTGCCCCGTACCCGGGGTACGTTTACGCACCCGACATGAGAGTGAATAAGTTTAATTTTCACAGTTATATATGAGATATTGTAAAAAATATTTTTGAAACATTATAGCCTGATAACTGGTCTATAACGTTAAAAAATGTATACTTTAAAAGAGCAGACAAAAAAAATGTGAAAAATAATATAAAAAAATCCGCGTAAACGTGCCCCGGTCTCCCCTACCTGAAATAGTGTGTCAGGACATATGTGTCAATAAATATTACCCTCTGTGACAAAGCCCCGGTGATTTTTTCCAACTGCCCCGTTAATGTTAATTAATCTAATTTCATTCTTAAAATATAGCCTTCTCAATACCGCGCATTAATCACTAAAATACGTATTAAATAAGTGAGAATTGGTACTTTAATTGTTTTTATAGGTTTTACTTTTCTGTGCACTCTTAAATTCCAGCATAAATACTCAAACATATTATCTCCCTCATAATATACAATCCAATGACATGCGAAAGAATGCTAGGCAGAGGGTGTTAGCACACGAGCTATGATAAATCAAAGAGAAATTGGAATGTAGGTATTGGGTGAAAAGTCATATGCGTTCTGCCCTGTTTTTGTTACGCTATACCTCAGCCGCCGTTGTGAGTCCTGCATGGGGATATGTAATTTTTGCCCCTATCTTCATATCTTTGCTGTTATTTCACTTATGTCCACTAAACTTTTAGGGGCTTATTCAAATACCTTCCATTTCCGATTCCAAAATGTGAAGCCCATGACATAATCCGTCATAAAGTACCGTATTCCGCTGATTGTGAGCCCATAATAATGATGGAATTGATTAATTGGCTATAGTTAGCCATCGCATAGAAAGATAAGTTGAAGATATGCTCTCTAAAGATCAATTTGGCTTCAGAAAAAAACAGAGGTACACGAGAGGCAATATTGGCCTTAGGATTGATCATGTAAAAAAGATTGGAGTGGAATAGGGAAACATAAATTGCATTCATAGATATGAAGAAAGTCTTTGATAATGTTAAACAGGAAAAATGCTTGAGGTCCTAAAGTTAGCTAGAATTGTCTACAGAGATAGGAGAATCATATGAAATTTATATAAGAGCAAAAAACCAATTCTGGAGGGAAAAAAAGAGCAAGTGGAAGCTGAAATACGTAAGGAGGAGAGACAAGGATGCGCATTATCACCAGTGATATTTAATATGTATATTGAAGAGGCCCTGAAAGAAGTCAGGAAAAGAATACAAACGAGTGTGAGAATACATGGAAAAAGAATAGAGATGCTAAGATTTGCAGATGATATTGCTGTCTTAGTCGCCGAAAGAGAAGAAGACCCACAAATAATGATAGAGAAGATGAATGACATAATGGGAAGAGGATACAACATGAAAATCAATGCTACCAAAAAAGATTATGGTATGTGAGAGGGAGGAACAAGCGAAGGCGCAGGTTGTGGTCGATAATAAGCGTATTGATATAGTTGATTCCTTTGTGTACTTAGGAGGTAGAATAACGAGAGATGGGATGCGAAGTAGGGACGAACTAAAGGGTAGAATAAATCAAGCCAAAAGTACTTTCAACGAAAAATTAAGCTATTTACGTACCTATGTAACAGATTGCAAATAACGAAGAGGCTCCGTAAAACATATGTATGGAGTATAATGCTCTACGGGTGTGAGACATGGACTATAGGTGTAGAAGGGAATAGAAAAATCAACTCGTGGTGTGGTCTTTAGTGCTACAGGTGCATACTAAGAATCGGATGGGCTGACAAGATGACAAATGAAGAAGTTATGCAAAGAGTAGGTGAAAAACGCAGCCTGGAGAAAACCTTAGTCCAGAGACAAGTAGAGCTTATTGGACACCTACTGGGACGCGAAGGGCTCCGGAAGTTGATAATTGAGCGAAAAGTTAAAGGTAAGAGAACTAGAGGAAGGCCACGTCTGCAATATTTGGGACAGAAAATGAAGGAAGTGGGATGCAAAACCTATGCCAAAAAGACGAGAAAGGCAGATTCACGTGAGGCTGCTGCAAATAAATCGACAGATTGAAGACGAAAGAAGAAGTTAACAACGAGGGAAGTTCTAGAAAAATTACTACAACCTGAAAACGATTCAAATTGAAGACAAGGGCTCTAGAAAATATGCAACCAGATGGAAAAGATCAGTCACTATCAGAAAGGAGTTAGCTATATTATTTATACAAACATGCCGAAGTGACCAAGAAAACTTTACCAATCCAATGTTAAATTTCTTTGAGAATAGAAAAACCATGGGAGGCTTTTTTGTTCAACTTGACTTTTTCTGCCTTAATCTGAGCTCTCTCCATTATAGCTCATATTAAAATCTCCACTTTCAAGGATTAATTACACTACTACTAGCCTAGAAACTAGCCAGGAATCACATTAATTACAGTAAAACTAGCCGGGATGAAAATTAAATCCCATTTCATCCCGGTTCATAAAACGCACTGCAAAGTTACGAAATTCAAGTTTTCTAAAAATCTGGAATGACGACCCTGAGACCAGATCCGCCTTCGTTGCACACGTTGGGTTTGTGAGACCCAGCGTGCATACTTTGTTAAAATATTTCCTAAATGGCTGGGCGATGTAATTTGATATTCTCGGGAGCTTCGAACTGCACCTCAACCATTCGTTCTACATTATAATCGTAATTTTGACGTTAGCGTGTTCAGTTTACGAATGCTTTGACGACAGTATGGGTCTCTCGGACCCAACGTGTGTATTCACGTAGCAATTTTGTGCCATTTTAAATGAAAGTTTGTTTGTCATATATCAACACGTACGTATTTTTCTTTATTCTTCCTAACGGAATTCATTTTGGTAAGTACTTTTACTTTTTTTTAACAATACTGTATCGCATTTGCCATTTTTTCGAATTGCTGTTTTGTTATGATATTTCAAATGGTTAAATATTACTATATATGAGCATAAAGCCAATTTTTTTATTTTACAAAGGCTTCCCATTACCCATACCACTACAGAGAGAAAACCTCAGAATAATTAGAGAAGGAAAATAGGAAGCGACTAAATATAACTAGCTGACCCGTGCGAATATTTCGCACAGTATGCAGCTTCTTCCTGTTTCTTCCTTCTTTCTTCCCGTTCTTCTACATGTTTCTTCCCATGGACAATAATATGTTATTTATGTTAGTGTAAAAGATGAAATACGTAAACGGTAAACGATCACACTGATTACATGTAGAATGTAAACAATCTAACTAAACGATGTGTTGATAGATGGCGCCTTCTACAGTCTTTTAAACACGTAACCATAGCCAACATATTAGTTGATTATATTGTCAACAGATGGCACTGTATCATCCTTTAACAAAAACTTTAATTTTAAAACATTTGTCTATTTTTCGTCAATAGCGGGGAACATAAGCTTTAAAATTATGTTTGAATCATTAATTTTTATGAAGAGTTATGGGAGTTATGGCGTTGCGACAAAAAACACCTTTGAGAAATAATATATATGATCAAGGAAAAATAAATTTATCAATTTGGGTCTGTGAGATTCAACGTGATGATCCGCGTCATACAAGGTCACGTGTCGATCGTAGGGTTAAAGTAGTTTGGACGACGTACCACTTCACATAGAACTCAATAAATTGCCCTCACATTAATGCAAAAGTTGCACCTTTCCAAAGACACCAAAGTATCTCACCTTACAACTTTTCCAGATGCTTTCAAAAATGTTCAAAGCACTTCGCCTTGGGATGTGGTTAGAGCAGGCATCCCAGGGAGACTATTGAAATGAGGAATATCTTACTCCTTGATCATGTCGCAAAAACTGTGCGCAATTATTGTGTTCCCCTAACTAATTTTCACAATATATCAATTATTATTCGCAGTCATTTTTACGGAATCGTAGAGAAATTATCTGATATGAAGGCGTTTAAACCGTATGGCGTGGAGAAAAGTGAGTAAATCTAAATACTTTTGTAAGTAGATGCAAATATTTAATTACTCTGCATTTTACTCACATAAAAGAATATCATTGAGTTTTTAATGTAAGAAAATATTTAATTATACTTCTTAAAGCTGCTAAAGTAAAGAATTCCAATATGGTTGCCACAATGACTAGGGAAAGATCTTACTCTAATTCATGCTCAAACTTAATATTTATCTGGGAATTGAATCCTCCCCAAATATATATCAACGTATTTGATTGTCTTCGTGCAAAAAATATTCTGGAAAAGAAGTTCTGCAGGTAAAGGAGCCAACAAAGAAGAGCTTCATGCAGGTCAGCTCGGATCTCATTCGAGGTGAAGAATGGAACCTCGTTAGTATTCCATTTTCAACCCAAACTATCGTCCTCAAAACTAAGTGGATTATATTTAGTGAGCATTAATGAGTTATTTAAAAAAATAAATGTTATCAATACTGTCTAGGCTTGTGGATGAGACTGACGGCACATCAATATTGGTAGCACCTCAACCCGCCTGAGATGCCTCCGTATTGTTGCCAAACTATGAAAACGAGAATCTTAATAGCATTGTCCACAATTGCTATTACTTTTTAAGAGAGCTACGTCATCCAATGTCTTGAAAAAAAAATGGAATGTCACCATTGTCACAGGAATAATAAAGTTCACCCTAGTAGGCGCTAGTGGTTTTTAAGAGCAGTGCAAAGTATTAAGTTCAACACAAAGCCGCAAATTTTAAACAAAGGATTATTAGATATGAATAGCAAAATATTTAGCACCATTATTACAAAATATGGCATGAAACTTTTTTTAATGGCAAAATAATGTTATAAAATCTAAATAATCAGGAAAATGAAGAGAAAATAAATCCAGGTTAAATGATTTGACTCATAAAATCAATAACAAGATAAGTGAAGTTACTCAATGTAATTCAATACTTTTTCTTGAAAAACTCCTTCTATGTTCTGCCGTAAGCTATAATTCTCTGATATATATTATTTTTAGTATAGATGAGAGGATTCACAATAATGACTATCGGCGAACGTTCAGTAAAATTCACCCAGGAGCTAAAATCACCACGTGCCATTCACCTTGGAAGTAGTCTTGCACGATATTGTAGTTATAAATTTCGACGTTGACAACCGTGGATGAAAGATGTCATCAAATAAAATACGACGTATTAGAGAGGGTATGAGGTGTGCAAGTCCCAGGAAGTGAAAGAGGCACCTCACACAGTCAAAGAGAGCGACAGAATTTAGTCCTTCCGGCAAGAGGTAAAATGTATGTCCGAAGATTACCTGGCCGAAACGGGCTGCTGTTTTCTTTTCTTTACCTTCGGTGGATTTTTCCGCTTCGTTGCACACGATATCTGTTCCATTCCCTTTGTTCCGGTGGACTTCCAACGACTGTATATCTTTCTGAGCCTTTGTCAACGTCCTGTGACCCTCCACCCTCGGATTCCAATAAAGGTTGCTGGGCTTTTTTTTAATCGGCTCGAGGGTTAAACGCATGGTAATCAAGCGAATCCCTAAATCTCTCGAGACTTGTGTTGTCACCCGCGACTATGCCGACCCAGGAGGTGCGCCGTTCCGCTGATAACGGCAAGGAATTCCGTTCGTTGCCGTGAAGTTGCTCTCCGATCCGAACAATGCACCGAGATGGACTGCGCGCCGAAATGTATCCAAGTCCCCAGGTAGGTCCGTTGATGGTGTAGATAGGAGAAAATTTTATGCCGGGAAACTTGCAACATAGAACATGTGGGTCTCTGGTACATTCTAAAGGATCACCTTAGTTGAGAGACAAAGTGTAAATATTTGAATAAGGCTACAAATTATGCTAAATGGTATGCATAAAAAGTTTATAGTTATGACCAGTTTACCAGTATAGCATATCATCAGTCGTAATCAATCCCAAGATTACTCTGGTGCAGCTCTCCATTCTACGCTCCACCCGGCCAACCCCGCCCATCTCACATAATTATTTACTCTGACGTCCTTCATCATTTGCTTAATGAATTCCACTCTTGGTCTCCGCCAAATATTTCACGCATTATTTATCCCTCCAATATTGTTTTCGTTATTTTTTTGTGTCGCAAGTTCGCATCTCCATTGACATAGAGTTTTCATTATGCTCTCTCCCCCCCCCCCCGGTTACAATTTGAAATTTAATTTTAAACTAAACTAGACAGAAATGGATCCAAAGAACTTGAACAGTATAATATCCATCATTGACATCTAAGGGGCAATAAAACTCAGAGACGTAAAAATGAAATAAAGGACTCTTTTATAGATTTTGTCATTAACTTGAACATAACCCATATTCAATTATATTAAATAAAAATTTGAACTCAGATTTAGAAGAACAAGACAAACTATTATTATGTTTATAAAAAAAATCATCGATAGTATTACTATTATAAATATAAAATATATAAACATCCGTCATCACTAAGTACTAATCAAAAAAGTGCCCTTGTAAATAAATTTATATAACGCTGTCTTCATGAATAATTCAACAGGAGCCTAATTTTTTTAGATATTGTTTGCCGATTAGAGTCTGGATCCCGTAAAGGTTTTTACTTGCTGAGGTGTGGGTGTCGGAGCCGAGGTCCTGTGTACAAAGTTCAGCAAGTGAAGTTGCGTAAATGCTATATTTCCTCGTCACAAGTTATTAACTACTTCATTGACCAGAGCATTAGAAGCTTAGCTTTAGCGGTTACTCCATCGAGTACGAAAGCTCAAATTTATTTTATTCATCAAAAGCTTGATTTCGTCTTAATCAAATACAAGAATCGAGGCCACCTTTGTTCAAGTAATAGACATATTGTAGCTGTACTTCGACGAATGAATGAATTTACTTTTCTAGACATTGGTTATAACGGAATAAAAATTGAAACTACCCAGAGAAGAAAATGTCCACTGTGGGTGTCCTCGGCATAAGCTTAAAATGTAATAAACTCAGCAGTTAGTGCAGTTCTAGTCCTCCACACTGTACTGTATAGTAATGTGGTTAAATTATGGATGACGTGTACTGGAAGTTTAATATAGAGAGGGAATTGCTGAAATTGCTGAATTGCTGTACTGAAAGTGTGCTCCGTGCAAGAAATGTGCTGTGATTTTAACTGTGATGAAACTTGCTATATTACAGTGCTGAAAGTGTACTCTTGCAAAAACTTTATTGCCAAAATGTTCTGTAATGTGGAAAACTCTGTTTGTTGCAATTTAAGGGCAGTTTTGAGCAAAATTTCAGTCCAGTGATATTACAGTTGGAGAACTGATCCACTTCAGTTACATTACAAATTTTTCTCTGAGTAATTACAGAATATTTTGGAAGAACAGGATAGGTGAATAATTATCAGTCTTGATACAGATAATTAATCTGGTCTTTCTTTTTAAGGCCAATGATATTAAAATTAGTTATTTATAGTTAGGAAAAATAGTTTTTTTTTTAATTTTACTGAATAATCTTCACCTCATACTTCTGCAGTTGACCTCCAAATATAATTTTTCCCATTCAAAGAGAGCCGAAATTTGTATTTTACGGTTCTTTGCCATTCATCTAAAATATTGAATAGGTTAATCTCCAAATTAACGTGATCATATTGAAAAACTTTACTAGAACTTTGTATTTCATATTCTAGTAAATTTTTTCAATATGTCTAGTAAATTCCACAAAGTTACGCCGGAAACCATCAATTTTTTTAACGTGATCAATTTGATTTTTATGGCCATTTAGCTTTTGTACCATTAGAGAGTGATGGAGAGGTTAAGTCAACATTTGCCTGCTCGATATATTTGGAAGAGAATCATGTTTATTGAATTTATACTGGTTTAAAAAAATTATGGCCTACTTTCTCGAGTGAGTCAGTCTGGCTGAGTCTGAGTCTGGCTGGCATTTATAATTAACCGCAGATGCACTTGGCTCCGGTGCAGGAGGAACAATGAAGGGTTAGAGGTAGAATGGGTTTGCTGTGACAAGAGAGAGCTTATCTGCATCTAGCTACTTCCTCACTTGCATTGCGCCGTCTTCCTCTGTATCCACACCCTACTTCCGTCCCCCAATGCTCCATATCATTTTCTGGACATCTTTCTCTACCTCTCCCTTCTTCCGACATTCTCCTCTTCAATTATTAATATCATGCTGCTGCCATATGTTTAATACCTTACGATATTATTTTTCTTCCTTGAACCCTGATACCTTGAACCCGTGATTAACTCTACGGCGGGTGTTTACTGTCATCAATAATTGGTGCTAATACACCATGATAAGGTAATAAAACGTTTTTTTATGCAGCTACGACAGTAAGTTGCGAGAAAATACGTCGTATCCTTGTCCAAAACCAACTACACCGATAACTTCCGCCAAAGAAGCAAGCATAGCCCGACGGCATTACAGGATGCCATCAATAAAACCTGCCTGATAACATGCACTTCACATCCGGATGAATCTGTGACACGACATACACCTTCCAGCATTTCCTTCGATCTTGTCTCGGACTGACCATGGGCAATATTTTCTGGCCGCTAAACGCTCTCATAATTCCACATAACCCCATTCCCCCGGGAATGTCTCGGGCGCGGCGATAAATGATCTCTTGGCCATTTCCATTGGAATCAACGAGCAGGTGATGCCGCTTCACAAGCATACGATACAGCGACGCAGGGCTGAGAAAAGGAAATCATGTTGATTATTTTGCCTGAGACATCCTCCTCTTCCGCGCCCGGCCATTGGTGCCATAGCGTGATGCTTTTATCGTGACTCAATGATTGGGGGATGTGACGACTCCCCTCGGACCGGAAGCGCATAATGGCTGTAAAGCATTTAGTAATGTTTGTGACCCTCTCTCTTCTTCCTCTACCACCGGATGTGGTGGACGTCGGAAGCCAGATGCACATGCATAAACGTGTTATCCCATTGCATCATCCTCGGGGTTTTATACCGCTATCTTTAATTGCTGCGTGAGAGGTCAGCCGATGCGTGGTCACTTTTTTTTGCTCAACTGGTTCGCGTACGTCGCAGCAGTGGTTAAAATTTACGACCGATGATTCTTTAACCCCAAGGAGGCGTCTGGTTATTTCACGAAAATGAACGGCGATGGAAATTGTCGCGTCGGGATGGATGGCCATTCGGTGTTTCAAGGTGGCCGGGCGTATGACCATGACTCTCTGCCGAATACTAACCATGAAACGAACGAAGAATGAGCTATTATGTCAAACGAACAAATTTTGAAAAATTTCGTACAAAAGGCATTACGAGAGGTAAAACCAAAGAAATTTACAATGATTAAAATTGTAAATTGAAGAAAAAGGCAGAGAAAAATGTTAACAGAATACAATAAATACATGCTTAAAAAATTCAGGAAAAAAGCACGCTAAAATAGTTGGACAGCAGTTGAAAGCAAAATATCGAGGTATTCATAATTTTCCCGTCTGTTCTTAGTCTAAATTTTTCTCTTGCATACAGAATATTACCATGCCACTCATTATTGCTCCAAGTGTTTTCGATTCTCCTTTATTATCGCCAGTACATCTCTCCGTCAAAGCCTCTAGGAGCGACCGCTCAACAGACCAAAATTATGCTAAATCACATGGCTATCAACAATATAGTTAACTATCTAAGGGTAGAAAAATATTGAGGCTCATGTGAAACCTCTGTTAATTTAAACTCATCAGGGATACGATTACCTATTTTTAACACTACAAGTACCAAACTTTGAGGAATTTCTATTACCGACCATGCTAATACCGACTATCATATTATTACCGACTGGGAAGAATTTGACACCGTAGAAATAATTGGTTTTCTAAAAGAAATCTGAAGTTGATCAATTGAAATATAATGCAAATTGTTTCAAAACTACCTCTACTTTGTGTTTTAAATACTTTTGAAAGAATATGGGTCTATATCAACGTGTTCTAATTAATTATTAGGTTATATAGGATCTGGCTCATGAGGACTTAAACCCGGGAACTCTGTCTTTGATCCAAGTATGATGTGTCTTTCTAGTCTTCATTTGGTGATGCACAATTGGGGATTAACGTTTGGCGGCCGAACTGACCGTTATATTTCTGAGAAAAACAATTTATCTCCATTTTATTATGCTAAAACTCGAAGAAAATAAGAAAGAGTTAGCCTTGGCTCAAAACGACCCCTCTAGTCCTAATAGTTAGGAGATAATGTACACGAAAAACTGTTGGTGCTATGAGGTTTTTCTTTCCAAATTATATGTTCCTGCTACTATATAACCTAAACTACGTCCTTTCTGACTGATGTACTCCCCACAGTATTGCCCACCATGAGATACGATTGGGGGACAATTTTACCTCCAGAATATTTTACTGGGAGGAATGCTTGCATGTCATATATAGAATGCAGGACTGCATCTTCTAGGGAGACTAATGTGATGGTTTCTCTGTTGCCTTCCACATCGCAGTACCGCAGCCGATTACGTGAGTTTCACTCTCACCCGGAGTTGTGGCTGTTGATGCCAATCCGATCTTTTTGATCTGAGCTATCAATGCCTCCGTATGTATAGCCTAAACCAGGGGTTCCCAACGTTTTAGCAACTGCGTACTATTTGAAATTTTTAGAAATTTTGGTACCAGCGTACCAACAGTCCTATATTTTTTTAGAAATATATAAATACTGTCGGAAAATTGCCCAATGGCTTGTTTTATTTTAATTAAATTAATGAGAAAACTTTATCTTTAATTATTAATACACTTGTTTCTCGGTTTTTTCAACCATTTATCAAGATAACAAATAAACATTCACACACACAAATAAATATTCAAACAGAAAGGAAGAAAAAAATAAAATAAAATTTATTTTTTTTTCAATATTTTCTTGCTAATTTTATTTAACTTATATAGAGAAACATGTATATAAATACATTTTATGATAAAGGATAAAATAAAACAATTTTTGCAAAATGCAGTTTTATTTACTTCTCATAAATACTCGCCCGGCAGACGGGTAGCAGAGTGAAGTGTTCGTGCTCACGCACATAGAGGCCCTTTCTTGCCTATTGCTCGTAATCGCTCGTATCACCCATGCGAACCACCTGAAACGTTCCCGCGTACCACTAGTGGTACACGTACCACCGGTTGGGAACCCCTGGCCTAAACTATAAGTCTAGCAATACACAAGAAATGGGACGATTCAGACATAAGTACTGGATTGTATTACATTTAAAGAGGACAAAATGATCCCAGTGGTACTTCTAGTGCGAATCGCTTCAACAAAAAATTGAAACATAAATATCAGCAATGATATTTGAGATATTTTTTATATCTTTTTGACCATGGGTATTATTAGCATTGCATGGATGAAATTCTGACAAAAATTACTATTAAACCCCAATACGTCTAAAGTACTTAAGTTTTGTTGCCCATCATATTAACCTTAAGCTGTCAGTTCCCAATTGATTTTTATAAATAAAGGTATTCAACGTGAACTGAATTTTGAAACACGTATATGAGAGGAACAAATGAAAAAATAGTATACCTTTGGGCAATTAGAAATACAAGCAAACTTGTGAAACTTCTATAAATGTTTAACCAGGTGTAAAATTTGTTTCATATGTGTCAGCGGAATCAATTGTCGTCAAAAACACTTATATTTGATTATTTTTGACGTTTCCTATCGATGTCATATGTAGCGAAGCCAGTTCAATTCATTTTACTTATTTTTAGGATTTTTTACGAGTGTTGAATTCATTGAACGATTGGTCTAACATTCCCTTATATCGGAGCGAAATGCAGAGTTACTGCTAGATAAATGAAGGCAAATATGTTTGCCGAAAATTTGGTGCATAATTTGTATGAATAATTAATCTATCTTATAGGATGATTACTCTTAAGACTTATCCCAGGATATGGCTTTTGGTTATTTGTACTCTTTGTACTTTTTGGCAAATCTTCGAACAAAATCTAATCAGCCATCAGACTAATACATACAAACTCCCTAAGCTAAAATCGCTCACATTTCCTTTGAGATTCTTCCTTGCGTGAGCAAGAGGTTTGAATTACTCCTTTACAGTCATTTCTGAGATGGCCTCGAAATTATAGTCGCGGGTGACAGGCAGACCTGAAAGTTTTCTGCCCATCACGTCATGAAGCTCGTAGCTCTTACTATCCTCACGCTTATTTACCGGGGTAAATAACGTGTTCGCGTGGACATCCTAACGGAGAGGCGCGAGTTCAATAACCAGAGAGAAGTCGGATGGGCAGAGTCGAGCGGAATCATTAATCAAGTTGCTTAATTCAACACGGCTGGACTTCATTTCGCGGGATTATTACACAAATCTTCTTGATGGATAATAATGCAATGCTCGTGCAAGTCATTAATTGCTCGATGGGCGAGGACATGCGATTCCTCCGGATGAGCACACGTTGACAAAGCCATAGGAGTGGGGGAAGCACGAAGCACATGGAGAAAGGGAGGAGAAATAGAATTGAGGGGGAAAAGAGTTATTTCACGGAACCGCTATAGCATGCGACGCCTCCATAACTTTTTCATCGAGTGTAATACACATCATCATATATATTATTACAGAAAGGTCTCTTTCTGTCATTCCGTGTATGCTCCGTTAATACTGCACCTACAGTGATAAATGAGGTATCATTTTAAACGTTGAATCACCGGCTTTGACGAAAAATACAATCTCAATCTCAAATTTCACTATTTACCCATTAATTTGACTTAAAGGTTTCGATTTTTCCATGTCGGTTACTCGCTCGAGGTATATCGACTCCACACATCCGTATATATTATTTCTCAAAGGTGTTTTTTTGTCGCAACGCCATAACTGCCATAATTATTCATCAAAATTTATGATTCAAACACCGTTTTAAAGCTTATGTTACCCAATATTGACGAAAAGTAGACAAATTGTTTAAAATTAAAGTTTTTGTAAAAAAATGATACAACGTCATCTGCTGACAATAAAATCAACTAATATGTCGGCAATGGTGACGTGCTTAAAAGACTGTAGGAGGCGTCATCTATTAACAAATCGTTTAGTTAGATTGTTTACATTCTACATGCAACCAGTGTGACCGTTTACTGTTTATGTTTACGTTATATATCTCTAACACAAACATAAATAACATATAATTGTCCATGAGAAGAAAAAGGTAAAAGAACAGGAAGAAAGAAGGAAGAAACAGGAAGAAGCTGCATACTGTGTGAAATATTCGCTCGGGTCATCTAGTCGCAGCTAAATAAAAACTATATTAAAAAGTAATTTTTAAAATGAGAAAAATTCACCAAGTTCGCTTGCATCATGATGATTAAAAACTATAAGCATGAATTATGATGGAAAGAGAATGATTGAAATCGAAAGCATAGCTTAGATATGTTTAACTTCATAATTATCAAAGCAATTCAGTGATATTGGGCAATTTCATGGCTAATGCCAAATGCAATTACTAAAATTTTTCCGTTGCCATTGGTAGGTAGCTAAAGGTTTTAATTGGTGAGTGCCAATTAACAATTAATTTAATTGCCGCTACGTTCTGACTTAATTATTCCATCTAATTTGAGTTTACGCATCACATTTTCTCATGAAAAGCAATAAAAATTTTTATCAGAGCCTTGATGCCGCAGAATGAATTCAAATTCTCTCGGTTATTTCATAAATCAAAGATAAGGCTTTTCATACCTGTATTCATTCATGTCAATAAGATCTATGGAACTTGCATAAAAGTAGATGGTGACGATATAATGTAATCAAACTGTAACCTGACAACTGAAATATTCGCGATATTGCTTCCTCCATATTGCATATTCACTCAACAAAAAATGCTAAATCACCTGCAATAACGCCTTCTCAAGAAATACTGATATTTCTGTTTGAGGCTTTCGCAGCGCTGGATTGCAGTTCTCTCCATTGTTTTCGGGTTAGCTGCGTCAAGTTTTATTCAGATGACGTTTCGTGGCCTATGCTGACCACATCTTCAGATCAGGTCTGAGTGCCGATTGATGGAAATGTATATATATATCATATATATATATATATCCCTGTATATATATATATATATCCCTGTATATATAGCCCTGTATATATATATCATCCTCAGGTTGGCCTACCAGTGGCGCGACCAATCAGCGTCGAGGACCCCGATTTTGGCGCGCTGTTGCGTATGGGTCTTTTCCAAGCGGTGTTCAGTCTATGCCCATCATCTCTATTGAAATTGTCTGCTACTTTTCCAATTTCAATAGCCTCCCGGATGATGCGAGGGAAATAATGCTTTTCTTTGGCTAGGACTTTTGCTTTATCAATCAATGTAATTCGTTGGAAGAAGTGAGTATGCAGAGATTTTTCAATGTTCTTGATGTTGTTGATGTTTCAAGCAATGTTCTTATTTCATTTCGCAAAATGGTAAACGCAAGAACTCATTGATGTTGTCGTTATGGTGGCTAAATATTCATGCTGTTGCGTTGACATCGCCGTTTCGCCATCTTTGTTCCACATAGTTCACTCCAGCGCTTACGGGCTGACGAACTAATTATCATATTAAGGATGCATTACGTCTATAGCTCATTTGAAATGAGCATGAGATTACTCCTTGAAAATACATTATTTTTCAGTTATTTTATTTATTTAAATAATTTTAACCTGTATTCCCAGCAAACAATGTACTCGAATTAGGTGCAAATCAATGTCTTTAAGTAAATTATGCATAATTCCAGAGTTACCTATA
Source organism: Ceriagrion tenellum (assembly GCA_963169105.1). Taxonomy (NCBI): domain Eukaryota; kingdom Metazoa; phylum Arthropoda; class Insecta; order Odonata; family Coenagrionidae; genus Ceriagrion; species Ceriagrion tenellum. The sequence goes on along the minus strand of OY720639.1, from coordinate 92,184,132 downwards.
TATTTAGTTTTCAATAGAAGATACATTTTCTCAATTAGTATCCGCAGTAGAAGTCGAAGTATCTATTCGAATATCCAAATACAAGCAATATGGCGAATATTTCAGTTTTCAGGTTTCAGTTTGATAATTTTAAATCGTCTCCATCTACTATATTGCAAGTACCATAGATGTTATTGAACATGAATGAATACGCTTAGGAAAAGTCATATCTTTAGTAACTGAATTAATGGAGAGATTTGGCATTTATCTTGCTGCATCAAGGTTGTGATACGAAGTTTTATAGCTTTTCATGATAAAGTGTGATACGTAAACTCTACTTAAAATGAATTATTAAGTCAGCTCGTAGTGATATATTGGCACTCAATAATTAAAACCGGGGCCAAAAACAATGAAGTAGAAGCTCCAAAAATGAAAAACGATGAATATGCCGTAATGTGAATGTTGGTATCACTGTATGTCCGAAAGAAGCATGCCAGGTTTTGTACCTGATGAAGATCGCTGAAATGCTGATATACGTTTTTCAAACGGCAAGCGTCGAATGAACAAACAGAGAAAATGACAGAATATCTCGACTCTCCGGTCATCTCCGCGTAAGCCTTCTTTGGTAGATATGTATTTGATGAATGCAGCAGATCTATATTTGGTATAATTTTCCGCGGATAAACGTTTTATAATAAAGTTTTATACAAGAAGGTGGTATTTTAAGTGTTTCTAGGGAAATGTAAAATCCAAAAATAGGTTTGGGTCGTTGTATGCAGAGCAATCGATTATTTAACCAAACGCTATGGACATTAACTCAATAATTTTAAACTCTAAATAATATTTCGACTCCCAAAGTCCTCGAAAATAAAATTTCTCCTTTAATTTCGAATAGAACTTGAATTGATATGAATTCCTTCCTCTACATTAAGCCTAGCGCTATTAAATCGATCGGACTTTCCAAGTTCCTTTTCTAATTCGTATGTTCATGGCAACATATTGGATTGATGCGTGGCGTTGTATCTCATATCTCGCTATCTCAAGTTTTTTCATCCATAACAAATTGTAATATAGTGACCCACCCAACTTTATTAGCTTTCGCAAAACTCTCAGCAGACGCCTTACGTCTCAATCTCAACGCATTTTTAAATAAAACAAATACTTTATTTCGTTCGCATATTAAAGTTTAAGTATAACTTTTTAAAAAATAACTGAGTATTGTGCATCAATAACACTCCTTAAGTCTGAGGAGGAATCCGCCAAAGGAGAGGAAGCGTCTGTCTTTTGAAATACAGTCACGGGTAAACCCATAACTATTGACGTTCCTATGCCATTATGAGCAGCCAAAATTTTATCAATTTGATTAATTTTTTATAATTTCATTTATTCAATGTACCTAATCAATAATATTTTTGTTGAGGCAAAGGATGTGGACTCAAATGTATTTTTTTAAAGTAGATACCCTATGCAAATACTTTCGGAAGGGGTTTTGCTAATCTCTACGACTCCTCTTGAGATATCTTTCATTGTTGGCCAAAACATTTTAGCATTTTTAGCTATGCTCGAGATGGAAGAATATTTCTAATCAACCATTAGTCAATAAGTTGGGAAATAAACATATCACTTTAAATAGTAAATATTTCAACAAGAATACGGAGTCAAACTCCACCAATCTGAGACGGGATTTTCTTCCATCCATTTTTCTATTTCACCAAGTTTTCTTGCCATGATGTTTTTGATCCTACATTAGGTATCGAAATAACGATTAATAAACCACACAATGGAAGAATACCCTTAAATGCACAAGGTAGGAATGCTCATAGACACAACTAATTCCAATAGGTTTCAATTATGCATATTCATAAATTATAATGATTGCAAGTAGAGAAGGTATATTAGACGCTAATGATGTCAGCCGTAAAGATTAATTTCAGACATAAAAAATCATTCCATGGTTAGTTTGAGAACATTTGCTTATATAAAATGAAAAGATAATTTTAAAGCAATCTGGTAATTGTGTGTAGAAAAAAAGAGAAGATTTTATTAAATTTCTCAATTACTTTTACTGGGCCTAGAATTCATTATTGTGAAAATCTGTATTGAAATGAGGAAAATGAAGAGCATTTTATATTATTGCACGATTCTATTTGATTGATCTCTCCTAAAAATTTTAAATATCAGCAGTGATTATTTGTATCCTTGAAATCATTCGTTTGTTTGGAAGAAAAATTATCTTATTATGAAGCCGGATTACTTCTTTGGTCATTAATTTATCCCCCTACAGGGACTAATGCTTTTCCAGTGCCTTTCAATGTTTCACCCTTGTACTTCTCCTCAATTACTCATCCAAACATAGCCATAATGGATAAAGATTTCTGCAGCTCAAATCCAATTCTTTTGCCGGCGTTTGCTCCTCTCCCGGAGCAGAGTTGTCCGCACCTTTATGGGTCGAGGAACTTCCATATTAATGCTGCTGCACTCCGCTGATATGCTGTGTTTTCTCTCCGGGACAACCTTTTCAATTTTTTTTCATTATCTCTCAACAGAATCCCCACGGTTTGGAAAGCTCACACTACCGCAGAATTGCATTACCCATGCGTTTACCCGGCGAAGTTTGTCCCACGCCGTTCTTCCTCTACACCAGCCTCGGCAGTGCACGGCGGAAAACTGAGTCGTTACTTTAACGTTGGAGTGGTGGAGGGGACATTTTTCGATCCGGGATAAATCAAAGAGCTACGGCCGCGCCCTCAAACTTTGTTAATTAAAGCGAGCCAAAGAAATTGGTTGAATGGAATAAGAACTCCATCAGATACACTCGTGCCCACCTCCTCCTCGTCGACTTTTTCGTCCGTAGCGGGTGGGGGGTGAAGTCCCCTGGTCTCCCGAAACAGGCGCATCCATGGGGAGTCCCCGAAAGCGACGGTCTTCGGTGCCTTGTTCCCGACTCTGTGACGACGTCACTCGGTCTTAATTGCCGTTGTTAGCGTCAGGAGTTTGGGGAGGGGAGGGCGGGGATAAAAGGAGAAAAAAAGAATTTGAAAAAACCCAGGGAAAAGAAATCCTTTACTCCCATCTTGCTGGATGGAAATTCTTGGAATTGCATTGGGGTAGTCACAGAACTTCCCATTTCGCCGATTAACTTTTCTTGTTTCTTCAGAGAAGTCAAGTTTGCATGAACGGATGTGCAACAATTTACGTGCCTCCTCAGTCGCGAGCGATAGTTTTTGACCCAGAGCTGCCGGATGGTGGGTCCGGTATTTGGAAAAACAGAGTCATCTTTAAGACGCCATAAAAATCAAAGTATAAAAGATATCTATGTGTCTGATATTTATGATCAAATAAAATAAAGTGTCCGCTTAATATTGCCATTGGGACAGTGAAAAGTGGACATTGATGACAAAATTTGCAGAGCTTCAGGACCGATTTGAGATGAAAGCACTTCGGAAAATTAACAGGCCTGTGTACAGAGATGGGAACTGAAGAATTTGTTACACTAAAGGTGTGCACAAATCATTGGTTTTGTAGTACATATGCTCTTTCATATGTAGTGCACCTTATATAGTTTTGAGAGTAATTAAGTCGAAAGTTTGAAATCTAAGGATAATTCAGTATACCAACCTAGGCTAGTACAAGTTAGTACATGATAATATATCGTTATTTCTATGCCATTTAACGTTAGGAAATCATTATAGCCTTGTAGATTTTTGTGAGTACAATTACTCATTTTAGATAAAAACTGCAGTTAATGTTTGTCCATTAAACCATTGAAATTATGCAAAGAACCAAATATATGTAAGCAGATATGACTAATGCAACTCCGATGGACGGGTTATGTCCATCGGATGTCCACATAGAATTGGACAGAGCCAAAGAACCAGCAGAATTATGAACTTTCTCTTATATGTTACGGCTGATGACCAGTATTACTCCTGTTTTACCGTAGATGATATCGGTAGAGTGCTAATTGTCCCATCGGTAGTCATTTTTTGAATGTTTAAAATAGGAGCAAAAAAAGGTTAAAGTCTGTTCATAGCATTTTGTTGCAGCGCCTTTGTAAAGAAGTAAGTTCGTAAATGGGTAGCAGTGCTCTGCCTATATTGATTTTTCTCTGCAAAGCATTAATTTGGACATGCCTATAAGCTGGCAAAAATAGCGGTACAGGAATGAGTGTATTTCTAATGAGATGTCTTTATTTGAAGAAAAGAGGTCCTCCTTAGTCACATGGCTCGTCAGAAAGTTCCTATTTCACCAAGTAAAGCAACAAACAACAAAAAGAATTGAACATTCTTAATATGGTACGGGATCGATGAATTTTAATTTTTGAAACATACAGTAAAAATATACGAATGGGAAAAGAAATATTAGAAACCAATAAGTGTTGGCAAGATTCTAATTTCATGAATAAGCAAATTCTCATCATTAATTCTTAACTTATTAATGCCAATTATTTGAATGATGTGTGAATGTAAACAAAAAATACAAAACTAATGTATATACGGCCACACCTGCTCAGCCACCTTGAAGGACTTTATTTTCCTCTCCACCTTCTCCATTCGTGGTGACCTAACATTCCTTGCGACGCTCCTATCTTGCAGCTTGCAGAGTAAAGTGTTAGTGAAGGAACTTGAGGCTTGGGAAAAGGACATTAAGCAACGCTGGCTTTTGTTAAGAAAAACTAATTTTGAATTCGTAAATGTTTCTCGGGTTTGACACTGGGTGAGGTTATTGAATTTCATCAACGTTTTGATGGTTGACTCAGCCACCGTCATAAGGATAATGAGTCGAGCGAGGATGCTGGCGGTTATATATATAGCCGTGATGCCCCATTTTTGTGGAAGCCGTTACGAATTCTTTCAATTTCATCAATTACCAGTCTCCAAGTCTTACCTAACTTGAAGCCCCCTGTATCTATTGATCTTATTTTGTTCCACCTGTATCAATATGGCTTCTTATGTTATTCTTTCCCAATATTTGGATGCTCGGGAAAGTAGCGTGGAATTAGGAAAATCGACACGATGACCAAGGGCTCAACATCTATAACATCAATTATAATAATTACATCAATAGAGACAATGGCTTTAACTTAAGTAAGACTTGGAGACCGGTAATTGATGAAATTCAAAGAATTCTTTACGGCTCCCACAACAATTGAGCATCTACGGCTATATATAACCGCCCGCATTCTCGCTCGACTCATTATCCTGATGACGATGGTTGAGTCAACCATCGAAACGTCGATGAATTTCAAAAATCTTACATGGGTCTTCAAAAGTCACTAAAGGTCACGGACCAAGGTCTCCAGGAATATAATATGAAAATTAGTAAGACAAAGACCAAAATTCTAGTACGCTGAAGAGTGAAGATGAATGCAGAAGACACCCCGAGAGGAGAGAAATTAGAGCAAGTGGATTCCTTCACCTCACTCGGAAGTAACGTCATGTGGGACGAAAGAAGTACAACGGACAACATGCGCAGAATAGCCCGAGCAAAGAAGGCATTCATGGAAGAAGGACAACTGCTGTGCTCATATAAAGATAGGACTACCAACCTGGAAACAGTATGTGCAAACCTTCTTGTGGAGCGTAGCACACAATGGATCGAAAGCATGGACCATTGAAAAAGCTGACCAGAACAGAGTAGAAGCCTTTGAAATCTGGTGCTGGAGGAGGATGCTGAAGATAAAATGGACGGAAAAAATAAGATATGATGAATTGTACAAAAGAGTAGAATATAAAAGGGCCATATGAAACACCATACAGAAAAGAATAACTAGATGGATTGGACACACCTTGAGACGCAATGGGTTTGTGAGGGAACATAATCGAAGGTAAAATAGAGGGAGTAGTCCCCAGAGGAAGAAGCAAGAATAAGTTCATGGATCAAACAAAGAGGAAAGTACATAAGAAGAGATACCAGGAGATAATGGAACTAACATTAGAGAGGGAAGGCTGGAGCGCTGTAGTCAACCAATCTTAGGCTTGAACGAGCAATGAATGAATGAATGACCCGATGTCAAACCCGAGAAACATTTACGAATATAATTCGCCGAGAAAACCTTAAATCCCCTATAATTTATAATTGCTAGAAATTATTCGATAGACATGATGGGGCCGCATAAGTTGTGTATACAGCGTTACGCAGAGAGCTGTGAGAGGGGCAGGAAGGGGAGTATTATGAAGGGTGGAAGACGTTTGCCCGGACCCAGGGTCTCCGAGCAGGTGAGACGGGAAAGCGTTGGGGATTCGATGGGCCTTAGATGAGTTAGGGAGATGGGGGTTCCAGCAAGGGGGCAGCTGGCTTCCAGTGGAGCGATAGGTGGGCGGGAAACACGGGGAAGGCGTGGCCGCGGATATTTTTCACCTCTAACCGCTTCTGCTTAATGAGTTTTGGCTATCACGGCTTACCGTTTTTGAACAAGATTAAATGAGAGGGACCCATGTCAAGAACATGGTGGCCAAACAAAGACTTAAGGAAATCTACAATGTTTCCAAATTGACCTATCACGTCTATGAGGTTATTAACCTTCCAGACGATGCCCAAAGGGATGTAGGAGTAAAGCAAGTATAATGAAAATACAGGCCAATATGTTTTCGTTTTCTTATTTCCGTTACTATTTGAACTATTACAGCTGATATTGATGATTAAATGCGTGTAAATATGGAAATATTTGTCGGAGAATAGGAGGAATAGTATTAAGTCGCAAACGTACAATTTTTTTTATATCTTGGAACTTACTCTCCATCATTCATACCAGCGGTGAATTGCAAGAGAATTTACATGTCAACTTACTTTTCACACATCATGGTATTTTTTCAAATCTTGAGTTTCAGCTGGTCCAGAATTGACGAAAAGTATTTTAATATTCAGTGAGGGCCAGTAGCTCCGTCTGTTTAAGCTCTCTGAGTTTTCTAAAATATCTGGGATATGGGCCAATTATTATATGTGTTAAAGTTGATGTAGTTTTAGTTTACATGGTTGGGTTGGAAATAGTGTTTTGAAAAAAGGAAAAATATTTTTACTCGTCGGTGAGTGCCAGTGGCGCCAACTTTTAAAGTTCTCAAAGCTTCCTAAAATTGCTGGGAAGCAGGCTATTCATCCCCGGTGTTTAATTTTATACATATTTAAATACATATTGTTATTTTGAAATTTAACAGCGAAAGTAATTAATTTTGGTGCTACCTAAATTGTCTCACATGTAACATCCTTTAGGCTAGCCCAGTGGTCGGCAAACCGCGGCTCGCGGGCCACATGCGGCTCTTTGGCCCATTGAGTGTGGCTCTTCCACCAAATACCACGTGCAAGTGAGCACGCATATGTGTGTATAGTTTAACTGAGACTTTAACATTTAAGTAAAGTTTGTAAAATTAATTTTAGGGAGCGTTGTGGTCTGAAAGAAAATGTAGTGTTAAGGATTGAGAAAAGTATGCTGAGATGGTTTGGACATGTAGAGAGGGTAAACGAAAGGTGATAGACGAAACAAGTATATAAGAAGAGTGTGGATGATGAAGTTGGAAGGGGTCAGCCTCAGCGAATGTACCTCATTCAGATTGAGAACATTTATCGCTAGGGCCAGTTTAGGGGTACCTTAATTAAGTTGATTAAAAATGCACCCACCTACATAGTTTAAGATCAAAAAATTTGGGTCTCACTAGAAATTTAAATCATTGTACTGTTGATATTTGGCTCTGTTGACAAATGAGTTTGCCGACCACTGGGATAGCAAAACAATCGGTAGTGCCATGGGAAAACCAACTGAATACGACGAATTTACTGTGCTCCTATTGATGAGATTCCATTTTTTGCTGAATATTGATGTGAAATTCAAACTTGGCGGGTGCATTTTTTTTAATGCACCGGCCATGTTTGAATTTAAATGGCTAAGCACGGCATCAGTGCTGGTGAAGGATACTGACTCTAGGTTTTGGCTTCTTTGAAGTCCTCTTCTCCCTTGCGTTGCCATCTTTGATGGACCACAAGAGCTTAAGATCCAGTTGCCATGTATCCACCAAAATTGCCATGAGAATTAGGAAGCCTGGATAGGGTAGTGGTCTGCACATTGGTCTGGCAAACCTAAGGTCCGTGGTTCGATTCCCGGTCCAGGCCGAATTTTTCGAATATTGATGTGTCAAAATATATATGATTTTGATCAGTAGTGTTTGGAAAAAAATATTTCTTCGATCTATTTGAAACGACCGTCGTCTTTTGCGCCCACTTTACAGGCCATGCATGTGTAAACAGTCATTCTCTCGTCTAAAGTAAGTTCGTTTACTTGTGTAAGCTATCTCTTTGCCTTACCTCCGGGGAGAAGAAGAAAATTACAAATGGATGTAATTATGCACAAACTATTAAACACTGAAACTCCTTCCTACATTTATCAGCCATATTCAGGTAATTTGGTTGAAGTAACAAGAAACACCAGAAATAAAAACAAATTGACAGTACCCTGGCACAAAACCACTATGTACCATAACTCTTTTTATATAAAATCATGTACTGTATGGAATTCGATTCGGCAAACGGTGAAAAATATTAAGTCTACAGAAAGATTTGAAGAATGTTTGCTGTCTTATTATCTTAATGGTGCTTAATATTTTGATAAATATCTTGAATTAAATTCATGAATATACAGAATCTGTGATTATTACAATGTATTGTAAGATTTGTTGTGAACAATTACTTTAATTTGATAACTTTCTTGTAAATGAGTGACATGTTTTCAAAGTTATTGTAATTATAATTCTTCCTGAGTTGTAATTACTTATTCCTGATCCAAAGGAATTTATTCCTAGAGCAAATAAATGTTATTGTTATTATTATTATTATTATCATTTTTTATTTAGTTTTCTTCAGTGTTCGCTGAGTTTTAAATAAATATTTTAAATTACGGGTTTTACCAAAGTAACTCTTTAATGTTCTGCATAGTTGAGAAATTTTCTCGTGATGCGAAATGTTGAGATTACTATGGTCTTTTGTAATTTAATGTATGTATTTGGATTCAATTTCAGTATTTTAAAACTATTTTGAATTGTTTTTGGGACTCTCCCGGTATCAGAGATGACGATAGACACTATATTAACCTTGTCCATATTCCATATTCTTTTTAGTTCTATGGCTAATTCTCGGTGCTTGTTGATTTTTTCAGCTATTGTTTTTTCAACGTTATGGGAAAGTGGCAATGCAATGTCTACCACATAACAAGTTCTATTTTTCTTACTAATAAGTATTATATCTGGTCTATTGTTGCTAATTTTTTGTCTGTTTGGATCGTTGGATCATAATAAAGTTTATATGAGCCGTTTTCCAGCACAGTTTCGGGGTCATATTTATGATAGGGGGCCTTGTCGTCTATTAACTTGTGTTGATGGGCCAATATTTGGAGAATTATTTTTGCGACTTGGTTATGTTTATTTCGGTATTATGTTTGGCTAACATCTTGCAACCAGATATGATATGCTGAATTGTTTCTGGAGCCTGTAAAACATCTTCTTTATTTATCATCCGTTGAGTTTTTATCTTTAAGTATATATTTTGCATAGTTTTAGTGCGGATAACCTGGTCTTGTGTGGCAATCATGAACCCTTCCGTTTCTCCATAAATTTCGCCCAATGACAACCATTTGTTTGATGCAATTTTATCAATAGATGGTTGATTGACGTCATTGATACGACGTCCATGTAATTCCGTCTGGGCCCATAGTTCCACCTTTCTGTTTAAATGGACGGTACTTATGTTGGTTGTTCTGTGAGGAGTATTATTTTTTTAAATTCAATGGAGTAAATTTATCGTCAGTATAAAAAATTGATTTATACAGTGTCTAACAGTAAGTTTTGTCCTAAAAGAAATTTTATATAAGGGGACTTGCGGCCCGGACTCGGTCGAGTTGGAAATTGGTGGTGATTGGCACGAGTGCCCAGTCTCTCCGAGTCAGAACGAGGCCATTTATTTGATTTTCGAGTAGTTGCTATATATCCATCAGCCCCCTACCTGCCATATATCGAGGTAGTGTTATTCTCTCTACTGCGGCCTTTGGGTGAAGTAGATTAAATTTGATTGGTGATGTTCGGATTGATCATTATATGTTAGCTATTTCAGTTTTGTACCAGTTAATTATTCCAAATGTATATGTCAACAAAGGTACAGCGAAAGTGTCTATAGCTTTGATTGTATTTCGAGCATTCAATTCAGTTTTAAGAATGGATTACAGTCTTTTACTCAATTCAGTTGTTAATTCCACCTTGATTTGTTTGTGTGCTATTAATTTTGATTGCAGGAATCCTAAGTATTTGTAATTATCGTTCATCTCCATAGAAATGGTAATTCGTTATTTGGTAATTTCCAGGCTTCATTTTTCCCTTTTTATGGAGCAATCTGCATTTATCCAATCCGAGCTGCATGCGAGTGTCAGTCGAGAACGTACTCGTGATATCTAGGAGATACTTAAGCTGCTTTTCATTTGAGACATAAATTTTGATGTCGCCCATGTATAGTAGATGCGACAAAGTAAAACCATTGGTTGGGCTATTTTTAATTTTGAATCCATAGTTAGTGCTATTGAGAGCATTTGACAATGGGTTAATGCATGACAGAACCAGAGCGGACTCAAGCGAACTTATTATTATTATCTCTTCTTCATTTCCATATTTTTTCACTGTCTTTCTTCGGTCTGGTCGTCTACTGCGCCTCCCTACTCCCCCCCCCCCTCACCATCTCCCCTAACCACCACCGCTTCTCCCCCCCGCCCTCTCCTCTCTTCCCGGCCACCTCCAAGCGACCTCTCCCACACCCAGCTCACCGCATACATTACTCTCGGGGCAAACGCTCCCATAAATTCAGCACCAGCGACACGCACTCTTAACTGCGGCCCTGCACCGCCCGACTCTCGACCCGGGGCCTTCCTTGCCCCTGCGGGGGCCCGAGGGGTGGTTGTGACTGGGCGGGCCCAGGGATTCATCCAAGGAGTGAACAAGGAACGAACGAGAACAATAAAGCGTTCCGCTACCCTTTTCTTGTTTTAACTCGCGTTCTAATGGCAAGAAAAAGGAATTGCTGGGACGATGAGCATAAAGTTACCGCACTTTTAGCGTGGAGGAGTTTTTAAAATTAAATTTGGGAAATAAAAGTCTTATCATCAAAAGTCACACTGCGCGATGGGCATAAGAATTTAGTAAATTAAGACAACTCACTCTGGTTTTCCGTGATTTTCCGTCGTGATTGAAACAATATAAAGAATATAATGCCACTTTTTAGATTCATCTTAAGGTTTCGTCAGCAAAATTTAGTAAATGCTGGCAATATATATTGATTATAATAACCAGTGAATGACGCTTTATATTGACAAAAATATTCAATGCTGAGCGATCATTGCAATCATTTATAGCCATTTTCTTACCTACTTGCTCGCTGTGTTTAATAAATGAAGCTAAGTTTCTATGTTAGAAATATAATCACACGATTTCTTCGCCTCATTAATTTTTAGGCAAGTTGGTGAGCGGTTAAACACTATCTTATCAGGCGTTGTGCACTATTTTAGGCGAGACTTTGAATCGTTGCTAACATTTTCTGTGTTCATTGTGGCCTGAATTATTCTGTAGCCTTTTCTCCAATTTAAAAAATAATACACATGAGCAAGTACTTTTTAAACTTTTTATTTCGGTCAAATAAAGCAGTTTGGTGGCATAGAAAAATACCCAAAAACTCCTCCCTTTATTGGCCTTAATATCATTTGGTAGGAATAGATAAGAAGAGAGTTTTCTGCTGAGGCATTCTTGTGGCTCAAAAAGTGCGACTTATTTCTTGAAGGTCATTTTAGATGCCCATTTTAGAGCCCACGTGACATTTCCACTAAAATCTCGATCTTTTATACGATCCCTAGTAGCTTGTACGAGTGTTTATTATTGACTTTAAATTAAAATAATCATCGTAATGAATATCCAACTGCCGGACATTTCTGTGAAAACAGGGAACTAAACTATTTTTACGATTTTAATTTATATCCATTGTGACAGGATTTAACGATCAATAAAGGAAGCATAAAAAATCGTCATAGTACTTCGTTGTTGATCTCTAATTGCAAAAATTGTTTCCCCTTACAGTTCTTTTACCTAAATATCCTCAATGATTTTCTATCGTTTTCCCATTTCACTACAACCATTTTTTCGTTTTTATGTGACCCCGAAATGAATTTACACTTTTCCTGACTTCATCAAATTTCCCATATCTTCCTCTCACTGTCAGAGGTATACCACATAAGTAATTCCAGCGACTATTACTCATATTTTGAAACGAATTTTAGTGTTCCACTCGCTATTAATTTATCTCTTGTTAATATCTAATGAAATAAATTTTATTTCTTTCAAAATTCCTTTTTCTTCTTCCTATTATCATATACGGTAAAAGAAAAATATTCGCTTAAGTTTTTCTTTGTACCTCGGGTAAGCCTTAATTGGTTGAAGGGATTTTTATCTATTCATTAGGGCTGGCTCTTATCCTTAATCGTTTGAAGTGCTATGGACGATTCAGCATCAGATTGTCTGACTGATAAAAATCCTATTATTTAAATCCCTAAAGTGATTATTGCAAACTAATTTAAAAAATAAAAATAAAAAAATCAATGAGAGAATATTCGTTGTTTAGGAATTATGGAATTATGACAAGAAGGGACAATATCGATGTGATATTTTATAAGTTTGGAAAATAATAATTGAGATATTAAACATACTCCTCCATAAATAGCACTTTGTTTAAAAAAAGCAAGAGACGGGGTAATTTCAGCGAAATTTTATCGGAATTGCTTTGATTTCAGACAAATAGTTCCTTATATATACATTATAAAGACGTGAAACCCCTCAAAGAGTATATTTACATCTTATTAGCGTTCTCCCATAAACAAAAGAATTGTTAGAGCTAGATTAATCCTGAGTGTTGGGAAGGAAAAGTGAGTTGTAATCAAATACTTCCTCTACCTCCTTGAATGGCACCTAGTTTGTTGGGAGGCGATTGTGAAGGTAAAATTGAATGGAGCGTTATAATTAATGCTTTTTTTAGTTTTGCACAGCTTTGCCGTCAGGATTTTATATCCTACAGAGAGTAATAATAACAAGCTATTTCGTAAACTTAACACCATGAACCGCACAACTGGAATTGATATGCTAATTAGGTAGTAAGGCTTAAGAAATTTGGGAATGAGTACGTTGGTCCCTACTTAGAGGGGCTTACTTTGCGGGGGGGGGGGCTTAGGGGGAGAAAATGTTATTTCTTCTCTGAGTTGCTGATAGCAAGCTGGGTTTGGGTTGCAGTCTTACAAGAGGAATCGAGGGAGAGGGGTTCGAGGGTCGGAAAAGCAGGGAGCACAGGGTTTGCACCGGGCGGGCGAGACTTTTCCAAGTCCTGTGGGGGATCGCCAAGGAGGCAGCAAGCCAGCCCGGCCTTCTCCCCGCCCGGGGGAGCTGGGGTTAGCGGCATAGAACGCCGGCAGGGACGTGACGTGAATCCACGCCGTGCCCCCCCATGGCGTACCTAGCTACCCATCCTCTCTCCATCGCACCTCCCTATTTTGGCCCTCGCCTTCCCACGGGACGGTGGAGCAATAGTTGGGTCACGTTCGGGGAGGCACAGGCGGGGGGGGGGACAGAGGGAATGGGATGGCGGAACTTGCGGTGGTGAATAGAGGAGGGGTGGATGGGGGGAGACTCTGGGAATTTGGGAGGAAATTTGAAAGGGGTTGGATAAAAGGGTCGGGGGAGGTGTTCTAGGAGGCACATTTGTTGAGAATCGGAGGGAGTTTGGTTTAGTATTTGAGGATTTCGTCGTGTTTCGGGTGCAACGAGCGCGAGCTTTCTTGGCCCGGTCGAAAATATCCGAGAGTTTTCCCGAATTTCTTGTATTTCTCCCTCTCGTAGAAAGCTGAATAACTCGATTTCTTTGTTTGCCCACCATGACCGTCGAAGAAACTGCCCAAGTTAATTCCGCTTGAGGAGCGTACTGAAATCACACCGGCGAATGTCCATGAGAGACGGAGAGAGAAGATGAGACATCGTGGGGATGGTGTCTTGATTCCATATTTTACATTATCGCAGTAGTTATCGTTATCCAAGGGACAAAATGCTTTTGTAAAGTAACGCTCGCTTTTACTGCCCTATGAATGCAAATTATCAATAAACAAGAGTGATTTTAAAGTTAAGTCCCAAATATAGCGGCTTACTAATGTTGAGAGAATGAATGAGAGTCGAATAACGAAACATATATATTAGAGTGAAATGAATGGTGCGAGAGGTAGGGGTAGGCCGAGAAGGTTTTGCTTGCTTGTGGTTGAGGAAATTCTTAGGTGGAATATTAGGAGTCTTAAAAACAGGAGGGCATGTTTCAAGCAGTGTATGAGGGTAAATGAGGCAAAAGAGGTTTGCAAGGATAGGTCAATATGGAAGAAATTATTGAAGCAGAGTTAGGTGTACAAATGTGTATTTTTGAGTGAAACTTTGTGACTGTGCCTACCCCGTAAAGGAACGGCGTGATTGGTACGTACGTATACATGTACTAAATAGTGCCGACAAGAGTCAATTTGACCCCTTAGAAATAATTTGTTTTTAAAATGAAATTTGACTTTTTTATTGGAAATAATATACATATTGTTTCGAAAATATCAAGAAAAAAGGTTGATATCAAAATACTCTAATTAGCCATTTCCACGCCGAGGCTGTGGCGTATGAGAACTCGGACCCGGGAATTCTGTTTCAAGTCCCAAGTCCTGATGTGAAGAGTAGGTCTTTCGAGTCTTCGTATGGCAATTCGGCCTCTTGTATTAACTTTCGGCGGCCGAACTATATTGCCTCTGAACTGCCGGGCTGTAAAATTTCAACGAAAGCAATGACACTCAATTCTGTTTGGCAATAGTCAAATCAAACAGGTGAGAGATAGCACGGGGTCAAATAGACCCCGAGCTCTATCGACTAATTTCTCTGTACCATTGACCCCTCTAGTACTAATAGGTAAAATGTAATATGCATTAACAACTATTACTACAAATTATCATTAGCTGTCTGCTTTCGCAGGTCCTTGGTGCCTCCATCTCTCTCTGTACTATGCTCTCCTCTTCAGTCTCTGTAACTCTCTCCATCCTTCAGGTCATCAATCATCTCTCTCTTCTTTCTTCCTCTATTGCGGTTTCCATCCACCATTCCTTCCAGTACATCTTGTAACAAACTACTATTACTGGTTTTTATTTTCACATTATATTCTATTGTAATTCACTAAAAGTCACGAAATATACAAGTGGTGGGGTTCTTAACACTAGAACGCCCAGGCGGGTCATTTTGACCCAAACGTGATTTTAAATTCATTTTTTTATTTCATTTTCAACGAAAGCAGGATTTTCTCTCGTGACTTTTGTTCATTTTAACATGGCTTAATATCCAAAAATTTTCAGCTTCCTGGAGTAATCCGTACATTAGTTTTTTTAGAATTTACCCAGAACGCCCATACGGGTCATTTTGACCCAGATATGTATTTGCACTTTGTATCATCACCAAAACTTCTTTTTTATTAGTGTTTATTAGTTATTCTGCTGCATATGTTGTCCATCCTACTTTGTCCTATCTTCCTCATTCGGTTACCTTCCATGTCTGGATCACCTTTCAAAAATATTCTCATATTCCTTCCTTCCACTTCGTATCTCCACCCTTCTCATTTTTCGTCCTGTCGATTCATGGCATATTTCGTAATGAATTTTTTGGCAGTACACAGTCAACCTTATCACTGTTTTAGAGTGCAGAGAATACAATATTGCCCCTTACTGACATATGGACTATTATCAGATTATCAGATTTATACATGTACATCACTGCAATAATAAGAATCCCAAAGTTAGTTACTAGGTAGATTTTCGGGAAAATTCCTACTTCGACCGAAAAATAATATTTTGAACTTAGTTATTGCAACCAAACTTTGAAAAATAATAGATATGTATTAAATAATGTGGAAAATCTTCGTAGTATATTGAGCTATGACACAATAAGCAAGAAAAATGAAATAAAATGGAAAAAACGATAAATTGACAGAAATGTCGTAAGTTTATATATCAATAAATCATCGATATTGTCAAAGTTATGAAAGTTATAAAGTGAAATAATCGATGAATGTGAAGTGAAAGAGTGACAGTTTGTAGTAAAAACTGTGAAAATGCAAACTTAGTAGCGCAAAGTGAGGATTAATTTCATTAATTACAGTGGGTCAAAATGACCCGCTTTGGGCGTTGAATGATGTTGAAAAGTCCGGGCGTCCTAGTGTTTAGTCCGATAGAATAGAATGTCAAAAATGATAAGGGGACAAAAAGCCCCTCTGGTGCTTCCTGTGTATAATCACTAGACAAAATTTAAAGTTTGGCGATTATGTTTGAGCTCTAAAGGGTGCATCAGAAACGCGTTATAGAGAACCGTGACCGCACCACAAGTGCAAATAGGTGCACCCGAGTGAGGTTTCTTAGATCAGGTCTCCTTCCGTTCCGCTGGAAATAATCACAAACCCCTGATCCTAGTCCGGAGAATTTTTGTAAATATTACCATCAAGGCAAGCTATTGGTAGATTTAAATGGAAGAAATTAATAATAATTGATATTTATACAGGTGCATACCTCATTCTGACAACACCACGTCTTTCCTCTGCATAATGCTCATTTAAAATTTTAAAAGTAAAAAAAAACAGTGGTGAGTACTATACTAAAAGAAATTTGGGGTCAGCTTTACGCTCCGTGTTTCCAATTAACACTGATGGTGCGTATAAATTGTTATGCCGGCCCCGGTGGCGGCGGGGTAAAGTCATCGCCTGCTAAACCGAGGGTCGCGGGTTCAAGTCCCGCCTGGGTACCACCCAGGGCATGGATATATGTCAAGTTCTGTTGGTCAGGTCCCTGGAAAATCTGATGACAGGCTCAGAAGCCTATCGGGATTCCGGGGACATACGGGCCAACAGAATCGTCCAGCAGCAAAAACAAATACGTCCTACTTGTCTCCATCCCGTCCATGTAATTGCTCTCTTCCTCTCATTTCTGATCCTTCATTCATTCCTGATTTAAATGTATTTTATCAAATTTTTTAAAGTTTACGTTTGTTCTATATAAGTAATTATATAAACCTAATACCAAAGTTTAATTTACTAATTGGCATCTAATTTCTCTTATTTTAAACAGGCATTGATTTATGTATATTCTAGTTGTCCAAGTTTTTGATGCATATTATGTCTAGTGTCAAATTGTTTTTGAGTCTTCAAAATGCTCATCAGCCAATAGCTTATGCTATTATTGCACGGTTAAAACTGAACCACCTTGGAGGCCACCAATAAGCTTCCTTTTTTTCAGAGAATTTAATGATAACATTTACAATACCACATTCTTAAAAAACACACGACCCGGGTTTCAACGCTTAAGCGTCACCTTCAGGTGTTTTTCCACCGGGTTTACAATGTCTTATATACAAGCTTGATGGGGCTGAGCGATTGAGGTAGTGTGGATGTGGGTTGAAGGTCAGAAGCAGTAATTGACGGGGGGTTTGGTGGTGGGGAGGGCAATTCTGGACGCGGCTGTGAGGATAGGTGATGAGGACGGGTACAAAATCTTCAAGTCAGGGTCATGCAATGTCTTTAAAAATTTCCAGCTGCTCAAGTGAGTCAAACTCACGTATATGGGTTGAAAAGCATAAAATATTGAGGTTAAAATCACTGTGGTGGTTTTGGTTTAAAAGATGTTAGAAAAATTACTCTTAAGTTCACAATTGTTAAAATAGGATAGCTGATGTCCTTAGACTCTAATACTGCAATTGCGGGCGGTTTGACCCACATACACACCTTGGCAGTCATCACACTTTAATGCATATATGTCACTTCTCTTCTTTGGATTAAACGCTTTGCTCTTGTCGAATAGGGTTTTTAAGTTTCTTGGGGGTCTAAATGACACACGATATATTTCTCGTGGGATAACCTTGGCAATTTTCTCACTGATTGGACCTAAGTATCTCAGAGAACACCATTTTTTACTTGTTTAGGAGGAAAGATCATCGAAAAATATTATATTTATGACGCTTAAGCGTTGAAAATCGGGTTGAGCGTTTTTTAAGTATGTGGTATTGTAATTGTTATGTTAAATTGTCTGAAATATGGAATAATACATAGTTAGAAGGGAACTTGCTTCTTTTTTTGTTAATATTTTCCCCAATTTTGTGAATAAGAATCATTGTCTTTCAAAAAATCGAAAAAAGAACAGTGGTAAATATTATACTACAAGAAATTTGGGGTCAGCTTCACTCTCCGTGTTTCCAGTAAACACTAATGGTGCGTAGAAAGAAGGAAAATTTGTACCTACTCCTCCTCGGGTCTCCTCCAGGGGTTAACTCTTCTCACCCAATGCTCAAAGCACTTCCTCGTTCGACTGATCGGCTGTTTGGTGGGAGGTATGGAATAATTTTTATCCGTTTTGTCTATATCTGGATATTCATGTATCTATTATCTTTTCTGTGTCTCTTATTAACTGCGAGTTACCGCACAGGCGTTTGGTAGAGGGTGTTTGGACACCAGATACGAAACGGGGGGATTGCAAAAAGATAGTGTGAGAGAAGAGAGATGACCTTTATGCTAAAGATTATTTGGCGTTTGCATCACGCTCGGTGCTAGTAATAAACACTAATGGTGCGCGGGAAGAAGCAACTTTTCTACCTATCAGTTCGGCCGGGTGTTCCCCATATTTTTGCCTCTATTAGCTCTATAATTACAGCATAATAAACTCTTTGTCACACAAACTCGCCCATCTGAAACACTTATATCTATACCTAATACTCAGCGGCTTCCATGCCACGTAGGACTGTAAAAATTGATACCGGGTGCATTTTATCTTCGTACTTAATTTTTGGCGTCTTTCAATTTCTCCGACTTACTTAGCCTATAGGTATAAGTGAATTATTACCTTTCGCCAAGTTTATTTTACTTTTTTTAGGATTACCATTTGGGTTACGCCGAGGGCGGTTTTAATATCAACAGAAAAATATCAATGAAATTGTTTTGCTTGGGGTTGTGTTTTACGAGTTTAGCCGTCCATGGAGCACTAACCGCCCAGTTTACCAACCTTATGGCTTATCAACAGGTGAAATGTTTCACCTACTGATAATCCCTGTATTAGTTCGGCGCCTTATTAAAAATTGAAACGAAATTATATTGGCACTTTTTTTCAGATACTGAATTCGGCGAGACACCTTCAAATTTATTTGCAATAATTATAACAATAAATGTTTGTTTTCACGTTTTAGAAGGTAAACGGTCAATATTTAAACAAATTAATGTGAAATGAATGCCATGATTACATTAAAATTGGAAATACTTGAATGCTCATCTAACTATCGATCTGGAATTAGGACTATGTGATGTAACATGTATCAAAAAAAGATTTTAATGTACAGCGCTGGGTGATGCAAAATTGTTAAGGGAATAGTGTAGCGACCAAAGAGAAAGCGTTCCAAAAACAGTTTCCTCGACTATTAGAGTACGCAGCAATGGTATTAGTCCTGCTCAAAAAGGAGAAAATTAGAAGTTTCTAGAAAGGACAAATGAGGCGGCAAGAGAAAAATTAAGCATGCATTTATGGAAAGGGAATGTGATGGAAATTCTGGGTATTTTGGGCTGAAAAAGTTTTGAAGAAAATAAAAGATAGAGTAGGCTGAGCGAAATGTCCACAATAGTAATGAAAAGGGAAACTTGGATGAAAGTTTACGATAAAGTAGAGGATAAAACTTCTTGGGAAAGAAATACATGCTTAAAAAATCAAAGAAATAATTCAAAATACGATGAAATATCAATTTTTAAAGTGAGCAATTACATAATGGAATCAGTTACCTGTAGAGCTTTTGGATCCCTTTCCTACAAGGATGAATATATTTTTGAAGAGATATGATGGTGAATTGTCTTATGAATTTTGTTTGTCGCCGATCCTAACTTTGAGTGAAATGGTAACTTTTGAATTACGGAATGTCAATTTCAATACATATAATCAAAAGTTCCTGATGTGATTCTTAGAGGAAAATTCAAGTTGTGGCACCCTATATACTTGTACACAACAAGCTAGCAAAGAGGATAAAAGCTTGCCAGATACGTGCTTTACCATATAGTAGCGACGTAAGTTTATGGAACATGAGTGGTGACGTCAGCCTTCTCGACCGATTTGGACTTTTTAGAGGTTTTAAAGAGATGACATCAGTTTTTCCTCAAATGACCTCTTAGTAGCAACATTCAATCGTAAATTTAAAAAATATTTAGTCTAAATTTTCACCGCAAAAGGAGAAGCTACTTAAATATTTCTTCAATCTAGATATTTCAGTTAAATTGATAAACTTGGGCATTATTTTTCTTCATTAGAGCAAAATATCCTCTAAAAGGGTATTGGTATATAAAAATAAATCATTTTCATTATGTGCCAAATACATTATTCCATTATATATCAAGTATATTACTTTCATTATTTGTCCACATTTTTGCATATAATATTTTGCAAAAAATTTAGTAATATTTTCAGTCATGAGTTGTTACGTACAGTCTGTTGGATCGATAGTAGCTGCTAGAAGCAATATGCTTACACGAAGTGTTTTTCTGGTGCGCATATCGGGGGAAAAGTATAAAATAGGAAATATGATTTGGTTTTTTCCCGGCATATGGTACTTATAAAATCTTCTCAGGTTTTCTATCAGGTTAGGTAATTGTTGGCCGACATTTCGATGGCTACCTCCGCCATCGTCCTCAGGACATTATATTAGGTAGCTCCCTTGAGTTTAGCTCCCCTGGTAGCTCCCTTGAGTTTCCAGACTCAGCAGGGTGGAAAGTATTGTAGGGCCATGTCCTCTCATCTATTCAGTGAATAAATTTATATGCCCTGAGGACGATGGTGGAGGTAGCCATCGAAATATCGGCCAAAAATTACCTAACCTGGTGGAAAACCCGAGAAGACATTTTAGGGAAAAATATGAAGCTAATGAAGATCATGAGTAACAAAATTTCATACTTTGCCTGCATCACCAGAAAGATTATACTGTGGATGTTTGAGACTGAGTGTTACATAGCATTTGATATTTCAAGGACATAAATCGGTATGACACATTTCTTTCAATTTTACTCATAGATATTTCTTATGAAAACATATATGCAAAGTTTTACGCAAATTTGAGCGCCTGAAAAAAATCGCTCCAACCACTTTAATTGATGGTTTCTGTCTAGACACAGGATTTTTCACTTCCAACTCTCTCGCAATCTCTTTTCCGAGTCCCTCACCTCACCTATACCGTCTCGCCTTCGTGCACTCTGCTCTTCTTCCGACCTTACGGATGTTCCTACTTTTCTCTCCCCTAAGGTTTCCATGAGTTCTCCCCTGGTAGCTCCCTTGAGTTTCCAGACTCAGCAGGTTGGAAAGTATTGTAGGGCCATGCCCTCTCATCTATCCAGCGAGTTTCCTACTCCCAGAGTCTTAAGGGCGAAAGAAATAAGCAAAAGAAAAAAGGAGCGTCTCTCACAGTAAAATAAAACAAAAAGATTACAAACGGAAGAGTAAAGGCGAACGGGCAAAGAAAAGGGATTGCGGAAATAAACCACATCAGTATTATAAATAATTGGGCGGCACAGGGGGGACGGAAAAAATAGAGAAGACAGAGATATACCCTGTGTGAGGAAAACGTTTTAGACGGGGATGCTTTTTCGGGAGGGTCGTATTTTAATCCTGGGGCGAGCTCTCGCGGTCTCCAGAGACGCCGTGAAAAAGCCCTTTTCTTGAAACGGTACTGATAGCCAAGAAGACGTTTCGAATGAAACTGACAGGCGTGGTTTCTTCCATTTCTTTATTCTATTGGTCTGAATTTCAATCTCATAGGTGTAGCTAATATTTTATTTTTTTAAAGAGAACATTGACTTTGTTTAAGCAAAAAATCTTGAAATAGCATAGCCAAAATAAGCGTTTTATTTCACATTTTGTGGGCAGACGGCATTATACTAATAAATTGGACCTTTTTTATTTATGTTGATTTCATTTCTGTTAATTATTATGGGATTTTTGCTAGTGAAACTAGTTTAATACTTGTTGATTCTAATATTATTACTTTGAAGAACACCAGTTTTCATCGCTCTGGTAATGCTGATAGCCAAATCATAGCCTTTTGGTGCTAACACGGTGCAAATTTAACAATGCGTCCGAAGAATCTTTTCGCCTAATTACTTGTACTACTAAATACATCATCCTGAAGAGCTCCAGAGCATTCATTTTGAGTGTTCTCCGTAGTAATACTTTATTTGACTCTTAAAAAAATCAAACTATTATTCAATCAATAATAGTTTGTCAACATACCACGGCTTACCTGTTAGCTTAACTTACAAACCATAAAATTAGATTGTTTTTTTACAGCTAAACAGTACATTTGTAACAGTAATATGAGGGTGTAATTACGGAATATACCTCGTCTCATCTAAATAATCTCATTTGTTGTCTTTCAACTCAAAACTCAGTTCTCCTATGAGATATGAACAATTTGTAAGAAACTTTATGGAAGAGCGTATATTACATCTGTTTAATGTCAGGAATTTATAAGCCTATAACTGAGGTTTCGTAAAACTTGGATGGCGATGCGTCTGATGTGTTGCTATAAATGAGAAGGAAATATGTACTTTTTAATTGTTTATTAGCTCATTGATGCCATTTATAAGTTATGCATCTGTTGTGGCGTCCTGTAACTTGGCCTTGGATTCATTTTTTTGTCTTAGTTAAATTGCCTTCGCTCTAATAATAACGTCTATGTATTCCACTACCCTGTTCGTAGCTTGATCAAAAAATTCGTACGCAGTTCTGCATTTTACATGTATTTTTCTCAAATCCGATATTTTAAATTCACCACCAACAACAGGCATAATCGACACAAAATCATTTATGGCGATAAATTATCTCTGGTTAAATATATTCTCAGTATAATAATCGATGATTATACGTTCTCCTACCCGTAACTTTCACATCTACTATGACAGTAAGTTCTAGCAAACAAAACCAAATCTCACAGCAATCATCAAGGCTACATTTTCTTGCTATAAATCTCTTTATAATGAATAATATAATGAATAATATAATGTATAATTAAAAGTAAAATCGGTATGCATTATTTTCTACCTAATTTCCAAGTCCTCTAATATTGATGCATTTAGATTAATTTTTTGAAAAATAATATTAATATAAAATTAAGGTCAATTAAGAAGTGTAAAGTAGTGCAATAATTGAATTCTACCGCAATGAAAATTCTTCCTTACTACTGTTGAAGATTACTTAACAAGCAATTCCCTTTTTATCAGCCGTGTCAATGAAACATCTCAAAGGTTGGCCACAGGCCACTACTTCTTTGCTAAAGTATTTTTTGCCCATTCTGAACCAAGGCTTTGAAATTATTAAAACATCGCTAATGTATGGTGTCTCGCACTATGGTTCCTTCCCTGGCAAGTTAAGGATCTGAGGAGTTTAAGATAAAAAATATAGAGCGCTATTTTTTTTCTTTTGGGGGTCCTGCGCGAGTGTCATGACGTGATTTGTGTTCGCCGAGAACCTTCTATTTTTTTAGGCTAAATGCACACAGACACACGCGAACACATTTTCACTCTTTCTCTCTCTCTCTCTCTCTCTCTCTCTCCTTCCTTCTCCTTCCGGCTAATTTATGAGCTTTATACTCCATTCCTTCCACCCTTTCCTTCCACACCCTTGCTCCCTAGCCCTTCTACGTTCTTCCCCTCTCCCCCGCCGGGAGTTGCATGGGAACCCCAGTTTCCTCTGCGTCTCGGTCGCATCTTGCATTTTTCCCATTGTAAAGCAGTCTCCCATCCCGTCTCTCATTGTCCCGGGAGCACGATGAATGCCGTAATAAATCCATCATCGAATCGCCCACCATTTATGCATCGCCGTTTTATTTTTTTCATGCCGTTTTATTCCTCGCCCTTTCCCTCTCTCTGCCTTCCTCAAGGAAGCCTCCTTCATAATTTCCCATGCACTTTATGCTCCTCCCCTCTTCTTCTGTTCATCTTTATTTACTGCATATACTTCCATTCCCCATAATACATATCTACTCCATCCCCACCGTCGTCTCATGTCCTCCGGCAATGTCCCTCGGGGGATTTTTTTGTCATAATAATAAAAAAATAAAAACGTGTCCTTTTTTCCATATAATTCTCGATGCGGCTACAGTTTCTTATCGCAGTGACGTCGTTTGTTTGAATGTCTTCTTCGTCTCCGATGAAACTTTAAGTTTTGCATCGTTTCCAGGGAGTCAGTCTTGAGTTGCCCCGCGGGAGTGACGTGGCATATGCAGTAGACAGTTGGTTCATGGTCGCTTCAGTTCGGAAGATGCGGGGAGGATATTTGAGTCGGCATTTATATGAGGAGCTATATTTTTAAAAGTATGCCCGTGGGCTACAACTTGAAAATGTGATTTCCCTTGTGTTGAACGAGTCGTAAAAATAATTGTGTTGATCGTGCGTAACTGTTACTGATTAATATCTAAAAAATCCGTCTAGTAAAAACATTCAACGGATTGAGGTTACCGTTTTTACTGTCAATAAGGAGATTCAAGAGGCTGAAACGTCTCAAAATAATATGTATTTTCTGTATTTTCTGAGGAGGAGAGTGAGTTTCCTTAGAGATATTCAAAATTATGGGTGACAGGAGATGGTACATTCAGGAGACGTGGTTTTCAGCGGCGGTCATTTTGCGGTCCATAAAAATGGACACTAGATGGCATAGTGGTAGAGTGAATTTCACATCATAGCCTGTTTGTGGTACACCACAAATGCGTGATATCTTTAAAATTTTCCCAAGGTTGTTATTGTGCGGGCGTTGTGAAATTTAACTTAGAAAAACACCCTTACACCCCCAGTTTCACAAACCGTCCCTCCGGGGTAACCCCGCCAGTTGATATTTTATAATATATTCACGTGAGAAAAATTCGGCCTGTACCGGGAATTTTTCTCACGGAAATTTCTTCAAAAATTTCACCCGTCATGTTTGAATATTTTCAATATATTCACGGTTGCGTAATGTATTATAAGTGAAATAACAGGGTATCCCTCTGGTGAATACAGTTAAACCTCAGCATTATGGCGCAAAGCGCAGTTGAAATATTTGAGAGAAACGTGCCGTACGTTTACGAGCTTTACATGCTTTACGGTTTGGAACGATATAAGTTTATAAGAATGACAATAAAAGAGGGCTTCCAAGGAAATGCAAAGTTTAAGGTTTAAAACAAAGCATGAATGACATGTATTGAAAGGAAAATGTATGGACCTGTCTCACGGACATTTAAGATCGATCACTCCAAAAGAAAATGTTTTTACAATGATTGCATCATTAGAAAATACAGAAATAATTAAGTAAACATAGGTGCAACATTAAATACATCACCCTTTATATCTATCTTCGAATCTCTATGTTCAAATTGCTTCGTCACATTTGAATCAAATGGTTATGATGGATAATTAAAGAGTTAAGCATATCAATTTAGAAGTTTTTCAAGGGTTTTCTAACGTATATTCATTTAATTATGGCCCAGAAAACCATTTGAAACTTTATTAGAATCTTCATCCATGAGTCTGAAAACTAAAATATTGAACAATTGTTTAAAGAAAGCTGGTTTGTTTATATTTTTTCTAAAGACGCTAAATCATTATTCATATCCCTACGTGCTTAAGCCGATACAAGCCTTTTAACTGACAATTATGGTTTAAATTATGATTTAAGCCTTGTTTTTATACCTTTTTTTAGTGGTTGATATAGCTGTTACTAAGAAAAAGATATCATTGTATTAACTTCGGCCTTAGTTTTGTAGAATTTATCCATAATCATAATGAGATAACTTTGTAAACGGTGTTCAACATTACAGAGAAGTTCTTTCGATGGGGCAAATATATTTTGATGTTCGTTAAGTGATCCATTTTCCTACATCTCAGCAAGTATAATGCTGGTTATCAATGAGAACACAACTCCTATTCCTGTTTTTATTTCCACAATTTAATTTCTCTGTGCATTAACGCGTGAGATTTGTGGGATTTTGATTATATTACAACACGTAAAATGCCAGTCCCTACCTCCCACCCTTGTGGTAGCATGCAGAATACTGTGTAGATGTAGATGCCTTTCAGCAGTCTTGAGAGAACCTCTTGATTTATTTTTGCTTTTACCTCATAAACCTACCCGCTACTCACCACTGCCTGCATTACCTCTCTTTCCTTCCCCTTTTGCCCAACCGCTAACTCACTCTCCTAGCGAATATTTCAGCCACGCCACGGAAGAGGCGTCGGCAAATATTTTGCGCGATTCCGTTTGATAATGGTAGAAATGTTCACTGAAAAAAACAACATATATGAATTATTTTCAGGAATTCCACGGCATGCAATGAAATACTACAAGCCTGAGTGTTTACATGTAACTTATGATAGCATAATATTGTTAAATTTGCAAATAAACATCACCAGATACTTACAACTCATTCCTACATGTAGCAAGTCTTCTTTCCTTCCGTTATTTCCTTCTATTTATGGTTGTGTGGTAGCTGTTGTGGGTGAATTACTGGCTTCCCCTCCAGAAGGCAAGAATTTGGACACGTTTTTGATACAGGATATAGACCAGCTTTGAATAAATCATTCCGAGAATTAATCATCAAAGATAATGGTTCCGGGGTCGATTGATAAAACTAAATTAGAATAGTTTTTGCATGTGAAAATAACAGATAATCGCTGGGTATCGTAGAAGTGTCGCATACTTACCACCACTTCCCATTATTTGTGATAAAATTTATCACATTTGGAATAAGTTATGCGCTTGATCAATACTGAATGGATGAAACCATGCAATAGCAATAGCATTTTTGCGTACGGTGATTATCAATGCGTTCGTTAATTCCCTCAAGCATTCAACACCAAAGGGTTCGATTTCGAGTCCCAGCTATGACGGTGATTTTTCATCAGTTCATCGATTCCTAGATGCTTACTGCTCTGATGCAGAATTTATTACTCTGTCCAATTGATAGAACGGTACTCCATGGACTTTAGGATACTTCTCTTAAAAAGCAAGTTAATTCCAACGTCGTTTTTCTCACTAAATTTCCCACTTGATGAAAGTGATGGTTTCAGGCGTAAATATTTGGAATAACTTCATTTTATTAGAGATTGAAACACTGAAATTTTCACATGAGATCACCTCTTCTATTTTTCCATCAGCCTCATGAGGAAAATACAAAGTGTTTCTATGTTAATCCTGAATATCCCATATTACTACATTCCTTTAGCCCCTTATCATCGCTTTCTCCCAGTTACCGTGATCCTAACAGCCTACCCGTTGATTGTTAATTATGCAAATGACTATTACATTAAATAGTAACAATATTAATAATTATTAATTGAGTGTGACGGACTACACAAACAAGTAAAAGTAATTAATGCATCTCCTTAATAATAATGTTGTCCAATTGACAATTGAACGAATGTCAAGGTGAATGACCTAATAGAACTGCATAATGAATATTGATTCTTGGTATTTTTGCTAGGAGTTATAACTTAGGTTTGGATGATGCTTACACGATTACTTACAGGTGTTTCGGCTCACGCCGCAGGATTACAACTTCCGACCTGGTTTGAAGCTCTCGCTTATACCCGGGGCAAGGAAGAGGTGGGAGGAAAGGATGGGAAGGGAAGGTTAGCAAAATCACACCCCATTCGAGGCCGACACCAATGGGCCGGATTGAGGTCAAAAGGACCTCAAGAGCCTCCGCCTCCCCGAAGTGCTCGTATTAGTTTGGTTACCCCAAACAACTGAGACGAGTGACCGTCGGTCTCGCTTTCGCGAAAGACCTACCGCACATCTTTGTGGACTGAGAGAGCCCGTTGCCCAATTATTTGGGGTTAGGTATCTCTCTGGCTCACTCTACGGGTTGACGCCGTGCGGTCTGCCGAAGTACGTCCTCGAGTCGGGGACCACCGGACCCATGAAGGGTCAATTCGGACCAATTCTGGTCAAAGCGTGGGTACATCCCTGCTCTCAGTAGTTCTCGTCAACCCCTACGATTACTTACAATTAGAAAGTATTCTATTTAAAATATCGATAATTGTTAGGAAAAAGATCTATAATTTGCATTGGTAATGAGCGTTTATTTTCTTGACCAGTCCTCGCCAACTTCAAAATTTTCACCTATGAGAAAAGCTTGCTTAAAGAGGGGTAGACTGAATAGAAAGAGCATTAAGAGAAGAAGCATTAAAACTGTTCTGAACAAGAGACCGTGAATAAAGCAAGGCTTATATATGTATGGAGCAAAGGAGAATTGCAACGGTAGAACGGTATGGAGAAAATTTCTAAAATCGGAGCCAATTGTCGTGGTCAATCTAACGTCCGTAATTATGCTCTACTGTAATTTAGCCTGTAACTACCCTGATGATTGGTACATAATGGGTATGCATAATTGAGGTGATGCCAGCGAGTATGCTAGATGTTATCACTTTTTGTAATATCCTATGTCAATGAGGCCCTGGCCCGCCAATAAGAGTCCAAATAAACACTTTATTATATATTCTTGCTAGCGGACCCGACAGACGTTGTCCTGCCCAAACGTTGGCTTGCTAGCTATTAGCGGGTTCAGCAAACTTTTTTTTATTCTCAAATTTTTGACTAACTAATACTAAGTGACATTTGTCACATGTACAATTTTACTTAGAGAAAAAATCATCCGCTTTGACCGGGATACGAACCCGGATCCCTCGACTTCCGGCCGAGTGCTTTAGCCAGTTAAGCTACCGAGGCGTCCCCTTCCCCTGTGGATTTTTGTGACCTTTACGGGACTAGATGTTCTCGACTGCCGGACATACAATGCAACAATCAGTCGCTACTATGCGCTTAGCGCCACCGCCCACGAGGAAAGATCGAACTTTGAACACAGAGAGGCGTTCACTCATATTTGACAAATTTCGAGCTATCCGGGACTAGCCACGGAGATCAACTTTTACGGAGTCACCCGCAATGCACACATGTGCGATTTTCCACAGAGAACAAATCATCCGCCTTGACCGGGATGAGATTTGACATTGAGTTTGACATTTCAATCTTTTCGTTTCGTCAAAACAACGCCAAGCTACGACGCAAGTGCGACGACTTGCGCATGTATTGATGTGTACGTCAGATAACACAGAATTCGACATCCGCGCTACCTATGGTACAAAAACATAACTATAAATTATGTAAAAAATATTCTCAGATGGTCAATTATTCATGAACTTCTAGGAAGGTTTTAACGGTCAATTATTCATAAATTTATGATTTTTTTCCTTTTAAAAATAATGGGGGAAAGAGTGGGGGATGAAATTTTGGGGTTATGGTACCAACACCATCTACCATCTCGAGAGGAGGACGGGCTTCTCGATTTTGATCACCGACGATCGCGCGACCGGGAACGATGACCTTGTGAAACCGACAGCTCCGCGTCTTGTCTTGACAAACCCTCGATGTCTAGGTACAGCTTACCATCCGTCGATATGCTGTTGGGAAAAACGGCATGGACGGCCATATGAGGAATTGACACCTCGATTATCTTGTCAACGAGCTCCACCAGCTTGTCTAGGGGTAACTCCGCCTGGGCAGTCAGGATTCCTTGGACGTGCGGGGGCAATCGCCTCAGCCACAGTTGCCGGAAGAGGTTATCCGAGCGGTCGTTCCGGCGAGGGAGCGAAGATGCCGCAAGAATTGGGAAGGCTTGCGATCGCCGATGTCCTCGTCCGACATTATGTGACGAACGCGCTGCTCCTCAGAGGCTGACAGACGTTCTGTAAGCTCCGATGGTGAAGTCAAATAAGGATTCTGAGACGGAGGATTTGTGATTATGTCCTCACCGGCCACGAGAGAATCTAAATGTGAGGAAACGTAATGAAACTTCGTTACCTCACTTGTGATCCCCGACAGCACGAACTGAGATTCCGCCTGTGAAAACCAAAGACTCGGTTTCTCGGGCCAAAATGGTGGCAGTTTCACGGCGACGCGACGAACCGCAGGCGGGCTTTTCTCGGTGTCTGTGTGGGTGCGTCTTGAATCATAATCATTTAGTTGCTGATGGGGCTGGGTGTTTTCTTCACGTATGCGTTGAAGCTCGTCGTCGCGCGGCAAAACCATTTTCACCAAATGTCCACCCAATGACCATATATTCTCCTGGTCGGGGTCACCAATGTGGAGATGGGTAAGCGAGGAGATCTCCACGTTTATCAAATCAATTTATTAGAGCCTTTATTAATGTCTACTACAATATCATTCCTCTGACTTAGTTACATAAACATCAACAAATCAGCAAGGCCTCCTTGGCAACAATATAGAAGATGATGGCACCACTTACGGTCGCCACAAAAAAGTCGTCAAAAAAATTTCCTAGAACCCGATCGCAGCGCCACCTTCCGGGTTTATTTGAGAATCTAAATCATTCTGGGACCCACTCAAATACACACAAAAAATTTCATCAAAATCGGTGCAGTCGTTTAGGAGGAGTTCAGTGACATACACACGCACAGAAGAATTATGTATATAAAGATTATATGGTATGGAAACCATGAATCGGATAATTTAATGGGTTACCGATTGTAAATCTAAACTAAGGCCAAAAAGTTATAGATTACTACACGAGCCTATTTTTATGACCACATTTATTCAGGCATTCTAGCCGACTGCAGAGATATTCGGATAAAACTATAGCACCATGGCTTCAATTACGGCGGTAATATGGTAATAATTTGATAAATAGGTGGTTGTATGCCAATATTTTATTTTTTTAATTTTCTAAGAATTTTTCATTTTTTCAGAGACAATTTAAAGCTTTAAGGTAATCCAAGTGCAAGATCATTTCACCTAGAAATCAATTATTTTGGCCTCAATTAAAAAAAAAATATTTCATCCTTCAAAAGATACCAAATTCTCAGCGCTTATTGCACTACTTTTTGAGATCTTTGACGAATAAGACCAGCCCTTTTACATAGGAAATGGTACGTCTACGCACTCCTGAGAGACTTTATTGAAAAATTGAGAAATTTCAAACACCTACATCTCGAAAAAAAATTAACAGTGTGCAGTTAGTAATCTATGTTTAAATCAGTTAATTTTATCAGTTAATATTAATAAATCAGTTAGTAATCTTTCTAAACTACTTCTAAGAATAAATATTATCCCCACTGTGGTCATCTTTTCAGGATCACAACAAACCTTCCGTTTTGAAGGAGTTTTAATCGTACCGAATGAGGAAAATAAGTCAGGTTTAAGACTTTTATGGATATTTTTATTTATATTTTAGAATTTCAATGTCTTTTAAGTATGTAATTGTACATTTAATAATGCAATATTTACTCATACGTCATACAGATGCCGGAATTAAAGCGTCAAATTCGAATATGGTCTCCGATATGACTCGGGAACTATCTCACTCAAACTACCTTAATATGCTACCTCGTTCAAATTGACGTTATTCTACTGTGATCTGAATAATCTTCATGAGAGCTGTTAGATAGTTCAAGTATTACGTAAGACGATTTATGCCATTTTTGACCCTCCTCCCCCCCCACATGTTAGACAATGTAAGATTTTTCCAAAGCTCCCCCTTTCCCTCTCAGACTTACGTAAGATGTTAGATATTTGAATATACTCTTCGTTAAAGAGAGTATATTCAAAATTTAATTTAATTTATTAATTTTTAAAAATTTTTAAATTCAATTTAAACTTTAAATTTAATTTATTTAAAGCAAAGCTTTGATTGAGCATCGAGGATATGTAGTTAGGCAGTCAGTTGGCAGAATAGGAGCATTGATGTAATGGTGAGATTACGGAAAATACGCCATTAACGAGCGGATGCTCGAAGTCACAGCTAAATTTCATTCGGAAACGATACAATGTTTCAAGACGGACAAAAATCTTACGTATATTGATTCTAGACCCCCTGGTCCCCGTACATATGACAATTTAAGATAATTCCAACCCCCATGACCCCCAAAAACGTCTTAATCTCTTGAGTGCGGCATGACGTGATATCACGTCATGGTTGTCTTTAACTGGTGCTGATTACGTGATATCACGTCACGGGTACCGCAAGTGTTCCAACTTTAAATAGAGGGCCTAGTGAAAGCTGGAACACTCACGGTACCATTGACGTGATTTTACGTCATCAGCACCAGCGTAAAGACAACCATGACGTGATATCACGTCACGCCGCACTCAAAGGGTTAAGTAATACTTGAATGGCTCATTATTAAAATATCCACTTTCTTGTTTGATTTGCGGTACAACATGCCTGGAAGCCAATATTTTTTAAAATTCAGCTTATAAAACCCACTTCAAAGATGCGATATTCATAGGTTTCCAGAATTTCTAGAACGGGTGACCCTGACGGTAGTGCCGCCTTAAGCTCTGAATAAATATTTGTCTCAGATGGAGAACCATCGGGGAGAATGATGGCCATAGTTTTCGGTCGCCTGCTCTGATATCATACGTGCCGACGTGAAAATGGGTGAGGTGTGAAGGAAAAATGGTTGGGTAAAGCGGAGGTGAGATAGAAAACGATTGCATTCAGAGGAAAATAACCCGGACGATGGCAGAGCAGAGAGAAAGAGCGCTTGGCTGGCGCTGAAGTGGAGTCGCTGCATCCTCTCGAAGTTACCGAGCAGAAATGTTTCGTAGAGACGCGAGCTTGGAGTGAGATAGACAAAACAAAAAAGGTGACGAGAAAAAGGAACAAAATGTTTTTCATTTCCAAAATTTTTCGAGCCTGAAACAAAAGTAAACGCTTATTCTGCAAAAAGTGAACAAACCTCGAGAGAGACGAAAGTTACTTCGTGTTACAAAATAAATATGCTTCTCTTTTGAATTTGGCACAACCCTAGTTGAAAGATAAATTCATCATATACTGGTCCATTTTAAAGTTGTATCTAATTATTTTTTTCATGAAAATTTAATGGAACTGAAATAATCCCATTTCTTTAATAAGTCATTACCATTGCTTATAACGTTAATGAGTTCTTCTTTCATTCGCATCTGTCTCCAAATGCCATAGTGCACCTAGTAATTACTGCTATATTTAGGAAGCGTCAGATTAGTTTCTCATCATCTCCTGACCTATCGGTGGTGAAAGATCTCATGATAATTGTTTTTAATATGCTTTTGACAGTCAGAAAACAGCTCTGAGGCGTACAATTGAGGATTATGTTTAAGTTTATACAAAAATTTACCAATGGAAAGCTCCCAAACTTTATTTTAGAATGTAAAATCTCTTATGAAAGTTATGCCACCTTCAGGTACTCTCTAGACTACGCAGGAGTGCACCTAATGATAGCGAGGCTGCTAACACCGGTTATATATTTAAAATAAACCATGAAATTTAAAATTTCGTCTCATTACCATCTGTTTCTTACCCGATATATTCTGGTATTGAATTCTATTGGGAGTTTTCCTGAGTTAGTTTCTCAGTTGCCGTCTTCATTTTGATGGGCTACACGGCCATCGAAGCATAGGCAGAATTGCAGATCTTGACGTGGTAGAGATCCTTTTGATCTTTTTGACGTTACCTAGGACTTCTCTAGATTAGCTCCTCTGAATGATTTCGCTATTTTTATGATATCATAATTTGTCTCGAGAACCATTGAGGCCATTTGATTAAATTTGATTATTTTGGGCGATAGTTGTTGCCATTACACAGCTTTTTCATTCGTCATTTATCTATATTTAAGTCTCATTTATAACTTAATGGCTTTAATAAATGCATATTGTAGAGATAATATAATATAATCTACTATTTAATAGTATACATAGTAGAAATTGTAGTTTTACTAAGGATCAGGTTATGAAAAGTTATCAATGAATAAAATTTAAAATGAATTTCCTCATAACAATTCATTTCCAATGCAAGCGATAAACTACTGTTTACAAGATCTTCATGCTTTTAGAAGATTTTAATGAGTATCGTCAGTGGTGCCACAGTCTCAATTTTCATCGTTTTAGCATCAATAAATGGAAGACATTCTACAGTTCGAATCTGTTATCCTTTTCAAATATCTGGGAGACTAGGAGGTTTATGGGAGGCATATTTGTGGATTCGGGCGCCTATCGTGAGAATGCGGAACTGTTCGAAGGTCTCCGCTTCCAGTAGGCGGGGAATTTCCAGCCAAGAGGTTCTAGCTCGATGCTGAAGAGAGACCCTGTGTTGATGTAGTTTGGCAGCACAGAAAGCGGATTCACGGTCACACAATGGTGGTCTGAAAGCGACAGAATTTTTGAGGCGATACGCGACACCTTGTGTACGCTAATTGGCTCTTATTAAGTCACGTGACAATTAACTGTCTCTGCAATCACCCCCACAATTATAGTCTTACCTTCTTGTCATAAAGACATTTGAAAAAAGCTAGAAGTATAACTAACTATTTTCCCATTGGACGCGACAACAGTAGTATTAGTAATTAAATGCCAGAACGAAACGTAAGAAACTCGACGCCCGAGAACATAAACGATGGTACTATATCTTCATAGTCGCACATTTTGATTGTTGATTTACTTTTTTCCGTCATTTTATGATATAAGTTCTTATCTGAGCAATAATTATATTTAAATTAGCTATATTAGGAAGCAAGGTACAGTTGGGGACCCTCAAAACATTTTTTCTATACCATGGTGCTAAAAAAAGAATAAAGAATTAAAGTTGTGATAGAAGATGTTAGTCATAGATATAGTTAGAAGCTTTCAAATTGTTAAATGAGGAACGAATAGAATGATTGGTGACTGTACCAAGAAGGAGTTGAGATTAACTTGGAAGTTAAGGAAAGATGGAAAGGGTAATGTGAGTTAATTTTGTGATCAAATGACCACATTACTCAGGAAAATGATAGTATTAGTAAAAATTTCAATTGGCGTATGAAAACACTCATTTTTTATTTATTAGCATAAGAACTAAATTATGGAAATTTCAAAAATTAGATTGGGACTGCTTGAGTTTCCACTGTGGTAATATATTTGTTTCATTAAACATTTTGTTTCTGAAATTTCTTTGAAGGCTTCCGCGACTCTTATAATTATTAATGTTGCTCTTTTCAGGTATTTCCGTCGCGTGTTTGGTTTTTTCGACAACAGTTTCTCCCCTCTTCCTGGGGGCGTCTTCAGGTCCGTTGGACATTTTTGAAAAATGTCCAACGGACCTGAAGACGCCCCCAGGAAGAGGGGAGAAACTGTTGTCGAAAAAACCAAACACGCGACGGAAATACCTGAAAAGAGCAACATTAATAATTTTGTTTCTGATTTTCTCATTGTTGCCTCAATGTTAACCATTTAAAAATATTGAGTTAACATAAACCCATATCCCAAATATCAACATAGGACTCCGATTATTAGCGATCTTCAAATAAATTTAAACACATTCGATGAATCACAATTCTTAACGCCGAAAACAGGGATATACTTATAATTGATAGTGACATTCAAGAAAATTTACAGTGTACAATACCTTTTAAATATATAGCAATCACCCAGATGTTTAAAACCCTACTGCCATTTTCAAGATGATAAATATAGTGGTCATGATGGCTTTTATGGCATTTGCTTGATTTTTGGAAGTTAAACAAGGCAAATTAGCGGTGATAATGTGTAGGAGGGAGTGTAACAATGGATAAGATTTAAGGGAATAAGTAACACTTTAGTTTTTATGAAAGTCAAGTCATAATATTCAGTACGTTGTAACATAACGCTGGCCTCGCCATTTTTCTTTTACCACCTCATGGCTTATTATAACAATATGGGACCCACCATATTGTGAATTGAGAATAAACAATAGACCGAGGGAGTGGAAGCGTCGGAAACAAAAGGAGCTAGGAGTGTAGAGGAAGCCGTCGGAGAGTACGGTCGTGCCAGGACAGCACGCAGGGATTTTTGTAGATAAAACCGTCGGAGTGTACGGTCGTACCAGGACAGCACGCAAGTTTTGGTAGAGGAAAGTTCCAGAGTGTGGCATCGTGCGAGACATAGCCCACGT
Organism: Ceriagrion tenellum; assembly: GCA_963169105.1. Taxonomy (NCBI): domain Eukaryota; kingdom Metazoa; phylum Arthropoda; class Insecta; order Odonata; family Coenagrionidae; genus Ceriagrion; species Ceriagrion tenellum. Next base: position 92,148,100 of record OY720639.1, on the reverse strand, counting down.
AGAAAAGGAGAATTGACAAAGGAGCTGGAATTAAGGAGAGGAACGGGAGATCTTACAGCAGGACGAGACCCAAGAGCTGAGGACCCGCCAAGGACGAACACTACGCAGGCTGAGAGGATTTTCCAGACCACAGAGGGACAAGCCAACCTGTGTCGTCGAATAATTGGGTTGCAACTATAAACTTTTATTTTCATATAAGATACAAGAAGCCATAAGGCAAGAGGTTTTTAATTGGCCACGAATTAAGTTTGTGACTGGATGTTGTGAAAAGTTTAAGTGGAGAAGTGTGGCAAATAATTGGACAATATACTTAAAAGAAGGAATAATTATCCATATGCCAAATTTGTCTGTAAATTAGAATATACAGTTGGTCATGACCTTAGGATATAAGTAATTATTTTCATAATTTAAATTGTCTGTAAATTGAATATTTCATTTTGTTACGTAAATTGCAAGCGTATCTCTAAACCTGTTACGTTTCATGTATTTTCTTTTCCGACGAGCAAGCTGGGGAAAAATACAAAGTAGAACTATAACGAAGGAAATTACGTGTTACAACGTGTTTGCTCAAGGAGATTAAGATTTGGCGAGTCCGAGATGAGCGAAAAATACGGCTGATGCAAATAATCATTGGGTCATCATACATCGTTGTCGTTCAAATTATGTGAAGTTTACCATTCCAATCTTCGGTCCGTTTTTTACTTGCCTTTGGAGTTGGATACCTTCTACCTGGAAATCAATGAAACACAAAAGAGTCTCGGCAATCCATAAATATATTTGTTTGAAAATCCGGTTAATATGAACAAAAATTAAGCCAAAATTTGGAAATATTAATAAATAGTTTACAACATTTATTTAACATGCTACGTACAAAACTGAATGCACTCAAAACTACCATCACCATCGACAGTTAAGAGGAGTAAACAGACACATTATTGATTCAACCAACCAATGGCAAAACTTTTATTTATGCTGGCATGAGAACACAATAGTCGACCAGCCGCGGTTTACAACTCTCGAAATTCTTTGAGTAAATTTCTTCCGAGCGCTCTACCAACGAGTTACGATTAATCCGAAAATATCTTAATTAGTCAGGGCTGACGAAACTCCTGTGTTATTCGTTTATCTTGATCTGTTTTGACTGAGGCATTTATGAGTTAGGTTACCTGATCACTATGAAAATTTAAGTGAGATTCATTTGGAGGTGTTTTCATCCCACACTATGCATCCCCTGCTAAAAATTTCCTTAGAAGCTGTTCTGTAGAACTTAAGGAATTCTACAGAACTTGACTCTTTTTCCTCAGAACTAGTTCCTTTTCTAAGGATCTGTACGGAAGATGAGAGCCTGACTCTACAGAATATATGTTCTTTAGAGTTATTTTCTGCAGAGCAAAATAACTTCAGCAACTCCACGGAAATATGTGAGGTTTCCTTGAGCTTGTAAAGAGTTTTAAAGGAGTTCTACAGAGCGTCAAAGGGCTTCTGCAGAACATCCTAAGGAATTCCGCAGAACATCCTAAGGTATTCTGCAGAGCATCCTAAGGTATTCTGCAGAACATAGAACATCCTAAGGTATTCTGCAGAACGTCGTAGGGAATTCCGTAAATGGCGTTTCAATACTTTAAGGAATGTCTACAGAACTTTTAAGAAATTCTGTGGAAGTATATATAAGGAAACTATGCAAACATTTTTAGCGGGGTCTTTATTTAAGGTACTCTTGATCATACATGCATCTCACACGTCATACCCTGTAGGAGTATGTATTACTCCATGAAGTATTTTGAATTATTTCTTCACGTTAAATTTCTACGTGTGCACTACCCTCGTATTATGTGTACGTTCTCTTCCGACTTATACGATATTTTCCAGAAAGAGTGGATGCGTAATGGTGATGGAGAGGTAAGACTAAAGAAAAAAACTTTCGAATGTTCTCGCGTCGCTCGTCGCCAGTGCCATCGGCGTCCCGACGTCAGAGACCTGGCTATCACAAGCAAAGAGATGAATACATCTACACCTGCATCTATATTCTACCCTGAGAATCACCGTATGGGCGTGTGAAATGGAGTATTGTCAATCTACGTCTAAATAATACCCTGCGAGCCGTCACATGGGCGTGTGGCAGGGGGTGTTAAGTACCAGCCGTGTAAAGACGTAAGTTTTTGGGAGATGAAATGGTGACATGTATTATAGGAGTGTATTTAGTGGAGCTCAATTTTTATTGTGGTCACTTATTGTCGCGGAAAGAATGAGTTTTTGTACATATATGTTCGGCAGTGTATCACTCTTATTTTGTCGCATCTGTTAGACCTAGAGATGTAGTGAGAAGTCATTATAATATTCTGTGTGTCGCTCTGAAAAATGTCAGTTCTGAATTTCTCAAGCAACCAAGCCTAGCGTGTAATCTCCGAGTCTCTAGGGGCTCCCACCTTAATCCCTCTAAAAGTTTTGAGACACTATATATACGCTCGTAGCAGTTTTTAACGAAACGCGCTGCTTTCTGTTGTATTTTATTATTTTTTCGGTTAAATCTATTTGACCATGGTCCCAAATGCTCGCGGCGTATTCGAGGTGTGGCCTAACCAAAGCGATGTAGCATCTCTCTTTGACTTTTTTATCCAAGGACCTTCTTATTATACGTTTAACAAAACCTAGTTTTCTTTAATGCTGTGCCACATATGTTTTGTCTATGTATTCCACACGATATATCAGAAGTAAAATAATTCCAAGATATTTTACTGTATCTGAAGATTTTATGTTTAGTCCACCCACAGTATAGGTATGGTATTTGTGTGATGACTTTCGCAGGAAGTGAACTGCGGTGCTTTGGCTGATATTTTATTCTAACCCCCCACTACTGGCACCACGGATGAACATTGTTAATATTTATGCGTCTTATATAATATGCATTTAGACTCTGGAGGTTCTCTTCAAGAGTGACGGCAAATTACATTTTAATCCAAAGGAAAAGACCAGAAAAGATTTAGTTGAACATGAGTGACCAGTCAGAAGCCGCGCGTAAATCCTAATCAATGCTATGCTCTGCACCGGTGTTGTGAATTCATGTTGTCCCCGGCATAAACCTGGTGCTTGCATTAGATAGCGCCGGTCGCACCAAATTCTATGGCGAAGTGTCCCGTATACGGCCACATCGCATTCGTGAGTGTTAGCACTTCGACGACCGGCCGACCGTTTCACCAATCATTTCCTGCCGCGACACGCAGACGCGGAATTTACACCCAATTAAACGCCACCACGATAGACAAAAAGGGAGAGAGAAAAAACAACCGAACAAAACGAAGCTAAACAAAATTTCCCACTTTCGGCAATTGAATATCCATAGCATTCGGACCCCGTGGGGGCAATTACCCAGTGGTCGCCGGGCGACACGCATTTAAAAAAAAAGTAGAATGACGAGGGAGAAAAAAAAGGTGGACACAAACGAAAACAAAAGGTGGATGAAGAGACGTAAAAGCTAGGGTGAGGAAGGGGTTTAAAATGAAAAAAAAAGCGAAAAGCCAAGCGTACCAGCAGTTCATCGGCGACGGAGCGGAAGCGGTTGACACGGAGTTTGGGCGGCATTTGTTTTTCGGTTTTAGCGAGAACGGCAAGTAAGAGGTGAGGTGGGGAATCCCCCGCGGCTGTTTTTGGTTTCCCCTTCCGGTAGGGGCAAACGTGTGCGGGTAGTCCGGGAGGCGGATAGGCGATAAGGATGATTGGATGCTGCGGCGTGCAATGAAGCCGTAGGAAATCGTGAGGATGGGCATCTGGGCACTCAGACATCATGTTTTATGCTCGCCACGTGGTTTATTGTCGCGCTGAAAGCGATAGAGTTTAGTCGTTAATCCCTCACCCTCCCGTCCCTAACCCTCTCACCCCCTCTAGCCCTATTTTCAACTCATATATCCCTCCCTCCGCGTCCCAAATTTCTTTCCACTACCCCCCACGCGGCAATGCAGCTCAGCCCTACCCCATCAAACCTTCCTGAGTTAGTGTGAGGGCTGAGATAAAGCGGCTCCATGCACTTAACTGCAAGCCCCCTCTCAATCGGTCTGCCCCCGCTATGATTCTCCGCTCTACCTGTAACTTGCTATTCCCCATTCCCTATTCCCAGCAATCCGGTGTCAGCAAACAAATCGACTATGGTCGAGAGACAAGATGAGCTGCGAGCCAATGTCCCACTCAATACACAGCCCGGGCGACGTGTCCGTCAACTCACGGCGCTCAGGCCTCACAACGCCCGTTCGTTTGCTTTTATTTTCCATACGAAATTATTTATTTCCGCCGACTGTACTGGAGTGGATTGATGGTATGCATGTTTGTGTGTTGATTCCCTTGACTGGCAAGTGAACTGCGCCAGCTATTTCGCCCTCATCGTCGAAATGCACCGACGGCACGATTTGGTGGCCAATTTTCTTTGTATTTATATTTTATTTAATCCATTCTCTCTTTTTGATACCCGTCACGGCAAAACCCATGACTCATGACTTTTATCTTCCATGGTGCTTTTCCCCGCTGATAGCAATTTCGAATCTCATATAGCATAATTTCACAAAAAAGCTCTACTTTTACTGAAGATTTGGAATTAAATTATGCAGTCATTACTTATGAACGCGCTTATAGTCTACGATCCAGTATTCCTCTATGCTATGCACAAGCAAAAATATAATTTAGTCTGTTTGAAAAAAAATTATTATACTGTCCCATGGTTCAAACAAATAAAAAAGCGAAAAAGGGAAAGTAAAGACTCGGTCGCTTTAATAAAATACATTCAGCTCATTTTACCTAGCGACTTTTATTACCAGGGATGAGTTTCATGCAAACAAAGTGACACTTAGTGGGATCAAGTAATTAAAAATAAGGTTCTTTTCTTTTATGCTTGGTTGCGTAAAATGATTCGAGCTGGCTGATAAATATGAGCCTATATGTACTAGCATTGCAAAAGTTAGGCAGCGGTTGTTTTCAGTATCAAATATTTGAGTATCTTTTGACTACGTCTGTACAATTTTAACCGAGAGAAGAAACGCTTATGTATATGTGAACTGAAATGTAATAAATCTTGAGGGTTGTCAAGACTTTGGCTCACAAATTTTCAAAAATATCTCACTCCCATGTCTCTGCAAACGTTTCGTGTTTTCGTGAATCATCAGGGCCACAAACTAACCAATAAGATAACTGCATGAGGCAATTTTTATGTTGTCAAAGTGTCGTCAGTAAGTCCAAATTCAAGGCTATAAACATAGGTCATCATATTAAGAAGCTAAGCTGGCTGATAAATGTTTCATGTTACTAGCGCTTCCTCGTTACAAGGCGCGCTGGTAAAATGGCAGAATTGTATGCTTAGGATCATCATACAATGAAAAATTAAACCCGTTGTAGAACACCTCTGTATATATCGTAGGTAAAATGGAACATTTTTCGACCCTAGAATTTCCTTGTGAGGTGCATATTTTCCCATTCTAATTTTCCAAATTGTTAGTTTTGTTTTAGGAACCCTTGTTTTGTGCATCTTTCTTTTTGACTTCTTCTACTCTTTGAATTTTCTAATTTAATATCAGGAGAAGCAATGGCCTACTGCGAGTGCATTGGATATGATCTTGATCTGGCTATATAAAATATTGGATTTCCTTGCGAAAATAGTGCCTCAGTATTAGACGCTCAGTGATCATGTTCATTCAATTCCTACTAATGTTTTGATATGCCTCCTCGTGTTATTGCACTCGTGCGGTATTTAATTCGTCGTCAAAATTGCCAACTAAAGGATTTTCTCTTGTTTTGATTCCTTTGCGCATTTGAATTTTTCCGTTTCTCTTCCGCTTACGCCAAACTTGTCCTTTTGTTTCCTAACATACCCTTTATATTGAGTCCATTGGTTTTAGCGGTACCTTCTTCTTTTTTAAAACTCGCATATATCTCTTCTATTTGCATTATCAGTGACTGCTGTTCAATCCAAAAACTGCTTAGAGTTTCATTTACATTTCACAGTTGCTATTGCTATTCTTGTTGGAAAGATATGGTATTGCGTCTGTCTTCCAGCTCTGAAATATCCTCGGTCTTTTTGAATACTCATTTCGGTGTATTTTTTGCCTCTTACTAGTATCCTGGTTTAATTTTTTTTCAAATAATGGCTAGTGTTGGTAATTCCAAATTCTCCGTGTTTCGCTGGGTTGCGTTATCTTGTTGATGATGTTTCGTGGTCAATTCTCGTCATCAACAAGATAACGCAACGCAACAAAATCCCGAAACAATGGAATGACCCACGCTACATCGATGCGGAAGCGGAAGTAGCAATGAAACGTGTATTTCTTGGTTCTTTGGTTCATTTCACATTCGGTTATTTTTCTTTCTTTTGCATTGGCATTAAATGATTTGCTTTCCATACTTCATTTCTCCCCCATGCATTTGCAAAGTGTTCTCCTCCATATCTGGTTTCTATAGTATCTTCATAGTTTCCGTCTACTTTTCCTACCGCCACTTATATTTCTTTTTATATAACTTACTGGATGTTCTCTATTGCTTCATTCTTTTTTATTCGAGCATTATCATCTTCCTGCTTCACTAGTAGGTTTATAAAACTGTTTATCATATGTTTATGCCATGCCATGCGTTCATGATTTACTTTTCATCGGTTAACATTTTGTAGTGATCATAAATATATTTCCTTTTTTCTTTATATTCTCTTCTTTAGTCTCATAAATGTATTCCAGAAAGAATTTTTGTGGTTTTCATGGGAAATTTGCATTTTTCGGAATCGTTTCTCCCTCCTCTACTTTGATTATCTAAGGAAATATATAAATTTTTATCAGGTAACTGGTCTCTTTTAATGACGGTTTTTGTTATCATTCCCTTGCAATCATCCTTTTTCCTCACCATAATATTTCACGCAACCAATGATTTTTTTTCTTCGACTCTCCTCTCATTTTCATTTCCCCCCAGGTTTTCTGTGCGCATCTTAATATCATCCTGAGCCTCGTGTATCAACTTATTTCTTTCCTTCTTTTCTTTCTCCCTACTGATCATTGATTACTCAATTATTAGGTTTCTATACTTAGTCAATGTATCAACTTTTATGAGCTTTTTGCTTTTATTATTTATAATTTGTTGAAAATCCGGTATTTTACAATTTGTATGTGATGATCAGTTCCCACCGCCGATTCTCTAAATTCCTTCATGCCCATTTTGCTTTATATAAGTTTTTTTGCATTTTCCAAGTTGTCATAATGATTTTTTTGACTTTCCCATGATTATTGTAAGAGATGATAAGGTGATACACTTGTACAATCGTGTCTTGTGGTATGCATAAACAGCAGTTCTGATACATATAATTGGTCGTTTCTTAGCTTCTATAAAAACTTTTTGTAATAGATCGCTTAGACCACTGCCCGAGAAAAATTAGAAAAGCAAGGCTTACTAGAAATTATCATGCTTCTATCAGAGATTAAGACAAATTTGAGCGAAGAATATGGTACAAATTTAAAAAAATGTTTTAATGAAGAGCTAAAACATATTTATTGATAAATAATGTTTGATTTTTGTTAAATAAAAATATACATTTTAATTTTTTCTAACCTTCAGAAATAAAGAAGTATTTTGGTTTCTCCCAAAAAATTATTTTCGCACAAAAATAATTGTGACGCTATTTTAAAATGATTACCAATTCAGCCAAAGTAGTTTAAAACTTCTGGCACTTCGTTTTGACCTTACGAAATATTGAAAAATGCAATAGCAAAATATCACGAGTTCCAAAAATGTCAATCTGCGTGTCCTGAATGATTTGACGTGGATTCACTCTCTGTCGCATTTTAGCGTGTTCACCTCTCTACCGCTCACCTAGTTGCTGGTTCTGCCGAGAATTATTTTACGGATTGCTTTTCTTGTCTATGGCTAGCGGCAAGGGAGCGTGTGGAGCTTTACCTGAGACTTGTGGTAGTGGTACATGCCTTAGTGTAGAATCACTCTGGAGGTGACTTGCACTGTGCCTCACAGATGTATTACAGTTAGAAACTATTCCAATTTTACTGCGTTCATCAATATCCGCGGAAATGTACCTTGTCAGCCAATGGCCTTTTATTTTATGTCTTGATTTAACTAGGTCCTCTCAATTCTGGTCTCTTTCCATCATAACCCCTGAATATCTTCATATTTATCCATCATTCTGTTACTTTATCGTTTTGTCTTTTTTTAGTTCAGCATTCCCAGTCCGTCCTTATTCATGTTTCCTATTTTCCATTCCTTTTTCATGCCATAGGTCCCAATTTTCCACGTTTCAAATCGTATTTCCTTTTGCTATTGCTTCGGAACTTCATCCGAGGTATCAGTCCGTTTCCTCGGGCACGTTTATTTTCCTTGAAACTCTGAGATAACATCATGCGGGTGATTGGTTCGCCCGTGCCTTTACCGGAGTCTAGTATGACGATATTTTAATGGGTCATATGGAGACTTCTGAGAAATTCTGATGCAGTCCCGGGAATCGACCCAGTAATGCACATCATTTCAACTGCCAACGTTTTACATTGCTTTTCTCCTACCGTCCATGAGCAGTACGTTTAATCGGTTTTCCATTGTATCAACGAAAGGAAATCTTATCAGTTAGAATATGACATATTGCATTGGTTCTTGATTAAGATGGAGAATTAGGTTTAAAAAATTAGCTCGAGATGGTAAGAAATGATATAATAGCCATTATACTACAAATTCGCAGGCTTTACATTCTATAACCACATAACTATCAGAAAAAAGTTTACTTGTGAAATTCTACAGTTTTTGTCTAAACCTACAAATGATTAACTTGACGACATCAAGCCTAACTTATTTTTAATGTAGATACCTACAAATGCTATTAAAAGATCAGTTTAAAATGAAAACTGTGGACTTCTACAAGTAAAAGTTTGTCTTATGAGGTAACATTCATGGGAATGAGGTTCTTGCATTTTCAATGTTCATAATACCGAGAGAGCGCAATGTTAAATTAAAGAATATTACGATTGTGAATCCTAATCCTTAGTTCCTCTGAGGTCTGTTTTGGAAACTATCCCAAGGACTCTGTGTTTATCATATCTTTCCATATAACAAAAAGACTTATGTTTGGAATTTTGCAAGACGAATTTGAAAATGTTATTGGAATTCGGAATCATGGTGTCCTACATTACCTCACAGAATCATTCACTGTGTTTCCCTCCCGAGGGACCTAATAACCCCATTCTTGAGAGCAGCTAAAGCCACACTCACCCGTGACTTCATCGGTGTAACATTTCCTCTCACACCATTTGTCCTTGCATCACGTATCTGGTAGATGATGTGACCTCCAACCATGACCACACCAACGAGGTGAACTTCTATAACACTGGTCCGTTACTACAGCACCAAAACCGTATTCTTTCCCAAGGCACTCCGACTGAACCCCATTAACACTCATTCTATAGAGGTATGGAACACATTAAACAGTAATGCGTTCCTTCTGGCCCAACCAATTTTCAGTTCCATGAACTTAGAGAGAGAGTAACTTCAACTGCACTCATATAGTAGCCTTTACATTTATCCTGGCGCCAAATGAATTCTTTTATTAAGGGATTAGGCCAGTGTAGAAGCCGAAAAAAAGGGTCAATTTCACGATTTTTTTTGGCAAACAGAAACACTGTAAAAGAATACGGTTTTCAGCATTTTTTTGACAATATTTTATAAAACATTTTCCAAAATTTTAGTTTTTGAAATGTGCAGCGAGGTGGCGCTGCAGTCGTTTAAGTGATGGCATCCCCGGCGTGAAGCGGTTTGCGGGAGGAAACGATTTGCAGCCGGAGGAAGTCCTAGAACAAAATGGATAAAAGTTTCATAAACTAGAATGTTTAAACTAGTGAAATACCTGGCTGTTTGTAAAAATATTGATTTTTGACAAAATGAGCGCGTTTGAAAAAAGTGGTCTGATTTTCAGGCAAAAATATAAAATATAATCGTTAATTACAAAAAAACTATTAAAGATAAAGATAAAAACTCAGGTACTTCACTAGATAAAAGTATGTAGAACAAGCTACAAAAAAATCAAGTTGATTAAGTTTTCTTCGCCCCCACCACCCAACCCAATTGTTTTGATTTTTTCCTTTTCTGACACAAATACCCTACCGCCCTTCACAAATAGCTTTGTCTGCTTCTCTTATACTCCCCATCCTTCTTGTTTTTAAATTTCTCCCTCTTCCTACGGGTACATATGTAAGTGTAAGCGTCCGAACTGCTTGTATATTGGCCTGACAACAGTTTTCGTAGGTTGTCCGTCGTCCTATGGGCAAATTCCGGGCCTGCCTCTTCTCGCATGTTACATGTTTCATGTTTTTAGCCAAAGAACAATTTCCAGCCCTGAAGAGGCATAAGACTAAAACGGGGCCCACCGATTGCTTAGTAAAATCTATCTGTTATTGCTTTTCTTCTTTCTTCTGTCTTCTTAGGATTTTTAAGCGGAAATGAACACCTTTCCAATTCCAACTGCTTGTAGCGGATGATGGCATGACATGCCGAAACCTAGGTTATGTTGCTTTAAATAAAGTGTGGAATCATAACCAAGTTCTATTTTTTCATTCATTACGAAGGATTCCACTGAGTAACACCAGAGACAGTGCCTCATATTCAGATTAAGTTCATTTCACTCGGTTATACTTCCATATGGTTGGGGGAAGAGCGAGTTATTATTTATCGCTATTTTTCTCCCAAACTACATTCTTTCGCTCAGGCTCGTTTGGAAAATAATTTTTTACTTGCTTGCTAGCCATCTTTTTCGCTCAATTTCTCTGCGTCGTCGTCCAGTTGAAGCCTGTTCGAGCACTTGGTCACGACCAAATTTGACAGTCCCCCCAGACGAGTGATTTTAGTGCATCTCGCATTAGAGAGCCAGGAATAGCACATGCTACCATCCATCCCATCTCCGCGGCCAGCATATTTCAAACAAATGCTTGAGGGCCGCGGAAGGAGAGCCCCGTTTTGTCTCCGACCGCTGTCGTTATCCCTTTATGCATTCATGAATGCTGTCTGCACTTGACGCATCACGTTGATCTCGAGCGGAATGGTCTCGTTTTTAGCTTCATAATGCCCTGAGAAATTGTTATTGCTAAGCAGGATGGATGGACGTGAGAGCATTGCAGAGACGTGCAACTCCAAACTCGCGCTTTGGCCGAGGAGCACTCTTAGACATTGTAACACACTTCCTGCCTACCCTTTAACCGCCCATTTCGCACATCATTTCGCTCGAAAAACTGCATCTGGACCTTTTCCCGTGCCCCCGTTATCCTTGGCTTTAATGAACCAGGTCTTTCTTTCTCCGTCTCCTTTGCTTTTTATCGCCTCGGGACATTAAAAACGTAGCTAAGCTTTCAAAGTGATTTCATTCAACTCTTCTCTGGCGCCTTTGCTCTCGCTGCCAAAGTTCGTTATTATTAAATGGCTCCTCGAAATCATTCCCGTCTAATTTAAAAGGTTAAAGTTCCCGTTTAAAACATGTTTTATTTTCTAGCGCGATGGTAACTCATTCTTACTTTGTCAAAATATGCTTCTCACTGAATATCTGAAGAAATTCACTCAATAAAAATATTCTAAATGGCTATTGTTTTTCACATTTTCTGATTAATTATTTCATTCGATCGGCATATTGTTTAAATAAAGTACATAAAATCCATCAGTTCCATATTTGTGTCGCTCATATATTACTAATTCATTGAAAATTTGTTATTTAGTTAGAAATAGAAAAAGTTTTTTGAATAACCCTTTTTGAAACTTCTTTTACACTCAGCTCAGCTTAGAAAAAAGATTTCTGGACAAGCAGATTGGTCCCTCGCGGTAGAGTTATTTACTACCAGGGATTCCAAGGGTAAAGATGATTATTATCTTCTTTAATGTTGTATAAAGAAAATGAATGTTCAATCAACCTTATACAATAGGCAGAGATCTTTTAACAGCACAGATAAGTGACTAGCATAACCATAGATCTGCTTTATGAATATTTAATAAAACTCGCTAAATTTGTGATACCTGAAGAACCAATAACTTAATTATCATATTACTGCAACAAATCTTACAATATTTGATGGGAAAAACTAAAATGGAATGATAAGTTCTGTATAGATCTCCGACACAGGAGCAACATTATGCCATAGGCAGGAATTTCTTGGGTGATATCTTTAACAATAAGAAGAGAGAAAAATTATCTGCAGCGATTATCCAATGGGCTTCTTAAGACTCGGTTTAAATTAATGTTTTTCAAGGCATAACTTTATTTTTACAGTCTCTACTCGGTTTTAACGCATACTCGTTTTACGTTTCTCTTATATATATTCATAAATTATTCATTTTAAAAACCATGCATTTGTTAAAGTAAGCGTCTGTTAACTCTGATTACATGAAAGTGCACTATTTGTTTCTGATTAATAGAGGGGGTAAGTTATCGTGGAAATTCTTGAATAACTTGTCAGAAAAAAATTACTTTTTTATTTTCCTCTCTAAAACCATGCCCTTTTCAATAAGTAAATACAAATGTGTAAATTTATTAGCATTTTAACGATGTGTTGAAACGTGAATTCAAAAAAATGCTATACAAATGATGTCTTTTAACTAAATTTAATTTAACCAATAATAAATGCCACATTTATTGAAATTCATGCTTGATAGTTTTTCTTCTAAGCTTGCAAACTTATTTTGAAGTTACTTTAGCATTATTTTCGCTACTTTAGCTGAAATGTGTTCATGGGCTTCTTTCTTAGACCTTTTTTAGCAGCTTTTACTTTAAATATTAATATGTAATTTATTTCGGTGAAATTTTTTCAGTAAATAAATAACTGGCTCGTATACCTTTTTGTAAGGGATAGGGGATAAAATAACTATATTTTAGTCACTTTATTTATTATTTAACTAATTTATGAGAATTGCAGGCACAAAATTCATAAACAAATTTTTGCATCTCTGAAGAAACGCTGACTACTTAATTCAATAACTAAAACTTTAAAATAAAATTAAAAATATATCGCCTATCTATATAAGTCTTAAGGAAATTCACAAGCTACTTTTAGTCCCATAGGAAAAAAATAACCTAGTTTTTCCATGAAGAGGGGAGAAAGGCATAGTAGTTAAGGGCATATCTGGCTCTTCTTAGTTCATATTTACGAAATAAATTAAGTGTTCAGTCATATAATTGTGTCATAATTTTTTTCAGCTAGATTACGACAATTACTTTAAAGAGCTGCTTAGATTTTTCAATAAAACCTGAATATATGTTACGTATCCATAATTACTAGATAAAATGCTTGAACTATCTTAAGTCACCAAAGTAACAACTCATCTTTAATGTCGTTTGATAATATTTTCACAGCGAGGGAAATTCAAGCTTCTAGATTCGTTCTTTCATTACAAAGATAAGGTGAGAGAAGACCACGTGAGTAATTGTAAGGCATGGTTGACGCGGGGCGGGTTGGAAAAAAAGTTAAAAATTTCGCAACAGTGTTCCATCTCAATCGCCTTAACAGCAGCCTTTTTCCTCATCTGCTACTCCGTCCTTCTCAGACCATATCCCTCCTCCCGCCCCTTTTAACTCCTTTGCTTCCAGGAGCAAGCACTCTAGACGGGTTGCAAGAGTGAAGATGGGAGTGGGCTTGTTGGAATGGTACCAAGTGCCCATTCTTCCCGCGGCTCTGGAAAACACCACGTGGGAACGATTATTGCAACGTGCGAAATGTTATCGCCACAGCAAAGCCCTTTCATCTATCCTCCATCCGAAGGGGGAGAAGGACGTATCTCCTTTTAAAACTGCTTTTATCTCTCATTCTCTCCCTTTCTCTCCTTTCCCAGGTTCGCCCGAAGCCAAATCCACGGACGGTCGGCGCTTTTGATTTTTTTGGCAGCCAGGGTACCCGAACTCTGCTGGAAAAGGTGGAAGATTTACGTTCACAGAAAGGTAATTAATCTCACACTTTATTTTTTTAAATTCAGTCTTCACTCGAATTCAAATTTCGAAAACAATGAGATTGAAATTATTGTGCGTAGTACTTTAAGAAATATATGGTGGGAAATCAACATTAAATTCAATGATTTCCTAAGGTCTGGTGTAAGTTATATTGCGTTGTGTGTCGATTTCATTTTCGTAAGCCTAAATAGCTTGATCAATATTTGCGCGAAGTTCATTTGGTTAACGCAGTGAACGTGTATATTTATTAGCATTTTAATGACTAATGTAATCATATAATGACATTTTAATTAGTATTTTATTGTGTAATATTACGTTCATACTTTCATACTTATGTCAGATATGGCACATATCGCTGTCGACTAAATCAGAAGTAGATCTTTTAGGTGCAAATTAAGGTCACGATTTCATTATGAACATAATTACGCTACCTTAATAAATGTGTACGGTCAATGGAAACATTTCAGTTATGAAGCCGTTACAAATTCTTCCCACATCTATTCAACAGAATATCTTAAATAATTGCATATAAAAATACCTTAAATATCTATAATGCTATGTACTCGATTTTCTTAGACAAATCAAATATGGCCACTGAATCGAAGGAAACAATGACAGTTGCTGCTGTAAGCCTTCAAAATCTTCAATAAACCGATAAATGTTTTTGATGTGTGCACATTGAATGAATACTCGGCAGCAAAACGAAAACTAATCGCTATAGTAAGCTTGATTATAGGATAAGGAAACTTGTTGAAGTAATTAAATAATAATTCGGACCAAGTACAAATATTTATTGAATGGAAAATAATAATAGAGCAGAGAGTAAATTGAGAATTGCATGTACTGTTGAAAAATACTAAAGTCAACCAGCTTTTAACTCAAACAGCAAAGATAATTAAACCAATTTTTTCTGGGACTCCCAGCCTAGTCTAAACCTAACCTACACAGTGTACTGCGTTCTAGTAGATGAGACCAATTCTGTGATAAGTATCGGAACGGAAGAGCTCTTCACAACTTTGTCATAAACATTTTATAGAGATTTCCTGAATTTTAGTTTTATATTATTTTCTGGACCATGTCTGGCTTGACTTTTACTATGCATTTTTAAGTATACTCGAATAGTTTTACTGAAAGAAATAATTTTAATGAAAGGCAAAATTAACCATTTTGTTTGAAGATATAGCGTCAATCGATAAATATGCTGGAAATCATCAGCCTGGATTTTCAACTTTGGGTTTAACTTATTATTAATATAATGCATTTATACATTTTTGAACACCATGTTAAATACATTGAATATAATGGGTTAGTTTCCAGCATCCGTACTCTTTGGAGCAGAATAGCATTGTCGAAATACATGGAATACTGAAATCCTTCCTATTTTGAGAAGCACTATTTACTGTTGATCCAATCTCGAAACCGAGACATGTATGAAATATGTGCCGAGGATTATCCTATATTACGAACTTAGATAACTTTAGTTAGTTTAGTCAATAAACTTAAGTTTTAAAAAAGCCTTTGGTATTTGTCCCTTGTCGGTCATTCTAGTTCTCAAGTAATATAACTTGCAGTTTTTGTACCATTCAAAATTTTGAACCTTTCATAGTGCTATCCCTAGCTTAAGTAACTACTGAAAACTTCATGTATTCTCCCAAATGAGGTAGCAATAGAAAGCTTAATGGTAGTGAGAGATCATGTGGAAGTAAAAAATGGCAATTTTAGCTGATTTCATAATAATAACTCAAAGTAAATTCGGTAAGTTAATGCAAAAATCAGAAAGTTCTTACAAATTGGCGATTATCGGTTTTTCTTCGACTGCAGAGTTACATTAAAACTAATAAATTATCTTTGCCTCGTACTTGTTTGTTTATTGATCAATGCTGCCAAGATTTATCGTTAATATCTTTTTAACCTCTTATTTTTAGAGATAAGGAATACTGCTGAAATAATTTAGCAGGTTTCTATCATAATTTGTCTCTAGCAGATAAATATATAAAAATTTAAAGAATTTGATAAACAAATAAAAGAATTTGATTCAAATCACCCAATTTTAGTCAACTCCAGTTGAGACATTGCTTTGATAGACCGCAGAGGAATTTTTCAAAAATTATCCTTAGAGGGCTTGTCCTAGAATTTGAATAATACTTGCAAAAAACGTCAATACAGAAACTACATATCACTTGCATTTATTTTTTTTATTTAAGTTTTCACGAGGCCAAGAATATTGAAATGTAGTGATAATTAATGAGATGATGATAAATGGAAAAATATACGCTATTTTGGTAACAGATGAGTCATTATTTGATATTTACTGGCCAATCGAAAATATTTGGAAACTTAGTATTTGAGATTTTGGTTTGAATTAATATATGTATTTTACTCTGTCTATCACACATATTATTTCTCAAAGGTGTTTTTTTGTCGCGACGCCATAACTCCCATAATTCTTCATCAAAATTAATTATTCAAACATCGTTTTAAAGCTTACGTTCCCCGCTTTTGACGAAAAATAGACAAATGGTTTAAAATTAAAGTTTTTTTTTTAATTTTTAAAATGACCAAAAATAAACAGTGCCATTTGTTAACAATATAATCAAATAATATGTTGCCTATGGTTACGTGCTTAAAAGACCTAATAAGGCGCCATCTATTAACACATCGTTTAGTTAGATTGTTTACATTCTACATGCAATCAGTGTGACCGTTTACGTTATGTATCTTTATCACAAACATAAATATCATAATTGTCCATGGGAAGAAACAGGTAGAAGAAAGAAGGAAGAAACAGGAAGAAGCTGCATACTGTGCGAAATATTCGCACGGGTCAGCTAGTTATTAATTATAACACTATATTTAAACATTAAAGTCCTAAAGAGATTGTTAGTTTTAAAACCCTTTTCATAGACGATGGAATATTTGCAATCATTAGATTTGTTAGCCTCAGGTTAGACATGAGATTTTTACGAAGGATTTTTGATGAAAGACTTTGACGGAGCTTAACCACCATATTCTTGGCGTTGAAAGTAAAACAGATGTTTTTAATCGGCTTTGAGTCTCAGTAAAGGCCTTATTTTACGTATGCTGAGCTAATTTTTAAAATTTAATTTTCTTGGAAAACCAGCCTGATTGCAAAAGAGCATTTTTCCCACTGACAGTAAGGCATTTTCTTTTGTAACCTAGCACTTGTCACAGAATTGAAGAGGGCAGGTGGTCTCGCCTGTGAAAAGGGGTGTTAGGAGACATTTTTTGCCGAAGAGCCTGACAACGTGGTGAGAAGGAAAGATGACCAAGCCAACTCCACACGGAGGTGGTAAGCAGTTGACAGTTTGGCTTTCGTCGCGAATGTACCCTTCCCTCCGCCATTGTGACGAAATTAAAAATTTGCGCTTGCGACAATTGGAACGGGCCTCGTGTGGAAATAGAGGCAAGAGAGTAAAATGATACACCCACTTGGGGGTCAAGCGATGGGAGTGTGGCCGGATGAGAGGATTTTCATGGTGAAATGATGATGAAAATATTGACATAGGGAGCTGAGAGTATGTTTGCTGTAAAAGCTATACAGACTCTTCTACAATAGACGCGATTAACAATGGAAAAGGGTAGAGGAGAGGAGGGTATTATGGAATAGTAGAGAAATACGGAATACCGAGGTTTCGCCTCTGTTTGGTGCTGCTTTCACGTGGAGATCCCATGATCTACCAAGGCAAGACTACTATGTTACAGTTCAGTGAGAGCTGATCGCTTGTTGTCGTTGTGTCACTTGCTACAGAACGAAGTGTGTTTTGTGATTTTCAAGAGTTTTGCAGGTAAGTTTTCAAACATTTTTAGCCACTAGTACACATGTGACTTGAACATTGATGTTATACATATTGTACACTAAAAGAATTTTAGATTTTAATACAGTGGTCGTTTTTTTTGCTGACAATGTTTTGTCCATCAGTTTAAAGGTTCATTTTTCAAGATGGCGTGTCGGGTATTATGGAATACAAAGTAAAAGTACAGTATGTTCTATATAACTTGGCAAAAATATACCGAAGTTATAAAATGGGTTTTGAGTATAATACAAAGACGCTGAATGTATCTTCTGCAATGGAAAATTCTCCGAAGGTCAACGAGGGGAAATTTGGATTCAATGATTGAGCTGTTCTCTGTGGGCTCACATTGACTGTACAGGAGCAGAGACAGAAGATTATATCTGCGACTTTTGTAAATAGACTCGAAGCAGAAGTGCCTAGGACATTCTCTTAAAAATATGGTTTTCATAGCTAAAAATGTTTGCTACGTTTGTTAAGTTAAATTAGTTTTTCGATGAGTTGAAGCACCTATTTAATATTAACCTCCATTTGTAACTATTTTTTAAAATACATTTTTATAACAACCAAATAAAAAGTATTTTTTTCACAAGTGACAGTTCATTACAAATAGTTATAGTATGTACTCATGATGATTTGGAAATTTCAATTAAAAACCTACAAAGTTATTTTTAGAAATATAAATGGTATTCCATAATACCCTCCTCTCCTCTATGTATCGTCTCTCTCCCAGCCTCTTGAGCCGACTTAGGTGTATTTCTGTCAAACCAACAAATTGTAACATCAGTTCCTGTATTATTCGCAAAAATTTCAAAATATTAGAGTGGATTGGTTCTTTAATACATACATACCAATCACGCCGCTCCCTTCCGGGGTAGGCAGAGTCACAAAGTTTCACTCATAAAAATATATTTGTACACTAAACTCAGCTTCAGTAATTTACTCCATACTGACCTATCCTTGCAAACCTCTTTTTCCTCATTTAACCCCATACACTGCTTCATACACGCCCTCCTGTTTTAAAACTCCTAATGTTCCTCCTCCTAAGGATTTCCTCAACCACATTCAACCACAACTTTCTCGGTCTACCTCTCTACCTCTCTCACCATTTATTTCACTCTTATATATATGTTTCGTTATTCGACTCTCATTCATTCTCTCAACATTAATAAGCCTCTATATTTGCGTCTTAACTTAAAAATCACTATTATTTATTGATAATGTGCATTCATTGGGCAGTAAAAGCATTCTCTCAACATGAACTTTGGTAATATTCAGCTGTAACATGAGAGTTCCCGTTAAAATGCAATTATATCAAATAGTCTATTGCAAAAGTAGAGCTTAGGATATACTAAATTGAAGGTATTGGCAAAGAACAATTTTTATCTTTTATATTTAATCGTTTAATGAAAAATACAGACCAAATTCATTATTTACAAATTGTGAAAGGTTAAAAAGATAAAGTAAAACGGAACATATTAATATGCAAATTTTCTTATTGCTGTGCAAATTTGTGTTCAGGTGCATGCTACACGACTAGCTGGGCCATAGTGTGTAACCTCCGAACTTATTTTTCATAATTTTACCGAACTTATATTTATACATAAATTTTATAAAACGATATGCATATTAATGATGGTATAGTGTCAACATACTTATGTCATCTTTATTAGGTAGGTTTGCTAGGAATATATCGTCTATGTACTACATTCATGGATTTATTTATATGCAGTTGAAATTAATTAGTCCATATTATGACTTCCCCTACATGGTAATAGTGGGTGATACGGAAACCAAGAACAGTCGAGACGGCGAGAGTATTCCGATGACAGGCAGAAGAGCCGAGTTATAGGTAGGAAATTTGATAGCGTTATAAGTGGAGGATACGCCCACGACCCGAGATAAACAAAAGTTTTCCGTGAAGAAAGGAGACGAGATGGAAAGGCGAACGGAGAGAAGGAGATAAGGCGGTCATCATTACCTTTTTAAGCATTTCATTTCTACTTCCCTGTTCTATCGGGAAATTATGCTAGGATAGTATGGGTCTATCATATGCATAAGACAACGTTGTAGGACAAGGCAATTGTGTGAGGTGAATTTATGGTACAGGGATTGGCTGCGAAACGTGCAAGCGTCAGGGTTTTCCGCCCCTACGACTTTCTCTTTTCCTCTGTTACCAGACAACTCTCGGCGTCCCGGCAGTAAGGTGTGTGTCGTGCACTTCATCTTTGCGCACTCGTTGGTAAAATTTATATTACCGATACCGAATAAAAGCGAAAAAGAATGTATGTTACCGATTTGTTTCTTGGCAACTTCCCTCTATTTTAACATGTAGCCTTGTAGCTCTTGATATATATTTCGATATAATAAGATAGCGTCTGTACCGATTTTCACCTAAGCGCGAAATCATGCCTTTCATATTATTACAATGGTGCATATTAAATATCAAGGTATCTTGTCAAATAAAAAACACGTGTACACATACGGTTTTCGCTTAAATTTTGAATTCTGCCAAGTCATAACAATGGCTTTATCTATACCAAAATATTAAAAATAATTATTAAATTTTGTAGGTAGGTCAATAAAATGCTAATAAATTTACACATTCACTGCGTTAACCAAATGAACTTCGCGTAAATATTGATCAAGTTATTTAGGCTTACAAAAATTAAATCGACACACATCGCAATGTAACTTACACCAGAATTTAGGAAATCATTAAATTTAATATTGATTTCCCCATCATATATTTCTTAATGTACTACGCACAGTGACTTCAGCCTTATTGTTTTCGCAATTTAAATTCGAGTGTAGACTGTATTCAAAAATGTATTAAACAATATATACGGTCAGTTCCAACGTATAATTTGATGCACTTGAGGAAAGTGTGGTCCAAGAATATTTTTTTCGAAATAATTGAAAATACATTAACATGTACACTCAACGACTTACGATTCGCACTCCAACCACCTAAATTCATCCATTGACCCAGAGTTGAGGTCTTGAAAATGGGAATGTGTGTGACCAGCAAAGTCCAAACGCAAGAGACGCAAATAAGGCATACAAGGGTAGGAAATCATGCAGAAAATTATTAAAAGGGAGGCATTCTTGAAGGCCAAAGAGCAGGAACTAAGTTCTTTGAGTTTACCTACCCTACGGCGTTGTTGATATTCATATTTGTTTCATCCAATCTTTCCTTTGACACCATGTTACTTCAAATTTATTTTTCGTGAGAAGTATCGTAATATATTGAATATTGTCTTTTATAGTAAAATAAGACGGGTTTGTAATGATGAAGCCATTATGTGAATCTTTAACTGACATTCAGGGTGCTTTACGGTGGATTCAAATAAAATTATCACGAAGATATATTCTATGCGATTAATTTTACACCTTCCGGCGTCACTTCGAGGAATTATTTTATATTCGACTGCATATTAAAACTAAGCCTTGAACTTTCCCGCAGTTATCAATAATCCACAGTTACCTAGAAATTCAATAGTTTCAGATGAAACATGATGGAACTCTTTCATGATGGCTCAGAAAGGAAAACCAACTGCCGATTCCACAATTATTTATTAAGGCGACCGGTTTCGATACAGGGAATCATCATCAGGCACTTATAAAAGAGGTAATATATCACCTATATATTGGACATGACTTCTTGTATAAGTACCTAATAATGATACCCTGTTTCAAAACCGTTCGCCTTAATAAAGAAATTTGGAACCTGTCATTGCTTTTCCTTTCTGAGTTGTCTATTTCTGTGGTAAAGTACAAGGCTTAGTTTTAATATGGATTCGAAAATATCCGTTAAAATGAGTCCAGCTTAGACTATTCTTTCTCCCACTAGTTCGTACTATTAAATGGCAAGCTTCAAAATTCACGCTTTCTGGCGCGCACATGGCCAGGCGTGCCAGTTTATACGCGAGTCACCCGTGTCGAAGAGTCGCAGTGGTGGCTCGGCAAAATCCACTATAGGAGAGCGGCACGTGGCGATATGGGAAACGCGAGAGAAACTGATCTGTGGACGTAAAGTGGGGTCGGCGCAGAACAAAAGGGACGGCCAAGTGCCTCATAATATGAATCGAGTGCGTTTTTGTTTTTTTGTCTGCTTGTGGGGGTTGGGAATGGGTAGGAGACTGTGTGGAAGTGGACACTCACATGGAAGGGAGGTGTGTATTTTGAAAGTGAGAGCGGACTATAGTGACAGGCAGGACAGGACGAAGAGAAGAGGGTGTGGATTAGAACCCTTGGCTGTACCCTTGCACCCCCTGTGCTCCTGCTCCCATGGCAACATGCCAAGAATGTAGGGGTAGGGAGTTGTGTATTCCACGTAGGGGGAGGTGGTGATTGCTGTAGAAGGAGGGAAGGGAAGGGAGGGGGGAAGAGGAACATGGGGTGGACGGCATTGTCTATTGGTGGAGATTGGAGGTCCTCTTCTGTTTACCCTTGTCCTTGTTTTTTTTTATTTCAACCCGCTTGTTTTTTTGTTTCCCTCCGGGTTGGGATTTCTGAATCAGGATATCGAAATCGCCATGGTTACCGGATGGTTTTCCGGTCGTTTTATGCGGATGAATATTTCCGCCCCTCCATCTCCCTCCCCTTTCTCCACCTCTCCTCACAGTCTCTCCATCCCCGTTGCTCTGCGTGCAGAACGGCTTTCACTAATTCTGTTGCCATGCTGATCGGCTGACCGTATTGGAGTGTCAGGTTCTCAACTGCGCCCTATTTTGATCGTTTATGCTTCCTCGAGTTCGGCGGTGAAAGCTTTCGTTTGCTTTCCCAATTGCGAGTTTTAGTAAAAGGGGAAACATTTAGCCAGAAAGAAATATATGATTGATCGGGTGGTAAGTAAGTCAACCTTTAGGCCTAAGCCACTCTAGCGCTATATGTTTTTAGCCCGCCATTGTACGCGTTTTGACGTATTCTCTCACGCCAAGTTTTAAGGTGTGCCTACTATGTAATTTTTTGATTGAAATGGTTTTTCTTTACTTATAGCCGAGTTTTGAAAACCTACTTAATGAACTACCGTCCCAAAAATATCAAGGTACCGTCTGAAGCAATATATAATTCTTCTGATAGTATCTGCTAAAATGTGAGAGACTTTTCACATCGCCCGACCACTTACGTTAGTTTATTTGAACCACACAGTTACGTTTTACTATTGTAGTTTAAGGTCAGTATATTCTTCATCTCGTAGAGAAGTGAGGCAGAAGTCAGAAATGTTCTAAATGCGTTTATAAAATATAATGACCTATGGAAAGAAGATAGTTGAATGAGCACTCACAGAAATGACACATGCTGTTTTCATCAGTTAATTTCAAATATTATTTTACCTTCAATTCATGTTCAATGAGGGTAATAATTATAAAATATACTTATTAGTACTCTTATACTGTAAATGGCTTTGCTTTAAATTATTATTGGGGGAAATATTACGTAGATAAGTACATTTAATCTGAATATGAGAACAAGCCTCACATGCGACCGCTCGCGTAGCCAAGGTTAGTAAGAGGGATAAGATATAGCCTAGAGACCACTAATGGGTTAAGTCATTTGAATTGTGATGCACATGCTGTGTTTATAAAGTTCCACAGACATTTGTCATAATTTATTATTAATTATATTGCTCAACCACATCAAAAGTAATGAAATAAAACATTAGTTGAGAATTTTTAAAGTATCGTTTTATATATGCACATATTTTCGTGGCACTTCAGGTTTTACAAATATATTCTCTGGATTGAGAAAATTTTCGGTGGCTTAAATTTTGGAATGCATTGTTACTTATCACGGTGATAAATACACTTTATAATGTTCCACTCTTTATTTTTCTGGCACGACTGATTTCATTTGCTACACGTGGCTATCAAACATAGACCTAAAGTTGTAAAACAACATCTATTCCAATCATATCGTGTACAGCAGAGATGAAGTCCGATACATTCAAAACCAGAAGGACATTTGACGTAACGGAGATGTAAATACTTTGAAAGATTGCAGGAAAAAATCATTAGATTGAATAGGAGGAGGATAAAACTCTATGGTTTCAGGCTTGAAGGAGTGGAATCAGAACATAAGTATATTACTTATAAGTATGAAAAAATAGGTGATGATGATGCTGTAAAAAGGAAAACCGGTCGGAATAAATTTTTTCACAGTGGAAGTTGCCTATTTTTTCATACTTAGTTAGAAGAATAAAAGATGGACGTGAAAAAGTGCGTTAATAATGTAAACCATATATTGTAAATTATTGGGTACATGCAACGCTAACCACAATGTTAAGAACGTATAAAATCAAGTAAAATCAACAGATTAGTACGTACATCACGAGAAAAACTGCCCGCAGGAAGAGAAACTTCGGTCAGCCTAGAAAAACTTAGTACATAAAGCTTTATATTATCTGAAGATAGCACCTATGCGTTGAAACTGGTATAACTTGAAAATAATTCTGAGAATTATAGATTTCCTATATTATTAATTTACGTAAAGTTTACATGGTTGAAGCCAATTCCATAATTTTTATTTGACTGTATTTCTTCCTTATGTTTCCAAAGGTAAAACTCATTTCAGAGAGCAATAATACAACCTGGCCAGAACAATTTTACAAACTAACAAATCCCGTATTTGAAGGAGAAACAGACCTCACATGCAGATGAATATTTTTTACTATTATTTGGCTGCATCTTCATAGGAAACAAGGCCACTCTTTCCGGTTGACTTCCTCGTTACTGTACCTCGGTCGCTTCTGTAAACTCACACCTCATTCGAGGCTGTGGCAGTCGATACCGAGCTGATTTTCTCCAGTTGCTCCATCAGTGTCTTCTACTCAGACTGCTGCCTTTAAATTGTGGTTCCAAGTAGTTTGCAAAGCGTTTTAAGTGTAACTTATCGTAGTCTCGTCTCGTTCCAGAAAAATTATGATTTTTCCACAGAAAAACTATTCCATTTTTTCTATAATCAGGATAATATTATCCGTTTCTTGGCATTGAACGCGTCACCCTAGCCCACTAGTTTAAATATTTTCGTTCATTTCAGTATTCTATCAGCTGATTGGTAGTAATATGAGCAGTACTTATTTTTACGTGCCAATATCTGGTACCTATATTGCTCTCCTTTCCCTCATATACATGTTCCGCCGTTAGATCCTCCTTTAAATCCTCTCATCGTATTCCTTTCCTTATTTCATGTAGAATTCCTATCCTGTTCCATGCCTCCTCAGTATTCTCCCGTCTATTGGCCTCTTTAGCTTTCCCTCTTCTTTCCAAACGTCTTCATTCAACCTCTTCTGCGTCCTCTGAAACTCCGCCACTAGCTTCCTCTCCTCTCCAGCCATATCCAATAACTTCTCGTTCGTCTTTTCCTCCACTCGGCTCTCTCTTTCCATCCTTCTCCACACCTACATCTCAAACGCCTCAGGTTTACGTAAATCCTCCCTTTTAAATGATCAAATAACGACCCGCACCGCGCCACGCTCCAGGTTAAAGTTTGGGCCAGTCATTCCTTCACATCTCCTCTCAGACCCCCCTTATCTATTCCCTTCTCTTGAAAAAGCTTACCAGTAAACCCATTCTCCTCCACAATACTACCTAAATACGTAAAATGATCGTCTTGATTGTCTATCAAATAAAATAATAAAAAAGTGATAAGTAATATTGCTTTTCCAAAGTCAGTAGAAACGATTAGTATTTTTTTTAATCCGACTAATTTACCGTGGTACTGAAGATGTTAATCAAAGTTGGCTACTTCCAATACGACTGATAATAAATTAGATGCAAAGCCAAAGGTTTCATTCTAACCGCGTGAATTGTTAGCTACCGGCTGTGATCCAAGTGCTCCGAGGTCAGAAGCACTAAGGCATCGGTCACTCCGTCGTCTCCGGCGCGACCGCAGACTCGACTATGTGATTGCATCTCGATCTCGCAGCTACGCCTGTTTGCACTCCCTTCCCCCAGTACTCCCGGGAAGGATATGTTGGAAAGGGGGGAAGAAGGAAGTACCTACTATAAATCCCCTACGCAACAGGATGCACGACCAACGGGGACGCTCTCTTCGAAGGAGACGCTGAAGTTAAAATGACGACTGGCTGGGAAGAAAAAAGGACGAAAAGCGGAGTACTCTTGGCTTCGGTCGTCTCGTAAACAAGTCTTCTTCTTTTGCGTCTCCCAGTTCCTCCTCGAGCGTAGACGCTCCCACGCCTCCATCTCAATCAACTTTCGTTGCAATTTCCTGGATGAAGTCGAAGGAAGACTCAGCAGATAGGGAGTCGTCATTGGAGGTTTTCTCATGCGTCATTCAAAATATTCACCGACGTCATCACGTTTATTCTTCACTATTTGAATAATATGGTTTAGGCATAAATTTTAAGATGCCAGAATTTGAGGATACCGGGAATAGCCCCAGTTAAAGCTCTATGGAGCCAACCGCAAGTGCGCATAAGTTCGAAATCCAACTCAGTAAAAACAATTCTCCTAGGCCGAGGCACAAACGAGGATCCCTCCATTATGTCGAGTGCTATAGCCAGTTAAGGTAACCAGGCGTCCCGACCCCATGAAGATATTTGATGATTGTTTAGGTACACGGTGCCATAATCGCTTGATATGCAATGTAATGAGCAGTCAAAAGCGTTCGCAAGACGCCACAGTCCACCAGGTTGATGCCAAACTTACAAAACTACGAGGCGTTCTCTCTGAGATGACCCTTGACTTTGGAGGCTTAAGGATAATATTTGACCATTGATGGGAATATAATAGGAAAAGGAAAAAAAGGAAATAACAGAAAAAGAAATAAAGGAGAGAAAAAATATATACCTGGAAAATAGGGAAAAAAGAGAAAAGGAGACTTGAGTCCTTTGAAAACTCGTGTTACAGGAGGATGCTCAATATCAGTTGGAAAGATAGAATAATTAATGAAGTTTATCAGAAAATAGAAGAAAAGAATGACATAAGGAGAAGTATATGGAACTGGAGGACAGGACTTGTGGGGCACATTCTGAGGCACGAGAGCATGATAAAGACGATACTAGAAGGAATGATTGAAGGAAAAAGATATAGAGGAAGACCTCAGCTTGATTATTCGAAGCATTTATGGGAGGATTTGAACTGCACCAGCTATTAGGAACTGACAAGAAGAGCCGAAAAGAGAGTCGATTGGAGGACTGCTGCAGACCAATCTAAGGATTGAATGCCTAAGGAGAGGATGGGAATATAAAATGTGGGGAAAGTTCAAACACCTGGGGTTTGTCAGTAGCAAAGAGCGGAGTTGTGAAGAGGTCCTCGACCATTGGATTAATGTAGTCCGTAAGGATACCATCACCATCGTTAGTGGTAATCGATCTGAAAAATTGGTTTGCTATGGTTTTTCCAGTCTACATTTCCAGCTGCCAATCCCTTCATTCCTACATTACTTTCAATTCAAAGTCGCTTATTATTTGCCTGATATATTCCATTCTAAGTTATTATTCTTCCTGTTTATTTCTCTTGTAATTACTGAATAGATTACGGTGGAACAGAGATAAAAATCCAGGTAGAGAAAAAAATAAAACACATTGTCGAAGAAGGAAATATTCATTACAAGTCGTAAGTATGTGGAATAAATATAGGACTTAAAGTCAACTGCAAGCCTAGAGATGGATGCATTGGGAAGTTGTGGACATTGTTAATTGAGTTGTATTCCATATGTGAAATAGTGAAGATGCAGGAGGGTTCATTGATAAAATTTGGATGGATAAGACTGTGGAAGTGCGGACACCTAAAAGTACAACTGTGGGACGGAAGCTCTTTAAAATATGAAATTGGTAACCTCTAGGCAGGAGGAGTATAGAATAACCAAGATGAACATGGAAGCCAGGAATGAAGAAAGCCATACTCCTTCGACAATGAAATGATAACGATATGCATATTAGGATTAAATGGCGAGAAGGGGTAGAAAAATGGCAAATCCTGTTTGAAAACAGGCGAAAATATTAAGTTAATTCTAAGCAATCGCTTCCCTTAACTGTAAAATAGTATGTCACTTACTCAATCAGCATATTCATGTGGTTGTATCCATCCACCTATTTGCTTATCACGTAACGGGTATTGGTTAGAATTCTCCAAGATAATATCTGGCAAGATCAGAACTTGAACAAGGGTTACATCCTGATAGCCAGTAAGGTGTGTCTTCCTGGAACAAAATAAATCTCTCTTATCATAATAACCACTTGCGGTCATCAGTCCGGCAATTGATTAGCTTCAATATTTTTATTGATTTTAAACACTATTTCCTTTACCCGTCTGGATTTTATCATCCTCCAATTAGATTAGCATTATTCCATCCTTAGTTGCCTTTCATGTTTTTTTCCCATCTCTTCTTCTATTTGTTTTATTTTTGGAATATAAAGAAAAGATTAACAAAGATTTTTATTTGAAATTAGTTTGGTATAAGAGTATGGTAAATAAACGCGGAATCTGTGAATAGTGGGCGGGAATATGTTGAAGGCGTTGTAGGAGAAGGAGCTAAGTGTCGTAGGTGAGATGGAAAGCAAATGGGGGAGTGCTTAACATGATTGGCGATGAGAAGAAACTTCTGCAGAAGATTCAAAAGAGGCAGAGAATGTACTTGGAGTAGATGAAGCGGTACGAAGGAATTCTGAAGGCGTGTAAGGTAAGGAAAGATAGGCAGCTTTATGGACTGGATGACATCTACATCTATCTACATCTACATAATACCCTGCGAGCCGCCGCATGGGCCTGTGACAGGGGGTGTCAGGTCACCAGTTTTTGGGAGATGAAATGGTGACATGTACTATAGGAGTGTGTTTAGTGGAGCTCAATTTTTATTGTGGTCACTTATTGTGCGTGGAAAGAACGAGTTTTTATACCTATACGTTTGGCAGTGTATCTCTCTTATTTTGTCGCATCTGTCAGACCTATAGACGTAGTGAGGACATAGAATAAGACGTATGTTGAGATAGAACAAAACCATAAGTCTGCTGCTGAGTAAATCTTCTTCTCTGGTCAGCAATTGTTAGATTGGCTTACACCAGTCGTTTTCCGTCTCCATTCCGCTAAATCTAGTGCCAGCTTCTTCATCTCCAAGTAGGAATGGCAGCCCATATCCTTTACAATCCGTTCGACGTATTCCTTTCTGGGTCTGCCTCTCGCATTAGTACCCTGAGCTGAACCCTCTATAATGGTTCCTAATAGTCTACGTGTCTTTGGGTGTGATCCATCAAGGTGTCTCGTCTCTTTCTCATTGTGTTTCACAGACCCGGCACCTCATCTTATCCTCGTAGTAGATGTAAGTCTTGAGGAAGTGTACTTCCAATTTTCCAAATAAGCCGGTAGTTTACCCTACTCACCTCTTACTCTTTTTAGATATTTCATTTGACACCAAATCTTCCCAACTCTTCGCAGGGCTTCAGTTACTTGATTCTTCCCAGTCATTTGTTCTTCATCATTCTTCACACCTCATCTACACATATTTTTTCATGCAAATCTAGCACAGGCACACACTATTGTTTATGGTGTTTCATTCTTCGGCCTCAGTCATCTTCTGGGGAATAATTTCTAAAACTGTATTTATTGTTTTCCGGTAACTTTCAGGTTCTCCCCGCGTTGAACCATTGTTATGGACGACCGTTTTTTTATGAGCGTAGAGACGAGGTTTAAAAGCGACATGAAAACATCTGACCTCCTTCGGATCGAAAAAGTACATCCGCCAAAGGATATTCATGAAGGAGTATACGAAGCGAAATGCAGCTGCAGAAAATTGTTTGTCGGACATACTTTGAGATCTCTAAAATGTAGATTGGAAGAACTCCAGAGAGCGACCAAAAGGGAGCAATTTCGCTATGCTACTGTTACTGAAAACGCCTGGTCAACACCCGACCACGAAATAAATTGTAATGGAAGTAAGATTATCGCCAGGGAAAATAATACTGCCGTCGGCTGAAACGGACGGTGATCACAAAATCGCTATGAATCCCAATAGTTTCAATTTCAACAGGGAGGATGGCTATCCGATCTCCTCTACTTTAAACGGATTTTCAGCATTAAAATTACCGTCCAACTCCTCAACCGATCTACAGCGCTCCGGACTAGATCTCAATGGATAATTAACGGACCAGGGCCTTATATATAGCGGCAGACAATTCTCCTGTTCATTTGGACCTCATGAAGTCCACTGGAATGCCGGCGAAACGGTCGTCATTAAAAATGGTTCAACACGGGGAGAATCCGAAAGTTACCAATAAAAAAGAAACCTGTGGAAACTTTATTAGCAGCTGTAATAATTATTATAGGTTTTTGTGGTCACCATAAATTGACTGTTGAGGATTAGCATTCATAGATGTGTCTTATTTGAAACGGCGTTGAGTGAAGGCATTGATTATTTGACTTGTATAGACCCTACCGGAAATTAGCCGTGAAGTGCTGTCTGTGTCAGCCCAACAGATCGGTATTTGGGAGATCTAGTTTATAATCCCTGTAAGTCCAATAATTTTTCAGGGGTGAATTACATTTTTTGATATTGCAGGATTACATGACTTGGCGTAGAATCATAAAATCATTTGTATAATGGACAGTAGGGAGATATTGGATTGGTTTGAATTGCTTCAAACCAAGTAGTAATAGCTTTTTCATCGTGCATTTCAGTACTTCGGCTCATGCATCATTTTTAAACAGAGTAATGAAATCTTTAGCAACAGCTTATTTTTAATTGATTCATAATTTATTTATCTTTTTAAGCTTCCCTTAATACCATTAGAGGCTTACCATATACCGAATAACCAGTATTTTCTTCGATGACGGTGGGACGTTTTATTCCATGGATTTTTCGCGAGATGGGTGCTTCTTTCATTACTTTTTTCTTTTCCACAGCATATTTCTCTCGCTAACGTAATGCGGTTTTCCTCGGCAAAGGTCTGGGGGGCATAAATCGTTTCATTTTTATTTCGCCCGGATGCGCGTTCGTACTTGCTGCCTCAAGAATGAAAAACGACATTTAGAAAATTGTTTAGAAATACCTCCAGGTTTTTTGCGAAGTGCACGCGATATTTCGTATGCACGTCGGAAATTCTTATCTTCAGTGGAATACCCCGCGAGTACGAAAGCACATACTGCATGTTGCGAAATTCTAGGGGAATACTTTTCTTCTTGCCTTAACCTCGTCGCAGAAATGACGCCAGATTCTCTTTTGTCCGCATGCTCTGCATGTTTTTACCAACATATAAATCCCAGAGTTTTGTGCGTCCTCGACCTGCCTGGTCTATTCCAAGCCAAAGAGCATCTCTTTGCATAAATTTTTTCACCCCAGAAGTTTTATAAGAACACGAATTAATGTCATCACAGAATATCTTTTGCTGGCTATTACTAATGATATTGGTGCCTTCATTGATGCCTACTTCTTATGCTTATAAAATTTTCTTTTTGAATATAAATAAAAGTGGATAATGTGAAAATTCAACATAATCTATACTATCGATGAACACTAAATTCAAATATGCTGTGTCCATCATCGCTTGAAAATAATGTTTTGAAATCGGTTGCATTATTTAATTCAGATCCACATAGATGTATTTTTTAAGGATAAGTTTTCTTAAAAATCGTTCACAGGTGATTAGTTTTTGTGATCCTTACTAGAAATCATAGGAAAAGTGTTGAAATAAACATTTAGTAATAAACATAGGAACTTTTATGGGGTACAAATACTCCTCTTTAAAGCGAGATTCGAGCAAAAAAGACGCTTTGGTACCCAGCAGAGCAGATTTAATTTTAGATTTATGGTAGCTAGAGCTATGGTAGCTTAATATCACTTTATCTAGAAATCAATAAATTGAGTCTCATTTAAAAAAATAGGTAAACTTTCCAAAGATTTCACAATATCAGACCTGAACCGAACTATATTCAGAGACATTTGCCCAAATAAACCCCCTAAATAAGCCATTTTACATGGAAAATGGTACATAAAGGCACTCCAAAGAGACATGATTTAAAAAACTAGAAGATTTTAAAACCTAGATCCCGTAAGAATATATATTTCCTCAACTAGTTTTAATAATAAATCGTATGATCACCACAGTATCTTTTTAGTTTCACAAAAAAAATCTCTCGATATGAAGCACTTTCAAACGTCCCGCGTTAACAAATGAGTCATGGTAATAACTAATACAGATATACTTATTTATTTACTTAGGATTTCAGTCATGTATAAGTATATTATTGCACCATTAATATCTTATAACTACCATAATACAAATTATGAGAAGTTACTTTTTGATATGCTTTTCTACTTCTATTTCCTTTAACAAATCTTGAACCTTATCTCGTGCCTCAAAATCCATCTAATTTGATTTCTTTTGATTATTTGCATGAGGTATGAAAGAACATAAATGCAATGGGCGATCATCAAAGAGTGCTATGGACATATTGAATGTGAGAAAAATCAGGTCACGACTACACTGATAACCTGTGAGAAATTCAACTTTTGAATTACGGAAGAGAACAAAAAATACCCACGGCCGTCTGTAACTTATTTTGAACATATTTTATTTTCTATGTATCTCGTGGAGCTTTCTCAAGGAGGCCAGTGGATCCTCGTGAAGTCAGGGTATCTACCACGCTGGCCACCAATGTTTTCCTCTACACTTCCAATTAGTTGTGTGCGGCACAGCACGATTAAATGTTAAGACCTCGAGGGTCAATCTCGTGGAAGTTCTTTGGCCCACTTCAGGGCAGCTTTTCGAGAGTCACAATCCCTTGGTGAGCCCACTTCGGAACACTAATGCCTTTAAAACGCTTCCGCGACCCGAGAACTTTGGACATTTCGCCCTTCGCCGTCAAAAGTGTCGCGTGCATGCGGAGGTGAAGTTCCTTCCTGCGATATCTGTGCTCTGAGGAAAATGATCCTTCTGATGCGAGGACGCGCCGTCCATTCTGGGATCGCGTTGGTACTGGAGAAGAGAAGGACTTAACCTCGGGAGGCAAGCGCCGGGATACACCATTATCAGGACTTACTGGTGCGGTGTCGGGGAAATCTTTCAACCGGCGTCGTTTTGTACGTGCGGACTCGATCCAAGATATTCGCTCAGCCGCGGAAAAATGGAAGGCTCGCCGTGTGTAGCTGGTGTGAACTCCCCGAGACGTTGACAATCATTCTAAAGGGGTCCACATGCATCCCCGCCGTCACTGCTTCCGGATTCGGGAAGTGAATCATTCGTTTTTTCTCCCTTCAGTCCTCAAATCCAAGCGTGTATTCCCTGAGCGGTAAGCTTTCTAGGAAAGATCTTTCCATAAGATCTGGGGCTTTTCTCAGTGAATGACAAATGCGACGTGCTCCTGAGATTCAAACCGGGTTGGGTAATTGGCAGTCCTTAATATTTACTTCCGGATTGACTTCTCCCATTGTTCAGACAAATTCTTTTGTCTCCTCAGCTGTAGGTACTCTTCTGTGAGTGGTGAATTCAATTGAGCCTTGAGAACTACGCTTGGAGTCAGCGGCTCTCCATCTTTTTTTCTAATGATTGCTCACTCCTTAAAGTACTCTTTTCCCTTACTTTTATGTACGGAGAAGAGCAAAATATTTACATTTTTTCCCATAATCCCAAGCTAATTTTCTCTTCATAGAATATCACCATCTCAAGTCCTCTAAAATTGGCGTATCTTAGTTGTTTTAAGCAACATTTTTTTACTTTTACACGTATTTGAGTATTTGTTGTTATCTGCTATCAGTAAAAGTAGGTAATCATAGTAAACCCTAAAGCTATTTGATTTATATCCAAGTCAGTCAACGACACTTAGCTGTGAGTCGATATACCCATTACGCTTTTAGCCATTCTGATATGCTTCTTGTTGTTATCTGCTATCAGTAAAAGTAGGTAATCATAGTAAACCCTAAAGCTATTTGATTTCTATCCAAGTCAGTCAACGACACTTAGCTGTGAGTCGATATACCCATTACGCTTTTAGCCATTCTGATATGCTTCTTCTTGCTAGAGCCAAAAACCATGTTCTTTTTAACTCCAGTAGCTCCAGTGATAGTTTTCATGACCGAAGTAATGTGAAAGTGAATGGTGCAGTTTGTATAAGTTTTTGGCTCACGTTTGTCTTCACGTTTGCTTGTAGAAGTACACATATAAGGTGCTATAAATCTAAGATGCCTATTCACTTGTTTCAATAAATCATAAAATACAATTATGAGACAATCTAGGATAACTTGATGGAGTAGTCAGAGCCTCAAAATTCATTTCTCATTTCTTAACCATTGTGCCCAGTGCCATTGTAACCATGATTACCGGTTAATATACTGGAGAACGTTCATTCAAGGCAATTACCTGCCAATGTGTGACTAAAGATTTGATAACGAAGTTATTCTGAGAGGCATCATTTGTGAGATAAAACAACAGTTAATACCGAAAAATTCTGATCCTAAAAGTGTTTATAATTTCAAGTGTGCAAGATTTTACGGCAAAGAATTACGCTGAACATTAACAAAGACAATAAATTTCTTGCACCTGAAAAAGAACCAGGTATAATTGACGTGCTGATTTAGTGCGCAGTTTGCCATGTTAACTAGTATTCCTATTTATGACGGTTTTTTGTGTATTCGGAGTCTTGCTAATGCATCGTCCGGTTCACTTTTGAGGCAAGCTTGGCATCATCGTTGGGTGGAAAACCTTTTCGAGTTAATTTAGAAACTAGTAATGAAATTTCAATATATATTAATCTACCAGTTCACTGGAACACCACCCAAAGTGATGATGAATTTTCGACGCAACCCTCTTTTGACTTGGAGTAGGAAAAGCCAAAGAGAAATAGATGAAACTTAATCCTACTCCACATAAAACTGTCAGTTCTTAGTTTTAGAGATTCTGCTTGTTTATATCTAATGGAATAAATCTTGATGAGGTTGATTTAATTAGTATTTTAGTGGTCTTGAACAGCTATTGGCAACCTATAAAACGCGTGAGCCCTGTTGTTACGCCAAAAATGTTTTGATGTAGTTGATTTTCCATTCTTATCTATTGAATCATACTCATTAGTATATAATCATTATCCTCACTTATTGCTCTAATTCTAGTTATTAACATTGGCTTTAATTCTTTAATATAATTATTTTATCTCTGAGAAAAAACTATATACTTTTTACCTAGCCTAAATATTTATCCCTGGTGCCTATTCCAATGAAGAAAATTATTTTGGTCTTTTGTAATACAACTGCTGTGTCTGTACTAACTCATTTTCCATAAGAAAGTTCTATATCGAGAGGTAGCTTCAATATAATCGTAAAAAAATTGTATAAAATGTGTCTCACATATTGGTAATGCCAACCACTGGTTATAAGTAGTTTTAGCCATGAGTGTGACTTCAACTGTTTTGAATGATCGTGCCATAAATTATCTCCCTATTTCGTCCGGAGTAGGGCAATTAAAGCCTGCAGTTTGGAAGATCTCTTGCGGTTTACTTCCGTATCGGGATCAGTGCCTGTGGAATATGGGAGGGGGAATTGGGGGTGGCCGGAGGAACATACACGCTGAGCCGGACGGGGCAGAAGGTAGTACACTGGAGAGATAGCGGGGGGAAGAAGTGTTGTAGCGGGGCGACGGAGTTTTGCGGTGGGAGACGGGGCGAGTAATGTGAGGTGGGCGTCCTGGGATTGAAACTTCCGCCCTTAGTTCCATCGTGGAAGTGCTCAAATCCTGTTGGAGGTAGGGGGGAGTCGAAGGAAGTGTAGAAGTAGGGTCAAAGTGGTCGTCTCTGTGTACGAAGCCGACGGAAAAGGGTTGGGGACGTAGGGAGAAAGATTAATTGATATTCGTGATAAATCAATCGGGATCCCCCCGCTTTCGCAAAGGCTCGCTCCGGTGAGGAAAATCTTGGGAGATTCTTTCGCTTCTTCAGGTTCTCCTCGGGCGACGGACGGAGCATGGGGGGGCTAAACGATTTCAATCAAGAGAGTGAGTAATATTGAGTGGGGTGAGTGAGAAAAAGTTTAGTCAGTTTCCCAGAAAAACTAGGGCCTTGAATGGAGGAAGACTCCCACAAATCAATCTTACGATCTAAATTGGGCCCTCTTCGGCATTCCTTTATGTTTTATAGGCCATCGACATGAGCTTCAACTTGAAAATTGCATATAATTATGTTATTTCTTTTGAAGCCTTCCTTTTTTTTGAAAATATGATCAATGCATTTTTTATCTGAACTTAGTGGAAACGGACTTAGGAAAAAATAACATGGGTGC
This sequence comes from Ceriagrion tenellum, assembly GCA_963169105.1. Taxonomy (NCBI): domain Eukaryota; kingdom Metazoa; phylum Arthropoda; class Insecta; order Odonata; family Coenagrionidae; genus Ceriagrion; species Ceriagrion tenellum. Next base: position 92,112,136 of record OY720639.1, on the reverse strand, counting down.
TTCATAAATTTATCTTATTTTGTGCTGCTAGTGAAAAATGAATGAAGTTGCAAGTAAAATTGTAAAGATGCGCGTAATTTTATTATTTATATATCTTTAGTTGATTCAGATAAGTGAACCTTATTCTATTAATGTTGATTTCATAGTTACTGCTGAAGCATATGCTCTTTATACTATTTATCTTAAATGCTGTGGAAATTAAAACTGTAGACTTAGTAGATTTATTAATGGTTACTTATCAAAACAAGTGTCTGTAGTCGCATGTTAAGGAAAATTCTACTATTTTACTTTCCACTGGATTTAAAATTTTAAACATAATGTCAATAAAAGGCAAAATTCGTCGGCCAAAGGTCTTTTTTGAAATTTTGATAATGTTTTTGTGTCACATCAACAATATAATTTGTTTTCAGTTTGGCAATTAATCGAGCTGATAAAGATTTTTTATCCAATCCAATTGGTTTGGAGATATAGAAGAAAATATGTAAGGAAGCTATGGAAATGATGTAACACACCCGACTCCTATCACCCCATCCAATATGTTCACACGCCCTTCATCTTAGTCAACCCCATCCCTGGATAAAAGTAGGAACAAGTGTGATCTTACTCCTCGTATTTTCTGTGGAAGAAAGGGGTGTGAGAGAGTATTTTTTTATTCCAACATCTTTGCTACTCCTGCCCGGACGTCCTTTGGAAAAAGTTTTCCCAAAGTGAGGAATGATTCAAAAGAGTATGGTGTCGAAAGTAGCAGTCACGCACTGCAGACGGCGACTTACAACGACCTATCTTCTCGGCTAACGGATTTTTCTCCTTGTGAGAAAATATTTGCTCAACTTGGCGTGGAATCCGCGGAGGAAATTAAGAGCATCAGAGAATATCTCCGTAGATTAAAAGTTCCTCCTTCCCCGGACTGCAGTTGTAATCTTGGAGATGGTTTGAGTCGTCCGTATACTTCCTTGCTTCACCCCGCCTACCCGTTCCTTCTCCTTTCAGCGGAAAAATGCGAGGATCGTCAAAAAAATTATTGATGCCCTTAGTACCGAGTGTCATCTTGCGAGCGAAAAGAAATTGAGATAATTGATTTATCTCCTCCAATGTTAAGTTTTTTCTAAGAACGTAATTACTTCCTAGTAATGTGTGTAAAAATATCACCATGAATCTACATATGCTCGATTTTCAAAATTTGAAATGAAGTACACGTGCAGAAGTACAGAATCTCTGTTTTCCAGAAACAGTTTCGGTTTTTTTCATTTAACAAGGTTCTCTTTTATTTCTTTTACTCTCTCAACAAATCGTAATTCGTTTAATTTACAAATTAAGTGGGATATTCATTAGTATTGACGATATTTCTCAGTATTTTAACTAGTATGTAATTGTATTGGATTGCTTGTAGGTGAATCTGAAGGCCAGAACATATGCATTTGCTTTTTCCAAGTTTTTAAGAAATAGGATAGAGATATAATTTTACATGCTCTTTAGTGTCATTAATGCCACCGTAAGTGATGAGGAATGAGAGGGTAGTTTTTTAGTGTAACCTACGTATAGTAAAAACCAGGAGACTATTTCCTTGCGTGACCTGATTTTTTTAGTTCCAAGGCATACATGAGTGATAATACATTAGATGGCGGTAAGTTTAAAACTTATGAAATAATTTAAAATATACGCTTAAATAACTAATTCGTCCCTTTGGTCAATGATCTGTCTTCAACCCTGACTGAGGATGCGTGCTCATGAATGATAACATGGTGAAAAATGTACCACTCAATTTCTTTATGCCATAAAATGGTTTCGTTATCTGCAGCTTAATTTGTTTCTTGCCTGAGAGATCTTGATTGTAATTTTTAAAAATACTCTAGAGAGTGATAAATGAACATTCTGGCAGAAAGTCTTCAAACCAAAATAAATCATAGATCGTAGAATGTTTTAGGCTATGATATTTACAGAACCAGTTACGAATATTTTAATGAATTCTAAACGTAAATAAGAATTCATAGAATTATAAAAACATCTGTACTCCTCAGTTAATTTATGCTGAGTAATCTTCAAATTGAAACTTCTGAGGAGGCACTGCACTCCACCGTCACTGAGACCGACTACACATTTAGCACTATGTAATGTTTGAATGTAAAAACTTGGGAAAATGTAGGAGGGTGGACCAGTCGAAAAACGCAAAAATTGATAGGTGCAAAGAGGAGGTAATACAAAGTACTAGTTAATAAAAGCATGAAAAAAGTGAGAGCGAAATCTATAGAAGGGAGAAAAGAACATTAAAAATGTAGCAAGGCAGAGAAAATGGATTAATTGAAAAGAGAGGGGTTAAGAATCCACGGGTTGCTAAAGATATGGCTGGGTCATAAGAAATAGAGAGAAAATAAAATCATTAATAACATGTTGGATACTAGAAGAAATCATTACCTCGGTGACTACAACTTTGAATTAATGAAAAAGGAGACAAGTTGGGATGCATAAGTGGCTATGAAAACACTAACAGGAAGAGACCAAGGATATAATATAGACTTTTTTGCTTTTTTCGTTGATTTAGAAAAGACATTTTACCAGTTACATTTTTAAGAAAGTAAATACTTGTGAAAATAGGAGTACGTTGGATAGATAAAGAAACTCTTTGAGAACTTTATACGGACTTGATGGCATAGGTTATGATGACTGATGGTGAATCAAGATGGGCAGCTATTAGTTGTAGAATAATAAAAGGTTAATCGTTTTTCTCCATTTATTTTTGACGGACATGCCTATGATATGGTTAAAAACGCTTCAAAGCTGTATATAGGAATGAAATCCGGAAGACAGCTGATAAATTTGTTTAGTTCTACTGATGACCAGACTAATTAGTCATCCAGAGAGTTTCAAAAAAGGGAAAATGCATCTGAAAACAAGTGCAAGATGTATAGGTTGAAGATTGAAACAGTGCGAAATAATTTGATAAAATGTGTGCTATATCTCTGCTGTCTGTGCTAATCTTATATATATAAACCTACTTCTACACTTTGGTCACCTCTTATTATTAAGAGAATTGTTACGCTCTCCAATTTTACAACGATCTGACCCTTAAGCCTGATTATGGTTATGAGAGGAAAGCATTAATGAAGCTGAAACCTTGCTTGATTTTCTCATATGCTACATAGATTGGATGTTTTAAAATGATGAAAATGATGTCAGGGTGATAATTTATGTACAGGAAGAGTAGAGAGGGGCAATTCTTCCCCTTAACCAATTAATAACATTATATGATAATCGTGTCAGGAAAACCAGTCAGTGCAGAGATAAGTGCCATATAATCAGTTATTTTAGTATTCGGCAAATAATTACGCGGTCTTTTGTGGTAAATTTTGACTTAATCTGAAATAATCGTAATAATAATTCATGTTAAGGATCTCTAAAATTATACAACGGTATATGATGTGCCATGATGTTCCACTGAAGCTATTGCGGAGGAAAAAAGATACCGCGCTGCCATATGATGTTCGTTAAATCATTTCATTCAGTGATACATGATTTTGTTCATTGCCTGATAAAAATACTCTATAAAATGATCGTGAAAAAGGCAGTTAAGTAGATGGAGTCATAAATAGTGCGTTTGAACCTAAATAACCTGAAAAGTAATGATTCTTGGTTTTAAGTGGTCATTGAAAAAGTTTTGATGAGAAAGATGGGGACGGAATGGGACTATAGATACTTGAAATTCAATGAACTTTTTACTCCACGATTAATGCTTGGTCGAGTTCTAATTCACCGAAAAAGTGAGAGATGTGATTTATTATCTATGTTGCTTAGTTTTTGTGGGAGCAGAGTTTACAGTGTCTTTATTTTTCGATATAAATATATATGACTAATATAATAAATAACTTTAACCGGTACTGTTGAACTTTCTCGTACATTTTTCGAAAACTAGGTCACTACTGTGAAAATAATTTATTTAAAAGTTTGGCACTTTTTCATAAGCTATAAATTTAACAGAAAAATTAGTATTTCCAATCAAAATGTTCCATAAATGGCCTTTTATTGACTATTTGAAACTAAAAATGTCTTTAAATCTCTGCGAAACAGCTGCGAGAAATAAATCTGTTCCACTTCCCTCATACTTGTTTTCACGATTGTATGTTTCATAAATATCGATTTAAAAATTGATATAATGCAAGGATAATGCTATATTTGCTAAAAAATTGATTTATCCCTCCAATCCCCACTTTGAAGATATTTATTCGCTCATAAATGTGAGAGATCTTATTCCCGTTCCATTTAATACCAGATCGCTGCCCAATCGAGCGGGTATTACGCCATGTACACGATGCTGAAATCAAGTTTTTGATATTACTTGGCGAAATTTTTGCGCAACAGCGGCGTGAGTAGTCACCGTCGTAAATTTCCAGTTGAAACCCACGTCTCGAGATAGGAGGGGCGAAGGGGAAAGGAGGGAATTCTTGGGGAAATCCAGCGCGGAAAAATGCCGAAAGCCTATTCATTCTCGTTAAGAATAGTAATCTGAGTTGCACTCGCTTCAACTCGCCACTCATTCCTTCACAGAAGCCATTAGACTAATAATAATCTTACTCTTTTCCCCTTCCAATGGCGATCAGAATCAAACGAATGACGCTGGTAGCTGGCCAGGAACATATATATAAACTCATAGACTTAATACAGTAACCTAACCCAGGACGTCCACTGCTTTCCCACACCCCTTCTCAAATCGCCCCCTTGCATCACGCCGCGCGAAACAAAAGAATGGAGGGAGCAGCGAACTCGACAACATCTTAAGAAATGGAACAATAAAGTCCCGCCGTTAAAAAAGTTAAAAGGTGTGGAATTTTTGGCCCCGCTTGTGTACCGTTCCCCCGCTACACCTGAAACATTAAGGGTCCTTAACTTGTCTCGCGTGAGAACACTTCGCATTCTATATTTGAATCGCTGCGCAATTGTGAATGATAGTGTCCCCGGAGTAACTAAAGAATATGGAGTTAGAAATGTGTGGCGCAAGGCAATTTTTATGGCTCCTAGCATGGCGTAGTTTAATGGTATATCCAGGCTTAAAATGTTTCTGTACTCAAGTTGATCAACAAAACGTTTTTGGCTTCCACAATTAATTTAAAAGTTATGAACTGGTTTCGTCTGACAAGCTATCTTCAGGTGAAACCGTTCGTTAACTTTTTAATAAATTGTAGAAGTCAAATACGTTTTTTGATCATTATCACGTCCTTCCATCAAATGAAAGCTTCTCTTTTCGATAGTATTGTTTATATATTCATCTGATTTTCTCTTTAATTTGTGAAATCCTATTTTTGACAATGATACGTTTTGACAATCATAAGACAATGTTAGGTTTACTGTAAAAAATTATCAGCCTCTGCGCTTTTTAATGAGTAGGTTATTTATGCAAAAACTATTTCAAACACTTCAAGGCTTAAAGAGTCCTTTTTTATCGTTTCTTAACCCAAAAAAAACATAAATTGAGGTTATGGATCATTTCTTGATAAATATTTTGTGGCGTAAAATTTCTCTTGAAAACTATTTTCAATATGTTGATATTTATTGCTTAAAATTCCTGAGAAAACCTTTTGCTTCGGTCTCTGTAGATCTATAATTCATCACCCAGTATAGTTCATACTCTAAATTTTATTGTGAAACAATTTGTTTAGACATGGTAAAAATTGAATATAGTCAGGAAGCAAATATTTAATAAAGTTTTCAAATATTTTCTAGTTTTGTGACCAAATCTCAATGAATTGAATCCTAAGGGTAGTTGAGCCTTAACTTATTCAATTTGAGAAGACAAGTGTGATCACCTGATTTTTTTTAAATATGTAAGTGAGCATACATCTATCAGAAAGAGTGAAATAGATGTACAAGGGAAAGATATTATACCTGAACCAATTCTTTTTAACTCATTATTTACTTTTAAGATTTGTAATTAATGATTTGGGCTTTTCTTCAGTAATCCTAATCGTGTTGATTTGCATTCTTTCAACATCGGTATGAGCTACAAGAAATCTTATGGCTGCTCAAGCCTTGAAAAACATTTCCACAGCCCAGCAATGAAAGATGTACCGAAAATTAAGTGGGAGGCAACAGAATTAAAACTGTCCGAAGGCCTCTTGGGATAGCTATTCTCGTGTCTTATTCTGCCCGTTGTATATATTTTCCACCGCATAGAAATGCTCCCTCCCCATATTTTACGGCACATTTCCAACGTTAAGGGATGGGGTTGTCCCATGGCCAGTGAAATCCAGCCGACAGTTCGGCCAAAACTCAACGTTTTCGTAATCCTTGATCGAGGGTGCTAAATCTTTCTTCCCTTTCTCAGCCATTCCCAGGCATTTCTTGATATAGGTAAGTTGGTCGAGATTGCACTTTGGTCCTAATGGAGATTGTTTCCGCATTTATCTTTGGATTCAATCGGTTTTAAGAAGCCAAGTAAATGATTATAATAGCAAAAACGCTTGTTTTATCTTACTTAACTTCTAAGGGATTACTTTACTCTTGCCTATGCATTTTGAGGATAGACTTAGCCCATTTCTTCACGTTGTATGCTGAAAGTGGCTTCTCTGCAGAGGATTTTCATGCAGCTTTAAGAAAAATATGAGATTCATAATTATTGTTTAAATGTTGTTAAGTAAAGTAACAGTTGTAAAATGCATTTTCAATTCCCAAACGATCATTCATAACGTGGTATGTGCTTAAGAGACTCATATTTTCAGAAAAAAGCTTCTTTCTGAAACTCTTAGCTGTATTGAGCCCTAAATATCTATGTAAGCATCTCTAAAGACATAGCTATTTTAGGCTGATACTTTAGCGTTATTAGAAAGTTAAGATAATTTTTATTACTTAATATAAAATTTATTCAATTTTATAATTATCAAAAATGGTTTTTACTTACTTTAGTTCTAGGAAATTAGGAAATGAGATTGTTTAAAAAAGCAAAATTATTCCATGAGTTTATTTTTAACGAACACTTTTTTACTGAATACCTAAAGAGGTAAAAAAACTAAATAGGTAAATACATTGGCATAACGCATTTTGCCAAATTTCCCTAAGTTATTTTCATATAACTCAAAGCATAACATGTATGTACTGTGTACAAACTAACAAATAACATCTTAAATTCATCTCGAATCAAAGCCGTATAATAGTTTCTTTTTATTTCTAGTATCTCATAAAAATGGTAATTATAGTAAGAGGAGAGATGTGGTGAGGTATTTAGGTTATTAGGTGCCGATGTTTCGACAGATATCATGCACATAGTCAAAGCTCTTAGGACGATGGAAGTGTTATCATTCGAAACGTCGGCACCAGTCATTAACCTTTCCCAGTCGGATTCCCAAGAACTCCTCACGTAAGCAGTGAAAGTTTTAGAATCTATATATCATGGTTCTATTTTCGTGGACAATAGTATCAACGGTATTACGGCTACCTCCTTCAGGTATGGAAAGGAAGAAGGTAGACCCAATATGAGCAAAACTGTCGTCCTCAAAAATGGAAATACGAAGAAAGGATCCCAAGAAACCTTCACTGCGTCCTCAACGACTTCATCTTCGTTATCAATGCCTCACGCTTTTTATTCGCCGGGTAAGCACTTGATCTTTCAAATTCCTTCTCCTCAGCAATACAGTCCTTGCAGGGCCTAGGCTTATCCGAAAATGTTATCCCAATTATCACGATCTTTTGCATGTATTCTTTGTCTTCTTATTCTCATCTCTTGGATCCTGTTCTACTATATCCAACGATGTTTCTGGGGCCTTTCTATCAGTCTTCTGCTATCTGTGTCTCCTAGGTATATCTTTTAGACCATCCTCCCTGCATGGCCGTGACATGTTACCTTATAAATTTTAATTTTTCTAACACGACGTTATGGTTTTGTAGAGTTCCTCTAGTTCTCTATTGTTCTGTATTCTCCACCGTCCGCCAATTTTCTTGCGCCAAAAATCCTCCTTAACCCTTTCCTTTTCAATCGATTAAGAAGCCCTTCATCTTTAGTGGTCATGGTTAATGTCTCTGGACCATTTAGAACCACAAGTCTAATCACAGTTCGATAAACCCATGCTTTTAAGTCACCAATGAAGTTTGGTGACTAAATTACCTTCAATAGGGTCTTCCAAATTGAGAGATGTTATTTTTACACATCTTCCACCCAATCTTGTATTTAACGTCCTGAGATTTAAATATCAATTTGGGAACAAAACAGCGCGTAAAATTGAGTTTTTGTTATTTTCATCAAACAGGTGACATGCCTTCAATTAATTTTGAATTTGAATTCGTATATTGGTTATTTTACAAAGAAATCTTTAAAATAATAAAGCTTCTTTGAATGCGTCCCAAGAAATGCAAGCTTTCTCCTCCCTCGTGTATTCTCTCTTGGAGGGCAGTGTCCCTTTGGCGTCCTTCGTCTACGGGGGTGAGCAGAGGAAGACAGAGTCCTGGCGTGATACTTAAATGGCAAGTGACGGTTTTTCGGAAGGGCAACAGTGGGGGGGGGGGGCGGAGCATGGACACCAATCGGCTTGAGACAATGCGACGCTCTACGAAAATAATTTCGGCGCGGGAAAAACTCGGGGAGAGGAGAGGTAGGTTAGTTTGCGGGCGACGACGGTTTTTGACGGAAATGAATCTGCCGCGCGGAACGGTGGGCGGAGACGGGAGAGGAGGACAAAAGGTGGCGCTTCAAAGATTTAACAGTGTGACGAAAGGATGGAAGGCTGGAAGAGAACGGTGTGGGTGGGGTGTTTGAGCTACTCCAGCGCACGTTATTCTTCCCCTTCCCCCGCTCGCTCGCCGGGAGGAAAAAGAAATAGCTTAATAGCGAAGCGAAGTCATATAGCTGTTTTTACCGAGCATTGTCACTTTGAACTTACTGCGGAATTCTCCTCTGTCTCGCCTTCTCGCCTCCTCGACTTGGGGAGCTCACCGTGTTGAAACCATATTACAAATAGAACAAGAGAGAATGTGCGGGAACGGCAAAACTTTACCTTTATACTTTTCCGATTTTTTGAATAAGGAAAATGTGAGTTCTTTGAACGTCTGCTCATGGCTCTCATAAACATGCTCATTATTTTTAACTTGGGCACTTTTCTTGAACACTCAAATTATTTTTCCATACGTCGAGTGTGATCATTAAATATCCTGTCATCTTCAAGAGTTTAACCCTAAAGCTTTCGGACTTAGCTCACCTCCTTACACTACCAAGCAGATCAAACTGATCTCTTTGGGCTCAGCTTCTTAAACATGCGTAAACAGGTGAGTAATGGCATTAGAAAATGAATACTACTACGTCAATACTCAATTCATAATCGTTTGCATTATTTTGTGCCACTAATGCATTTGACATAGTAAGTCAAAATCCTATAAGAGGTATGTTTAATAATTAATTAAGTTAAGAAAATTTTCCCCTCAAATGAGAAAATAACATGGTTTTCTTCCAGTGATTTATTTTCTTCGTAGAGTTTGCTTGAACACAACGGTGTCATCATCAGGTATCTAAGGTTGTGCCAAGATAATCAATCAGTGGAAGAGAATTAAGTTACTTTTCATTTCTGAAAGTCAACTTTCACATAGGTGAGCCTCAAACCATGGAAAATTTCCCATGTAAAAATGTATTTTGCATAAAAGTTTTCCAATCTTTCTCGTGGTAAAATTTACCCACCTAAAACAAATGTTTTCCAACTAAAGGCATAAAATAAACCGGTAAAGGTTGAAATGAAAATGTTCAGACTGAAATTTTGAAAAATTTTAAAATGCTTACTGAGTAAATAGTCGCATAAAAACCAAATCATTTTAATAATTAAAAGTAGTTGACAAGCTGGATCCAGGCGTATATGACATGAGAAGGTATATTCTCAAATGAAGAGCACTAGATGTTGTACTGTCCACTATTTTTAATACTGAAAACTTTACAACACGTGTTACGGCACTTTATTGGCCATCATAGGTACACTGGGTATGCATTGTTTTAAATTTTAAACGACGCTTTTATAAGCGACCATTTCAAAATAAAATATTTGCAGTCAATACATACATACGTCCCGAGCTGCACATTGGTCTCACACCAGGTATTCTTATTGGCTACACTTGTCACTGGTCTAGTTTCAACTGTAATTTCTGTTCTCTTGGCAATTGCGTCGTTTGATACTCGACTCTAAATCATTTTGGCTCACTTCTGGCTCTGGCTTTATTCAGGCACTTTTAGTGCTCAAGTATTGAAATCTTGGCCCTTCTGAAGACTGATTTTACTGAGATATTCTAACTGAAGACCGCTCTATATATTGCGAAAATATTTATGGCATTGAGGTCAAGAGAATTATAGAATGTATGTACGTGTTATCTTCTTGATGCTGCTTAATTTTGAAAACTGTCTAACCGTTTTATCTACCATTTAAACATCGTATTTTGTTAACTTTTATATTTTTTATCATCAGGTGTCCTCTTTTTGTTTGAATTAGTGCCTACCATGGACTGTAGGCTACAGAGCAAGGGAAAATTCTTATTTTTCTTTTCCTGATAAAATGTAAATGAAATGTTTAAATAATATTTTATAAGCATTGTAGTGAAGAGTGTAAAATGTAAAGATTTTTTAGTAACAAGTACTTCTGTTCTAGCTCTATTTGCGGTTTTAGAAGAACTGATTGTTTCATCTTTCAGTATCATAGCCAGTTGAAGAGATGAAAAATTATTGCCCTTGGTGACATTTCTACCTTTATATAGATGCATTTTCATCGGACGCATTACTACATAATCTGGTAGAAGGTAGCTTTCAGGTGATACATCATCCTCCACGAGATAGGGAAACCCGTGAAAATGAATTTTGAATCCAAATCCTCTGCTAGCCAGAACTTTTTCCGTATTTGTTGGATGTTGAATGTATAAACTCTTTCAAAGGATACCTAGCTCTGCTCTGAAGAGTAACTGTTCATCAAATTATTTACATCTACCCACGGTCCATACTTCTATGTGATACCCTGCGAGCCACCACGAGGGTGTGTGGCAGGGGGTGAAGATCACCAAACATGCACAATTGACATGCAACTAGGATATTTAATGAAGGCATGCTAGATAATAGGGTCACATGGTTAGTATCTACATAGTAAGAAAGGGATTCATGGTTGTTATTACATGCTTCATGCACTACAGACTACTGTAACTATATTTCACCTACCTATCTCTTTGCTACGCTGCCTATTGTTCTCTCATAAAGTACGAGGGAAAAATGACATTTTAAATCTATCGGTACGACAATCTATCTCTCTAATCTTGTTAATATGATCAAACCTAGCATAATACGCAGGGGTTCTCAATATACATCTAACGTCATCTGTGAACAACTCTGTTTCGAATTTACTTAAAAGGTTTAACCTAAATTTTAACCTGCGTTCTCATAGTAATTCCCAACCGAGTTCTTCCATTAAGCTCGTAACAATATACAATTATCATAACGGCCTTTAACAAACCTAGCAGATCTCCTTTGCACGCGCTCTAAGCCGCGCTCCGCGTACGGATCCCATATACTAGCGGCATATTCTAAATGAGGCCTAACAAGTGTAAAATAGCTCCTTTCTCGTACTCTTACATCGCATTTGCCTAGAACCCTTTTTACAAATCCTAATCTACGGTTTGCTACACTAGTTATTTCCCTGATAATGATGTCCATAGCAACTATTGAAATTCTGTGCAAATTTATTCAATAACTAGCGGACCCGACAGACGTTGTCCTGTCCAAACGTTGGCTTGCCAGCTATTAGCGGGTTCAGCAAACGTTTTTTCGATATTCAAATTTTCAGTAAACTACATACTAAGTGACATTTGGCATTGAGTTTGACATATCAAACTTTTCATTTCGTCAAAACAACGCCAAGCTACGATGCAAGTGCGACGACTTGCGCATGTGTTAATGTGTACGTCAAATATCACAGAATTTGACATCAGCGCCACCTATGGTACATAAACATAACTATTAATTGTTCTCATATGGTCAATTATTCATGAACTTCTAGGAAGGTTTTAACGGTCAATTATTCATTAACTTATAATTTTTTGCCTTTTAAAAATATTGGGGGAAGAGAGTGGTGGATGAAATTTTGGGGTTATGGTACCAATACCATCTACCACCTCGAGAGGGCGACGGGCTTCTCGATTTTGACCACCGACGATCGCGCGACCTGGAAACCGACAGCTCCGCGACTTGTCTTGACAAACCCTCAATGGTAGCTACAGCTTACCATCCGTCGATATGCTGTTGGGAAAAATGGCATGGACGGCCATATGAGGAGTTGACACCTCGATTATCTTGTCAGCGAGCTCCTACAGCTTGTCTAGGGGAAACTCCGCCTGGGCAGTCAGGATTCCTTGGATGTGCGGGGGCAATCGCCTCAGCCACAGTTGCCGGAAGAGGTTATCCGGAAGAGCGGTCGTTCCGGCGAGGGAGCGAAGATGGCCGCAAGAATTTGGAAGGCTTGCAATCGCCGAGGTCCTCGTCCGACAGTATCTGGCGAACGCGCTGCTCCTCAGAGGCTGACAGACGTTCTGTAAGCTCCGATGGTAAAGTCGAATAAGGATTCTGAGACGGAGGATTTGTGATTATGTCCTCACAGGCCACGCGACAATCTAAATGTGAGGTAACGTAATGGAACTTCGTTGCCTCACTTGTGATCCCCGACAGCACGAACTGAGATTCCGCCTGTGAAAACCAGAGACTGGGTTTCTCGGGCCAAAATGGTGGCAGTTTCACGGCGACGCGACGAACCGCAGGCGGGTTTTTCTCGGTGTCTGTGTGGCTGCGTCTTGAATCAGAATCATTTATTTGCTGATGGGGCTGGGTGTTTTCTTCTTGTAAGCATTGAAGCTCGTTGTCGCGCGGCAAAACCATTTTCACCAAATGTTAACCATTTATTCTCCTTATCGGGGTCACCAATGTGGAGATGGGTAAGCGAGGAGATCTCCACGTTTGTCAAATCAATTTATTAGAGCCTTTATCAATGTCCACTACAATATCATTCCTCTGACTTAGTTACATAAACATCAACAAATCAGCAAGGCCTCCTAGGAAACAATATAGAAGATGATGGCACCATTTACGGTCGCCACAAAAATGTCGTCAAAAAAATTTCCTAGAACCCGATCGCAGCGCCACCTACTGGATCCATTTGTAAATCTAAATCATCCTGGAGCCCACTCAAATACACACAAAAAATTTCATCAAAATTGGTTTAAACGTTTAGGAGGAGTTCAGTGACATACACACGTACAGAAGAATTATATATATAAAGATATGGACTTTAAACTTATCTATTTAAAAGCGAAGAGAGCGAGTTAACTTCTCAGCAAACCTGAGAAACCCTATAGCATTGGCAATCTGCACCATATGGTCCTTCTATCCCGGTTAATGTCCCTCAAAGTTGCCGCCGAGTAGTTTCTGTAGCATGTAAGAAATTTCTGTTGTCTTGCTCCAGATATTTCATAATTATTTTGCCATCACTTGGTGTCGAACCTGAAACTCTGGATTGAGTCAACCACGCTAACCCTGAGCCAACACGACCCTCTTCTTGTTGTCATGTACGCATAACTGGGAAATAATCTACATATGTGTAATACCGTACATAGGCGTGAACCAAAAAGCAGTCAAAGAATAATAGACGGCCAATAATCTACCGGAAAAATTTCATCTCCCGTAGTTGCTGCCAACCAATTACTATTTCCTATTACCTGCTATTGTCTCATCTTCTATATTTCTATACCCTGTGCCAATTTTTTTTGCCGCCGAGTACCGCCTTTTGTATGTTACATTTTAGAGTCACATTTTGATGTAGTGCTTAGAGGTTTTCTAAGTGCCAAGCTGGATCACAAGTCTTTCCTACTCTATGGTATAAAAAACGAATAGTCTCTGTTCTTTCCGAATGTTCTAATTTGTTTGATTATCATGAGCTTCAATCACTATTATTCGTTCATGGATTTTTAAGGAACAATTGCATTTATCCCCGGGGATAAGATATGTGTTTCACTCACTAGCCTCACACCTTAATACGTTTTGTTCTCTTATTTTCCCTTCATAGAGCAGTATCTATTGCTATTTCCTCAATAGAGGAACAAGTAATCGTAATCACTCAGGGCTCAAGGAGAAATGATATTTTCCAACGTCACCCAATCAGGCCCATAATGTGCATTGTGTAAATTAAATTGGAAGAAATTTTCCTTTATTACTATAAGTAGCCAACTTTGTGTCATAATTACGCTTGCCTTTTTTATTAATACTATTTTCATTCTTTTCTTTCGTATAATACGCTTTTCTTTCTCAGCGGTATCTAGTCCTAATAAATAAAATATGCAACTCTGGCATCAGATAATGAAAATGATCCTCATTTAACGATCAAATATTATACTAGTTACCAATGGCATACCGACGGCATTCATTAGTAGATGTCTTGATTTTTAGTAACATGAATCAAATCGTATATCCTAGAGTCATATTTATTCTCAGGAATGGTAAGAGTTCTAAAATCAATAATTGGTCTCTATAAATGATAAATAAAGTTTTTTTGGTTCATTTTCTCTACGCAAACGGAGAAAGATGCAGTATTTTATACCTCATGTAGCTTAGCAGAATGTTTGTTTTCAAGGTGCTTCAAAGGGTTAGAAAGGGAGGGAGAAAAATGATTAAGGAGCGTACTTGGGTGGGAAGAATGCGGGTGATAAACAGATGGCATTTGGTGTCAATGGCCTCCTGAAGCAGGCGATGGACGGGGAAATTTATGAAGATGAAGAAGCATAAAGAAAGAGGCTGCATGTATTGTAGGTTAAATTAAAGAGTGGCTACTACTCACTTGAAAACATAAAAAGAAAAATAGCTACGACACGGAACGAAATTTATTTTTCTGGCAAAAGCCCAATGACTGAGGGAGAATATAAAAAAAAATTAACATAAGCATCTCATGTATTTAGGAAGAGTTCCTACGTTTCCCATTGGACCACATGTATATATATGTCACTTATTTTTTGAAGGTTGAATCCTTCCTCTTCTTCAGGGGGTCTTCAGCAGCTTTTCATAGAAATGTTTCATATTTTAAAATGAATTTAGTCGTTTCATAGATTATAGCCCAATGCAGCCACAAACTATCACTGGTACAGTGATTAACGGCTGACGTATATTTTCTAATAACTGCAAAAATGCATTGAAAAAATACAACTAAGCATTTAAGCGCACTGCTGGATATATATATGCTATGAAAAAATCATTCAGTCAATTTAAGTGGTTTTTCCAAAGGCGAGTTTCATCCACTTGGTCGACGTCCAATTTTTAATATTTAAAATACATATAAAAGTTTGTTAAATCGGTCATAAACCTGCATAATATTCTGAAGATATTTTAATGCCCTATACAAAGATACTTTATCACCAAAATTTCTCGTATTGTCCATAAATCATTAAAAACGTGTCGTATCTCTCACAAGCTTGTTAGAAAATGATGAGATTCATCCAAGTCCGCTCTAAAACATTGCGCTCTCAAAACATCCTCCGTTTACACATTCCACTACCCCTTGAGATATACCAAATTGATCCCTATTCCTAGCTAAACTCAATGGAAATTTATATTGTTTGCCTTCGGCTTTTGATTTTTTTTGCGGATAACAACTTTTCTTTGCTCCTGTCCAATACAATTGGGTTCCTCTACCTCGCCAAGTATTCCCTCGCCAAAAACAAACCGTCTAAAACTCCAAAGTAAACAAGTCTTCTAAATCTTTCCGAAAAACATGTCAGGAGGAAAAGGAAAATTCGCGGAAAATCGAAGAGATGGTCGAAATCTTGGCAGAGACATAGGGGACGTGACCTAGGCAACTTAGTTTACGATCCGTGGCCAGAGAAAGTGTCACAGGATGGCAAGGAGGGAAAAAGAGGCGACTATGGGCAAAGATAGTGAGTGCGCGGGTTAAGGATGGAAGGAGAAATGGCAAAACGTGACGCAATCGAAACTGCTCAAGGAGTCTTACACTCCCCCGCTCTAACGCTATTTCGCGCGGCGAGTGTCTTTTGTCATTTGCGATAATTAAGTTGTTTGTCGCGGTGAGATATGTTGGTCGAACCGAAAGGAGCCTCATTTGTTTTTTTATCCTTCGCTTGGCGTGCTCGTTCCGAGTTTCGTTTTCCGAGAATTATTTCACTGCTGTGTCCGATAGATTCGCTTCGCGAGCGTAAATGTTGATCACTATCAGCAGTTGCTTGGAGAGCCGAACGACAGCCGAGATTTCTTGAGTCTATGAGAGAAAGTGCATATGTTTGTGGGTAATGGAATCGTTCTCCGAGAATGGAGGAGGAATTTTGAGGAATTTGGGGTTGGCATTAGCCTTATTTTTCCATTTACATCCATTTACCATTTCTATAGTCTAACTTCAAAGCAGATGGACGGTATAACCAATGAAATTTCTCTCTACAAACAGCCTCAAAGTTGGAATTGGGAGTGGTTTAAAATGTTTCTGTGACTTGCTTATTTGACCAAGGATTCTAAAACTAGAGCAAATGTGTAGGTAGTTTTCCTCAAAGAGAGGTTTCAATTTTTATGACTGTATTGTATGGATCCTTCCTGTTGTACCCTAAAATTTCGGTTTTTTGAGCGCTGATAATTTTAAATCAAGAAAGGGGGCTAACCTGATCTGAGAGAAGACTTTTATCTGGGCTTGGGTTAGGCAACATGACTGCTAAGCTACATAATCCATGAGTTAGTAAATAAAGAAAGAATAGAAATTTAAATATGGCGGGTGAATTTTTTTTTGAAGAAATTTCCATGAGAATAATTCGGCCTGTACCGGGAATCGAACCACGGACCTTTGGTTTGCCGGACCAATACGCTTCCCATGGAAATTTTGGTGGATACAAGGCAACTAGACCTTTAGCCCTTGCGGTCCATCAAAGATGGCAACGCAAGGGAGAAAAGGACTTCAAAGAAACCACAACCAAGAGTCAGTATCCTTCACCAGCACTTATGCCGTGCTTAGCCATTTGAAATTCAAATATGGCGGGTGAATTTGTTTTTGAAGAAATTGCCATGAGGAAAATACTTTTCTCATGGCAATTTCTTCAAAAATTTTTCAAGAATTCTTCTCGTGGCAATTTCTTAAAAAAAAGAAAGAATAGAACAAGCTGTGGAAAAATTACATTGGTGAAAATATTATAGAACGCATACATACGACCTATTAATTAAGTTCCTTTTCGGGGTGGGCAGAGCCAGAGTATATTCAGAAATATACGGACATCCTCCTAATGTTCTGCGAGTGAAGAAAGGTGAAATCTAAGCTGAAAGTGTGTCTTAGAGACTATAGCATAAGTCATGTGCTAAACATAAGAATTTTAGAACCTCGGAACATAAGAATTTAAGGGTAAAAAACTAGTAACTTTGCTTATATATTTCTTAGGTTTTAAGAAAATCACCCGACGCTCTATAGATAAACAGAATTAATGACGTTGTTTCATTTACAAATGAACCTTGATAATGTTATAGCAACTGCAGTGACAAGCCAAGATAATATTCATAGTTTAAACTTACTTTCTAATCGAATGCTGCATATCTCAATTTTAATCGTGATTAAGACCTGTTGGAATTGTTAACAAATCTCCATAAATCGGGTTTGATTTGAAATATGATTATGAACGTTCGATTTTGTTGGTATTATTGGACTTAAGGTTAAAATTCTCTGAAAATTTTCAGCTCTTTCCTAACATATTTTGGGATTTAAAAACATTTTAAGATATATTTCGTTAAAAAATTTACAGTTTGCAGTTCTTGTAATTATTTAATGTAAGGAGGCAAGATCGAAGAATCTTAAATGGTGAGCTGACTGCTATTCCTTTGGCTAATTCTATGCAGGGAATGTAAACTGGTCAAAAAAGGTTGGGATTAAAGGTTACTATCCCTGAATCCCGAAGTCCCAAGATCCCGTCAAATCTATCAATTTCAAATTCCCGGGATAAGGGACACATCAATCCTGAGATTCCCACATTCATATATATTATTCTTTTGTTGGTATAAACCTTGGAGTATTTTAGGTGAAATAATATGTTGAGTAGGCTGAATTCATCATAAAGCTCATTCTTGTGACTTTATTATGGTACAGCAAATGAAGAAAAACATACGTTTCCATAATTGAAAGACATTGCCTTGCACTTAAAAATTATGCAATTAAGCTATGAAGCAAATACCCATTAGTTTACAAGTAAATATTTTTTTCTAATATCTTACGTGAAATTATACCTATTCTTTTTACAGAAATGTATTCTTTTTTCAGAGTCGCAGTGAGTGTTTTAGAAATCAACCGTGGCAAACTGAGTAAATTATAAAATTTCGTGACCCCTGGAGTGAGTAATTCCTCTGGAATGCCAATTTTAGTTATAAAAACAGCCATAAAGCTGTCATAGATTGTGGGCATACCATAAAATTGACATCAGCCGATCCAAATTTCAGATTCCTTGTTCAAATACCTATTATTTAGATCCTCATTTGAGAAGGGTGCATGCATGGTGGACGCAGATTCCTTGTGCGACATCAATAAAGTTAAAATTAAAGTATGTTCTCGGAAAATTCGAAATTAACCTTGAGACAATCAATCGCGTTCTGTGTCGTTGTCAAGGAAATGAATTAAACAGCCAACTGCGACATTACTCAGGGCAAAAAACTGCAGTGCAAGACCTGACCGTCGCCAGCCAACAAGGATTGAAATAATTAACCGGGGCGCCGCTATAAACTTTTTTTCTCTCTCTCGGCAGCATCAGTGCATGAATTTATGCCGTGACTTCGTCAAGTGTGGGGTCATCCCCAGGAGAAAATTGCGGATAGGGTGGTCGGGAGAGGTAAGGGCGGGCGCGGAAATGTCAGAAATTCACGGGTGGGATTAGGATGGAAAGTCATATTGGGAGAGGTCATTGGTATGCGACGTATTCTTGGGAAAATTACTCCGGCGGAATGTCACGAAAGGAGGAGATGGGGGTCCGACCAAAGTGAGTGGTGCAGGCTTCATATTAAATTTTGAAAGGCACAACCGCCGCGCCCGTGGTCTCATAGCTCATGCTGGTCCCTTCACTTCTCGGACTCGCCGAATACACCCATTCAAAGAGTTTAACCATCCACTGCCCAGAAATCTCGTTGTATTACGCAGAGCGTGGAACTTTGAAGTAGACATATCCTCTCACGCATATCACGCATCATCTTCTTTTCAGGCAATTACTTTCTCACATACTGTTATATAGTTAATGGTAAATAATTTATTATCGCTCTGGAAACAGGCCCTTAAGAGCAAAAATACAAATATTTGCTTACATACATACGTGTTCATTTGTGACATAAAAAGAAAAGGAAAAATTAAACAGTAAATGCATACATAGGTTTCAACAAAAGTGCTATTAGAAATTTAGAAAAATATCATTTAATTTTAAAAATTTAATTTTAAAATTTTCGATTGGTTTAATGTTTTTAACATTTAATGGCAATGAGTTCCACATTTTAGTTGATGTGACAACAAATGAATCACTAAATTTGGTGGTGCGATGAGCAGGATAATAAAGCATTCAGGGGTTGCCTCTAGTTATGACCCTACGAGAGCTAGGTACAGACTTAAACAATTGAGACAGATATTCAGGCTCCTTGAATGGGAACAGGTGTTGCAAAAATACACACTGAATACTTAGTCGTCTATTTTTAACGGTTAGCCCCTTGAATTGGTCTCTGTAGGGGGAAATATGATATTGGCGGCGTAATCCAAAGATGTACCGTACACATGAGTTTTGTACACGTTGTAAAATAATATTTAGCTTATCAGGCAGACCATTGAATACCAGACAACAATAATCTATATGAGGAAAAATTAATATACGAGGGTGAGTCAATAAATAAGTCGCAAACGTCAGCATTTCATCATCAGCATCAGTCGTAAACATTTCATTGGGAACGCTTGGAACATCCACTGTACATTTCCGACTTAGCCTCCAGTGATTTTCATCTGTTCGTGCCCCTAAAAAATCATTTGGGTGGCCGTCATTTTGATACAGATGATGCTGTAATCTATGAGGTTACACATTGGCTGCGACAGCAACCAAAGGACTTCTTTGCTGCTGGCTTTCAAGGACTTGTAAAGAGATGGGATAAGTGCCTGAATGTACAGGGTGAATATGTGGAAAAGGAAAATAAATGTCAGAAAGTTACTTTAATTATTTTTGTCTCAATTCAGTTTTACGACTTATTTATTGACTCACCCTCGTAGAAACTAATAACATCTTTATATGTACAGGGATTAAATTTGTATTTAATTTAAGCTGGTATAATATACTGTTAATTTTATTGCAAATTAGACATACATGATCTTGCCAAGTCAGGTAACTGTGAAATATCACACCAAGATTTCGTACTGTTTGGGAATAGGGTATGTAAAGATCATCTATTACAATACGTGGAACACTATCTTGATCGATTTTACTGACAAGATGGGAATTTCCAATTATGTTGGCTTTCGTTTTAGAGTTGTTTAAGGTGAGAAAATTAACTTTGGCCCAGTCGGAGATGGCAGTCACATCATTATTGATCATTGCTGTAGCATCGTTATATAGAGCCTTGATGATGCTCAAATGACTGCCTATCCATCAATTACACTCATATGTGAATGTGAAAATTTACATATACTATTAATATATTTATGGATGTTTATTGCATTTGTTTTTACACTTCTTACTCGAGAACGAAAAAGATTCGAGGCCTAATCTGTTTGTACTTTAGATAAAAAAGATAGAACAACAGAGGCTATAAATTAATCACTATAATGTCCTCATGACTCCAGTAGCTCTAAAAGGGGGCCCTATATTATTCTTCTTTAAGACTAGCTTTGAAATAAGATCACATGTTTCATTATTTGTCTTTCTTTAACTTACGGACTTACGGCCAGGGTAAAGGGTTAAAATTTCCACTTACGGATGAATGAGAGAACAAAGTCTTTATTATCAAATATTTCTTTGGAAATTTAAGCAATGGCTATGATTGGATCTTTCGGACTATTTACGGCAAAAATTAAAAAAATCAATGATCACTGAAAATTGCTTTCTTTTGTATTAAATAGAAACGTAGCGAACACCCCATATACTGTTCCTATCTTTAATCACTGTGCTGACTCTCTTTATCCTTCAGAAGACTCCTTAGGAAGGAAGCTATTAGTGTTTATTGATGGTCGAGAAAAGTTACAGATTAACCCTTCAGAACTTTCACTAAGGGCTAGGTATTAATCTAAGGTATCACCAGGTAATGTTGCCACATTGTTCGTAAGAACGTATATTCCTGTGGAAAAAACTACATAATTTCTTCCGCAGCAGTTATTGATCAAATCTACATTGCTCATTAACGAAAGCATCATTTTAACTTAATTGAAATTATCACACGCTAAAAATCACAAAAACTGGCGTTTAACACTTTTAAATGAGAAATTTGAATTTAATTTGAACACAAAGTTTTTCATTCATAATTTTTGTTCCGTATCATTAAAAATAGACATAATTTTTCGGCTTTTGCCATAAAATATCATACTCAAAAGAAACTAAATGAACCAAAAAATTTCTGAAAACTAAATTTTCGCGTTCCTTTTATCGTGCTGAAAATGGCATTCATTCTCTGTATTTGAAAATAGGTGAGCTGCGGATGTCTTTATTTTTGACGCAAAATTACAAAAAAATATATAAATCCCATGAGTCAGTGTTGAAGCAGAAAACGCCGCAACAGTCCTGACGGTATCACCAGGTTATCAGCAAGGACACCAAAAGGATCGATCGACATTAAAAAACCAAGTACTAACTTGGTTTATGAAAACCCAAGGGAAGGGACTTTTGATGAGAAAAGTGTTAAATGCTTTTGAGAACTGATGGTAGTATTTGCAACAAAATTGTGCATACAGCTTGGTAGTTATTGGATATTTTCAAAAACGCATTTTTCTATTGTTATTGTTTTTCTCAATTTATAAAAATTTGTTATAAACATAAGTAATCAATTCCGAATGAATATTTAATATTTACTTGCGATTTTTTATTATATAAATTTTTACATTTTAAAAATGGGTATGTTAAGATAGACATAAGAGTAAGCCGTGGGTATGAACTATCTGAGGAGTGATTTCGGCAAAAGTAGGATTGATAGGGTCAGAAATGAGTGGGTGATAAATGAATGTGGGTTAGATGCTCCAGTAATGGACATATATGAAAGGAGTGTGCTTCGTCGATTTGGCCATGTTGAGAGAATGGATGGGAATCATATAATGAAACAGATATATAAGAGTGAAATGAGAGGTACGTGAGGCAGAGATAGGACGAGACAGTTGTGGCTGAATGTGGTTGAGGAAATTCTTAGGAGGAGGAATATTAGGGGTCTTAAAAACAGGAGGGCGTGTATGAAGCAGTGTATGGGGGTAAATGAGGCAAAAGAGGTTTGCAAGGATAGGTCAGTATGGAGGAAATTATTGAAGCAAAGTGAGATATACAAATATGTATTTATGACTGAAACTTTGTGACTCTGCCTACCCCGGAAGGGAACGGCGTGGTTGGTATGCATGTATGTATTTAAAGCTATGAAGAAACATCTCGTTCCCTTGTCCCCTCAAAAAAAGACGTAGTAAAAGTAGAATGAAGAATCCTAGGTAAAGAGATTGTTTCCGCATTGGCTCGGTATGCCAAGACCGTCGTTTAATTTCACGTTCGGGCCAATTTTTCTTTTAACATATTCAATATACAATCTTCAGTTTTTCTCTTTGGTATTTAATATTAAAAAGAAAGTATCATTGGCCCAACATTATTAATGCATATAACCATTGATTGTCAAGCACCCATAAATTATCATTAGATTTCTATCAATGTTTTTAGACTGTGGACTAGTTGTATGCTCATGATTGTCAAACGTACTACCTAGAGTGATTCCGGAAGGGTAATGGCCGGAAATTTGAAGACAGAGCTTTAAATATCCACCTTTTCATAAATCAATCGTCAAACTCATTGATTTGAGGGTAATTGGAGTTCAAATGGTATAAAAATATAATAGTCTATTTTAGCGAACCGGATACTGACATGTATAAAAAAAATTTCCTTACTTTACCTATAAAAAGTTTTGTCTAAAAAATCCTCACGTTCGGTTATCGCGTTAATGTAACGGTATTGCAATTGGAATCTAAGTATTTCTTTTCACACCTTCCAAATCAGCTCTGAAGTCTTGCCGATGTCTAGATCATAGTAATTTCCAAGCAGAAAATGTATGTAGGTTTGAACAAGTTACAGCTGGTGTTCCACAGTGGTTCTTTTGTTCATAAACAATCCAGGAAAATCACCTGGATCAGACGATATTTACTCTTACCAATAATTTTTTATTTATTTCGTTCTATATATAAATGATTCTCTGCATTATTAGCGAAACCAGAAGCCAATAAGGTCACATCGGCCTCATATTGGCTTCATGTTGGCTCAATGAGCTAGTTGAGGACCAGAAATTGCTGTCTCCGTACCTGCACTTTGACCACTTCCCTCCAAATTCCACTTCGACAGCTTGAAAATAGCATCTGATTGAAACCGATACCTTCTGTTGCAATAATATTAAGAGATTGGTGAGTTCAGGTGGATGTTACTATTAATTCAGAGGACAGAAGGAGGATCATTTTTAGTGAATATCTGTTGCTAAATCAGTGTTTACATAATAAGGAATAACAAATTATCACTGGAAAAGTATTTAATATGTTTATCTATCTCCACTACCGTTAATCAAAATGCTTCTTCATGTAATTCATTCCGTAGATACATCAAGTTATAATGATTTCAGTGTAGTTATTTAACTAATCTATTCTCGCAGGCTGCAGAAAACTTCGCTTTTTATTATTTTCGTGCCAAATACTCATTACAGATGTTAGCATGGATAAATTATATTTTGAAGTCATGGCTATTCATAATGGAAACACTACTTTGCGCTCTATTACTGACCGTCCTATGGTGGTAATTTTTGACTGCAGGTAGCAGACAATCAGTGCGAGAAGACATTTAAAATGTTACTTTGAAGTAACTGAACGAGAAAAAAACTCTTCGAAAAATGAATAAGCTATATTGACATGCCTAATATGAGTGCTTTCTATAAGTTATTCGACAGCAAGTAATTAATTGGTAGAAATGGATTCCTAACAATCTCTGATCTTGCTATGTAGCTTCAAGCATGTGCATCTGAAATTAAATCTGACTGATGTCACTGTAAAAGAAGTGATAAATCCTAACAAGAAAACAATCTATAAAAACTTTGAAGATAATGCCAACTAAATAATTAGCACCAGGGTTGAAATTCGCTATGAAAAAATCATTTGACTTGACCGGGATTCTTTAAATAATTTTTTAAATAATAAGCCTTTTTTAATAATTAGCCGTTAATATAATGGTGAGCCATACCCATAATCCATATCACAGCAAAAATCCAGTTCATAACGTGTTATAACCATGTGAATTCTCCTTGCCCCCTTATGGGGCGCCACTGGCGGGCGACATTGATTCATATTTGAACTTCTTCCGACTTTATTTATCAAAGTATTAACATAAAATTTGAATATTAAGTACCATTAATAGTTTATCTACGTATTTTACATTTAATAATTACTTTTTTGACCGCCACGAAAAAAGTTATTATGCCGTACATAGAATTTTTGTGTGGAAAGTAAACTCAAACTTTGAATTTGACGCCAAAGTCCGTAGTTGCTATAGCACCATGGAAAAATAGGAGTATACCTAAATATTACCTTATTTTTTCTAAACAGGTAAATATAAATTGATAAGACGCAGCTATAAAAGTAATTGAGGAATTGAGCTTAGGAAATTTTATGTTAGTTTCAATTGGATGCCATTTTGATGACGTATCATTGGAGTCCTAAGGGACATTTTTTGGGTACCAGATCGCAAAACGATCTAATTGGCCAAAGATCATATGTACCAATGGAAACCTTCTTGTCATAAAATACAACGTTTTTCGATTTTTTTGTTGTATAGGCCCTAGACTAATAAGTCAACCTATCCTAGACCGGGACCTACCGTAAGACACAATGTGTCTGTAAAAACACAGTTGAAGGCAAAAATATAGGAAGAAGTCCTCAGAGGAAGACCCAGGAATAAGTTCATAGACCAAATAAAGAAGAAAGTTCATAGGAAGAGATACTAGGAGGTATGGGAACTAGCTTTAGTTAGAGAAGGGTGGAGGGCTGCAGTAAACCAATCTTAGGATTGAACGACCAATGAATGAAGTTAATCGAATGATCATCATCTATTTTTAATCTTATCGATGAAGTATTTTGGCTCATCGCCTTCATTCTATAGAAATGTTTTGGAAAAATATTTTCTTTTATATTAAACCTTTATTTGCCTTAACGTAATTACACAACTTGTGCCATCAATGAATATAAATAACGCTTAAAGATGTACACAGAGATGATTTTTTAAATTCGTATTTGAGTGAAGCTAATTTATATTTGTATATATTGAAGCGGAAAGAATAAGTGGTACGGCTAATGACACATTTCTGGGGAAGAAACAACTAGTTGTAGGTGAGATACACCCGGAGAGTCTATCCGGGAGTCTGTTACTTTCATCAGAAGGGAATATTTTTGATTTTACTTAAATGCTTTTAGCTGGGAGTCATAAACTATCTCACTCCTCGTATATTTAGTGATGAGTAATTTTATTTCCTCCACCTCTCCACGTACCCCATTAAAATACTCTCTAGAATGTTTGTATTTGCCAAGAGTTAAGACTTTTCGTTTGGGTCCAAATGATGTGCACCGGTTTAATTTTACCCTTGATGACTCAGCATGTAAAGAGACGAAGCCCAACCACGAAACTCATGGCCCTCATGAGTTTTATACTTGTCTAAAAAAGGGATTGTAAATATTTTACGGAAGATTTTAAAAGTGTACAGATCTCAACAGTTTGAGCTAGAGTACTGGTCGTGGTTAGTCATTTTTTGGGTTCATCGATATTCAGGGTTCTAATGCACCATTGCTTATTATGGTTTATATGTCACTTGGTTTTGATAAGATTATTAAAGAGTGTGTAGGCTATAAACGACGGCATTTCAGATTGTACTCTATCAATAAAGTTGGCATTTGGTGGCCTTGGAGATTTAAG
The DNA here is from genome assembly GCA_963169105.1 of Ceriagrion tenellum. Classification (NCBI taxonomy): domain Eukaryota; kingdom Metazoa; phylum Arthropoda; class Insecta; order Odonata; family Coenagrionidae; genus Ceriagrion; species Ceriagrion tenellum. The sequence goes on along the minus strand of OY720639.1, from coordinate 92,085,997 downwards.
TGTTATTTGTAAAATTTTATTAAATATCTGACCATGATTTCCACCCTGAGGCATTTTATTCGTGCCAGGTGCGTTTTCAATTTCCGGATTCGTCTCATTGTGCTAAAATCATAAGATTCTCTCTAATATTAAAAGATACATTAAAGTATATATTTAATTATATAAAGCATAATAAAAGGTGTGAAAATAATCTAGTCTACTCTTACTCATCATATCAAACGACATATATGATCTTTGTCTCTCAGCATATAGTCAAATTGTTGGTGATGACGTTTTCAGTATTTGCTGCGTATGTAATATTTACATTCCAAAGTTTCATCCGCATTGCAGCGTGCGTAGAAGACTTCGCTCCTGAAGAAGCTCGCGGTATCACGGGTGAAATGTTGGGCTAAAAATACTCTGTACGCAGCCAATCCCCAAAACTACACCGCCACCAATCAACAGTTGCAAGATACTGTACTTCTAATTAATGCCTGAGAATAAGTGTGGCACAGAGGCTATTATTTCAACCACGCGCAAGATTTCTAAAACCACTGCTGGCGAAAACATCAGAGAGATACCCTGTCAAACTGATTGGCATAGAATCCTTTCTTTCCACACACCATCAGAGATTGCAACCAACACGGCGTATAGCTGACCTAAGCCCCATCTTTGGCACGCAAGTTACATTCATCATCCCCAACCTCATTTCATCATCCCTCCGCTTTCTTACCTCGAGTCATAGCACCCCCTGCAACACCTGTCTGATGGGCCTCACTGGTTTGTATACAGATATTTTGGACTAAGGAAGCCAACAAGATTCAGCTCGAAACAATTAACTTCAACCATGTCCCTGGTAATTTCCACCTGAAAACCGCTCTTAAAATGCATAAGTAATTCTGTGGAAGATGGTAATGACAGGCGTTGCCTAGACAGTTCGAGAGAGACACGTTCCCAAGATGAGGCTTCATATGACAACCAAATTTGACAAACTGCTTACAGAAGCGCGTCATTATTCAAATCGTTGGCAGAGACGTGGAAGACTGATCCGATAGAATACCCTAGAACATTTCATTTTCGTTGAATGACTAACCTTTTAACCAAGTGACCTCTTATACATTCTTAATGAGCGTACAGAGTCTTGGGAAAGAGAACAAAAAATCTTCAAGGAAAGCTGGATGAATCCTCTTAAAATGATATTGGTTATTTTTTCCAAGGGCGTTGAAAATAGTAAATGGTTTCACTTTCTTTATATCCAAATATTTTTTAGTTTACCTAAAGAATTTGTGAGAATTTTCTCGGATAAGTAATTGAATAGACGAAAAATTTTAGTCTCAAGGATGGAGCGCATCTAATAAGTAAATTCAGTCCATTTCCTTCTGGCTTTCTCCGCTCAATGACTCAGCCAATTTCATGCTGCTTTATTCAAATAGGTTTCCATGATCATGTTAGCTCTTAATAAAAACCTATACCTATAGACTTTACTTGTTAAATAGTGCTTTTTCGTTCTCGTTTCTTTATCCCATAATACCTTCGCAAATAAGCCATATTTAGAGGAAGGCTTTGAGCTATTACGTAGCCCTTCCGAGAAATCTCGATCTACTTTACATTTTCTTCTTCGTGGTCGGCGTTGAATTTCCTGGTACAACTAATTTGTGATCTTTAGAATTGAGTTTTATATCGTTCACGCGTTAAAGTATGTGTTAAAGCTTACGTATATGGTCAGTGCTTCCTTTGTTTTTTCCCAAATCAATATTTCATCTATACAGGGTGTTTCAGGAGGAAAGTTCGAAACTTCTGGAGGAGGTAGGGTTACCAATATGGACACAACATGGAGTATTTGTTGTCTTTGTGACTGTTAACTTTGTAACTCTCAGCAACCAGCACCTAACCTTGGTTGCATATTCTCCTTAGGTATTTTCTCAAAGGCAAGTTTTGATTAGTGTCACAAATTGCCGAGGTTTTCTAAGCAAATTAAAGCTCTTATCCACAAGAACATTTTTTGCCTCGTTGTATAAACATCAGTTAAGTTACCATATCTTTCGTATTTGAAAAGATAGAGATATAATTTATGCTGCAATGAATAGAAAACTAAATAACTAAAAGTGTTATTGTTAAACATTTTTTGATATCTCTGAAATTAAGAGCATTACAGTTCATTATTTGTTTTTGAGGAATTAAATTTCGACGAACATTTGAGAGCCATCTTGAAAATAAGATACCGTTTGCATTGATGATAGTAGAACAATAGCAATACATATCTTATGCTCCACCGTGAAAAGTTTCAAATATCCTCAATTGATATTAGTCATTTAAATTGGGTGTTTTCATTGTGATTGCGGATAACTTCTGAAGAAATGTTTACGTTGCCAACTAAGGAGTTGCGACCCCATGTTGCTATGATAAAAGATGCTTAAAATCACCTCCCTTATCTCCTCCAGAAGTTTAGAACTTCCCTCCTGAAACACCCGGTATAATGTTTTCAGTTGAAAGATAAGATCAATAAGCAATGTTTTCATACTGTATATGTATATTTTATTCTCATATTCTAGTTTTGTGGCTGTAATGGTTTTCCAAGGATTATTATTAATATTCCATGCTTGTGTTCCCTCTATCTAAAGTTTCGAACAGGGTATAATTTATATTTTAGAATTTTAATCCTTTACATATCGTGTCAATGTCTTTATTGAAGTTTTACATTGATTTTACTTCAAGGCAGCTGTCTATTTAAACTGCTAGATAGTCAAAAAGAAACATGACGTCATATTTATTCTAATTATTAATCATGAGCACGTGCAATTTGGTGTAATAAATTGACAGTTACCTAAACGGAGGATCACATTTAGAAAAAAAACCATTCCAGTTTTTTCAGCAGTATTTGTTTCGACTAAGTTATTTTCCAGATATTTCATTCGAATTGAGAGGAATGTGAAGGTATTCATGAAAGAGCTATTGAGACTCGGGGATTTGCTGTTGCGTCTATCCTCAATTCACTGACCTCCGAATTCATGAGCCTTGCGTGAGATATGGTAAGACAGGAAGTACTTTCCAAATTCTCATCAGTTCAATTGCGTTACGATGGGTGCAATTTCTAATTTTGCCAGTGAAAAAAAATGTTAGGTGACATTGCATTGCTATTTCATTTACAGATCAATCCTAGGGATGTATTGTTAGCTTTGCTTAAACCCTTTAACAGTTTTCATTTTTGTGAACAATTATAGTTGAACTAAATACATATTAGGTAGTACATAGAAGTGTTGAACGCCTAACTTCGGTATTCTTGTCTAAAAATTAGTAAGCAAATGAAGTTAGCAAAAACTAGACGAGTGGATTATTCATTGCGTAAGAAGTTAGTCATGTTTCCTCATGCCTGGTACTCTCCACATAATTCTACCCAGATGAAGTATATAGGGTGATTCAAAAGTCTTTTGGAAATCTTCTGATTATGGAAAATCAGAACTTTTCATTTTTCAACATAAATACATTAGTCAAAGATAAAAATGTTACTAAATGCATCACGTTTTATTTGCTATCGCCACAAAAGTTCATTGTGGCCTATACTGAACATTTGTAGCGATAACAAATAAAACTTGATGTATTTAGTAACATTTTCCTCTTTGTTTCATGTATCCATGTTGAAAAATAAAAAGTTTTGATTTTCCGTAATCACAACAAGGCTTTTGAATCACCCAGTATTGAATTTTCCTAAAGTTTTTTCAAACGACCTCAGAGTGGTTAAAAATGCTGTATTTGAAACCTAAGATTTACGAAATTTCTATCTTTACTGTAGGGCGATTGAGGTTGCGAAAAGACGCAAATTTGATGTGTCTTCGAGATATGGTGGTTAAGGAGGCAACTGAAGATATAATGGATTGTTAGAGTGACCAATAAAGAAGTATCACAGTGGTTGGACGAAGATAGGAACAGTTGAAATGCCTAACCAAAGCAAAGAGATAAACTAGTTGGTCATATTCCGATGCACTTGAGATATATAATAATAATATAATAATAGTTTTTATTATTACTCCAACACAGTATACATTCTCAATAGCAAATTTTGAGTAACTTTAAGTAGCCTTGAAGGAGAACCTGTTTAAGGTCACCATCAAATAATAACATGTTATGCTTACACTTTAATATACATATTGCTCATGTAGTGAGACCAAGACAATTACTTTACAATATAAATGCGTACCTTACGAAGCTAATTACTAACAGTTTATGGAGTTATTTATAAAATATTTACTTCGACATTTCCTCCACATTCTCTTTAGCTCGAAGCCAAGACTGTACATTTTTCGATAGTATTTTTACGCATATTACATTTTCAATAAGATAACCTGTTTAAGGCTACCATCAAATAATGACATGTTTTGTTTTCACTTCATAACGATCATGTAGTGAGACTAAGACAATTACTTGACAATTTAAGTTCGTACTTTAAGAAGCTACTGACTAACACTTTATGGAGTTATTTATAACACATTAACAACTATATTTCCTCTACACTCTCTTTGGTGAGAAGCCAAGAATGTACATTTTTCGAAATTATTTTCACAGACTTAGAATAAATGCATGAATGGGGGAATAAATTGTATACCTTTGGTCTTACATATAAAAAACATCCTTTAAATATCGTCAAATTTGGTTTGAGTAACGGTATACTTTTTTACGCAGGGTAAAGGGAGAAGGCAGGCTCAGAAATATTCCAGAATTACCACTTCTAGCATTAAAATACCGTAGAACCTTATAAATATATTAATGCCTCAATGGAAGCAAACCAAAATGAAGAAAGAGTGGGAAGGATCTTTCAAATCTGCTCTTTTATACTTTTTATGCTTATAATAGAGAGCTTCTCTGCTGATTTTGTAAAATGGGTTACGAAAAATATTACGTCAAGAAACAGGAATGAACTATATCACGGATAAGTGATGATTTTCTCGTGTTACTGTATTTTAATGTGAATGACTATTCACCCCATAATAGTATGAGAAAAAAACTAAGCAGTAAATTTTCATTCGTTTAATAGGCACTGACTATGGTTTTAAACATTGAAGCAGATGAAGAGGGCGCTTGCTATGCTTGGCCAATGCTAGATGCTGAAGAAAGCTCGCCATCTTCGTTCAGCCTCATTTTTGCTAAAGCGCTCGAGGGCTAACGCAGTAATTTTGCAATTTTCAATGCTATCTATCGATAACATAAAATCATTCATCATGTGCTCACTTCTTTTAAATATATTTTCCTTAGATACGTTGTTTATTTATTTTAGAAAATAATTATCAGCATTCCCGATGAAAACTAAAGCAAAATCGAGGAGAATCTATAGCAGTATGTAACTAATGCATATTTAATAGTTACTTGCCTTAACTTTCAAAGAGATGGTTGATATTCTTGCTTTACATCCACTAATTCGTCCATTCCGTTGTGCTATACATAGAAATGTAAGAATAGAGCGGGATTAATCAAGATAATTGTTATTTCGATTGTCAGGCTTCAGAGTGATGACAAAGTGTATGATGACATTTTTCTCAATCAGCTGCTCAAAGTGAACGATTTGCGTGAGGGATGATGTTCAAATGTTTTTTTTTCAGATTTATAATGGCTTTTCCTCAAAAAAATATTTCTTAACAGCTAAATATCTCAGAGTATTATTTGTCAGATGTCGTCAGGTTTGGCCACGCGGTAAACGTTTCACATTTTTATGCCCTTTTTGGAAATAATAAGGCAACATTAGCGGAAAAGCGTACTCCGTCTCGATTATCTAGGATAAGCACTTACATATTATGGAAAGGTATGAGCAAAATGGTATAGCCTCAGTAATATGATTGCAGAATCCTGATAAACACAAAATTCTCTGGGAAACTCAGGTTTTTATACTTTCATGATATGACCATGTGTGTTGAAACCTTGATCACTGCGAAATAAATATGAATGGGGAAGTTTATTAGTCCGTTTTTCTCTCATACCATTATGGAGATTGAACATTTATTTAAAAATACGCCCAAAACGCTCTTGAGCTATTGACCAGCCGGTTTCTTAGGAGGAGGGATGAATTCTGTGTGATCAAACAGGCACGCTGGTCCTCTCAACCGTCTCTCACCCCTTCCACCCTGCTCCCACACGCTCGCTCGCTTTCATGACCCAACGCCCACCTCGTGAGATATTCTGCCACATATCCGCCCTTCCTCTCGACCAGAGTCGGCACTTAAAATCGCGTCGGCAGTGTTGGAATTCGCGCGAGATTAAAAGAGGGTGAAGAGGCAGATGGGAGTGTGGGGTTGTACGAAAGTAGTTCTCGAAGCACTCGTCCAAGAACCCTCTCCACATCCTTCTCGCCTTCAATCTCTCATTCCCCGCATTCTTTCCGTGCTTGCGTCCCATTACGAAACGTTAAAACATTATTAGTCTCACGTCTCAATCATCGTGTTCCCTTCTCTCTCACTCGGTTGCAAGGCTAGGGCTGTTGCCGCGTGCCGCTCCGCCCGATTGGTCATTCTCTCAAGAGATATTCTTCTTTTCTTCAGCTATGCGATTCAAAAGGAATGCGGCACAAATTTAGTACTCCATATGCAGCGCGTCAGTCGCGCTGGAATGGACTGTGTCATCTGCCACGGTGGTAATCAATGTGCATTCCGATGATGACTTAGGTATGAAATTTCTTATGCGGTGTCACTGACACATTATATTTGATAGCTTTCTTGCTCTCTTTTAATGTATGATTCATGAAATGACAATACGGCCTATTTTTACTATATTTGTTATTTTCTTGAACATTTTTCGAATTTTATAATAATTTTTTAATGGAAAAGGGTGATTTAGTCTGACTTCAGTCTTAATTTTTTTGAAATCGACCTAGATTTCCGCAGATAATGATTTTTTTCAATATGTCTTGAAAATGGCATAATATGCCAAAACCTGAATCGGTATGAGAAAATAATGCGCGGAATCAGCTACCTTAACTTTCTCATTATGAAATACATTACGGGTTTTTATCGAGTTACGCCGAATTAGTATCATATATCGCTTTTTAGATAAAACACAATGGCTTTTACCTGTTTGATTTAACATATCTTTAGCAAAATTAAATGAACAAATGTATCTTGTGCTTACTAATGTCGCCATAGTAATTGGCTGTAAATTAAAATAATCAGTATTAATGTTTGTACTTTATTTATTATAGCTTTTTTTACCTTTATGAAGATATTAAGCAGATACATATTTCAAAAAATATAAGCTTTTCACCGTCCCTTAATTTCTTCATCATTGAGCCGTATACACTCTGTGGAAAGGAAACATTTGTCTTATACTAGAGATATTTTTCAGTTCTCATTCATATAGATTTCTATGCACTTATATGCTACTTGTTTCATATTTTTTACAATATGGTTGCAAAAGAGGGTCACCAGTGTTTATTTTAATGCTTATTTACCTGGCTGTTGGGGTTCGAAGGGGTGGGTTGTAGATTCCTTAAGGAACCATCTATATATAGCTTCTCATCCCAAGTACCCGAAATGGAATCCCGAGGTGACAGATAATTTTCGTAGTAAACTGATTCCTACTTGGGTACCTTGTAGAAAATCGAGTGAATATCAGTAGGTACTCCGTTTGTGACATTGGACGTCAAGCTGCGGCCCTTTTAGCGTCTATTCTTTAAAACAAGCTAACGCAGACTCCATGCTTATATCCACCTTACTCATTTTCCCGATTTTCCCATATGACCATTCGCTTGTCGAAAGTTAGCTCTTGCAAATCTTCAATGGTTTCCGAGGTTACTTATTGGAATTTTGACATATTGAGCTGAAATAAAATCACTTTGTATAATCCACACAACCTTTAATTGGTATAAACCCGACCGGTTTCAACACTTTCGTGTCATTCTCAAGGGGGACATTGTATTATCCCCCTTGAGAATGACACGAAAGTGTTGAAACCGGTCGGGTCCATAAGAATTAAATTTTGTGTGGATTATACAAAGTGATTTTATTTCATATCAATAGCGCTTGTAAATTTACAGAACGCGGCGCACAGTGATTGTGGATAACGGGCTACGGAACTTTGAAGATTGTGTTAAACTGGGGATGTAATGTGGAAGGTCACACAGGAAACCATTCACATTGCTTAAGTCACGAGCACTTCAAAATTGGGATGACTCACCACTACCGCACGCCCCGTTTCGAGTCGTTTTATATTGAGATCTTAGGATATTGTTCCTGGTGAAATCATAGTGATAGGTGATTTTTTGTAACGTGTTTTTTGTTTACTCTGCTTCCTCTCTCCCATTACCTACCTCTCTTCCACTCCATCTTTTATCCTCCCTCTTTTCACCACTAGCTGTCCTACTTGACGCTCAGGTCTCCACCAGGAACTTCTGTGAAAGCTAAAGTCGCCTGTTCTTAAAGGCGCAAATGATCTCAGCCGTTGGTCTCTCCAGAATTACCAAAAAAACCTATGCTGCGTCTGGGGCAATGTTTTAATTCCTCGCGTCTCTACTAATTGAGTTAATCTTGTCTCTTATGGGGCCAGTACTCTCTACTTTTTTTAATCAATACCATTATCAATAAATCTTATAATTATCACGTGATTGATTGCTATTTATTAGCACTTAGAAGTTTAGAATAACTTATTATAAGGCGCCATTTATTATACCTTATTATTTTTATAACGCAGAATGGACCTGTATTTTCCTTTTTGCCGGATTGAATACATGTCGGGGACTTTATTTATTTCTCCACTTCTCAGTCCTCAGGGCTGTTAACTTCATATAAAATCGCAAAATTTTGCAAAGGGTCACACCGATAATGGTATCTAGAATTTCATTCAATATGATTTTGACACAATTTAACCCCAAAAACATTAAAGGGCACTATTACGGAACACTATTTCAGATTCTAGAATTTCATAGATGCCATTTTTCCTCCACAATATAAGTGAATATTTCCGATCGTTTTCTTTTTTAACGTAAAATTTCTAACAATATGGTTACAAATGTATTATCCAAGATGAGAAAAAAATGTTCAACTTTAAATTATGATCTTAGATCTACACCTGGTGCAACTAGGGTAATCCTCTAACGAGAGGACTAAAAATAAGTGAAGCGTAGATATCGCCGAACTTCGGGGGACACACATCTGTTTTTTGCAACGTGGTGGAGAGAAATGCCAATACGTGTATTGAAACTAAAAGATAAAAAGGATATCTTCATCACTGTTCCCTCTTGCCCACGCCTGATCCATCCAGTCAGACTCCATACACTTCGGTGGCGAATGCTATACTGTCCCCCGCACTTAGTCAAATGTTGTGCTATCACAGTAGCGTTTGTATAATGCTCACCAAGTAATTGGTAAGTCTTATTAGATCTACATACTAGCGTACGAGCATGTAAATATTTGGTATAAAGTAAAACCACGGTGTAAAGATTTGGCGTTCTTAGGACTCCAGTCGTGTAAAGGTATAAAGGATATGGTTTTGGGAGGTGAAATGGTGAAGTATCTTATTGGGTTGTTTAGAGTGGAGCTAATTTTTTTATGGTCACTTACTGTGCGTGAGAGACCCAATTTTTGTACCTATCATTTTGGCAATGTATCTATCTTATTTCATCGCTTGTTTTGGACCAAGAAATGTAGTGTAGCGTCAAATTCATAATCTGAATGTCGCTCTGAAACGCACGTGTTCCAAATATATCAAGCAAGCTTTTCCTAGAGTGTTTCCTCCGAGTCTCTAGTGGCTACCAACCTCATCCCGCTAAATGCTGTGAAATATTATAATATGTTTGCTTGTAGAAATTTTTCAATAAGTGCGGAGCTTTCCTTTGTATTTTGGTTATTTTCCTTTGGTTCAATCTTTCTGTCCAGGGTCTCAAATACTCGAGGCGTGGCCTTACCTTAACTTCCTTCAGTGCCTTATTCTAGTAGAGTCGTCCATAACTTTTCTTCGAATATCAATTTACCAGGATCAGGTCCTTTATATCATCCTGACTTTCCCATCATATTTCACTCTAAACTTCAACTAATACATCGTTCACCATTCATGTATGTGTGCGAAGCAAACGGTTTTTGCAAAAATTAGCATTATAAATCAAATTCAGTACACACCCGAAGATATGTGAAAATACATTATAGTAATTCACGTTGACACTCTTGTGTCTCTCACTTCCAATGCCATTACTATGCGCAGGAAAAGTACGGTGGTGGTACGGAGCACATGCATAAATACGGTATTTTTTAATTGTAAACAGTGTGAGCCCTTGAGAAGACAGCAGTTTTCAAATTTATTCGATTGGTTTACCTCTCTCAACGAACGACTTCCACTTCTCGTAGCCTTATTGGAGTAAAAATGCAGAAACGACAAAAATGCTCTTAATGTGCCAGTTCTGTATTATCAAAATCTATTTCTGAATTTTTGCCGTCACCTTTTTGACTCAACACTTAACCTTGAAAACTTTACCTCACAGTATAGTAATAGTTACCGCAGTAAGAAAACCACTGGCTTGAAGTATTTCCTGGAATGCAGGACTTACGCACTTAAAGGTTGCATCTTCTTTCCCATTCCCTAAGACATATTTATAAATTGCAGCATAATTTCTAGGGCTACACAGCAAGTTTCCATGTGATTTTAGTAATACAAATATTTTACGGCAAAAATTAAGAAATTGATGGCTATAATTTATGTATTCGCGAGAGTTATGTAAATTGAAGCGATGGAAATTTGAGTGAAAATAGTGAAGCAGCTGTTTCTTCAGGTCAGGTGCGGGCCTACATTACAGAGTAGTAATTACCTTTTCTGTCAATCCTTGAGTCACCAAATCCTTGAGTCTCGTTTCACTGAATATGTGTTTGCTGTGCTCATGTTGTAATGTACCTACAGTTAACAATGATGGTCACATAGTACTGCAAGTCCTTCATAAAAAAAACTCTTGTAGAATGTAATAAAAGAGTAAAGCGTTATTGCTTACATGAGTCAAGGAATTGAAGCCTTCCTTCTTCATCATGAAGCAGGCGGGTCGCCTGGTTCTAGTTTGGAATCAATCCTATGTTTCAAGGTAGATTTGTAGATGAATTTTCAACTTTTTCCTCGCCTTCCTATTTTCCTCGTGTCTTGAAATGATGTTACAGTGAAACTTGCTTCATCGGGCACCTTCCTTTAGTGGTCACCTCCCTAAGTGGCCGATTTTTTAGGGAACAGGGTGAATTTGCCATACGCATAAGCAGCGCAAATTTTGCCTCTCTTCAGCGGCCACTATCTCTTAGATGAGGTGGTGGTTGCTTAATAATGGTTTCACGGTACTTTTAATGTGAAGAGGCCTGTTTTCGATCTTCTTCCAACATGCGCATTCCAATGACTCATCCTCTCTTATGAGCATCGGACAACGTCGCTTAACCAAATCCCTTTTCTCAATTTGAAACTGCTTTTTCAATTTTAATATTTGTTCATTTAGATCATTTTCATCACCCAATAGTAATTTTTTTCTCAATTTTTCTCAATGATCTTCTCGTGTGCGATATTTCAGCCTTCTTTTCTGCACTGTATACCATGATGGATCTCACAAATGTGTTGCAGATGAAAGATGTGCATTCCGTTCATATATTTTTATATAGAAGTTTCAAGTGTCCTGAGACGGAGGCAGACTTAGTGCAATCCTACTAAGGACATTATCACCTATTCAAAGGTGTTTGGCGAAAAAAATGTACCAGCAATTTTCAGGGACGCTCGACGAAAAAATATATCTATTAATAGACGGGAACGCCGTCACCTCAGGAGTAGGGAAATTTAAAGAAGCTTTATCCACCCGTTTTTTGCTGCCCACATCCATCTCCAGGTGTTTCATTCCCATTATTCTTTTTCCGGACGGCGAAATAAATCACGACCAAAGTAACTTTTTTCTTGCACCCACCTTTCCCACATCCCAACTTTCTTGGGAGGGAGAAAAAAAAAACTCGTTTTATAAATACCCTTTCCCGAAAGTTTTCGCCCGTTTCAATGTTTTATGAATGACACAAACGAGTGTTTCATCCCCCCATAGTTCTCATTCTTCCCCCCATCCTCGGGAAGATCCTCCGCCTCTTTATAAGTTTTTAAAAAAGTAAGCTTTGTGAGGTTGCCGCTGGTAGTTCTCATTTTTATTTCCCCTCATCCAAAAGGGACGCACCCATTAATACAGCCGTGCATTCGTTGTCCCGATACGTTAAGAAAGCGACTCATACAAAAGCTATGTATAGAGGTGGATGTTCTCTCGTTTTATGTTTTGAAAGATCCCCCTTAGGAACGCAACCGCCGTACATCACTCCCGCGGCTCTTAATCTCCGGCGAGAGCTTTTATAGATTTTTAAACGAGTCACTCCACCATTCCCTAAGTTTTTCGTTCCGGGTAAGCTCGATAAAATTTCTAGGCCTCTCTCTGATGAAACGAGAGAATTTTTTCTAATTTCGTTTCTGGGCCAAGAGGAAGGAGGTTTATGTATGAGATGAGATAAGGGGAAGTATATGTGAGAACGGGGTCGATTAATTATTGATCCTACTGGTTGAGAAGGCTCCAGAAAAGATTGAAAAATTGGCACTACTATCAGCTATTTCAAAATGTTTTCGAAGGTATCTGATATTTAATTCATTTGCCAATATTTCAATTGATGTGTACTTATACGGTCTCAATAACAGTTTCCTTAATTAATTCGAGTTTGTCGTGCTCAACAATACTGGCTACAATAACGGTACGTTTGATGCATTTTGCAAATGTTGAAGTTAAAAGTCAAGAAATAAATTCGCAAATAGTGTTGTTTATATCATGGTGCATAATTTCCGCAATTTGATCACAGCTGTGAATTGTTTCCTTTTCTGAATACAAATTTTGCACCATATTATTGTAATGTAAATGAAGTTTGGTTCTAAATGTCATCTATTACTCAGATGTCTCAGGCGTGACTTCATGAAATTTACTATGCATTGCAAATGAAATAACTTTGTTATTCCACATATGTAATGTGTAATGCATATGTGTAATGTTTCATTTACACATTTTACTTCGTTTTAATTTATTATTTAACATATTTTATGTGGAATAACAAATTTATTTCATTTATAAAGTCATCTATCGATCATAATATCAATTTTCCCAAAGCTATTACTTTCTTTAACTTAATTCTGTTCGTTGAGCTCTAACGTCGTGCCATTCGAGTTTAATATTTTAATGTGGATGTACATATCCAAGAATAATGTCTTTTTTAATATTTCTCTCATTAATATATTTATTTGAACGTTCCTGCTTAAGGGAAAAGTGAGAGAGATGCCGACTTATCGGTTGACGATATAAATGTGCATGTTAAAGACATGACACTGTTGATGAATAGAGCAAGAAAAAGGGTAGACTGGGAAATTAATTAGTTAATGGGTTGAAAGGAAGCATATTCATCATTCTTATGATATAGATAACGCACAAGAAGTGCAAGACAATGGCAGAAGCAAAGGCAGCGTAAGTTTGAAAGCGTATGACGGTAAAGGGAAACCTGGTAAATTTAAATTGTATTCTTGGTCTAACACTAAAAATTAAATTTCTACCATTATTACCACGAGCGGAAGCGGCTTAATGAAAATAAAAGTACGTATTTAATATTCCTGAAAGACAATATTAATGAATATAAGGTGGTTGAAGCGATTTTTGTTGATAAACAGATTGCTGTGAAACCTTGGATACGTGTACTTATTGGTAATATGTACAGATAAAAGCACATTAACTGCATATACTGATTTGGTATCTAGGCGAATGGATGTTATTTTAATACGAAGCCTTGTTGTACTAGACATATATGTCGAAATAATTTGACGATATATGTAAATATTTTCTCCTTGACGCGAATGTATACGTAACATTTAGCTCTAATGCTTCCTAATAAATACTTAAGTATGATGTTCAATAAAAATATGTATAGTTACCAAGTAAATTTCGAATTCCGCGCCGTAAACCCAATTTATAACAATGCTTTATGGAGAAAAAGATTTTTAAAAATAACTTTTACACTACTCACGTTAGAACATGTAAGGTCATTTCTGCACACGTACAAGATATGTACATAAGTGTAGCCCCGAATTAATTACTGGCTTACATGAACAGTTAATAAAATGTGCACTCAATAACTGACGATTCACTTTCACAATACTTAAAACGTGAGAGTGCTAACGAATCAACGCATCTTTGTAAGCAAAGCAGAAAAGGTATTCAAGAATAAGGCAGTACCGCATTTTAATCTTACCCTCCGAAGCTTTTCTTCTTAAATGCTAGAAAAACTCTAATAGGAAATTCGAAGTGAATACTTTGGGATAGGTAATATTCGGAGCGATGTGTATACCTTATTTGATTTTGGATAGGTTGTGAAATTGTTTTTTTATTTTAACCGACATTTTTATTTTATCGGAAAACAATCCTTAAATTTATTCGTTTCTATTGATTTTAGGTGTTTTGAGAGTGATAGCTTGCTAGGCATAATGATATCTTATTGAAATAGCACTTTTTAATTTCAGCAGCTGAAGGAAGCGTGAATTAAACATTGCTTAATTTATGGTGCAATAATATTCTTTCATATGATTGAAATTCTAATTTACTAAATAAATACCTATATCTAAGTTATTATTATTTGACTTGACTCATTTTATTCATGTGGTATTTTTAAATCTCCTTAACAATAGAGGGTTATCTTTTTGTTAAAATTTCCCATTGATTAAATAAGGTCAGTCTGGAATACAGACACATACCATCTCCCATTTGAAAGGATAAGTATTTGTCGTCAAAAACATCGGAAGATAGTTTAGGATGAGGCTGATATACAGGGTGTCCCATAAATGTCACGCCACAGTGACACTGGAGCTAGGGCAGCCTAAGAGGAACCGAACCAGACTAATATGACCTCAGTAAAAGTTGCACGGTTTTCGAGATATTGCCAAATTAAAGCTTTTTCAAAAATTTCACTTTTATTAAATTTCTAGTCCCAGAATTCAATCGGATAATTTAACGTTCTCATTAGGGCCGCTCTTTTAATCTTCCAACTGTGACTCATGTGCCGACTTCTACCTGGAACAGAGGCCCGAGAGGGAGGGGGGTCATGGGGTCCGAACAACAAAAGAAACGCGAAAGCCGCTATACCTGTCTAACTTTATCGGCTTTCAAAAAATGGATTGGATAGAGTACTTTGTTTGTTAATTTGTGGCAGTATCCCCATCAGAGAGCCAAATTGAGAGCTATTCATGTGAATTCTGGGACTAGAAATGTAAAAAAAGTGAAATTTTTGAAAAGGCTTTAATTTAGCAATATCTCGAAAACCGTGCAACTTTTACTGAGGTCATTTTAGGCTGGTTCGGTTCCTCTTAGGCTGCCCTAGCTCCAGTGTCACTGTGGCGTGACATTTATGGGACACCCTGTGTTGTTGTTTTTGGAAGAGTAAAACAATTTTCTTTAAAATGTGACCAAATTCATTGATTTCAAGGTAATTTATATGTTGCTCAAGCTAAATCAATATAAAATTCATACTAAGGTTCTCCCACTCTAGTGTACGAGCGTATTTGGATCGACCGAACTGGCCAAAGTTTCGATATCGGGGATCGTGTTTAGGGCTGCATCACAATAAAATGAAGGCAATATCCTATTCTGGCCTTAAAACGTTGGTCAAATAGGAGAACTCAAGCCCGTTGGAAGAAACAAGAGAAATTAATTCATTAGGCTAGTAGTGATAGCTCCTTTTGACAAAAAATACAGTTGAGCAATAATTTTTAAACTATTTTGTTTCAATGTAACTATTGTCAAGCTACCAAGAATCAAACTAACCATGTATTATCCCACCAGCATTATTAGATATCGTCCATTGCTACCATTTTCCTTATCACTAGAAACAATGGTTGGTGGAAGAAAAATATTTTCCTGCCGTGAAAGGTTTGCCAACAGCCCCTAAATTTTCCCTGCTGAATACAAAGCATGTTATAAGTACTTGGCAACATTGATTCTGCATCTGTAATGTTAGAGTTTTACTGTTTAAAATCTAAATAATTTGATGTGCAAATTTGTAATATGCTACACGCGGCACACTTAAGCAAAAGCAGCTTAGCCATTCACAAGATCCAAAGTAACGGCCTCACTGTAGTTCTCAAAGCATACGTTTTCATAAAAAAGTCTAGAATAGAAAAGTCTGATTCTCAATTACCCTTTCAATACTTTCACAATCCTGGCTCAGAACTAGAGTTTTCAATGGGAATAAAGTTTAATATAGTTTAATATCGAGAAGAAATTCAGAGCAGATTTTTTAATTTATCCAGCGTAAATGATAAGAACCATTCATACGAGCGTTCTTGCATTTAGCTTTAGTACTGATAGGCATTTGGAACTGCTGCCGGAATTTAAGATAGTTAATACAAGGAGTAAACGAAGATATTCTTTGGTAATTGCTTGATATTTTGAATGGGAATTGAATCAGGCGAGTGAAAAACCTGTTGTCAATATTTGTTGTTAAGGGTCTTGTTTACGAGTACGCAGTTTTACGACGACTCTGAGTGCTGTAGTTTTCAATGGTCCTCTATAGGGTACTCAGGGGGACAACTATTTTATGTTCTGCCCCAGCTAAAGGTCGGTAGCCTTGGGTATGCAATGAAATGTTTTCTACCGACGGGTTTCAGTGAAAAGGATTTAGAATACTTTAAGTATACATTTTTTGATGCTGCCGGATTCGGAATCCTCGCTCGTAAAGCGTAGACTTGGTCATCCAAAGCTAGCATACTAGAATCTTTCCTTGGGTACGGATGCCTCTGCCTTACTATTAAGATTTTAGTTGCTACTTATTATAGACTTTAACCCTTCGGCTACCAAGGTATTTTTTCACCTTACCTCTTCCAAGAGGGGTAACTCTGTTGCCCAACAGTATTTTTTTGTTTATTCGCTTAATTTATACAAAAAATGGATTCTGCGTGATATAAATCTTAAATAAAAACAATTATGCAAAATTATAATAAATATGATTTATATTTAATCAAATAACATAAATATAATTGTAGGCTCCGATTGGAGCATACAATTATCTAATCGGATGTCCTGTCTAGGTCTAATCGGATGTTCTGATATTTCACAACATTTGGCTTTTCATTTGCTGCTCTTTCCACCCATGCACAGAAGTCAAGGAACTCGAACAAGTAAATCAGGTGTCATGTACATTTCACTGTGCAGACGGCGCAGCGCCGCGCCCCGACGGATTGAAGGCGCCATGATGACCACGATTGCCGTCCACGGCGCGGTTTGATACATCTGAATGCACACAAAGAATCCCATTGTTATTTTAAATCTCTGTACTGTGCTGTGAATGGTGCACAGATCCTCAGAAAGCGGGCTGATGAATCTGGGACGAACTATCCCAAAAGGGGTAACACAGGAACCCCAACAAGTTTTTCAGAAATTATAAGAAAAAAAACAATCAATCAATGAAGATTTCACATGGAATCGTATTGTAAGATTTTTTAAAACAAATTCATCGAAGCATAAAAATATCAGAAAATAATTGTAAATAAAAACAGTAAAAATGTGGCGTTGGGGTAACTGAGTTACCTTCCTTGGTAACCGAAGGGTTAAAGATGTGTAACTAAATATCCAAAACTAATATGATTTATAAATCCTAGCTTTGCCTAAGCTTATATCAAAGTTCATATGGCGGGAGTATTCCCCCTCAACGAATAAAGTAGATTTAAGGATAGCTTTTAGCAGCTTTCAGTTTACTTAATTTTACGATTAGTATCCGTGATTAACACACTCTACTCCTGGAAAAGTTATGTTGATTATCGAAAACATTCGTTAAATCAAGTAATCTATCCACGAAAGTGCTAACACATTTGTTCATCACTTTGTTTTATCGTCAAAAACATCCGCCTTCTCATGAAAAATCCTTACTTATTGCTTTAATTCTTGTATTCATTCTGTGGTAAAATGCTTACATAGTATGGTGCAGAACCGTGAACTATATCTCAGCTAAAAACGAATTTACACTTAACTGCTCAAGTCCAATCAAAAATAATTTCACCTTCCTCTTGAAGGAGGTGGGTATTCTGAGAGGAAAAAGCCTCATTCTCCTCGGTGAGAGTCCAAAAGACGATGCCAAAGGAAAAGGGATGATTAACCATCGCCCATTCGGAATATACTTTGTGAGCTTGGTGGCGGCGGGCGCAACAGCCGGAGGCAGGGAGATCATAAGTGTCTCTCCTGCAAGCCATCCCGCCTCGAGACGTTTAAATCACGGGAGTATTCCTCAAGAGTTGGTTTCAACAGCGTTTTAGTATTACAAGTTTTATTATCTGGTCCCTTGCCCCCTCCCCCCCTTCATCATGCCATTTGCCTCGCTTTGACGTCGTGTTCCAAAGTACCCTGGGCGCGGAGGGAAGCTCCAATAAAGCACTCGTGAAGGTTCCCTGAATATTTTCTCCTCAAAAATCCGGGCTGCTGCTAAATGTTACTTATGGCAGGGGAGATGGAGTTGGAGCATGAAGAGGACTCTCCCGGTAGACGGCAGATGTTAGCCCGGGAATGCCGTCCGGGGTTATTTTCCCGGGAGTAATGCAGAGGGAATGTGGTTACGCGTTGAAGGCATACTGAAGAATATTAAATTTGAGGCCAATTGCTTAGGAAAGTGCATCATAAAGTTGTCATTATCTGATTTCAATTATTTAACAAACTTTTACGTTCGTTATGGATCAAAATCGTTCAAAATTAAAAAAGGAAAATGCCTCTAATGACAGCTGCAAATGTCATATGCATTACTCGATTTTCACCGAAATAAAAAGAAGACAGTAGAGTGGGCTGTAAGCCAACATCTTTGTGAATTTTTACGGAATATCACTTTTAATTATGGGTTCAAAAAAATATTTTAGTTCTTGAACTTATATTTTAATAGGTTGCAATTGCAGTAAGAAAATTTTTAAATTAACAAGATACATAATATATTGCATGGGATTTTATAGTGAGATATTAACTGAAAGTAATTAATAATAATAATATGGTTTATTTCATAGCATTATATGCATATTACAAATATATTTATCCTAAACATTGGGAATATATACACCGCTTCGGAGGAACTCCGTTTTTTTGGGTTACCGGCTATTTCCTAGTTAACAAAAATAATTTGAATGTGTTGCAACATAAGTAAAAATAAACTTGTATATGTGCTAGTATAGTTACAAAACTACAGGTAAACGAACAATCACAGAGAATTAAACTTAGTTAAAATATACATACCGTCAATAAAAAACATATCCATTAAAGATAATTAAAACTGCTGTAAGCAATACCATTTCAAAGATAGTTTTAAAAAAGTTGACGAATCATCAAAAGCAAATGACAATTTTTTACGCTTCTGCATAATTTACAATCATTTTTTGTATTAGCCACAAATTTAGGTATTAAACGATATATTTTGAGCTCTAGAAATAAGTAGCTTTGCCTAAGATATTTCTGTTTTAGGTCGAGCTATGGTTACATTGTGACTTTCTGTTATTTTGAGTTAAGCTTTCTGATTTGTCAATGACGTCTCTAGTTCATATGAATGGCCTCTTAAACATTCAGAATCGGATATACGCCCATCATATGTGATTCGAATATTGAAATTCACCCTCAGCAATTTTTTTATCGAAAAAAGCAATTTGTTGAATATTCAGAGACAAAGCCAGGTAATGGTATTCAGACGAGGAAACAAGCTGAATTCTATGGATAATAATGGTTGCTATTATAATTCTAACAGATGCACATGTATGTTCCATTAATTAATGATATGATAACATTTCCAAACGTCGTGTTTATACTACATTTTTTTAGGTTCTATTTCAAATCCAGCTATACAACCAGAATGACTGAAAGAACAGACTGGTGTAATATTTTCCATCATTAGAATTTTGCATGAATAATTGTACTTTCAAATTATTTCGGTACCTAACTGGTAATAAATTGCTAATTTAGGGAAACTGCAAATAAACATAAGGTTTTCTTTGCATCTTTTTTGATATTTCACACTGTTATTTGTTCTAAAGTACCATATGTGAAGTGAGGCTATCGCTCCTAAGATATGAAGGGAAGATGAAATGATGAAGTTACTAAAATGCATATATGTAAATATATCTTTTGCTATGTGAGGTTTTATTTTTTTATGTCAACATATTTGGTAATGTGAACCTTATGCCCGTTTAAATATCTCGGTATAAACAACTTTGGAAAATTATTTAAATTTTTTGCTGACTGATTGCTATATTTTATCTTGAAGCTGCTACAATTAATCGATGCCACTTTGGAGTTATGCAATAGTCTTCTATTCCAGGGTTTTAATTAATAAGGGTATTCATTTACTTTCTATACTAGTGTACCTTGTGATAAAATTTTTCAGATTCAGTAGTTATAGCCTTAATTTAATTAATAGGTTTCCATGCTGAGGAATAAACAATAATTTGTAAGTTTTACCTTAATTAGTATTTATTGCACGACCGGTTTCGGGACGAGCACATTCATCAGATATTTAAAAAAAACACTGGAAATTGACATAACTTCCTGCGCTGACGCTTGCAATTGTTAACAAGCACTAATTAATTTTTATTAATCCCCCTAAAAATACTCGTGGTGGTATATTTTTGATTCCATGGTGGCATATCACGTACCTTTATCTCGCCCACCTAGTGACCTGTTTACAGGAATGGAAAACGTCCATAAATTGCCGTTCTGGAGATCTCGCTTCCAGTCGTATCTCCTCTTGTGCCCCAAAATCATCGCCGACTTCATAATCTGCCTCACCTCCGAGCGCTATCCGGCTAGGCGGCAGTTAGTCACGCCGATCTATTTTAAAGCATCGCTCTCTGAAATGTAAACACGCTTCGCCACGTAGACATTTCTTTAACGAGCATATTTTTAAATTCCACTCAACCGTTTTAAGCTAGCGCCAATTTTTTGTTAATGATATATCCATTCCTATATTTCAGTTTGTCATATTGTATCAGAAAATTTGAATAAGTAATCTGACTGCCCTAAATCTATGCAGTTTCTTATTTTACTAGTCAAAAACATGTTTTTTGTCGACAAAATTGTTGTAAAACATCAAGGAATCTAAATATCTTATCATAAACTTTTAATATGGTTATAAATTGAGAACAACGCATTACTTGTATAAAATGGCATTATTCTATCAAGGTTTATGCAGTGTGTATTTTCAAGGACTCAAGGCTTTTTCAAATATTCAAATCATTTTATATAAGGTTCATATTTTGGTCTGAAACTAGACGAATTTATGTTATTTCGACCGAATTGCAATGCCTCAGATCTTTTGAGTACTAATTCGTGATTTCTTGACGAGTTATCAAAGACTCTCAAGATTCTCTTTATATTAGGCATTGCTAATTTTATTTTATAAAATTATATTTGACTGAAATGATGCATAATGCTAAATTACATATTATTGCTGCGAAGAAAATTCGACCAAAGATTTTCAGCAGCTACTCAGTTGTTGCATGCATTTGAACTTATATTTTATACTTGGCTATTTTGAACATATTTTTTCTAATTTAAAACTCAACTTCATATGTACAACTGTTGGTTGATTACTAGCGCATAGGATAACGTTTAAATTCCACCCCTACTTCAAGAATCCCCAACTACAACATGCAGTCGTTATATATTTTCAATTCTCATTAGGAAGAATACATGTAAATTCAGGAAAAACTTCCGCCAGCGTTATTTAATCCCAGCGTTAGTAACAATTAAGTGATGCGCCAGCCGAGAACAATAAGGCAGCTTCCTGAGAGCAACGGCAGTACTTGAGAGGACCACTCTTCTTAATTGATTGATTAATTAATCAAGGCGCAGTACAGGCTCCTCCTTCGAAGTGCTCCTGGGAGATTCTCCGACTCGGATAAGGGGGGCTGAGTCACCCATCTCCTCCCAGCTTCACCTAGGAGATCCTAGACGCCGAGAGATGTAGAGCAAAGACGGAAGTCATAGGCATAGATTGATGATCCCCTCTGCGCTGAGGGATTGGTCTCCGTCTCAACGGCAACAGGTTTTTATGGCACGTCTGTTGTGTCCCGTTGGATTTCCTTCCGCACCAAGCGATTCAACCCAGTTTCAGGAACATCCTGGGATCGGTCTTGGCTACGAATCCGCGGTTAACAATTTGATTAACGAGCAATTAAATATGTGAAAATTTGTGCAGGAGTCGTGGTTCCAGAACTCGGTAAGAAGTTACACCAGCGATGGCCCAATTGTTAGAGTAACTTAAGTATAGGAATTGAAACATTTAGTGGAAATTTTGAATTAAAGGCTGTTTGTTTGCAGATATAACTATATCGGTTTAACAAATATTTTTCTCTCATCGTGGGAAAAAAGAAGGGCGATTATCAAATTCAAGATCGCTTGATAGTTTTCATCTCAGTTTAAATGTTCTGGTTTGAAACTCGTGACAACATGTGGGTTGTACTTATTGGTTTCTTGTCCATCCCATGGCTTTCATCGGCATCAACATGTTTCTGAAAGTGAGACATAGCCTCGAGTATAACATTTTAGAGGCATTTTTCAAGTCCAAGTTCATTTTTCACTTTTACATAGTTCAAACCTCTTACTTTTGGTTTCCGTTGCGAGGCTTGCAATGCGTGTTTCTCACTCTGCTACATACAGTGATATATTAAATGAAAATTTTCTAACCAATTTCCGTATTACTGTACATATTTTGCAATGAAAGAGAAATTTTGTTATAAAACTCTTCGGGCGTAATATTATGTTCAAGGAAGTTGAAGGAACGGAATGAGATGTACTCAATTTACATAAATCTAAATTATCTGATTAAATCGTCACGGTAAATACTTAATTGATTTATAAAATGGGAAATTTTTCTGACTTGCAGGTTTATCTGAAAATACACCCCCCTAATTAAAGCCATTAAAAAATTCCATGATGCAAAAATATGGAATACAATATAATAGCAATAATCGAGGGGATAAACGCTAGATAAATGTCTATGTTGATGACCCATGAGCATTGTTAATAGCAAGAACGGATGAGATCATGATTTGAATTTTGACTACTTTAAATTTACAAATCATTGAAATTCAAACGTGGCGGGTGAATTTTTTTGAAGAAATTGCCATGAGAAAATTTCGGTCCATCAAAGATGGCAACGCAAGGGAGAAGAGGACTTCAAAGAAGCCACAACCAAGAGTCAGTATCCTTCACCAGCAATTATGCCGTGCTTAGCCATTTGAAATTCAAACATGGCGGGTGAACTTTTTCGAAGAAATTGCCATGAGAAAAACTCGGCCTGGACCGGGAATCGAATCACGGACCTTTGGTTTGCCGAACCAATGCGCAGACCACTACGCTATCCAGGCTTCCTAATTCCCATGGCAATTCTGGTGGATACAAGGCAACTAATCTAGTTGTGGCTTCTTTGAAGTTATATTCTCCCTAGCGTTGACATCTTTGATGGACCGCAAGGGCCTAAGATCTAGTTGCCTTGTATCCACCAGAATTGCCGTAGAAATTCGGAAGTCTGGATAGCGTAGTGGTTTGCGCATTGGTCCGGCAAACCCAAGGTCGGTGGTTCGATTCCCGGTCCTGGCAGAATTTTTCTCATGGCAATTTCTCACAAATTATTGATAATAATAATATTTTAGTATTACTCCAACAGTGAATGCGTGCGACATAAAATCTTTGGTTAAATTGTGGAGTAACTTTGGGTGGCCATGAAGGTAAACCTGAATTATGGCTACCATCGTTTATAGAATGAGTTATGCACACGTATGTTAAGGAAATACATAATTTTGAAATATGAGTACATATATCAAATTATATTACAGTCATATGAAAATATCCTCTAAAATTTCTTTAGTAAACAACCAAGATCATCTATTTTTCATTATTGTGTATTTTAATTCTAACATGAAACAGGTAATAAATTATACACTTTAGGTCCAATGTAAAAGAAACAATGTTTGAATAACGACAGGTTTGTCTTGGGTAAGCAAACACGTGCTTTACGCAGGGTGTAGGGAGAATGATTGAACAATAATAACCCAAATGTTACTTGTTGCATCTCGTTTTGTGATTATGATTTTTTAAATATGCATTTGCTCTAGCCTTCGTAAAATGTAACCAAGATGGAATATTTCCTCTGTTACATTATTAATCTATGTTTATTTTTTACAGATAAAATTGTAAACGATAGTGGAATAAGAGTATTATTTTGTGAGTTGTGAACCTATATCAATATTGAGATGAGGGTTTCAAGAATAAGTATTCAGCTTATCATCACATGATATGGAGAAAAAATATCTCGATAAATCTTGAGAGAGCTTAACCTTAATTGCTGCACCGAATTCAATTTTTGTTAAGTGTCTGCATTTAAATTTGGGAAGTTTCGGACGGTGGTAAAGAGCAACGTTTTTTCATTGCATAGCGTCTAAGTCTCCTCTGTTGATTTCATAATTAAAATAGGGATTTCTCGCCGCAGTGCGCGATCCCATCAACCCCTAAGCAATTCGCTGGCTCATCCTCTTTCTGAAATTCCCGGCGCGCTTATACACGCTTGACCGCCGAAAACACTTCCACTGCGAAATGTAATCACCCTCGCAATCATGACGACCACGGCGCCAAAGCCCTTTCGCGCGCTTAATCCTAAATTCCTTTTTTTTTGGGCCGGAGGTCGTTCATCTCCCATGTTCCGCATCATTTGGTGACGCTATTGGTGGCCATTTTGACACCACTGCACGCCTCCACATATCTGTTGCACGTTTCTAGGCAGAAAGAGGATCCCCTTTGTTAATCAAACGTCCAGAAGAAGATGGGGCTTGACTGATGGCTAGAGTCTATCAGGGATGGCTTCATCTCACTCCGAGGATCCGGGTTCGAATGCCGGTGGCGGCGGAGATTTTTTTCATCCCTATCTCCAAATGTGTGGTATATAGAGAGGCATATAGAGATGGGTTCTCAGTTTTACCGTTAGAGAATACTCATTTATAGCAGCGAAGCATTAAAAGTATCAGCTGCAGAGTGAAAGGTATAAAAAGCAATGAAGTTATGGTGTTATCGAAGAGTGATATATCAAATGGTTCAAGACGATGACAAATAGAGGAGTCGTATATAGAGCAAAAGAAGTAAAATGATAAATTGTTTGCAAAGAGGAAACAGGAAAACAATACAATTGGGCATCTTTTGGGTTATAGTCATTATTGGTCGTTCAATCCCAAGATTGGTAGACTGTAGCCCTCCACCCTTCTCTATTGCTAGGTCTCTTACTTCCTGATAGCTCTTCTGATAACTATGTACTTTCCTCTTTATTTGGTCCATGAACTTATTCCTCGATCCTCCTCTGGGGACTATTCCCTCTTTATTCCCTTCAATTGCGTTCTCAGCAAACATTTTGCCTCAAAATGTGTCCAATTCATCTGGTTCTTCTTTTCTGTATGGTGTTCCATATAGTCCTCTTCTATTCTATTCTTCAGTAAAATTCATCATTTCTTATTTTTTCCGCCCATTTAATCTTCAGCATCCTCCTCCAGCATCAGACTTCGATGGCTTCTAGTCTGTTCTGGTCAGCTTTTCCAATGGTCCATACTTTGGATCCGTAGAGTGCTACGCTCCACACGAATGATCACACATACTCTTTACTTGCGGCATAGTAGCTATTGAAAAAGAAATTGAAAATTGAATGAATGGGAACTCTTTGAGAAATACCAAGAATGGAACGCATAAAGTAAATTATAATGGGCGTCAATACTGGAAATCATATAGGAAATAAGCGGTTGAAGGGCTAGATTAGCATATTCGAGAGCTATAGCAAACTCGTCTTTAGAAAGATGACTGCTAACGATAAGCCTTGAAGGGAATATGCACTTGAGCAAAGATTGGAGCGCGAATCACTCTCCAGCAGAGTAGTGCAAAATTTTCCAGTGAGTCATCTTCATCACCGCCGGGATTCAAAAGGGATTATTACGAAACACTCGTACAGGTAGATTCAGTTTAACGCATACATTTAGCTTTCGTCTTTGTCCTCTCTTAACATCTTCTCCACTTTATACTGCCCATACTTTTCAACGGAGGTTCGAAATCTTAAAATTGTCGAGCGTCTGCTATTATTTTCCCTTGGCGTATGTTTGCGATTGCCTTGTTTTATTATTCAATTATGTAATTTTATTTGTTATGTAATTGGTATTCTTCAATTATTAGGGACTATTGTAACTTTAAAATATTATTTAGCCACTATTTCGTCTTGGTGAATATTTTAGTAGTCAGATAACAGGGAAGAAATTGAATGTGAAGTGGATGAACAACGAAATTTTCAAGTCAAATAAAGAAAACCTAACCTATTATTGACTCTTCAGTTTCTCATTTACTTTCAAAGCTCTGTAGCCAATGGATGAACCTGAACACCCTCCACTACATCCCTTCGTCTACCCCTTTGACCACATTTTCTTCTGCAAGATTTGCACCCTCATGTTTCTCGATCTTCCGCAGCATCTTCCAATACAGTGATGGGTACCATTGTTCGTGACTTGGCATGTGTTGCAGTGATGGGTAAATTGTCTTTGTAAGTGATTGTTCAAGGAGATGTAACGCTCTGGTTTGGCCACACCTTGAATACACCTCGTGCATTTGCGACGTTGGGCAGAAGGATTTAACCAATAAATAATAAAACACAAAGCAAAGTGGCGCGCTTCGTTAAAAACTGCTAAGAGCGAAAATATAGTGTTTCTCAGCCTTTGTATTGATTAAATCGGGAGCCGCTAGAGACTCGGAGGCGGCGCGCTAGACTCACTTCGCTTGAGAAATTAAGTACATGTGTGTTTCAGGATGATACAGTGAATATTATTTTAACACCATACTACATCTCTAGGTACAGCAGATGTTATAAATAAAGCTAAATAGATTGCCGAATATATTGGTACAACAATTCGTTCTCTCCACACACAGTAAGTTACCATTATTAAATCGGAGCTCCACTGAAAATACACCCATATACACTCCACCATTTCGACTCCCAAAGCTTTTACACCTTTGCACAGCTGATGTATTAACACCCCTTTCTACTTGCACATATGGTAACTCGCAGGGTAGTGGGTACATCTACATCTACATAATACCCCACGAGCCGCCGCATGGGCGTGTGGGAGGTGGTGTTAGTTCACCAGCCGTGTAAAGGTGTATGTTTTTTGGAGGTGAAATGGTGACATGTATAATAGAAGTGTATTTAGTGGAGCTCAATTTTTATTGTGGTCACTTATTGTTCACGGAAAGAACGAGTTTTGGTACCTATCTGTTCAGCAGTGTATCTCTCTTATTTTATCGCATCCGTCAGACCTAGAGATGTAGTGAGGAGTCATGATAATATTCTCTGTGTCACTATGAAAAATATCAGTTCTGAATTTATCAAGCAAAATAAGCCTAGCGTGTGGCCTGCGAGTCTCTACGGGGTCCCACCTTAATCCCTCTAAAAGTTGTGAGACAATATGTACGCTCGCAGCAGTTTTTAACGCTGCGCGCTGCTTTCCTTTGTATTTTATTAATTTTTTTTGGTTAAGTCTAGTTGACCAGGTTCCCAAATGCTCGCGGCGTAAACGTAGGAGGTAATGCTGAGGACCAACTGAGGGAGTCTTCTCTCTCTCTCCGAGACTTTGTTCAGTCTTCACTCATTCTTCACGCGTTCTCTCTTCTCCTCTCGTCCTTCAACCTTACACGAGCCTTCCACCGCCGCAAAGTGATACAATATGCACCCTCCAATCCGGCTCCCAGCATTTACAGAGACCGATTAGGGATCAACATCCACGCTCCCGTGATCCCCGACGGGGGTCGGGCGGGGGTGGCAAACCCTTTACTCAGCGGCCGCGGTTGGAGTCGCACCCTCAGGCGTGGGATGAGATCTGTATTTAACGGTCGCGGATCGCCGACCCCTTTCGCGCCACAGGAGGTTTGAGAGCGCTCAACACCTCCCTCTCTCTCATAGGCAACCCTTCTAGTCTCCCGCCCTATCCCTTCCCCCCCCCCAAGGGCACCGCAATCCAATCTGTTCAGTGTTCCCGCCCCCTCTTTCCCCCATCCCTCTTACAGCCGCAATATAACCTCCCACCCCCACAGTTCAATCTCCACCTTCACGCGAAATCTTACCATTTGCATGATTCATCGACGTGCTTCATCATGATCCCTCAAAACTAGTAGAAATGGGCACTCAACGCGGTGTATGTTTCAGGTTGTTTGTTCTCACGTATGTTTTAAACCCTGGATGAATTTTGTGGAAGATTCCTTTGGTCAGCGGAGGAAATTCCTCAAACTCCCAAATTTGCCCTTCTCCCGGCCTACCAATGATGCCGAAAAGTCAACTCTTCAGTATGGTGTAGCTACCTGAGAGATGTTTTCATTAAAATCAGAGGTTTTACACTGGAATTTCTAGTAATTTCTTGTAAATTGTATCAATTTCGAGCGTGTTTAGTGACTTCGTCATAATTAATGTACTTTTAATACTATTTTGAGAGAATTCATTTGATCAAATGCACTTTGATGTTTCACTTGTTTCTGCTGAAAATCAACACACGTTATACTCTAGTGAAATCGTGAAAAAGGTCATAATTGGAGAAATATGAGACTTGCAAGTTGCCTTTACGTTTAAAGCGAGAAAAATGAAGATCTGGCAGTAAGAAATCATCCGCCTAAATCCTCTTCTTGAAGAAATGAGTTTTGAAGAAAACTGTACTCGAATTGAAAAATCCCATGAGTAGTCTTTCCTTTGACAATGTATTCTCAATTGTAGTAATGTATTAAATAATCGTATGCAGGGTGAATTACCAGCATCCTCCCTCCTCTTACTCTCCATAAGTTTCTGCCTCTTTAAATATCTCAGGTTTCTGTATCTTTTGCTAGTCCCTTCAAGTTAGTAATTCAGATTCAACGGTTTACAACAACAATATGGTTAGAAAAAGAAATATTTCTTCCAACTATGTGCGCTCGATAGACTCTCATAGCATAGTTCAAGTTCAATAGTAAGCCTTTTAGCTCAGTATCAGGCCTTATGAACAAAAGAGAGAGACAATGCAGCTTCGTATGCACTTTGTTGGTGCGTGTGGCTAATCAGGCACAGCAGCTACTTAAATTTGAAGCATGGGAAATGAAAACGGACTAGAATAGAATGTAATGTGTCCTATTACTTTGACAAATGATTCAGTATGTATTCAGCATTTGTATATTTGTTATTAAATATGCATCTTACGGGTGGGCACGCGACAATTGCTTCAAAATGGAAAAATGACATTACAAGTTTGTTACACGAAAAAATAGGCTAAGTTACCGTAGAAGGTATAATACAATCCGAAACTCGAACATGAGCCACAGGTTTGAAGGGAAGTCACTCTATCTGAAACTTTTACGCATACTGACATTTTTAGTGCTACTGATACTAGCAGTTTCAATACCGATCATATAACTGACATGTTCAAATCATCGTCATATCCATAGTATAGAGCTACGATGAGCCTACACAGATTTAGGGGAAGTTTTCGGAGTTACATAAAATTTGATGATTCAAATACATGCAAATAACGTGCAAAATAGATAAATCTTCTAATTAGAGATATTTGAGACGCACAAAATGCAAATATTGTTTTGTCATTTTCGACCGATTGTGTAGACCTGCGGGAAATCTGATAGCTGACCGACAGCTATATCCTTATTGAGGGTGCATATCTTAAACACAGTAAATACGAAGTCAAATCGCTAAGAATTGCTTCAAGGTTTGGTTGATAGGTGATCCAGAAACAAAATATCCTTTCCAAGGCATACTTTACACTAGAAAAAGTGGTGGTTGTTGTTAAACAAAAAAAGGTATGAGGTTAGTAAAGCAGTTTGCCATTGCTTACAAGAATTGTGGAAGAAATATTTTTTATGATTATTTATTCTCCTTGCACAATATGTGCTTTGTTGGTACAAAATGACCGTCGGAACTGTAAGAAAAAATAAGCTGTTCATTCCAAAGGCTACGCTATAGCTATTTCCAAGCACAAGAGAGGAAAATTTAACATCTTTTGGACTTTACGTGTCAAACTGAAGGAAATCTAAAAATTTTTTATCAGTTAAGCACTTATCAGCTGTGGCAAAGAATGCGTAGTGGAAACCAGAAATCAGTTTATAATTTATGAGTATAAGAGAGGAGTATATATTAGTGACCAAATGATAACCCGCTTCAAAACAGCATTCAAATGCAGGAGTAATGCTCTAAAATATGTTAAATGTCGTAGCCTTTGCACCCATCGTAGCTTATTGCGAAAATAGCCTGATACCAAATGAGAAATCATAAATGGCGTCTATTACTTCGACAGGCAAGCAAAGAATGTAAGATAAAATAAATACCGATGTTCAAGCAGTGCCTGGTGATGTAGATAAAAGAGATTTAATGGGGAAAAACTGCTCATGGATGCTGCTGCATGTGTAATGAACAACCAATGATAATCAGGAGAATAATGAGACAAAAATTTTAATCACATATTAAGCCAGTTTGTAGTAATGAGCATCCGGTAGATACTGTTAAGTGCTTTGCTTGTAGCTAAATTTTAAACTAATGATAAATAAATATAATTAAATTAATTTATAATCTTAATTTACAGCTACATAATTACATAATAATAAGAACGATTATATTCATGTTCATCACAGAAAAAACGTCGTTATAGCTATATCACTTTGCATATAGCATACTGAAAAACTATTTCTATCAGAAACATAAGTTTTTCTTATTTTATGCATATTTATACAAGGCACGGGTTGGTTGAAGCTTGCCCATGAGGATTAAAATAAATTCTCAATTTTCGGCCAAATGGGTACCCGGGTACACTGCCATCGAATTTATGGTTAAGGATCACAAGGCTATTTTAATGATAGCATTAGTAGTGATTTAGTAGCGTTCTGATTGATATAAATTAAATTTAGCAATAAGGAAGACAGATAATATGTGACCATTTGTGAAGAATGTCTCACTGATAAATGTATATACATAACAATAACTCCCACGCCTTTTAGTGAAACACCCTTTTCATCGTAAGCGCCATTCTATTCCAGTTGTAGTCATAAAGATAGTCCCATTCTATGCAAAATGTAAGCGTATCATCAAAACACGCATGGACGCACACAATAGCCGGTGAAATTAATGAGCAAGTTGACAAGAGTTTAATGCTGTAATGGTCAAATATATATCTGGTAATTTGCCTCCCAAGCAATACTCATCCACATTGTTCATTAATTAATTTATGTGCGTTCCAACCCCATCGGTCTTGATGAGGTTGAAACACGGCTCATTAAACATTACCTCAACGACTAAAATAGCATCAAGACCCTCTCGTTCCCCACCGTTTTGCAACCTCGTCGTGTGTTGTCTGTGAATTTGCATGAGTTCGATTGTAACCCTCAAATTATGCCTGATACCGACAAGTGCCTTAGTGAAGTTAGAGTATTGGGAAATAATAGCTCGACCCTCCCTATTTTATCTCTAGTTTATGCGTTTATTAATACTACTCCGTTAATTTTTCCCGGTGAAACTCATCTTTGGGGATGAGGGATATTTTCACGTCAATAAGGCTTAAAATATCTACGTAAGGCTCATTATTTAGCTTATTGATCAGTGTGTGATAGCATAGATAATTTAAAATGAAGTATTCGGTCTAACAATGACAATTTTGTGAAATTTAAATAGATCTCCGAGGATTTTAAGGAAAGAGCAACTGTAATTTTTATCACGAAAACACGAGAATGACACCATTATATAGTTAAAGTCATCCCATTGTAAATCTGCTGTCTGACACATACTAGAGAGATTTTATCTCTGATGAAATAGTCCCCAGTAACTAAATCACTGTTCTCTGGAGATTAAATAATTATCATTTGGTTCTATTCCCTCTGTGTTTTAATTCATTGACTGGTTTAAATGCTGAAATCTCATCATTGATGAAAAAATTTACCCATGGTGATGTTTAATTATTATCCGTCTATGGTATTTTTACCCTAAATATAATGTTTTCAGTATCAGGACCAATCAGTGAGCAGGAACATAATGAGGAATACACCAGGTTAACTTACTTTGTTATTCTTTAAGTCATAACTTTGGAATGCCACAGCGTAAATTCGACCATCTTATGTAAGCAATTCGAGCAGCTTTAATGATGCATGTCTAGTAAGTAAGGCTTTGGGTGCTATTCCTAACACTCTCTCACACTTTTCTTGAACTTATCAAAAAAGTTGTCAATTTTTAAGGTGTCAACCCCCACGAATGACCCATGGGACGTTGCGTCATTTTCTTAGCCTTGGTTATTGCTGCCGACTGCAAGGAACTGAAACCGTTTTAAGGTAATCCCATCCGAACTCGACGACTCAAAAAAATTACTGATGATAGTTTGGGCCAGATTTATCCCATGTCGAAGTACAAACCATAATACAATTTAAAAGTTTTTAGCCATTTCAAGATACATGTTGTAAATATTGTATTATAAATTACTCCAAACGTTAGTTAAGTAAGACTCATATCTTATATAATATTTATCTTGGGTCATTTTTATCCCACCTTACCGTTAAAATGTCACTAAAATTTTTTTTTCGATTTCGTAAAATACGTTGTCTTTGAGATTAGAATTCGTTCTGTAAGGTTGAAACATTTATTTTTAAAGTATTTAAGAAATCATGCAAACTACTCTGTGGTTTTTGTGGCTATTGTGTGGTTACAAACTACTGTAAAATTTTGACAAAATATAAGGGCTGTAAATTATTCAAATTTTCAAATATAACCTCTCCGTGGTGTATAGGCGTACTATGTTCCATGAAAAATGGCTTATATTTTTTTTAAATACCTCGAAAAGTAGTGGCGTAAAATGTTAATATTTTGGTGGCTTTAGAAAGGTGAGATATTTTTCTTTGCAATGGAAACAATTCTTTGGATAATTGGTGAAATGATATCTCACTCAAACTATCCCAATTATATATTTTTTTCGGAAAAAAATTGTATGAAGTGGCTGTAAATATTTACGGTCCAACCCCTAATATTGTAAGGTTTTTCAAAAATTCATCATCAACTGAAAAATATTATGAAGGCACACAATTTGCAAGTTACTTCACGAATATTCTTTAAATGAAAACTTTTTCCTCACAAAGTAGCCGACTGCAGCACCATATTTATGAAACTACTGCATATTGCCTTCATTTACGGTAGCAAACCGTTGGTTACTCAAAATATTAATGGGTAAAATTAGCATTTTTATTTTATTTTTAGAGAGCTTTCCCTTCTTTTATACACATTTGATCCAAAGCGTATGCATGTTTTCTCGTTGGAGTTGATGTTTTTCTGCTCATATCCTTAAAAAATGTTTAAAAATATATGCAAAATTTGCCCAAAATAATTGGCTTAAGTATGTGTGAGTGTATA
Organism: Ceriagrion tenellum; assembly: GCA_963169105.1. Lineage (NCBI taxonomy): Eukaryota > Metazoa > Arthropoda > Insecta > Odonata > Coenagrionidae > Ceriagrion > Ceriagrion tenellum. Next base: position 92,052,593 of record OY720639.1, on the reverse strand, counting down.
TATATTTTTATTTCATCGCCCGTACAGTCCTATGACCTTTTCTGAAGGCCAAGATGTCTCCTGTGGGGTTTCTTCAACTCCCTTGGGATCCATGAATAGAGACCCACGTTATCTCAAGCAAGTTTTTAAAATAGTATGGAATTAAGTGGCTGTAAATATTTACGATCCACTCCCTAATATTGCAAGGTTTTTTCAACATTAGACTGAAATAAGGAATTACTCTTCTGCTGTTTGTCTTTGCCAAGCACAATCATGGGTATGTATTATTGCACAATAATTCTATTATTTAAGTGTGTTACAACCTGAAGACGTGGTCAACTTGTAACTTATATTTTCTGATAAATTCATATTCAAATCTTCTAATCTAAATATATTCATTAGTTTACATTTAAATCTTCAAATTTAAGAGATTTTTGGAATATACAGAGTAAAATCAGCATGCAGAGGGGTACTTTTGATTTTTATCATAAAAAACTCCTTTTGTTTTAATCAATACTATTTATTTCATAAAACCGACCCGAGTTTCGAAAAATGTGCCATCATCTGGGTTGTCATCTGGACCCGAATGATGGCACAGTTGTGGTGTTGAAACCTGGGTTGGTTTTATTAAATAAATAGTGTGGATTAAAACAAAAGGAGTCTTTTTATGATGAATGTTAAAAATTCCACCAAGTAAAGCAGGATGCGATTACTTATATTTTAATTGTAGTGTAAGATAAGATGTTCATTAAAGGTACCATTTTGCGATTCGCTGAATATTTTTCATAACTTGACTTGAGTGGTCATTTACCTTAGGTAAATCAGTCCGGGCAAACATTCTCGGGGAGCGCGATAAATACTGTGCTTCAACCAGGGGAGAGATCTGAATGTCCATGGCCCGCCCTCCATCGAAATACTTCCGGTAGACCTTTTTTTACTCGCGTCGGGTCGCTGCGTGAATGGGTCACTATATATCTTCGCAGACAACAACGCAACGCACTGCTCAGCGATGCCCAAATTTCGGACCATCAATCGAGAAAATTCTCTCTTTCCCGTGAGCGACGGTGTAAGAGTCTAGGAGAGGGGGAGTGAGGTAGTTCCGGGTATCAGAGAGAGAGAGAGAGAGAGAGAGAGGGGCTGGCCCTAATCCGAAGGCAATGAAGCACGTGCAATCAATCAAAGTGTCCGTGGCAGACGAGAGATTTTGGAGTAGGCGGTGGGGTGCATGGAGAAATAGAGGAATCGAGTTAGGCAGTGTGACGGGAGAAGGGGTTGAACGCGGTTGGGAGGGAAACCTATCCCCGCTCCGTTTTCCGACTGCAACAGTGCATCCTAATGCGTCTGACTATCCCTCCTAGAGATTACTTTTCGGAAGACTCTGGTTTTCCTCTTTTTGTACATACATATACAGAGACGTTGCCTGGGCTTTTTCTCGGTGAGGGTGGGTGGTCCAGGTTGAGTCTTAGTGGTGGGGAGTCGGGGGGTGAGACATATTTGAAAAATAGAACGCAAATTTGTTTGGTTCGGAGAGTAAATGGCACGGTTGTAACTGCGGTGTAGCAGCTGATGTGTATTTGATATATATTTATGATCTTATCTGATTGTTTACTATATCGACATCCATTGATCTAGGATATTCTCTCGAGGAAAGGTCGTACAAGTAATAAGACAGCAATTCTTGACCAACGTTTAGGAATGTAATTCATTTATTTTTAAATTTTATATATTAGGTAGTTCTGAGATGTGTTGTGGTCGATCTTCAGAGAACATGTTTTTTGTAGCCCTGATGATGGAATGAATTACGTTCCGAAACGTTAGTCAAGAATTGCTGTCTCATTACTTGTACGACCTTTCCTCGAGAGAATATCCTAGATTTTATCCGAGCACACTCCTAACAAACACACAAAACACACAGCGTATTACATTTGATAATTAAAAATATACTAGTCAAACATGACGCGGTTGATTATATCAAATCATCATTTTTCATTCTTATAAGGCAAGGGCTCGTTTGTTTCTATTAGTTAGAGGGTAACTTTTCATTCATGCCTCTGTTTTACAGCTCTTCTCTTCTTTCTGATATAATGTCTCTCTCATTCTTCTCACAATTCTCTATTGCTGATTATATTAATATGTCCATTCCACTCACTCCTTTGTGAAGCTGTACACTAAGTTACTGTCTTAATCAGACAAGACTCTCTAAATCTCTCATTTATTTCTGTTTTCAATGATTAGTGATTAGTAACATCTTCAGCACTATCATTATTATCACCCAAGTTGTCAACAGTAGATGGAGAAAAAAATATTCGAAGGAATGGAACTGAGATTCGGAGCAATGGAAGTGTGGTATAAAAGTGTGGTCTGCTTGAATATTGGTCGCCACTTTGTGCACATTTTTACATATAAGTATTTCCAAAATTTCACCCATTATTCTCCGATTCACCATTTATTCACATTACATTTCTTCCGAGCTCATCATTTTCCTACACTCCCATCTTCATTGCCTTGTCTTTCGGAAATGTGTTCTATTTTTCTCGGATCGAAAGCTTTTGCAGATTGAGCGGACAATACCCCATGCGACTCATTCCAAAAACCTCTGGACCATGCATACCCCGAGTGCGCCTTGATCCCTATTACCGTCCTCCGAAACACAACCCCTCTGTTTGGTTCTCGGACTCACGCTAATGGATTGGTCACTTTGCTCCGGACCATTAATTGAGTAATTTTTTGGCCATCCTACATCATCCTGCTTGGAGATGCCCTCTTGCCTTTCTGCTCCTCCCTCCGACTGTTTCCCCGAGGACCGGAATACTGGGAGTAAAAAATTCTTCTCCCGGATGGGAAATTCATTGAGTGATGAGGCTTATGCATTCAGTAGGGGGAAGTGGAAGAGTGACCGGAAAGGGGCCTGCTTTTTGTGTTATTTTTGCATCAATTTCCCGAAGGAGAGTCCTGTAACATTTCATGGCTCCAATTCTCTTTTCTTTTAATTTGACGCCAATTATTTTAAAACGTGTATTTTAAAACGCTTGAAAGACTGGATTTTATTTTAATGTTCTTGATGAATAGCGTCTGATCGATTCGGCCTATTGACAATGACTCTAAGAACTGCAATTGATCTAAAGCTCAAGATTTTTCCCTATTAGGTGATGTCACAGCATTCTGATGTCTGATAATATTAATCTATTCAGCCAAAGAGACACATCATAAGGCAACGGATCCAAGTTTTAATCTTTGGAGTTTCTCAAGAAACATACAAGTTTAACCCTTTCCCGAATACCGAAATCATCATTGGTTGTTTAATGCTAAGATTGTTTATGCATCATTACAATTTCCTTTCCGGAAACATAAAATATCATTACAATTTCATGCTATGGCTGCTATGTCGTTTGCGAAGCATAGCTTACGTATTTATTCCCCATTTATTTAAATTCTGTTCAGTCCAATTTCTTCAGCTTCTCGATTTTGCCTCCTCTAAGTACATGTTGAATAGTGCTGGTGTGAGGTTGTATTCAGAGTCCTCTACATGATCGAGGGGAAATATCCAGATAGGAGAAATCCTAAGAATGGTGGACTATGGCCTGCCAATCTTCAAATTTCCCTATCTAATGCTAGTTTCATGGAACCATGGCATCTTTTTTAAGTACTTTTCTCTTTATTTGGTCCATGATCTTGTTCCTAGGACTTCCTCTTGGGGATTTTCCCTCTATTTACCTTCAGTTATGTTCGTTACAAACCCATTTAGCCTCAGAGTGTGTCCAACCCATCTAGTTCCTCTTTTCTGTGTTGTGGTATTCACATAGTCCTTCCCTCTTATACTCTTCTGAAAACTTTATCATTTTTAACTTTTTCCGTCCATTTGACCTTCCGCATCCTTTTCCAGCCTCAGGGTTTGAAGGCTCCTAGGCTGTTTCTAGTTGCTTTTCCAATGGTCCATGCTTCTGATTGTTAAGAGAGCTACGCTTTACAGCAACGCATTCATAAAATCAATAAAATCAATGGTTGGCGAATTCACTTTGTGGAAATTACGATTCATGTTAAGAATGAAACCAACTTAGTTTTTTTCCACCAAAATATTTAAACCACAAATCAACCGGTTTCTCCTCCTCACCTCCATCCCCGTAGTCCTTGAGCCTGGCGTCACCACCTGTTTGTTCCTTCCCCTGCAGTTTTCCCTATCACCTCAAAACTTACTCGCCTCTCATCCCCCCCATTCTTTCAGCCATCTCCCTCTCCTTGAGATCTCTTATATAAACTGTGCTATCTCTAGGTATTTTACTCCGTAATCTTGATAATGGCCTGAAAAGGCCGAAACCGCTTGATTTGTGGTTTAAATATATTGGTGAAAAAAGACTAAGTTGGTTTCATTCTTAACATGAACATTTTCATAGACTATTTTATAGTCTGTAGTCCTACCTCCGTTGAGCACAGCAGATTTCTTTTAATCATCTTATACCACTGTACTTTTTCCGTCTCACCTGATGGTACTTTTGAGATGTACGAAGGAAATCACTTTATGTCTGATTTATCTCTATGCTGTATTATCAATTCATTGCATTTTGTGACCTTAAAGCATCATTATAATTTCTTGCTATGACTGCCATGTCGTCTGCAAAGTATAGCCTATGTCTTTATTCCCCGTTTATCTAAATTCTGTTCAGTCTAATTGCTTGTGCTTCTCTTATTGTCTCCTCAAAGTACACGTTGAACAGTTCTGGTGAGAGGTTGAATCTCTCTACATTGCGCCAACTAAACTACAAAATCTGATGTTGGAGGAAGATACAAGAGATAAAATGGACGGAATGGCAATTGAATGATGAAGTTTCCAGAAGATTTGAAAAGGAAAGGGTTTTGGGATTCCGTACAAAAAAAGCAATGGATTGGAGACACCCTGAATCACAATGGTTATATAATAAATGTAATTGAAGGAAAAATTGAGGGGGATGTTCTCAGAGGAAGAACCAGGAATAAGTACATAATGTAACGTTATCGCCTCCGAAGGTTAGCTTGGGCGGTGGGTAAACGAAATAACGACAAAAATAGGGGGAAATTTGTTGGGCGCCAATGCGAGAAGGATGATGGAGGAATGCTTCCGCTCGCACACGGAAGGGAATAGAGATATATACATATATATAAGAACAAAAAAAAAGGGTAGCGACTGGAAATTCGGGCACAAGTAGAAGGCATAATTCTGTAATAATAAGGAAAAAATTGGAACGGACTCACTCGCCGATACCCCCGATCGGACGCCAGGATACCTCCGGCCCAGTGATTGCCGCAGGCCCGACTCTCTCGATCCTTACTCCACTCGGGACTCTCCTGTTTTCCCCTCAGGCTGGCCTGACACCAACCTAACGCGCCCGACAACGACGACCTCCCCGGCTACCCAGTCAAACAAAAACAAAACCCGTACAGCGGGCGCAGCCGGTCCGTCACAATAAACCAAATAAAGAGAAAAATTCATATGAAGAAATCCCAGGAACTATGGGAACTAGTATTAGATAGAGAAGGATAGAGGGCTGCAGTCAACCAGTCCTAGGATTGAGCGACCGATGATGATGGACATTCCAATAGTTCATCAATCACTCATGGTACTAAACCTAAGCATCCGGAAAAAGAACAGTAGCTGCCATATATGTTTTATATACAGAACTAAGTTATTAAAACAGATTAATGTGAAACATTTAAATGGATAACCAATACTTTAAATACTTCACCATCTCGATCCCCGAAACTTTCCTCCTTTCTGTCATCATTTTAATTCTTTTCATATATCTTTAGACACAATGTGATTCTTTTCCCATATTCTTGACTTCTAAGTGAATTATCAGTGCCAACATAATATTCTCGGCAAATGGTAGGTTTTTAAGGTAATTTCTTCTCTTCTTTCCCATTTGAAACTTCTCTATCCTACTATTTTAACTTGTAACATCGACTACCTACTTTCTCCTGGTCTTAAACTCATTAAACTCACTCAATGTATTCCTTTTTTAAGGAATTAATTGTTTTCTGACATCTACTCACGAGTATATATGTCTTTAACGAGTATCTTTGGCAAAGAAATACTGCTATCATAAGCCCTAATGGAGAAGCCAGCTTTGTTCCTAAAACTCATCAAAGAAAGATATTTTGCTATATCTGTAGTCCTAAAAATGTCCCATAAGCTAGTGTAAAATGCAATTTATGAGTAAATATACTAAATGTCTGTTGCAGTAGTATTTACAGCAACTCTACCAGCCATTCACAGGTGGGAAGAATTTGCAAATTTTACAGATCTAATTTTGATTGCCACAAATGATTTTTTTCCATAATTTATTTCACATATTGACCATGGAAATTAACATAGCATCGTTCTAATGTTTTATAATAAAGACTCTATTTTGAATATTGCCGGATCCATCATTAGAAAAACCCCGAAATGTGTTGGAAAACGGACACCGCTACCGGTGGCAAAGCATGGGGCTCTCAAATTAATTTTTTTAAATTTCAAAATGAGTAGATCAGATCGGCAGTATTGGCAATTAGTTTTTCTCTTTAACTTTACTTCCTTTTCATTTATTTTTTTGCGTAAATATGAGATTATGGAATCCAAAATCTGTATTTCTGGGCCTGTTATTGATCCGTTGCCAGCAATTTTGGCACGTTTCAATATTAAAATCAAGGAAACTTGAGCTCTACGCCCTCATAATCGGATAAAATTTAGGTAAAATACTCCAACGGCCTTATTAATGCACACCACTCGTCAAATAAGGAAAATATAATATTTACTGTGTTGGTTTAACGAAAATGTCTGGTGTCAACCACAGCCCCTCGACCAGAAAACCCTTATGTGGTGGTTTACGGAAATGTTAATTCCTCATCAGTGACCACTCACAGATACACACACTCAACCAACAATGGGATCCTTCACAAGGCTAAAGTGAATCTGTTAAGGATGTCCGGTTTATAACCTCAAACACACTATCTGTGAATTTTAATGGGAATTAAATTCCACGCCAGGGTCAAACATAGAGAAATCACACTCACACGCACTCAGAAAATCACCCAAGAATGACAAGACAGGAAAAGTCGAGGGCATGCGTCGAACACGCGCATTTCGCCACAAGATGGCCCTCTTCAGCGTATTGAAGGAATTCAATTAATTACGGCCGTTGGAAATGTTTTACCTAAATTTGTTTCTTTTTCAAAAAACTAAGTAACTAGCCGCGTAGTAACTTTAACTGAGTCACCCGCTGGTGATCACTCAATTATGTGAAATTCACAGAGGAAAAAATCATTCGACTGGACTGGGAATTGAACCTAGATCCTTCGATTTCGCACCGAGTGCTCTAAGCAATTTAATTTAATTTAATTGGTTAGAGCACTCGGCGCAAAATCGAGGGATCTGGGTCCGATTCCCAGTCCAGGCGAATGATTTTTCCTCTGTGAATTTCACACAATTAAATTTGTTACATTTAAACATGACCGACTGAACATTTCTATTATATCTTTTGTTATTTCTTGCATACTATCTTTCCTCATATTACCATCCATTTCATTTCTTCCGCATTGCATTTCCAATGACATTATCGAATCGCAGTAAAAATCAATCATTAATGCATCTTTACCTAACGAGTGTGTTCGATAGATTACTGCACGTACTAGCTAAGGGTTTTCCATTACGGAATCGTACCTTTCGGGAGCCTAATGACCGTGAGCATAAAGAGCGGGCCACAGAGAGAAGGGAAGGTAATCCTCCTTCCCCGAACGAATCACCTCTCTTCCCGCCTACTTCCCACAGCTTACCGGGAGGGTGGGAGGGGGGGGGGACGAAGGGAAGTGAATCGGCCGTCCACCCGGTTTTTGCCCGATGCGGCGCTGTCGGCGCAGGCGTTCCGGGCAGACGACCCTTCCGATCGTATCTCCCGCAAAACTCCCAGTCTGCTCCTTCCCCTCGTTATCCACTCCGGGTATCCCATTCCCTCCCTCAAAGTCGCCAGATCGAGTCTCTGTCTCCCAGTCCTCGTTTCTAGCGCCGCAACCGGATGGTTAAAACGGTCCATTTCCTCTCCAGCGGCCTGAGAACGGACCTCGCGGGCGGGAGGGTTGAGAGTTCCAAAACAGATTAGCTGTTGAGAGATGATAATGGCTCCTTGTTCCCTGGGAGAATCAGGAACCTTTCCCTCCTTGCTGAAGATAGGTAGGTATACTTTTTTCCATACCCGTGATGTTATGGGCACATCCATATATATTATTCAGAGGGAAAAGGAATTGCGGGGATCGGGTTGGTGTGGTGGCTAGAGTACTCGCCTACCACATGAGCGGCCAGGGTTCAAATCCCTGCAGAGGTAGATGTTTTTCAGAGGGAACCCAATCCCTACTTGAGTGTCTTGTGGAGGGCACTTCAAGTACAGTACTCAGTCTGTCGGATGAGACGTTTAACCGTGGTCCCCTTGGCGCCTTTCGTTAAGAGCAGGATAATGCCGACGCCGGGTTTCTATCCACCCTTCCTCCCTTACCTATCCCCTATAGCGCAAATGACCTTAGTTGTCGGTCGCGTCCCCAAATACCTAATCCAATCCAAAAAGAAATTACTTAATAATTCACCGTTCGAGTTAAAATAGGAGTGCGAGAAATCAATTGCAAATTTTGAGATTTTTCGAAGGTGAATGGAGATAAAAGGGAAAAATTTATTTGGAATTGGTCAATGATTACCATTGTTTACTTGGTCATGATATTGTTTCTCCAACCCTGTTCCTTTGAGGTATAGGATACTGTGGGGTGTTTCGTTTTCCTCTGTGGCCAATGAAAGACAGTGGATACGATGAACTGATCTCCGATTGTAAATATCAGAGAAGTCAGATTACAAATCCTTCGGCAACGACATTTAGAGTAGGTATAACTTGCGTTTGCGCATTGAAGGGCAAGAATGTGCTATGAGCTATACTAATGAATGGTAATAACAAATCATAAATGGGAAATATTGTTCTTTATATACCTCTAATACAAATTATTTTACCTTTACATTTTCCTCGGGTACATTTATTACGTCCTAGGTTTCGCTTGTTTTGATATCATGGAACCATTTTCCTCTATTTTTTGGTTTAGCAGTGAACTGCTGTCATCTCACATTCCTGTGACTTAGCAATAATGTTGTTGCGGAGGCTTCCGCGGTTATTTAATGACCGACCGTATTCTGTCCGGGTTTTTGCCGCGTCGATCCATTTTTGGGGGACACCAGTTTCGCCTGCCTTCCAGCTGGCTTCGTCAGGTCCTAAATGAAATGCAGATCTTTTTCTTCACGGTATTTGTCAGGTGCGCGCTCATTGGCCGGATGGGAATTCGAAAACGATTGTTGGAAGAGCCGTTTAAACGTTGAAGCTAGCGGATAGCCGTCTTCTCTATTAAAGTTCCCTGTGTTCTTCGCTATTTCGATAGCTTCCCTTATTAGCCGAGGGAAATACTTAGTATTTAAAGTATTTCCCTCGGCTAATAAGGGAAGCTATCGAAATAGCGAAGAACACAGGGAACTTTAATAGAGAAGACGGCTATCCGCTAGCTTCAATGTTTAAACGGCTATTCCAACAATCAATTTCGAATTTCCATCCGGCCAATGAGCGCGCACCTGACTAATACCGTAAATAAAATGATCTGCATTTCATTTAGGACCTGACGAAGCCAGCTGGAAGGCAGGCGAAACTGTTGTCCCCCAAAAATGGATCGACGCGGCAAAAACCCGGACAGAATGCGGTTGACTTAGCAATAATAATGAATAATTAACCCGTGAAACCAGATACATCTATTATGACGTAAATCACGTAATAGATTTATCTAGTTCCAATTTCGATAATAACCAAATTTTTATCTATTGCTCATTTGGCTATGAAAATATGCATATAAGGAGAATCAACGGGACATAATCAACTACAGATCATAGCAGTATTTAAGCATGTGCAGTTGATAGTCGCCACCTCATAGGCAAAAAGACTTTAAGGACGTTTAACGCGAGACTCAGTTTAGTAGAGAATATTGAGCTAAATCCGGCACAAACAAATACAGAGTATAAGAGTCTCAAATGAAGAGTCCCATACGACTTTATCTTAATTTCCTGAATCAGGTGCAGAATACATTAAGTTTGTTCATATTTTTTGTACAATAATTGAGACTTCTAGATTATAACTTGCACTTGCACATTGAAGAACAAGGTATTATTTGATGTGATATACTAATGAATGATAATGAAAAATCGTACATGGGAACTATGCTTCTCAATATTCCTCTACAACTAATTATTTTACCATCAAAACACGTGAAATTTATGCTATTACTTTTTCATGGAAGCATGAAAAATACATGGTGAAATAATTTCTAGTTAATTTTCTAAATGAATTACTTCTTATTTAAATGAGATGAAAGTATCCTTAAAAAATGACGCAGGTTTTAGTAACATCTGTAAAAATGATTTATTTTTACCTTCCCTGTTCCTTTGAGTTATTGGATACCGTGGGGTGATTAATTTTCCTCTATCGCAAATGAAAGACCGTGGATACGATGCACGGGATCTCCGAATGTGAACATCAGAGAAGTTAGATAACAGATCCTGCGGTGACGACAAGGGTACCCTTTCCTGTCGGCCATATGAAAGAGGAAACTGGGCCACGGGAAGATCGAATGCTGTTTTGATGCAGTTTACTCTTGTTTACCCAGCTTAGCCGAGCAGATTAACCGCGGCAAAATTTCATCCCCGAGTCTCTCCATTAGTCTTACCGTTAAAGCACGGAAAACTAAAAAAAAAATGGATCGAATTGCTGCTGTGAGTAAAAGATAAGCCTGCCAATAAGATTTATATGGTTCCAATTTCGATAATGGCCAAATTTTTATTTGTATTTTCCCCAAACAATATACTGTGTCGATTGCTCGTTTAGCGGAGGAAAATTAGCATTCGTTCAAGTACTTAGGCCGATGTAGGTTTCCCTGAAAAAATATATTGAATTCGTATAAATTAGGACCATTTGATTTGATATATTCTTAGCTTAATCGTTTTAGGTCTTTTAAACCATTTCCACCACACGGCCACCATATCTGTTCTTACTTTGTATTTGCCACCTTTGCACACCCAAGAAAATCTGTGGATATCCTGTGCCAGCCATCATTTTAAACACAAATGCACTGACAAATCATCCACAACGTTAAACATCATATGCTATACGCATAGGGAATGCAATAAAATAGGCACATTAATAGTGAACTTAATTGGGTTGAGAAGACCTCTATTGAAGGAAAAATACAATCGGAATTGATCGACCTAGGTTGAAATTTACAGCCTAAAATAGCGTACCATAGAAATTCTGCGAGAGTAGGAACGGTAGAGGATAGAGAAAAAAAATACTACCGGAAACCATTTATTATAGTTAAGCCAAAACAAGGGAGCATAAAGAGACCGTTAGATGAAATAAATTACGGTTGTTGTTCTATAGATTTGAAGTAATTTTTTAAGCAAATATTTTGCAGAAAAACTCACGACTTGAGAAATATTGAAAATCTCATTGATGAAAATCAATAGCCGCCATAAAAATTTTGATGACTCGGGCAATATTTGAAGGTACCAAAACATCGCTGATAAATCAAAAGTAGAGCAAATTTCTCCAGTACAATACTATAGTATGACCGTGGTTTCGCTTGTTATAACATCACTTTTACTCTATATTTTGGTTTAGCAGTGTACTACCGCCATCTTTATTCCTATTTTTTAGCATTCATAATGAATAATTTACTTATAAATCAACTCATGTGAACTATGAATGTCCATTTTCAGGACTCTAAAAAAATTGATCGCAAAAATATATTTACTAATATGTGTAAAATTAATCGTCATACCCAGTGGGGAGAGACCATGCAGAAGATATGAACTAATTCAAAAGTAGTCCACAACTGAATTATCCTGAGTATACAACCGGAGAACGTTCATTGAATGTTTAAAAGTGAAATGGTAATTTTAGACTGTTCATAGATCGTTTGTTTCCAGTCCACAAAGCATAATTAAAAAAATTTCCCTGGTTGAACATTTAAGAACCTCTTTAAACCATGTATATTTGAAATTTCCAACGACAATATTCATCCTAAATTCTAGGAATATTGTAACATACCATACGGGATTATACCAAAAATAATAAAAGCCTATAAAAAAATAAAAATAATGAACCTGGCTATATATTTTTCGCTCTCTCTTTGGACCTAATGAGTAATTTAAAAAGTAAATGCTTGAAATATCGTCATTTTACCAAGCATTTTTAGTTACATTGACACGAGAAGTCTGGAAAAAATGTGCATATGAAGTCTCCGATGCATTTATAAGGATCCCACATTAAAACTATCAACAATTCATATTAAATGATATTTGTTCACAAGTAGTTCAAATGAAAGCCATTTCAAAAGAACTATTATCTAACATTCCTTCCGGGTTCATATGTTTGAGTGCCTTTTGAATGATCATGTTTCCTCCTTGAATGATCTTTGATCGTTGTAATAGTGCTCACTGAACGTTCTTTGACCATCTTTTGGACAATAAATTCCTCACTGGACAGCTATGAAACTCGTACAATCCAACATAGCAACAACATAGGAAATTTCTTTGGGTCGCAAGCCATCGAAGCTACTTCAGTAAGTTTTTCCACCTCGATCAGTAGAATAAGATACGAAAGTGAAGGTAGGTCTTCTATGATTTTATCGTTTCAAAATAACTTGACATGTTTGCACTTCCAAAAGCACCGCGAAATGGATCACATTTTTCACAATTGGAAACAATGAGAGCGTTATTATTTTGTACAATAAATGACATTGGTCACCTAAAGAAAAAATAGGGCTATTTCCAAGATTTGATAGATTTACAGAAAGAGTTTCAATCATATTTTAACCCATGTTAACCTAGCGGTACCATACGGTACCAGTTGTAATAATTTTGGAACATATGGTGTTTGTATCTCCGATAGGCATTGGAGACCTGTCATTTACTTTTTCATGAAGATGGGCTACTAAAGAGATGTCAAGAAATCAGAAGTCGGTCACCTCGAGGAGTATTGTAAAACGGATGTCAAAACGCTGTAGGGGTGGCTAGTTTGCGGTAGGCCTCTCAAGATTTGGCGAGAGTGGACCAGAAAGAGGACAGACTGACAGTTTTCCTCAGTATCTCCATCCCCGCTCCTTTACCTCCATTCTAGACCACAGTACCTCACCCTTCCTTTCCTTTGGTTGAAAGAAAACAAGCTCTCTACACTGCTATATCTAAATTTAGGATGGTGCAAAACTTGGCAGATGAGGCGTTTCCCGCTACAGTGGTTTTTTTCCATTGGGAAATGTATTTTTCCCCATTGGGAAATGTATTTTTTCCCTCAAGGAATGCAATTTGTCTCTTCTTTGGGTTGTCTTCCCTTGGAAATCATAATGCAAACGGTTCCCCAGGGTAATTAATGGGTGATGTTGAGTAGCTCTTCAAATCTAAGAGAGCTTTAAGCCTTCCAAACTTTTAAAAGTTAGTGTAAGCATTGTTTTAAGTAACTTATATGTGTAAATGTTAATATATATTTATATACTTTCAATGGATTGGATATTGAGGGTGTGTGGATTTATGTTAGGATAACCCAGTGTCTCAATATTTAACACCAGACCAGTGTCTAGTTTTTCTGCCAAAAACTTTTTTAAAAGTAAACTTACACGATGGCGATGAATGAATATGACTACCTGGTTTTTGTTCGATAGAAAATTTAACTAAATTTATTTTCCCTATGTCTGCATTGTAAATAAATAGCTAAAAATGTATAGTTTTACCGATTGTGTGAGCCAATTTTTTCACAAAAATTAAGTGCATCTGGTTAAAATCTTTGTTATGGCTTAAAAGGTCATCGGTTGAAGAAAAAAGTTCTGAATAGCATTCATTAATTTTATCATGTAAAAGGCATAGAAAGAGACGATGTAGTTTATGCAAACTTTTACAAGTTTGATGGCTTCAGGCGTATCTTCATTAAAGCGGCTCATGTCCAACTTAAATAAATAAACACGGGCAAAGAACATTTCTTTTAACAACAGAAAAATAAACATGTCTTAACGGCCAATTACTGGCATTTTACTCCATTTTATTTTATTTGTTGCAGTCAGTTACAGTTTGTTTAAGGTCCCGCAGAAAGATCTCTAGGCAAAACAGGAAGGAGAGGGATAGGAATGGTAAGTAGAGACAGATTGCCAAAACCATGAGTCAGGCCGTCACAATGGATGCCTGTACGAGTTTTATATTCCTATTACTATAGCCAACCACATAGTTGCCTGAATGGCTTTTACACCACCACAATTCCAATATTTGTGCTTCAAAACTATTCAATGAATAGGAAATGGGATTGAATGCACCTAACCAAACTCAAAATATTGGATTTCAATAACTGAATCTTATAATGAAGTAAACTAAACCAGGTGGAAAAGGAAGAAACTTCATGTTTTATACAGTATGACAAATTTTAAGAATACTCGGATAAACCAAGTAATAACATTTGCGGTGTCTTACCCAAGTGTACATCATCATTGGTTATGAAATCCTAAAATTTGTTGACTGCAGTTCTCGACCATTTCCTGTCTAATTCTAGTTCCCTTAATTCTTGGTACCTTTCAATGTATTTCTGATACATCCTGATACATACCACTTTTCTAATTTCACCAATAATACGCAACTCTTTGATAGATGATTATACTTACTCCTTGATAGGACTCCACACGAGGTGTTGCAGTCGCGTCCAACCCATTTCCTCCCAACCACCTAACTATGAGAGCACGATTTAATTATTCGTTAAACTTTTTTCTGTTTCATATTTTTGCTGGTTATTCCTGTCCAACGATTTAGATGGAACGATTTGATATATTTTTTATGTATCACAAACTTGTTTGGAAAAAATTAGTCACTATATTAACCGTATTCTCTTCAGGTTTCCGCCGCGTCGATCCAATTTTGGGGGACAACAGTTTCGCGTGCCTTCCAGCTGGCTTCTTCAGGTCCTTAAATAACCGCGGAAGCATCTGTACCAATTTTAGCCCCTATATTGACTGTGCTTTCGGCAGCCAAGGTGTATGTGTTGGCAACAAGTATGCATTGCAATGCAACAAGTATGTAAGTACCTTTTAAAATTATCCCATACACCATTCTATAAATTCTTTAGAGGCCTTCTTCCTAGATTCGCATGGTTCCAGGAGGCTCTGTAATGTCTAGATTGCTACATATTCCATTACGGTGGTTATTCAACGAAAACTATAAAAATACACTCGTGTTGTAAGAACCCTAGAAGAAAGTGTTGGCGTACCACTTCAGTAGTTCATGTGTCAGCAGAACATAAATTCCATGTTTTACTCATATTTGAAACACTGGATGGCAATATATCTTGTCCATAGAAAAATAAATGGCCTTTTATCTTAGGCTTTTTGCGAAGACTACTGGTAACACTTGCATCTCATCCCTATTAGTAATATTTGCATTGGGAAAATTTCAAAGGTAGGGCACGGTCTGAAAAACAATTTTCATCTTCTCACCATCCAAAGACGTTGTAAATTTTATCTATTTTATAATTCAAAAATCCAAAAATATATCGCTAATATGCATTAATTTTCTGGATCTCTCAGTTTCATTTTCAAGACAAATATGTCAAATCGTTTCCAAACGATAATACCACTCCGCAGGTTATAGGAAACATTTTGAAAACATTAAGTCTCTGGATTTAGGTACTCTAAATATTTACATTTACTTCCCTAATAAATGCATATGAATATTAGCTGGTGAAGTTAAATAAATTTTGTACTCCCACACAGTTCATTGGTACCTATTATCGACCGGTTCGAGCACTTTGGAGTCATGATCTAGTTTTAGCACAGTTCTTTCTTATGGTAAGTTCGAATTTATATCATGTTTCGGAAAATAAATTGGAGGAATCAGCCGTTAGGGTGACCAAGTTGGGGAAAACTAAGGATAAAGCGTCAGCCTAAAGGTCTACTTCAAGCAACTATCTTGGAAAGAGTAGAGAGGTAATAAGAGGTTAAGAGGTGAATTGTGCAGTAGCATGATCCTTTTCAACGAACACACACGCACGTACTTAGCGTGAGTCATAATTTCAAAATTTTACATAAAATTCAATATAGTGTCCTTTCCGTAGGACTGTAAAATTTCAACTTTCTAATTAGATAAATGATTATCAGATTGGTATTAATCCTTTGAATTGACATTAAAGTGTTATACCGCCTCCCTGACGCATTAATTTGAGGTGTATGGTCCAAAAAACATCACATTTTTAATTAAGATTGTTGTTCTTTATTCGCATACAAAATAACATGTGCAAATAGTAGCACTCTAAAGCCTTTCATTACATATTTTAACTCTAAAACTTATTGAATTTTACCAATATTTACAACTATTTGTGCCATAGTTTATTTTTCTTTAATTCAACATGTATTTCTTATTTTTACAAGAAAAAAATACCAAAAAACTTTCGTTTTTGCTGATGAAATACCTGCAATTCAAAAAAAAGTAATCCTCAAATATTTTTCACCGTGTATAAAATACTAAAACAGGAGGCTACACCAATAATCAGTTCACAATGGTGACAGTGATAGCTTGGTTATTTCCCTCTTGCGTCTCTCTTTTGGCAACATAGGAGACACCGGTCGGGGTTTCAATCGGGGTCGGGATAACAATTAGCTGTGTGTAATTCTCAAAGGTCAGAAAATTTTACACTCTAATATGAACTTAAAATCCCGATCTCGCGAGCCATTAAAGATGAAAGCACGGATAGTTGGTTCATTTTTGTCTCATGAGGGCTTCATTTTTTTGCGATGTTTCATTAAAATTTATGGCCACCAAAACTCAGGAGCAGGGTCTGATAAAATTTCACACAGAATATACTATTTTATTTATCGAATAGAGTTTTCTTAGATCCAAAATTGCCGGGAAGTTTTAAAAATATTCGAAAATTTTCGAAAAATTCAGCATTTTTTGTGGAGCATCTGAGGAATACGACCAGATGACATCAATTATTTAGTCTGCAGTTTTCATTTCTTAAAATAATAGAGCAGAAGTAATGGTCCAACCAAATCGCTGGCCATTAACTTCAGCACATTTTCATCATTTTAATTCTATTACATTAGTCATTGTTGGCATATTTCGTAGTAGGGCGAGGGAATTTATGGGGCGTAGCCTTCAAGAATATAGATTTATATGTTCTCGAGAGTTGCGGATCGCGTGGAGTCGTCGCAGAGGAGCAAAACATTTCGGCGTCAGCGGTAAAGCATTTGGACGGGGATAACCGACCCGAAGAAGAGACGCGTGCGACCGTGGACTCTCGGCTATCCCTCTTGACTTCTGAGGAGCACTAACGAGCGGGAGGGTCGGAAAAAATGCTGAAAATAAAGTGAGAGGATAGCAGAAAAGGAAGCGGTGGCGAGTAAGAATCGTTTCGCAGAAGGATCCAAGGAAATACTCCATTCCCGCTCCCCAACCCCATGAGGAGAAGGGGCGGCACACCTCCGCAACGCTGGCCGAGAGTAGCCCATCCCTGCCAGCCAGGAAAGAGTGCGCAAATACACTCCCACCTCCTCTCCGGCGCATTCATCTCCCTTCCTCCTCCACCACATCCAACACGCCGTCCCCCTTTTGTCTCTCCAACTGGACGGGCCAATTCATAATAGGCCCGGCCATCCATTGCGCAGGAGCAATGGGGCAATTGAGCGTCAACCTTTTCATCCGAATGACTTCAACCGCAACTCCTGCCTCCCACACTCTTCCTTGGTACGCAGCATGATGAGTGAGCAGAAAACCAGCCCTTCCTTCAATCAATCCAATTTTACTTCAAAAGAATAATTGTTAATAATACCAAAATACACCTCATTCAACCATCGTTTCACTAATATTCAACCATGTATTTCGAAACTTGGCCTAAAATTCGTATGTTTTCGAAGCAAGTATGTTACCAGGCATGTTCCCATAAATATGTCCTTTGTATCTATGTGAAAGTAAATTTACTCCTGGTCTCCTCTCCATAACTCTCCTAAACAATCATGTAGCATCGCAGCATGATGAGTGACCGAAAAACCAGGGTAAAAGGTGTGCTATCAGTAGCCAAAATTTCAGTAAAAGGCAAGTTTATATAGTATTCTGTTGTCTACCCAAACCAATCCGAAAAGTGGATTCGCTGATTCATGAGAGAAGGTGAGAACGAAGAATAAGACAGAAAACAAACGAGTTAGGCTCAGTTTATCGGCGCATTTATTTCCAAAGTGACGCATTTTGACTCTGTTTGATGTTGGTAACAGCAGTACAGAGTCCTCACTTGTTCATTCTTATTCGACTCTGAAATTAAATGCGACAAAGCGGCCACATTAAAAACTGAGCTCCACTAATTACACTCCATTATACACGTCACCACTTCACCTCCCAAAACGTTACATCTTTACACAGCTATCTTACAAGGTGTCCTAATGCCCCTTGCCACACGCCCATGTGGCTGCTCGCAAGGTAGAGGCTTGCAGGGTATGTAGATGTAGATACCATTACGATTTATTGATGGTTTCCCACCTGGGTGAGTATTTTACCACTCAGTATGTAGTTGTGCGCGTTCGTTTGGGTGGTGGTTTTCGGACATGCCCATATATTATACCGAACATATCGAACATAATACCATACAAATATTGAGTCCGTATGCCAACTGGGAGTGTATTTATATACTTCAGTGAATGAGTGTGATTATAGGAAATAGTCCCCTACCAGAATGCATTTAAAAAATCATGAAAAGCAAAGCCAACATGCTTTCGAAACCCATGAAAATTATGTAAGGTTCGAATATTAAAGGACCAAAGAAAATAATGATTGGATTCTAACCTTGGACAACTAGTGCATAAGTGAATTTATTTGTCTTTGTACATTCATATTTGAGATTTTTTCCTGCAACAGAAATGCCATTCACATATATCGATCAATTATAAATCAGGCGAGTTTTGTGAATAATTTAAACCTACTGAATCAGCTTCATTTATTTCTAAATTTCTGTCAGCGCAAGATGATTACTAAAAAAGCAACGTAAATGAAATAAAACAACTGTTGCGGCATTCCTAAGCTTCGGAAAGAGGCTTTAACACAAGAATAACCGTACCTAGCGGCATACCTAGGAAATTACCTACCTAAGTACCGACAGGGGTCAATTTCACCCCTTAGAAATGTTTCGTTTCCAATTGGAAATTTTACTCTTTTAATTGAAATATGAAATTTTTCCGAAAATGTCTTTTTAACTATAATTGGAGATTATTGTGTTGGTATGGAGAATGTAAATGGGAGAATGATGGTATACATAGTAACATACTATGATTTATTCATTTCAATGTATGGAATGTTACGCACAAGTACTTGGACAAGGACAAGGCTTCCGTTCCGGATCCTGGGCCTCATGTTAAGTCCGGGTCTGTTCGGCCTTCGCACACTTTTCTGATTTTCATCCTTGAATATTTACGTTCGTTTGGCAGTTTATGTATAGTATTTCAAGGAAAGACAAAAGCACTCCATTCTATTATGACAAAACTCGAATAAAACAGGAATGAAATTGCAGGTACCGTTAGGTAGAAGGCAATGTAAAACTGTTGCTGTTACGAAGTTCTGGTTTTCATATTATATTCTCCTGTACGAAATTCCATAGAAAAAAAATCATCCTCATTGACCGGGATCGGGACCGCCGTGATTCCGTAAAGTTTAATCCGTGGCTATTCCCAGGTGACTCAAAATCAGTCAAAAAGAGTGAACACCACCTTGTGTTCAAAGTAAGGCCTCTTCTCTTGGGTTGTGACGTTCTGTGCACGACAAGCGACTGATTGTTACATTGTATGTCTGGCAGTCGAGAACATCAGGTCCCGTAAAGTCCACAAAAATCCACAAGGGAAGAATACGCCTTGGTAGCTGAACTGGCTGAAAAAACACTAAAAAACAACTGAAAAACCCGAGAAAAAACCATTTGGACAAATCATGCAAAGTGGAAACACTGTATCAAGGAAAAAAGTATAATGTACGAAATTTGCAGTGATTGTATGGTAACGGGAGAAACGAAATGCAGACTTGGACTTTGCAATAGCCCAGTATGTCCTAAATGCAGAAGGATAG
Source organism: Ceriagrion tenellum (assembly GCA_963169105.1). NCBI lineage: Eukaryota > Metazoa > Arthropoda > Insecta > Odonata > Coenagrionidae > Ceriagrion > Ceriagrion tenellum. The sequence continues at coordinate 92,032,471 of OY720639.1, read as the reverse complement.
ACAATGTAGTTCACAAAATACTAGGTTGTAAAGGACCAAACAGGGAATGGGAAATAATTAGAAACATTTGTAGAGACTTCGACACATTCGGAGATGGAGATATTGGATAAAAGAATCTATTAACACTAAATTTTAAACTATTTTCTGCCAAGAAAAATATAATCTAAACAGAACTAATAGCAACTTTCGTGGAAAGTCAAACAGGTCAGAAATATATAAGATCGGCTTTAATCGATAAAATTAAAATATTAAATAAGCAGTTCCCCTCCTCAGAGCATGAAAATGCATAGTTGCTCAACGTCTTTTAATAGTATTTTATGTAAAAAAGAGATAAAAAATATAAAATATGTAAAATATATTCATGTATGTGTCTAAAAATACTTTAAACAAAAATGTATTATAAATGTATGTGTCTTTGGAGCGGATCTTTTTTTTGCCCTGTATGCTAACGAATGTACTTTAATATGATATTGTTATAAAATAAAATCATTGGAGCAAAAAAAAAAACACTCGATCGGAAATTGAGCGTTCTGGATTCGGATCCCGGTCAAGACGGATGATTTTTCCTCAGTGGAATTACGCACAATTGTGCATTGCGGTTGACTTCGTAATTTTAATCCATGGCGAGTCCTGGGTGACTCTGAATCACTTATATTCTCCTGGTTAAAAATTAAATTCGGGGAATATGGAACAGCTGGGAATATTCAGTCAGAAACGATGGATCGTAAAAAAATAGTAAGGGATCAAAGTGACCCCTCCGGTACTTCTAGTGTGAACCATTTTTTTCTTAAAACACATATCAAAAATAGGTTAATTAAATATCACAATGCTTTCTATAGAAAAATAGAATATATATATATATATATATATATATATATATATATATATATATATATACTTTCTTATTTCTAATGTGTTCATTAGAAATTTAGTTCCTTCTTTCATTGTTTTCACAGTCGCGGAAGTGCAACTTTTTTACCATGCCAATCATCATGTTTTGATGAAGTTTATACCTAACCTATGACAGCTTTAGTGCATTCTAAAGCCCTAAAAATGTAACAACCATACTAATATGATTGCAATGATCTAGAAGTGAGATTACTTAAAATTCAAGTTACATCGACTTTTAGGAATAAATTTCATGTGAGAATAAGCTTTATTCAGTTACATTTATAAAAGCAAAAATTATTATATTTCTGGATGATAATTGTATTGTATTTATCATAAATTGAGCAGTCATTACCATAAGTAATGATACTAGTCGTAATAAAAAAGTTATAGATGCGATGATACGAAAGTGAAAATCGTTTAACAGTTTATTTTGAAAACGTCCTTTTTGCAACTGAAAAACCTTTGTGGGTTTTGAAAACTTCAAAAGAAGAATAGTTAAAAATACCAAAATACATCCCAGACAGCTATAGTTTCGCTAATATTCACCCCTATATTTCTAACCTTAGCCTAAAATGCATCTGTCTTCGACACAAATATATGCAAAAAATATTCCCATAAATGTCCTTTGTATCTATTCGTATGTTAATTCGTGATACCCTCTAGACAACTCTCTTTAGCAATCATGCAAATATTACTGTGGTTATTATTTCTCATTTTGGAATAAAATTGTCGAGGAGCCGATGTTTTTTTGGTTTGGGAGTGTTGCAGTGGAGTTGGTGATGAATAAGTTTTCTTATAATGGTAAATTCGAATAGATTCATTCGTAGCTTGCTGACATAATGGGATGAAAATACATTAAAAATCATAAGGGGCGGAGGAATTAAGTTTTGTTCGAGACCAATGATAACCTCTTTGCTAGAATGATATATCCTGTGGCGTCAAGGTCCGCAAATTATACAGATTGTCTCAAAACACGTAAATATTACAAATTCCCGATACGGAGCGCCGTTTGCTGGCCTTTCACTTGACGTGATTTCTGTCATAAATACAGCTGTCCAACCAGCCCGGTCTACTTTGAAAGAAAACCCAGAAGTCGATTGGTGCTTTTTGATAATTTAGTCGTAATCTGAACCGGTAATTTAAAATGCAAATCATTTCGTAATCTCAATGCTTAAATCTGTCAATTCCTGATCTACTTTTTTATTCAGCCAGTCGTTTTAAGAGAGTCATGTATAAATTACCATTAAAAAATTGTAATTATTAACAAAATGGTATAATGAAAAAGATGATTTATCGAAATGGACAAGAAAACTGTACTATTTATCATCCATATTTCAATATACCCCTATGCAGGGTTGTCACTAAGGTCTCTAAAACCATTTCGACAATTTGCAAACAACTCCGATTGAGGCAACCTGTGTATTCTACGGATCTTCCTGTGATGCAAGGTCGTTCGATACCGATTTTATCGTTCCTCTCTTATAGCTCTTTGCAATTATTTCCTCCACATGTCCGCCATTAATGTGCTATTCGAGTGCGTTTACCTCCATAGCACACCCAAGGAAATCTACGAATATTCGGCACAAGTTATCGTTTAGAATACAAATGCACTACCAAACCAACAAATACGTCGAAAAACCTGTACTATTCTTATGGATAATACAGGAAAATAAGCACGATATGGCGGATTTACGTACGTTGCGAAGGCCTCTTTGATATTGAAAGATCTTGCCGGTGATGTAGCCTGTCAGTCCTGCAAAGCATAATCCAAGGAAACAATGGAAAATTACATGGGAACGAAATTGGCAAACACCCTAAATCTGCACTTATATTTAGCAAAAATTTGAAATATTTCAGTTTGTCTGTAGAGCGTGAAAAGCCATTGAAAAAAATAATATTATGTGTAAGATATTTTACTTTATTTTGCACCATTTGCCTAATCTCCTAGCTTAATCATTTTATATTATAGTAAGCGAAAGAATACGATCTAATCCTGAGTTTTTTTGCCTTTGATAGAAATAAACGGGTCTTCAGGACTCATTCAACTGACGTTTCGCATGGGTTAAACCCGAAGTCTTCTCTACTGCTCCTACTATCCACCATCTCTTCGACCGACCAGTGAACCTTTACGTTTATCCGGAGTCTGAATTCAATTGAACGAGTCCTCCTTAGCTTAGTCGGTACCGCTAACTATCCAGCAAACTACCGGAAACCAGTGCTTGGTTGGTGGACGTTTGGATTTTGTAGTTTTCAGGCGGGTAAGGAGAATCTTTTCCTTCCCACCTGTTATTCCCCCTGAGGCGAGTGTGAAATTGGCGGTCTCGTTAGAGAATTGCTCGGTGCAGTCTCGAAACTCCACCCAACACCCCAACTCCCATTGCCCGTGTCTTTTATCTTTCGACCCACACCGGAAGCGCTTCAGAAATTAAACGCCATTGCCCTGGCATTCTCGTCCGCGGAACCAACCATTGATTCCGTGGCTCTTGGGTGGAAGTTGGTGGGGATTAATCGGCTTGAATTAAGCTCATAATGTCTCAACGCAACTCTTGCATGTGCCTCTTTCTTCCCACCTCTCCCTTCGCCAACCGCTGCTCTTCTGTCTTACCCAAAGCGCGTAATTTAGCCAGGTACGTCGTCTCTCCCGTGCATCGCATCGCTGGGGAAATATTTCACCCGGAGCTAGAATAGCCAGTTTGGGCCGTTTGATTAATTTTGCCGGCAGAGCCCGGTGCGAGTGAAGTTTGGTGCCCTTATATCAACCGGGAGACAGTAAAGAATAGCCTGGCAAGATTCATTAACTAATTCCCGAATGCGTTTATTTTTGTTTATTTAGTTGAACAAGCAATCTTCTCGTCCGTGCCTCGAAGTGCACGGATGCTGTTTTGCTCCGGCTATGAGTAATTAATTCACCAAATTGTCACATTCAATCAGAAAGGCTCATGGCTCCTGTCAAGGCACTTTTATGTTAACCGAGAGCAAGATCAACAGCCAGATTTTGAAATAAAAACAAGATAAATGTCAATTGAAGTATCTTGCATAAAAAATCATGTTAAATGTTACCTACGTCGAAGATATGAAGTGAAGATTTATTCAGAAGGAATATGGAATAGAACGTTTGCATGCTTTTAAACCATTTAATTAAACTTCTCATGCTACGAGCACAGTAGCCTTAAAAATACAAAATCTAAAACTCAAAATGTTCTTTATTGGACTGACACATGCAATTTTTGTGAAACAAGAGGTAAATCACTGCCATCAATATCATAAGTTAAGTGCTCAGAGAATGGTTTAACGGGAATGTGTTATTATATAAGAATGTGTTGTTAAACACTTGCATATTCTTTAGATATATGCAGCAAATAATAATGATGGAAGTACGGTTCTCGTAAACTGACAGAAAAAACAACTCAAGGATTTTGTTGCTGAAATGACACCTTCTGATATTGCTGCAAATTTTTTTCATTCACATCATTATTAGGCTCTATATTAGTCCTCAAAGTACTGCTGTGTCGAACATCTCATATAATAAGGTTATGACTAATTCTATGAATAAAACCTGAAGTCATTAGAGGCTAATGTCGCTAAACTACATGCATAACGTCATATAATTATTAATGTCGGCCCCGGTGGCGGCGGGGTAAAGTCCTCGCTAACCCGAGGGTCGCGGGTTCGAGTCCCGCCTGGAGAGAATATTATCTGCCTAGGACATGGGTGTTTTTATCTCGTTCGTTGTTACTGTTATCCACCCGACGTAAATTTGCACATTGTGCTGTTTTCGGGATAGTAAAGATACATAAAAAGTAAATAAATAAAATCGTGCCTATCAAGGTATAGTACTTAATTTTTTTATTATGTATCAGCAACCAAATAATATAGCAATTTTTCGATACAGCATCACCAATCTCAATTGATTCAATAACCTGATATCTCACCTTTGGCGTATGGCAGGTGTTTCATGGAATTAGATTCTGGAAAAGGGGATGGAACATTTTGAAATAATTAATAAGAGTGATATATGAGTGTTTATCTTTCCTATTTCAGTAGTAAATGATGTGAGGGCAAATTCAATCGTTGAATCATTTTGAATGAATTTCTTTTCATTCGATAGTGAAATTTACCGGTAGATGGCGGATACTTGGTGATCGACAAATACAGTATACTGTCATCATTTCAATTGCCTAGATCTTAACGATACAATGAAAACACTTGGAGTCGCGTATTCCATGCTTTCCTTGAACGACCCTCGAGCTGAATAATTAGCGCACATCACTTCTTCACTAATTGTAAAAATTTTAAGATGTCAACTTTTACTAGAACCACTCGATCTATTAAACAACGACTCAGGTTTCGATGTGTATTCACATCATCTTCAGAGTAAAAGTTGACATCTTTAAATTTTTAATGATGGAATACCACCAAGTGAGACTGACGAAAGTGAGTGATATTCACTAATTGTACATATGCAATCAGGTTTCATTTCGACTTCCACCTTCTTTCTCAGTTCTTGGATTTACGTGAGGACTTTATGAGTATTTTTCAGCTTACATGGCTTGTTAATTCTCGCAAAATTATATTACTTCCGATTTTGGAATGGTTGTAGGCTATTTGTTCAACTTTTAAAACCATACGCATGCAGAATACTCATTACTGTGTTCCTTGAAGATAATCGATAATTGAATATTTGCTTTTCTCTTAATTTTTCAGCACCAGGTTAATTAATTTAGCCACCTGGCTCAAAATTATCCTCCTTATTTTCCGTACTGTATATGCGCAAAACTACTCATTTTTCTGTTGTTAATTTTCTCGCACCCCAAAAATTTGAATATTTGACCATAGAGAGTCCAATTCGGTGTTTTTGTCGATTCAGATAGATTTTTATATACGTGAAATACGCGCAATCTCATCCGTAACGCAACTCCAACTGCGGCATCAGGACCTGTTTTCTGCACCACTGGCTGAAATTCTCTTCACGTTCGAAGCAAAATACTTTACACTGGGATGTCGAATGAGGATTAAGTTCGTCATCTACACGTGCGCCCTTTAAAACCCGATGTAATACCCAACACGGATGTAATGTGCTCGTGCGTTATTAGGAAAATTGCCGCAAAGTGCAAGAAAGGGTTTTCCTGTGCTAGTTACACGTGTTCTGTTCTCATTCCGCTGCGAAGGGGGGTAAATGTGAGAGGGGGGCTCAGCTATCATTCGGTCGTCCATTTCCATCTATTGTGCGTCCTACGGGGTCGCCGCTATGTCGTGTATGTAAGAGTTGTAATGGTTTTACATCCACGCTTCCGCCCTGGGATTTTACAATTTTACGATTCCCCCCCGACTACGAGCAACTTCACGGACTGGAGCCGCAAATGTAGAGCCAGGCGCTCATTGCATCGCTCAGATTACGTGTGCGAAAGTGTCCGGCCGTCCATCGCATGAAGTTTCATTGTGTCAACTCTCCTGGCTGATTGAAATTCACGGTTTGCCTTCCCTCTTGCCAAATCGACGTTATACCGGCGGACGAATGCGACGTTACCGGTCTACCATTGCGTCCGGCAGAGATGTAGCGCTTCCATTTGTGAGGATTTTATTTGATTCATGCCCTAAACCCTTTCCCGAGGGATTCTATGAAAATTCTACACAATCCCAAAGCTTAAGAGGTTTTCTATCGTCATTGTTCCTTTAACTTTATTGTCCAGTATTTTGCGTAATTTTGAAATATTTAGTTTATCATGTCATTTACGGTATTTTCATCGCAATGCAAGGTTTTCTTTAATTCCAAAGGAATGAACTAATAACTTTTGATAAGGATGAAAATTAAATAGCATCTAGTCTTGCTGGACAATGAAAATAAAATTAAAACCTATTGAAATAAAGATCTCTTAGAATTATGGCCGAAATCGTGCCAACACAAGCAAAAAGTAAGTATAAAGTGACAAAAGCATAAAGTAAGCATCTCATGCTGGAAATATTTTTCAAATATGCTTTTGATGAAACGTTCACAAACATCCAAGTAATCTAGTCAAATATTTTTCTTCATCGTCCCGTTCAAATGGAAGATGGTCCCCATCTCCACTAATTTAATTCATTTTAAATACTTATACACTCCCACTGAGTCTCTCAATTAAATTTTGGTTTCTCTTTCCATGCCATCCCCTCCTCTATCTATGCCTGCGCATTTTTAAGGGTGCGTCCCAAAAGTTATGAAATGTATATTTTTAAAATATCTATTGAAAAAATCGGTACAAAGTGTTAATAATCTTCAAGTTAATTTCTATGAGCATGTACACATTTTTCCCATCGACTCTCCCATGTTCGGTACGCCCCCTCGAAGGTCTCGACGGGAACCTTCTTTAAAGCTGTTGTCACAGCCGCTTCGATAGCCTCAATGCTGTCAAAACGGCGTCTTTGGAGTGCGGTCTTGACCCTCGGGAACAAAAAGAGTCTCGACTGTAGGGTGGCTGTGGTAGCGTAGCCACTTTGTGCTTCGCCAGAAACTCGCGGACGCGCTGAGACGTGTGGCTGGGCGCATTGTCATGATGCCGCTCGTTCGTCAACGGTTTTGGGACCAGTTTGGCGCACACCTTTCGCATGTTCAATTTGCTTGTAACGATGCTATGCATAACAGTTATCGGAATGTTCAGTGCGTCAGTTATCAACCGAACACTCATTTGATGGTCAGAAAATCAACAAATCAAGCACACAATTTACATATTCATCGGTTTGGTTTATTGATGGCCGTCCACAGCGGGGGTCATCATCCACTCCTGCCTGGCCTACCTTAAATTTCTTCAGCCACCTTTTAACTTGCCTCTACGATAGAGCAGACTATTTGTAGGCATGCTTAAGCAATTCGTGAGTTCCAACAGGTTTTTGTCGAGTTTTGTGCAGAATTTGATCGCCGAACGTTGTCTGAAAGTATCTACCATCGCGCGTCGTGACGTGGTCTCAAAACAAGGGTGCACTTAATTAGCAATCCTGACTCCATCAATTCTCAGAGCCGACTGACCTTGGGTACGATGTAAACCTGAGCCCCCTCCTTAACTCAACCGGTCTGAACGTGCTGCAACCAGTAGCAATGCGGTAAAAAAAATGTATTTCATGACTTTTGGAACGCACCCTGTATTTTCAACCAAGGCTGTCTATGTAGTTTGGACTCAGAATGGCTTATGAACATTTGGTACCTCTTGAGAGACCTATTTTTTTCTGAATACCACCCGCAGACTTTCTTGCGCTCAGAAAATAATTATTGATCGAAAAACTCATGTTAAATATTATCCTCGGAGTTCGAATAAGAAACTTAGGATCCATGAATGCTACCTCGAACAACTTTCGTAACTTCATTCCCGTATTCAGCTATTTTATATCAGTTCCTTTTAAGGTATTACCAAAGCATCGAAACGTAGGTCACAAACATTCAAATTTTAAAAAAATTGCCAAGAAATTTCACATAAATTTTTTTCAGCACCAGTGTACAATAGTTGATTTTACATTCCCACCACATTTCATTTCACCCTGTTTCGTGATTATGGGGATCAAAATTTCGTGTTAGGTGATGATCTCTGGATTTAGTATAATAAATTCTTTTCTAATGTATTTAAGCTGGGTTATTTAAGAAGGACGGTGAGCAACTGTGACCAATAGAATCATTTAGTGTAGGTTGGCAAATTGTAGGGGAAAAATCTCTGGAAATGGAAATAATCTGGGGATTGAAGGAGTGTCATAAAGAAACCCGCCACCTGTATGAGCCCAATATAAGCGGAAGGTTCCCAGGGGACCCAAGTTTAGCGTTCTATCCGACAAACAAGTTCAGTTAACATAGCATCCGAATAGGTGTTGTGATTCTTGTGAAAAATATATCCTACTACCAGAAATTGAACTTGACCTTCTGGATAAGAAGCTTTGGTGCTCCTAAACGTGGCCCCTGTATTGTAAAGGGCCTAATATTGAGTTGTATGTGTGTTTGTGACTTGATATAGTTGCGTGAGTTTGTCGACGCCCATCCCTCTTCTTTCCATTTTCCTTGGAAAAGCTTATACTGCAAACGGATTCCGGTTTATCATAAGTACATACACCATTTGACAGTTGAACAACCGTGTCCCAACCAGCTTAATTCCAAACATTGAAATAAAATAAAGTAAGAAGCGTGTGGATACTCTTGTCAAGCTAATCCGTTTCATGATAGACAGAGTCAGGAAGCTTTATTATTGTCAATAGGCCTTAAAAACTGACATTTTAAAAAAAAAATTTTTTCCATATGGTTTCAGACAACCTTCTTTTAAAATTTTTCTTTATAATGAACTATTTTGGCATACCAATTTCACTCCTCTGGTACGCATGCATTGCCTCACGCTCTTTTATGGTTTAGACTTCTAATGCCCATCTTCCATAGACTATTCTCCTCTGCAATCACCCTTAGATTTCTGAGTCTGCCCCTTCGTCTTACAGCATCTACTCCTCGTTCATTTACCCTAATAGGTCTTCACTTTGTATTATTATCTAAACTGGCCAAAAAACGAGCTCTTTCAATATACCTCTATATATTCAGTATCCCTCGACCGTATTTTATCGTCCACTCAGCCCAAACCATATCGCTCTTTTTTTACCGCTAACGTTTATTAGTTAACCTACTTGAAATACATATAGCCTGCACTTATATTTTTTCTGGCCTTCCCCGGTTTTGCTGCCAAGAAATAGCGTCGAAAGGATAACACAAAGGTTTTTGCTTCACCAGACAAACACTCATTATTACACGTGGTTTGGAAAGGTGACGTAAACTGATAAAAGTACATACTTTTATCGTAGTTTTTATTGCGTAATTCTTGCATTTCATCCAAGTATTTTAGTTGTCCGAGATTGCCTCAGTCCAAATTACCTCAAATAAATAAGGCCTCACTATTTTACCTGATTGTGGATTACTTCCCCAATCGTATGACGTTCTAACAGCTAGAGTAAAATGAAGCATGCAATTTAGAATTTTCGTCCCATCACCCGTCTTGAGTCCATCTCCACGGAATGCCGAAGGATTGAGTCTTAATGAGATGGATGGGCGTGGTTCAGAAAGGTATTTTGAGTGACGAAGTAGGATAATAGTGCAAACTTTTTCTTAGTTTATTTTTTGCTAATGATCTTTGATTATAATCCAAGAATTTCAGTTTTCTGAGATGGTTTCATTCCATATTACCTCAGATAATTAAGACCTTGTAATTTTATCTGATGGAAAACTATATTCTCATTCGTATAATGTTCTAGCATTGAATTTAGATTAAAATGAAGCGTATAATTTATAATTCTTGTCCCACATCTCAAAGTTCCTACGCCGTCTTCAGTCCATCTCCTAGAAAAGTATTTTGAATGACAAAAAAGGATAAAAGTACATACTTTTTATCATAGTTTATTTTCTTTCATGAGCCTAGAAGGTAATCCAAGTATTTCAATTTTCCGAAGTCCATATTACCTCAAATAATTAAGGGCTCATTATTTTACCTGGCTTCAAATTAAATCCATCTTCGTATAATATTCTCACATTTTATTTAGAGTAATATGAAGCGTTTTATTTAGAATTCTTGTTCCCTCACCACGCCATAGATTCAAAATGTTTCCCATTGGCCGCTCCTCGCTCTCGTCCGACCACTCTATCCCAGGTTGAGACAAGTGGGTATCCATCCTCCAGATTGAAATTTGATGGATGTTTAACCAATTCTACTGCTTCACTTATCAGCCTGGGAAAATAACAAATTTCCCCAGAGAGTACTCAGAAAACTGTAGTCAGAAAAACTAAACACGTGACAAGAAAACCTGAATACGGTGATATAAACAAGTATATGAGTCGCGGACCCTTCAACGTCGAGCGACGTAGTGAGTACGTCGCGCTAGAACTTCACATGCCGTCGAGCGACGTAGCCAGTACGTTGCGGCGACCATCTGGATATTTTAATTTTTTAATCGATTATGTTATTTCACGATACATGCGTGTATGGTATTATTCGAAAGAAGAATAATGTGGCTTTTAGGTAATCATAGCTGTTATAAAATATTAATATATCATATTTTATTGAGAATGTTATAATTATACGGAATTTTCGAAAATTTCTTTCACACTCTCTGAACGCTTGTTGCTCAACACTTATTCCGAAAAAATGATTTTATGCGACTTTCTTCTCACTAAGTGTTGGTGTTGCGGTGTCAGAGCTTTTAGAGGACCATGTCCTCTAAAAGTTCTGGATGTCTTTCAACGGTTTGTTTCTCCCTCCCATATCTCCTCTTGACCCTCCATATGCGTCGTAGAAAGAGGGGCCAGCCGCCGTCCCCTCTAAATGCCGGCCCTTCTTATCTAAGGCCTTCGTCTGCCTTTTATCTCTCACCATCGTAAATAATGAGAAGGGTCTTTAGGTCTGCATCTCGTTCGGTTTGTGTACAATATGTCTTTCATTATGAAGTTGCTTGCGTGGCCGAGATGGTTGACCATGGCCAAGTCGGAGTTCACGGCTTAGGGGAAGAATTCTTTCCGAAACGCCAAACGCTTTAGTCTGAATGAAACCTTTCTTGAGTGTGGTATCTCCCGCGGAAGTTTTTCTTTTCTGTGACCGCATCAACTTACTGAACCTTGAAAATATCTCATATTTTACATAATGGCATCGACAAGCAGAAAAAGTCTTTTGGTACCTGAAGAAGAAATCGAAGAGGAACTCCTACTGGAATACGATTCAGAAGAGAGGGGGAGCTCTGAAAGTGATAGTGACGAGGTGATTGAAGATCGTTCCAAATTGGACTTGATAAAGGAATATAGTGACTATTTGGAGGAGGAACCAGAGGAAAGCTTTTTCTGGGAGGACATGAAAAATTACGAAGGAGAAAGAGAAAAGTTCGTCGGTGGCTCTGGACCGCAAGGGAAAGCTTCATTGGTGACTGACATTTTAGATGCCTTTGAACTTTTCTTCGATGAAGAATTTGTAAGTACAATTATAAAGGAAACTAATCGTTATGCTGATCAGTACATGACCTTGGGTCTCCCTTTCCAAAAAAAGCCAGAATTTCCTCTTGGAAAATAGTGTCAGTCGATGAAATTTATACAGTTTTGGGATTATTCATGTTGATGGGAATAATAAAGAAGCCATCACTTCGTTCATATTTTTCCACCAAAAGAGTTCTATCCACACCTGGGTTTTGAGACGTAATTACAAGAGATCGTTTTGAATTCATATGTAAATTTTTACAATTCACGGACAACGAAGACTCTTCGTTGTCGCGGACCACCGGAGTTGAAAAAAGTATTTCCAGTCATTTCACATCTCAATAAAACATTTAAGGAATATTATCTTCCTAATAGAAATATCTCAATTGATGAGTCCTTGATTTTATGGAAAGGTCGCTTGTCCCACAAACAATACTTGCCGTTGAAATCATCAAAGTTTGGTATAAAGACTTTCGAGCTCTGTGATGCAACTAACGGTTATTTATGGTTTTTTCTAATCTACACCGGGAGAGAGACAACCTTTAGATCACAAATTTGCACGGCAAACTCAAGTAAAACAACTGCAATCGTTTTGAATCTTGTGTTTCCTTTACTGAATCAAGGCAGAACACTTTGGATGGACAATATTTACAACTCACCGGATTTAGCAAAACTATCGAAAGTTTCTTACGGTACTGACTGTGTCGGAACTTTGAGGACCAATAGAAAAAAATGTCCCTCAAAAGGTAAAAGATTAACAATTGAAAAAAGGAGAGGTAGCCGGTCAACACTGCGGCCCAGTTTCAGTTGTAAAGCGGAAAGATAAGAAAGTAGTCACCATGATTTCTACATTCCACGGCGTAGAAACAAAGACTGTAGTAAAAAGAGGGAACGAACTCATAAAACCAATCAGTATTATTGATTATAATAAATATATGGGTAGGGTGGATCTAAAATATCAGTTACTTCAAACCTACTTGATTGAAAGAAAACGTCTCAACAAGTGGTACATGAAGCTACTTAGAAGACTCCCGAATTCGGCAGTACTAAATGTTCTAATAATATACCGGGAAAACACAAATAAAAACATTGACCATATCACCTTTTGTGTCCAGCTAGTAGGGAAGCTGTTTCAGAAATATGCCAAAAAGGACTCCCCAGTGCACGGCCGACATTCCGCCGATAGTTTAGTGCCTCGCTTGCCAGAAAGACATTTCATTAGAAGGATCCCTCTCTCAGGAAAGAAACAACATCCGCAAAGGAGGTGTGTTGTCTGCGAAAAACATTCCAGGAGAAGAGATACTGTGTACTGGTGTAAAAACTGTGACGTGGGACTTTGATTTGACTCTTTTGATATCTACCACACCAAGCAGAATTATTGATGTAGGCCATTTTTATAACTGGTATTATCATCGCCGAATGTGTAATGCGTGTATCCCGCTTTGCCGAGGCGAGGCGGCCTTTTGTACGTGTGCGACAATAATATATTTATCGCCTAGTACTTAATACTATATGGTGTATTTTTAAAATAGTAATACCTATAAGCAAATAATACGCAAGAGTTTCTTTGGATTAAAAAAGTAAGGAAATCCGATTTTTGGTAGCGGTAAAATATAAACAAACTATTTCATAGACAAGATATTATTTCATACGCATAAAAAATTTGAAATAAATTCAATGATTAGTTTTAAAGTTATAAATTTTTTACCAGCTGTATGCAAAAACCGGCGATCCATTTAAAACTCCTCCGACCTACGAGATGGGATACCTATAAATCTCCTCCGCGCTTGAAGGGTTAAAGAAAATTCTAGCATTTTTTTAGAGTAAAATGAAGCGTGTAATTTTAAATTTTCGTACCCCACCTCAAAGTACCTACGCCGTCTTGAGTCCATCTCCTGGAAATGCCGAAGGATTGAGCCGTAATGGGACGGCGGCCGCGCATTCCAGCGGAATGAAGTCGCTCGCCCATCCGTCTCCCTTTCGAGTCCCCGCCTCACTTGCTGCCTCGCCTCACCTCACTTCTGTCCCCACTCTCTATCCACTTTCTCAACCACCCTAATTGCTCACTTGGCTCCACCACAAAGAAGAAACAATGTCCTCAAGACTTCTCTGAATATATATATATACACCCCCGCCAAACCTTTTCTCCCCACCTCCACTCTTCACCCGACTGCCCTCCTGAGACGAGCGCATAAATTCATTCGGACATCATTTTAACCCGGCTCCAGATGCCACGACACCGACTCTCCCAATTCTTATCTTCCGCATTTTTCTAGCTCTAAAATGGGAGGGTCCAGTTCTTTTGTCACATCGTGATTCAGACTTTATTCTGCAAGACTCTGCTTCCAAGAAAACGGTTCCACATCTCGACTTCCGACAATCAGAATCTACCTCCTCCTGGCTCACTGATCCTGTGATAAGTGATTATTTATTCAACTGTCTCTAGTTCTTTTCTGGAAGAGGAAGTCTATTATCAGAGTATTGTTAAGGTAACCTACAGATCAATATAGGTTTGAACGGAAGTCGGCAAAAAATATAAATGGTTTTTTGCAGGTGCAGGGCCATAATCACCGGAAAAATTTCATTTCTTAACCCGCTGACGCCTGGAAAAAAATCGTTTTGAATATATAATCTTCAAAATTTTAGATTTTTTTACAATATTTTTAGTATGCAATATTTTTACCAATATATCTCTGTGGTCTTTTTTATGTGGCATAGCTAAATTAATTAAAAGACTGATTCGCGTGATCAATTCACCACGAGCATGTGGTCTTAAACGGATCTTTTAGTTTCTAAAGCTCCTCGCTATATTTCGAGCAATAATTATTGAAAATATTTTACGCGGTGTTTTTATGCATCACACAAAGATAATTTATATAGTCATTCAAAAAATGTATAAACATAGCTGGTTTTTCGATATTGTTTATTCCCTTACAACTGGTTTCGATACTTCGTTCTTCATGCTGAAATGTTAAAACATTTCGTTCTTCATGTTGAAATGGTTATCTTGAAGGTGGAAATACATTTGTGTCGCTGGTATACTCATGGAAAATTTTTCTGCTGATTAGTGAGTTCATACACTTTTGTATCTCAAGAGATCTGCAACGTGCCTCCACCCTGCGATATCCCGTAAAGATAATACTTATTTGATAACCGATCGATATTAAATTGACGTAATTGTTAAACCATCGCGATTTATCCTATTTGGTTCTTCACGATAATTTTAACTTCAAGCCCGCAGTTCTCAATGCCTTGGTACACTTCCTGGATACACCGAAAATACTGCGGCGACATTTAATCATAACTTCACGCGTGATATTCAATCTTGATATTCACGGCAGTTCGTTCTTTTAACGTTTAATGGTGAAACTTCCAAAAATGAACCGAGAAACGCAGTTGTTCTATTCCTAGGACAGTGTCAATAATTTGGATTACCTATGGTACATACATCAAAGTTATTTGGTTTTAGAGCAAACATATTTGTGAGGTGTTTGTGAGGTATATAGAATACAGTGAGTTATTATAAAACTTTTGAGTGACCCTTTAAGTAAATGCATGAAATGCATCCCATGAGGGAGTTGGGTGGGGGGGGGGGTGAGGAGCTGAAAGTACAAAAGCCGAAGGGCGACGCAGAGGAAGAGAGAGGGGCCGATGGAGACAGAATGAAGTTGCAACGGGAGAAGAGTGAAATGCGGAGGTGGATGACTTAGTGGAGTTCCCCACTTTTGGGAGTAGGAGAAGGGATGGAGTGTATAGAGGGACGGAGGGAGAGCCGGCCCTCAGGGTTAGAATGGTGGAAGAAGGACTAGAGATACCAACTGCCAAGCCTTCTCGGCCCTGAGATTTTTATCAGCAGCGTGAATAATCTGAATAAATATCCTTCTTTTCATAGACACTAAGTTTCAGCTGCATCAGATGTAGTAAAAATATATTAAGAACGATTTTGAACTCCAATTTGCTAAATTTAAATACAGCCTATTGCATTATTGATAATGCAATAGTATATGTATTTGCTGAAACTAAATAATAAATGCTAACGATGAATTTTTTCAGCGAAAACTCACTATGTTCCTCAGATATCGGCATGGATGTACTTGCCTCACAAGGTCTCGGAAATACCATATTTCGGCAAAGATCTCGTTTTTTTCTCTGCAAAAAAAACAGGTGGTGGTAAAAATTATTTTTATAGATTATAATGATAACCCGTTACTTTGTGATTCCACATATCTTTATTTAGAACGGTCCGGGTCTCGGCTGTTAAAGTCATCTTCAGGCAGACACCGCTAAGTTACGATTTATCGTTATACTAATGTTAACTAATTCCGCCAAGTTCCGCCAGAAACTACCAATTATATTTATTATAGACTTATAATTTCTAAAAAAATTCCTGTATAACCCCCGGAATACCTGCATAAATGAAATATTTACTGTTTTTTTTTGTTTCGCTTCTGACATTGGCCCGAATAAAAATTAATTTGAAGCTCGGAGAAACATTGCTTCGCTCTCCAGGTCAAAATGCCCCAGTTGGCAACCCTAGCCAAGGGGATGGCGGAGTGTGCTTGGGATGGGGGGGGGGTGGCGGTGTGGGGGTGGAAGTGCAAAGAAAAGGGAGAGGATGCACACGAACTCAAATATTGACTTAAGAGGCGAGACGCCTTGAGGCAACCTTTCCATTGCTCTCGGCCCTCCGAGCCTCCCTCACCCCACCAACCTTCCCCTCCCCGTCAAATCTCTCTCTCTCGCCCCTCCCCTCCCCCTAGAACCAACTACATACGCCCGCTCCGTCACCTCTTCCCTTCACTCTCTTTCCTCGAGACTACCATACTCCTCACGAGAGAGCTAACCCAGAAATACTTCCCGACTCCTCTCCTTCCCCGATGGCAGCGTCTCCTCTCTTCATGGCCTCCGGCCTTTCTCTCTCTCTCTCTCCCACCCTTTCTCCTCATCTCTCCCCAAACGATTTCAACTCTTTTTCCCGACTTCGAGGAAGTCCTTCTTCCTCCCGGCTTTGCCCTCTTCCCCCGTCTGCCTGCCTCAAAAACTCCTCCGTCTTCCCAACCACCTTTTGCTTTCTCTCTCGGCTTATTTTTATTCCGATCCCGTTTTTCGAGTAGGTGGTGGTAGAGGAAAGGCTGTCCCGTAGTCACAAAGAACAGTCTCTCCCCTCTACCTTCACACGAAATTATGAGAGCATAGTTATATCACTGTACATAAATCAAAAAAATGTTTGTAAAGTAATGGGTAAATAGTAAAAGACAGAGTTTGTGTTCAAAGTGTTAGTAAAACTGACAAAACATTACAATGCGCACATAATCATGAAAATATTACTTTTTGTCATGCATTTTTGCATACGGCACAGTTTCTATGATGAAATATGATGTATTATACCTGCTTCTTCAACACTTTGGGCGAATGGCACGATGCCATTTTACTCAGCATGAAGTATTTTGGCGTTACTAATGGTGCTTTAATTTTGTCTGCATCATCATTCAAATTAAACTACCTACACCCTTGATTAAGAGAGTTACATGAAAATAGAAGTTATAAAATTTTTATCTCTACATAATCTTGCCATTAAAAGTTCCTTATCTTTCATATTTATGCTTGCAGCATCTTCTCAGCATTATGTAACTACTTATTTATGAATTTGTGATTTGCAAATTATTCCGATGAGCTATAGAAAAACACTGGTTATATTTGAAATAAGCACAAGATTCTGCATAACAATAAGAAGAAATTTTTAAAGTCATTTTCAATTATTCGAATTTTGATGGCATGTGCTTGGGTTGGTCGACTTTATTAAATAATGTGATGAGCTAGAGAAAAAGAGTGGTTACATTTGAAATTAGATCATCAATCTGCGTTACAATGAGAGGGTATTTTGAAGGCACCTTTAATAATATCAGGTATGCTGTAATGCATACGTAAAGAAATTAGATTATAATTGATTGTATAAAAAATGCTACATAATGTATTCGTTTGCAATGCATATGAATTTCTCATGAATTGCATCTCTCCTTAGGTTTTTCCTTCGAGAGACAATCAAAAGATTCCAAATATTATCAAGATAATAAGAGCATTGCTCATGTAATAGTGGAAGCACATGGATGAAATAATTTGAATAAGGAAAATCTAGCAATTTACATAATTTGATAAAATACGAGTTTTGCTAGCATGTGGTTGGAATTTCCAGAAGAAAATGATTGAGTTATTTCAACGACAGTTTTAGAATCGCTGTATGACTAAAAAAGAGTAGAGTAGTAATATACTCATGAAGTCTATGGCTATATGCTGTTGTTTTAAAAAATTCACGATCATCGGTAAAGGGTTAATTTTGGTAGTATCTAAAGAAGTAAAACCGAGCTCAAAGTGGGAATAAGGTTTGAATTAATCTTTATAGGGTGGTTAATAAAGTAGGGTGCTGGTGATGCGACTGTTTCACTTAACCCATTAAATCCCAAGCACCTTAATAGCTTAAAAATTCCAAATTTTTGATGAATTAGCAATGAAACAAACTTAAATAAGGGAATTTATCGACTTCCATATTTTTATTTCTTTTAGTTTACCGTTGGTGAAACGTTGCGTATACGCAACATTGGGAGTTCTCCGGTTCAAATGAGTCAAAATCTCTTTTTTTTCATAACTGTTTTATTTGCTCAAAGCATATTGTTTTTTGCAACAAAAATATATAACTTACACAAAGTATTAAATAAACATTTTTTTATTCGTGAAATTGGGAAAAACAATCCGTATGTAAATGAACATTGCACTTTTGACAAACAAATAGTTTGGCTGCTACACACTCGGCATCGTCGTCTTGAATTTTTTTCATCACGCACAATTATGTGGCCAACCTTGTCTTTTCTAATAGCGTTTGGCAAACTGTTTTTTCTGAAATGTCCCTTGTTATGGCACTTTTCACTCACTGTAGTTGCACCTTCGCTTTCGTCTTCCTTCTTGAGGAGACATAACACAATTTCAGACCGAAAATCTACCTGGCTGATGGTTGATCCCGGAGCAACTTTGTAAATCTTCCAGGCATTTACTAATACACTATCAAGGCCATTTGCAAATAAAGGCCACCACCACTTTTTGCCTCTAATTCTATAATTAGCGATTGTATTATCGTGCAGATTGACTCCACCCATTCCCTGGTTGTATTGATTCACTGTGTTGGGCTGAGGAACCATTTCATGTTTTTTTTCTTTGCGATTGTACCTTTTTACATTTACCAATGGGTCCAATGTACCGAAATTTGTCGCTACAGTCACAACTGAGTTACCGTGCCAACTCACATAGAATAATTCATTCTTGTTGTCAAACATGTAGTCAAAACAACCTTTCTTTTCTTTCGACAGTTCCTTTAGACTGCAAAGAGGGCAGTTTGCAATCCTGTTTTCCCTCACATTACCAGTGGCAAAAAATCCCATTTCTGATAAAAGAACCAATAGAGAATGACTTGTGAAAAAATTTTCGAAATACAATAAATGATTTTTTGGAGTTTCGATAACTTTCGTCAGGCCAACTACTACTTTTCCCCTAAACTCAAAGAGTTATCAGTTTTTTGTGATGCTCCCCCATAAGGAGAAAATTGAAATAAATACCCTGAGGAAGATGTAATGCACCACAATTTCAAACCAAACCTTACTGGTTTACCTCTAATAAACATTTTAGCAGAATGGCGGCCAAAATAAGGCACCATCTCCTCGTCAATTGATAATTTGTAAGAAAACACACCAAAACGAAGGAATCTTTGGTTTAGTTCGTCAAAGTATGGACGTATCTTAGGAAACTTATCCCCCTTGTCCAAATTGTTGTTATCTGACAGGTGTAAGAACTTTTTAATTTCAACAAAACGGTTCCGGGACATCGTTTGACGCACGATCGGAACGCCCTTATCAACGTCTTTACTCCAGTAATATTTTGTTTGAGGTAAGGTGTGATAGCCACTAAACAACAGAATGCCAATAAACTTCCTCAAGTCCGTTCTTTTGAAAGAAAAGTTATGCACATTCTTGCTTAAGGCATATTTTAACGAAAATTCTGCTATCATATCCAGAAATGCATCGTCAATAAAATACTCAAAAATTTCAATTGGTGTATAGCCACCATAAACAGTTTTTATCTGCTCTACTTTCTCTTTTTCTAAATTGAATGGATATTTGCTATAGTATGGAGCTGATTTTACCCATTCTGTACCAACATTTTTTTTCTTCCTTGGATGCTCACCAGAAATATTTTTTTTGCTTCGAGCAGAAGAGTTAACGATTGAATTGGTGTGATGTTCAAATGTTCCTACCACATCTGAGTGAAGGTTTCCTCCGACATCACAGATCACGATTTCGTCATCTTCTATATCCTCCTCATCGGTCAGCTCATCTATATTTGGCGGAAAAATAACTGCGTCAATCTCTATTGCGTCGATGTCCTCATTTGCAGCTTCAATTTCCTCCGCCATGCGATATATTCGACCATCACAACTCATTTCTGTAATGTAAAAAACAACTATTAACAAAAACTATTTTTTTAATGTAATACTGCAAGTTTAAACCGTAAAATCATTATGAATTAAAAATGCTGGCATAAGGGTAATAAACTTACTTTTTGATAATCAGCCTTGAAGAATGGAAACCGTATTCAACACTGTTACTTGATGAGGTCTGGCGTAATTGTAGATCAGGTACCTCTGCGCAAGAATGTGTGCAGACTTGACGTTCGGAATTTCAAAATAGTGCTCTTCATAGCTTTTCACAGAGTGGTATACTAAAGAAATTAAAAATAATTAGAGAATATTGTCATGACTCCTCACTATATCTAGGTCTGACAGATGCGATAAAATATGAGCAATACACTGCCAAACAGATAGGTACAAAAACTCGTTCTTTAAGCGAACATTAAGCGACCGCAATAAAAATTAAGCTCCGCTAAATACACTCCTATAATACATTTCAACATTTCATCCCCAAATAACTTACACCTTTACGCGGCTGGTGACCTAACACGGCTATGCGACGGCTCGCGGGGCGTTATTTAGATGTAGATGTAAATAGCATTTCAAAGTGTTTTACACATCCTCACTGATCTGTAGTGCACAGTTTAATCATACAAATATCTCCGACAAAACAGCATCAGAGCTTGGGAGACTGATGATTTATGTTCACTCGAAGATAAGACCTCCTGGTAGAATATGTGAATTGTCTAAACAAATTTAAATTGTTTATTTTGAGATAGCTACTCACTGTTTAAAAAACACTTAGAAATTCCAAAAGTCAGAGGTCTATTTTAAAGAAGTAAAATTTGTTTTGTGTAACTCAAGCTCTCCAGGGAGTTTTAAGTTAATTAGCCAGAGTTTTTAATTATCTTTAATAATTTATAATAGTTGAAGATAGGATAACACTACGCTGTGCATATTATATAAGTCTAACATTTATGAATTTTTCTGACATATTTCCATTGGATAATAGCCAGGTTAAGATAAATTATTTTCAAGCGAACAATCGACACATTTGAATCACAGGTGATAGCATCGCTTCCTAAAATTTACCGATGATCATGAATTTTTGAACGCAACAGCACATAACAAGATACTTCATTAGTATATATAAATACTCTACTATTTTCTGACAAAATTGAATGAGATAAAATAAGAAACGTAAGATAGAGCATTAAACTGTAATAAATTTAGTAATGATCAGGTTTTTATTTATTTATTTTATTTGAACTTATATTACATTTATGCTCCGTCAGGTTCAAATAAGCTGTACTACAATGAACTCATCTGAAATTAATATTAATCTCTGCATCCGATCTATGCTCCATAAATATAAGTAAACTTTACCGCAGTATCTATTTGAAACATCAAGACTGTATAAATTAATTTCCCAGTAAAATTCTTGTTCACTCCGCTGAAATGCCAAACATTAACAGTTGTCTATTTTAGTGGAGGCTACCTTTCGACTGGACGAGGTAAAACATGTACCGAAATTAGCCTTCTCCACTGTTTAAAAATTCTACCTTAACTGATACCATACTAAAATAGTTCACCATTAAAGAACAAAATATACAGATTCTTCAAAATACGCGTTTATTATAAACTCTTATTTCTAGCAAGGGAGCCAACCGTTGTACCATTTGCGTTAAATTAATGCATTAAATTATTTCTGTTTTCATTAAAAGAAAGGTAAGATAAAAATTAATAAGGTAATGAGATGTCTAAATTATGATAACCATTTCATTTTCTGGGAATTGGCATCATTTTGTAAAAAAATATCGCAAAAATTGCATTAATTTAATTTAGGAAAATTCTGCCATAACCATTCTCGCGTTTAACACTATGTAAGTTTGACTTCAGAGAAATCAAAAAAAGCTGAAATTGTGGGAAATAGATATTTGTATCAAATAGAGGGCTAGTTTTCCTGAAAGCCGCTAGAGTATAAGTAAAATAATTATTTTAAGCAATTTTCTGGAGGATCCACCTCAACCTAATGAGGTCCTTTGCTGGACGAACGCAGTTTATGATCATGGAACAACGCTTGAGTCTGCGAACGATAGAAGTTTTTTTCCAATTTTACCAAGCCAATCAGAAAGTCGTTGTAGACGCCACGTGTATCGACTAGCGCGTTAGTATGTGACCCGACGGTGAGAATCTGGAGAGGGGAGGCGCCACGTTGAGACGGGCGGACAAACCCTCCTAAAACATTCCTTGTGTCCAACCGTGTCGGAAGAAGTACTATACCTCTCGGTGTGCCACGGGGAAGGGTACTACTCGTATAGTGATGCAAGTGCTAGGACCCTTCTCCGATGCATTTGGACGGAACGGGCCAACCGCAAGCATTATCCCCGATAACCGCCGCATCTCCGACTCCTTCCAGACCGTTCCCCCAGGCCAGAACACACACTACCCAGTCTCGATGCAATTCCGCCCGCCGGTTCCCAACTCCGTCTTCTTCCTCCTCCCTCCCTCTCCGCCGAAATGCAACCACCAGCCATTCCAATTCCACAATAATAGACCACTTTAGTGTGCCTGCTCCTCCTCGCCTTCCGTCTGCCCTCCGTGCTTGCTACACGCATCCTTGCCGAATTCCCTCTCTTCACCTAGGGCAGTTCCGCATTGCACCCTCCTGGTCAAATCTCCCTCTCTACCCAATAACGTCACTCCGGCTGCTTTCCCACTTCCTCCCAACTAGCAGCCGCGAGGTCACTACAGGAGTCGTCGTTAAATTTGCAAGATGTAGCATGAGGACTTTAAACGTGCGTATTTTACAAGTAAAAAGAAAATTTACAATTAAACAGTTTAATTTTTTAAAGTTTATGTTTCGTTATAGCGTAATACCTTGAGGTGAAGTTCAGTGTTTCTGAAGTCACCCAGAAGATACAATTCTGTTACGTAAGAGGTTGCTTTCCTCATTCAAAAATGTCGACTGTAAATATCTCTTTTCATTCATGCATAATGAAATAATGCTACCATGTACAACATGAGACGGTGTCTTAAGCGCGTTTAGCTTCTCATAGGAAACTACAGAAATAAATAAAAAACTTTAAGGTATAAAATGACATAGCATTTTTGGAATATAGGTTGGTGAGTGGTAATAAAATCTGTGTGGAAATGTAACGAAGGTCAGTCGTTTTGACATTTATACACCTTTAACCAATTTCCTCATGGTATTTCTTGATTTGTTAAACTTTACAGAGATGATCACGTCTGAATATGCTGCGAAAACGGTAGTCATCCATAATCTTACCCGTTGTGAATTCAATAAATACCATGTATAATATATTAGTTAACACAACATGATTATCTATAGTGTCGGTCTAAGATTTCGGTTGTTTAGTCTTCTCAAGGCAAGGACCCCAGCAAGGGCCAGCCTCTATGTTATTGCGTTCTTACTTTTGTATTACTTTATACTAATACATTATTTATCAAATGCGTACACATTGCTGTAAATACTAGTTGTGTAGCCGAATTTTGAATTCGCGCCTATTTAATTCTTAATTTTTGCCCCTGTTTATACGTTTTGTGCCTGTTTACTCACATATTCATTTATTTAGTTTATCATTTTACTTCTTTGTCGCTAGACTCCCGCTGGTTCTTCTTTAACTAGGTATAGGTTGTTGACGATATCCATGTTCCTTGAGGCATGGATGAGATTTGCAGGCTTCAGATTTTATGAACTCCAAAAAATACATCATTTCGTTAAACCTATTTCCACACAAAATTTAAAACCACATATTGACCTTGATTTTTTTATAATTTTGCCATTTTTAAGGTTGTAACTGAAGGTCAAACCTTGTTCATACACAATTCATACCATAGTCATACATTCAAAATAATGCCTTCAAAACGAAATCATTTTGTTGAAACTTAGGACGGTGCGTGATTATTAAAATTGTGAGAAAATACAAAATAATATGTTCTTTGATATAATGACATCTATAATCGATTTCCTCAATGTATCACGCAATTTATTAATTATTATTTTGCGGGTTTCATCCGCCCTCGGGAAAATTAATGTCGGACCATGGCCATTCTTCTCGCTGGTTTGGTGGCAACGACATCTTATCACTGTAAGCTTTCCTAAACTCCGAGAAGACATTGATCCAAGAAAACGCCTCACATTTCTAATTTATTATATTATTGCATTCTGTAATAATTGTTATTTTGCATGATGCAACATTCTGGAAGTGACAAGAAGAGATGGGTAATGCGAGGAATTTGCTAGGGATCTGATAGCGAGTCATGTATAGGAGGGAATAAAAGATTATGTGCCGAAGATTAGACGAGAGAATTTGAGATTTTAGGATAAGGACTTTTCAAGAACCCTGCCTATCAACAAGTAGTACGCGGCTTAAGAGAGTTAAGGCGGCTTTTTCTATGAGTCACTCCGGATTTTCTGAAGAACCTGGATATAACATCATTGAAGTTCGTTTTATGAACTGAGACGAAAATTAAATAGGGTTTAATGGCTAATTTTGATCTTATTGAGTCTTGAAAGTGGAGATTTTTACATGGGCTCTCACAAAGGTTTCTCAGATTACAGCAGAAAAATGCCGATTTGAAAGAGGAAGCATGTTCAAACTTTTCATTAAAACTGTTTATATGGAACAAAATATTCTGGGAAATTAAATAAAATATAGGTATGATACCAATGAAAATTCATTGGCGAATGACTGCCGTAATTGGTGTCAAATTGTGGCAATTCCATGCAAATGGCACTGCAATAGGCTATATGGCTGGACAAATGCGGCCATTAAAAATATATTCATAGAATAATCTTCATAGTTTCTTTTTCAACGATTTCAATAGGTAGGTAACCAATAACATCAGTGGATGCAGGATGTTTAAATATAAATAAATGAGAAAGCATATCCTTGTATTTTTCTTGACTCACATGTAAGCCAGAGCCTCCTTAAGGTAGTTTGAGCAAAATATCGTTTTCCCTATAAATCAATAAATTTGAACTCATTGTTATAAAAAATATCTCACCCTTCCAACAACACAAAAATATAAGCCTCTTACCTCACTTTTTTTGTACGCTACTTGTAAAAACTCTGGAGAGACCTTATTTAAAAAATGAGGAATTTCTAATACCTAGATGCCATCAAATAATTAACAGTGGGCAGTTCGTATGTTTTATTCAATATTTGTGAAAATAAATCATATTGTCACTGCAGTAGTTCTTCCAGAATCACTAAAAACCTCTCATTCTGGAGTTCTAAACTTACCGCGCGGAAAAATGAGTCAAGTTAAAACTTGTTTTTTTATGATTATGATATTTCTATGTCATTTCTTGGAATTTCAGTCACATAAAAGTATATTATTGTGCCACTAATTGTTCAACATTTAATTCATGCTTCTGAAAGTTGCTGAAATTTAGATGTATACTCCGAATATAGTCTTCATTTTGACTTGTGAACTATCTCGCTCAAACTACCTTAAATGGAATGGAAAGAAATATACAACTTGACAAAATAGGTATTTGACTGTCATAGCAGTAGCTGGAGTATTTACCTAAATATTTCATTTCTTCGGTTTCATTCCACTTCCGCACCTACCGTTTCATACGTACTCCTACCTCCTCCCGCTGCGCCACTTCCCTCCTCCCTCCCGCAACACAATAGTGTCCGCCTGTCCCACCAATCCTTCCTCCCCGGCACATTCGGCAACCTATCACTGCATTCCTGTATCGCGGTGCTGTCTAGAGCGCCGGGAGAGGAGAGAGCGGGCGGGCGTCGAGTTGGTTCTGGCGGATACAAATAGGGGAGACGGGAGCGGGAAGGCGGAGGAATTCCGGGGGAAGCTCCCGTTGGAATCCCCGGGAAGACCGCGGGCGACAACCGATAGGTATTCCCCTCACCACCCAGACACTCCATACACCCACACTCCTCTCACTCCACCTATTCTCCCACCTACTCCCTCCCCCTCTCGTCGTCTCACCCTTTCCCGGGATAGGTAAGGTGGTCCCTTTAGCTTCACCTCCCCCCACGTTCCACCCCGTTCTCGCGCCTGCGGTGGTGTAGCCTAGGCGGAGCATTACTATACGGCAATGATCTTTTAGCTCTTCTGTTCCCATTCCGGGACAAGGGTCGCCGGGAGGGTTGGTTTGGTGAATCGATGGTTTTGACTCGAAATAAGGAAGGATGATGAAATACTCCCGATATAATAATGCTGGTGCTTTGCAGTGACGGAGCTATCGAGGGATCCACAGGGTCCCTATCATCCTTAACTTTTCAAATTCTTCAAATTACAAGGACGCGCGAAGGGGAAAGTTACGTCTGACTTTTATGACTAAGAATATTGAATTCAAAATACCAATTGAGGTTTGATGTGGAGGAACTGTCCAGTATGAACAGAGAAAAAACATTTGTAGTTTTCCATCTATTAATTCTAGCGAGTAGCATGCAAGATGTTTCCTTTTTTCACAAATTTTTATTAAAACTTGATTCAAGTTTGTTTGTTTAGGCAATTGACAGCGAATTTGCGGTTTTACATCGAATATTTAAATTATTGTTCATTGAAAAACTCAATACAAGTTAATATAACTAGATATTTTTATAATTTTGTAATTATTTATAAAGTTTCATTAAAAATGTGTCTATTCTGAAGAACAACTTAAAAGGTTTAACCATCCCAACCTACATCCATACTCAAAACTCCCCTCTACACTGCCCAACACCCTCCGAAACAAAATCCAGACTACATCAGAAAGTGATTTGGGATCAGTGTAACGCCCCGTTTCTCACGAAAAACGTTGGCTTTGCGACTAGTGAAAAGTTAATGCCAGAGGAGTTCTGCGAAGGCATCAATAAACATAGTGGATATAAGGATTCCTACCGAATTCCATTTAAATAATACAAGTTCCTCGGTAACTTGTGGTATTCCGTTTTTTCAGAGGATTCAAGGGTAACATTATAACTCCACATACTTAAAAACACACCCAACACACGACCAGGGTTTCAACGCTTAAGCGTCATCTTCAGGTGCTTTTTCTGGGTTTACAAAGTGTTATATATATGTATGATTTAACACTTTCCCGGCGAATAATATTAGTGTACATTTCTCGGGCTCGCCACCGGGTAAGATAGGCATAGGCAGCCGACGTTTCGGGTTCCTACTCGTTACCCATTCTCAAGGCTACACTTGCTTGAGAATAGGTAACGAGTCGGAACCCGAAACGTCGGCTGCCTATGACTATCTTACCCGGTGGCGAGCCCGAGAAATGTACACTAATCTTATATATATGCTTGGTAGGAGGGGGGTGGAGGTGAGTGATTAGGGTGGTGTGGATGCGGGTTGGTCAGGAGCAGTGATTGGCGGGGACTTTAGCGGGATGGGGAGAGGGCAATTCGGGAGGCGGCTGTGAGGATGGGAGATGAGGACGGGTATGAATACTCATTTAAAATCTTTGAGTCAGGGTCATGCAATGTCTTTAAAATTTCTATCTGCTCAAGTGAGTCAAGCACACGTCTATGGGTTGCAAAACATAAAATATCAAGATTAAAACCACTTTGGTGGTCATGGTTTAAAAGGTGTTTTGCAAAATTTCTCTTAAGTTCACAATTATTAAAATAGGCTAGCTGGTGTTCTTTGACTCTAACATTAAAGCTACGGGCAGTTTGACCCACATATACACCTTGGCAGTCACCACACTTAAATGCATATATGCGACTTCTCTTCTTAGGATTCAACGGGTCTTTGCTCTTGTCGAATAGTTTTTTTAAGTTTCATGGGGATCTAAATGACACGCGATATTTTTCTCGTGGGAAAACTTAGGCCATTTTTTGATTGATCGGACCTAAGTATCTCAGAGAAAACTATTTTTAAACTGTTTTGGAGGAAAGATCACCGGTGAATATTAGATTAATGGCCGCTTTTTTGGACATTTTAATCACTAGTTTATCTATAAGGTGAGATGAGTATCCATTACTTTGCGCTATTTGTTTAATAATTTGGACTTCTTTGTAGAACTCGAGGTGACTGAGGGGGACATAAAATAGGCGATGAATAAGGGAGTGGTTGGCCATCAGCTTTTGGGCGTGAAAATGCCTGGAATCTGTCGGAATGATATGATCAGTGTAGGTCGGTTTTCGGTAGATGGAAAAATGGTGCTGGTCTTCGGTTATGGAAATACAGAGGTCAAGAAAGTAAATGGTCCATTTGGAGTCCTTTTCGCATGAGAATGAAATTTTTGGGTGGAGGCTATTTAAAAATTTGGGTAAATTATCTAGTTGCCTGTCAGTGCCTTACCAAAGAACTATGATGTCATCAATGTATCTGTACCAAAAGACAATGAATGTAAAAATTAGTTTTTCGATTTAAAAAGTTTGTTTTCAAAATTATCCAAAAAGATTTCCGCGAGAAGCGGAGTAATTGGCGAACCCATCGCTAAGCTATCAGTCTGTTTGTAAAAACAGTTGTTGAATAAAAAGTAATTTTGCGATACACATAGAGACAGTAAGGTGGAAATTTCCTGGGTGACTTTTGGAGGAACGAATGCTTTTTTGAGTAATTCAACCGTAATATCCAAGGTCTTGACTGTTGGTTCGTTAGCAAATAGACTAGCTATGTCAAAGGACACTAGTCTTGTGTTGTGTGGAACTGTTATGTTTTTGACCTTGTCAACCAAATCCAGAGAATTCTTTATTCCATACTGTGATTTGGAAGTAGTAAGTTGGTGTATCCGACGAGTCAGAGCATAAGCGACCTTGTAGGATGGAGCTCCGATACAGGACGCTACTGGCCTAATTGGTGCACCGGGTTTATGGATTTTTATGAGACCATATAGGCATGGAGGCAGAGGATTAGTGGAAGAGATGAAACACTTGAGAGGAATTAAAAAGTTCTTTATATAATCGTAGAGCGTCTCTGATGGACTGTTGAAACCGGAGCGTAGGGTCTTTTAGCAAAACGCTGAAATCAGTATCCATCCTACATCCACACCACCCTATTCACTCACCTCCACCCCCCTCCTACCAAGCATATATGTAAGACTTTGTAAACCCGGAAGAAGCACCTGAAGATGACGCTTAAGCGTTGAAACCCGGGTCGTTTGTGTTTTAAAGTATGTGGAGTTGTAAATGTTACCATTAAATCCTCTGAATTACATTTTAGTCATTGAGATAGATAGAGAGATCACTTATTACACTGTCCAATGATAGAAGCTGAAGCCATCTTTGTTATGCTTCATTTTTCTAGAGCGCTTTTGGCCTAACGCGGATGGATTATATTGTAAAATTAGGCAATTTTACAATATAATTCATCGATAGGTTACTAGAAATCAGCATACACTTACTTCTTCAATATGAATCTTCCTTGTGAATATTGTGTTTCTTTAAATAAATAAAAATCTGCGTTCCTTGAGGAAACTACGGTGCAATGGAGTAAAATCCATAGCACTAAGTAACCAGTGCATATTTTAAGAATTGTTTGCCTTAAATATCAAACAGATGGTGGATATTTGGAATTTATATCCGTTATTTTGTCCATTCAGTCGTGCTATCCAAAGTAAAGTGAGGATATATCATAGTTAAACATTATGGTTGTTATTTAATTCGTTAGGCTTCAGGTTGATGACGTAGGTACTGCCATCAATACCTACATCAAAATTCTACAACATGACCACTGGTTCTTTCTTGGATCTACTTTGCAAACATCTAGTACATACATTTTAAGTAATTACGCCAATCTATCATGGAATGTACTCAGCGCGAAAATATAATTTTTTTTGTAACGAACGGCAGTAATTGAAAATTTTATCTTGACTTTTAGAAATAACAATTTTTTTTATGGAACAAGTTTTTCAAATTCCACGTGCGTTCTTGACAACTCTCGTGATAAAAATATAAAATGCTGTAAAATTTTCTCACTAATTTTATTTTTTGATAAAGTCTTCAAGACACATTAGACTTCAATATAAGCATTTCTGTCATCAAGGTGAATATCAATTGTAACCACGGGTTTTTTATAAAAAAGATAAGCTCCCCGTTCATATTTTTGTATTTATATTACGTGTATACATTATTTTCAAGTATTATTGACCCATTTAAAATATCTGTAGAGGATATTTTATTTTATGGACGGGTGCATTAGGGAAATGGATAGTTTTTCAAAGGCCCTTAATTTTCTCTGTAATAGCATCGATCCTACGGTAGATGGAGGTGGTTATGTGCTTAATTCTCCGAGTTTTTGGTTTATATTGAAAATGTATAATGTATCTGATTTATACTCGTGTTTACCAATGTTATAGCTCCAGAAGGTCCTATCCATCGTTAGTCACCAATTTGCCTAGTTTGTACGATTAGTAAGAAAACCCATTTTTACCGGCCTTATTATTTCGAGATTCAAAGCATCATTATAGCTCAAATCAGCTTCATTTAGATACTTGATACATCAAATAATGAATATCGCCATGTCTGCAGATAATTAACACAATGAAACTTAATAAAATATCTATAAAAGTCCGCTTTATTCTGATATAAGCAAGGTTTAAAAATTATGTGATAAGGTTTGCTTGAAGAATGCCACTTTGACACTCGGATATTTCCGCTAAAGAAAGACCACAATAGCTATGGAAAATGCTGTTAACATGTAATTTTTGAGCTTAAAAAAGTATTTATCCTCGACAGAACGAGTTATTAATTGGTAAAATATAACACTTTACCGATTAATGACGCTTGGTAGTTTGCTCTTCGACTCACAAGACCAAATTGACAAAAAGTAAAAATATGGTCAAACTCCTCCCATATATGTCCAAAACTGGAGTATCCATCCAACCCTACTTCACTACCCACTCATTTATAACCCTCATCTGGCGCCCAATTCTCTCCCCCTTTGCCTCAGAAACCCGATTCCCACAGCATATAGTCTACTATTAGGCTAATTATAGCGCTCCAAGGTTTTGCTGCTATATGATAACATCTGGAGTTGAACACTTTTATACACTACGGGTCTCAATTTCCTTAACACGCATTTAATGGATCGGAAGTATCGACTACCAGAATAGACTATAAGCTTTTGAAACCTGGTAATAATGGAGAATGCTGAAGATAAAATGGTGGGACCAAATAAGAAATGATGAAGTTTACAGAAGAAGAGGAGTTGAGGAGAAATGGACCATATGGAAAACCATACAGGGAAGAAGAACCGAATGGATTAGACAATTTCTGAGGCACACATGTTTGTGAATAACATAAATGAACTAAAATGGTGAGGAAATTTACTATAAATCCTGAGAAACTCACCCGAAGAAGTCCATGGGCCAAATATAGAATATAGTTTATAGAGAAATATACCAGGAGGTAAGAAAACTAGCATTATATAGGGTAGGGTGGAAGGCTCCAGTCAACTAATCTTGGAATTGAACGAACAATGATGAAACAAACACTTATTTTAAAATATGTTCCACATGTTACCTGAAATATTTTTAAAGGAAATCGTACGCCTACTAACATATTCATCTTTGCTTCCACCCTAAGATTCGAAAAACATACACAAAGTTGTGTACTTGTTCTATCAGGTCATTATTTACCCTCTTTTTACCATTATTCTTATTACTATCCGTATCCAGAAATAGGATTCACCGGGGATATGGTAACAACCCTGAATAATACTGACACCCTCAGTTGCTCCTGATTCTGACAAGGTATTAGCACTGGCATGCTGCTATTTCCCTTGCGGACACGCCTCAGTTATTGCTCATGGCCTTTGTGATGAGCTAAAAAGGTTTTTTGAAATGTTTTTTATTCAATTTTTATATAAAATATTGCTCCTAAAATAACATGGCCTGTTTTAATCATATTTATTTACGTGCAAAAACATTATGACTCTAGAAAAAGCTCTCTTTTGTGAACGTTTGAAGCTATATTTCTGTTAGTAGTTTGCCACAAACAATGTTCATCCACCAAATTCTATGTCTGGGGTAATGCAAAATTCCCACTCCAGGGCAAAGTCACTATATTGGTACTACCCGAGAGCTTATATTTCATACGAAATTGCAAATGAATTATTAATTTATAAGTTAAAGGTATCCGAATCTTCTTTTTTACCAGAAATTCCTCACTCAGTGCAGAGATTGAATGTGTTCTTGAACTGTGTTCTACTGTTCAAAATGTCCAATATGTCGGGTTCTCATAATTTGAGACCGCAAATACTTTTGGATCATGTGATAAAAGCTATGTGATTGAAACACTCAATTTTTAAAGTTAAGAACTTTGTTACCTCTCTTTAAGACTGATTTTGGCATTACCGAAGAGCTCGAAATTACCTATCCCGGTTCATGGGGCGATTCCAACGGGTAATAGAGGTTGCGAGAAAAATTCATTTACTTATTTTGTTTTAATATTTTCCCCAGCCCATACAAGTCGTTAATAGGCGATATCATGAACTATTGCTGCATTGAACAAAAGATTACGCACCTATCTTTAAATAAATAAAAATGTAAAAATACCTGAATGTTTCGGCATTTCCCCGGTCCACCGTATTACTTTGATCTAAGATGCATTTATCCCCAAGTGCATTCGTTTTGTTACTTTTTTGAACTTATCGAGGATTCGATGCATCTTAAAAGGGTTCTTAGACTGCAGAACTGTATGTTATGCGTACATAGGAACTCACAACATCCCACCATTACCACTGACGTTATCCCAACACGTACCTCTCACACATTCTAAAACTTTTATAAAATAAATTATTAATTTAAATAAATATACACCATAGTAAATCCACTGTAACATGAATATACATTTACCCTACTCTAGTGACGTGAATTGTTCTCACATTAGTGGGAACGACGGTTCCCTGGACCGATTAGGACTGGAGTTAAAAAAAAAACGATATCAGTTTTTACTTAAATGCTTCCAATTTACTTCCAATATCTTTCGATCATGGATATATATTTATTTATTTGACATTTTCACGGCAAAAGAGAAGATACTTATGCTTTTATTTTATTTAGGTTATACAGTATAACGTATGAACCGGGTCATTAATTTTCTTCATTGATGCATATTGGTGGTTACGAGGTATTAGTATAAAAAATAATCATTTCCATTATATTTTAGAAATTACATATCCGCAATTTAGCATATCATCTCTCACATACCACAAGAAAGTAGGTAATACTGGTGAAGATGGAAACGAAAGTGTAGGCACAGTCCATTGCAAAATATGAAGCTACATGTAGGGATGTGGTTACACTAGAGGATTTTTTGGCTCAAATAATAATGAAGCAGTACAAAATAGTAAGTTTCTGAAGAGAATAAGCTAACACACCCTAATTTTATTCTTCAGTTGGGTCACTAGAAAGGTTATACTGTCGGTCTGTGAGACGGGACGTCAGGTTAATTGATTAAACTCCTTTCTTGACCGGAAAATTACCTTTGTTCGTAGTTGGTATGGTTGGTCTGTATTGAACTAATAAACCCTGTACATGTGCTATGGTTCCTTCTTCGCGCACACAAGCACATTTATCGTATATCATATGCGCTCATCCATAACCCCCTCTCGCTGATTAAGCCGGCTGCGAAGAATAATATTGTTACAGTGTCATTTGTTACACTCCTTCGGTGGAGAAATAATTTTCAATATGAGTAATGATTCGGTAGTTAGGTTTTCAGAGTATTACTTGAAATATTGTGGACGGATGTCTGGTACTCTTTTGATTCTAGCCAAGCTTGACGGAACTTACTAGTTGAGTTCCAATATAGGTTGTAATTCCATAGAGTCAAATCCAAATCCTAATTGCAACATGTTTCAACCCACCATATTTAATGTTGAGACGTTACAACAGAGCAATACTTTGCCTAGGACTTTTCCTAGTTCTATAGAATTAGAATATTCATTTTAAGGTCCATTTCAAGCATGGCTCTTCAGGATCAATAACAGAATGAAATATGTGCTACAGCTTTCATTGCAATGTAGATAACTAGCTTCGATAAAAGTGAACAAATTGTGCACATGGAATAGAATTGATTGTTGTGTGGAGAATGTTAAAGTAAAATTAAGAATCAATAATATATTTAAATATATGAGTGTTCTAATACATAAATGGAAGATTCTTCTATTTTGGCCACATTAAATAACGATCATCTGGAAAAACCAACTCAATTCGTTTTTGTGGCTTAACCAGTGCTTCACGTGCCTCCAGATATCATAAACCTATTACGGCTGATCTCGTAAGAAGGTGCAATCAGTAGTAACTATCTATAGTTGGAAAGTAGTTGTAAAAATAATTTAGATACATTACGTAGCATACTTTTAACTTTTTCCCAGGATGGATCAACATGCCAAAGACTAATTGACAGTTACCCTAGCAGTTTATCTAGTTTAAATTTTCTTGTTCTAATTTTTATGTGGCTAAAGGTCCTTATTATGCTTTTAGCTTAATTTTTACTAAAAAAATCATAACGAGGTGCATTTTTTAGTAGCACAAAAAGATGAATACAGGGCGGGTTTTTGTAAAAAAACGAAGGCACTGTATAAGCTAATAGTCACTATTTGTCATAGGAAAATCGTAAACGGCAAAAAACAAGGAGAAAATTGCAGTGACCAGTTTTTTATTCCCTAAGTATTTTACACTCCCTAATTATTTCATTATCCCAACACCTCTACTTTTACGAGAATCTTAATAGAGAAAATAAAGTAACTTCAATGATTTCCTTCTAATTTTCACAATTTATATGATATTTTGCAGTAGTTTTAAGATCCCAAATATATAAAAAACGATATATTTATATAATTACTATACTTACAGATTATGTAATTATTTTCTCAGCTAACTTTATTGAAACCACCGCAAATTTTGGTTTAACTCTTCTTATTTCACACGAAATTTGCTGTCTGTATATACATAACTTGAGTAAATGAGTCTTTTGTTTTATTATAAACCTCTTCATTACCGAGATAACCGAGATAGATTTGATGTAAAAAGCTAGTATTCATTCTTTATGTAGAAGGTAATAAATTTTTACCTTGTAGGAGAATCAATCATTTGCGATAATAGAAAAAATAATACCGCACCATTTATATGACTGACATTGTAATTCTGGCATTACTGATATTATCTTCAATGACTGAATCAGGAATATTTTGCAGATTAAAATGTATACAATTGTCCAGCTCGAATATTCAACGAACAGAATTTAAAAAATAAGGAGTGGAAATGGCCAAAAATCCACATGTGTATAAAGCTATATCATCTAACATTTGAGGAAATTTATTTAAAACAATGTATCTGTGTGACCCTTTCATATAAATAAAACACATTTTGAATGAAATTCCTTTTAAATTATTTCAATTAGCGTTGTAATCCATGCTCTAAAATTTTGAATTAACTTTGTATTTTGATTTTGTTCAATTGTTAAAATTTGAAAAAATTTTTACTGAGGTTGTAAAAGGTGGCAGGCATTAAATACCACCTAATTAAATATACATCATCACTATCTGAGATAGTTCTTTAAAATAATTTCATATTGAGTATCCAATTCATTTTTTGATAATAACTTTATGTTCGAAGGTTGCTGAAATTGTAATAGCATATCCTTATTTTTATTAGTTTGTTAAAGTCAATCCAATAATATTAAGACAAAATTTAAAAGTAGTCGGTCAGCTTTCTTAAAAATATATCCTATTTCTTTTTAATATGATTCGATAAAACGGTATTGCCAAGTTAACCTATCCTAACTGTCGTCAGATGATTCAGATTCTAATAAAAATATATTAGTCTTTTAGAGTGTGGAGTGACCCTAATAGTAACCTTTATCTCCCAGTCACATCAACCGTGTGAAATATGTACTTCGAAGGCGCATAAAGGCGCAATAACTCAGAAACTATGGAATTTTCTCCCCCGGAAAACCTCCGGGCTCACGTATAATGGGCAAAAGGGTGCTCGTGGTGGTCAGATGACATAGCGTCCCATTACCACTCGGAGGTGCGGCATAGGAGTTCCATTAACGATCAATTCAAAGGTCCTTCGCTCTCACACACTCCCACACAGACGTACATGCACAAGAGGCTCAAGAAAGAAGAAGAAGAGATGGATAAAATATCCTGCGGGCCACCCACCGACCCCTGCGGTACCCTCACCTTACACCGCACTGTCCTCCCATCCTCCCACTGCCGAATGGGACGGCCACGGCGGTGCTCCGGGATCGTAACTCAC
This sequence comes from Ceriagrion tenellum, assembly GCA_963169105.1. NCBI lineage: Eukaryota > Metazoa > Arthropoda > Insecta > Odonata > Coenagrionidae > Ceriagrion > Ceriagrion tenellum. The sequence continues at coordinate 91,995,982 of OY720639.1, read as the reverse complement.
CAGTTCCTAACGCCTTTTCTATAAAAATCCTATTCCTCCCCGCCCCGAACATCCCTTTTCCTCGTGTCCCCCTATATTTTCCGCGGGAAAAACGGACCCCTTAGGTCCCGGGGATATAAGGGGTATCCTATCCGTGCTTCCTCTGCTCCCTTGCCCTCCATGCGCTTCTGTCTTTCTTTCTCTCTCGCCTGGCTTTCCCAGGTTCGGTTCGCATCGGAGGCACTTAGCGCGGACCTTAAGAGGGTATTCAGGGGAGATATATATGTTTCCCGGTGAGCTCTCGCGGCAGGGGTGGGTTGAGAGGGATCGTTGGGCTCGGACAAAAGGTGAGTTCTCTCTACTGGGAGAGGAGGTGATGGAGGAGGAATGGGCGGTGGTGGAAAGTTGGGAAGAGAGAGAGAGAGAGAAACGTGAGGCTACTTTGGCTGGACGTCGGTGCAGAGGGTGGGTCAGTGCTGCGGGAGGAAGTGGGGATTTTAGGTGGAAAGATGGGGTGTCCTCTAACGAGGGGGTGGTAGGGCGTGGAGGACGTTCGTTCTGAGAAAAGGGTGATTCCTCGGAGGATTATCGCCCCTGAGTGACCTAGCGCGAGAGTGGTGTTTTATGCGGTACACCAGCAATGCATTGGACATCATCTGGAAGGATGACGCGTGGAAATTGCTTTAGTGCTAGAGTCGGAGCGGTATAACTTCATTTGCAGGTGGTATATATCTTTATACAATTGGAATTTTACTCAATGTATGAATTTTTCTTTCAAAACTGTTCTTTACAAACTAATAAAAATCCCTTTACAAAAATTCTGGAAGTAGTTGGATCTCAAAATAGTTTTTAACATTTTGTTTAGGACAAGAGGATTGGGTCTGACGGCACAACGTTTTTTAGGCAAAATATCCGAAATGTTGCATATCATTTAAATTTAAATACCATATTTGAAATTTTTCTGATGGATCGAACAAAATCGTCATGGAACTTAAGCATTTTATTTTTTAAGACATTCACACTGGTTGGTAAAGAATACAAAAGTTCTCCAGGTAATTGATTCCATTCTGTAATTATTTTGTTCACAAATAAATATTTCTTATTATTAGTTAATTGCATTCTCTGCATTATGTACGTTTAGCTGCTTTTTCCCAATAACGGCGGTTTCTCAATTTCATCGCGTAGTTCCTCATGAGCTTCATCTCTCCATTATGCTATTTGTACTTACATTCCGCTGAGCCCATTCTTTTTTTCCCTATCTTCAAGACTCTTCCAGCCCAAACTACAAAGCATGTCCCTCACACTCTCTTTCCTTTTTTGCATGGTTGATTTGAAACTCGCCGCCATCCTTATTGTTTTCTTTAAAGTTCTTTTACATCCCTTCATGCGGGTTTTATATCTTTAAAATAGTGTCTTTAAATTTTTTCATTATATAACTGATTTTGGGTGGACTATATAAGAAACAAAGCAAAAGTTTACCTTTTGGAGCAGTTATTTCAATGAAAATGTATTCAGGTTGATAATGAGCAGTATTTGACACTTCTATAATTTTAAAGTTAAGTTCCTCCTTTATGTATACACACACACCACCTCCAACTCTACCGACACTATCGTGACGAGCGAGATGATATCCTTGAAGCCCTACCACATCATTAGTAATGTAACTTGTCAACCACGATTCAGAGACACAGATCACATGATAATCCTTGTTTGAAAAATAGACACGACAATATGCGCTGGAATAGATTGAGCATTAACATGGCACAGGTTTAATACACAAGATATTTTATTAGGCCGGGAGTTATTAGGGGTAACATTTGAAGGCACAGGATTACAGGCCATGTTGTCCTCACATGAACAGTTTGACCGCTGTCATTTCAGGAACTGCAAGTCCGCCTCATTACGGATTACTAGTCGTTCTGCCCCATCCTTCTCCCTTGCAAACATCTTCCCATCCCGAATCCACAGCTACTTAAGTTTACCTACTTCTTTGTATTCCCTCGCCAAGACATAGATTTTACGATTAGTAGTACTAAGGCACTCGTTTACAAAAACAGTTTGGGCAGTGTCATCACCGAAATCTAGATCCTTAGTGGTGAGGTCTCTTTTGACTCGACGAGCCTCCAGAAGCTCTCTAGCCAATATATTCCGCGTAAAACGGACCTTTATAATAAACGGCTTAACATTGGAGGTAGTCAATAACCTAGTTTTAAGCCGATAGCATTCATCAATACCATGAGCCTCCAGTTTGACTCCAAGAGCAAGCCCTGTATGGAAAACTAGCGCTTCAACTATTTCGCCTTTTTTATAAGGAATACCATGAATTTCTATAAAATTCCTCAGTGAATCTTGCCCCACTTGATTTAACTGAGCCTCGAGAAGGGCAAAACGTGTCTTTAAAGCCGAGTTTTCATCAGTCACTGCATCTAATTGACCATGAATTTTTGATGTTGATTCATTCATGAGGGTAAGCGCTTGCGAATGTTCATACGATGACTCTTGCAGAGAAGAGAGTTTCGTCTTGAACTCACTCAGATTGTCCTGTAGCGACTTCGCTCTTTCTAGAAGATATTTCAGCATCGATGCAATGGAATCGGAGGAGTTGGGTGACAACTGCACGTCAGCCGGGTGTCTCACTGGGGTTCCGGGTCTCCCAGAAACCGGGGTTTCATCCCCACGTTTCGACCGAGCTTTAGAAGCACTGCTGCTTCTTTACTGCGTATGCCAGAGTTACTTTTTACCTGACATGAAATTTACAGTCGTATTATATAGACCTTTGTTGTATAAATGTAATTTTTTTCTAATCGTTGAACATTGATGTTTCAACAGAGAATGGGAGACGGAACGAGATGACGTGTAGGACTGTCTGTAGATATCTATGATAGCTAAGGAATCTTGGCTGGACAGGGAAAGGTTGGGATTTTATTTGAAGAAGCTGGAGTAACCTGGAGGTGTCCGTCAAATATATTCTGAGTCGAAAATAATCCAGAAGACATTAAGAGGTATGCAAACTACTTACGTTTTTACCATTAATTAAGACTTTCTTTGAGCATCAAACTTGTGTAAGGTCATGTAAATGTAAGGGGTTAAGCTATCATTTAGTCGTTAGAAAAGTATAAATGTCTCTCTTATTCGTGGATTACTTACAATATGCTATTAAATTGACTAATTTTCGCTTTCTTTTAAGCGCTTGAGTCTAATAACAACTCCAAGTACGTAAAAAAGCCTTAGAAATAATTTTCTCGCTTAACTTTTTACTGATATTGATTATTGATATCTATGAAATTAAATGTGAGATTCCAATTAACCTATATCTTTTCGACGAACGTTTACTTATTTCACATACTCTTAATCAGCAAAGTATTTTTTTCATTTACTGTGTGAAGGATATATTTTGCTGTTTGCATGATGCTTTAATTAGGCCGTAGTCATAAAATATTTTATGCTGCTCATGGCGTGCAGGTCATAATTATGACAAGTGGAAAAATCAAGTCAAAAAGTCACCTATTTTAATATAAGGCATAACATGAAATTAATAAAAATTAACTGTTTGTTCTGATTTTTAGAGGAAAACACACTTAAGTCTCATTCATACGACTCTGGAAGATTGTAGTACACGGGTGGAGGAGTTCTGCTACACTCCTAAATAAGTTATGGCAAATGCAGACTTAAGCCATAATAGCTCGCTACTACTCATTTGGCTTACATGGTAGTATATGTAGGATTTGTATTTGGTTTCATTTGAACTAGTCAGTAATTAGCAATTACTAATCTGGGACTTAAAATATCCGTTTTATCCCATCTTGTGATTGTATCTTGCGGTTTAATTGCTTAACAAGGAGTCATGTTTTCCGTTAACCGTCACCATTTAATGAAAATAATCAAAGACTTCAGTGTGAGCCTTATTTGCTTTGCAGGCGATCTCTGTCATGTGGTACTAAAGTATTCATACGTCTAATGGAATTCCATATTTCTTGTGCTCTTAGATTTCTGCATCTACCTACTACCCTCAGAGTCACAATATGGGCGTGAGGTAGGGGTGTTAGGACTCCGGCCATGTATAGGTGTAAAGAATAATGTTATGGGGGTGAAATGTTAATTTTTATTACATGATTGTTTTGAGTAGGGGAAGTTTTATAACTATGGTTGGTCATTACGCTGTGAATGAAGAAATTTTTGTGCCTATATGCTCGGTAATACATCCCTCTCTTTTTTCGCTTCTGTCGGACCTAGAGATGTAGTTTGACGTCAAAATTATATTCAGTGTGTCGCTCTGAAACGTACCTATTCTGAATTTCTCCAGCAAAATAAGCCTTTAGAGCCATATATTTATTTTAGTTCATATTGTTAACCTCTTCGGTACGTTCATGCCTTACTTTCTGTGATATGATGTAAATATATACGTTGGTGGGAATGAGTGGATGGATACCTGAGTATTTCAACTGAACTTATCTCGACTTCCACTCCGTGAGAAAACCCTTATCGTGCAAGGAGAGATGCGTTTCGCACGCATGCGCAGCGGGCGATGGCCGCTGATGAATCGGGAGTGCATCTCCCAACAGGCGCGGGATTCTTCCCGGTGTAAATCTCGTTTATTTTCTCCCTATCTTTCTTCTTTTCCTTCCCTCCTGATAAGGATGGATGTTTACGGGGAAGAGTCGGGAGGGGACGGCGTCGAATGGGAATGCGCGAGGAGCGAGTTCCTTGTCTTTTGTCGAGCAGCGCAGTTGTGAAATGGGTAATGGTTTAAGGTGGGGTGGTTAGAGGGAGTTACCGTGATGGGGGGGGGCGAGGCGGGGGAGGGGGAACAGAAAGGCGGGAAAGGTCACGGTGGTGGTGAGGAGGGAGAAAGGTGTGGTTGCGGTGATGAGTAGAGAGTGGGGGGGGCGGGTAGGAGGAGGAAATGGGTGAGCGGGCGGCTTTTGGGAACGAACTGAGTAGAGAGGCGACGGTTCCGTGAGTGAGATTTATCGCGGGCGGATCTTGGATGCTGGTTGAGTCGAGTTCCTTACTCACTTCATTCTACCGAGCCGGAGATAAGTGGGATAACGTAAGAAAAAAATTGGAGCGGAGCTAAGGATTGGATATCAAGAGTATAAGTTGTTAATGGTTACGCGACCGGCATGTCGGCTTCATTTACACCACGATGAGTTGAAGGAAAGATCGGTAGTTCATGGATTTTTCCGGATTTCTTAGGCCCTCGTTGCGGTAGGGTAAAGCCTTGATCTGTTCACCTTAAGAACGCGGGTTTTAATCCTACCTCTGGCTTATTCACCACTCTGAGCGAGGTGTGAGTGTGCTTGTCCACTGTCACATGTTAAACACTCATATATAAAAGCAGTTGGCATCAGTTTCACCGCTATTAGTCGAAGAAAAGATTAGTAGTTATGAGATTTTTCAAGAATGCGTCGGCCCAGGTTGCGGGGGCGTAAAGTTCACCCTAGGGTCACGAGTTTGAATCCTACCACTGGCTTTTTCACCACTCTAAGCGAAGTGTGTATTCGTTCGCTGTTTAATATAAAATATTCATATTCGAAAGAAAATGGCATCATTTTCACCACTTTAAGTCGAGAAAAAGATTGGCAATGCATGGATTTTTCAGGACTAACTCGGCCCAGGTTGCGGGGATGTAAAGCCTTGATCTATTTATCCTAGGGTCGCTAGTTTGAATCCTGCTTCTCGCTTTTTTACCACTTAGAGCGAGATGTGAGTGTTTTCCTCCGTTGTAAAATAATAAACATGCATATTTAAAAGCAGTTGGAATAATTGTCACCACTATACGTCAAAGAAAAGATTGATAGTTAACGGATTTTTCAGGAATACCTCGGCCCAGGTTGCGGGGGCGTAAAGCCTTGATCTCTTTATCCTAGAGTCGCGAGTTTGAATCCTGTCTGTGGCTTTTTCACCGCTCAGGGCGTGGTGCATATTTATCTACTGTAAACTCCTTAATGGACAATTATAATAGTTCATCAGGGCCATTTTGGTGTTTATGGACTAAGTGGTATTCAATGAAATAAAGACTATTGTTTATTTTTCACAGTGTAATTATTCTTGAGGATGCCGCATTCGACCGCTGCGCGACCATCAGAGGCGATACAATAGATATAAATGCGTTCCACTGTTGTTTCGATGTGAAAAGAATTTGGGGAAGAGGGTAGGAATGCAGGGGAGAAATCAAGTGCAAAATGGGCATGGACTATTCAACTCAGGCCGGTAGGGCAAGTGGTAGAGGTTGGAGAGAAGGACAGGGTTGGGAAGTGTGGTTGGAGACTCTAGGGAAATGGTAAAAGGGTTGATGAAAGAGGGACGAGATTGGTTTATACATATTCGGTATTCAGACTTTTTAGAGTGTTTTTTCGTCTCGTGGACTATGATTCCCCGTTATCCTGCAGACATCCTCAGCCCAAGTTGACTCGAGTTGTTATGAGGCGCCTAGAGCCTTACATAGAGTGGTTTTTGCTACATTCCTCGGCCCAACATCTTGAATTTGGGAAGAAATAACTCATTTTCAGTTAGTATATACCGTTCTTTACCACACTTGCCATTTTCCATTTTGCCAACAAGTCTATCTATAGTGCTTTTAGAACCAGACGGAACGAACCTAGCTGGAGAATACCACCTGATACGGCCCTATTCTGGTATTTCCTGGTTGTCATCTGCATATTTCCAACCCTAATTGCACCGGGCTGAAAAAATTCACGCCGTATGATCTTTATGAAACATTTACTAATGTCAAAATTTAGTACGTAAAACATTGGAAAATAAAAAGGAATGTTCAATCTATTATTATTTATCTACCAATTCATATATTTTTCATAGTTTATTTGCATTTATTTTGCGGAATATATGTTGAGGAAATTGATAGAAACATACAATAAGGCGGGTCTGAAAGTAAATTTCAACAAAACAAAATATATGGTAATTAATGAGAAGGCAAATAATCTGAAAATAGAAGGAAATGCCATCGAAGTATGTAGTGAGTATAAATACTTAGGTGTAACGATTAGAAAAGAAGGAACCAGTAAAAAAGAGATAACAAATAGAATACATCAGTCAAAACTCGCAATGAATAAAACGAATAGCATATTATGGTCAAAAGATATAAGTAGGAAAAAAATATTGCAAATAGATAAAACAAGTATTCATAGTATACTCCTTTACGGAGCAGAGACATTGGAAATGACCAAAAGGGATAAGCAGAGACTGGAGATCGTAGAAATGGATTTTCTAAGAAGAAGTAGCAGAAAATCAAAACTACAAAGAATAAGAAATGAAAATATAAGAAAAATTGTGCAAGTAGAAGAAAACATCGTACAGGAAATAGAGAAAAGACGGCTAAAATGGTATGGACATGTAAAAAGAATGGAGGAGAAACGTTGGCCAAAAAAGATATTAAATTGGCAACAACCTGGGAGGAGGAAGACAGGACGACCACCAGAAGACTGGACAAAGCAAGTCACCCAAGATATGAAAAGGAGACAATTAGAGAATGAGGACTGGAGAGACAAGGAGGCTTGGAGAAGAGGATGCGAGAGACGGTCGAATATATATGTATAGAACTCCCTTAAAATATATATATATATATATATATATATATATATATATATATATATATATATATATATATATATATATATATATATATATATATATATATATATCTTATATATATATATATATATGTATATATATATATATATATATATATTAGATATATATATTATATATATTTGCATTTTATAATAATTAAGGAAATATTCCACGAAATTCGATCTCTATCATATGGTTGCAATAAAACACATATTTACTATGCTTCAGTCTAGGAGCAAATGCTTTCAATGCAAAATTTGTTTTGACTCCACACATTATTTAAATACGATATTCTTAGTAATTCACTGGTATGACATACTGATATAGATTGAAAATAGGAACGCAAAGATATAAAAGTTTGTGAAAATCGAAATTAACTGGCTGTAGATTTTTCATTTTATTGAACTACCATTCACTATTCAAAATTGAGTAGAATCACATATTTTATATCATTCTGAAACTTGTGTATTTTAAGAGTTTGGACAGAGAATTCAAATATTTGTTCTAAGTGGTTAACAATGGCTTTTGATAAACATTTGGTCTGGAAATCAGGTATCGTAGAAAGCTGTCCTTCATGCGAGATGCCGAATGAGTGAATTTGACTAGACCTTTGACAATGCTGAGAATAGTTTATGGCGAAAATGCACCTAGGTGGCAAGCCATTATTAGGACGAGTTAACTCATAGAAACCGAGGTTCACCTAATGATCTCGTGCTGCAAATATAGCTGCCTCGTGCATTGAAAACGTATGTCACATTCGTGGCAACGTCACTTATTTGGCATGCCTGTGTGACTCATCGCTAATATTTGTTCCGATGGGGTTCGCGTTAATTACTGTTTTCTGGCCCTTCTTAGCTCATTGAAGGCTCCGCTTACTGCATAGCCTAATATCTAACCCATCCGAAAATTAGCATCTATTGGCTGTGATGAAGTGCATTAAAGACGCGGAAAAAATACTAAGCGACACACGTGGCATGTTCCCCTAATATTGTACCCGGGAGAATGGCATAGTTTCCCTTTGAAAGCGTATTTTTAACCGTTGCAAATTGGCCTCGTTTGCTAGCCGTGAAGTAATTTAGCTGTTTGCAGCTTCGAACCCCCGGAGGCCCTTTTGGACCTATTGCAAGGGAGTAAACACACTATTTACACTTCCCAGAGGCCCGAAAATTTGTTCCATTTTGTCCTTTTTCCCCGCTCACTTATAGAGTTATTGACCTACCTCCCGTGTTCTCCATCACTCAGCCCCTTCTTTCTCCTAGTGTCAGGAAAAGAGAATGCTTTGACTCTAAACCGCTGTAAATATATCAGTGCCTTGAACTGGATTAATTTACGGGAAAGCGTTCGTCAGTCTACATTCAGAGTGTGTTTTATTGTATGACTTTACAGGGACAGAAAAATAGCTGTTTTATTTTCCCATAAAAATTAACGCTTTTTAAAGCGGCTGCATTATATCATATTTTTATTTTGTGCTGCTCCAAATACGTTCGTTTAATTTTGCTAGCGTTATATATACCATGTTACTCACGCTTACCGTTGTCACTCCGTCGTAATGTATGGTGTTTACTCTCTTGAACACTGCGTTCATCACAATTAAGTTACTATTTGCATTACGAACGGGTGTATTTCTATAATCAACCTAATTACCGTAACAAATTGGCAAGTTGAATGAGCGTGCATATACCACTCTTAGCAACATTCTATTTCGGGCTCTCGGAAGCGCCGTGAGCCATTTTAATTTCGGGATTTAAATTTGCTGGCAAGATTAAGGAATTAGCGGGCTTAAGTGAATCAGAGGATGATTAAGAAATGAGTTCTGATTTTCCTGAAATCAGAATAAATCCTAAGGAAATATTTTTACTAGGTTCTTTTTTACTATTTTATATATTGAGGAACCCTATTCCTTGATCGTAATTCAATGAATTGTTCGATCAGATCGAGAATTTTGGACAGTATAATTTAGCATTTCTTCAGTCTCTACACCCGAGATCACTAGTTCACCGGCTTTCTGGATTATCTATCCCTATTGTGTCCTCTTACAGACCCCTCATTTCCACAGTTACCCTCATTTACCATTTTGCATGTTTTGCCTGTATTTCAAATATCGTCATTTCGTTGAGTAATATAATTTCGATCGGGTTAATTCTCTAAGAACATTAATAATAAATATTGAATATAAAGTCTGGCCATAGCTGTTTTTGCACATTGGTTAAATTGAATTTAATGAAATTAATCATTCTATCAATTTCGCTACCTGTTGAAAAAATAACTTAATTATTAAATTCATGGTTTTTTTAAAAAACTGACTCATTTCTTCACGTAATGCATCGTTTTCAATAATAAAGTATTTACCTCACGGATATTTTCGAGTTAGTTCGATTTATTTTGAAGCACCATATCCATTTTATTGATATATTTTCTGTCAATACCAATTTTTCTACTACCTAAACTTGCGAATGAACATATGTTTTCTCAAACATACCTCTTAGTCCGTTAATTTGAAAAAAGCATCCTCTTATAGTAGTTTAAACTTTGATAATTCAACCGAAATTTTTGAAAATATTTAATTAAAATTCAATAATATTAATCTCCAGCTTTGAGATGAAGAAAAGATATTTGCTTCCAAAAAAGTAACGCTTACTAGTTTTTGATTACCAACCTATGGTATAACGACCAGATTCATTCTGTTTAAAGTCTAGTAGGATGCTGCATGAAAGATTACACGGGCAAAAACTAAATCTAGTCTCCGAAAGGCCCCTGTGAATAATCTTCCCAACAGTTTTCCTTCGACGTGAATTGCCACTTAGAGTTATATATGAGTTGAACGGTCTCCCTTTTTGTCTGTTTTTAAGCAAAGGAAACGTCCCAAATATTAAAACAGAATCGGTCATCCTTTCTCTCTCCCCTTTCGTCTTCTCCACTAAGCTAATCGGTTATAATTCCACTTGCCTCTCGTAAATAACAATTATCGACTCAATAACTCTTCTCATAATTGCTTACCGTTCCCATTTCGTTCTCCTCCCTTCGCCCTATCCTGCTTCCCTCATTCCTCCGTCAAAGGCAAAGAGCACATGGCCGACCAAAGCTCACACCTTCGTCCTCCCCAATCCTTCCGGCAGACGCCTGATGGAAATCCACTGCCTCAACCCATGCCACTCATTTCTCTGCCCAGAGGGAAATGCCTACAATCCAATTCTTTACACCTTGTACATCGATTCTTGTTATTTCCCTTTCCATCATTCCAAAAATCTGCCATTGGCTAAAATGAAGTTTTAATGTAACTAGTTGTAAGTTCTCTCCTTTTAAACGTTGGATGGAATTTGAGAGCTGGAAATAAAAACCTGAAATTGTTTGCTTTTGTGCCATTTAGAGCTGACGGTTTGATCGGCACGGAATTGTCCAGGGAATTGGGGAAGTGAGTAAAAAACAACTCTAGTAAACATACCATTATCTAAAAAATACCAGACTATCATATTTGATAATAAACGTACAATAACCACAATGTTATTTTCGTCACCGACCATGGTTTCAGCTCATTATAAGATGATGGTATAATGTGCCAAAACCATGGTCGGTGACTAAAATAAACTTGTGTAAATTGTACAAGTGTTTATTTCCAAATATGCAAGTCCATCGGTCCCACAAAAGTTTGTGCCAATACGCTCTCTTATAAAACAGACTAATTAATCAAAATTTATCTGATTAATATTTCTTCGTTCGGTACCAAAAATATTTCTGTACGCAGAAAAAGGATAAAAGTCGTTAAAAAAAGCGTATTTTACAGTACATTATATACCACTAAGAGACACAAAATCTGTACTCTATCCATCTCACCAATTCGATCCTCATATGAGTAAATATATATTCTTTTTCATCCCTTCCTTATTTCCTTGTCATTGTCAGTTGTTCCTAAATACGATTGTTAGATTTTCAAACATGGAGTATGTGAAGCGATTAAGACAATCGGGAACCCAAATAACCTGAAATCCATAGTTTCAACAAATACTTTTTTTCTCTTTTTAGCTGAAAAAAACAGGTTTACGGTTTCTCAATTATAATTTGTGCTTCGAAAAGGGTTAATCTTAAAATATTAAAATCCATCATGCGATTGCCTCAACCATCTTCTTGCGTCTTAAGTCTTCTTCCATTCCTCCATTTGCCCTAATTCAAGGCTGGCAAACCATTGATCGTGAGCTGTCAGTAGAAGGGAGGAATATATTCTCTAGATCGCAATCGGCAGAGAATAAATCAAGTGGATGTATCAAACAACCTTTCATTCACTATTCTGCAGCTGGTCACATATTTTTACTGTACTCACGGAGTCGTGGAGTTTACTGAACCTTGCTCTAAATCGTGAGCAAAGTAAAATCTTAAATTCTTTACCATATTAGGAAATGGTGTGGCACTATCCTGGCCGGTGCATAAAGTCGGAAATAAGAGGGCCTTTTAGAGGGCGTCTGAACAAGGAGATTGAGGGTTCTGTAAGGGCCCTCTACAAAATATTCCGTTGATCTCACCTTATGTTTTTTCTTGCTTCACACTTGTTACTTTCTTTACTCTTCTGTGAAGGGTAAAGAGCAATATCAGCAATATATGCGACATTTTTAATCCATTGTATGCGCTGAATCTAGATATACTTGTTCTATTCCGTTCTCTAATTGTTTAGCGTTCCGCTTGTCATTTCCTCAATTAAAATTCTGTACATCACTATTCGTTCATCATCCACTTTTACCGTCTCTCACCAATGACTACAAACATTTGTACTCTTACTCCAGTGAGTTTAATACTTCTCTCTCTCTATTCCTTAAACATGTGATTCCTTTTTGCCTCAATCATTCAACTACATCTCATATGCCTCAATGTGTTCCTTTGAATATCGATCTTAGGAATGCTGCACTCCTTATCCAGCGCTGAAATACACACTAAAGCTCCAACTATTCATTTTGCGCCGTGAAAAACTAAAGTTGATATCATATCGGTCGCTGACAAACGCAAAAACTTATCGAGAGAATAATTAATAGTGTCATTGCATAGAAATTCCTTCATGCATCAAATATGTTTTTTTAATAATACTAATCTTTTATTTTATGCGCCACTCCAGATTCAATTCTTATCTCTGTCAGAAAGGACATCGATTTAAAATTGTATCACTTCTGTGATCAACCGAAGCGACTAATCATATTAATGCACTTGATCCACGTCCTGTACCAGCCAATCAGAATAAACTATATACAGCTTGTCATTGGTCAGCAAAATGCCCTAGGCTGAAGAATTTCTGTGACTAAGATATGTTGCTAGCGTGCCAGTTGGAGAAAATTTGATACGCATTTGATCAAATTTCACTTTATCATATCGCTAAATGAAATTATATAACGTCAATAGATTTTTTATTTAATGAATAGCGAAAGTATTTTTAAAAGGAGAATATCATGAATTTTAACTTTAACGCAGCCACCAAAGTTGGAAAACCTGAATACCAATGTATATCACCACTAAAAGTCTAATAGAGGCACAAAATATTAAGCCGAGTAGAGATGTGTAAGCTGAGCATAATCGGTGGGAGGTAGATTCAGCGATGCCTTTCCAATCCCAAAGTTGAGGCGAGATTCGGATCCAGACAGTGGTATAGATATTTTTCAGTTGTATTCTCACCTAGGTTTGTTTTCACCTTTGCTCCATAACCAGTAAATAATGAATCTCTTACCGTCATATTCCAATAGATGCAAATAGTTACAAACACTTTGTCGGAATGCAATTTTTTTTCGTACTTTTCCGCATTTGTTTCCGTTTCCCTTTTTATAGGTTCTTGTTTTTAGTTTCATATATATAAACGCTCAAATATTTGTTACAGTTTCCCATGCAGCACGAAATATTGTAAATTTGGCCATGGTAAAGTCTCAAAGGGTCCAACTATGGGCTACTAGATTTCGACCACATTTCCGATTACCAGTTGATCAGCTGATCATTTTTTTCCAGATGGAATATATGAGAAATAAAATGTTACGAGATTTTTTACTACAAAGTGTCGTGGTTAGGAGATATCGCAGTTATGGAGTCTCGGTCTACCATGTGTTGGAGTGTCGTTTACGGAATGGTAGATCATCAATTGACCGGTAACTGTTTATACAGGGTGTCCCATAAATGTCACGCTACAGTGACACAGGAGCTAGGGCAGCCTAAAGGGAACCGAACCAGCCTAATATGACCTCAGTAATAGTTGCACGGTTTTCGAGATATTGCCAATTTACAGCTTTTTCAAATATTTCACTTTTTTTACATTTCTAGTCCCAGAATTCAATCGGATAATTTAACGTTCTCATTAGGGCCGCTCTTTTAATCTTCCAACTGTGACTCACGTGCCGAATTCTTCCTGGAACAGAGGCCCGAGAGGGAGGGGGGGGGGTCATGGGGCCCGAACAAACAAAAGAAACGCGAAAGCCACTATACCTGTCTAACTTTATCGGCTTTCAAAAAATGGGATGGATAGAGTACTTTGTTTGTTAATTTGTGGCAGTAGCCCCATCAGAGAGTCAAATTGAGAGCTATTCAAGTGAATTCTGGGACTATAAATGTAAAAACAGTGAAATTTTTGAAAAATCTTTAATTTGGCAATATCTTGAAAACCGTGCAACTTTTACTGAGGTCATATTAGGCTGGTTCGGTTCTTCTTAGGCTGCCCTAGCTCCAGTGTCACTGTGGAGTGACATTTATGGGACATCCTGTATAATGGGATTATAATTGAGGAATAAAGGGGGTAAAATACCCAATTGAATTGTATTTTGCCAACAAACTTGGATTACCCCTTTATTGCTCGTTGAAGCTCCTGGGCCTTTCTCATAGATAGGTTTACCTTCTTAAATCTAACTCGTACCAGAGTCCAATATTTTATGGAATTCAGTTCATTGATAATGAGGAAACATAAGACCTCTGGTTTTGGAAATTTGGGTCCCGTACGGGCTCTGGTCATACCTATGAGTTCCACAACTGTAATTTGGTATAATACGTGTGTATCAAATGTTCCAATATGCGTGTCAAATTTAAGTTTAGCGATATTATACAGGATTTGTAGGACTCTTTTTGGAACCCTAAGGTCCCCTTGGTCCACGCCAATACTTCTACGTCACACCATGGATTTGACGAAGTTATAAAAATATCTTACGAACTCCGACATACTTCGGTGGACCACAGTATGAGTATAAAATTAGGGGAATAGACTGCAGAAACGATAGGTTCAAAATGTCGCTTTTCCCGCGATCGATGAGAAACCATAATGGCTGCATTAAGAATTTGAAATAGGTTTATTGGCAGGCAGTGAAGCTGATTAGATGATGTGTTCCCTAATGCTTATTTCTTCATCTGCCGCGTAGCATAAATTGTTTTGCATTTTCCCTGCTTGACTCTCGTAACTCATTTACACAGCTGCATCAATGAGAAATTCAATATTTCCTGTAGCATTGGTAGCATACCTATAGTGCAGTGCATGTTAGTGAAAGTCAATTATTACTCTGTAGTGTAATTAATGAATCACCCCATGCCAAACACCCTTCCACAGCTACATCTACGTACTGCCCTGCTAGCCACCCCATGGGCGTGTGGCAGGGGGCGTTGGGTCACCAGCCGTGTAAAGATGTAAGGTTTTGGGAGGTGAAATGGTGAAGTATGTTATGAGAGTGTATTTAGTGGAGCTCAGTTTTTATTTTGGTCGCTCATTGTGCGTGGAAAGAACGAGTTTTTGTACCTATCTATTTACCAGTGTATCTGTCTTATTTTATCGCTTCTGTCAGACCTAGAGATGTAGTGAACCGTCATGATAATATTATCTGTGTCGCTCTGAAACACACCAGTTCTAAATGTCTCAAGGAACCTAAGCGTAACGAGTAGCCTCCGAGTCTATATGGGCTCCCACCTAAATCCCTGTAAAAGTGTTGTGACACTATATGCTTTCTCGTAGCAGTTTTTAATGATATTTTTGGGGTGGCTTTACAGAGTGATATGTAGATGATGCATCGTGGGAGTGTATTTAGTGGAGCTCAGTTTTTTATTGTGGTCGCGTAGTGTGCACAGAAAGAACGAGTTCTTCGACCTATCTGTTCGGCAATGTATCTTTCTTATTTCATCGCTTTTGTCAGACCTAGTGACGTAGTGAATAGTCATGATAATATTCTGTGTTGCTCAGAAGCACACCAGTCCTGAATATCTCAAGCAAGCTAAGCCTAGTGTGTAGCCTCCGAGTCTATATGGGCTCCCACCTAAATCCCTGTAAATTGCTGTGACACTATATGCTTTCTCGTCGCAGTTTTTATGATATTCTTGGGGTGGCTTTACAGAGTGATATGTAGATGTTTGGTGTATTATGCAAATCTTGCAAATTTTCGCTCAATCGGTTGGGTAGTTTTTAGGAGAAACGTAAAGGAATACAGAGATACACCAATTCAATTTTATACATCAGTCTCGATAATTGTTGAGATAAATATTAGTTAGCGACCGTGGTAAGATTTTGAAATTATCCACATCTACATCTATCTACATCTACATAATACCCTGCGACCTGCCGAATGGACGTGTGGCAGGGGGTGTTTGGTCACCAGCCGTGTAAAGGTGTTAGTTCTTTGGAGATGAAATGGTGACATGAATTATAGGAGTGTATTAAGTGGAGCTCAGTTTTTATCGTGGTCACTTATTGTGCGCGGAGAGAACGAATTTTTGTACCTATCTGTTCGGCAGCGTATCCCTCTAATTACATCGCATCTGTCAGACCTTGAGATGTCGCGAGGAGTCATGGTAATATTTTCTATGTCGCTCCAAAAAAATCAGTTCTGAATTTCTCAAGCAACCTAAGCCTAGCGTGTAGCCTCCGAGTCACTAGGGGCTCCACCTTAATCCTTCTAAAAGTTGTGAGACACTATAATAACGTTCGTAGCAGTTTTTAACGAATCGAACTGCTTTCCTTTGCATTTTATTAATTTTTTTATTAAATGTTTTTGACCAGAGTCCCAAATGCTCTCGGCGTATTAGAGATGTGGCCTAACCAGAGCAAAGTAGCATCTATCTTTTAATTTTTCATCTGAGGACCTTCCTATTATACCTTTATCAAAACCTAGTTTTTTTTAATGCTGTACCACATTTGTTTTGTATGTGTAATCCCCTTGATCTACTACTTCATTTCCCAAATCGCACTTCTTGGTGTTACGCTTTGGCCGTCCAATGGCACGACGGGAAATCCAACTTGATCTCTATTACGTACCCCCCGTCGCTCTCCCCCCCCTTACAACTACTCTCTCCTCACCCATAGGGCGCGGAATATTAAACACGCTCCCATGGCTCGTCGTCGCACGCGCGTCTGTTTTTTTTCCCGGCAGAAGAGGGAGCTATCGCCGCCTTTGAAGGAATCCGAGCGTGCTCTTCTCCCGCCCCCGACCCCCGCCTCCCCTCACCCGGCCGATAATATCCGTCTGAATATAGATCTCTCAAATATAAACCCTCATAATTTTATTGAACGTGGCGGCGCTACATATCATCGTCAACCCCACTTAAAACTAAATGCCGCTGAGTCTATACAGCACAAGACCCCGTTTTAAACGGATAGCAGGCGTTTGGGGGGAAGGTATTTGCTTCTTTTAATGAAATGCCCTCTGACGTGATTCACGACTTAATGAAGTAAGACATCAGGTTGAGGATTGCATTCCAAGTTTCCGTTTCTTTGGTTCTCGGAGCTCAACCAATAGAGAGGTCCTTCGTATACTTGTATGCCGTTTTTTCCGCGGGGATTAGGGTCCAAGAAAATGAAATACTTATTTTTTACTAGTAGATACGTCATGGAGCCTTTAAGTATTAGTAATTTCATAAGTAAAGGAGTGTGAATATTGAAGCAGCAAAGTATAATTTTGGAATCATTATTCATTTAAGGAAGGTGGTGTTTTTTCATGTAACAACAGCCTTATTTATAATTTAATGGTTTCAGCAAAGTAAAGCTCATTTAGCTCATAAAGTGCTCATTTTAGTTTCACGAGGCGATCTCGTATAACTATACACTTTACGGAATCATATATACTGTAGTTGACTGAACTAATTTGCGGAATTAATACTAATGATGCAACTGCTATTTAAAAAATAGAAGAGATCGAGTAACCAATTGCAATTCCATCAAGAGAGCACGCGTTTAATTCTGTGATACTAGTGTTTTCTAGTATTTTTATTTTTTTGTTGAAATAAACATAAATAAGTTGGTGAAAATTTCTGTTCCATCCTTGATTTGAATTAGAATTATCACATGCTTGCCCAAAGGCATCTCTCACATCTTTATACGGCTGGTGTCCTAACACCCCAGCCACACATCCATGCGGCGGCTTACAGTTGAGTATGTAGATGAAGAACACACAGATGACGGGGATCGCATTCGTAAAAAGTGAATTAGCTGTGGTATTTATTGACACTCAGGATGTTGTCTCTAGCGGCGAATCAAATATCTATGTGTCATCACTTTAGCATATAATTTAATTCACAAGCCTGATGAATACATCACAAGATTAATGTTTACGTAAATAAAAAGGTTAATAAACATTTATAAAAATGTACATGGCAAAAATATGCAGTATACTACCTTGACCTTGTTTTATGTAAAAGATATAGTCACTCTGAGTGTCCTAAAAGTTTAAATTATTTATATATTAAAGCTTTCAATATTTCACTTTTCTCTGTTCGTTATCTGAAAAAACTGAATTCTGCTGATAGAGATCATCAGAATTAGTGACGCATGCTCAAGGGTGTCGGGAACGATGTAGAATTTAACTGTGGGAAAATAAAATCTTTATCATTAAGTGGTGACCTGTCTTAAGGTAGATATGAATGATCCTAATTCCAAAAATGTGTAAACCTATGCAATTTTTTAAATTGATACCCACGACCAAATCCACCGTTCAACTTGTATTATACATATAGGTTTTTGACAAAATGGTTTCTTTTTTCTTCTACTCGCTAATTGAGCAACGAACTGGTGAAACACGCTGTAGAATTTTTCAACGATACACCATGCAATAATTCATTGGTGAGTGTTAGTTCAATTCTTTGAGCGTTGATTTTGTTGCTTAAATGAACATAAATTACTGTCTTTGTAGTTTATTGGAGGAGAAACCAAAATATCGATTGTCCAAAAAAGAACTCCCTAGTTTCAAATGACTTTAGTTCAATTGAACATAAACTTATCACTACAACTAATTCATTTCATGAATGGTGACATTACCACTTTTTTTACTCCTAGTATACCTTGATGAGGATGACGTCCAACCTATATTCGATTTCATTCCATATATATGTTAACATGTTCCATATATATGTGACCGATTCTACTGCAGCCACAATTCCCTCACGGGGGACAATATCACGAATGTTTTCATGATACACAATTTTGTTACACGTTCCCCAAGAGAAAAGTTCAGAGGCGTTCGGTCAGGGCTTTTTTTGGTCTAGCAATTGGACCTACCCTACCAAGCCATCTTCATAGAGAATATCCGGGCAGATTGCACGAAAACGATTACTGTAGTAGGATGGAGTATAGCCACACTACAATGATACTACTCCTCTCCCCTCCTCACAGTTGTCCAACAATGGAAACACATGCAATTCCAACACATCACTGTAGATATCACCATAATTTGTGTTTACTCAGCAAAATTTTAAGGCCTGGAAACGCTGCTGTTTATTAGGTTATTAGGAT
Organism: Ceriagrion tenellum; assembly: GCA_963169105.1. Taxonomy (NCBI): domain Eukaryota; kingdom Metazoa; phylum Arthropoda; class Insecta; order Odonata; family Coenagrionidae; genus Ceriagrion; species Ceriagrion tenellum. The sequence goes on along the minus strand of OY720639.1, from coordinate 91,976,703 downwards.
TAGCCATTGCGCCGACAATAGCAAGTAGATGCGCTGACGATATTTCTGCGTGGTTAATATAACATACCATACGTTCAAGGTTAATAACCTCCATCTTACTTGCTACCAACAACAAGAATAATTCTTTGCTATTAATGCAACAGCGAAGAATAAATATGAGGGCTCAATTTCCATTAACATCTTTGTAATGAATTTTCAAAAACTGGGAAGGTTTTTCCGACAGTCGGCACATTGCGATACTCTGATACGGTGGAACTCCTTATCAATGCTTAACTTGAACTTTCAGTCTCAATATGGGTCTGTAATGATTTATACTAGTTTATAAATTCCAAACTCATACTCTCAATTTTGTAATTTCTGGTTAATATAACCTGCGATATGATGTAGCCTCCATGTGAACGAGTTCGCTTTGTTGACGAAAACGTTTTCTATAGGAGGACTTATTGACTTCGGATTTTATTTTAAGAAAAATATTTAATCAGGTGTTAATAGTCCTGGCCTAATTTGTCTTAGATATTGTCTATATCAATGATTCACCCTTTTACTACCAGTTAGACGAAATACCAGCATCAATTGCCTGAGCAGAATCTTCCAGATGCCGATATTTAAGCCAGTTTCTTTTGCACATAATCACAATTTTTTAATAATTCTTTGCCCTAAAATTACAATTTACGCCAATAGGAGTCACTCAAACCGAATTAGATCAGCAGAAGTAGTTTCGAAGAAATGTTTAATCCAATATGACGAATTATTTTGCGCTAACTTAGACGTAATGAATCATGTTTTTGGATAGTCTTTTGCTGCCTGACACACCCCTCCATCATGCGAAGGAAGCGAATGGGATGGGGGGCAATGATTCCAAATGGAAGTGAGTGCGGTGTCCGATGCTCAAAAGCGATGTCAGCGTGAGGTAATCGTTGCGGGTTGTGCTGGGTTGGTTGAGCAAGGCGAGTCGGGTCGGGGTTTGGTGGGAGAGGGCGTGTCGGGAGGGACACCCGTCGGTCGGGAGGGGTCGGTTTGGGTTGGCTTGATTGGATGATGAGGTGGGTTAATGTCAAGTTGATTGGATGGTTGGGGTGGCGATCCTCCAGAGTGGTAGCTGAGGTTACGGTGTGATATGTTTAGGGACTTGTCTGGGTTGCATTTGGAAGGGGATGGAATGGTTTTAGAGCGGACGGGGAACGCCCTTCAGCCAGCGGAACTTGGTATTAATAAAGGGGAAGGGGAGACAAAAGATAATCAATCACAACCTTGACTGGATTAATTATACAAATTTCGTCGCGTGAATTAATGTAACTAAGATCTTAATTGGAAATAGTCCGTGCGTTAAGTGGATAAAGCTTTCAACGCTCCTGCCACTCGTGAACGTCGAACTAGTTATTTTTTTTCAGAGATACGGCAAATTCTCTCGAAAAAAAAACCTGGGTTGGTACTTTAACCCTACTGTAGCTGGAGTTAGCTATAAGTTAGAGGTAAATTTTTTAAGCTGTAGATTCATCTGCGGACTGCAATTGCCATTAAAAGAGTGTTGAAGGAGTTTTTAAAGTGTGGTCACGGAAAGAGGATTCTCGCGCTATTATATTTCTGATGAGTAACAAAATAAGATATACAAATATCATTTTCAGCAATTGGTCGCAATGGTTTACTGATGGACGTAGAGTATTGGGATTTTGGGAGAGTAGACATTTTTAAATGTGCCTAACTAAGACAATGGAAGCCCTTTTTCACTTAGGGAAATGTGTCGAACAGTGTTTTCTGGTCATTTTTTGATGTAACAACGGATATTTTAATCCGCAATTTTCGGGAACGATTGAGTTAATTTTTTTTGCTTTGAATATAATTAATAAGCGTTGGTATAAAAATTTTTTAAAGAACAAAACTGAATAATCTCGTAGTATCATTCTTAACTAGTGTCATTGAGATATGCTAAGTAATTCCGGCACTAGGTCAGGATTATTTAAACTCATTATAATAATCAATCAATGCTAATTAATCAGTATTCATTTCATTAGTGCTTATTATTCGAAGCCAAAAAGGATACCAAATATTCCGACAAGATGTAAACCCCTCGTAGTTTGGGTATATTATGGCAAATTATGAGCTCCATGTATAAGGCTAGGTTTGGGTGTTCAATCTTTGTTGTTGCAGGTATGATCTAACATATAAATGTTAATTTTAAAGTTTTAGTCTCAAATGAAGACCTCAAATGGAGCAAAGTCTATATACTTCCACCGCTTCCTATATTATTCAACAAAATTCACGCTCATCTACCTTAACATAACGCAATCAATGGTCCGATAACTATCAAGTTCACCTACGGTAATCATGTCGTTCCAAAAAAATTGTTATCAACGTATTACTTTCCGAATAAATGTTAGGTTAATGCTTAATAACCAGGGAAATATTGTTGGTAATGTGATTTTGCAACTTTACCAGTCAACTGTTTTATCTGGTGGTGTGACCAAGTTTGGAAATGCTTGCAATCTTTATAAAGATCATAATTGTGGGCAATATATCCTCTTATATTGATCAAAATGGAAACGCACTGGTAAATTTGTGTAGATATTTGCGAGGGTTGCCCAAATAGTCATGCTCCAAGTTTTTTTTTACGCTCCATAAGAACAGAAATAAGCATTGAAACGTTCATCGAGAGACGCATCTCCATTGTTTGCAAAACCTTACCAGGTTATCACGACGCTTACATCTGACTGCCCTGATTCATTTTCAGGACTCTACAGAGGACAAAATACAAGTCTAGCCTCGTTAATACCAGTCTGGCACAAACTTAAGACTCGATATCATGTAAATTGGTTTGCATATTCTCTTCTTTCATAATCCATTTTGAATAATGACTCTAACTACTTCTCAACACTGCTACTTTGGATGACTAAGAGGTGCTTAGCGCAATGAAAACCTGGGTCTATAACCGGAGAAGAGTACAGGTGCAGGTGGGAGATACACGGCCTAGTGACCACAATAAAACTGAAATATGCATATAACTCTCCCATAGAACACTTCACCATATTAATTCCTAAAACCTTATACTGAACAGGGCTGGTGACCTAACACACTGTGCCACACGCCCATGCGGCGGCTTGTATAATAGAATGTAGATGAAAACGAGTAAATTGGCCTCGACATCAACCTACTCTCAAATCTCAAATCTATGGTACAAAAGGATTGAACTAATTCGTCACATTCGAAGGACAGGGCTCTTGAAATTCCTCTCCACGTGGTTACTAGGTAGGGATCGGAATTCCTCAGAATGTACTTAAATGAATACTTGTATGTCTACCGTGATTCTGATCCTAATTTTGGGTATTAGGAAGCCGGAACTTCATTCTCAGTATCATTATTATTCTGATTGAACACTTTAGGGGCCAGTACACCTCGGCCAAAAACACTTCTACAGGCGCCTACACGCTTTAATTTCACGGCTCTCTTCAGTTACTTGCAAATTTGTTTACACAGGACTCAAGAGTAAGTGTACCACATAAAGTGTAAGTAAATAATAAATATTGAAAATAATTTCAGTAGCTCTATGCTCTTAGGTCTTTTCATAACTATTTCCACCGCGAAAGAAAATTGAATTTTTCGGAAATCAGGCGATTGCTATGACGCGTACGACGTATTTCGCTGAAATTCTGTTGGCTTTTCGTAAGTAGAAATCATTAAGTTCTATAGAAAATCGTCAAAGTGTTGAAAATTACGAATGATAAAATCATGTTGATCATCCTCGTGACCCCTTGCAACGCATTTTACTTTGAGCCACGACTGGCGCTTTTGTCAGGGGCGAGTAACGGAATAATTGGCTAAGGAAGATCTATCCTCGACTGCGGTAGAAGCAGAACCAAAAGGGTATTTCGGGCCCATGTTAAGCCACCTTAACATGGGATCATTCTTTTGCTCCACATTACCGGACATTAAGATGAAGTATACGAAAGGCCATTGGCCTGTTGAGCCATAGGACTGCTTTAAATGGAGTGTGGCACTTGATCAGCCCAATCACTGTCACAGATCTGTCGAGATTTGAAACACTATGTCGTACAGTTTGGTGCGCAGGGAGTGCAAATTTAGATAGTATGGTTAAGGCGGAGGAGATGAGAGAGAGCGTCCAGCGGAGCATAATTAACCTCGACTCTTGATTGGATGAAACTTAAACTATGGAGTTCAATTTTTATTCATTTATATTAAAGTCACTGTCCCAAAAGCAGGATGATTGGCATGTTTACATCAGGTGTATTAATGCCAACTAAGGGTGAGCACAAACGGCCCTTCTCTGGAGTGATGAAAAATCCACCCTGATGGGACTCAAACCCGCGACCCTCGGTTTAGTATGTAATGTCAAAACCCCATCAGCGCCGGAACTGACAAATATGAGAGTTTAATGATGGTCAAAGGAACAGAGAAAGGTGAAGATTGGTGACTGATGGCTTAAAATCGTCTTGCCACCCCTACCGACTGAGAACAAAAATGTCTTGAAAGTATTGATATTATCTTTTTAGAATGTACTGGGGGCTAGAAGGCAGAACAAAAATTTGGGTGGGTGAGCTAAGAGAAAGGTGCTTGTCACGTGACTTTCTCCGTCAATCAGGGTGCAGAAGGCGTGGCGTATAGCCTCGAAAGTTCAGTTACTCTCAGACCGTTGAGCGATTTTCCTGATGCAGCTTGCTGTTCTACCAAACCTTATTACCACAGTACCTCTCTTATTGTTGGCCACGTGATTTTCCTGACTGATGGATAATAATCTCCGCAACGTTCAGGTACAACCCCTTCCTCTGTGGCTAGGCCCCGCCTCCAGACTGTGGAGGCCTTCAAACAGTTCCGGACTCGCACGAAAGACATCCGCCCTCACAAATTTTAAGCGAACCTCTTAGCTCCCAAGACATTCGAGAAAGGTAATAGTGAAACTAAATACGCGTTGAGGCTTTGCTCAATTTTGAAATGTCCACCAAACCTACCTTGATAGTGAAGTTAAGGTTCATATAAATCAAATTATCAGTGAAGTACGTGAACTTAATAGTTTTTATGGAGCACCTTTTTTCGAAGCTGGATCCTTTATCATTTATGGGCGACTTAGAACGCATTGATAAAGGGTTAGAGCATATGGCTCTGGGATGGCATTTTAAAAGTATTCTCAAGGAACAGACCATGATTTATCAATAAAATCTCCGGTTAAATATTTTCTACTTGTGTAAACCTAAGCTAAGGTACTCTCCCATTGCTGCCACTAACGTCAGCTAAGATTTAAGTATTCAAAACCTAGGTTCGTGGTCAGTATGAAGTTAACAAAATGGCTGCATCAACTATTGATTGACGGAAACTAGGAACATAAGTATGAATCGTTTTATTCTCTCTCTCTCTCTCTTCATGGCGCAACAGCCTGGGCTGTGAGCCACTCCATTCTCCGAGCTTTCACATATCTAACTATGTCTTGGCCTTCAATTAATTGATCCAGCTCTGAATTATACCTTATTTTTCATTCATCATTTTTCTTTACATGTCCATATATCTTCCTTAATATTTGTCGCTCAATTACTCTAAGGGCATTTTCATCTGATCTCTTCATGGTCCATATCTCTGAAACGTAGGTGACCACTGGTCGGATCAACGTCTTATACATTTTCACCTTTGTATTTCTTGTAATGAGTTGGTCCTAGAATATTTTTCTTTTCAAAATACGCTCGATTTCCCGCCTGTATTTTGTCCTTTATTTCTCTGCTTATCTCATTATCATTATATACCATTACCCCTAGATATCTGAAGCAGGAAACTCCTTCAAACCTCTTCTCCTCTATTGCCAGATCCTGTGCCACTCTCCTAGCCTCCTGTTTGGACATTATCATATACTTTGTCTTCTTTTCATTTACTTTAAGTCCAATTTTTTTCTGCTTTTTTTCCATTAGCTCATAGATTTGTTTAAGGCTGTGCATTGTCCTTGTTATAATTGCAATAGTATTATTATAATCACTTTATAATATCAGGGTAAAACATGAAAAGAGCTTCGTAATTATAGGTATGCGGCGCCAGAAAGCAGTTATTTTGATAACTATGCAAGGGATTAATTATCAATTTTGCGAAATAAACACATTTTGTGCGTATTTATTTACAGTCGAACGAAAAAATAAATTTTTTTTTAATGTGGCCCTCTGTAGCCATAGTGGATCCGCTTGGCCGTCATTCTCAAGATGCCTACCTTACCGTGCGCGTACCATGAGTCAATTCATACTGGGATCGGCGCAGACGCTCGAGAGCGTAAATATGTCTGCGCTCCGAGACGAGCTCGGTAAGAAAAACAAAAACGTCGGAGGAGTCAGTCAGCTGCGGTTATATGCTCGCCCAAGTGTCTGTGCGGGAATGGAATCGGGTGTGGAAGTATCTAGGCTACTTTGGAAGGGGGAGGAGAGTGTGACAGTGCTACGCGACCGGATTTATGACAAGCGGTGATGAAACTTGTTTTGAGCGGGGCGAGGGATGAGAGAGGGCCTCAAACTAGGAGGCTGGAGCAGTAATCGTGAGTCATTGAGAGCATATTTTAATATCTTTACGTTTAATGGCCGGTTTCAAGATCATTTAGTTATGGAATCAATAACTATGAGATCCATGTAGTTATAGATCTCATAAAAGTATTAGTGTTGCAGGAACACTAGTTACATAACTTATTTACCAATAGCAATGGCTTCGAATATTTATCTAATCTTCAACCACCGGGTAAAATTTATGAAAGTTTAGCCTATGAATTATTACAAATGCACATAATTTTTAGTCAGTAAGAGTGAACAAAATTGTCATTTGTCTCTAAACAATTCTTTTATCAAGTAATTTAGTCTCCAAGCGGTTCATTCTCCATCCACCATCTTGGCTACTTATGGAACTCTTAACTCCATGCCGTAAGTTATGAAGCCAATGAATGCATCGAATGTTTCTGTAACATTTAGGGAATGGTTACCACGGCTAATGGGTTCGATAACATTGTAGAATATGTCATTGCGCTGTCACATATATGTCGTTTCTGCAACTGGCCATAGGTCTGAAAACAATTCTTGCATCACGCTTCACTTAAGTAGGTTTTTTTATGCGATCACAATAACCATGCATTCATTAGTATAAATGATGCAAGTATTATTTTTTCAAATATTTGCCTTAATTAAATCATTTAATGACTTAGGTTAACGCCGTTAAATTCAATTTTTAAGCAATAATAATAGAAAAAAAGTAATTTTTAACTCAGTATAATGCCTTGATATTTGTAGGCCACTATTATAATAATATGAAACGCAATATTTCGCGTTCAAGGGAAAATTTGTTCGTACAGTTTCTAGTTACTTATATATATATATATATTTTGAAATACTGCAAGGTATCACAAGGCTACAATTTATATAGCATTTAATTTCCAAGCAACCAATTGGGTAATGAGCATAACTTTTGTTTTATCAATACATATTACTAATTAATTCACGTTAGCAAGGTTTTTGCTATAATCTTTACATGAACAAATATCTCTCCTACCATCTTTAAGAAAGATTTCTCACATCACGTGTGGACAGGAACGCAGCCAGATACGTCCACCACTCCAGTGCCTATTCTTTTCGGGAGATAGCGTATCAAAGAAAGGCGCTAAGTGAAAGAGGGCTACATGGGTCGAGCCTGGCCGTCGGTCTTTGGGCAGTCTGACCTGCGGTCCGCGACAAGGATCAAATACTGCATTCTCCGTTATTTTAGATGCGGGTGAGTTCCGACAGTGGGCTTAGTTTAAACTATTTCAGATTTAATTTCTGTGAGGATACTGAATATTAGGCTAACGAAGCAGGCTAATACGAAACTCCAATGATGAGTTAGCACTCCAACTAATAATGATTTTTTCTTTCTAGTTCACTTAGACATCATACATTTTTGTGATCAATGAGAGTGCTCCTCCGTTTGAGGTAGATTTTCATGGAACAGTTTTTGTACAATATTTTATCCTTGAACACAAGAAGCACCGGAGGGGTCATTTTGACCGACCAATTGAGGACTGGAGAATAAAATATAACGCAGAGCTAGATCATTTATTTGAAGAGCAAGACATTGTTCGATTTGTCAAAGGTCGGAAAATGGAATGGTTGGGCCATGTGGAGAGGATGGCAGAGCAGCGGATATCCAAATCAATGTAGAAGGAAAGGTTTCATCATACGTGAAGACGGAGGAGGCCAAGGCTTAAATGGATAGATGATATTACTGCAAACTTGCAGTCAATGAATATCGAAGGATGGAAGATGAGAGTTAAAGACGAAAGAGATTGGAGGCGAATTGTGAATGATACCAGGCCCACCGAGGGCTGTAGAACCATGAAGAGAGAGAGAGATGGAGGGACAGAGAAAATAGTCCAATCACCTGAATATTTCTTGACTTTAATTTTTTTTTAGCAGGAGAATGCAATGTGAAAATAAGAACTTCGTATGTAACTCCAATAGTTTGATTAATCTCATCATCATCATCAGGTGTTCTGCCTACTGCCAGGTCCCGTACACCACTGCCGTCTCCATCCGCTTCTGTCCCGAGCTTCTTTCTTTGCTTCATCATAGCTGATGTTCGTCACCTGATCCACCAATTTAATTCTTCTCCTTCCTCTCTTTTTCTTTCCTTCAGTTGAACCCTCAAGTGCCACAGTTATTATACTTTTCCCTCTCGTCACATGGCCCAACCAGTTTCCTTTCCTTTTCCTTATTTCCTTTAGGAGCGATCTTCCTTCTTTTACTTTACTCACTTCTAACACCTCTGCATTTCTCATCTTATCTACCCATCTTACTTTTTTCATCCTTCTCCACATCCACATTTCATAAGCTTCTATTCTATTCCTTTCCCTCTTACCTAATGTCCACGCTTCACATCCATACATGAAAACGTTCCATGAATAACATTTAGCCAGTCTCTTTCTCAGCTCCAGATCCAGGATTTCATCTTTTTAATAGTTTGATTAATCTACATGACCTTATTATTACAGAAGGCGTCTTTTTTACACCAAGCTATTTATCTCCGATTTTATTCTAGTTTTGTCATCATAGAATAAATTTGTATTGCCTTTCATTGAAATATAATTGACAGTTTGGCTGCCGGATGTAAATACGCAAGGGTGAATAACCGCATGAAGGCCCGATAAATCCAGATTTTGCTTGAGGACATTCGACTTTCGTCAAAAAACTCATGCGCGACATCCTGTATGTTGAAATGGCAGATTATAGTGCGTTGATATGCACCTTTATTTGTGCAAAATTACGTACAAGGGACCTGAGGCAGAACTCCAAATCCTAATACACCACATCCCGTATATTGCAATCATTACGTTAATTACTGAACGTTGATATAAAACCATTATTATTTCAAAATTATAAACAACTTTAAATAAAGGTATTTTCATAACAATGATCATATTATTAAAATTAAACTTCCCTAAAGGATACAATATATTTCTAAAGGGTTAAAATGGACTCCTGTCGGTACTAAAAGGTATGCCGCAAAGTTCGGTAGTTCTAGTGTTAAAATGCTTAGTTCCCATTCTACAATACACAGCTTCTTCCTTCAGCACCGTGTGCATACTTGCACTGCAGTAGGCAGCACTTTCATTTTATAAAACAAAATGAATAATAGTATGCTAATGTCAGGTGACCTATTCCTTCGCATTTTTGTCTTCACCGCTTTCATACGCACATACATACCAATCACACTTTTCCCTCTCGGGGTTGATAAGATAAAATCATAGCTATCGCTGTTATCTCAAGTAAGCAGATACTCAAAGTAATTATCTCCATAATATTTTATCCTTTCATACCTATTTAGATTTTTCTCTTAAATCGCGTTACACTCGCTCTTCTATTCTTCAGATATTAGTGAATCAGATATCTTCAGATTATAATAATTGGTAATATTATTCCTCTCTAGAATCTCTTCCAACAGAGTCACCCAGTATTTCTCTTCCTCTCCCACCATTCTCTCTGCTCTCATATGTATTTTTTTAACAAACCTATGCTACCAACTCCGGCTGCTAAATAGCCTTAAACGAACCTTTTATTTAGTAATCTTCACATGTACACGTATTTTTTTTCATTTTTGTCCTGTGTTGGGTTAAATATTGTGCACCGTGAGAAACACAATCTCTTTTCGTATAAAAAATACAGGGGTTTTAAGTAAAGTTTGGTAATCGTCTGGCACAATATATTAAGCATTAGTTTAACGCTCAATCCGGGTAAAATAGCCTTTGCTATCAGCTTAATTTCCCATCGGTCCCTCTATCTCCATTCCCATTCTTCTATTAACTCTGGAAAAACTTAATTTTCTTCACTCTTTCAACTAAATACCCAATATCTTCGACAGATCATGAGTTATTTATTTCATTACTAATGCTATAATGAGAGAAAAGCTGAAAGATTGCTTCATGTGGTGTTTTGACGGGTGTTTCACGGGTAGTTTTTTTCAGATTTTCCTTCTGTCGCGTGATGATTTGCCATTGCTTTTTACTGAAATAATTTAGAAGGGTATAAATTTCACCAATAGTCAAATATGTATTTTCAATTTTTTTTTCATTATACAGCGTAGTTTTTCAGCACAAACTCGTCTCGCATGCTACAAATAAGCTTCAGCTCAAATACAAGCAAGCATAAAAGAAGTTGATAACACTATTTCAACTCTTTTATGGGCTATATATCTATATTTTTGTAATGCGGCAATTAAATGGGATTTCCGTAATAAAACAGAAATTTTAGTCTTTTACGTTAAGCGCTGCATGTTACACACGTGCATCATTTTTATGACCATACTTGCACACTCTCCAAATCGTAGTTAAAAGAGTAACGTTCCCACAGAATCGAGAAACAGTCAAAATAAGTGCCTCCGGGGATCTAGTGTTAACCTTGCTTGACCTCGGACGGGTTGCTTCTTCCGGAGGTTTCCGTTTGGGGCACTGCCCTCTTTGCTGGTGCGATTCCAGAACGGAAATCCTTCCCCAAGACCAAAAGGCGCTCAACAACATGAGAGGCGATGAAGGGGGTGTGGCGCGGGGAGGGAGGAATTGGGTGGGGGGGGTCGGCGAGGCACGCGTAACCTCCTAGAACGGTCGGGAACTAGCGAACGCCGCCAGACTCGGGGTATGCAAGCGAATCGACGAAAAACCATTGACAAAAAAAAGAGGGGGGGAGTAAACGTTTTCCACTGGCGGAGATATGGCGTGGAGTGAAGGGTTGGACGGGGATGGAGGGGTGGTTGGGTGGAAAGAAGAAAATTTACACTCGCCGTTGCGACTGTGGCCAGCCACAAAATGTTCAACCCCTCACCCTCCCTCTCCTTCCACTACCCTTCCTATAAATTTGATTTATCACCCAAAATGTTTCGATAAACGTTCCGACTTGAATTAATGCCATTTTTGCGACCTTTCTGTTAAAATTATGCATGAGTCGGAAAGGGGAGTTGTTGATGCTCGAATGTCCATGGCGCATTCCATAAATCGCTATTGTTGTTGGGATGTTATTTCTTTTTGGTAGTTTGAATAAAAACAAACACTCTTTGGCTATTTCATATTCAAGTGTGATTGATGCATAGGTCTTTCAGTCATGAAAACTTTAATGGTTTCTAGTAATGCCGACCAAATTGGTAGGAAAATGTTTAGGTCACAGAGGTCAAAAATCTCCAAAGGAAAAACTGAATTTTGGTTAATCAAATAAAGCATAATTTAGGTGGAGACCTTTTTCAGCGAATATTTCTTTATTAATGTATTGGATTTTGTTCTCCATGCTATGAGGAAAGAAAGAGAATTCCACTTTGAAAAATCATTTAATAGTCGAGTCATAACTTATTATTCACCATCCTAACGCTTCGGTGTACAGCTATTTTATGTAACCAACTCAATATAATATTACCAAGCGTACTGCGGGACACCTTTTAGAAAAACCTTTATGTTTTAAACTTAAATTGTCAAACTTGTGTGGCTTATGAATTATTATACTAAAGTTCTTACGTTTTTTATTGCAAACTATACTATGAGAAACATGGAAAGTAATCTATATCCAAGGTATGTAGCTAGATATAACAAAAATTGTAAGATTGGAACAATTGATGATTTCCAGAATTGGGGCGAATGTTAAGGAGCCTCATGAACATAGCAGGCACGGATAATTTCCAAGTACGTGTTTTTCTTTAGGTGGTTGATCTAAATCAAAAGTTAGAAAATCGATCTGATATCAGTCTCATTTCATTTGTGATTCTTTTATTGCCAGTTGATAACCTACTTTTCAAAGATATACACCGTGAAAAAAAAGTCTGGACCGAAAAATCAGCTTCATGATCACTAAGTTAGGTTAAGTTGTGCCAACTTCCGTGAAAAAATTACAACGACTTAATGTTTTGAAAGACAATAACGAGCGAAAACACAAAACAAGGAGCCGCTATCCCATCCCAGACTATCTTAAAATTTGTGTGCGTCATTGTAATATTCTTTTACGATTTTAAAGTTGCTCCTATCTCCAGTGTATTTAGCTGACCCGAAATGTCTGTTAGATGTCATGAAATACCTAGCGGTACATATACAGTCGAATCTGAGTATGTGAAAAATTGATTAGCAGGAAAATAACGAGATGGGTTAAACGCCATGTTCCATTATTTCACGCCCGAAAATATCTATTAGTGAGAGTGTGATGTTCTTTGTAAGCAAGAGTCATTTTTTCCCGTCCGGACCTCTCCTAAGTGAGACCGCCTCGCCACATTCCTCGATAAACGAGAGTGTCTTTCAGGATATGCAATATGATTATACATAACTGAAGAAAATTAACAGGTCATAGAAGCACACCGTGGGACAGCACAGAGTAAAAAAGAGGAGTTAGTCAATAAATGTCGATTGCTGAGTGAGTTCTAAGCGAAATGCTAAAGTATTTTCGTTGAGTGGCAAACTTAAAATTTTGATCCATGATAAAAAACAACTTTGTTTTAAACTACACAGTTTATTATAAATACGACCCGGGTTTCAGCAACTTTGTACCATCACCAGACAACAAATTTCACAGGTGGCCGGGAATATATATGGTTGAAGGTGGGGAAAGACAAAGTGGAGGGGGAAAGGGGGAGAAGTTGAGACAATGTAAAAGGAATTTATCATGGATATTACTCACTTTTTTCATGGATTTCCGATTCCATGATTTTTTATTTTTTTATCATGGATATTAATCACTTCCACAAAGTTAAGCCGGAGACGATTATTTATGTTCAAATTTTGAGAGCGGTAAGACACGAAGTGAACTATTGTATTTCACAATGCTACAGCAGTGAAGTAAATTACTTGGACATAAGTAGTGACGTCGGTCTCTAGGATCGACTTGGACCTTGGTGTTTTTATATAATAAGATATATATATAATAAAGTGGTGTCAGTTTTTCCTTAAATAACCTCTAAATAGTAGCAATATATTGTGAATTTAAAAGTATTATTCCTAAACTTTTAGAACAAAAAGAGGATATTCTTAAGCTATAAACTTAATTCTAGTTAGGCAATAATGTAAAATATGTAGACAAGGGCATTGTTTTTTTTCTTCAGAGCAAAATAGCTGTTACAATATATCGGTACATAAAAAAAGTCTGCATAAAGAAGGTATGTTACATGTCTGAAACTACTAATCTGCACTTTTATCATGTCATCTTTTATATAATGTAACAAATTAGTTGATATTTAGTGTTGACACACGATCTGATGGACCAGAAGTAGCTTTAAGTAGCGATATGCTAACACGAAGAGATTTTGTCTTTCGTAATTGGAGGAGCAATGTATACTAGCAAGCTTGTGAAGACAATCGAATGCCATATTTCATACTTTTGTTGAGCCATCAGAAAGATTATATTGCCGTTGAAGTAAGTTGAACTTTGTAATTTCTATAATTTTATTACAGAATATACTATCAGTTTCGGCAGTTACGCCATCTTTAGGTACACTGTACTTTAGGGGTGTACCAGAGATAGTGTAACTGCCAAAACTAGTTGTACATTCTTTACGATAGTTGTGAAAGTTACATAGCATGACTTACTTCAGAGGCGACGTTCCGTCGAGTGAAACCTTTAACTTGTTAGTTCGCAGGTTTCCGCAGCCTTGATGAAATGATTTCAACATTTCTCGGGTTTCATCCGCGTCAGTTGTCATTCAGCACAACAGTTTTGCCAGCTATCCTGCTGGCGTCCCCAGGTGAAGGACACACCTTCCTTTACCTGAGGACGCCAGCAGGATAGCTGGCGAAACTATTGTGCTGAATGACAACTGACGCGGATGCAACCCGAGAAATGTTGAAATCAAACCTTTAACTTGTTTATTTTTTGTTTATTGTTTATTTTTTAAAATTATGTTTTATTTTTATTATAACCTCGGTCTGTGAGAACGGGTGTCACCACTCCATGGTTACCCCGCCAATTTCTCATCCTCTTACCCTTGTTTAGAGCCTCATAAGTGAGAGAAGCATGTGCCAGACTTGGTAAAAGAAAGTCTCTTTAAGGGAAAGAAGCCACTTCTGTACTTCAGTGATAAACCAGCTCTGTATATTCCCTATAGACGAGATAAATCTCGATCCTCTGGCCTCATGCTTATTCAGGTTCAACCGTAATAAGTTTCTTGAATATTGGAAAGAATCAATTATGCTATTTCGACGCAGAGGTACTCGCGAGAAAGGAACAAACGTTGCGGCGGCGAGATGAATGCCTGCGTACGTGACGTCTGTCGAGGGGGCGGGAAGATGTGGAACAGGGAGTTGGTGGGATGGAGATAACTGCGGGAAACCTCCACGTTGAAATGGGCGACGGAGTAAGAGGAGAGGGCCCACTGCCCATGGAATCCAGCCGCACCCAAAATGAGGAGGAGTAGACCTTTTATCTCGACCCCTATAAATAATCCCTCGCCCTCCATTCCAAAACCCATCCCATCTCTAAATTAGTGCGCACTGATATTGTCCCCGTTATATCGAAATAGTTGCGATTCCAGTCTCACTTTCCTTCCTCCCTGCACACACACACGAGAGCGCGAGACGGAAGCCGTGCTTCGAATGGGTACAGTATGCCAAGTATGTGCGGCGCGTTAGTATTCTTGGAAGTTTTTGGTCTATGGGGTGGCGGAGGAGGGGGATAGAAGTTGGTTTGTGAGCGTGTGGAGTGTGTGAGTGTGTGTTATGTGGGAGAATGGGGTGGTTTTTCAGGTGGAGAGAATGTCCCTGGGTATGGGTGTTGGGGTGGGAAAAAGGGGAGGTGAGACGGGGAAGCTTTTTACCCCGTTAGTATAAGACCATCCTGAAACTTCTTTCCCGTGCGTTTGGAATAGGGGGGAAGATACGCTTTTCTCTCCCCTTCCTTCCTTGCATACTCTATCTCTCTTCCTCCTCATACGTCCCCACTGCCCTGCGAATGGTGACTCTTTCTTCACCTCTGGCATTCATATTTCGTTTTTAAACGCGACTTTCCCTCCCTAATCGCTCAAACCCGCTTCACACGATGTTTGGTCCACCACAGAACTGAATATACTCATTACTAGGATAGGTTTCCAGTACCGAATGATACTGAATCATTAAAATAGCAATCTTCTTTATAAAAATTGATAGATGGATTTTATAAAGAGTACAACTCATAATGAAGGAATAGGAACATGAAAAACATTTGCTTCCTGTAGTTTACAGCTCATGAAGAAACAAAGATTATTAAGATCATATTTTTATTGCATTATTCCGAGATTTGAACGTAAAATATTATTTGAAAATTGTTGATAAAAGCTTTTTGTTTGACCTTTCTAGTTTGCTGCTTGTTCCCAGAGATTTTATAAAGAGTACAACCCATAATAAATAAATGGGAACATGAAAAAGATTTGCTTCAAGTAGTTTGCAGCTCAATAAGGGACAAAGAAAATTCATATCATATTCAGTATTACAATAGTACGTGCTTTAAATGAAAAATGTGTGAAATTTGCTAATAAGAGATTTTTTAAATATAGGGCACAAATATGCCTGGCTGAGCTAAAATCAGAATAAGAATAAAAGATTAAGGTGAATTACCAAGTAATACATAGTATACTAGCGCATATTGCAAGGCAATCCTTCAGATACCTTTTACATTTGCTGGTGTTTCCATGATTTACGGGTTTCGCTTCGTTGCGTTATCTTGGTGATGACGTTTCGTAGCCAATACAGCCACATCTGCGGATCAGGTCCAAATGCCAACTGGTGGAAATCCGCTAAACGGCCCAATTTCCACCAGTCGACATACGGGTATGATCTAATGATGTGGCCTACGTTGGCTACGAAACGTCATTTTTAATATAATGCAATGCAGCGAAACACAGAAAACATGGGAACATCTGCGTTACTACGCTGCCAAAGCCTCAAGCAGAAACTTTTTCATTTTATTGCATCTTATATCGATAGACAGACTCTATTATGTTTTTTCTCTTAATCGCGGAGGTAATTCATTTCACAACTAAGGCAGTTATAGTTTGCTACTTGCTCCCAAAAGGACCCAGTAGACATCGACCCATCAGGTTAGCTCTCATGGTAACTATGCAATCTTCACTTTCTGTAATCTGCGCCAATATAACACCCTGATGCTATCCTATTTTCTCTGGATGTAAATAAATGATTGCTGAAAATTTCCTGACAGCTATCCAGGTTGTCTGCTCTCATACATAAGTTCATTTAAAATTTGTGTACACAAGCGTCTCTATATGAATTTAATTGGAACTTCCTTGCCTGTGCAAGTCCAAATATCGAATGGAATCCTCTAAAACGGGTCCAATCATCGTGGATTCCGACTTCAATATCGACTATAACATTATTAAGGCCTTCAGCTGGGTCAAATAACCAGCGTAGGGTATCAAGCTACTGGACAGCTTGAGTTACAGCTTCTAATATCGAGTTCTTGGGCTCAAATCCTGGTATTGATGGTGATTTTTCTTAGATTTCTAAATTCCTATTTGGGTGTCACGTGGAGGTTACTTGCAGACGAAGTGCAGTACTTCAACCTTTGGATGGAAGTAAAACTGTGATACCCTTGGCGCCGTACCATCGGCTGTGATGGGAACTTTGTTCTCTGCTCATGCGTCTCCAGTGGTAGTTAGTTACAGGAACTTATTGAAGTAACAGAGAGGTTAACCACCAGTAAAAACCTGACAGAGGAGACATATCAAAGAAACATAGAAAAAATTGGAAAAAAAACTTTAGAATGCCACCCCGATAAGCTCAGAGTAGTAGTTAGCTAGCTAATGGCATTGGCATTAAAGGAGTAGCAATGTTTAATGAGAAATCAAGTTAAAAGAGGCATTATACGATACAAAAGTCTTAAGAAAATGTGGAGCTGTAGAGAAACGAACAATGATGGATGATAACTCTTGGACTAATCAGGGGCAAATTATCAGGATACATTTTGCGACACGATGACCCATTGAAATAATTTATGCAAACGATTACACAGGCCTACAAATTTTAGGGTCTCAGAGGCTTTTTTTGATGCTATGGGCCATTTCTGACATAATTTGTGCGCTGAATCCGAATACACTAACAAAAATTGGCTATCATCCTTTAAGGGTCAAAATGACATTTTTATGGCCTTTTTGAGCTTAAGTATCTCATAAACCTAAGGTGGTAGATTAATTCTATAATCGGATGCGAATTCTGTCTTAATAAATGTATCAAATACATTTATGAATCCTAGAAAAATTATTGTTACCATAACTTATTTTATTATTATATTAATAACATAACCATTGTAACTATCATTAACTTTATTATATTTTGAATGAATAGTGTTAACTTTGTTATTCCACAATGAATTTAATTACTTACAACCATGGTTTCGGCGATTAACGTCATCGTCAGGTGAAGATACATTTGGTATAACAACTTATGTACAAGATAGAGTGGGGAGGAGACTGTAGAGGTGTGGGGGGGATTTATCCTTAGAAATATTACATTTTGAAAGTAAAGGCCCCCGGCTAGACGCTCTCGAGCAAGTTAAAATTTTTAAATCTGCGAATGCTAATTGTGATATTGTAAATGATCTATTGAATACTTCCCGCTCCCCCCTCCTCACCCTGTCCTCTTCCATAAACCTCCATATCTTCGCACACCCTCGGCTCACACTTTTGGGAACTAACCCTACTCACCCCCTTCCCCTCCATTCCAACCTCTACCTTCCTCCCCCACACCTCTACAGTCTCCTCCCCACTCTCCCTAGTATATAAGTTGTTACACCAAATGTATCTTCACCTGATGATGACGTTAATCGTCGAAACCATGGTCATAAGTCATTAAATTCATTGTGGAAAAACAAAGTTTATCCTATTCATTTAAAATGTTTGGTAAACTCCACAAAGTATCGCGACATCCTGTATGTTAAAATGGCAGATTATAGTGCGTTGATATGCACCTTTATTTGTGCAAAATTACGTACAAGAGACCTGAGGCAGAACTCCAAGTCCTAATACGCCACGTTTCACATATTACGCAAACATTACGCTAATTACAGAACGTTGATATAAAACCATCATTATTTCAAAATTATAAACAACTTTAAATAAAGGTATTTTCATAACAATAATCATATTATTAAAATTAAATTTCCCTAAAGGATACAATATATTTCTAAAGGGTTAAAATGGACTCCTGTCGGTACTAAAAGGTATGCCGCAAAGTTCGGTACTTCTAGTGTTAAAATGCTCAATTCCCATTCTCCAATACACAGCTTCTTCCTTCAGCACCGTGTGCATACTTGCACTGCAGTAGGCAGCACTTTCATTTTATAAAACAAAATGAATAATAGTATCCTAATGTCAGAATACCTATTCCTACGCATTTTTTTCTTCTTGAATGAAAAGTGTTAACTTTGTTTTTCCACAATGAATGTAATGACTTACGACCATGGTTTCGGTGATTAACGTCATAATCAGGTGAAGATACATTTGGTGCAACAACTTATATACAAGGTAGAGTGGGGAGGGGACTGTAGAGGTGTGGGGGTGATTTATCCTTAGAAATATTACATTTTGAAAGTAAAGGCCCCCGCCTAGACGCTCTCGAGCAAGTTAAAAAAAAAACAAAGTTTACCCTATTCATTCAAAATGTTTGGTGAACTCCACAAAGTATCGCCGGAAGCCACCAACTTTATTATTATTCAACTATGCTGTAATTTTGAGTGCATAAATTTGAAATATCAGATACAGGTTATGAAAAAAATAGTAGTAATAGGCTTCATATTTGTATGTTATATATTTTTTACGCAAACTTCGAATCCGTTTGAAGATTTAATCTATCACTTCTGGTTTCTGGGTTATTCAATCTCAAAGTGACCTGAAAATTGCCATTTTGACCCTTTAAGGTTAGAATATATCAATGTCTTGACGTGTTAGCCAATTTTTGTGAGTAGATGCGGAATTAGCGAACAAAATTACGCCGAAAATGTTCCCTAGCATCTTAAAAGCATACATTAGTTGGTTTGTTTTACAGGGGAATACCAAGAGAGGAATACATCAGAATAATCATGATGGACGTCAAGGTGAGTAATCATGTGGAAATAAAGCGGTTGACGACAAAAATTGAGTAGTAAGGCACTTCAGCAGACTGGTCTTCGGGCCATTGTTGATTATTTACTTAAAGACAGCATCAGACTGACAATACCGACGTTTTGGGAATAAAATTTGTATCATATAACTATTATCGGTCCAGCCAAATACACGGGGGCTGTCGGAAAGAAGAGAAATGGGGAAAGTTCAATGCTTTTGCATCTTCTCTTGTCTCCAAAATTTTCCCTGGTGATGTTCGGAGTCAACCACGTACAAAGAGGCTGCATTGTAATATCCGGGCGTCAGAGATGCGTTGCCTCGCGGTCGGTCTAACTGCGTAGTGCGTTTTGCTTCAACAGGAAGCTCTAGCCGCGAGAATATCGTCGCCCGAAATCGTCAACAGTTTTCAGGATTTAACACTTTTTCTCTTATTCTTTCCACTTCGTCCCCAAAAAAGTAGGGTTTTTATGTCCCGACGTGCTCACACGTTCTCATGGTCTTCTTTCGCAGAGTTTTATTTTCATCGCAACGCTCTCGGTGGCCATCATTTGTGACGTAACAATGGCTGAGACCATTGGTGTCTCACACTTTATTGAGTCCTGCAAAAGGAACGGGCGAAATTTTCAATCTGAACCGCCAAGTCTAAATCCTTTGCGGGTGAGCGCATTTATCTATTGGCAGCCGAAAACAGTCTGAGACCAATGACCTTCCACGCCTGGGAGCGTTGGATTTTTCTGGACAAAAATGGCTATTCATGGGATTTGTGGGTTCAGCGTTTTGGCCTCGTCGAGGTTTTTTTGCTCCTATCTGCCTTGGTGTGACAATGTGTAAAAATATGATCATTTTCATCATCGACAAGCGTCATCAACAAAACAATAGTTTTTTTCAGCTTTATACTCTCCAGTCCCCACAGCTTAAGACTTTTGTTATTTATTATTTGTTTATTTATTATTTTTTATTTATTATTTTGTAAAAATTAGTTATTCCTAAAAATAATTTATTAAACAACTCTTACAATTTTCCCAACATTTTCCTATCTCATCCCTCTACAATATTTATTTTCCAGTATTTTTGTACACTATAATTGCTTTAAAAGGATTTTCATGTCGCATTACCCATGAAGTAACTTTTCGGTCTTCACTGAAGTGGTTAGTAATACTCAGTATATACTTTGGTACGTATGTTACCTCTGCAGACACACTTTTCCTCTATTAAGGAGAAAGGATAAACTTGGAAATCTATCACTCCGGAATGAGTGATTGATCAAACCTCCTTTTTACATCGGATTAATCTTTAACATTTGGTTAATTTGCAATGGCAGTAGTTGAATATCATGATAATGATAATATTATTTATTATTCTAGGAATTTTACTCAAATAAAAATAGGTTTTTTTTCACTATATTGAACGACAGAAGTAAGAAAAAGAAAAATAAATGTACAGTATTTACTAAACCAGAAACAAAAAAAATATTAAGAAAATAATCAAGAAAAACTCATAAGAATATTGCTGATTACACATTTGGGTAGTTACATAATGGAATGCCTGAATTGCTTCTTTCTGATGCGAGACTAGCCAGCAGACATAAAATTATCAACGTAGTTACACAACAAAATTATATGAAAAAAAATAAATTGTATCTTCTGGCACGAAAAAGAATAGCAAATATATCAATAAGCGAATCAATGAATACCATGATCGTTGTTCAAGAATGACTAGAAAGTAAATGTCTGAAAAGTTTTCTCTTAAATATTTCCAGCGATGCACTGTTTTTCACTAGCTTCGGATTGTCATTCCACAACTTTGAGACAACAACTGTGAAGTATTATTGAAATGCAAATGTCCGGATGTAATAGTTAATTTCTTATGATTATTTAGTGTATGTACTTTGTTTGACTTTAGTAAAGCTTTCGATAGTGTAAACCATGCCCTTCTCTTACAAAAAATGAGAAATCTCAAATTTTCAAGTTCATCCCTTAACTGGTTCTTTTCCTACCTAAATGGACGTCGTCAATCTGTCAAAGATTCTAGAGGAGACATATCGAACTGGGTAACAACATCTAGTGGTGTACCACAAGGTTCCGTTCTAGGGCCACTTTTGTTCTCGTTGTACATCAGAGACCTTCCAAATTGTATTGCTCACTGTAAATACATGATCTACGCAGATGATTTGCAGATCTATTGCCATTGTCTTCCAAATAAACTCGGTGATACGATCAATAAGGTAAATGAGGACGTATTCGCTATCACATCTTGGGCTAAGCTTAATTTCCTCGTGTTAAACTCCATAAAAACTAAATCCATTATCATTGGTAACAGCAAGATAGTATCAAATATAAATTTCACAGAACTGCCAATGATAATGGTCGAGGAAGAGAGCATACCGTTCAGTAACAGTGTGAAAAATTTGGGATTGACATTAACCATGAATCTTTCCTGGAAAGAACACACTATGAGGGTATCCAACAAAATAAATGCAATTTTACATCAATTTAAAATCCATAGAAATCTACTACCACTTCAGTTAAAAAAGAAACTTGTTACCTCACTCATTCTTCCCCACCTTGACTACTGTAGTCTCGTGTACAATGACTTAACTGAGGAGCTGAATATTAAGCTACAGCGTTTGTTGAACTCCTGTGTGAGATTCATCTTTAATCTACGGCGACATGAACACATAACCCCTTATTTTAAAAGGCTCTCCTGGCTTGATCTTAAATCAAGAAGAAAATATAACATAGCCTGCTTCATGTTCAACCTCCTCAAATATGGGAGCCCTCAGTACATAATGGATCTTTTTCTCCCAAGTAGTAAATACACTAATGTTGTTACTAGACAAGACCCCTGTTTTTTGTACGCCCCCCAGTTCCGGTCAGCGACATTCCAAAAATCCTTTACAGTTGTTGCTTCAAATTTGTGGAATAACCTGCCAAAATATGTAAAAGACAGTGCTACACTCACAATATTTAAGAGAAAACTTATCAAACATTTACTTGTTTGTGATCCAGGAACTTAGATCATGTCTTTTTGTTATGGGTTTTGTTCATTGCTATGTCTGTGGTAAATTTATGTGTTTGAAGAACTAACTTCTGTTCAAGTTCAAGTGTAAGTTCAAGAGTTCAAGTGTAGTTTTCTTTTTTTACTCTGGTTGTTGTACGATTCCATTCTTAATTTTTCTATGCACAGATCACTCTTTATTGGGTTCCTCATGGTTTTTTGTTTGATGGCTTTACTAATTTTTATATGAACGAATTATTCTTTATTTGTTTTCTGATGGAGTATATGATTTATTTTCTTGTTATTTGTCCTTGCACATCACATTATGTACTACCTTGTTCTAAAGGAGTTCACTCCTAGAATAATACAATAAATTTATTATTATTATTATTATTACTTTGTTGTCCATCAGATGAATTTCCATAAGCGGGGAGTAATTTATGAAATCAATCATTAAATACGTTTCACAGTAGAAAGGAGCTCTCTAGCTCTAAAATATGAACTGAGATTTGAAATGCCTTAGCTCTATTCTAAACGGCGACAATATGCAATCCCATCCGGCAAATTAATTCCAAACATTCCTTGAATTTAGTCACCTACACCCGAAAAGTATAATACGCGGAGGTCATTTTCCGCATAATTAAAAATAATATATCACGGTTACAAACGGGTAATTTCAAAAATTCTGGAAGAAAATACAAAATAACTTAATGTGCTCATTTGTGCACGTTGAGCATCGAGCGGGTATAAAAAAATTACGTTGCTTCTATCCTTATTATGGAAATGTTTTGGGAGTAAATTAACCTCGTTTGCAATTCACATGGAGCGAATAAAGGGTGCGTGTTCTAAATGCTACAAAAACATTTTCTCATGACGGATGCTGTTTCCCATTCGAAAGAAAATCATTGCAGGACGTTTCCCGAACGTTTTCAAAGGGCGTATAATAGTTATGCAGACCGCAGCAGAATGGTACGTGCTAAAACGTCGGGGTGCATTTTTTTAATGCTTCTTTTTTTTTGAACTCCAATAAAACTACATCCGAGCGGCCAGTGGTGTGAAATCGGCGCCCTGGAAATAACTCGCAAAATGTGGTGGGGGGATAAAAAAAGAAATTTTCGAAAACGCCTTTTCGTGAAAAAAATGTCCGGAGGAGTGCCGTGGATTGCATGGCTCCCGGTTTTCAGATCCGGTCAGCTGTCGCCCGTTGCAGTGGCAGATAAATCGCCATCCGAATTCCTGCCGAATAATTACTTGCGAGCAATGACCTGTTATTTCACTCTGATGCGCTCATTGAAATGAAATCCCCCATCTAACCTCGGCCATATACAGTTCCTTTTATACGACGAACAAATTCCAAAAAATTTCACTTGAATAATAGTTTTGACTGTTGCTGAATAAATGCAAATTTTCTTATGGAATCAAAGCGCATTCAAGTATTAAACTAAATGGAAGAGTGATTAGATAAAATAGTTTTTAGGCTTTCCAAGCACCCATTCCAAAGAATTCCTTTGCATTCGCTGGCTGTTTGGGCAGGTGGCTTATTTCCACAATATTTTGCGCCAATAAAGATTGTGGCTATGATGGGTACATGGAGATAAAATACCTGAGATGATTTTTTTATATTTTTTTAAGTTATTCCAAAATATTTATCTCAAAATAATTTTCAGCTCTTGCTGTAGAGGCTCGAATTTTATTGAAGGCCTTAAAATATCGAAATATTACACATTATAGCTTAATTATCGACTAATATGCTAAAAGAAAATTTTTAAAATTCGCAAGTAACTAAATGAAAAAAATTATGCTCATGAGTTGGTTATCAGAGTAATTCCCAAAGCAGAGCATTGAGCGACGGCGCGACATTGTCGCAGGACGAAAATGAGAGTTGCAGAAAAATATCGTATACACTGAAAAAAATATTGGAACGCTATTTACTTAGCTCAATAAAAACAAAGATAAACTTATTCACCGATAAACCTCCTAATTAATTTATTACTAAAACGCCCGCACTTGCAGAAAGTTTTTCGTCTTAGCATCAACCGTTGCAGAAAGATAAAATACATTCTGCTTTGAGGAGAGCAAATATTTTACGCCCAATGTCATTTGGGGTCATTATGAAAAGGTTCATTTGATAGTGGAGAAAGTAAATGTTGGGATAACGGGCGAAGGGTTGATAGAAACCCAGAGTCTGCTTCCAGTTTTATCTATGAATCTTAGAGATTTTATTTATTCATGAATGTTTTAATACACTGAATGCTAGGCCTTCCAAAGCCTTGGACTTATTACCCCTGGAAGTATATATATACCGCCTAACTTTTAATCTTTCCAATGCGTATATTATTTTCTGGATCTAGTAGTCTGGTCGAAGTGACTTTTATGATAGGTCTTTAGTTTTCACTTTGGTCATACATTTCGGGGAAAATGTCGTTGAGTTGTCCTTTTGGTGCGCTATATTTTTTATTACGTACATCATGGTATACTTTGTGGCATGCTAAATGCACATTATTATAAAAAAATTTACATGACAATTGGCACCCAACGTTGGACTTTATCAAGGAAATATAATTTCAAACAGATTACAACATTTGAATGAAAATGATTATAATTAACACATATTTTAATCTTAATTAACCATAAAATGAATACCATACTTGTTCTCTTGAGACAAAATCGTTAAGACTATGCAATCAACAAACCCTCTCCCCTGTAATTTCCGATATTTGGATTTTTTCCACTCTATTAACTTTCAATTATTAATAATCTGTTCCCTCAATTGTTTTTATTCTTTTTTCTATGGTGTTCCATATAGTCCTGTCCTCTTCTACTCTTCTGTAATCTTCGTCATTTCTTATTTTGTCCGTCCATTTTATTTTCAACATCCTACTCCAGTATCAAGTTTTGAAGGCTTCTAATATTTTCTAGTAAGCTTTTATAATGGTTCATTCTTCTGATCCATTGAGTGCCACGCTCCACACGAATATTTTCACGAACAAAATAGCATGGGGGAGAACATATGGGGATTTCAAGAGGAATCTAATGACGAATCACCTTTGGGAGGGAAAGCGGAACAACATGCCAGAAATCAGGACTTTAGGATAAGAAAGATCAAAAAACCTACCTCTCGATTGGTAGAATACTCAAATGAAATCCTGCATCTATTAGAATTTGAAGCTTGCCAGATTATTTGAAAGGTTTCGTATGTGACGGCGAGTCCTTTTATAATGGATTCCACTCATTGGTGAGGCAAAAAAATTCGAATAAAACACTATTTTGGTTAACTTGGTGGTATGTTTCTATAGTCATATTTAATGGTAACTTTTACTACACCACAAAAAATTCTCTTAAACACGACCCTAGTTTCAATGCATAAGTATCATCATTAGACGTAGAACAAATTCGTCAAACATCTATTGTAAAACGGTCATAGCAGTGCATTTGTAACCAAAATTATGCATTTTAACAACAATCCACATGAGCTCGATGCCCTCGAGAAACTAAACATTCTGAGAAGAATGCATGACCCTGAGGTGTGTGTTGTCAATGAATGCTTGTTCCCTTCCCCCTCCCCCAACTTGAGGCAGTTGTACATTGATACCTGCCCCCTTCCTCTCTTCCTCCCCCCGTCTTCTCCTTTCTTCCGTCTCCCAACTCCTCCCACAACCTTCTTCCCTTCTCCCCAATATATGAGAGTTCCCAAACTTGTTCTGCACCTGATGATGATACTCATATATTGAAACCCGGGTCGTGTTTTTGTGCGTTTTTTGTTGTTCAGTAAAAGTTACCTAAATATATCGTTCAATTTCGTTTTAAAATCCCGAATCCGATTCCAGGTGAGCTAATTCCTTTCGATACTGTGCGATAGCCTTCCTCCACGCTCTGCCATCAAAACCCTCCGACACCCTCCTATCGCTACTCGCTGAAATTACAGTACTTCCACTAATAACTTTCCCCCCATTCCCAACTCTGCCATTCCCGATATCTTCCCTTCCCCCGCACCGGTCTGTCGCCGCAGCTTCGTCTCACGCCCGTGCTGGCCCCTTGGGCGTGATACACTCGCCAGATTAAGTGGAGGAGTATGGCATAGGGTTCCCCCCCCACATTCCCCCGATCCTTTCTACCACATCCGTACGCCTTACCGGAGTTTTATTTATTTGTTTTTATTTTCTTTATTCGTGGGCTCCGCGAGATCCCCATACGTGACGTGGGTGCGAAAATGTAAACATCTCAGAGGAGTAAGTACACACAGAGATAGGAACGCTCTCACACAGGCCAGCGTCCTTAAGGTGGCTGGAGCGATGACCGTGAGTCTTGGAGAGCGCATTTTAATATTTTTTCTAAGTAAGCCGAAAACAAAAGCTTTGACCACACCTTACTTAAGTACAGTCTGCTCGTGCGATGGAAATTAATATGCATGTGCCGGTATAAGTGATGCTAGAATCATATTTTTCGAAATTTTTCCGTAATTTAAGTATAGTCACGATTTGGCGCATGATTATGGCCCTTAATTTGGGCATCAGGCTGTAATCATGAGTATATGCGTGTTATTTACTTGGCATGATATTGTACTCGATCCTCATATTTGTTAGCATCCATTAAAACCTCAGTCAGACCCTACAGGAAGCTCCATCAATCGCATCTTTTAAAAGGACGTTACGGAAGACACTCCTGAAAGCACAACAGTTAGACACTTCAGGATCAAATCTTGTTCTACCATATGGGCACTACACTCTACCTCCACAATTACTCTTAAATTTTATTCATAACATTTCTTTCTTATTTCTTTCGAAATGGGACAAATCTAATATTGTTTTTAGTAATACATATTGACGTGTTTGTTTGCTTGCTTCATTTTCTATTAAGAATACGTATTTTCTTAAACTCAATTCATTTTATTAATTTATTTGTTGATATACTTTAAATGTTGATTAAACTTTTTTTTGTTAATATAACGTAACTTTTTCTTATTTTATTTCGTTAATTAAGACACTTTTAATTGTCGATTTACTGTATATGGTTCCTTTATTATTACTTATTCATCTTTATTTTAGTTACTAGAGTTATCTTTGTTTTATTTATTTATTAATTTTTATTTTATTAGTTCATTTATATTAATATTATTTTATTCATTAATTTTTACTTTCATATTATTTATCTACTTTTATTCTCTTATTACTAAATTAGTTTTTTTTAATTTGCAGTTAAATATAATTATTATTATTATACGATTAAATTGCCATCAGAAAAAAATCGGCCTGGACCGGGAATCGAACCAAGGACCTTTGGTTTTCCGGGACAACCATTCTAAATTGCCATGAGGATTAGGAGGCCTAAGTAGCGTTGTGGTCTGTGCATTGACCCGGAAATCCATAGGTCCGTGGTTCGATTACCGGCCAAAGCTGATTTCTTTCTCATGACAATTTCATTATATACCTATCACCGCCGTTTTTACGGAAGGCTTGTATACTTGACTGTATTGATATGTTTAAAGACCCATCAATTTCATCTTTAGTGAGTGCGAACGGTCTTAAGTTTAAAAAAATTTCAACAAAAATTTTCATATTTCCACGAAATAATTATAAATTGCGATCATCATAACAATACATCTGTAAGTAAAACTGTAAAATAACTGTAAAGCATTATATAATTTGAATCGTAGAGTTTTTTAGTTAAAAAAGCTTTTACTTGTCACTTGTGCAATTAGGTTGAATGTATAAATAAAAATGAATCGCAAAGAAATCAAATCGGTAAATCCTAGTTTTTCTCTTTACCCGTTTTACTAATGAGTTCACGTATGCAAAGTTTCACGCAAATCTTTACATACAGGAAATCTACTCCAGCCACCTCTAGTCTAATCTTCTCCTACTTCGCTCTATTTCCTTCTCGCGGAAGGTCAGTCCTTTCCACTTCCCCGTCTGGTTATGCGTGGGAGTTGACCGCACAGTGGAGACTCAAGCCAGACGGCGATCTTCCCTCCGAATTCGACTCGAGATATCCTTTAACCGTGACTCGTTTGCAGTGAGCAGTACGTCGGAAAATATCGAGAGGCCTGTCATTTTCTTCCTCCTCTCCCTCTCCGAGCTTCAACTTGTTTTATTTTTTTCATCCTGCTCGGATATTATTCTTGGTGTCACACATCTCTACGTCTCGTAGACGCCGGGGAAAAAATACCATTCGAGTCAAAAATTTTCTCATGTATAAATTGCCTTGCGAGGGAAATTGACGACACTCTGGAAGCTGTGGTCTCTTAATAAGTACATGTTTCTCGCGATTTTGATACTTGATCGATTGAGAGGATGGGATACATATTTTCTTCACGTCCTCCAAAAATTGAAGGAGGCTCGGGTCAGGTATCGGAGTGGGTTGAAAAATGTGTGTGTCAAAGGTGGAAAGGTAGCCATACAGCCAAGTGGTAATATATAATTATTATTATTAGTTGCGTATAGACCCCTTTTTTATTGAATCACGCAAAGCATTAAGACTCATTTCCAAGTCTCTTTCTTATCTTCCACTCTTCTCTCATTCTTTCTCCGTGGATTCTCTTTCTCCCTTCCGTCCACTTTGTCCCTGGTTTCTTTGGGACTTGGTTCTCTGGCATTACGTTCCACTGGTGTATCTCATTTCTGTAGGTGATTCTGTTTTCAATTTCCTTAGGGTCTATTTTTGCTTTTTCTAGATCACCTCTGACTTGTGACAACCATGGTATTGTTGATCTGACACCTTGTAAATAAGTGATGACCTTTTTGATGAGCCTTGTCGGTGGGAGTCTATTGATATGTCCGAAAAATTGTAGCCATCTTTCTCTGATATCCACCACTAGAATGGACATCTTCTCCACACAAGTGGAAATATATGTTTAAAGTTCCATTTAGTTCATTTTTAGCTCATGCAAATGGAAATTAGTTAGAAAAAAATTACAAAAAATAATTATGTATTGTAATTATCACAACAGCGCGTCTGGAGGTAAAACTGTTAAATATCAATTTTTCATCAAAAGTTTCAAAAATTAGGTCTTATGCGCGAAGTCAAATTTTAGTGCGTGATTTCAATAATATTTTTCTGGTATCAGATTACTTAAATGAAATTATAGTTTTTGGTTTTCAGGAGTCGGAAAACTTAAACTGTAAAATTTTACCGCAAAGCTTTTAATTGGTGTTTCTTTTTTCAAATTTTCTAGCTTTAAGCTGGCTCAATCGGAAGATGACATAATTTTCCCCAAATATTTTCCTTTTTTTTAGAAACGAGTACGCTAATTTTCCGCGCTTTTAGAATTCAATCCTGGAAAATTCGCTTTTTGCCTTCCCATGCAACCCGGCAATATAACAAGGTTCGTGGTTCGGCACGCTAAACAACCGTTGAAAATCGCTATGGATAATTTTCTTGCATTCCAGATTGTTTTTATGGAATTGACTATTCTAACAATAAGCATTATTTAGATGAGGATATATTAATAAAAGTAAACCAATTGTCTTAATATAGTCGATTGTCTGATTATCGTTCAAGACGAATTGCATCTTGCGTTTATGAAATCAATGTTCATGGATTTGAGAGGATTTTTAAATATTATATTGTACTAATACTTTGCATTTTGACGAGTGTGACGGTGTTTTTCATGAATGTTGTTGAAATCTTTTGCAACATATGTAAAGTAAGCATTCTCCACAAGGTGCCGTGGTTGAGAAAGAATTGTTTTTGAATTAAGAGTATGCAACAAAAATATTTATGAACACTGACTAAATATGGACTAATTTAATTCTGAAATTAATATCTGTTAGGCTTTAGCGCTATTAAAATATAAAGTCATATCGTGACAGAAAGTTTTCATTAATATTTTCACACATTATTTTAAACTTCCATTACGTCCATCTTATGTATAAAGAAGATAGCAGGTAAATGACTATTGTTTTTACATGCATACATACCAATCACACCGTTCCCTTCCGGGGTAGGCACAGTCACATAGTTCCACTCAAAAAGTTCATAACTGTACACCTAACTCTGCTTCAATAATTTCCTCCATACTGACCGATCCTTGCAAACCTCTTTTGCCTCATTTTACCAAATACACTGCTTAATACACGCCCTCCAGTTTTTAAGACTCCTAATATTCCTCCTAAGAATTTCCTCAACCACATTCAACCACAACTTTCTCGGCCTACCTCTACCTCTCGCACCATTCATTTCACTCATATATATCTGTTTCGATATTCGACTCTCACCTATTCTCTCAACATGGCCTATTGTATTTTGTATCGACAGATCAAATCTAATCAGTAAAATAGTCGTTTATTTGTGATGATTATCATTAGTGGTGGTTAGCTGTGACACATTGCGAAATTTAAGATTAGTAGTATTAAACACACACATGGCGAGCTACGTTTCCCAACCCTGAGTCATTCTTAACTTAATAATACGCACTTACTTTGCTCTGCATTGATTTTCAGCTGATGCAAAGCTAATTAGGGCAGAAGCATTAGAGTTAATCCCACTAAAATATATATTAATTTAATAAAGTCGATATAATATCCCTTTAGTCGAGATAAGGTTAGACCTGTCCAGCTATTGCAGTCTTTCTTTAGCAAAATGCTTCGAGAGAAACATTGTAATTTTTAATCCCATGCGATGTATTCCTAGAACTAAGACTGTGCAGTTCACTGCGTTAAAGGCATAGTTCTTGAATAGTTTATACATTTTATTTGAGGAAATGGTTTCTGAAGAATTATAAACGAATCTGAGGCTCACTGTATATCAATGTTGAATCAGTAATCATGCAGTTAAAACCGAGTGTCATATTCGTAGTTTAATATATTGAATCTATGGAAATTTTGACTTTTTGGCAAAGATTTACTATTATTCACTATCTTAAGTCAATAAAATAATGTTCCACTGGAATTATTTGACGTAATAGCTTCAATGACTTCTTAAGTGCTATAGGTTTTGTAGCCGGAAAAATTCACTTCAAAATTGTGGGAAGATTCGATGCACTTCCATAAGTTATATACATGGTAACGTGAAATTTTTAATTATTTTATCATATCCTGTTATTTTTCAGTATTACGACGACCATTGAATTATTCTGTATTTGGTGCCAAAATATTTTGCATTTATTCAATTCTTTTAGGCTAAAAGGACAAGAATATTATAAATAGATACTCTATCGATGAATCCTTCGTATCTATTTAATGTTATTACTTGATGAACAGACCTAATGAGTCATTTTTTTTGTTCAACCATCTCGGACTTATGAAGAATTGTTTTATTTAATGCGAAGGCGTGCTTCAACATGAGTGCACGAGTGATATTTTTTTTCCATGGTTTCCTTCGCGGTGGGTTTAATTTTAAGGTCAGAGTCATATTTCCCCAAGAACGCTTCCTCATTCAAATTAAGCACGAGCCCTTCCCGTAGAAGTTCACAAATCCCAACGATTTCAGGTCCGCAGTGCTATAACTCGCGCGCACTCGTTGCTATTCTCCGCGGAGTAACCCTATTCCTCCGACGTCACCGGGCTCATATTTGGGTACGTGCCGCTGCTGCACCCGACCCTGCCCGGGCCCTATGACCGACCTCGCCGTCTCTCCCAGCAGACCACCCTGGGCTCGGGAGCATCCAACTCGGTCGCGGGGAGAGATAGGCTAGACTTAGAGGAGCAACGGATCCTCGCGGCACTTTTTTTTTCTTCCCGGCACGCTATTGACTCGATCCCAAACAAATGAACGCCACGTCTCCGCAGCCATTCTTGCATTCCCATCCGCGTGGCTTCCTTTCCGCTGTGTAATTTTTTTTTCCTCACGTTCCCATGGCGATAGCTCTTGTCTTTATTTCGTTTCTTTTTTTTTCTTTTCACGCAGTAATATCCTCCACGATCCGTGTGAGTGGAGTGCTAGAAAGGATGGAAAATGGAAGAAATGTTAGAAAAGAGAGTTATTGCTCTCGGACTGTACTTTGAATAGTAAATTAGCCTGGAGTTTGGTAAACCATCCAAAAATAAACAAACAAGGAATAAAAAAGTACAAAAATCTAAATCAAGGAAGTGCAAAAGAAATATTTAACCAGGCACTGAAGCCAGAGAATATAGAAAGGAAATTTAAATCAGGCTTTTGATGTATGATGGAATCATATTCATCATCGGTCGATCAACCCAAAGATAGGTCGACTGGAGCCCTCCATCTTTTCCTATCCGAATTTCCTCCCCAAACGCTACATCGCTCATGTACTTTCCTTTTAAAGACCACACGTTTCATGTCCCTATCCTACATTTTCCTTCCAATGGTAGCTCTAGAGATTCGAATGGGTGACAATTTTACCTCAGGAATATTTTACTGGGAGAAATGCCGTGTGAATACAAAGCTGCACTTTTCGGCGGAGAGTAACGTGGTGGTTTTCCGTTGCCTCACACATGGCAGTTCTCCGGCCGATTCAGTGAACTTCCATCTCGAACTTTACACTAGTGGCTGTAGCAGTTGATACCGGACCGATTCTCTGAATATGCGGCATAAGTGTTTACTGAAGAGACTGCGGCCTCTCTGGGGTAGATCCGGTAGATTTGGTGGCAAGTAGGATGTAAAAACAATTCCCACTGTCAGAAAAATCTTATAATTTCTCTCCTAAGTCTTTTAATCTTCGTAAAGATGAGCACCTCGCCCCCTATTACAAGAAACTTGGCTGGTTGAATACCATATCCCGTCGCAAATATCTGCTTGGAACCTATCTTTTTTCTAACTAACAAACCGTCATACCTAATTAATATGTTTTCCAAAACAACTTCCGATCATACTATGGTTACTAGAATTGAACCAATTAACCTTCTACTTTTGACTCACTGAACCTCTACATTTCATAAGTCGTTTGTCGTGGCCGTCACACAACTTTGGAATTCCATTCCAACTGATGCGAGGAAATCTCGCTCGATTGAAATTTTTAAATCTAGATTGTATGAAATTTTATTATATGAATGTTTTCCAGAATAGTTTAGCCTGTTCAGGACTGAGTTCGCATTGCCAATTTTATTTTTATTTTTTTTGTTACTTCTGTAACTTTCCCCTCCGAGCCCCCGGCTAAAATCGGGTTTCATTGCCGTCATAACGGCCGAGAACTCGAGAGGGGCGGTGCAGAGTTCGTAGCCGCTTCCGAAACCCATCGGATCTGTGACTACGCTGCGTTCGGGTCGTGCGCGCGAAGCAGACGGAGCGACCCCAAGAAGACGGCCTTCTGTATGCGGGCTGCAAGTGATTCCGCCTGTGCCACGCAAGCAGGATACACTTGATGCTCTGTATCAGCGAGCCCTTGATTCCACCGAGCACACCTATGACTGGGACTACTAGTTTTATAGAGTGTCCCGGGTACATCTGCCGAAGTTCGAACAGCAGGTCTTGATATTTCGTCCGTTTTTCCGCCTCTTTCGCGTCCAAGTTCGTATCGGCCGGAGCCGAAAACTCAATTACGAACATGGAACGCGATAAGCGGTCGAGGAGAACGATGTCAGGCTTGTTCGCCTCCAACCGCCTGGTGGTGGGGAATGAGAAATTCCACCAGATTTTTATTTTGTCGTTCTCCACGACGGACTCAATATCTCCATGAGCATAGGGCAGCACATGTACTTCGTCGATGACGTAATGATGTCGGAGATGGAAATACAACACCCGCAGAGCTGCGTTGTGCCGAGCTAAATACGCTGACTGCGCGTAATAACTGCAGCCGGAGAGAAGGTGACTCAAAGTCTCCGGCTTGGCTCGGCACGCTCTGCATCTCGTGTCCGCCACCCCCGCCTTGAATATAATTCGGCGGTACACGAGAGAGTTGATGACACCATCCTGGCACGCGAGAACGAAACCCTCTGTTTCGGACCTGAGACCCGCGGAACGAAGGAAGGCAGACGTCAGCTCCTTCGATAGCCCATGTATTTCCATGTTTCGGTAGAAACACCCATGCATGGGCTTATCGGTATGTGTCTTGAGCAAGGTCTTCTGCTCAACCTTTTTGACCTCGAGCTTTAAGACGTCTGCCCTCAGTGACACGATTGACGTGCTACTGTCTTTACCGTCGGATGACAGGTCAAAGTCCAGACCGATTTCGTCCGCTGCCCTCTTCGTCACCTGGAAGAGGAACGCTAGGTCCCCCGGCGTCGAATGCAGGAGGTAGTAGCTCAACTAGACAGTTGGAGGTTGTACGCTAGTTTCACATAACATGAAAAAAAACCCAAATTAAATAAAAATGAGAGATACATTGCCAAACTGAGGGATGAAACATTTATTCTTTCCCTGCACTGTCAATGATTCTCACAGAAATAGGGAGACACTAACGTAAAAACGCAACTTCATTACTTATACACTGAAACGTGTGTACTCAGTGATCCCAATAGTGCCACGACTTCGGAAAATTGACATCTCCAAGGTGGCAGATCATCTCTCCTGGGTTTGCTGGGTCCTTCGGCTACCAACCTTTATAGTTAGCCACATTTATCAGCGTAACATAGTGTGGTGGTCAATATTACAAGAAAGTGAAATATTCAACCAGAATGTGGGTCAATGAATCACATAAATGGCAAATTTCCACTAGATAAGGTTTAATACGACCATGGTTTCGATGCTCTGCATCATCATCGGGTACATACACAAAAACTGATTGGATATATATATACAAAATTTTGCTGAGGAGGAGGTGGGGTAGGGAGGAGAAAGGGGGGAAGGGTAGGCTGGTGGTGGTTGGGGAGGAGGAGGAGGACAAAGTGAAGAAAGGGAGGGGAAGGGAAATAGGGAAACGAAGGAAGGTTAAGAGGAGGGAGGGAAGGGGAGGAGTAACAGGGAAAGCACACCAAAAGGATGAAAGAAAGCCCCATGTGATTCATTATGCTGAACTTCCTCCATATTATTCCTGATACTTCTCTTTTTGGGAAGTGGACCTTTCGAGGGTATCATAGGAAATGACGGTGTACACATACGCCACACCTAGGCAAGGGGGGGGGTAGTGATCATGTAGTGGTCCCTTTCCCAAAGCTTTGACATACCTTCCCTCTCATCTATTAATACAGCAGAATGCTTTACCGCTCTCACTGGTTTAGCGAAGACAATGGACTTGTTAGAAAATTTAACCTTTCAAATGTTAAAATCAATATGTTAGTTGATCACTCCTTCACTCTCTACTAACCCAGCCCAGGCAATTATGGCCTTAACTAAGAATGAACCTTTTCTCTTTGTGGTCAGCTTACAGGATACACGATGGTATCACATGAGCTTTTAGTTAATCATCAGTTTTCTTCAGATCAAGCGCAGCGGAATATTATTGGATAGTATTAGAAGAGAAAACATCGGGAAAGATTACTATGTAGAGAATTACAACGGACAGGTAAACCGGCGGCAGCAGGAGTGGAAACAGGGGCGGAATATTGGTCGACATTGCCTAGGAGGGGCTTTCTGGGGGTTATGTCGTAGAGATAGTTTCTAACGCGTATATAAGGAGTCATGTGGTGTAAAAACGTACATTTTGACATGTTGATGTGCTTGAAATATTCAGATGGATAAATCATACGTCTAGGACGCTGATTATGATGAATTAAGTAGAGATATTTCACTCATTCAATGATATCCCGGTAATAAAATCCGATCGGTAAGACTGCGTGACACCCATATGAATGATTCAAATACACAAAATTCTCATACGCTTCGTTTTTGGGCCCCTCCTCGTCTCACCCACTATAAACGCTATCCTTTAGAGATGCTTTGAGGTGGCTCTTGCCTAAATATTAGTCAAAGCAAATATAAAATTAAACATTTTTATTGTTTGCTGCTCAAAAAATCCAGCCTTACTGATATTAAATTTTCCTATTAAAAACCAAAATTCAGGTAAAAAATACATACATCAATCCACGAATATATTTTGAATGATCCCATATGTCCAGCTATAGGAGCCACCTTCAGTGCCGTTTGCATATAACTATCGCATTTTTTCTTCAATTACTACAGTATTTTGCCTATACGTTTAATGAATTTGGGGAAAGATTACGGTCTTTTAATTTTTGTTCAATTTTCCCGGACTTTTCACACCCCAAAAACAGTCTTCACTATAAGATTTCATATGCTCCTCTTGTTCAAATTGAGGTATTTCAGCCGTAATTTGAATAATATCCATTATAACCTGTGCTAAAATCTATACTCTGAACGCTGCATTACAGAAAAAATGGCCTGAAAACCCAATTTTTTTTCATTTCAGTTCACATAACATATTCCAAGGATCCATCCCGAGGCAATTGTTGGGCATTTTAACATTTGCTTTTTTTCAATTTTCGAGAAGTTAGCTCGACACCTGAATCACCAACCTGGAGGACCAGGGTTTGATTACGGAGTGTGCATCTCTTAGATGAGTTGCTTCGACTACAGCTTGAGAGCCTCTTCCGCCTGCCTCCCTGTCGGTCTGCGGGTGGTTTTTATTCTCCACCTACCAGTCGGTCAAGCTGATAGCTAACCGATTAGGGAAGTCCCCTATCCACCACCTGGGGACATGTCCCCTAGGGTTTTCATCTCCCCAGAGAGATAAATTGCGGGTGTATCCAGATGGGAAAGAATCTCGAATGCGAGAGTAATGAAATATAATGGGAGTCTCAGACTCAATGGTCGATAACATTTGCCAAACCAGCTTGTGTGGTATGGTTACATACCACACAAGTACGAACGAGAGATTGCCTAAGCAAATTTAATGGGGAATCCACAGGGTAGAAAAAAGAGGAAGGCTCAGAATTAGTTGGAGAGAAGGGTTAGAAATGGCACTCAGGGAAGAGCAGTTGCCAGAAGGCCTGTGGATGAATAGAGAACAATGGCGGTTGGCATCGGATAATGTCCATGAGCGTTAAAAAACTGCTTTTGCATATTTCAAGGATGCTCTATCTATGTTTTCAGAATTTTTGGAATAAGTGACCCTAGGGTTATAGCCTAGCCACCTTGAGTATATTAAATTCGACCCTAGCCTGCGTCACTGTTTGACCGGAGCGGGGAAGGAGAGGTCCGGGTTAGGGAGAAGTGTATGTCGTATACCGCTCACGCAAAATCTCGTCTCTCGTGGATTTCATGACGGGTGGTTGGTGTACGGTGTGTGCGGGGAAGGGAAGCGGTGTGATGTAGTCCTCCCTGTGCACCGCCGCGATTTGCATGTCTCACGTGAAGAGGGGGAGTCTCTCTCGGGTTCCACTTGGGGCGATGCGACGGAGATCCATTGGCTGAGAGAGGAGAGGGTGGACATCGGATCCGTCGTCCTGGAGATTGGAAGCGGATGGGTAAATGACACTGTCACCCGGGCGAAATTGAGGCCATCACGTCCGTATAGGAGGGTTGTCATTTCCCACACACCATATCTTCATACTAACGTGCGAACTGCCATAAGAGAGTGCGGCGGCGATACTTATTCACCGTTTACATGGCCATCTAGTTACTCAGATACTGGTAAAATGTGAATGCAAGTTGGCGTTACCCTATTGAAATTTATTTCGCGGTAGATTTACGAGAATTCAAGTGACTGATGGCCGGTTGCGAGAACATTTTGTTATGGAATCAATAGTTATGAGATCCATGAATTTATAGTTCTCAAATAATATTCGGATTGCAGGAACACATATACTAGTTGCGTAACTTATTCACCAATAGTTATTACCTTCAAATATTTGATCTAATCTTCTACCGGTGGATAAAATTTATGAAAGTTTAGCCTATGAATAATTGAGAATGCTACTCATTTTTCTGGTAATTAAGTCTCTAAGCGGTTCATAGCGCATCCGCCATCTTGGCTACTTATGGAACTCATAAATTCATGCCATAAATAATGAAACAAATTAATTTATCAAATATTTCTGCCACACTTATTGAATGGTTGACATGGGTTATGGGTTCCATTACGTAATTGAATACATATTTGTCGTTAATCCAACTGGCGATAAGACATTTGTAATGTGTGCGAGCAGGAATTAGGTTGAATTGCTAGTTTGGAAATGGGGGATGAAGCAGATGTAAGAAATACAATGTTTGTAAATGATTTTAAATGATAATTTTTAGTAAAAATCATTTATTGTAATATGATATTTTCTCTCTCTTTTAGAAGACTAGAATTTGATAAATACATATGACGTGGACTCGACATTGAAAATATCATCCCTGATAGTTGTTACCGTAATTAATTTATCTTAAAAAAACGTATTTTTCAATCCTGTGGAAATTATAGAATAATGGATTCAGCACCTATAATGAAATCACTAACATTTACTACAAACACAGAGTCAAATAGCTTTTAACTATTCTAGTCGCCACATGAATGTACGGCAGAGGGTGCTAGGACGCGAGACACAAAGAAGTCTGTAAACGTTAATACTGCTCAGGAAGAGGAACATCTCGTAATAGCTGTTGTAAACTGCATATATCTAACTTTTTGTCATTTTTATATTGTCAGGGAATAATAAACCATGTATGTTTAGCTAAAACTAGTAAGATCTGAGTATTTTTAATGATCATACACGACAGGGCTTTAAAAAAAAACGTTAGAACACGAAGTTCTGCACGAGGAGAGAATTTAATTGATTTACTCGGCCGACAAATATTGCCAGCACTTATAAATGATGCTTATTTAACCAGGGTCAATATGAGTAGTAAATGATGGGTATACTATCAAAAATATAAGTATAAGTTCTGATATGGTAAATGTAATTTACCGCTCAGATATAATTTTATTCGATCATTGTTTTGATGTAGTACATTACCAAAATGATCGTCATCAAGACCTGATGATGATGTGGTACACTAAAACCATGGTCAAATTAAATTTTATTTGAGTAAAAAATGCCTTTTCTGTTATTCATTGTACATGTATAAAGAATATCGTTAAAAAATTACAGTGAGGGAGGGTAGGAGAAATTGAGGCTTCCATGACGCGCGGCATTAATAATCAGTTTGTCTGTGGAGGGAAAATGAAATTTTTAATAACTAAATTTTAACTTTTGAGATGAGTTGAAAAAAGGGCTAGATAGAAAATAATACACTATGTCTATATTCAAAAGTATAACCAGGGCATTCTAGTCGATTACTCTTCCTTTAAATATTTAGTTTATGTCTATTTACTTTATGGTCGGCCCCGGTGATGTCGGGGTGAAGTCCTCGCCTGGTGAACCGAGGGTCGCGTAGGTCGCGAGGTAGATTGAGCGAAATATCATCTCACTTATAAATCAATAAATTTGGTCTTGTTTTAAAGAAAAATATATCACCCTTCCATTGACATCAAAAATTTAAACCCTTACATATTACTTTCCGAGATATTTGCCGACAAAAACCAGCTCTTTTACATGGGAAATGGTACGTATATGCACTCCAGAGAGACCTTATATTAAAAATGAGGCATTCCCTACACTTAGATACCATCAAAAAAACAAAAGTGTGAAGGTTTTATGTTTTCTCAACTATTTTTGAAAATTAATCATATTGTCACCGCAGTCAATTCTTCGGGATCACAATAAACCATCCATTTTGAAGGAGTTTTATACGCACCGCGTGATAAAAATGAGTCAAGTTAAAGACTTATTTAGATATTTTTATTTGATTACTTACGATTTCCGTCATGTCAAACTATATTATTGCACCATTAATACTGAGATATTTAATTCAGGTGTCTCACATTTGGTGAAATTAAAACGTATATATCGAATATGGTCTCTATTTTGGCTAGGGAACTATCTCGCTCGCACTGCCTTAATTGCAAGAGAGGACTTATTATTATTATTAAATTGGTTTTTGAATATGATTAATAGTTTAGGGATAATGCTATATTTTTTAGTTACCATTATTTTTAAAATCGGCTATTTGACCTAAAAAGTGCAATA
This sequence comes from Ceriagrion tenellum, assembly GCA_963169105.1. NCBI lineage: Eukaryota > Metazoa > Arthropoda > Insecta > Odonata > Coenagrionidae > Ceriagrion > Ceriagrion tenellum. The sequence goes on along the minus strand of OY720639.1, from coordinate 91,936,330 downwards.
AATTGAAAATTCGAAAAAATTAGTTTGTGGAACACCTACCCACCAACAATCTTCAAAAGCCGAGATTTACTCTATAGATTCTCTCCGAGTTAATCAGGCAAATATAAATAATATAAGTCTCTTATTTTTTAAATCCTGATTTTCCAGTAGTTCTGCATTACTCCCTTACCGCCGTTTCCCCCTCCAAGCTAGTTTCGATGTCTTTCCCTGATACGACTGAGTTTTCTGGTTAAGCCGATACGTCGAAATTGGCATCGACGAAATCAGTTACCATAGGCTGCAGATGTATGATGGAATCAATGACCACATGACTCAGTCTTTCATATACGCGTCTTGAAAAGTGGAGAGGAGCTACTTTCTCGCCATTCAGAGAATTTATTTTCCATTTGCTCCTCGATCCGAAACCCAAAGAATCAGCCGTTCCATAAGAAATTCGAGATGTTATATTTCTCCAATGTGCCTCTCATTTCCTCCTGAGGTGATAAAAACTAGTTTCGTTCTGTGAAGCTAATGTCCAATCATGCCATTCCAGATAGGTATTGCCAAGGCCACATCTCTCAACTCTCCCATTGACAGTTGCTTCACTCTTAAAACGAGCAATATATCTGCAGATAAACTGAAAATTGATTCATTCAAATCTGGTTTTGGTATTTGATATAAAAGTAGGTATCAAATTGTTCTAATATACCTTAAGCGACAGTTCATCCTACGCTTCTGTGCCACTTTAAAATTTAGCGGAAATTCGTTTGAATTAGAGGCGGGAATACCATAAATATGTCATGCAAATTAATTATGATGAGCATATGAAATATATGGATGAGAATTTTTTACACTTTTAATCCAATTCATCTATTTTGAGCTAAGTTTCAATTTTCATTCCATAAATGAGCCCTATATTATTTCATAAATGATAGTATGCATTTATATCAAATCACAGCAAATATTTAAGTAGGAAAAAATAAACAAAAAGGAAAAGAATGATAACTGGAACTTAGGTAGTGATAGAAGCCAAATTTGACCTAACAAAAATTTACTTTTGGTTCGAGTTTTTGAAAGAGATACTTCCTACAGGGCGGGACTGGAGATACTGTTTTAAAGGAAAAATACTTTTAAAAAACAAGGTGGCGAAGAGTTTCATGTTTAACGTGCAGTAAACTGGATTCAATGCCATTTTTTAAGAGGAAGATATAATTGGAATAGATTTAAGATTTAAAAAATTTAAGGATAAGTTCTTGGTTTGTACCAGGACGGAGAAAATGATTGGAAAGAAATGTAAGCAAAGAACTCAGCGATAGTTCTCTGTTATGAAGGATGATATTAGGGAATATTTATGACAGGCAGTATGAAGGCGAAGCAACTAATTACAGTTAATTTTACAGTCAGAGTGAGGATGTAACTAAGGATGATTGCTAATCAAGATCTTTAGACTGCTGGAAAAACTCGGAATGGATTACAGCATCAGAAAAATAATCTGTACCAACTACATTGTAAGCGAATCGTCACAATCCGAACGAGAGGCAGAAAACAAATAGAAGCTAAATTTGACAAAAGAGTAATACAAGGATGCAGCTTCACTCTAGCACTCTATAACATGTACTTGAAGATGTACATAGGAGAAACATAAGAAACCGAACAGAGCGGAATAAAGATAGGCGGAGGAGAAATATATATGCTGCGCTTCGCAGATGATATTACTGTCATAACTAGAAATCGCGATGATCTTTAATGGTCCATAAACTCAATGGGTCAAGTTCTCTAAGAATACAACGTGAAAATAAGTAAGACGAAGACTAAAATCCTAGCATGCGGAAGAGAGAAGCTGAATCTAGAAGTCACCCAGAGAAGAGAGAAATTAGAGCAAGTGGATTCCTTCACCTACTTTGGAAGTACCATCACATGGGATGGAATAAGTGCAACGGATACCAAGCGAAGAATATCCCAATCTCGGAAGATATTGATGGGAAAAAGGCAACTGCTGTGCTCTAAGAGAATAGGGCTACAAACTAGAAAACGGTATGTAAAAACATTCTTTTTGAACGTGGAACTCTATGCATCGAAAGTATCAGCCATTGGAAAAGCTCATCAGAACAGAATATAAGTCTTCAAAATCTGGCGCTAGAGGAAAATGCTGAAGATAAATTGGACGGACCATATAATAACTAATGAAGTTTATGGAAAAGCAGGGGAGGTAATCACAATATGAAACACGATAGAGAAAAGAAGAACCAGATGAACTGGACACACACTGAGACACAATGGGTTTGTGAAGAACATAATTGAAGATAAAATAGAGGGAAAAATCCGTAGCGAAAGACATAGGATGAAGTTTATGGACCACATAAAGAGGAAAGTACATGGAAAAAGCTACCAGGAAGTTTGGCACCGAAAATTAAATAGGAAAGGATTAAGGGCTCGAGTAAACCAATCTCAGGATTGCACGACCAATGACGAGCTGAACAAGGAAATAAGGAGAGAAAAACTGATACCTGAATGTACACATCTGCATGCTGCCCATAAAACCGCCGCAGGGGCCTGTGGCAGAGGAAATCAGGACACAACCCATGGAAGGAGGATGAATAGTGATTACTTAGGAGGACTGAGGTGAATAATATCTAAAAAATAAATCATATGTTAGGGTCAAACTTTTGTTATCGTGATAAATGGTGCATTGAACGAAGGTTTGAGTAGGAAATAGTCTTCTGGGAAAAAGTCTCTGAAAAGAGTAGTCATAGGTCATTTGGTAAGAAGAAAGAGGGCATGATTACCAACTTTCTGAATACGCTAGCAAAGCAAATCTGCCTCTATAAACAATTTACACTCTTTACCCAAGGAGAAATAGAGAGGGTGATGATCTCGGTACCTTTCAGGAGGCCTTGATCAAAAGACTAATCAGGGAGTTGTCGCACCATCTATGCAGGGCCAGAGTAAATTTATTGCGGGACTTTTGGACGATAAAAGCAATGCTCTCCTACCTGGATGAGAAAACTACGAAATATGGTCTCTTACAGGATCGGAGTGATTAGGCAGAACAAAAACTAAATACCACATCGCTGGACACACGTTCAAGTACAGGAAATGGTGTACCAAAATAGGATGAAAGATTGGGAAAAGCAAGGAAAGGCGACGTTTTTTGAAGTGGGACTTGGGGGAACAAGGCTGTGAATACAAATCCAGGGAGAGTCAGAATGGACCTCAATAACTCAACTGATATTTTGTATTTCGCAGAGCAGAAAATGAATCATTGAAAGAAATAAATGAAGCCCACCCAAATACGAGTCTTGAAATGAAAAATAAATTAGGTAACGATAGCAGAAAAATCTATATACTTAGAATTCCCTTAAATGGTATAATAATAATAAGTTGGAAATTCCGAGTAGACACTATCTCTGGCGTTACTCAGTGGAACTCCTCCGTAATGAATGAAAAAACACCTGGTTATGATTTCACACTTTATTTGAAGCGACACGGTAGGCTTCAGCATTCAGAAACCTAGGTTTCAGCACATAGACCTGATGACGGCATGATATGCTGAAAGCTAGGTCGTGTTGTTTCAAATATAGCGTGGAATTATAACCAGGTGTTTTTTCATTCAATCCAAATCAACCTTACCAATGCCCTGTTTACATTACTAGCTTTCTAACCAGATTAACTCTAACCCTAATAAAAGTTCGCCGCGTAAACGCTGATTGGCGCTAACCGTACGCAACTTTTTAACCACGCTGGGTTGTTAGGGTTGTCACTGGTTATCATCATTTGTAACTCGTGTAAACGCAGGTTAGTTAGAATAGTAGTTAAGTGATCTAGTCCACATGTAACTTTTACTTGAAGCGTGCAATATAATACGAGACATTATTTTGTCATATTCCGTATCCATGCGTCAGTGCCAAGTTTCTTTATGTATTTAAGTGCATGAGCGAATGATAAACCGTATTTTAAGCTCAAAGTTTGACTTAAATGCGCAAACAAGGACTCGAAATTGAAGTTATTTATAAATGTTGAATGTCAAGGTAACAACTTGAATTTTTTATCTATCATAAAAAAGTGCAAAAGACATAATAAATTAATACTCTCGGGGTATCTTTATGGTAAATAAGAGTGACACGTCGTTCTATCAGGGAAATTTACTCTCTCAACTGCCATCATTTGATGCATAAAGTAAAGCCTAGACATGAAATGATAAGTGGGCAATTATATACTAATGAATGAAAGTCTAACCTTGCAAAAAGTTGCATTTTCAATCATTTTTCTCGCCCACACAAGTCTCGTAAATATAGCCCACAGCTCTTGAACAAATGAAAAGCGACTTGCGATGTTTGTTGGGCTGTGGGCTACATCACCTTCTTAACTCTCCACCAGAGGCCACCGGCATGATAATTTGGGTTAAATAATGCCGTGTAAGCTCAAGTTAGTTGAGCCGTCACATTAACTACCATTCTACCGTCGGCCCCGGTGGCGGCGGAGTAAAGTCCCCGCCAGCTAACCCGAGGGTCGCGGGTTCGAGTCCCGCCTGGGTAGAAAAAAATATCTGTAACCGCCCAGGACATGGGTGTTTGTGTAATTGAGTTATATGTAAGAGAGGACTGCATAGTCCTAATATCGCTCAAATAAATAAAGACGACATTATTATTATTATTATTCTAACCCTAGCAATATTTAACTTCTGATATATCGTGGGTATTACACATACATAACATACTGCACATCATTAAAGAAATTAGGTTTTATCAAGCGTATAATAGGAAGGACCTTGGATGAAAAAGTGAAAAAGAGATGCTACTTTGCTCTAGTTTGGCTACACCTCTAATAAGCTGCAAGTATTTGGGACCCTGGCCAAATAGATTTAACCAAAAAAATTAATAAAATACAAGAAAAGGTGCTCGCTTCGTTAAAAACTGCTACGAGTGAACATTAAGTGTCTCACAACTTTTTGAGGGATTGAGGTGGGAGCCCCTAGATACTCGAAGGCTACTCGTTAGGCCTAGGTTGCTTAAGAAATTTAGAACTGGTGTGTTTCAGAGCGACACAGATAATATTATCATGACGGTTCACTACATCTTTAGGTCTGACAGAAGCGATAAAATAAGAGAGATACACTGGTGAATAGACAGGTGCAAAAACTCGTTCTTCCCGCGAGCAATAAGCAATCATAATAAAAACTGAGCTTCACCAAATACACTCCCATAATATGTCACTATTTCTCCAACCAAAACGTTATCCCTTACATCTTTACAGGCCTTGTGACCGAGGAGCTGTGAGCTAGACGGCTCGCAGGATAGAACGTATATGAAGATGAGTACTGAATAGAAGGTTTCCATCCGCTGTCAACAATATATATATGGAATCAATATAAGCAATACTGAGGTTAAAAAAAAGAGAGCTTAGTTGATATTACTCAAGTTTTATGCATTACAATACAAGAACACCTTATTGTTTGAGTGAGTATTGAGTGTAAATCTCATCAACATTTCTCAACTCACAAAATGTTTGTACTCCTGGTTACAATTTACCCTAAGTGGAAAATAAGCCCGTAGAGACTCGAAGGCAACATGCTGGGCTTAGGTTGTATGAGAAATTCAGAACTGGTGTGTTTCAGAGGAACACAGAGAATATTATTATGTGGTGCCTCAACACATCTCCAGGTCTGTCAGAAGTGATAAAATGAGAGAGATACACTGCCAAACAGATAGTTATGAAAACTCGTTCTTTCCGCGCACAATGAGCGACCACAATGAAACTGAGCTCCACTAAATACACTCTCATAATATACTTCACCATTTGATCTTCCAAAACCTTACATCTTTACACGGCTGGTGACCTAACATCCCCTGCCACACGCCCATACGGCGGCTCGCAGGGTATTATAAATGTAGATGAATGTAAACGGGGTAGAACAGCATACACCAGGAAAGGCTCAGACCTTTCTCCTGATCAGTGGAGTGTTTTGTGTGCAGCGTGGGAAAGCCGATGTTTTTTCATCTTGCAGCAGCCCCTCTCTTCCTCTGTCAAAACGGTTACTGGCATCTATGCTGAGAAATAAGTGGGGAAAGAGGCCGAGATGGCAGTTGAGGGATTCCCCTTCACCTTTGGCCCTCCTCACTCTTGTTCGTGCAGAACATGCAAAGCGGGGACAGGTCACGGTTATTCGCGTCCAAAAGAGGGAGATAGACGCAGAGAAGGACCCCGAAACCCCTTTTCCCCCCGCTCGGAATACTCATGGGCACCTCACTGTGGCGCGGCCTTACGCGTTCCGCTGAAACTTTATGAAGCGGATATCTCCCGGGTACAGCCTCTCCCGTCTGCCTACCCCGAGTTTTTCCGAGTGTGACGCACGATCTACGTAGGTACATACATACATATGTACGATTCCCTCTGCCATTTCTTATCTCCCAGGCGCATCTTAACTCCTTCTTCAGCATCTAGTCTCACCTCCGGAGCATAACTCTCCCCCCAACCCGACTCTCTGAGCTGCGCTCATCTTCCGACTGATCCTGCTTTTTGCGATTTGCGGCGTGGGCTGGGAAAAAGAAACTTTTGCAGCGCCACCTCGCATTTGCAGGTGGCTACGTGCTAGTGCACGAACGAACCTTTATCATCATCACATGTTTGTTTTAAGACGTGATAAATGTTAATTTCCCACGAGAAGTAAAGTTTTTCTATTATTCCTTCGACCATGTTTTGAATCATTTATTCTATGATTGGGACCAATAATGTGGAATATTGTAAAGCTATTATTAACAAATTTTAAGGCTGTATTAATCTACTATAGATGAAGTCAATTAATACAGCCTTTTTAATAAAGAAGGAGATCTCATCATTTCAATAGCTACAAAATATTTGCCATTAACCATTAAGCCTCACGAGATATTGGCCAAAAAAAATTTTTTATGCAAAATGGTATGTGCGAGCACTCCAGAAATACTTAATTCAAACTTAGCTAAAATGCTTTAGAGTCCAACACTTGTAAACCATTGGGATGGTTGAATGGAAACCGAGGAATCTATGGAATATAGCTTCAATGACGGAGATTTTGACTATCAGGCACGATAAGATTACACCGTTTGATAGATAAAGTAATGAGCTAGAAATAATTCTTCAGCGGTTACGCGGCTGATTTCCAGTTTTAATAAATCAAACTCGATTCAGGGTTCTGAACCAGGAGTCTCGTAATGTGAATTCAAAGCGATGCAATTGTAATCTCACCCACACCATCCTCTTATCACTCAGAAGTCTGGCAATATGATTAAATTTTGAGATTAAGCTCTTCCTCGGATGAAGTATTTGGCAAGCAGCAGTGAGAGAGACATTAGGGCATGCAAGTCATAATTTTGCCGTTTTACTTCGCGGCCTTGAAGTCTCCGTTTCCAGTTTACGAGATTTTCCTGCAGTGTTGCTTCCAACTCGGATGGGATTTGGCCATTGGATGCAGGTGGTGATAAATTGTTGGAGGCCGGTTATTCTCATAAAATGAGGAGTAAACACTTGTCCTGTGTGAGTTAACTGGGAATAGATAAATTCAACAGTAAATGCCGAGATTATGAGGAGCAGAAGGGCTCACAGTGGACAAGATGCATTGATATTTAACCATAAGCAAGTACCAATCCAGTCCACAGTAAGTTTTCGTATTTCCGCGAATGAGAGATGCCACTGATGGATAATATTTATTTCTATCCTCATATGTTTTTCATTCTTGCTACAAAGACATGCAAAAGTTAATTTACTCTGATAACCTAGTGTTAAACAATATTTTAGTCACTGAGAAAGTAAACCACGCCTCTCTATTAAGAAATATATCTAATTCAATGCGCTGCCTTCGCAAAAAATCCACATGCAAGAGCAGAAAATAATTTCTTATTTTGTCTCCTCAAAATTCACTGAAATAAGTTCCTTCTTGGCATAAGGATTATTCTCAGACAGAACTAAATCAACACTATCAATGTTTCGTAAATGAAAATGACAACTTTGTAAAATTGGTGGAATTTTACAAAGTTGTCATTTTCATTTACGAAACATTGATAGTGTTGATTTAGTTCTGTCTGAGAATAATCCTTATGCCAAGAAGGAACTTATTTCAGTGAATTTTGAGGAGACAAAATAAGAAATTATTTTCTACTCTTGCATGTAAATGAAAATGACAACTTTGTAAAATTCCACCAATTTTACAAAGTTGTCATTTTCATTTACGAAATGAACTTCCACAAAATTAAGCCTGAGATGATAGAGACTATCAATGTTTATTGCAGTAGGATCGGTTAGTTTGCTCCGTAATTTCGCCGATCATACTCTAGTCTCTTATACCCTGATACTGCACTTTAAGACCTTTTTATACAATAATTTAAGAAAATTAAATGAAATATTCAATAAACGACCAAATTAATTTGACTTTATTTTCGTCAAATGGCCAGAAGGAATTTTGTGGAATTTACTGTATTTGAGCTTGTATGGAGGATACTTATTTGAGGATATTTTTTCCACTATTGTCACCACATTTTCATATAATTCATTTTCAAATGCCGTTGCAGGATTACAAAGAAATCAACTTTGGTTACTGGTTTGCCTCTTGTCTCCCAATTAGCTACATTGTCCTTTTCTATTTCCCTTTGTGTGTGACGAGGGAACGAAAGACAGCAAACTCGAAAATTTCCGGCCCCATATTTTCTCCGTTCCACTTAAAATAAGAATGATTACGACTTTTTCTTCAACTGCAGACTATTTTCACTCTCCAAGAATCCACCTTTTCTTCCTCCACCAACATCACCATCTTCTTATTACCCTCTTCATTTGCAGGATCCGCAGTCATTGTGTGTTCGAAGGTAGACTGCAAGGAAAAAGGACTGAGTAATTTAATTTTCCAGTTTTGTACTATCAAACTATAACTCTCCGAGGATACAATGGTCTGAAATAATTTACATCTACATCTACATATTACCCTGCAAGCCGCAGCATGGGCGTATGGCAGGGGATCTTAGGACATCAACCGTGTAACGACGTAAGGTTTTTGGAGGTGAAACGATGACGTGTATTATAGGAGTGTATTTAGTGGGGCTCAGTTCTTACTATGGTTGCTTGTTGTGCGCGGAAAGAAAGAGTTTTTCTACCTATCTGTCCAGCAATGTTTCTCTCTTATTTTATCGCTTATATCAGACCTAGAGATGTGACATTCTCTGTATGTTTCTCATATTTGAGGAAATACATCAATAAGTTAATTCAGAATAATTTAATAAGAGCATTCAGCCTCGGCTTAGATAAAGTACATGATTTTAAAACGGTGTTGTCTGGAATGGAATAACTTTATCTATAATCACAATCCTTCATCAACTTTAAAATAAGGAATTGATTGGAAGTGGCCTGTTCTCTATGTCCGTGAATGACCACTGTTGCTGAGTTTAATATACAAGATCTAAAGGCTGAAGATTCACAAGGTATTCACCTACATTATCATCTATATACTACCCTGAGAGCCGCCACATAAGCGTGTGGCAGGGGGTGTTAGGACACCATCAGTGAAAAGATATAAGGTTCTGGAAGGTGAAACGATGACGTATATTATAGGATTGTATTTAGTGGGGCTCAGTTCTTACTATGGTCACTTGTTGTGCGAAGAAAGTACGAGTTTTTGTACCTATCTGTTCCAGCAATAAATCTCTCTTATTTTATCGCTTCTGTTAGACCTAGAGATGTGATATTCTCTGTGTCAATCTTAAACAAACCAATTCTGAATATCTCAAGCAAGCTTAGCCTAGCGTGTTGTCTCCGAGTCTCTAGGGGCTCCCACTGGAATCCCTCTAAAGGTTGTGAAACACTATATGTTTGCTCGTTGCAGTTTTAAATGAAGATTACAGATATTTTTTGTATTTCATTAATTTATTTGGTAAAATTTTTATGGCCGTGGTCACGAATACTCACGGCGTATTTGAGGTGTGAATTAAGAAATATAAATTCAGATTTTTGAGAATACAGGAGCATATCTATCCTTGCGGGATGCAAGAGCTATCTACATGGACACAATGATTATTGTATCAGCGCCGATATATCGAAATATTTAGGTGATACAGTTTTAGCTCACAAGTTTGCTGGAATCGATCAAAACTTCGAAATAAAATTAGTCTGAAAAATGTTGGATCTACTAAGATTACCATAAAATTGACCTAGAACACCTAGGTGAATTTGTTTTCACCAATATATCATGAAGTGTTAAATTTTCATTATGGATAATATTAAGTCAAAAATAAAATGTCATAGATATCGATCAAAACTCCAGTTTAAAAAGCGAAAAATGTTGAGTCCTTGCAAGAACACAACGAAATCAACCAATGAGGGATTAAGGTGGGAGCCCCTAGAGACTCGGAGGCTACCCACTAGGCTTAGCTTGCATGAGGAATTAAGAACTGGTGTGTTTCAGAGCGACATAGAGAATAGTATTATGATGCCAAACTGGATCCCTAGGTCTGACAGAAGCGATAAAATTAAAGAGAGACGTAGCCGAACCGATTGGTACAAAAACTCGTTCTTCCACGCACAATAAGCGACCACATTAAGATCTAAGATATATTAAATACACTCCTATAATATACGTCACCATTTCGCCTCAAAAAACCTTATCTCTTACATCTTTACACGGCTAGTGTCTTAACACTTCCCTACCACATGCTCATGGCTCACAGGGTAGTATGTAGATGTATCTACGGTTGTCTGTTTTCTCCCATTTCCTTCACCTTCTCGTTGTTAATACGACGGTAAGCGAAGGCCATCAGGCTCTAAAAATTCCGAGACTCCAAATTCTCTCCTTTCCCCAAGACAGAAAATAGTTTCGTTCTTTTCTTCAAACTCTAGTCTATTTTAATTCCCCCGCACTCGACCCGACCATTTGTCCTCCTCCTTACTGCCCACCTACGTCTTCAATCCTTTTATCTTCGCAAGTTGATTGCAAGGATAAAAAAAGATATATATGAGAGAGGGACAGGGAGCAAAAGAAAGTGAGGGATGGAACCGCGTCCATCCTTCTCGGGGATGAGGGGAAGAATCCGCCCGTGAAAGTGAAAGTAAGCAGAGGAAATGAAAAGAACGACGAGTGTAGGAGCTGGTTGGGGGGTGGTACTCGCGGGGGTCTGGCCCGGGGGAGGGAGGGGTTGCTTGTAGGGATTAAAGTTTTTGGGGGAAAGTAAGCAAAAGGACGTGTTATTCTGGGGAAAGGAGACGACGGTATTTTATTTCGCCACGGTCCGAGCTAAAAGGAGAAGTAAGGAGGAGGCGAAGAGAGACGAACTCAACAAAAGTCCCCAGTTTCGGGAAAATAAAAATAAAATATCTCTAAGGCGGTAACAAGTGAGAAAGAGGCTCGCTCCTTTTTTTCCTTGTTCGTTATTTACTGTGAGAGGGACGAGCCCTAGGACATAAACTGGCGCGGATAATGAAAAAGGGTTCCGAATAAGGTGATTAAGGGACAGGTCCCTGGGGTGGGATGCTTTTAATGACGTACTCATTCGGGTGAATGGGGAAATTGGAAGAAATTTCGGAAACGGTCGACCATGATGGATATTGTATTTCATCATTGAAGCCTTCGCTGATTTTGCTGAGGTATAAGGGAGTTTGGATGCATTTCTGGTGTTTTTCGGTGTCAGAATGACATCTCGGGACCCTAAATGAGAAGTATTCCTAAAAAAATAGGTCATCAAGGGTCGAGGAACTTCAGGATGATACCAAACAACACGCGGCGTACACAGGTTATTATCATGCATTTCAATGGTACAGTAATTTTCGGAATTTTGTGATTTCTCATGCATATCCAATTGGTAAAGCTAGCCTCAATGACAGGCCCTCCAGTCCGGTGAACGAAAATCAAGGATGGATAATCAATGGCATGCGAGTTAACATTTCGTTGATTTGATATTCATGAAATATAAATCATTTCATAATGTTCTACTCTATGAATATTTCACGACGTAGAACTAAATTAAGAGGGTTGTATACCATAGCCAAAAACACTTCAATGGACGCCTACTCGCTTGGAATTTACGGCTCTGTTTTGTTACTTAAAGCAAATCTGTATGCACTTGCTTAAAATTTCCTTTTTTTGCTGTTTACATGACTATTCTGACTGCGGAAGAAACTAAAACTTGTCGAAAATCAGGCGATCGCTGCGATGTTTACAAAGTCTATTTCTAAACCGTTTTGCACTAATTTCATGTAGGATTCCTTCAACTCTATGGAGAATTATAAAATTGTTGAAAATTACGTAAAATTAAGTCACATTGACATCCTCGTGAACTATTACGACGTATTTTATTTCAATTGTACCATCAGTACCATTGGCGTTCTTGACCGGGTGTGTAATGGATGGGTAATGGATGTGAAGGCGAAGATCTGTCCTAGGCTGTGGTAGAAACTAGAACTAAAAGAGTAGATCTACATCTACGTACTACCCTGCGAGCCACCACGAGGGTGTGTGGCAGGGGGTGAAGATCACCAAACATTCACTATTTACATGCATATAGGATATTTAAGGGAGATATGCTACATAATAGGGTCACATGGAGCTAGATGGTTAGTATCTACATAATAAGGAAGGGATTATTGGTTGTAATGACATGCATCATGCACTACAGACTACTCTAACCACATATATTTCACCTACCTATCCCTTTGCTACGCTGCCTACTGTTCTCTCTTATGGTACGCGGGAAAAAATGACATTTTAAATCTATCGGTACGACAATCTATCTCTCTAATCTTGTTAATATGATCAAACCTAGCATAATACGCAGGGGTTCTTAATATATGTCTAACGTCATCTGTGAACAAATCGGTTTCAAATTTACTTAAAAGGTTTAACCTAAATTTTAACCTGCGTTCTGGTAGTAATTCCCATCCTAGTTCTTCTATTAAACTCGTTACACTTATACAATTATCATAACGGCCTTTAACAAACCTAGCGGATCTCCTTTGCACGCGCTCTAATTCTTGTATCATACCTTCCTCGTACGGATCCCATATACTAGCGGCATATTCTAAATGAGGCCTGACAAGTGTAAAATAGCTTCTTTCTCGTACTCTCTAATCGCATTTGCCTAGAACCCTTTTTACGAATCCTAATCTACGGTTTGCTTCACTAGTTATTTCCCTGATGTGTTTTTCCCATGACATGTCTTCAGTGAATGTGACGCCTAAGTATTTAATAGATTCTACGTTAGATATTTTATTTTTTTTGTTGCAATAATTATTCCGGGGAAAGCCATACTTTTTCCAAAAGTTCATTATCGCGCATTTCTTCAAGAGTATTTTCGGCCGAGGTGCACAGCAGCCATAATTTAGGGGAATACTACATTGGAGTCATATACATGGTGCAGCATTTTGTGCTTAAAATCACTGGACTCAGAGAAGAGAGAATGGGAATAATCTGCAGGCGCTTGGGATAAGATCGAGAAGAAGAATATATGAAGTTCGTGGTGTAGGTTTGGGGAAAATTTTGATGTTGATTTATGCATTAAAAATTGTCACCAAAGGAGTTTTATTTTATTTATTTATTTATCTTATTTTTTTAAATTTATTTATCTTTACTACCCCGAATACAGCAGAATGGGTCAATTTACGTCGGGTGAATAATAGTAACAACGGACGAGACACAATTTTTTTCCTCATTCTTTCTTCCATAGCCTCGAGTGATAAACTTCTTTCTACGCAAAAACAGAAACAACAATCGTTGATAAAAAAGGACCAAATTACAATCTATCACTATAAAATATCTTCATTTTATGTAGGCGTTATCTATTGCTCTTTCTAATAGTTTGATGGAGAAAAATGAAAACGAATGAGGAACTGCTCGGCATGGTGGGTGAGGGAAGAACACTTCCGGCGATTGGGAGGTAGAACAGCTAGTTGGAAGAAGTAATGAGGGGTGAAGGAATTCTGAAGATGTTAAAGAGTGAGTTTTGAGGAAGCAGGAAAATAAAAGGAATAGAATAGGTTATTTGAATGGGATGGAGGGAGTTAGGACGTGATTTAAGATGGGCAAGAACATTTTGGAAGAAAGCCTGTAGCCCTGAATGATAAAACGAGTGAACCAAAGTATTATATAGAGCTTTCTCAATTAGCAAATCATCTTTGTTAATAGATTATAAAAGGTGATTGTGAAAAAGGAAAAAGACAACTGCTGTGCTCAAAGAAGACAGGATTACCAACCAGGAAACAGTATGTGAAAACCTTCGTGTGAAGCGTGGCACTCTATGCATCGGAAGGATGGAACATTGGAAAAAATGGCCAGAAAAGAATAGAAGCCTTCAAAACCTGGTGCTGGAGGAGGATACTGAAGATCAAACTAACGGGAAAAATAAGAAATGATGAAGTGTACAAGAGATTAGAAGGGAAAAGGAAAATATGGATAACCATAAAGAGAAGAAGAACCAGATGCATTGGACACACCCTGAGTCACAATGGGTTGGAGAAGAACATAGTTGAAGGTAAAAAGGAGAGAAAAGTCCCCAGATGAAGACCAAGGAATAACTTCCTGGACCAAATAAAGAGGAAAGTACACGAGAAATTCTACCAAGAAGTATTGGAGCTTGTATTGATGGGGAAGGGTGGGGGGCTGCAGTCAATTAATCATAGGTTTCTGTTTGAGGCTTTCGCAGCGCTGGATTGCAGTTCTCTCCATTGTTTTCGGGTTTGCTGCGTCAAATTTTATTCAGATGACGTTTTGTGGCCTATGCTGACCACATCTTCAGATCAGGTCTGAGTGCCGACAGATGGAAATGGCCCTGTATATATATATCCCTAACCAATACGGAGAAAAGGAAGTAAAAAAAAGAGAGGAACAAAATATTTTTCTATCGTTAGTGAAAATGAGTAATTTTACTGACGATTACACGAAGCTTAGTAAAACTTTGTCGCTAGTGAATGCGGCACATCTGCCGCAATAATGTCGCTCACCTGACTCCTCCATCTATAGATGATGAGCTGTGAATCCCTCTCTCTGTGATTGTCACAATCCTACATTAAAATAGCGGTCAAACTTACAAAAAGAGGTGTAACCCTGCTAAATGATTCGGTTAAAAAAATGCTCACGTTTACGATGTTTCTCGTTTGACAACACAAACAAAAATTTGAGGATTAGACATGGTATGAGGTCGCTATATTTGTTCTTCTTGGTCGACATTGGGGCACAAATACCATAAAGAAAAATTTCATAAACGTTTTCTCATATTTGAGGAAATACATCAATAAGTTAATTCAGAAAATTTTAATGAAAAGCATCCGGGCTCGGCTTGGATAAAGTTCATTATATAAGAACGGTATTGTCTGGAATGGAATAATTTTATGTAAAACCACAATCCTTGATCAACTTTCAAATAAGGCATTTAATTGGAAGAGCATGTCTATTATGTTCGTGAATGACCACTGTTGCTGGGTATAAAATACAAGATCTAAAGGGTGAAGATTTACAAGGTATTCACCTACATTAACACCTCTATACTACCCTGCGAGCTGCCTCATGGGCGTATGGCAGGGGGTGTTAGCACACTAGCCGTGAAACGATGTAAGGTTTTGGAAGGTGAAATGGTGTCGTATATTATGGGAATGTATTTAAGAGCTCAGTTTTTATTGTAGTTGCTAATTGTGCGAGGAAAGAACGATTTTTGTACCTATCTGTTCGGGAATGTAAGTCCCTAATTTTATCGCTTCTGTCAGACCTAGAGACGTAGAATGGCGTCATGATAATATTCCCCGTGTCGCTTTGAAACACACCAGCTCATATTTTCACAACCAAGCTAAGCCTAGCATGTAGTCTCCTAGTCACTGTAAGGGCTCCTACCTTAATCCGTCTAAAAGTTATGAAAAACTATGCGTTTGCTCGTCGCAATTTTAACGAATCGTGCAGCTTTTATTTTTATGTTATCACTTTTTTTGGTTAAGTCTTTGTGACCCGTGTCCTAAAGGCATATTCGAGGTGTAGCTTAACCAGAGAAAAGTAGCTCAGATTGTAGTATTTTAGATTGAAGATTGAGTAGATTGGTCAATAAATGACAATAATTAATGAAAATCAAATGAGAAATTCAAATGTATTTGATGACTTACAATGCAAACAACGTGGATATTTTAACGGGGACATGTAAATCAATCAAATGGCAGTAAACACTGTAATAAGTGTATATAGGAGCAGCTATGTGTATTTCAGCATTATATGGTATTAATATATGAATGTCTCACGGTGCTGCAGCAGCAGGTAGATGACGACCCGAGAAACCTGTCACTTGCTCTCGAAACACTTCCACGCGCGGTGTAAACGTCAGTTTCGAAATATTTTAATCCTCGTTCCCGAAATTTCCACCTTTAAGCAGCTTTGGCTCCGGTTCGAAGTCTCCCCCCACTTTGCCCCCCCCCCCCAATGACCTTCCTTGATCTTGTCCGTTCCTCATCTAATGCCTCTCCCTTCTACTTGCCTCCCCAACCAGGATGGTTTTGGAGGCAAGTTCTCCCCCTCTCCTGCCCTTAACCGTGCAAGGCAACTGTCTCGGTGTCCCTAGCAAGTGTACACCCTCCCACCCCTTATCTTCCTACCCCTTGACACCCCCCCCCCGTCCTTCCCAGTTCAGTCCTTATTTCCCTCCCTCTCTGGGAAGTACCCCTTGCACCCGTCACTCTCCAACCGTTCTAATTCCGTCCTCCACCGCACGCCTTGAGGAGTTTTTATTTCGCTCGCGCCCCGTGTAAACCACACCGCGTCTCTGCAGATGTTGAGGGCACGTTTGGCGAAGGCGGCCGCCCGCCACCGCCTCACGGCTGGGTTGGGACGGATCCTGTGGGGGGGGGAGGGAAGGAGGAAGGGGTGATGTGGGAGGTGGGGGGGGGGGCTCACTTCTTCTTCGTTTGGACGTTTCCAACTTTCTCCTCTCCTACCCGCTCCAAGTGAGAACATTCGCGTCCTTACACCAACCCCTGCCACCTCCCCCTCAGCCCACCCACCTGCTCACCCCCCTCCACAGAAACGCACATTCCCAGTTCCTCGTGCCCCCCTTTCCTATATCCCTCTCGGAATAAAAATAAAATGAAAATAGTTCTCATCACCTCCTCCTTCTCCCTAAAGGTCTTTCCTTCACGTGACTGCACGGTCCCTTCAGTGGGAAAGAATGCCACGACAATGAAACCCTTTGGGTGACTAGCTGCCCTATTATAATGAGAATAACAATCGTCCTTTTCTACTTCACTCATCTTTTCTTTACTCACCCTCCCCTGGAAATCGTATGAGATAACATTCGTGTGGAACGTGGCAATCTATGGATCGGGAGCATGAACTATTAGAAAAGCTGACCAGAAAAGACTAGAAGCTTTCGAATGCTGTTTAATCCCTTTAAATTCCTTTTTAATAGCTCTTTTTTAACTTTACTTGTGTGTCAGGTTCAAATTTTTATGTATATTATATCTAAGGCAACAACGGATATCGTTGTTATTTATGTATATGCTTTTTATTCTATATATTTTCTGCACGGAATGCTAAGTTTATGTCACGTACCATGAGTCCCTATAAGTAAAAGATACAAAAGCACTAAGGTGATATAATGATGTGAAACAATGTTGAGACGGTAAATTATGAGAGAACTTAAGATAAAATGTACTTCAAGCAAGAATTGATTTGGACCTGCCATTATATGTAAGGATACCTATGATTATTTAAGTGACCGTTGCCATGCAGTCATAAGCTCAGACGGCTTAGGCATGCTACTTACGACACACAACTTGACCCTATTCATATTGCAAAATGTTTATATGATAGTTTTGTGCAGCGCTCAAAGAAGATAGGACTACAATTTAGGAGACAGTATGAGAAAACATTAATGTGGAGTGTGGAATTCTATGGATCGGAAGCATGGACGATTGGAAAAGCTGACCACAAAACACTAAAAGCCTTCAAAATCTGGTTCTGGAGGAGGATGGTGATGATTAAACTTACGGCCATGACGAAGTTCACAGAAGAATAGGAGAGGAGAGGACCAAATAGAGCACCATGCAGAAAAGAAGAACCAGATGGATTGGATACTGTAACGAGTAAGTTAAGGCTTAGTGCTGCCTTGTAAATTATTTTAATTTTACGTAAAATCTCCTTTGGGTAAAGTCTTATGGGAAAGCTACACAGAATCTTTTACCTCGCAACGATATCCAGTCATTTTACAGGCTCTAGCGTCCATTGAAATATCTGCAGGATTTGATATATTGATTTTTGAACGAACTGGGTGAAGATTATCGTTATCTTCAGGCTTAAAACATATGGAAATGGAGATTAAATACCTGAACTGATCAGGTAAGACTATAAGCCTTCGAAACCTGGTGCTGGAGGAGGATGCTAAAGATAAAATGGACAGGCAAGTTAAGAAATAATGAAGTGTACAGGAGAGTAGATGAGGGGAGGACCATATGGAACACCACACAGAGAAGAACCAGATAGATTGGACACACCCTGAGACAAAATGGGTTTGTGAAGAACATAACTGAAGGTAAAATAGAGGGAAAAGTCCCCAGAGGAAGACCCAGGAACAAGTTAATGGACCAAATAAAGAGGAAAGTACATAGGAAGAGACACCAGGAATTAAGGGAACTAGGATAAGATAGGAAAGCGTGGAGGGCTGCAGGCAACCAATCTTAAGATTGAACGACCAATGATGATGATTAAATGCCTGATTTTGAAGTAGCTAACTAAGATAATAACTAAGGTAATCAAGGTGAACAGCAGAAATTTCCCCAGGCATAATTTATTACAATATGTCGGCTATGTGCTCCTAAGAAATCTGGAAGTATGTTATTGAAGCCTCAGTGCTCGCGTTACATTATCGATGACCTAGGCTAAAAATATATATTAGGTGCCTCAATATCTGGTGTAAATTGTACAACTTTTTGAACAATATTGTTCTGGCGGAAATTGAGAATAAAATAAATAAATTTTTGTAGAATTGGTAAAAAGTTTTTGAGAAAAAATATGGGGCATTACTTCGTCGGGCGTCGTAGTACAAAAAAACTACCAATTAGTTACCAAACTACCATTTACAAGAAAACTCCCATGAAGACAGACTCTGCTTTCTACCATAATTCCTTGACATATACCTACCAAGTGAGTTTACCGATCTACAAAAACAAAGTACACTTAAGGTAGTTTGAACGAAATATCATTCCACCTAGCAATCAATGAACTTTGTCTCATTTTTATGAAAAATAACTCACCCTTCCAAAGATATAAAAAAATCAGCACCTCACCTCCCGACTTTCAGAAACATAATATGCCAAAAAATACCAGCTATTTTACATGCAAAATGGTACGTTTATATACGCCAGAGAGATATTACTTAAAAAATGAGGAATTTCTGTAGAGGCAAAACCGTTAGCCTTGACCAAAGCTTTCGGACGATGAGACAATTCAAATGGCTAGATCACTTGGCGCGACATTAAGTGATCATGGGAAGCTGCGTTTGATTTATGAGTTCGTAACTAAGGAGCCACGTGATATAACTATGCACAGTTGGAGGTTTTGGTGTTTTATGCACAACGATGGATTACTTAAGTGTCATGTGTATTGTGATTTGCAGGGGTGTACCCATTTTTGTCTTATTAAAAGAGCAAATATCCCTCTACGTCATTTAGAATTACGACATATCAAACACTGATGTCTGCTCTTTGAAATTTTATAACTTTTTATTCCATTAAGTCTCTACAAACCTACCGATTGGCCCGTAGAAATCAGTGGAGAATTTAATACCGTGGCTGCTCATGATATTACATTCAGTACAAAGCCTCTTTTCTCTTATGCCTCACCATCAATTGGAAATTTTCAGCGAAAACTAACATCCGATGTTTTTTTGTGAACTTTGTTCAACTTTAAGCCGTAGCATATTGGTAAAACGCAAGAAATATTAAAAATGAAGTCAAAAATCATATGCACCAAAAATAAAGATTCATTCAGTTGAATTTCAACTTCGAGACTGAAAATTTAATTTTTGAAATTTTGGCCAGCATTTTTTTATTTTAGCACACTTTTAGACCAAAGTTTCGGGGGAAGGAAGGGTAAGCTAGCGGCTCAGAGTGCATGAAATACCTCCATAAAAGGCGTGACCGGGGAGTTTTGTCCAGTAAATTAGTAAAAAAATACGTACAAATTGGCGTTTGTTAAGTGGTTATGGAATGATCCTCATCACGTGATGATGACGATCATTCGACGAAATCCAGGGCGTGATTGTTCTATATAATCTGTGGTATTTTTAAACTTTGGTGAATAAAATTTGTTTTTTTTTCTCTGCTATCAGAACGTAACTGAAAGAGAAAACATATCTATATGGCGAATATGGAAGCACACACAATGGGATGATATCATCTGTTTGGGAAATTCAATTATGCTTTGCGAGACCTGTTTCCGTAAGAACTAGTTTTTGACCGTTCAAAAATGGCATTCTTTGGCTTCTTCTGAGATCGCGACGTGGTAAAAGGGTATTATTGAGAGAACTGCTTTGCTTTCAATATAAATGGAACTCTGTAGAGAACATCATGTATTAACTAAGACGGCAAAATGTTTTTTGAATGCACTTATATTCGTTGAAAATCTTCCAAAGCTGCTTCTCCCCTTGCGCATATCAGAATTAAGCATTGGGAGATAACTATGTGTGCAGCAAATTAAATTTATTCGCAGTTTCAGTCACTAATCTTTATCTATATTAGGATAGAAGCACTCTTTGGTACTACAAGAGTGAATTCTCTGAAAAGTGAGATTTTTTCCTTTTAGTCAGGCGTGATATGTAATTAAAACCAAGTCAACTGTCTATGCCTCTCCATTTATCTAACCATCATAGATATCATAAAGTACCCTAATAATTATTCCTTCAACTTAAACCACATGAAATAAAATATGACCCGGACTGTGAGTATATAATGTAAAGTTATTATATATGAAATGGTTACGCAATCTGCAATTAAAAACGCTAACGACATTTATCGAAAAATTATATGAAATATAATCTATTCCGTTTTGAAAATTACCTGGCTCTGAATAAATTTTTAGCAATTGTTACACAAACACGTGAGTCTACTTAAGTCATGCTTAGGGAATTCATGAAATAATTTAATATGATTGTTGAAATATTACTTGTCCACGCGCGCGGGCTTCAGAATTATTTTAACTGGATTGGGTTAACTCTTTGGTTATCTTTTGAGGGTGAGTAGTTCCGTTTTTCTGCAAGAAATAAATTAACTCAAATTTAAAGGAAAAGTGTTATTTTCCAGCCAATTCGAGAGGAAAACAATATTTTTATCAAACACATCATTGAATATATATTTTAGTTAGTATTGTAAAATGCATTTCAAAAATTCTATTGTAATTATGTTACTAATTATGAAAGTCTGGACCAGAAAGTCTGGAGTATCAATATTAAATTAAGCCTGAAGTTCATGAAGGAGTACACTGATTTATTGATAGATGCCCAAAAATCACTATCACAAGCTAAAGATGGCACATGGTAAATAAATAAGACATTCAATGATTCACTTAAAAATGTCTCTGTAATTAAGTGATAATGACACAAATTGTCGTCTGCTTAACTTCCATTACTATTTTTTCGCAGCTATGTTGATTTTTGAAAAACAAAAGTAGATTAAATGAACTAGATTTTACCGAGAGTCTTGAATTAAAAAGAAGAATTGTCCAAAGATAAGTTCTCCTCGACAGTATTCCACTAAAAATAGCCACGCTCTCCAGAACCTGTACACCGGATGTCCACATATGAGGATAGGATGACGGAAGACGTCATTACCCATACGCTAATTGTAAGTAAATGTTATATTAGAGGAAATGGGGCGTTATCTTCGTATGTGCGTTATCAATAAATTCTATTCAGTAATATTCATATCTTCCGGTTAACGCTTACGAGGCATAATTCAACTGGGCCTCAGTATTTCATCCAAATCAGGCATATCTGTGTTCTTGTTACTTCTCCATATGGTAAGCCTATCTATCAAATTCTTACAAACTTTTAACACCTCTCCCTTCCCGTTGCCACCTTCCCGTTGGCATTAGAAAGTTTAAGACTCTTGTGATGCAGACGATTTTTTAGATAACTTGATCAAATGTAGTACAACACTGGAATTGATCATATCGACGCTCCACCTCCAGATGTCAAAATCAGTAATAATTCTTCTCTTTTTAAGAATCATAAGCGAGGTATTGCAATGGATCACAATTACAATTATATTATAACTATCCTTGCAAAGAATCTCATATAATCCTGAAAGTTATTTTTTAAGTGATGCCAAATAGCGCGCCTCTCTCAAATCTCTCAAAGTATTTTGTCATCTTCATTCTTTTTCATAAAAAATATATTCGCTTCATGCTCATGGAAGAGTGTCATTCTATATTTCTTTAGGAACATAGTCGTACTTTCTTAACACTTCGTATTCGATAAAGAAGCTTTGAGTCATTTAAATATGTTCATTTACAATCATATTATAACTATCCTTGCAAAGAATCTCATAAAATCCTGAAAGTTATTTTTTAAGTGATGCCAAATAGCGCGCCGTAGATCTCTCACAGTAATTTATCATCTTCATTCTTTTTCATAAAAAAATATTCGCTTCATGCTCATTGAAGAGTGTCATTCTATATTTCTTTAGGTACACAGTCGTACTTTCTTAACACTTCGTATTCGATAAAGAAGCTTGGAGTTATTTAAATAAAATGAAGCTTACCAATAGCTTAATTCAGTTTCTCCTCGTGAAGTAATTTTACCTCTCTACCTAAGTGTGCATACACTGAGCCATTCATGTCAGAAAATAAGTACGCAAGTATTTGATTCTACCACATCTATTTTTATCATATTTTACAGTTTAAAATCCTACCACTAGCATCCTACATCGCTCTTGGCCGCTATATTTTTATACATTATTCTCAAATTCTTTTTTATCATCATTTATTGAACATAAATACCGTTCTAGCCTTTAAAAAAATGTTTTCTGGTTTCACTGCCACAAGATACGTAAAGCAACGTAAGGGATACCTTTTTTGATTCCTCTGCGGCTCATTGAAGTGGACCTAGAGTGACAAAAAATAAGTCAGCCAATGAGCAAATTCAACTAGCTAAATCGGTGAAGAAAATAACTGAACGGTTAAGAGATTAGTTTCGGATAGTAATCGCAGGTAGTCACTTTGTGCAATGTTTTCTGAGCTTTTTGGAGTGATAATAATATCTATCTCCTATTCTTAACGATTGAAACCATGAGCCATTCAAATTGCCAAAATTTACTGAAAAATTCGGAGCTGAGTAACCCTTTGCTGATGTTTGCATTGGAATGCCTTGCCGCCATTTTCCCTTTAAAAGTTGCGGAGCCAAGTGCGGACCCGAGTTAGTTCCGACGGAGGCCGCGACGAGGTTGACATCGCTAGCGGCGACATTGACCACCGCGACTTTTGGCGGTTGGGTGGAAGGGGAGGAGGATATGGAGGCGTGAGCCGAGGATCAAAGTGAGGAAGGGATGAAATGGGGAGAGAGGAATGAAAGAGTATGTGAATTGAATGTAGGGAGGATGTGAGTTCAAAGCAGGCGTAACATGCTCTTAAGGTAGTCCGAGCGAGATATTTCACTAATCATAATAGAAACCATATTCGAATTATACGTTTTAATTTCACCAGCTGTGGGACACACGAATTAAGTATTGCATTATCAATGGTGCAATAATATAGTTTTACATGACAGAAATTGTAAGTAATTAAATGAAAATATCTAAATAGGTCTTTAACTTGACTCATTTTTTTCGCGAGGGGCGTTTGAAACTTCTTCAAAACGGAAGGTTTATTATGATACCAAAGAATTTACTGCGATGGGAATATGATTTATTTTCAAAAATAGTTGAGAGAATATAAAAATTACGCACTTGATTTTTTGACGAGATCTAGGTGTTAAAAATTCCTCAGTTGTTAAATAAGGTCTCTCTGGAGTGCATACACGTACCATTCCCTATATGAAAGGGCTGGTTTTTTGGAAAATATCTCGGAATGTAATGTGGTAAGGGGTTAAAATTTTGGTGGCAATGGAAGGGTGATATATTTTTCTGTATTATGAGACTAAAATTCATTGATTTCAAGGCAAAATGATATTTCGCTCAAACTACCTAAAGCATAGAAGTTTGAACCATTATCACTTGAAGTATCAAACATATTAGTACCAACAGGGGTCAATTTGACCCCTTAGAAGTATTTTTTTCTAAAGAATATTTAACCTCTGTAATTGAAGTAAAATGCAGATTGTTTAAAAATATTTTATTTATCACTATACGTTATTATTCAAGACTAAAGATGTGTATTAACGTACTAAAATATGCCATTTCAGCACATAGAATGGGGCGCATGAGGATTTAAGTCTCCATAGTAAGTCGGGGTTTGTCGGGTCTTCATGCGGCGATTCACCGTTGGGTATCCACGTCCGACTGCCGAACTGTCTATAATATTTCAATGAAAGACCGCAAAACTCCATTCTATAATGAAAATAAATCTCGAATAAAACCAGGGAATCAGCTTGCGGTCAAATTGAACCCTCGGGGACTAATAGATAGGAGGTAATGTACTTGAAATGCTATTGATGCTATGAGGTTCTTATTTCCACATAATATTCTCCAAAAAAAATAATAACATTCAAGAAATTTGCAATAGCTTGGACAATTCAGTCAGTGGTAATGGATTTTCAAAAATAAAATTTGGCCAAAATGTCACCCCTTTTACTTATAGTGTTAAGGAAGGAGTAGAAGCAAATATTATTAATAGAATTGTAGTAAGATAATGTTCCCGGCGTAACTCGGTGGAAATCCGTAATGTTCTTCATAATGAAATGATAACTTGGTCTGATTCCACACTTCATCTGCTCTCACTTACCCAGATTTTGGCACTTCATGCCATTTTCAATATTACCTATAAAATGGCCATGAAGCCTATTCATCTACACCTGGTCTTCCTGATCAGTTCCATATGGTTTTTTGCATATTTAAGGGAGTATTGGCATAGTAGTACATGATTTTTTATTTACATGGTGCATGGTTAATTATTAACCGCACTTTTGCTGAAAAAAAAGCTTTTTTTTTCAATGTGCGAGAAAAATGGGCGTTTTTTTATGCTTCGGACTGCTTGAGCAATCGAATCGAGTGAAATTTGAAACACGATCGGTACGAAGGCGCTTAAAGTCGGTCAATTTTTTTCAAATGCAACTTTCCTCCCTTGTCGGTTGAACTTTGACCGCGTAAATTTTCTCCCGTGACGTAAAACCCTTCAGCCCACTGAGTAATTTGTCATCACGAACGGAGGCTTCGGGTTTCTAAAGGTTTGGAGTCTAAAGTAATCCGACCCATCATGGCTATACCCAAAGAGAGAGGTGCTGTGCATTGCAACAGCTGCGCTGCTAGAGATAAAGGATATTTAAATGAGGAGCTAAGAACAAGTTTGTCTGGGATGGGAAAATAGTGATCTACCTAGAGAAACCTGCACCCCATTCATTCGCGAGATAGAAGTACGCATGAAGCTTTCTCTCTCGCTCTTGGGTGAGGTGAAGGATCGTTTTACATTCTTCACAAAGATTTTTCATCCTCTCGCGTAACCCCTCAAGCACAGCTGGTAACCCGGCTGAATTTGTCCTCCTCAAATTTTAGCCCGTCTTCCATGGGGCAATTGTAACTTGTGGGTGTTCGTATCAATGGGTGTGTAATCACGCTGAAATAAAGAGAACACACCTGGAAATAATCCTAGAGGTACTGAAATCGTAGCTTACAATTTAAAGGATTCCCACTTGTAGGAGTCACACAGAGGCAAAGTAATTTAAAATAGCAATTAAATAACCATGAATCTAAGTAATTTCTTCCTTTTTGGAGTGAGAGTGAACAATATGGTGTAGCAACAGCCCTTCAGATGTTATTCAATAATTATTACTGTTTTCCGGTTCCTTTTTATAATAATAACAATAATTTATTTAACACAAACAGGTAACCCCAATTACATGTGTTATAATAAAAATACAATAATATAAATAAATGCGTACATGAATCAATCAGGAAAAAGAAAAACAACTGTTTAGGTTCTATTAAAAAAACGAACATTTTCTTTTTTAGGGACACTAAAGGGTCAGAAATAAAATCAGCATCTTTATAATTATTCAAAAATTCATTAGCCGTGCGCATCATCATAGTTAGCGGTTCATATTTACAGACATCCACCCGACTAAAGTGGCATCTGAAGAGTGGAGTGTGCTTAGTCCTCCTTGGAGGCGCATTCAGGTTGATTAAGCCAAGTAGATGGCTGGAATCCACATCACCCATCATAATTTTACGCAAGAAGATTGCATCTGAAACCCTCCTTCTGACTCCAAGTGGAGTGAGCGTAAAAAAATTACATAAATTGGGGTATTCGGATGCTGTATAGACAGGACCATTATCCAGAGAACACAGCCATTTCACAAATCGCATCTGTATTTTTCAAAGTGTCCTCTCTAACGTGACATGGTGTGGATTCCAGATCATACTACCGTATTCTAAAACAGGTCGGACGATCGTACAGTATGCTCGCACAACAGTTTTAGTAGAAAAATTGGGAATGCAATTTCATTTTTAAAAACCCATAAGGCGATAAGCTTTCGAGCATATTGACTGAACATGCGGTTTAAAGGTTACGGTTTTAGCCTACCTAATAGTCTTATATCCTATTTCTGGTCATAGTTGCTAGAAACCTTAATCTCTAGATCTTCCACCCCGTATTTCCCTCAAATCACCTCTTAGCACCGGCGTTGTCTTAAATATTTTAAAAACATCTCATGTTGTGTTGTATGGGGTAGAGACATGGCCCCTGAGATAAAAGAACGTGAATTGGCCGTAGGAGTTTGATGCCAAGATGTCACAATAAAAGATGTTAATCACTCTCCGCAGAGGTTTATTCACATTGACAAAGGTTTTGACATAAGTAATGTGATTTTCAATGTAAAATCTTACAAGTATTTCAAACTAATATATGTTTTGGAACGGGCCTAGAGGGGCGGGGGGGAAGGTGGAGGCTAGGGATGGAATGACGTAAGGTATAAAAACACGACATAATCAGAGAAAAGGAGGGGATTTCCACAATATATCACCTGATATACATTTTTCTACATTATGTAAACTATCATTAATACCATTTCAACTCCTTTGTCTCTCTTATATAGGTGAGAAAGAAGCATGAAAAAATCGCTGGACATTTCAGCGCCATTTAATCATTCTTAGAAAGAAAATTAAACGTTTGGTTATACCTGTTTTCGAATTCATAATTCCCAATAAAGTTTTGAGATGTTAATTACCAGTTAGGATTTGCACTTCAAGTACTAAAGAGGTCACTCATGGAACTCATGTCTACGTCTTTTGCAGGAACCATTGGCCTACGGTGTGAGTCAAGCGCAGCTATATAATATTATGCGTTGAAGTAGTGAAACTTGGCGGTACTCTACCGTCAAGTGTATGATGTTTGGGAGCGTAAAGCATGCGTTAGAGGTGGGAGAAAGAGGTTGTGGGTCCCCCT
Source organism: Ceriagrion tenellum (assembly GCA_963169105.1). Classification (NCBI taxonomy): domain Eukaryota; kingdom Metazoa; phylum Arthropoda; class Insecta; order Odonata; family Coenagrionidae; genus Ceriagrion; species Ceriagrion tenellum. Next base: position 91,908,792 of record OY720639.1, on the reverse strand, counting down.
TGAGGTCTCTCCAGGAATATTTCCGTGCATTTGTTTCCCCATGACCGTATAATTTACCTTCACTGACCTCAAGCACTCCTTTGGAGAATGCCACTAAGTTTTGCTATACCTACAACAAATGTTTATGATGACTACCGCACTCAACATATTTGTGATACTACTCTCGATGTTGAGGGCCATGTTGAGAGAATGGATGAGAGCAGAAAAACGAAACAGATATATAAGAGTGAAATGAATGGTGCAAGAGGTAGAGGTAGGTCGAGAAAGTTGTGGTTGAATGTGGTTGAGGAAATTCTTAGGAGGAGAAATATTAGGAGTGTTAAAAATAGGAGGGCGTGTATGAAACAGTGTATGGGGGTATTATATTATATTATTATATTATTATTATTATTATATATTATATTATATTATATTCTTGTAGAAATTACGCCTTTCAGCGATTAACTGAATAAATCGATGTAATGTTCGATTCACATCCCTGTATGTCTCCTTAAGGGTGTTTGGCATGGGGGAATTTCGTAGGTATCCTGCCGGTAAGAGTAGATTATGATGGAAAGTTTACTTTCTTTGGTTGAAATTACGGTACCTCCTTTCGAGTAATGTATATCGTCATCCAAAACGCAAACCGTTCTGTAAGGGCAATACTCATATATGCTGAAATAAAAGTCGCTGTATGGAGATCTGATAAGCTCAGACTTGACCTGAGGGGGGAATCCGGTTGGTGTGGTGGCTAGCGTACTGGCTAACCATACTGACGGCCAGGGTTCAAATCCCTGCAGAGGAGGATGTTTTTCAGAGGAAACCCGATCCCTACTTGAGTGTCTTGTGGAGGGCACTTCAAGTGCAGTACTCTGTCCGTCGGATGATACGTTTAACCGTGGTCTCCTTGGTGCCTATCGTTAAGAGTAGGGTAATGCCGAGGCCGGGTTTCTATCCACCCTTCATCCCTTATCTATTCCCAATGGCGCAAATGACGTTAGATGTTGGTCACCTCCCCATATATCCAATCCAATCCTTTGCCTGAAGGCTTCGTATAGGGACAAAAACCCTGGGTCAAATCCTCATGCGCCACTTCCTGTATGATGAAATGGCAATTATAGTACGTACCTTTATTCGTGCAAAGTAGTACACAGCAGTAAATACATAGTATTTTGAAAGAAATGGCATATGCATAATTTTAATTAAAAGCGTCAAATTTTCCAAAAGAAAAGAAAGTTTTGTAAGGGGCCAAATTCACCCCTGTCAATACAGTTACCGTACTTTCACTACAAGTCCGGTACTTTCAGTGTTAATGCATCCCTTTCCTCGCTCTACCTTTGCTTTCAGCTGGGCGTACTTGTGAAGCCGATATCACCCCGTTGAATTAAAATCTGGGTTCGCTCCGTGCCGTGCAGACACCCCACACCCAATGACATTCACTCTCACTTTGTCACTCTGTCTCTCTTGACCAGCCTCCGTCCAAACCTCACCCACTCCGTTACTGCCCCAATCCTCCCCTTTTCCCGTCAGAATTTCCCTTTCTCTCCACATTTCCAACCCCCTCCCTCCCCTTCCCTCTCGCAGTCGAAAAATACCCCCACTCCGGGCCACGGTCCCCACCTTCCTCCCCTATTTCTTCTCCCCCCGGCTAAAACCCCTTCACCACCACACCTACCTGGTCCTTCCCCTCCCGTCAGCCTTCACCCACCCCTCGACTCCTCTAAAAACCCGTCTCTTTCCCCTCAAACCTCCCCCACCCTGTCCACTCCCCGATCGCCGCCACGCCATCGCCTCGCCCCCCTCCCTTCCGCCCCGCCCCGCCATCCCAGAGAGCACCGCCACCACAGCCCCGCCTCCCCGCCACTTCACCTCCAGACTGTTCCAATGGCGCTTGCGCGGAGCAGAGTCAAAACCCTCCCCAGACGGAGATGGAACGAGTCTGCCGGCAAGGGAGGTGGAGGCCAGATCGGCGTGGAAAAGTTTTGGGGAACCCGTGGCGCTAAAAAACTTAGACACACACATTCATATATTCGCTCGCTCGCTCTTTGACTACGTACATCACCGACTGGATATACGTGCGCGTGCCTCACAAATTCTTTCCGACAAACGCCCTGAAACAATCAAGGACGTGCGTCACCGATGTGTCTTCATTAGCATCAGAATTTCAGCCGTGCGTTGTTTAAATTTTCTTCTTTTATAAAAAGCTCCTTTTTTTATAGGTTACCCCTGACGCAAGCAAGCTCGCACGTCACCGTTCTATGAATCTCGGTCGGGGTGTAGTTTTTTTTACCTCGATGTGATAACACTCCCTGTTCTTCTGTGGCCTTTCTCCACTCTTCCCTTTATCGACAAGCTCCCCAACTTTTTCTCTATCGCGGAAAACTTGCGGTAAGCCGATGTTTAAGAGTTTTTTTATTTTTTATTTTCGCGCATGACGTCCGTCCTTTGCATTTCTGACGTCCCACCGTGGTCGACACCGTCACAAGTCGGCCAAAGCCTCCCCTTGTTCTTTCCCGTGTGGTGATAGCGCCGGCTCAGGAGGGAGTTAGGAGGAGAAATAACACGAGGGTTGAAAGGAAGAAAGGGATGGAGAAGTGAGCGAAGATAAAAAGGGGTGAGAGAGAGAGAAGGAGGGGTATGGTTGTAGTAGGAGAAGTGGAAAAGTAAAAAAAATGAGACTAAGGTAGTAAGAAGTTTGGGGGAAATATATATTTTGAGGGAAGGAAAAGGTTTATTTATTTTTTCATATCTTGGGTAGCGGAGGGGAGGTTGGAAGTGGTTCTGGTGGACTTGTTACTCCTTCACCCCCCCCATCCCTCCTGCCATCTTATCTCTCTCTCTCTCTCTCCCTTCTCACTGGTTCTTCTTTGCGTGTTTTTTCTTGTGCCTGTGTTTGTGTGAGTGAACGCCGTTTCGTCCTTCGTTTCGCGCCGAGCGAGCAGAAGTAGCGAGAGAGGAAGAGAAGCGAGGTAGAATTTTAAGACGTCGTGTTGGGTTGGGAAGGGGGTGGGTTTAGGGAAGGATAAAGGCGGGGAAGAAAATAGGGGGCTATATGGCTTTATTTTTTCTTGAGGGAAAGTTGGGAATGAAATGGGGTAGTCAGTGAGTGAGACGAGTTGGGGAGGAACGCATGTCGGGAAAAAGAGTACACATACCCTTAAAGAAAACAGGAAGAGGACGGGAATCACTTTCTTCGCGTTTCATTCTCGTTCAAGTACGGTGAAGGACGCCAGCGTTATCTTTCCCCGAACTGGCACGAGGAAGTTGCGTTTATTTTTGTAATAATTCTGAAGAGAACATTCCAATCTTGCGTGTGTGCGAAAGTGCTTATGGTTTTTTTCACCACTCAACTCTTCTCTCTACGAGACGACGTCATATAAGTGAAAAAAGTCGTTCTAGTATACACAATCACCGGTTGGGCTGGAAAAATTGTTCGAATAAAATTCAACTTCTAAGTGCATGGGCTGATGTGAAGCTGTTACCGGAAGGTTCCGGAAGACGTAGCTCTGGTTGGAGCTGTTTCCGGGGAGAATCAATTACCGGAGTTGGAGGAGGAAGGAGTGAGAATGTGGCAGGATTGCACAAGAGGTAATGAGTGCAAGTGTTGAGTGAAGGGGAATATTTTAAATAATTCTCTCCCTGGTTATATAAACTCCCTTCCCATCGGAGCAAATTGATTGACTAGCTTTGAATGTAAAAATGACCCCGACGGTTGACAGTTCATGAGTTCTCACTGGCAATGTAACGTTAGTCGTTGCTTCCGTCAAGAATCTTCCCGCAAAAAGAAAAAATCCTAATTTCTAGATTAACTCAGGTGTTTTTCTCTCCGTCGGCCCCTTTGCTCTATGTTGGTACCTTCGTTCACGGCGTGAGAATCTGTGCCTCGCCACATTCCGAAATATCACTATCCTATCCCCTGTTGCGGACGCTGTTCCCGGTGTCGTGCGTGGTACGGCGGACAGAAATTTTCGGTCTCGCGTGGAGTGCACGTGTTCCCGGCCAGACAGACGGCTTCCCCCGCGGCGATTCCCGCTCCCCAGTCCGCGAAGCTGAGGAGCCCCCGCCGAATTTGTGCATGAAGATCACGCGCGCTTCCCTTCGATTTTATTTAGTCTGTGGCTCGGTTGTGGTGGATTTCCCGTCGTGAAAAGTGTTGTGAGAAAGGAATAGTTCTGAAGCCGTCATTGCAATTATTTTTCGCAGTAATGAAGAATGGCCAAGTTATTTGATCACAGATTAAATAAAATCTCGGTACGAAAATCACCGTTAACACTCGACGCTGAGGTTGGCAAGCAGCGGTTTGATGTAAAATGTAAAACTCAAACTCTCATTCAACACGAAGTAACGAGAAGACTGAGTAATCAGGCGTTTTTAACGTTATCAAGACAGTATATATATACGGGCCTAAGTGTTTTCCGTGCCAGTTTCGACTAAAATTCAGACAGAATAACTGAGTATATTTTTTAAAAAGAATTCTTTTCTGATTGAGCAAATTCAGTGGGTAGTTGGCAGATTGTGCTGTCTTCATACCAAGTTCCTGATCGTCATATGCTTTTGAAAATGGGTAAAAATAGATAATTCTTAACTGCCTCCAAATAACCTTTCAGCCCATTAGTCAATGTTTTTTAATACTGAAGTTCTTCATTGTTTCGTCCAAGGTTATGTCCAAAGGCTCGTCGCGAAAATCGATTCCGGTGTCATCGACTTCATTTCGTAATTTGCGAGATCTCCGTCGGTGAAACAGTTGACATTGACGCGCGAATATTCTCCACCTCGGTTTATTTATTCCGCAGTGTTGAGAGCATCGCTTTTTCACCGTTATGCGGAGTCAGAACATTCGCATCGATTCCCGTGTCATTGCAAGTCGACCCCATTCAAATGCAGCCGTTTTCATTTCGCCCTGTTCCAGATGCAGGTGACCATCATTAGTTCCTAACCGATGACGTGTTTTTCATTTCCTTCCAGTGAAATTTATTTCGACAATTCTAGCTAATCACCTGCCATACCGTCAAATGTTAACATAAAATCCGAAGTGAACTCGAGTGAATCTTTTGAATTCGAGTGCATTTCACTCAGTAGCTTTTGTAGGTGGTCTGAGGATCGGTGAAATAGGTGACTCAATGCCGCTAGAATTTTCCGAGCCAATTGGATTTGCAGCCATATCGAATCCATGGCTACATTCTTACGAGTCAATTCGATCAATCTCGTGTCATCGATTTCTTTCGCGAGCGCAGAGTAGATGTTTGCGAAAAAAATATTTTGATGAGGAAATTTTTTTTTCTTTGACTGATACAGAATATCCTCTTGTAAATCTTCTGTCATGATGTAACAAATGTGTGAGGAGACTTAAACTTTTGTTTTGTTCAATATTTTCATATTTTTTAACGGTGGAAGTGCATTGTTCGTAATCAGTAGGGAAGCCGTAACGCAGATTTACCTCTCAAGTCTACCAAAATTTTCCAAAATTGTTTTAATTTGTTAAGGTCCCGTTATTTATCACATTGGAAGTAATAAACGTGATCTATTTAGCAAAAACGATATATTTCGTTTCTCTCGGGTAAAGAACGATTCGCCTAAAAATTTTCTCTCCACTCTGTTTCGACGCATTTCATTCCTCTTTTATTTTTTTTTTGACGACAATACTAGACGATCGCCTCCAAGGTTATACCCCCGCCAGCGAAGCCCCCCGTTCCAACCCCCTCCCTCCCCGTTTCTTCTCCTCGCACGCCGCGTTTTACAATTCTATTTCTCGCCATCTCTCCCTCTCCTCGTCTCCCTTTCTGTATCTCTTCCTATCCTTCCATCTCTCTCTTTCCTTCTCCTTCTTTCCTGGCAGAACTCCCTCATCCGTCCTCCCAGTCGGACTTTCCCCGCCGTCTCCCGGCTTACACTCCCAGCCCCCTCCCCTCGAGCCGCCACCCCCTTTCAACCACCCCTCCCCGTCCGTCTCCTTCCCCCGGCCGCCCACCCCACCCTCCCCTCCCGTCTGCCTCCCCCCCACCTCGCAGCACGGCAAACGCCCCCTCTCATTCAAGCCGAGATTAAGTAACCAAAGAGTAACAGCAGTCGGGAGTCGGTCGCGGAGGTGGGAGGAGGAGGAGGAGGAGGCTGGACCAGGAGCTGTCGCGAGGGAAGGGCGACATCATCTCGTGTGTGTCTGTGTGTGTGTCAGTCTCCTTTCTCTCTCTTATATATTCCTCCCTCTTCCGATTCCTCGTCTTTCTCTCTTCTCCTCGTCTTTTTTTTCTGCCTCCCCTACTACCTCCGTCCTCCCCCATCCGGACAAGGTACGTGGTGTCGGGGGGGAGGAAGGGAAACATCGGAGGGGAAAGTCATCGTGCCCCTCACGCCACCCCTTTCTGCCCTCCCCCGCGCAGCCAACCCCCCCTCCTCCCCCAACCACCCCCCCTCCGCAGGCCTTCTCTCCGGCTCACCTCCTCCTCGCCAGTCTCCAAGTCCCCCCGAGCGCGCCGTGCCGGTCGGAGCCTTGGGAACGAGAGAGCGAGGCGAGCGAAGAGGATTGGCGCTCTTGTAGATAGACACGAGAAAGGAAAAAGGGGTTGTTGTTCATCTTATGGAGGGCAAAGTGGCGATCCCTTCACTATCGTCGTATGCTAAAAGTCGGGGGAGAACTCCATGAAAGCGGGCCCCGTAATCTTCCCAGTGTTCTGCTCATTAATTCTCCCCCTCCCCGCACCAATGCGTGTGATACGTTCTTAGTTTCCACTGCGATCAAGTGTGCACGATCGAATCGACCGTCGAGTGTGAGTGTGTTTTTTAACGCGTCTTTTGTTCGCTGTCTTTGGTCCAGGATCTACTGTACCGGTCGCCGCTAAAGAGATAAAGGTAGGGAATAGTGATTAAACCCATATTACCCTACCTGAACCCTCGCGAACGTTCATTTATCTCCCGTTATGGGGGCTGAAGGGGACTCCCATCGGCTAGTGACTTTAGCCTTTCTCTACACTAATATTTTCTGTATTTCAAATCCCCTATTGTTCACGATCTACGCACTTTAGAGTTAGATTTTAGCTGATACCACCACGGTGGTTATTTCACATCATCCCAAATACCCTGGACGCATGTTTGAGGAGGCATTTGAACCCGCGATTCACAGGTTCCAGGCCGGCGCATTTACTAAACCGGCTACCAATGCGGACTCAATTATTCAACCCCCTACTCCATGGTACCTGGCGAAAGTACGAGTTTATATCGTTTGTTATCTTAGTCTTCCTTTTCCTCCCTCACAGTCGTTCTTGCTCCCAGACTTGTTTTCGCTGCGTCGCGGAGGGTCCGGATGAGATTGCCAGCTGAGATACACCGTGTCGTTCCTCTCGTGTTCTGTGGGGGGGAGTGTTTTGCCCACGTGCCTCCCCTTTGAGGTGTCTTGCAGAGGGGTTAGGGGAGGGAAGAGGTTGAGGAAAGTTCCCAGTCTCATTTTCGCGTCTTCAGAGGTTGAATTACGGGGTTCGAAACGGCCGTCGTTTTCGCGACGTCTCGTGAACGCATTACGGGGCGGGTGAAATGAGTCGCCCGCGGGGTAGCGGAATCGGTGCCGGCGATCGCGACGCTCCCGCAGGTCGCTTTTGGCGAGGCGGTCCCATCAAAATGGGGCGGCGGTGATGGAACCTGACGCCGGCGATCGAAGCTCCGGCGGCGGGTGGTCTGGCTCGGTGGCGTCCGGCACCTTCGCAACTCGTCAGCTTCTGAGAATGCCTGCAGGCATATCGTCTCAGCGGTCCGTTTTTGACACTTTTCATAAGCACGTGTGCTACCGCTGTGAATAAATGTGAAAGCAATCAGCAATGTGGTTCATCTTGAGCCAAATCGTAAATGTCTCGTGCAATAGATTAGTCAGTGAAAAATAAGACCGCCTGAGTATTGTTCGAAATTTCTGCGTTAAAAAATTAAATTTCATATCAAGTGGCAAAAAATCTCAATTCTTCATCACATCTTCAACTAAAGAATTACGCATCGAGGTAATAGAATTGCATTTAATCTAAGTTATAGTTCAAGATATGAAATGACGTGCTTGCTATGTTAGGATCGATTCTGTTTCACTTTCTCCCAAAAAGATAGAACCCGCGAGTTACGTTAATCTTACCACTAATTATGCTAAGGTGGCTTTAGAAATAATATCCCTCTCTTTTCTGTTGTTTCTAATTAATATGCAAGTCTATTTCATTTACGTCCTCGTATGATTTTTTCAGACTAATTGCGATTTCACTCACAGTTTTAAGTTACAAAGGCAACCATGTTTAGCGTAATACTTAGGCCAATTCGTAAGTGTAATGAATGATATTGGTGTTTTAGTTTCAAATATATCGGCAGATGCAAACGTCTTAACATGAACTGACCGGCAGAGAACTTGCAAACAGGACGGAATAATTTCTAGAAATATGGGAAAGTTCTCTGTTGTCCTTCAGTCGTAACATAAGGGAAGGTGATAATAGTTTATGCGATATGAGATGGGCCCATCTCGCTGTTGAGTGGTTGATTTTATTATATTAAAATGAAACGCTCTGTGTAGAGGGAGAACCGAAATTGGTTCAATCCTAAAAAAATGTGGTCTAAATGATAACTAATCATAATGAAGTTGGCAATTAATCGCATTAGTTGCCGCACAGGTTTTAATTGTCCTCAGTAGTTACTAGATACAGAATTTTGGAATGAACCCCCTATAAATTTGGTCTTTAAGTGAAACTTAGATCCTTTGAGCTAAAACGGCTGAAAATCATTCCTCGAGACTCCAGCTCAAAGAAAGAGCTTTAACTCATAATTTTTGAATGTCAAATGATAATCATTCCATCAAAATCAAATGTTATATTTTTCTCAAACATAATCCATGCCATCAAATGGATGTCCTTTCCCAGAATTCTGTATCACACCCGCGAGATGTATTACAGATACCCGTTTGAGAGGAGTGTGATAATTTTCCCCGGAGTCTCCCGAAAGAGAATTACTCTAAATCCCTTTTAATTGGCTTCGATGATTCTCCCAATTTTTTTTTCTTTCACCCCCTCCAAAGACTGTCCCCGTCGATCACTTCATTGCGATAGAGACCTCCCCCATGAAGTAATCGGCGATGAGTATCGGAGGAAGAGGGACGATTACTTCAGACAGTCGGGGAGGGTGAGATGGACGGGGTAGGTTGGAGGGCGGGAAATAGGGGGAGGTGAGACTGTCAAATGTGAGAAAGAAAGAAAGAATCGTAAGTGAAGAGAAAGTATCGATGGAGTGTGGGAGGACGAGAAACGTAGATAAGGGAAGAGAGAATGGGAGGTAAAATCGCTCAAGCTATAGGAAAGGGGTGGAAAAATGAAAGAAATTGTGAAAAAGAGTTAAATATTCATCGAATTTTTTATCAAACTTGGTCGTCTGCATCCATCTTTTAACCCTTTCTCACCCTCCAACGCAGTTCACACACTGTCCAAATTTTTAAGTCGACTTTCTCTCACGGTGTGTGAAATTCTAATTTATTTCACTCATAGTATGAGTGTGTTATCTATCAATAAAAAGGTTATCTAAATGTTTTTTTGCGTTGCATTTGAAAAATTTTCCATCTCTTCAGCAAAACCGTTTGCAAACGGTAGTAAATTCACCACGAGCAGATAGTATGCCTCTGGTGCTCGGAATGATATGCTCAATCTCAGCATTCGAGTGATAATATTTTTTTATAATTGTGGAAAAAGTTTAACTCTACCATCAAAAGATGAAAAATTCATTCGGATATATTCGAATTTCGTTGGAAAAGAGGTTAATAGATCCTCATTTGTGTAGCGCAGGGTTAACCTCCCTCCACTATGGGTAAAATTTTGGGAACTGAAAGGGAGAAAGGGTGCACTTTTAACCATAATGTGATGATTTGTAGATTTGTAAAATCAATTAAGAATCGAAATGTAAACGTGTCAGTTCTCCAATATGCGGATGATGCAATTTTGATCTCAGGGAACCAACAAGGATTACAGAAGCTTCTACATAAGTTTTTTTTAATCAACAGAGAGAATAGAATCGAGAGTAAATGTGTGCATGACTAAAGTAGTTGTTTTTGATGAGGAGAGTGGAGAAAAGAACTGTATAATGAGGGAAAATGGTAAAGTAATTGAATAATTGGATGATTTTGTGTATTTAGGTAAGATGTTTGCGAAAGATGGACGGATAGATGAGGAGAAAAAGAGACGTGCGAATGCTTGAAGGAAAGTGATAGGTAGCATGTGGAGCATATCAAGGAATTACTGCCTAAATTTTACTACTCCCCACTTTTTTGTATGGTAGTGAAACATGGATATGTCAGGGTAGACATAAGAGTATACTAAACGCCGTGTGTATGAGTTATATGAGGAGTGTTTGTGGCTAAATTAGGATGGATAGGGTCAGAAATGAGTGTGTAATAAATGAGTGTGGGTTAGATGCTCCAGTAATGGACATATATGACAGGAAAGTGCTTCGTTGGTTTGGCCATGTTGAAAGAATGGATGAGAGTTGAACAACGAAACAGATTTATGAGAGTGAAATGAATGGTGCGAGAGGGAAAGGTAGGCCGAGAAAGTTGTAGTTGAATGTGGTTGAGGAAATTCTTAGGAGGAGGAATATTAGGAGTCTTAAAAACAGTAGGGCGTGCATGAAGCAATGTATCGGAGTAAATGAAGCAAAAGAGGTTTGCAAGGATAGGTCAGTGTGAAGGAAATTATTGAAGCAGAGTTAGGTGTACAAATATGTATTTATGAGTGAAACTTAGTGACTGTGCCTACCCCGGAAGGGAATGGCGTGATTGGTATGTATGTATTTTAAATTATTCTACAGAGCACATTGAAATCAATTAAATTTCATTGGTTAAAATCGATCTTTAAACGTCCGCATTATTTTCAAACTTTAAAACAAATTATCATAAAAAATTTTATTAGTGACAGGAATACTCTGAGCAACGGCGAAAAGGGGAAATAGAAAAAAAATTGGAAACTTTTCTATCACCGGACAAGTATTCCAAAGTTCCATTCCAACTGGATGGCTATCCACGAAAGTAATATTAGTCAAGTAACCAGTGGGTGTTAAAATACCTGCTGTGGAAAACTAATGGAATATGAAGAAGAAATAGAATGAGTTATACGAAGAGACCAATTTGTATGTGAATCAAATGTATGTAGTTCTGTGTCTGCTGCATATAGAGATTGTTTTGACATCAGTTTTTTCCAAGTTATTGTACTTTTTTTCACCTATACCTAAATCTATAATTATTTTTACTATCTTCGGTAAGGTACATGCTAAATGCTGATTTATAAATAAATAAAAAGGACAGTCTACCTTCGATATAGTGCTTAATTTATACATACATACCAATCACGCCGTTCTCTCGTTCGATTAAATAATTTCTTCCCTTGAGCATAGTCTTTTGAAATTTATTTTGCTCGTGCCAAACTAATGCATTGCTTTCTTACCTTTTTTCTGTTATATAAACGCCTATATCTATCTCCTTTCAAGAGTTTCTTCCACCACATTTACCCATATGTTTCTTGGTATACCCTATCTATTCCGCCCAATCACTCCAACACGTCTCTGCTAGATGATCATCCCTCAATAAAAGGAATGTAGACAAGAACAGCTACCACTCACGGAATAAGAACGTTTATGGATTTAACGAAGATTATGAAATTTTGCGACTTACTCCAACGGTACATAGCCACTCCCGAGAAGGGTCAACTACAAGATAATTCCTGATGTTGTCCTCATAAGTCAATTAACTCTCTATTTTGTGTGTACAATTGAAAACATATACACCCGTCGTGCCTTTCCATTTCAGGGTGTGTGTTTTTGTATATTCTGCCGGTAAGAGGTAGATTCTGTTGAAAATTTGAGGGGCTCCCGGTATTATACACCGTCATGGATCTACTTATCTACCTCTAGTACTTCCTTTTTCACCGCACCTACGACTTTCTCTTCTTCATTCCGTCTATAAAACCTATCCTCTTTCTTCCCCTTCTTCACCTACTCAACATTCTTCTCTCTACTTCTGACTTCAGGTAACCATCACCCGTTGTTATATCCTCCTGTTACCTACTCTGTCCATAGCTAAATTCATCTAGAAGTTCCTGTTAGCACTGCAAAAATTGTTCCTCCATTATGCCCTACCCTTAGGCCGAGGCCGAGGAGGGTCACGGGTTCAAATGGGTATAATATTCACTGCCAAGGTTATGAATGTTTATGTTTATTAAATGAGTTTCTTGTAAAAGAGGACTGTACAGGCCTAAATTCGCTCATTGTAATGACAAAATATTATTATTATTACCCTTACAAACCACTTTCGCTTCTCTTAAGCTCATGCATAGCTTGGATCAGGCTCTCGATTTTTTTGAGACTCCTTTAACCTCCTCTGGAGAGTTTCTTCTGGCGCATTCAACCATGAATATAGCAATCTAATACTCCCGTACCCTCATTTTTTTCGCATGTGAGTGCTTAGCTAGCTATGCGACGCTTCTCCGTTCTCTTTACAAGTTCGAATCAACGAGGCGTGCACTTTTCGAGCAGTGCGTCCACTTTCAGAATATAATGGTACCTAAGATCCTTTATTACAATTAGGAGATGCACAACCCCCGTCGCTCCGCGAAAACGCGCCCGCAGACCTTCAACTTTCCCCCACCTCCGTCTCCCGCGCTCCCTCCCCTACACTCCACTCGCCCCACCACCCTCCCCCCCTCTCATTGTTTCCCTCTTCACCGTCTCTTATCTGTCTCCCCTTGGTCCCGACGAAATTCCCCCTCAAACCGTCTCCTCCCCCTCTTTTCTTCCCTCCCCCTTATTTCCCTCCCCCTCTTTTCCCTCCCCTTCACCCTCCCCTCTTTACCCCTTCTCATTCCCCCTTGGTTCCTCCCCCTCCTACGTCTCCCTCCCTCTTTCTTTCTCTCTCTCTCTCTCTCTCTTTCCCCTCCCGTTTTATCCCAAACACGGTCGCAACCTTGGCTCCTTTGGATGTTTCTGCGTGAAAAAAATCCTTTTTTATCTCTTTCTCCTCTTCTCCACTCTTCCTCGGCGGAACCAGCCGACGAACCAACCCCCCGGGTTCGACCCCGCCTCCTTCCGACGGGTTTCCGCAAAACATGGGCCGTATTTTCGTCCGCTCCTGAAATTTTTGTGTGTTTTCTCTTTTTTTTCGGGTTTGGCGACCCGAAATGAATGCGTGGAAATGCGTAAAAAAAGAGCGTTGGCCCCAGAAGAAGCGACCCGTCGATAGCAATCTTTAAAATTTACTGGAAACGCAAAAAAAACACGGTCCATCCGATGATGCCCTCCTTTTTGGAGTATCGTTTTCTGGATGGTAGTACCCCTAAGAATAAGAAGAATTTAGAAGAAGATGATCATGAAATGGCGGTTTTTTTCCTTACTAATAGGTCCTGGTATCGTTTGATGGGACATTTTCCTACATGTATGGGCATATTTGGGATGACAGTAGAAAAAGGTTCCTAATCCTTCCAGCCTGATAAATATGATGACTTAATAATCTATTTTTTATATATATCATTAATTTACTAGCTAATATTTACTTATTAATGTTGAAAATTGTATAGTTGCTACTTTAAATGGTGCTTAGTGAATGATAAACTTTCTAAAATTCAATCTTAACTAACGTAATGTGACTGCATAATATCATCATTTAAAAAATAAAATACCAGTTGGTAGTAAGAGTTATTTAAGGCACTACCTACTTTCATGAAGTTGACATAAACATGTCATATTTAATTTTTCCTAATTCCATTGTATTTCAGCTATGCCTGCGGAAAATGAGCATGTTATCAAATACAAAACCATCAATTCTGAGATTTTCTTGTGAGTTTACATGTGTATTTTTACAAAAATGGATAATGAAAGCTAAAAGCCTAAATAATTCTTTTTTATGCCTCCTTTAATTTAATATTGAATGACGTATATTTAATAATTTAATTTAATGGTTAATTGATGTGTGTTATTTTCTTTATTATCGGGTGATCATCTAGTAGGTTTATGCGTTTTCAAGGGAAGAGATTAACCGCACAGCTAACAGTACCGTCGACAAAAGTTTCAACCGCGTTTAATTGGACTAGGCGAAAGTTTATCAAAATATCTTCGACTAGAATCAAGTCTTTTGATCAAAAAATAATGTTAAGAATGTAATTCAATCACCTGAGTGTCCAAATTTTCTCGAATAATTGTTATTTAACTAATCAACCGCCTGGAGGGAATTTCTTAATTGACATGCATAGCAGGTATACTATTATTTGGCCGCAAGTATGTAATTTAAAGAGGTTTTTAGAACTCTCTGCCTTAACGTAAAGATGTTCCTGTGCGTAAAAAAATTGCTTTGTAGGACCTTGGTACTTAATGGCGTAATTTATTAGTCGAAATTTAGAACCAATTTTCAACTACCCTACCAAACTTTACAACCCTTATCATTTCGTTTTTCTAAGGCTTTCCTCCGGTAAGAATAATTTGATAAACGACAGTAAGTACGAAGTAAAATAACTGAGATTTTTATTGCATGTGATATTGTGCGTTTAAATTGCATTTAATAAAAAATTAATTTTAAATTGAATGAACGGTGTCAGAAAAAATAATCTAATGATCAATTTTTCTGCATATGTTCGCGCTAAAGTTTCCGTTATTGAAGTTGCGGCAAAATTGACTTTCCTGTTGTTTCTTTTAACGCATTTGGTATTAAACCATTAAGGAAATTGTTATTGCCAAGAGTAAAAGGTTGAAACAGGTACCATTAATTCTTTATCAAGAGGAAAACAGAAAAAGAGCTCTTCTTTCTTCATATACAAGTACTGCAACAGTCCTGTGGAGTTATTGTTTATATAATAATTTATTTACTTGTTTTTTTTATTCTCAATCACATGAAGAGGTTGCTTACGCGGCTAGCAGAGTGGAGATGTGCAAAGCTGTCTACCAGGAGTCGAACTGAGGTCGTTCTAGCCGATCGAACCAGGCCTCCGGATCGGACAAGCCGCCTCCGGAGACCTGGAAAGTCCCCCCCGAGAGGTGTCCAACTGCGAAGAGGATATATTACCAGCCACCACGGCGGGGGCGGCAGGAGGAACACCGGGTTCGAGTCTCCTTGGGACTCCCTCTTCGCCATCGGCGGTCGACTAGGCCGCCTTCCTGGATCGGACCGAGGGGCAAGGAGGGGCCGTCCGAGCGGCCCGGGGGCGAAGAAGGTGGCGGCGCCGCGGCCCGTACCGACACCTGCGGGGGGCGGCCCTGTGAGGAGAGGATCTTAGGGACAAAATGCGGGAGGTCCTCCCTCTTCGACAAACGGCCCGCCCCCGACATGCTCCCGGAGCATGGCGACCCGGAATCACCCGGATCAGCGCGCCGGACATGTGCGAGAGTTGGACCAAGGAGTCGGTGGCGGCGGAGGTGGCTACCGGAGGCGCCGGTCTCCGGAGGCGGCGGGCGTGGATCGCGGGGGCGGGGAGGCGGAGGTGGGGCGGAGGAGAGGGAGGATCGTGGGAGGAGGACGCGAGGGGCGGCCGGAGGCGGTCGTGGGGCGAGAGCCGGAGGAGGCGGGATCGGCCGGGGGCGAAGGGCAGCAGCTACCCCGCGGTGGGGGAACGAGGCCGCAGCCGCCGGGAGGCCCCCGCGGTTTCTCGCCGCAGGTAGCGTGGGGAAGTCCCGCCGCTCCTTTGTGCCGGGCGCCGCCGGAGTGGATCCGCTCCCGGTACTCCTGCTCCTGCTCCTCGCCGGACATTCGCTCGCATCGAGCCCGGCCTCTTCGTCGTCGGCAGTCCCCGCGTCCCCTCCCGGCCCCCCCGCCCGAAACCAGACCGCCGTGGGGAGGTCGCCGCCGCCGGGAGCGGGGCGGGTCGGAGGCCCCCCTCCCGCCCCGCCACTGCCCCCGATGCCCCCCGAGACCGATTCCCCACCATCCCCCGGCGCCGGAGGAGGCGCCGCCCGCGAGGAGCGGAGGAGGCGGGAAACAACGCCTTCTTCGTCCACCGTCCCCTACTACACCCCGTCGACCCTGCCGGTCTTCTTCAGGAGGAGGCACCGGAGGGGGGAGGCTGAAGACCGGCATCGCCGCGTGTCCCCCACGGTGGCGGCGGCCGCCGTCGTCCCCCCAAGTGGTGTCGTTCTATCGGGTGTTGGTGGTGGTGGTGGTGTCAAAGAAGAGGACAGGAATAGATCCAAAGAGGTGCCCGGGAAGGAGGTTGTGTTTTCCGAGGGTGTTGGTGAGGTGGGTGAGGTTGGGAGACCGGGAGTTGGTGTGTTGCAAGACGAGGAGGGCTTGCAGAGGGACGAAGGTGTCCTGCAAGTGGACCAGAGGCCCAGTGCTCTCCCTGGAGCTGACCAGGAGGAAGTTCCTCGGCCGCAGGGCTCGCCGCCGTCCACTGCGAAGCCGGCGGCGACGCCACCAGCTGCTTCTGCCCCACGTGAGTAGCCGTCTTCCACTATTCTTTTGTCTGAAAACTCGTTAAAGATACCAACTGAGGAATAAACGCATCGGAGACGCAGCTAAATACGACCAAACTGATGGGCAAACCCGCCACAATCATTGGCATTTAATAGATTTAACTACGCTGTGGAATGTAGAGCATTTAGACTATCGTGTTTTTTTTCCTTGTTTTAAATTGGATCCTTATCGCCTAGGAACAAGACGTTGATCATTTTTAGTTAAAGGGGAGCAGGTTTGAGATTGGTTTTAAAGGAATGAGGCTAAATGTGGAAAATAAAACCGGGTGCATATTTTTCTTTGAAAATAATCTTACATTTTGATTTCTTTGAATTACCTGTTTTATATGTACTACATTTTATTTTCTCGTCAATTGAACTGATGTTTTTACAAGAATCCGTGTATCCTGGATGAAGGGAATAATTTCTCCATACAATCCAGAAAAATTTGTCTCATGGGCACTCGTGAACTACCCAGTTACGGTTATTTTTGTATTTGATGTCAGCACCTTCTTTTTAAGTATAGACTTAGTGAGCAGATAATCAATTTGACGATAAATGGTTGAAATCACATTTGAGAATCAATCCTTTATTAGCCATTTTATGTGTGGTTTTCAATCGATTCACTTCGTAAACAAGGTGCAAACAATTCAACAGTGCTTGCTCACTATTGAAAATATGTATCTTTTGTACTAACTTGTACGTGTACTAGGCAGCATTGCCAGCTATGTTTTACTTGCATTTAAAATGCCTATCAATGTCTTGAATCCAAGACTATTCGCCTCATTACGTCTCAAGGGTGATATTTCATATTTCAGTCGCTAGCCTTTTTTGCTACGCAGAGTGTACTTCTATTGATAACAATATGAAAAATTGTAATAATATTTGCATAGAATCATCTGTTAGGAAACAATATCCAAACGAGTGGATTTTATTTTTCGATTTATAAGTAAAATGAATGGAATTGTAAATGCATTAGTTATGTCTTAATCCAACCCTTTCATGTTACTTCCGGAATGGGTTGCATCCAATTTTGGATTCATTGGAATTATTTTTCATAGCAAAGAGGACTTTCGTAGTGTGCAATAAGTATTGGACTAATTACGTACGTCAGTACTATCCTAGTAATATACAATCAGTTTGTGTGTGAAGTTCCGCCTACCTGAATGTTCAAATTTTTTAACTCTAGTTACGTATTTTAAGAAATAAAATAAATTCGGATGGATTTTCCTAGGTCCGTTAAAATTTGTTCTCAGCAAAATACTGATACTTGTGGAAACCTTTTGAATCCTTGTAATTAACCCCTAGCTTGTTTTTGGATGTAAAGTACTCGATCAAAAATATTTCATGCTCAATAATTTTTCTCTGCGATTATAAAATAACTTTCTGGTTATTTTCATTCATTTTAAAGAGAACAAAATGCATATATATTTCATGTCGGACATTAGGAGCTAGATAAGGTGGCTGACTAATAAATAACTTTCTTTGGGAAGTTTGGATATATTTTGAGTAGTCAAAAAAGCCCCTAGTTCATGATGCCTGAAGAATCGAGTATCCGTCATACGGCCATAGGACTAGTTTTTTCGAAGGTACAATTAAAATTTTATCGTGCTATCTGGCAATAGAAAGTATTAAGCTAAATCAGGCAGTTCTTAGAGAAAGGAAAGCTAAGAGAACTTACATATCCGAAACGCATGGCTCAAAAATCAGTCATAAGATTGGCAACGCTTTAGACGAAACAGAACCTGTGTTCCTTAGCAATAATTTTGAAAAAGAAATCACCAAAAATAGCCCTAAAATATGAAATGAACTCGATAGAATAACGTAAAAAAATTAGATTGCAATACTCTTGGTATCAAGGTGTAAGAATTGTGGTCATGAATTGCTAATTGATGTCTCCATCAAAGAAGTGAAAAAAAATTTCCATAAGTATCCTGGAGTTCAATACATGGAGATGAGAGAATGTACTTTTTAAATTTATACTGCATAATTGAATTGATACTTTATTTTTCTTTGTTAGCATTGTTATGTATCTTGATACCATTATACGTGGCTATGTGCAGTGTAAAATGCTTGAAGAATTTAAATATTAGTTTTGGGGTATCACATTCGTTCGCACTAGTGAATGATACTTAACATCTCCACCGGACGGAAAATATAAGTATTATCCGAGGGGTATGCAACTTCAAAAACAAGTGTACACCGCATTTCCATTTCAGCCATTTCTATCCATGTCCATCCATTTCTGTCTATTTTTATCCATTTCTGTCCATTTCCGACCATTCATATCCATTTCTGTCCATTTCTAACCATTTCTTACCCTTATCTATCCATTGCTAACCATTTCCATCCGTTTATAACCATTTTTGTCCATTTCTATCCATTTCTATCCATTTTTATCCATTTTTATCCATTTTTATCCATTTCTGTCCATTTCTATCCATTTCTGTCCATTTCTATCCATTTCTATCCATTTCTATCCATTGCTAACCATTTATTATCCTTATCTATCCATTCATAACTATTTCCATCCATTTCTAACCATTTTTGTCCATTTATATCCATTTTTATCCATTTCTATCCATTTTTGTCCATTTCTATCCATTTCTACCCATTTCTTACCTTTATCTATCCATTCCTAACCATATCCATCCATTTCTAACCATTTTTGTCCATTTATATCCATTTTTATCCATTTCTGTCTATTTCTATCCATTTCTATCCATTTCTAACCATTTCTTACCCTTATCTATCCATTCATAACCATTTCCATCCATTTCTAACCATTTTTGTCCATTTCTATCCATTTCTGTTCATTTGTATCCATTTCTATCCATTTCTGTCCATTTCTATCCATTTCTATCCATTTCTGTCCATTTCTATCCATTTCTGTCCATTTCTATCCATTTCTGTCCATTTTGCGACCATTTCTCAACAAGCGTACACCATTTCTCAGCGTTCCATACCCCTCGGTATTATCCTAGGGATAGACTCATTTTAGTTCATCATATCGCTTATAAATGGAATGGTTAGTACTTTTTGTTCGTGGCTATGAATTTGGTTAGGGCATAATGTGCATCCTTAATGATTGTCTTCTGAACGACGAAGGTCCCGTCTTGTGTTTTTTCGGTGAATGTCACCTCGGTCGACTCTCGAGAATCTTTAATGATTTTGTCTTTTCCCGACCCCGGTGGAGTCGCTGCGCTCGCCGTCCTTCAAATTAGTTCGACCACCTTGCGTGGGCGTCCTCGAGGAAGGTCGTCTGACGCAAGATAGGGTTAATTCCCCGTACGCCCGTCTTCACAATACTTTATTCGCTAACTTTAACCTGACGCTCGTTATGTTTCTGATTTTCCACGATCAAAAAAAATAAAAACCAATCCTTCAGTCAGACAGCATTACGACTATCATTCGATAGAATTTGTGAAAAAACTGAGTATCGAAATTCTGTGTAATTTGTATTAAAATGGAATCAATCAAGCTTTGTTGAGTGTGAAATCATAGCTCGCTAAACTCTTATGGATTTATCTTTGACTAGGTTTTAATTTCAGAGGTGTGGCGGGTTTTTGATACTTTGCTGCCTTGCTAACCACGCTTTGTTAAATAGATTCGTTAGTTATCGACCATTCTTTCTGGAACTCGTTCATATTAATAGGTAACTTGGTGTATCGAGTCGCAATTTTATTTTTAATGGCATGGGTATTTTTATAGTTTGTTCCTTCGCCTGCAGTTCTGCCCAATCACCTCAAAACTTACTCACCTCTCATCCCCCCCCACCTTCTTTTAACCACCTCCCTCTTTTTGAGATTTCTAAATAAACTTTGCTTTCTCATGGAATTTTACTTTGCAATCTTGATAATGGCCTGAAAAGGCCGAAACCGGTCGAATTGTCTTTCTTAATGTATTGGTGCAAAAAAACTAAGTGGTTCCATTTTAAAGATGAACAACTTCTACAAAGTGAACTCGCCAACCGTTGATTTTTGACATGGGTATTTTAAAGACGATAGTAAATTTCCACACTGTTTAATAAGTACCGACCATTTTTTCGACCTTTTACTCTCGACACATTCCTAAGGTCCTTGAGAATGGCATAAAGTGTCGAAACAATGGCCGGTACTTATTAAACAGTGTGGAAATTTACTATCGTCTTTTCATTATTACCAGTATGGATATTGAATATTTCCACCAAGTTACGCCTGAAACTCTTTCATATGGGTATTGTTGCTGTAAAGGATTCTTAGCAAGCTAAATTTTTATACCGTTTTTTATCCGCCAAAGCAATCAGTCATGGGGCCCTAAGGGCTCTGAGCTCATCATATACAGCTTTTATTCATAAGTGTTCTCATTGTCCTGTAGGAAAACGTGATATTTAAATGTTAGAGTCGTGAATATCCATTAAAAATTAAATCTCTGGTTATCAAGGAAATATGTTACTGTTGATTTCGGAGAAAAAAGTGAGATTTTTCTGGTAAAAACATGACTTTCAGACAAATACGAAGAGTGAAAGAAAATGGACTGCAATAAATAGAAATTTTATTTGTTCAACCATCCGATAAAAATCCTAGGCCTCAATTTTGAGTGCAAGTACTTTTAAAAAGCAGAAAATGAAACCACTTCACCGAAACCAATGCTTAGCATGGACCACGAACGGGCAATGGTCAAAACTTTTTCGAAATATTTGGGACCCTGAGATCTTTTTAAATAGCCTACAATTTTTCTCCTGCCATGACCTATTAGTCTGCAAAATTTCTGCACAATGGAAACAAAACTGAAGATTTGTAGAAAAGGCAGGAATACAGACAATCAGACTAACAGACAAACATACAAACATTCTTCTTTATATATATAGATTGCTTATTAGTACCTGTACTTGGGTACAGGAACACTCAAATTTAGGACGGTTTTTGGCCTCACTAATAGCTTGCAGCCACCTTTTCGGCCCTTCATTGTCTCCTTCGGAATATTGATCTTTTTGAATTCGATTACTCCAGTGCAGACGTGTTCGCCTACCTCTTTGAAGATCTCCTACTACCGTCTTCAGTATAATGTCTGGATCTCTCCTTACTACACGGCCTGTCCAACTCAGTCTTTTGCCCTTGATGTGTGCAACAGTGTCACAGTCTTAATGCAAGCTTATTAGTACCGCATTTTGTATTTATTCTCCAGACGCATTAATCATACACTTGTCCGAAGATTTTCCCCAGATAAATATTTTCAAAAACCGTATTTTCTTTCAGATTGGTTTGTCATTCTCCACGTTTCACTTCCATACAGTATTATAGGCAATATTATGCTCTTGAATTGTCTTATATTTGTGTTTCTTAATAAGATTCTGTTTACTCAACAGTTTTTGACGATCCCAGTAGCTTCTAGTGACGGTTAAAATGCTATTATTTTTGTCCGTGTTTTCCTCATTTCTTTGGTTTATTGTAACCCCTAGTTATTAAAATACGTAGCAATTTTAAAAAATATGGTCTCTAATTTGAAATGAATGTTGAATTATATCCTTATCTCACCCCTCTACAAATTATTTAGTTTTACTATCATTGACTTTAAGGCTCTTTGGCTTGTCTCTTAATTGTTGTACCTGCTAGATTCTGCTACCATTTAATTTCTCTACTATCAACAGAATATCATCTGAAAATGCCATAATATTAATATATGCTCCTATCTGTAATCCTTTATTTGCATGGCTTACCATCTTAAAGTATCTTCTATGGTCAAATTAAATACCAGAGGCGAAAGTTCATCGCGTTGACCCCTTTGACTCGTGTAGGAATATGAAAGTGTTATAATTTACCCATTATCTTTCAAATTGATATTACATGCTTAGGTTATTGCCGTCAATTTGTCTGGAATTTCAAAATTCCATAGGTGCTGCCACAATGTATTTCTGATAAGGCTCTTATGTGCATTTCAAAAGTCTAAAAAAGGAGATCTGAGCTCCTTCTGTACTCCCAACACTCGGATAATATTTGTCTAAATATAAAAAATTGGTTCAAAATTCACCTCTTGTTTCTAAACTCTGTTTGACCTTCGCATAAAATTCATTCAGAGTATCTGATAAGCCTATTGTATAATAATTTGGCGAGGATTTTGAAGACGGTACTTTTTTTTAGAAAATTACTCTTTAGTTTGTGGAGTCTAACTTATCACGTTTTTTGTATTGTGACTGCAGTGTTCCAAGTTTCAGGTATTACTTCTCTCTTTCCATGTTTTTGGATTAAATCATTAATTCCTCTGAGAAGTACTATACCGTCTGCCTTTAACACTTCTATTTGTATGCCATCTCACTCTGAAGCTTTGTTGTTTCTCAAAATCTTTAAAGCTTACATCCATTTATTCCGTAGATGAAGTTTGTATCCACTAGTGGACGTTCATCGGACTCTTCTTAATCCAAATCTTCCCCATTTAGAAGCTCATTAAAATGGTTTTTCCATATGCATAAATCTTCCTATTTATTGTATGTTATTTCGCCTTTTTCATTCTTTATTCCAAAATTTTGCCAATCTTCTTTTGCTTTTTTTTCGGTCTTTAATAATTATCTCTTTGGCGCTCTTAATTAAATGTTAATGACTTGGTAGATGTTAGTATACATTTTCTTGTTTTCAAAGTAGTTTGTTAAAAACTGTCATTATTTGTTTCTCTTCTCTCGCCAATTACTTATTGACATTCAACTGTAAACCACGGATCCTTTTAGACGTCATTTTTTTGCATCCAATCAATTCTTTCGCCACATTGTGAATTTTTCATTTATTTCTCCTAATTTTTTCTCCGCATTTTCTCCTTCATTATCTCAACTTTCCAGTGTTGCCAATCTATTAGAAGGTTTAATTTGGATTTAATTTATGGTATACCTTTTTGATAAATAGTTTATGACTATCCCTGGTGTTCATTTTTTTCCCTCATTCGTTACTCAGTGATTGCCTAAATTCAAATGCAGTCAAATAGTGGTCTGTACTAATTCATCCCCTCTTGCTTCTCACATCTAATATGCTGTCTTATCAACAGTATAAATCGAATACATGATCATTTTGGTTCATTACCAGTCCACTTGATGAACTCCATTTCAGTTGGTGAGATTTTTTTGCATGGAAACGCTGTTGACATTATTTTTAAAACTCTTGCACTAGCAAAGCTTGTTTGTCTCATTCCGTTATTTTTAATGTTATTGTGCATGCTGTGGCCGCTAGGAACTGTTTACCAATAGTTTATAATCCAAAACTTAATTTTTACATCATAGTTGGGAGAAGCTCCTATTACTTAATTTAGTTTATCATTGAAGTTGCCTTTGGTTTCGTCGGTTGCATCCTCCATTGATGCAAATCACAAATTACTTATTGATAAGCTTCAATAATTAATGAATGCTTGTTAATGTATATATCACGTACCTAAATAAATAGTATAGGATTTAATGATTTTATAGTATTGTTAGATTTGGAAGCTGACTGTTTTTTCCAATGATGACTACATTTGTGAAGAATCATTAATAGAGAAATCCAAAAAACATTGATTATACATTAGTTGTTGGTTAAATAAATAAAATACCTACAATATTTACTCTTACTTCAGAAAGAGTAAATGTATTTACCTATGCATTGATTAATTATTAGATGTTCAAATTTACTTCTAAATGAGAAATGTGACGCATATTTTATATTAAAAGGATTGCGGGAAAACTCCGAAATAATTCACTTCTTTAGTTACTAATTTTCTTTCTCGATCTCAATAAATAAGCAAGATTTTAGGTTGGTTTGGGTGTTTTATTTGTCAATGGCTGCTTGATAGTGGTTTTAAAGTTGAACTCTGACAGAAATCTAACTAATCAGCCAGCCAGAAATGATATTTTAATTTTTCAAGTACTAATATTAAATGTGCCTAACTCATGCAAAATTTAATAAAATTGTCGGTTGAATAAGTGCTAAAAGTATAACAAAAAAACATTTTTCGACATAGAGAATGGAGTTTGAAGAGGTGGAAAGAAATTGGATTTCGCATCACTTAGGAAAGTTGAATTCTCGTATTCATTTCATCTGGAAATAATTTGAACCCGGGATTCATATTTTATCAAACGAGATTAAGTCGCGGATAGCTTCCGAGGGTAATATGCATCATGGTGCACATTATTGCTTCAAAAAATGAAAATGACTTATGAGCGCTCCTTCGAGTCATTGGAGAACTAATTATGCCTCTTAATCTTTGCCTTACGCTGAAATTCCGAGTCGCTCGTAATATTACTTTCATATCCTCCTCTCGTCTTAATTGGCGCAGAAGGCTGATAATTTACGATAGTCTACTCATCCTTACAAAGATATTATGAAGTCATTATGACCACTTCATTCGGCTTCCTTTCAAGCCTAACACTATTTTTGATTTTCTCTATTCTAATGATGCATTTTTCAGAATAGTAGCAACTTTATTGTGAGGAAAATGCATTGAATTTAATACCAACTTAGCTTATTACAGCTCAATGGAGCAGAATTTGGGATGGAAAAATTATTTGTTTCAGTAATACTGTTGATGAAAGTAGAATATTTCACTTGTTCGTAAAGTATCACGGTATCAAAGACCATTGCATTGATGCTATTTAATATCCGGTTCCATGCACTGTCAATTGAATATTAAATAATAATGTGATCGGTTTCTTTCCTCACCTGCGTCTGCATTATCATTCAAGAGCGTAAGTCGTGTTCTAAACATTTTTTTAGAAACCACGTTTATTTTAAATTAAGTGGAGTATTTTCTATGAAATACTCAAACCATTATGTCATTCTTTTTTCTGAAATTGTTCTACTGGCGAGACTTCAAAATTTTGGCATATTTCTCAAACATATCCTCAGAAGTATGCGTTACGGTCGGCTGACTAATATATCTCCTAAGAAGTTTGTATTAAGTAGTGTGGCCTTTGCTAATTTTCTATGATGAATTTGTATTACCAAAGAGTCAAATTTACGTTTGCTTTACTTGTACTGTTTTCATTTCATGCCGATTCCCCTCAGAAAGTGTTAGTGTTAAAGTTATCGGGAATTTAACACTATCATTGGTAGAAATTGATTCGAAAATTGGATAAGTTCTGTCCCTTCGTTTCTTTTATATCTGAGAGGTTTGTTGAATATATTTCTTCTCGATCTCTGTATGGAAATTTGCACATATCTTCCCTTGTAACGGAAAGGGTGAATGTGCAACATATGAAAGGCCCTAGAGCCACAGGGCTCCATACATGGACCCTTTTTTTATAGTTTATTTTTCCATAAGCTTCCTATTCGTTGCAAGGGGCTCTTTTTCGCTTTTATAAACTAACCCTCACTTATGATATATGCTGAATATTTTTAGTATTGCATGACTGAGAGAAAAAAACCAATAAAAATATTTTGTATTTGCCCTGTTTTTGCCAAGTTCTTTAGCTTTTGGTTCAAAAATTTACCATTTATCCGCAACTAAAATTGAAAATTTTTAATAGAGTGGCGGTCGAAAGATGGACAATAAATAGGAACCTATATGCCCAGGGCACTTAAGGGTAAATGATGAAATGGTAATGACAATAAAATTTTTGCGATGTTTTAGCTGGGTATTTTTCACCTCAATTTCTCTATGTTTGTTTATAATGACTGATACATATTAAATGCATTATGTCCCTCGTATTTGGAGATTTGGTGCTCTTAATTGAATTCAGCGTTTGTAATAGTATCTACATCTCGTCAAATTTCAATGTAATCCATCTTCTAATTCTCTAACATTTTGATCATAATGAAATAGACTGTACTATATCGGAGTTAGCAAAATATTCTTGACATAATTAACGGAGATATCGGCTTTAACTTGCGTAAAATTTTTAGTCTACAGTTTAACCAGGAGTCTGATGGCGGTAAGCAGTCTAGCATTCGGTGTAGTCGTACGCGTCCAACAAACGCGGGACCTGAACCCAGAGTCACCTCGTTCAGCGGGAAAAGAGTATCGCGTATGAGCAATGACATCTTAAATAAGTTAATCCATTCACTGTCAAGTCCAGAAGATGTTATGGGGAACACTTTGAAGCGGTAGAACATGAAAACAATTTATGAGCGCATAAAGCGTCGTCGGAATTATGAATCAATTTGCGTAGGCTGCACCCTTGTGGGAGACTTCCTTCCTGTCTGTCCCGGTTGAAAACTTATCATTAAAAAAATGTAATCACTCCAAACACTAGCTTCATGCAAGGTTTTTTCCCCCCGCGGTCGTGCTGTGATATTTGAGTAAAGGGTATCTCTCTTGCCAATTTACGGATAAGGCGGCGGTGCTTTTTGGTTTACGATTTAACCAGGGATTTGCGCCGGGCCGCAGATGCTAACTCGGGCCTCCTAGACGGATCCCTTTGCTAATACTCCCGTCCTTTTGACGTTTTTAATCCGTTCCAACCTTAATCCGGCTACCGCCGCAAAATTGCCCTCACTCGCCCGAGTCTGCGGAGCTCGCCGCTTGCATCATAATGGACTCGTCAAAAAACTGTAGCAACCTAGGGTGCTCCGATCCGTCGCAAGCAGAAAGGCCCAGGATATTCGAGGGATAGATGAGAAAGGAAGGATATTTAGAGCCGCGGGAAGCTAATAAGCGAGTTATTGTCGACCCAGGGGGTTATTTTTTTCCCACTCCCCTTTTTACTCCTTTAGACTGCATCATCCCGTTTTGCCTTTGCGAAATTATACGCGTTTTTGAGTCTCCGGAGAGTCCTCGCGAAAGCCATCTGCCCCGTTGCGTCGGTTCCTTTTGAGGAGCTGTTTATTCTTCGTGAGATTTTTTTTTCTTTTTCATACAGTTCCCCCCATCCTAGTCATCTCCTTCTCCGCTCTTGCGAAATTAAGTCAAAGAGACCGTCCCCGAAAAATCTCACCCCACTTTTTTGAGCTTTCAACCCATCCTCGTCACTATTTCTACCTACCCCCCATTCCCCGAGATAATGACGCAAGATGGTTTGTTTTAGCGTTCATCCTCCCTCTTTCTCTCGTTCAAAGGCAGCCGAGACTTAATTTTTTTTTATTTTATGGTGCATCCTGCGACATCTGTCTACTTACCAACCATAGCCATCCTCTCTTCACCATCCTTACCCCCCTGTAGTTTTCCATTCGTCCTCTTCCTCTCCACGAGGAAAATTTCATGCATTACGGGGACATGACAAAGTATTTCGCGAAATTTTTTCGTCAAAGGTAGATTGATGGATTCATGCCCATTATGTTTAGGACTTTACTCTAAGCTGACGCCTAAGACTAAACTCTCCTCTACCACATCCCAAATTTTACAATCGGATAAATTTCAATGGCTGTTTTTTGAGGAATCTACATTTACTTGGTAGCCTACAAGCCACCTCAGGGGTGTGTGGCGTAATGGTCATCAATGAGCAAGGTTGCATACCTCTTGCCAACACTTCGCAAAGTTATGCTTGAATCATCGTGGTTTGAAGTGAAAATTAAATTGAATATACGGAATATGAAGGCATTAGGCCTAAAATGTTGTGGATAGTTGAAATTTCATTGATGATCAACACTCCAAAAATATAGACGGCATTTAAGTGGTCAAACATTGTTCTCGTCAAACTTATATCCAAAAACAAACACAAATCGATACAAATTCTCTGTACATTGCAACTGCTCAATTGATGTAATACGTAATCATGTGTGTTAGAAGACAAGGTATATTCTCGAAACATCGAGTATAATGAAGATAGAACACAGTCATTTAATGAGACTATTATATTTAACTGAATATAACAGAAGTTCTAATCACACGTTCCCCGTGTCAATGCGGGCCACTGTCTTCTGTGGTGACATCGCAAGTAGGAGCATATAAACATGAACAGGCATCAAATTGTCCACAATTTTACGTTCAAGGTGGACGAACACTTCAGTGAACGATCGGATAGGTATCCCTCCTTTTTTTATTACACATGGAACTCCATTTAACCTCAAGAGCTCCTGCCAACAAGTGCACGGGAGTAAAGGTATACACCAAATAGGGTGAAACTCACCCTGAGAAAACACTTCGATTTGACTCGGATTTAAACCCATGCCACCGGGTTCTATGATGGCTAGGCGGTATATCAGGCCAATATAACTGATCGGCAGTTGGATGATCTAGGTTCGAATCCCAGCAAAGTCAAATAATTTTTTCTTGGCAAGTTTCCCCGGCTTTGGTGTACTAATTAATTGAAAAAGCTAATTATCCAACTTCGATCTTTTAAGAGTATCTTCCTATGAATTCGCGCGAAACAATTTTTGTCTACTCCTTCTCCTTACTCCAGTTTCTCCTGTATCGCAAATTCACTTCGCTGTATGGTTTTCATTCATATTTGATGTGCCCCAAATAATCAAGCCAATTACTGTCTTACATGCTCATTACCGGAGCATTTATTTCATTTTAATTCATCACCCACTCATTTTAAATCCATTTCCTAATCCGTTCACCACTAATTATTCTAAGGTACAAGTTACTGACAGCATTAAGCCTTCTATTGTACTTACCCTGGCAAGCCCATGTTTCAATGTCTCTGGTTAATAGTAGTCTTAAAAATAGAGACACCTACCAGAAGCAATGTAAGAGGGTAGCTGGAAAAAGGCGAATGTATGAGTTGGGCAGAATTTGGGAAATTACAAAAACATTATCAGATTTTCCAGCCTATAAACGAAAGAAAAACTTTTTTGACTCCACCTACCTGGAGAAATGAGTGCCCATATAACAGCGTGAGGGATACGAATGTATGATGATTTTAAAAGACGTCTCTGTTGTTGTGTGATTTTAAAAGATAGAAGCGCATAACTTATCAATGAAATGAATGGAGGAATATGAAAGTATGCTATACAAATGAATACAATGACAACCACCGTTCTCACAAATATTCACCTACATTGTATGATTAGGAAAAATGTTTTAATGTTTAAAGAGAAAGATTTTGCTGATTGAGGGGAAAAATTTGGGTTGATTGGCTAATTCTTTTAAAAAACCAAAGATAGGAAATCGCCGGCGAAAATCAGACGATGTGATACACCCTCGACAAAGAAACTTAACGTCAGAGTAACCTCACGAATTAGATTAAATACCCTGGGGTAATAAATTAAAGGCAGTGATATTGCGAGGGGGGCGCACGACAGAAAGACTGATCGAATGAGCTATATCGTCAACGGTGGCTAATCTTCTTTCCTGAACACCTAAATATTTGAAAAATTCCATAAATTGAAAGCTTCCCCGAAGATAGGAGAAGCGTGCCACCTCGAAGTGTGTAACTGATGATGGTTTAACACCCAAAACCGGTCATTAAATTTGTTGAATACTATATCCATTGAATTAAGATACGTGTTTATTAAATTTTGGTAATAATTAGTGAGTTTAGATCATCTTATAATGACCCAATTAACTTTCGCCCCCACAATTAGTGGGGTTTTGTGTTCCCGTTCACGTATTTACGTACAAAAAATGCGTACGATGGAGCATTTAGACTTTAAAATAATGTTTCAATTCCAGTGTCATATATCCCAAAATTATTACCATTATTCATCCCTTCAGTTAGCATAAATTACTTCATAGTCAATATTTGGTGGAAAATGTAACTGCTCTGCGTTGAAAAATGACTCGGAATAGCCTAGAAAATTTCCAGTGATAATTTTATCTTTAATTTTAGACGGAAGTCTTGATTAATTTGTAGGTCCAGAGGCTTGATATTATCCAATTCATATCCAGAGAAGATAGCTACAAGTTGCATTTTTGGGCGTTTCACTGCGTTGTTGTTCTTTGACCACAACAGTTTGGCCTGCGTTCCTGCAGGCATCTTCAGGTCGATGTGCTGATACCGGTTAGTGGACGGTTGTATATAGACCCGTTGTTCGCTCCTGATTGGCTGATGACTTTTCCCTTGTTGACACTATTTTTTTCCCGTCATTGTGATTTGTCCCTTTTTTGTAATGTCACAGTATTTTCCATGAGCTGTGGAGGTGACACCCGTCCTCCCGGTTGAAATTCTTCCGGTGTGTAGAATCCAGAAAAGGTTATATTGACGTTTCATCAACTATTGGAATAAGTTACTCGTAAAAAAATTTTCCGAAATACATTATGCAAGCAGAACATATTTCTGCTAGACACTCAAGCTATCTCTTGTAAGTTAACTTATCACTCGCTTTAACCATTTTAAAATTTATCTTCTTAAGAACTACGGTCCATAACTTACATTAGTGGTTTAATTGAGCAAGTGGTTTAAGTATCTGGTCTTTTTTAAATTGTGTATTACATACACCACATGATAGAGGAATGGTCAGAGTTAGAAAAATTGCAAAATGAAAGAAATATCACTAACTGCGGAGTGTGAATGGATTTTTTTTTTAAATAGACATTTTTGGCAACTCAAGTTACTCCTGGGCATTATTGGGTTGAGCGGAAACCGCGCACACAATAAGCAAACGAGCGGTTACTTCATCTCTTGCCGATGCATACGGTGGGGTAAGGGATAAAGCGATGAGATTGAGTAATAGGAAAAGGAAAAATGAGTGCTTGTTTCTATTCATGCCCGCCTCTCATCTCGAATTGCTCCCCCAGGGGAGAGTGGGTACGTACACGCGCCTTCAGCCAGGGAGATCCTACTCCTTGCGTGTATAATACTCTCCCCTTTGTCACATTGGGTTGGAAGCATAGTGCGGCGAGAATGACGGGTTGGAAGCCTGTTGAGTAAACCATGTATGCCGTGCGCAGTGATTCGTGCCCCAGGCCTCGGGCCGGGACTTAGCCTGGGAGGGATTACCGTATCTCGTGCAGTGTGCTTCTATACTGAGCTGCTCAAGAAGGAGGAATAGAGGTAGGCTGGAGTTGCAGGGTTTACTAGGCATCTGACAGTCCTCGGTCACTAAAGATGGGAAAAACGTACTTGAACAACGTAGTGCGGTGGTATACCATCCTGGTAAATATTAACCTGCTAATAGCAATAATGCAAGCACCAAAGAGTGAGAATTTAGGGCCTACTTAAACATAAAACTACTTATACATAAAAAAAGTATCTTCAGCGAAAATAATCGTATATTTTTATAGTTGCACAAATATTGGAGGCATGTAAACGATTACTATAGGTAACATATGATATTCCTCAGATACACCTTCTTGATTACTTAGCTTCTAGCATTAAGTACTTTGTTAATATCACCCGAGTTGCGTTCAATGATTTCCGACTCAACTAAATGGAAGCGATGGACACTAATGAAAATAGAAAAATACCTGGTAATAAGACCAGTCTAACGTAAATAGTTGTACCAAAATAAAACTTGGAGGAATAAAACAAAGTTTTATTTTCATTATTGCCGGAGTTATGCGTAATTACAATCATTAATCCTGCTTCAAAATCTTAAAGTAGTACGTTTTCCAACTGGCAAAGATGCCATCCATATCGTCTTATTCACTTCAATAGAACTACAATCTTTACTTGGTGGAAGGGCTTGCATCTTCTTTGACCTCTAGATGTCAAATGACAGAAGCAATAACGATTACTACAGGTAGGGCCTGCCATACCAGATTGGTCAAAGGATAGGAGCGAGGTAAAATGTAGTCTCTTGATGGTTTCACGCAGAAAACACTGTAGGAAAGCGGGCTTAGGAGCCCCTCCCAAAAAATAAATACTAAAAATATGAATTTCATTCAATGATAAATGAATCTTGACATCTACGGGACGTCACCCATTGGGGCGGGTGTCGTGCCCGGCAGCGAGGGCGGTAAGACTTCTGAGATTATCATCACACCCAATCCTTGAGCAGCTGCGGTATTGAAGCCAGAAAATATTAAACAGGAAATAAGGAAAGGGATTGGGGTGTTACATAACTTTTGCAGACCTCTCACTTATAGCATGGTGTTTGCTTGCATATAGTGATAGTTGAATGCTTTTTCTCCTCGCTAGTTTGTATTTTAGCTCTTATTAGTGATCATTTCGGTCGCGAAAATTTGTTAGAAAGTCTGTATGACTAAGTAAAAAAGTTATTTAACCATTTTAGCTGCGGAAGAATTTCGGAATTCATGCGCCTCGTATTTGCTGTTGTTATTGGAATAACGGATTGCTGTTTCAATTTTTATCCGCCTCTTTCCATTCTATCCGGCATTGTTGACTATTACACTGATAGTGGTCGCGATATGGAAACTTAACGTTAATAGTAATAACTGCAGTGCCGAGGGGATTTTTTCGTGGAGTATACAATAACATCTCTACTCGGATTCACGTTATCTGCATCGTCAGCCCACCTCAACGCCGATGTGCCGGTTGATGACCTACATTAGGTTTGCCAAGAATAAAAACCGGGGACTCCTCCGACTGCGTCCACTCTCGAGTGGTGGGAGCAGGTGATACCCTCGTTAAAATCCATCTCTTGACATGAAAATGTGGACGATGAGTTGTTACAGGTTGAAAAGTCTCGATTGGGATTTGGAACCGGTCCCACTGCTCTGAAGGACGGTGGCTTCCCAGCTTCCACACGCAAAGCAAATCTCGTTTCATTCTACTCGCCTCTACAGATAGATTTTCAACGGGAAGAGTACCGTGCTAGTGGGGTGCCTGAGAGAAGTTGGAAGGACTGGGGTAAGAACGGCAAAGAAGGTCGGGTATCATTGGAGTAAATATCTACATTCCACCCCGACAGCCATTTTAGAGAAAAATATCTCTACTTTGGGTGTGCTGTAAATAACCTAATACTCTACGAAACTCAATTTTTTATCAATTCCAGTCCTCATCATTTAACTGTACTTCTGTAGGATTAGTTGGGAGTCTGTCCACTGGAAGTATACTTTGGAGACTGTTATATGAGTGCGTTCTATGCACTACACTTGAGCTATGATTTGGTTTCTGCACAGTAAATGATAACTAATTGAATAACAAATTGACAGTATAACTAATTGAATGAAATGTGGTCTCAGATTTTTTTTGCATACTAGAATAATTGATAAAATGATCTCACAATGACCAACGATTACCAATCCAGCCCCATAAATGTTTAAACGGGGATGGCACTCATCGAGATGCAGCCCAACTCCCTAACCCAGGTCTTCGTGGAATTCGCATGTGTTTGTATACTCTCTTGCCAAAATTAGGAAACGTCCGTAGAATTGAAGCCGTCTCTCATCGCTCATTGTTTTCTTCTTTACCCGACGACCTCGCGGCAAGTTTTGGAGTTTTAAGCTTCAGTAGCAATCTCTCTGTATACACCGGTAGGATGAGGTAATGAGCTAGGGCTTCCATTTGTCCCGTTTTTCTGGGAGTTTCCTTTAAAAAGAAATTGAAGCCGAGTTTTTTCCTAGCAGAAGTCACATTTTTTCGTGGACTAAATTGTCATAAATATTTTTCTATATTTATTATTCTACTATTATCTATAATTTTTTAAATTTTTAAAAAATATTTTGCTATTGCAAGCTATGCTAGTCATTAATAATCCTTTTCAATGCACATTTGTTTAAAATTGGCGTTATTCAATGTGCAATGGAGCCTCTTTCAAGAGAACCCTGTAGCTCAAACCCAAGCCAACCGGAACTATCAAGAAACACTGCACATGATAAGAAATAAGGCTGTCCGCAATCGATGTGGGGAAAAGGTGCATAAGGTAGAATTTTGTATCAAGAAATAAATAAGTTGTTATGCATAGTTATAAATTCTGACGATGTAATTAAATTAGATTAAAAAAATAATAGTTCCGCGTATAATCACCAAATTAATCCTTGTATGGAGTATCCGAAAAAAAAAGAATTGTACCGAACCAAACGGTTTCGCCCACTTTATTTCGTTTATGCGAGATTATATCGGTTCTAAGGTTTTGTGCAGTGAATACCAGTGGAATATTATGCTTAATAGTGATAAAACTTGTCCCGTCTTTTTAAATTGCAACCAATTTTTTTGGCCAATGAGTTCTAAATGCCCCAGATTCTAGGGAAATACTCCTGGAACCCTGGCAAAAAAGGAGACACGTAAGGACATCGGTATTTTTCTCAGTACTTTTATTGTTCACTCCTCAGGGGGGTTATCTTTTGTGTATTTTTTTCAATGATGCAGCGTCTTGGCCCGAAGAGAGGGTCAAAGGAGGTATTCTTCTTCGGGGATGCTTTTAATGGAGGCCAAATATTTTTTCGGCGCAAAAAATTGCTTGGAAGCATTTCCTTCCAGGGCTATAAACGCAGTAAAGATACCTTACTCTTCCACGGCTTGAAGGTATTTTTCCAGCTACTTAAGACGCTATGTGAATCACAATTTTGGGTGGCTTTCTTCGCAGAAGTAACTATGCGTGAAGAATAATTCATTTGTCCAACTACGCTATGATGGACGCCTGCATCATTCAAAGCATGGCGCAAATGTACTTTTTTGTGCTAATTATGGCGCAGTTTCAATAAAAATAAAGTTTTCTCCTCACTATAGGTTTTTTTATTCGTTGTGGCTGATAAATTTGAAGATATAATTATCGTTTTTATATAACTGAGTTGTATTGATTCCCCATTTTCATTTCCGGAGGCCAGATGAATAAATATTTTGGGCTTCTTTCATCTCTGAGGTAATAAGTAATGGGGGTAGCTTTTTTCATGGAACTGTGATATGAGGATAACTGTCAATTTTTATGACTCTAAAGTAGTTTCCTAGCGAGGTACAATGGCATTATAATTGAAATTTAAGGTAGCGTTCATTACTTGGGTAACTGCGCATAAAAATGAAGTCGTGCACTAATAAAATGAAGCTTTCATGAAACAGCTCTCAGAAGATAACCGTTCTCTATTATGGTTCTGGAGTAGCTTCGTAGTCATCAACGACAACTTAGGAATAAAATATAGGGTGCCTTTATTTACAGGCTTTTTTATATGATGAAAAATAATTTTTCTAGCAACTACGCTACCTACCTATTTTTCTTGCAACTACACTACAAGGACACCGTACTCATCCATGGCACTGGTGTGCATCTCCAGTCTCTTCAGGTGCCTCGTGAATCCATCTTCTTTGCTCTTTTCCCTCTTACTATCTCGCCAAGAATTAAATACAGTTTCTCCAATTTCAAAGAAAAATATCTCACCCTTCCAAAGATACCGTATTATCAGTCCCTTACCGCACTATTTTCCGAAAGTATTTGTCAAAATATTTCAGCCATGTCTCATGGAAAATGGTACGTTAATGCACTTCAGGGAGATATTACTTTAAAAAATGAGGAATGGATTACGTTTAGATCTTGTCAAAAATTAGTGTCGAGTAGTTTGTATAATTTTTCGACAATTTAGATACATAAAACATATGCTCACCAACGTATTTTCTTCAGAATCACAAAAAAATCCAACGTTGTAAAAGAATAAAAAGAAAAGTGAACGTGAAAAAAAAGCCACGCTAAAAACTTGTATAGATGAATAATGGAGAATAAAACTTTGTTTTATTAGACTAATTTGTTTTCAGGTACTACTAGTTTTGACGCAGCGGCGTCATCTTCCGGTACAAATATTCAGGGCACGATCATGAAGAATATATACCATCTAGGGTAGGGTTTGGCTCACCCAGTCTCACTTTTGGCTCACAGTTGGCTCACGCCCCCTCCCCTTGTGGACTCACCCACCACGCCATTCATTAACACTATCCTTAGTGCTTTCCAACCCATTTCCCTCCTTCCTCCCACCTCCCCTTCTACTCCCCTCTTCCTCTCCTCTCCCCCACCCCTACCTTAGTTAGTATATACAGGGTGTCCCATAAATGTCACGCCACAGTGACACTGGAGCTAGGGCAGCCTAAGAGGAACCGAAACAGCCTAATATGACCTCAGTAAAAGTTGCACGGTTTTCGAGGTATTGCCAAATTAAAGCTTTTTTAAAAATTTCACTGTTTTTACATTTCTAGTCCCAGAATTCATTCGGATAATTTAACGTTCTCATTAGAGCCGCTCTTTTAATCTTCCAACTGTGACTCATGTGCCGACTTCTACCTGGAACAGAGGCCCGAGAGGGAGGGGGGTCATGGGGTCCGAACAAACAAAATAAACGCGAAAGCCGCTATACCTGTCTAACTTTATCGGTTTTCAAAAAATGGGATGGATAGAGTACTTTGTTTGTTAATTTGTGGCAGTAGCCCCATTAAAGAGCCAAACTGAGAGCTATTCAAGTGAATTCTGGGACTAGAAATGTAAAAAAAGTGGAATTTTTGAAAAAGCTTTAATTTGGCAATATCTCGAAAACCGTGCAACTTTTACTGAGGTCATATTAGGCTGGTTCAGTTCCTCTTAGGCTGCCCTAGCTCCAGTGTCACTGTGGCGTGACATTTATGGGACACCCTGTATTCTTCATGATTGTGCCCTAAATCTTTTTACCTCAAGATGACGCCACTGTTTTGAAACTAGTAGTACCTGAAAAAAAATTGGTGGTATAAAGCGAAGTTTTCTTTATCATTATTAATAATGAACTTCCACAACGTTGAGCCTGAAACCATTGAGATCACTTGTATAGATATTTTATTTGAGACCAATTGTATAGATATGGCGAGAACTTTACTCCGCCGGCCTCGGTGGCGGCGGGGTTAAGTCTTCGCCAGCTAAACTGAGGGGTTGCGGGTTCGAGTCCCACCTATGTGGGTTTTTCACCACCCAGAGCATGGATGTATGTCAAGTTCTGTTAGTCCGGTCCCTGGAAAACGTGATGACAGGCTTAGCAGCCTATCGTGATTCCAGGTACATACGGGCCAACAGAATCGTCCGGCAAACAAAACAAATGTGGTTTTATCGCTGATACATTGGTTTTTCTTACTTTTTGGGAATGCAGTCCTATTTTGCTCTTATGCGCTCTTAAATATTTCATTTTTATTGTGTAGTGTAAAACTCAAAGCCAAAGAAACGCAAACGCTCGCTTCCTCAACTGTTGTTTACAGAGTATGAATTCCCAAATTAGCCACCAAGTATCTCATCAACATCATAACTTCTAAAAACTATTATTGTTTCAATTTCTTTAAAGAAAAATTTGACATTCTATCCGTTCTTTCTTTCTTCTGCTGGTAGAACGCAGAATCGTCCGGCAAACAAATAAAAAAATTTAATTGCTAAGAATTTCAGCCGCGTAGAAGTAAAGTATTACGCCATTATTATTGCAACATATACTTATTGCTTCATAAATCTGTTGAAATGAAAACGTAAAATTCAAATACATCCTCCATTATTATGACTAGGGAGTAGCGTCAAAATAATTGTTCTGAAACACTTAATATGCAAAACCCCCTTCCCGCCCCCCGCCGCCGCCAGACAGCCTTGAACAGGATCGGACTTGTTCGCTAGCCGGACGAGGTCGACGTGCGAGCGTCTGACGCAACCCAAGAGCAAGATTAGCTCATGGTTGGGGAGGATATAAAAGAACCAGCGAGCGAAACTTTTAGTCATATATGCAGTTACTGCAGTATGGGACAGGTTATGTCTCCTATTATAACCAGACCTCTGATCCATGAAGGGAGGGATCAAGAGTTACACGAGTCAGTCTTTGTCATATTGCTTTTGGAAGACATGGATGAAGCCTACTAGAATGGAGTCATCGAATACCGACGTGGATAGAAAAATTAGCCACGCCCCCGAGATTTCTCTGCGAATCATTGTGGAGGATGAGGTGATTGAGCCAACGGTTGAACCATTATAAAGAGAATCACGACGATGATTGTACATCAGACCTCACCGATCCAGCGTGGTGTAAGGATGCGGGACATACTACTATCTACAAGTGCAGAGCTGGGTGGTGCGCATCAGCTTCGCGTTAGCAAAGTTAAGGGGAGCGTGAGCAATGTGTACGAAGTGTGTCTTCCCTCACCGCTGCTGGAGAACAATGACCAAAACGATCTTATTCTTCATATGAAGCTTGACGATAGATACTATGTTGAAGTGAAACATATGGATAAGATGATTGCTCTCGTGGGGCGGAGTATTAACTTTTCTGGCTTTCGGAATCCAGTTACTAAAGTTATTGAGCGGTTCAACGTGTCCACAGTGAAACAGTTGAAACTCACGGGTGAAATGTTGGAGAAAGCAATGAATCAAGAAACATCTATCGTGTGCAATGTGTACAAGATACATCATGATAACACCATAGCGTGTGATGGTGCTTTCACGCTTTATTTACCAAAAGGATCAGAAATTGTGGAACGTGATGGTGGTGGTGGTGCCCATGCATCAAAAGTAAGACCCTTAGGATTGACCTGTGACGAACCAGATTGTGTGCGCCCAGTGACATTTACTACGGGACAAAAGTCAAGAATCAACTATGGACAAACTGACGAGGAAAAAGGAGAGTTTATAAAATCCTACACTTTTGTACTCAATGTTGTACCTAATGATATTACTTTGTTTTAATAAAAAAGAATTATACCTAACTATGCTCTTTTTCATTTAATACCTTACCACTAATGCAAAGGGTATCATAGAAATAAAAGAGGAAAAATATGGGTTTACAAAAAAATATTTATTTTTTTTTTGCAATAAATACATCAACCACACATGGAGGTGTTGGTTATATTGTTTACAAAATACATCGTCTCATAGTTCAATTCACCATCTCCACTAATATTATATTGTTCTTGCAATAAACGCACTGCACTTCTGATCGCATATAATTGCATCTCCATACTCGTACCACTTTTGTTCAAGTATCCATTCTCAAGTAAATAACTCTCAATACAATTATATCCATTTAATTGAACGACATGATAAATGAAGGAAGAAAACATGGTAATGTTACATAACAGAAAAAGACTACTAACAAAACAATCTAAACCACCCATTACAAAAAAGTTTTTAACAAATTTTTGTTTGCATACACCAATTTGCCAACTTGTGACAGTTTTTTCTTGCACATTGCAAATTACCATCCATATGAGCTTCGATTAAACATCCCTCATTTGTAGTCAATTTCTTAAGCGAGGGACAACCATACAATTCTAGATTAGCCACGCAAATACCTCTGGGAAGGAGACTGGTTAAGAAAGATGCCTTTTGTGCACCTTTGGTGAACAGACGTGTAAATGTCTTTGTATAAGTATAAAGTATATTCTCCAATTCGAAATAATCTACCTCCCCCAAATATTCAATCAAACCGTGATAATTATCCACCAACCAAGTCGCCTCTTTTGCATGCAGCAATTTCTCCGGTGATTTAAAGAGCCACGTATTGCAGCATTTGTTTTGAACAGAGATAATAGCCAATTCCTTGACTATATAACTATTATTATCATTATCGGTAAACCCTTGAAATTCAATAATGGCACTCATCGCGATGTATGTCCAACTTACAAGGTTTTTACGCCCAATGCCAGGGGTTGAACACACATCAAAGACCTTTTGACTTGCAGAATTTTACTTCGTGCTAGAGGTCAAAAAGCCTTACACTCACACGCGCTGGAAAAATCAGAGCATAACCAAGTTATACTTTTTGATTACCAGGCAAATCATACGTTATGAGTACCATCTCCAATTCAAGTCTTTCCAAATCGAAATTAAACGTATTATTAGATAAATTAGTAGCGAGAAATTGTCTCACTTTATCGCGACTGTTCGTAAGTCTTCGAAGAAATAGATTTATCAGCTTGGAGAATTTTGTTAGAGCATACCATTCGTCACCGTTCAAGTTAAACGAGCTTATGTTCTTAATAACCAAATGTCTCTTCCCAAAATAATTTGCATAGGCTAAGCAGGATGAAGTTAATTGTTCTTTTTCACCTTTGTAGAAAAAAACACCCACAGTCTCTTCTGAATTTAGAATATTAGTCCAACCGGCTTGCGAAACAATTACACTCTTTTTGTTTACTTGGTTAAATTGCACTACCGGCTCAAAGTCTCTGCCAGGATCGTAACCAACACACACACTCTTCGACTTTGTACCATTTAAATAATACACTGTTTGAAGTAGCAGATTGTTCGAGAATAGAGATGCAGCGGGACTGGGATGATGTGCAGCTGGTCTCTTCCTCTTGACGGGGGGAGACTGCAGGACCACTTCCTCCGACGGCGACACCATAGCAACTGACAAGCGTTGCGCTCGCAGGTTGCTTAAGAGGAAGAGGATGATGGGGGAGGAGGAGCGGGGGAACAAGCGTCATCACCGGATGGGCATGGGTCAACTTCAGCCTTGAGACGGTTATACTGGAACCATTGAGCGAGGGAATGTGCGTCTCTCAGTGCGCAAGTGCTACTGCGCAATTTGTGACATGGATTGAGGCAGGAAAATGCAATAAAGCTACATTTTTCGGGTGGGGGGCAATGAAGTTCCTTCTTCAAAGAGATGAAAGTACGCTGCGTGAGATTGGAGAGAAAGTCACACTCTTTCTCACTGAATGCAAAGAGAGCGGTCGCTCCTTCAATGATGGCCTCCAAAGTGGGACGGAGCTCAGCGTAAGAGAGGAATCCACTGTGGAAGGAAGTCTCATCACAGTTCAGAGGGTCTTGAAACCGAAGCTTCTTTCCCCCAGCAACAAGTTTGTCATGTTTTTTGAAAGAGCCCCAAAAAAGACGGTTGGAATCAACGTCGACGGCTGCAAGCTCCGTCACGCCACCTTGGATTGATGAGGCTATGCCTCATGAAAATAGCAATCAACATAGACGGAATATAACTGAACAGCAGGGCAGGGGGTTTGTTGAGGTAGAGTCAGCAATCAATTCTCGACTAAAAACGTTCTTTATATCTCCAGAGGACGAGGAAGGACAAGACGTAATTTTTTTTCTGAACGATGTTAAAACTAGATTGACTGAAAAACTTCGCAGTCAAGTGATTACAAATAATTCAATTAAATTCAATCTAGTCCTTATATGCAAATTTTGTAAGGGTGAGAACGAGGAGTTAGACACTTCGTTCAAAACAATGAACAAACGAGTTTTAATGCTTGACGATGTAGACGATAAAGTAAACGAGGCATTCTCTAAAATACTACAAGAAAAGTCCGAGTTTCAAGGGAAAGGCTCTGGGTGGTCTCTTTCTGAGATCATAGGATTAGAGTTAAGAATAAACAAATACGTACCGCTACGTGGATCGACATATATTAAACTTCCTATTAAAATTATGAATACTAAATCTGTAATCAATGTTAAAAATAGCGATCCATACTGTTTTAAATATTCAATTTGGTCAAAAAACATTACAGGTAATCCTCATCGAGTTTCAAAATATGATACTCAAACGTTTCGTACAGGATATAATTGGAACTGCATAGAATACCCAGTCGATTTAAAAGATATAGCAACATTTGAACGTGCAAATAATATTTCAATTAACGTTTTTGGTCTGACTGATAAGAACAGCGTGTATCCATTAAAAATAGTTAATCGAGAACTTGAAGACCATCGCGACTTGTTGTACGTAACAAACGAGACAACAGCTCATTATAGTTGGATTAAAAATTTCAATAGGTTAATTAGATCCCAAATCACACGAACTAATCGAATATTCATCTGCAAGCGCTGCCTTACTCATTATTATGATAATGCTAAATTAGAAGAACATAAGATATTGTGCAGGGGAACGGGTGAGCCTAGTAAAATCATAATGCCTAACGAGAATGATAAAATTTTGAAATTTACCAACCTGAATCACACTTTCCGTATACCTTACGTCATATATGCAGATTTTGAATGTTTACTAACTAATATCAGCACATGCGAGCCATCACCTCACAGTTCCTACACTAACGCATTTCAGAAACATGATCCTTTCAGTTTCTGCTACATGGTAGTCACTCCAAACGGATGTCAGAAACCGCAACTATATCGAGGCCCCAATGCTGTTAGAGTTTTTATTCAATGCATCAAGGATGAGGCCAAAAAAGTATTTGATACGTACAAAAATCCCATTCCGATGGAACGACTCAGCTTAGATAGTGTAACTGCATTTCAGGAGGCTAATGAATGTCACATATGTGGTGAAGAATTAAAAACAGATAAAGTGCGAGATCATGACCACTTAACTGGAAAATATAGAGGTCCTGCTCATTCATTTTGCAACTTACAGTATAAAATACCAAATTTTTTACCAGTGTTTATTCATAACTTGTCTTCCTATGATGGTCATTTTATAGTTAAAGAACTTGACTATGACGACAAGGAAATTTTTGTGATTCCTAATAGCGAAGAAAAATATATTTCTTTCACAAAGACGGTGGATAACAACTTTAAAATTCGTTTTGTTGATTCTTTTCGTTTTATGCCAGCTTCACTAGCCACACTTGCATCAAACTTGAATAATTTTAACTTTACGAATGAAGCATTTGGGAACATGTCAAATCTAGTCACAAGAAAAGGAGTCTATCCTTATGATTATACCAATTGTATAGAAAGGCTTAATGAACGCACACTTCCAGATAGGAAATATTTCTACAATATCCTAACGAATGAAGACATATCAGACATAGATTACGCGCACGCAAAAAACGTTTGGCATTCTTTTAAATGTCAAACATTAGGAGACTATAGTGATGTTTATTTGAAAAGTGATGTAACGCTTCTAGCTGACATTTTCGAAAACTTTAGAGACATTTGCTTTAACGCTTATACACTCGATCCTGCTTGGTATTTCACTACACCATCTTTAACTTTTGATAGCATGTTAAAACACACAAAAATTGAACTGGAACTAATAACTGACTATGATATGATTCTAATGATTGAGAAAGGGATTCGAGGTGGCATATCACAGTGCTGTAAACGTTATTGTGAAGCAAACAACCGATGCATGAGTAGTTATAATTCAGATAACGAGTCTAAATACTTGATGTATTACGATTCTAATAACTTGTATGGATGGGCTCTCTCAAGACCGTTACCTTACGCTAAATTTAGATGGTTGAATCAAAACGAAATAGATAATTTTGAGGTTCAAAAAGTAGCCGATAATAGCGACATTGGGTACATTGTTGAGGTTGATTTAGCGTATCCGGAAAGCCTCCATGATACACACAGCGATTTACCACTCTGTTCAGAAAAC
This sequence comes from Ceriagrion tenellum, assembly GCA_963169105.1. Lineage (NCBI taxonomy): Eukaryota > Metazoa > Arthropoda > Insecta > Odonata > Coenagrionidae > Ceriagrion > Ceriagrion tenellum. Next base: position 91,865,463 of record OY720639.1, on the reverse strand, counting down.
AAAATTCCATCGGGTGGAAAGCATAATAAGTTACTAACGACACTCGAAAACAAAACTAAATATGTAATTCACTATGTTAATTTAAAACAAGCCATTTCTCTCGGACTTACACTCACAAAGATCCATAGAGCCATTCAATTCAGTCAGTCACCTTGGTTAAAGTCATACATAGATCTAAATACTATTCAAAGACAATTAGCAACAAATGATTTTCAAAGAGACTTTTATAAGCTAATGAACAATGCTGTGTTTGGCAAAGTAATGGAGAATGTTAGAAAGAGAATGCGCTTAGAATTAGTATCGAGCGAAAAAAAATTGCAAAAACTAATCAACAAATCTGAATTTCTTGATAGAACGATCTTTACCGAGACTTTGGCGGCTGTTCACATGCGAAAGACAACCATAAAAATGAATAAACCAATATACATTGGATTTTGTGTATTAGACCTCAGCAAGACCCTAATGTACAATTTCCACTATCTAACAATGCTAGCAAAGTATGGAAGAAACATTTCATTAGCATACACTGATACTGATAGCCTCATATATGAAATTAAAACGAACGATATCGATAGAGACATGCTTGAAAATCTGAACGAGTTTGACACATCTAACTATCCCAAAGATCACCCGTGTTATTCGGAGATAAACAAAAAAGTAATTGGTAAATTCAAAGACGAGTGTGATGGAAAGGTTATGACAAATTTTGTAGGTTTGAGAAGTAAACTGTATTCTTACAAGGTTCTTGAATCTATAGAAAAAAAGAAAGCGAAAGGGATAACCCGAGCAGTGATAGGAAAAGGTTTGAAATTTGACGATTACGTAAGATGTCTTAGAGAAAATTCAACAGAATTTCGAAAAATGAACGTTATTCGAAGCAGAAAGCATGAATTATATACGGTTCAAATGAACAAGGTAACACTTAACGCATTCGATGACAAAAGATACATTTGTGAGGATGGTATAAACACGTTAGCTTGGGGTCATTATAAAATTCCGCGAAAGAGGACACACGCTGAGGCATTCGATGATGATGATGATACTTGAGAAACTTTAAATATTCTATTTCAAATTGAAATCTCCAGTCTCAACCATGACGTTAGTCTGGAAACATCCGTTTACCTGCATCTGCGCAGGTCCATCAGGATGTGGAAAGACGACCTTTGTTACGAAATTCATTGAAAATTTACATAGAATGATAGATCGAAAAATAGATGAGATAGTATGGTGTTGCAGCCCAGGAAGCGAGCCAGATATAGAACACGAACTACTGAGCATACACTATGAAATACCGCCTTTTGAGAAATTTGGAGGTGCTCCAATCTTGTGCGTTATCGATGATTTGATGAGTGAAGGGGCTTATAGTAAAGACGTGTGCAAACTCTTTACGAGAGGGAGTCATCATTTTAACATATCCGTGTTTCTAATTACGCAGAATATTTTCTACCAAAGCGCACAATCGAGGAACATTTCGCTGAATGCAAAGTATATAGTATCGTTTAAAAATCCGCGAGATCAATTACAATTTGGTCATTTGGCACGACAGGTGTATCCGAAAAATTCGCAGGATTTGGAAAGGGTATATAAGGAATCGACGGAAAATCCATTCGGTTATTTGGTTCTAGACCTCGGGCAGAACACTGATGATAGATTTCGTTTTCGGACGAGCATATTCCCCTACGACTACGACGACGAAGTCATCGTAACCGTAGTCTATATGCCGGTGGATGATGAAAAGATTGAAGTCTAATAAGCATTTGCTCCACGCGTTAAAATCTGCAAAACCGAAACTGCGCTCTGCGATACTGAAATCTTCAGACAACGAATTAATTAAAACAATCTGCGACTGCTGTTTGAATACCATAAACGGGAATCATAAGATAGATAATAGGTTAAAACGAAAACTAACCAAACATCGTAATACGTTGAGAAAGTTAGCAACGCGGGGAACGAGTGTTAAGAGAAAACGCGTGCTTCTCGTACAGAAAGGTGGTTTCCTACCAATGTTACTCGGATCAATTTTAAGCGGTGTCATAGGCAGCCTATTAGGAAAATGAGTTTGCGTAAGATGCTCGTAGTAAGCCCAGAAGTCTTCGAGCGAGGACATATGAAGGCAAGGTTGAGCGCATTAGATAAGGAAATGAAAGGAGTGTTGGCCAAGAAAGGACTCAAGGACGTAGACAAGTGGCATTCATACAAAAGAATACTCGATAAATATATGAGCACGCTTTCCGACATCAACTCTCCCATACACGTTCCGATAGTAAAACCTTGGGCTCAGAACATTCCTCATACAAGGTCGGTTGAGAGTGAGGACGAGAGGATTCATGCATTGAAAAAATCATTAGCTGAAGTGAAAAAAGTAAACGCTGATTTAGATTCGACATGGGGACGCATAAACGAAAGACTAGGAGCAATGGAAAGTCTGTCACGAACACCCGGCGTAAAAAAGACGCGAAAAAGAAAGCGGACGGCGGAAGGAAAAACATCACCAAAGTTACCACCTCCCAGGGTATTACCGAGAAGAAGTGGGCGCAAAATAAAAAAGAAATCTTTCGGACCAGAGTGGGAGACGATGTAATCGATAGAGTGTACAACGACCCTGCTCATCCCGCGAGTTTTTCCACACTCGATAAATTACACAAAGCGACTAGGATTCCGAGAAACACATTACGCGAGTGGTTAGATTCTCAGGAGACGTATACTCTACATAGACAGGTGAGGAAAAGATTTCCTCGAAACCGCTACGATGTGACCTACATTGACGAGTGCTGGCAATGTGATTTGAATGATTTGCGAGGTTTGAAGAAGTTCAACAGAGGGTATTGTTACATTTTGACTGTGATAGACTTATTTTCTAGGTACGCATGGGTGAGAGCTATACGAAGTAAACGAGCAGATGAAATAGTCAACGCTTTTAAGGATATATTTCGCGAGAGAAAGCCGTTGAAAATTCAGAGCGATAAGGGAAGTGAATTTGTCAATGCTAAATTTAAAGATTTTCTCTCGCGTTGTGGAGTGAAATTTTACACTACAAATAATCCAGACATAAAAGCAAGCCTCGTGGAACGATTCAATCGCACTCTAAAAACTAAAATGTACAGTGGCGGAAAAAATTAACGCAAAACTCATTGGCGTCTGAATGCGGCGTACACGGAAACTAATTGAAATCGCTTTTCCTTCGACAACTTGACAACAATGAGACAGCATATGGAAACCGGGAATATTCAAACTCTCTATGAATGGATATCGATTTTACGCGTCATGTAAATAGTCATACTAATAAGGTTTACGTTCGCGACATCGTCTAGGAGTTATAAACGTGATGAGCTTGCTTCGACCCGCACTCAGTCGAGGTTCCGAAGTCGTAGTTGATTATGTAGAGATGCTTACCATATTATTTTTAGAGCTTTGGACCGTTGAAAAAAATTTTCTTGATTGAAACTTAAGAAATATTACGATGAAAGCATTATTCGTTGGGACATAAAATTTTTTTATTCTCCAGATCAAATTCACTCACAATAAAACGTATTTCCGCGTGCAGGGAATAGCTGTTAATGCACATCGTTTTAATAGGCCTTAAACTACTTCCGAGAATAATGATGCATTACAATTAACATTTTGGCGTAATATCCTGAGAATTTCAAGTTAAAGTATAGGAAATCTGGTTGAATAGAATGGTTTCCATGTGGAGAAAAATTTTCTCTAAAAGTATTTCCAATACAGGTCGTCTCAAACACTTATATTTCTAAATTCCTCCTAACGTAATATTATTTACTTTCTGAAAACTACTTTCAAAAATCCAGAACATTTTATTTGATCCAGTTTTTACAAGAAACATTAGAATTCCCTATTTTCGTTTTGTAGTAAGAACCACTGGACGCGGATTCCTCATGATCGATGAAGTAGCCTAGAGGGAGAGCGTTCGTCTGCGGCCAAGAATGCCTGGGGTTCAAATCCTGGCGTGGCCTCTTTTAGTGCCTTTATAATTAACCTACGCGATGTGACTTTATTGCAGCCAAAACTTCGCAGGAATCTGCGGAAGGCCCAGGAAATGGACATTGACCTCAACCATGAGTGTGTGAGTTTTACACATATTCGAGCTTTGTAAAAGAATCAGAGCGGTCTCCTTGGTCGTCGAATGAGATGTTTACTTCCCATTCTCGGGTACTCGGCCCCACTTGATTTCTACGTCCTGTCTGTCGTATGATGCTCATATCCACTTATTCGCCAATTCACCACTCAATGAAAAGCTATTCATGAAGGAGGTAATAGACCGGATCTTTGATTGTGTCAGTTACTCGATTTAGTGAACTTACCTGATGCTACATTCACCTTTAAATTACTTTGAAATGATTTAGTAAAGAGAGAAATTATTTTTATTAGGAATTAGAGTTTGGTTCTATCTGCCAAACTTGTTAATACCGATTACTTATCTGAAAGAGAGACCAAACAAGGGTGGAATTTTCTTCAAAATATCTTTAAAACGGTATTTGAAGCTTTCCCAGTATTGTTTTCTAGGTTTGCTATGAGCAATACATTAACCGTGTAGTTCAACAGTTCAACTTATAGGATGGAGGATAATACTTAAAGGATAAGGTAAATTAATGAATCACTTAAATACCTTTTGACATATTCACAGTGAAAATTTTTGGCTAAAATTATGCAGTTAAATTTTATGAGGAGTATTTTTATACCCATGCGTAAGTAATACTCCGACAAAAATGCATCGCGTATGTGAAAGTGATAAAATACTAAAAATCATCTTTTTCATGTAGCGACTAAGCAGTGATTAGATATTTTCCCTATGGTCATTTGTATACTCCTCATAAATCCGCAGAGTAGTCAATGGAGTGCAAATTAGGAATGTGCACCATCAAAGATTATACGATTGCTACGTTCCTTAAGAATCTATTCCTCTTCAAATGTGTCGTAATATTATTATTTCAATAGAAGTTAAAGTTGTGAGTGCTCCCACATGAAGATATTAACAGACTTTTTACAGAATCATAAATTTCATCTTTTAGTGGAAATGTATTTTAACGGATGTTGAAAAGGGACACTATAATGCTTTATTTAGAACGAGTGTAAAAGGTTGAAATGTATGCGTAATTCTCTCAATTTGAGTTGTGTGTGCACATGATCACAGCAATTGATCATCGAGAAATATGCTGGTATTTACATAAAGAATGTGGATGTTAATTAGCCTTATAATCAATCCATCCCCCTCCATTCTCGATTTCCTGACAGTCTGTGACATGGAGTTGTCCACATTTTGGTATCATCTTACTGGGTTCATTTCCCATTCTTCCTCCACGATTTTCCTCATCGCATCTTAATTTGGGGTTGTTTCGTTTGAGGGGGTCGAAAAACGTTTGTTTCTCGCATTTTTCTCATAATGAACTCTGCGCTCCGAACAGCCCGCTCCATCTATGTTACATGATTTGTTTTGAACTATCTCCTAGATTTTTGACATTTGTGAACTCGTAAGTATTCCTAGTTGCGGGCGAAAAATGAATATTGATATACATTTGATTAAACATAGCTCTTATTATAGCGGATATGAATTTGATGAATTTCGTTTGATAGTAGTAACAAATAGGTTTTTTTACTTTTAAACACCAAATAAAAGATCAGTGGGTGAAAGTTAAAGGCGCAACACCTCTTCGGGTAATTTTTCGACGGATGTTTTTGTCTTTTACAAACCTACTATCCGATTCCTCCGCCTGGGAGAAAAATGAGGCATACTTAAAGGCTAATAAGATCTTTCTTTCCTCCAAGAATTTTGGGAGAGGCCGCTAAAACTTTGAACAATATCTCGGCTTGCGCTGTCCGCTCTGCTTGTTCGTCTATCGTTGCTCGTCTCAATGAAGTAGTCATCAGTAAACCTTGGACAAGTTCCGGGTGGTGATGGTCAGGGTGGTTTGTTGTTGTGAATAACGCATAGGTTTCAAATACTCGCTGCACCAGAAAGAAAAGGCTCGTCGCGCTTCAAAAAAATCGGAAGCCCCCGTCGAATACTTTTAAGGGCGTAAGAGAAGTCAAATACCACTTCTTTCCTGTGAGTTAAACGCCTGGCGTCCGAAACATTATCTATAGCAGAAAAGGTATCGCCCGCAACACAAGGGGAAAGTAAGCTCTTATTAAAGGCATACTATTTCCCAAATCAGTATAATGCGCCCTTCATACATTCCGATTTTGAATGGAGTAGTATTGGTGAAGCTTTGTATCGACACGGGGAAACATCTAGGGATCCTCAAGAGTCCTCCAAGATTGCTCTTTGCTTTAACTCAGATTTAAGGTAGCTGGCCTCCAAACCCATGCATGATGGGAACTAATGGCGTTTGATTGGAATGGTCTGGGCTGATGAGGTGAAATTCTAGAACTACTACTTTCTGTTTGTATTACCGAGAGAGTAGTATGCTTTTTCCTATCCTTTAGTTATTTTAAACGTTCGTAGACAATACCACCACTCATTTTAAAAGTAACTTAGTTCACAGTAACGCATATGGACGCAAAAAAATTCACCGAAAGGATACGAAACATCATCTTAAAGTCGCCTTGACATAAGAAAGCTCAGTAGTTGTTACTGGGTTGCAAACCTGAATCGCAATCATGTTTCTTCATAATAACTTTGTTCGAGTTCGCTCATAATCTCGAAAACGTGATCATCATCAAGAAAGATCGGGTGCTACGCGGCTTGCCTTTTGGATGACAACAATTACCATAAGAAGAAAAGAACCGTGATCCCACCCCTGGTCAAGACATTTTTGAGTTTTTTATTCAATTTCTGGCCAAGTAAAATTATTTTTATTCGGCAAATTTTATCTCTTTTGCATTTAAATAATTTCATATTATCAGCCAGTCATTGCAGCTATAAATTACATTAATTCATATCGCCAATATGAGGAAGTTTATATAAAAACTCATTTGCATTCATTAAAAATCGAACACGGACCACTCTTTAGCTATCCAAATACATCTGACAGCTACAACATTAACGTTACCTATTAATTTATTTCATTAATGATATTCTACTCCAAACTGAAGTCTTTCAAAATGTTTTTTGTTAATTTCATATGTGCGACGAATTTATAGCTAAGCATATAAGATATTATGCAATCATCCAAATGTTATCCATAACTACACCTAATTTGGGTAAACTTTTCTGAATGTTTATTCGTATATCCTGCATTTACTAGATAAAGCTTAACAGTGGACAGCTCGTCATCAAGCTTCCTGTGTTAAGATGAAAGAAATAATGTGAAAATATGCCTAAATTATTCGGTATCGATGCGAGCAAATTTATTTTTATTTAGTAAAATTATATACATTTACGTATTTTTTCATAGTTTAATCCCATTCTGACGAACTAAGGACGGATTTATATTGGGACAAGAACGATTCATTAATAAATATCCGTTTTGAATTTAATAAATATCCGTTAAAGGAACTTCGTCAGTCTACAAATGGAAAATCGTGAAAAATTACATCACGTAGGCTATACTTATTTCAATTAAATCTTTTTTGTATCGACATTTGGTGCGGATAAATCTCAATTTATATCATTTCGGTGAAACAGATGCAGTACGCGTCATTCAAAAAGATCCACGGAAAGTCGACCACAATAAATATCCCTTGGTGGTAGAAGATGAAGATTTTAGCATATAGTATACTGAATTGGGTGGGATAGTGAATATTTTTTTATAATCAGTCTTTCTGTATAAATAATATCATTCGACGTAAGAACCATGCTGAAACAAACACAGCGATGCACCGCGACTGAATGTGCGAATAATATGAGACGAAAGCTCAAAAATAAGGCGACTGATGACTAAGTTCTAGGCTCCGGCAAATGTGAGTTCCGTTGCGGATTTCAAATATTTGCGGTAGACGATGTTTTCCTCAGTGTTGCCAGTCTTTGGAGTGTGTACTGCTCCTAGAAGTTCCCAAAAATTCCGCATTCTGGCGCGCGAAAAATTTTGCGTTAATTTCTTCCGCCACTGTACAAGTATTTTACAAAATACGTCACTTACAATTACATTGATGTGCTTCCAAAACTTGTGAGTAGTTATAACAATAGCGTTCATTCGAGTATAGGCATCGCACCCTCCAAGGTGAACGCAAAGAATGCGTTTGCGGTCGCTAGCCGGAGAAGAAATGTTGCGAAAAAGTATTCAAAATTTAAAATCGGTGATCACGTGAGGATTAGCAAAGAACGGCTTCCGTTCGCTAAAGGTTACACTGCTAATTACACCAGAGAAATATTTAGAGTGGTAGGCATAGATAGTACTAGAGAAATACCAACTTATAAGTTGCAGGATATGAATGGGGGGAATATAAGCGGAAGTTTTTACGCGCAAGAGTTAGTTAAGGTGAACGTATCCGCAGAGACGGAATACAGGATCGAGAAGATTTTGAGGCGTAGAGGACGCGCTTCTAATCTCGAATATTTCGTAAAGTGGGAAGGATACCCGAAATCATTTAACTCTTGGGTTGCGGCTTCTTCCGTGCGTAAATTATGAACGAGTTTTACTTGACGTTACCAAGCGATAGCTCTCGCGAATTCTTTCCTCAAAACACAATAGCTCATTACCGAACTAAACTGAGTCATCGTATCGATATAGAGAATGATGAGTGGTATGTAGGCTTGGCGGAGATTTCGATTCCGTCAATCGATTTAGAAGATATAGCTCCGACTCATCCTCCAACCGATTTGATTGAATTAGAAGAGGGAGCTTCAACTCACAAAGATGAAGGTAGTGTAGTAGAAAAGATAGGTCCTGCTAATCCCCCAACCCATTTAATTGGAGGGGAAGAGGAAGCTTTAACTCGTAAAGATAACAGAACACGAACAGAGGAAGGGTTAGTTAGAGGAGAAGAAGGTGGACCCGGGGATGTTCGAGTCAAAATTGCGATAGAAAAAGGTCTTTTCTTCGAGATTCCGCAAGGAACGTACGGAAGCGTATGTTTTGCTTTTGCTTCGTCATTTACTGCTACCCCCCGCCGTATAAGGGATAAAATAGTAAACAATATCATGAGATCTGTAGATGAATTAGCAATACGAGATGGACAGGTAGGTGTATACGAACGACGTTTACCAGACTCAGTCATAATAAGTGCAAAGGATGTCACATATTCACTACCATCAGGAGTCTATGACTCATTCAGAGACTTAATTAAAATATCTTTAGAGGGTTTTTCTAGCGCAGGACAAAAAAAGATAAAAGAGGAATGGAGATTATTATCGTCTTTCCTGATTCGGATGACGGATGAAGTTGATGATGCAAACGTACAAAATATATTTAACAATGTTAAAGCAACTTTCTCAAAATCGAGTGGTAAACGAGGGAGGAGAAGTATAACTCCTGCTCCTAAAAACATTTACGTGTACACCGACATTATTAAGCCTCAGTTTGTGGGTGATTCCTTGAGTCGCTGTTTACGTATACTCAATACTAGAGTTGGAGGGTATCAGGTATTCAATCCGATTTTCTATTACCCCGTCGAAAAGAACAACATTGAAAGCGTTGAGATTTTAATGTCCGATAAACTCGGTGAGCCTATTCCATTTCATAGTGGGATACAATCTTCAATAATGGTGTTGCATTTTATAAAAAAGAAGTAATTTCGATTAGTTCGTCATTAAGCAACGAGATGGCTCCGGTAGCGGATCGTTATTATGCATACTATGCAAGACAGGTGGGAGGAGAGGTGGGACCAATATATCGAGCATCATATCGCGTGCAAAAAGGGAGGGGTATTGGGAGTTTTTTAGCCGGTCTATGGCGTTATGCTAAACCTTTATTGTTTAGCGGACTTAAGACTGTGGGGAAGGAGGTTGCAAGTGCGGGAGCAGCTGCCATCGGTGATCTTGGCACCAAACCGGTTAAGGAGATATTACGCAATAGATTAAACGAGGCAGGACAGAATTTGAAGCGTAAGGCTGAGGAAAAGTTGTTTAAAGGGGGGAGATTGAGGATACCAAAACGTCCTCGCTTGATTAAAATAAAACCACGAGGTGGAAAGAAAAAACAGCATTCAACGAGAGGGCGAAGAGCGAAGAAGGTCGCGTCGAGAGATATTTTTTCATAATGGCTGAGCATATGCTGAGTTCGTTGGATTTATTCCAACCTAATCCACCCATACAGACTAACATTCTATCTAAACGCTTGGTGCCTTACAAACCCATATCTTCGTTGGACAATCGATCAGTCATTGAATTTGCAATTAAAGATTCTGGTGACTCGTACAGAGATTTAAATAGTATATACCTCAAGCTCAAAGTAAAGATTTGCAAGACAAATTTTAATGATTTTACCGATGCAGATACTAATCAGCCAGGTATTGTCAACAATATTCTACACTCGCTATTCGAGCAATGTGACGTTTATTTCAATGGGACTCTTGTCACACCTTCCGAGGATAATTATCACTATAGAAGTTATTTGGAAAACGTTCTAAACTATGGATCTGATGCTAGTAGAACGCACTTGCGTAATGTTGGTTGGGAATTGGACACGGGGGCTGATGTTAACAAGACAGATAGCAACAATGCTGGGTACATGAAACGAAAATCGTGGTTCAAGAATAGTGCCGAGGTTGAATTGTATGGTAAATTACACGTGGACGTATTTAATCAAACACAACTGCTATTCAATGGTGTAGACATTAATATTAGATTAATGCTCTCGAAACCTGCTTTCTATCTAATGGGTGGGGATGGTGGGGTTTTGCGAATACTCGACGCAACGCTATACGTGCGGCATCATGATATTAATCCTTCGATATTAGTAGCGCATAGTAAAATGTTAGAACGAGACAAAGGTAAATATCATTACAAGCGAACAGAATTGAAAACGTTCACTGTACCCTCAGGCGGACGAACTTTAAGTATTGACAACGCAATCGTTGGACGAATACCAAACACTCTAATATTTGCAATGGTCGACAATGACTCGTACGCTGGTGATGTTGATAAGAATCCATTTGCACTCTCTCACTACTCACTCGAGAATTTTTCGCTCTTTGTGAACGGAGTTCAGATTCCTTCAGAGGGACTGGAATGCAAATTCAACAGCAAACAATATTGGGCACGAGCGTATGATACAATTTTCTCCGGTAGTGGAATAAAGCATCACGATAAGGGAAATCAAATCACTTACGATATGTTTGGACATGGTTATTTTATGTTAGTATTCGATCTCACACCGGACGATTCAGGTAACGAGGACTATATAAGTTTAAGGGATACAGGTGTGGTGAGAATAGAGGCGAGATTTGAAAACGAATTGGCTAATACCGTAACGTGCTTGGTCTTTGCTGAATATGATGCTACACTAGAAATTGATAAAAACAGGAAGATTATCACAAATTTTTAGTCATGGATAACGTTCAAATCGATAAAGTATTACGTAATAGGTTGGGTGAATCATTTCGTGGAGTATATCCTTCCGATAAGTTACCACACTCACCAAAAAATGGCATTTTCATAGTTAATTTAGATCCGGCTACTTTTCCAGGTTCTCATTGGGTAGCTATTTTCATATATAATCAATTTGCAGAATACTTCGACTCGTACGGCTTAAGCCCCTTTGTTCCAAAAATTTTGGATTTTTTAAAGCCTTTCAACTGTGATTACAATCGCGTTCAAATACAAAGCTTTCATTCCGACATTTGTGGGGAATATTGTTGCTTGTATGCAGTTAGTAAATCTTTAGGTCACTCGCTACACAAATTCCTCATCAAATTCAATCACACAACCCCACACCTCAACGACTGCCGCACCCTGGAGCTGTTTCGACTCGCCTTTGGTGGGATGAGGAGTGATACGAGGTGTCATCCCCGAGCCCAGCGTTGCTGTTCCAGAATAAATACAGTGCATCGGGTGAGGAGGTGATTATTAGAGAAGAATCAGTTGCAGAATGCAGATCGTGGCATCCGTGAGTTTCAACCAAGGTGGCGTGACGGAGCTTGCAGCCGTCGACGTTGATTCCAACCGTCTTTTTTGGGGCTCTTTCAAAAAACATGACAAACTTGTTGCTGGGGGAAAGAAGCTTCGGTTTCAAGACCCTCTGAACTGTGATGAGACTTCCTTCCACAGTGGATTCCTCTCTTACGCTGAGCTCCGTCCCACTTTGGAGGCCATCATTGAAGGAGCGACCGCTCTCTTTGCATTCAGTGAGAAAGAGTGTGACTTTCTCTCCAATCTCACGCAGCGTACTTTCATCTCTTTGAAGAAGGAACTTCATTGCCCCCCACCCGAAAAATGTAGCTTTATTGCATTTTCCTGCCTCAATCCATGTCACAAATTGCGCAGTAGCACTTGCGCACTGAGAGACGCACATTCCCTCGCTCAATGGTTCCAGTATAACCGTCTCAAGGCTGAAGTTGACCCATGCCCATCCGGTGATGACGCTTGTTCCCCCGCTCCTCCTCCCCCATCATCCTCTTCCTCTTAAGCAACCTGCGAGCGCAACGCTTGTCAGTTGCTATGGTGTCGCCGTCGGAGGAAGTGGTCCTGCAGTCTCCCCCCGTCAAGAGGAAGAGACCAGCTGCACATCATCCCAGTCCCGCTGCATCTCTATTCTCGAACAATCTGCTACTTCAAACAGTGTATTATTTAAATGGTACAAAGTCGAAGAGTGTGTGTGTTGGTTACGATCCTGGCAGAGACTTTGAGCCGGTAGTGCAATTTAACCAAGTAAACAAAAAGAGTGTAATTGTTTCGCAAGCCGGTTGGACTAATATTCTAAATTCAGAAGAGACTGTGGGTGTTTTTTTCTACAAAGGTGAAAAAGAACAATTAACTTCATCCTGCTTAGCCTATGCAAATTATTTTGGGAAGAGACATTTGGTTATTAAGAACATAAGCTCGTTTAACTTGAACGGTGACGAATGGTATGCTCTAACAAAATTCTCCAAGCTGATAAATCTATTTCTTCGAAGACTTACGAACAGTCGCGATAAAGTGAGACAATTTCTCGCTACTAATTTATCTAATAATACGTTTAATTTCGATTTGGAAAGACTTGAATTGGAGATGGTACTCATAACGTATGATTTGCCTGGTAATCAAAAAGTATAACTTGGTTATGCTCTGATTTTTCCAGCGCGTGTGAGTGTAAGGCTTTTTGACCTCTAGCACGAAGTAAAATTCTGCAAGTCAAAAGGTCTTTGATGTGTGTTCAACCCCTGGCATTGGGCGTAAAAACCTTGTAAGTTGGACATACATCGCGATGAGTGCCATTATTGAATTTCAAGGGTTTACCGATAATGATAATAATAGTTACATAGTCAAGGAATTGGCTATTATCTCTGTTCAAAACAAATGCTGCAATACGTGGCTCTTTAAATCACCGGAGAAATTGCTGCATGCAAAAGAGGCGACTTGGTTGGTGGATAATTATCACGGTTTGATTGAATATTTGGGGGAGGTAGATTATTTCGAATTGGAGAATATACTTTATACTTATACAAAGACATTTACACGTCTGTTCACCAAAGGTGCACAAAAGGCATCTTTCTTAACCAGTCTCCTTCCCAGAGGTATTTGCGTGGCTAATCTAGAATTGTATGGTTGTCCCTCGCTTAAGAAATTGACTACAAATGAGGGATGTTTAATCGAAGCTCATATGGATGGTAATTTGCAATGTGCAAGAAAAAACTGTCACAAGTTGGCAAATTGGTGTATGCAAACAAAAATTTGTTAAAAACTTTTTTGTAATGGGTGGTTTAGATTGTTTTGTTAGTAGTCTTTTTCTGTTATGTAACATTACCATGTTTTCTTCCTTCATTTATCATGTCGTTCAATTAAATGGATATAATTGTATTGAGAGTTATTTACTTGAGAATGGATACTTGAACAAAAGTGGTACGAGTATGGAGATGCAATTATATGCGATCAGAAGTGCAGTGCGTTTATTGCAAGAACAATATAATATTAGTGGAGATGGTGAATTGAACTATGAGACGATGTATTTTGTAAACAATATAACCAACACCTCCATGTGTGGTTGATGTATTTATTGCAAAAAAAAAATAAATATTTTTTTGTAAACCCATATTTTTCCTCTTTTATTTCTATGATACCCTTTGCATTAGTGGTAAGGTATTAAATGAAAAAGAGCATAGTTAGGTATAATTCTTTTTTATTAAAACAAAGTAATATCATTAGGTACAACATTGAGTACAAAAGTGTAGGATTTTATAAACTCTCCTTTTTCCTCGTCAGTTTGTCCATAGTTGATTCTTGACTTTTGTCCCGTAGTAAATGTCACTGGGCGCACACAATCTGGTTCGTCACAGGTCAATCCTAAGGGTCTTACTTTTGATGCATGGGCACCACCACCACCATCACGTTCCACAATTTCTGATCCTTTTGGTAAATAAAGCGTGAAAGCACCATCACACGCTATGGTGTTATCATGATGTATCTTGTACACATTGCACACGATAGATGTTTCTTGATTCATTGCTTTCTCCAACATTTCACCCGTGAGTTTCAACTGTTTCACTGTGGACACGTTGAACCGCTCAATAACTTTAGTAACTGGATTCCGAAAGCCAGAAAAGTTAATACTCCGCCCCACGAGAGCAATCATCTTATCCATATGTTTCACTTCAACATAGTATCTATCGTCAAGCTTCATATGAAGAATAAGATCGTTTTGGTCATTGTTCTCCAGCAGCGGTGAGGGAAGACACACTTCGTACACATTGCTCACGCTCCCCTTAACTTTGCTAACGCGAAGCTGATGCGCACCACCCAGCTCTGCACTTGTAGATAGTAGTATGTCCCGCATCCTTACACCACGCTGGATCGGTGAGGTCTGATGTACAATCATCGTCGTGATTCTCTTTATAATGGTTCAACCGTTGGCTCAATCACCTCATCCTCCACAATGATTCGCAGAGAAATCTCGGGGGCGTGGCTAATTTTTCTATCCACGTCGGTATTCGATGACTCCATTCTAGTAGGCTTCATCCATGTCTTCCAAAAGCAATATGACAAAGACTGACTCGTGTAACTCTTGATCCCTCCCTTCATGGATCAGAGGTCTGGTTATAATAGGAGACATAACCTGTCCCATACTGCAGTAACTGCATATATGACTAAAAGTTTCGCTCGCTGGTTCTTTTATATCCTCCCCAACCATGAGCTAATCTTGCTCTTGGGTTGCGTCAGACGCTCGCACGTCGACCTCGTCCGGCTAGCGAACAAGTCCGATCCTGTTCAAGGCTGTCTGGCGGCGGCGGGGGGCGGGAAGGGGGTTTTGCATATTAAGTGTTTCAGAACAATTATTTTGACGCTACTCTAGGGAATATCTAGCTCAAACTACTTTCAGCGTGTTCTTAGAATATGCGCCCGTTTGGAAAGCGCATTTTCCTTTTAGGTCCCTGAGGGCACATGAGAAATTCACGGCCAGGAAAAGGGCAGGAGACAAATGGTCGGTCATCTGACGTGGGTCACTCAGTCCAGGATGCCGGGTCACGTGTCTGACGACCACCCCACACGTCGCGTGATTCCACAGCACTCCCTTTTTATTCCGGGAGTTCGTGCGCTGAGAAACCTGTTGGCCCTCCAAGATGGCTTCATCTACGTTATACCCTGTGAGAGACTTTCTGGGATTGCTTACTCATCATCTATTTTAGTTTATTTTTTAATCATTAAATGCATTGAAATTTGAAACTGGTCACCAATGTAATTTTAAACCTAAGGTTTTACATGTTAATGACAAAGGTTTTAAACTGTTTTTTTAGATAATTTTGAGATTAGTATGAGACAAGGTGTCCCTGATGTTGTGCTCTTAAATGACTGTTCTGTTTTTAAATATTCTCCGTCCACCTCTGTGTTACACCCACAGTCCCTTTCCTCACCTTGATGATTGCTTCCTCGCAATACCCTCACCCTCCCTCCCTATCCCCCTTCCCCCGTTCCGCTCCCCCTTTTTACTTAAACCCCCTCCCCCCCCTTTGAGAATTAGATATATATGTGGCGCACCTCCCAAAAACTTTGAGAATTGTACCCTTGAAAATGATGCGTTAGCCTTGAAACCGGTTGGGAAAAATAAATCGTTGTGGAGTATTACTAAGTGTTTTAAAGTCTCCCATGCAGTTCAGTACCTGATACGACCGAAATGTGATGCTGAAATTTTTGAGATTCCATTGCAAAATTAGTGAGCCTTGAACGTAAAACTTAAAGAGATTCCTCTATATACTGCTTTCTATTTCTGAAACCAGTCCCGTTAGACTATACTATCCTTAGGATACAACTAGAGGGATTTCCTGAAGATAGTTCAGGTGTGGTCAAACTACTCTGAACCATAAAAATTTATATTCCGTGGAATCATTAAGTTTTATTAGATACTATTTTAATTTTATTTGAATACATCTAAGATCAATGCATTTAACATGCATACATGCATGCCAATCACGCCGTTCTCTTCCGGGGTAGACACAGTCACAAAGTTTCACTCATAAATACATATATGTACACCTAACTCTGCTTCAATAATTTCCTTCATACTGACCTATCCTTGTAAACCTCTTTTGCCTCATTTACCCCCACATAATGCATTGCATTTAGCTTAGGGATCTTTGTGCTATTACGATCAGCTTTCAGTTATGTTGATTATCAGTGATATTCCTCTATGACGACTCTTGAAATATCATCGTCAAAAGCTTCTTCCTTTTTAACTGATACTCTCCTAAATGTTTAGCAGTTTTAGTGTTTTCCACGATCTCTGGAGATATAACAAAATTCCTGACGCGCTTTCAAAGCAAAAACTATGAGTCATAATAATCTCCTACATGTCCTTTTTCTATAGGCTGGAGCCATTAGTCTTCGAGATCTGTGAAAAAGTTTTGTCTCTCAACTGCTGTATGTACCTCCCCCCCCACCCGGTAGAATGCTACTCACTAGTGGCTCTCTTAAGTAAACATTTTCCTCAATCCACCCAATCCCTCATTACATTTACATTACATCCAAGGCATTCCGATTTTCTGTCCAATCCTACACAACAATCTGTCCAGAGGAATGAGCTTTAGGCATATTTGAGGTGGAAATTACTTAGCACACGTTAAAGGTCATTCTCTTTAGTTTAGTCACCAAATTTATGATATTTATGGTTACTCCTCCTATGGTAAATTTTCCGGGTGGGAATCCCAATAATCCTATTCCATTCATGATTTCCCCGCCCGCTTACCTCGAATTTTTATCACGATCTATCGATAGTATCCTTCCAGGATTTCATCCGCCAACTTTCCGAATCGTATATTCCTCGATTCTCGCTTAAGCCTTCACGTTAACTTCCTCCTCGTTCACGTCCTCCCGTGCATTTTTTTGGTTTGTTGCTCTTCCTATCACGTCACGTTCGACAATCGCTACATTGCCTTGGATCAGCCGTCTTCACGATTGGTTGAGTCTTTCTATTCGGCCACTTTATCCTTCGTTGGCTACTTTTTGTGGTCACTTACCTTCCGAGCACCTTCCCTCGGCTTGAAGACTCGTTTCCGCGCGTAATCTCATCATTCCTTCCATTGTTAGACCCACTAGTACTTTCCCCTCCTATCTCTTACGCCCTATACCTCGGACAAGTATACTTACCTTAAATCATTTTCTCATTTCATCGTAAAGCATTCATTTCAGAGGAAAAGCGGACTCCGTCTTTTACCTACGTACTAATTTTTAAAATTAATTACATAAATACCGCAGAAATTATTTCATGGTCGTTAAAACTATCCATTTTGAAGGAGTTTTGAACGTAAGACTTGAAGAAAATGAGTCAAGGTAATGACTTAAATAGATATTTTGTTTAATTACATAGAATTTCTGTTGTATAAACGAATATAATTACATAAGTTTTAGTGCTATAATTAATTCATCCTTCCCAAAGCAGCTGAAATTAAAACAATCAATTCGAATATGGTCTCCATTATGACTAGGGAACTATCTCGCTCAAACTGCCTTAATGATGAAGCCCCAAACATACACATAGGTACATATAAGCTACGCTGAGACTTTAGTCTCTGTTGCTCACCTTCATCTATCCCTATATACCATTTAACGCTATGATGTTACATATTTTCGATAAAATTGTTCTAATGTGTGAGAGTTATCATAATTGAGCGCTGTTTCTTTTTTTAATAAATCATATTTCATCATCCCAAAACCGTATTCATGAAATTTATTGGGATGCGCATCTTTTCCTGCAGTACATGAGAGAGCAACTCTTGTATGAGACTCTTGATGTTTTTACCAATTCTAACAGTCCTTGATTCATGACATAAAGATGTTTTAATACGGACCTCAATGAATCAGGTCTGGTTCAGGTTGAAGAGGTTAAAAACTCACCCTGCTCAATTTAATGATTGCATTTCAACTGCGTTCGAGATAAAACTGAAAATAATTTTCCAGCATTCCACTTGAATAGTTTTGCCAAGCATCATCATAGCACGTGCTGTTTTTACCTTGAGTTATCAATGGGATAAATTTTCTTAACTCAAGAAATGTTATAGCTGCTTATAATTCTTTTGAACGTGGTACCCATGATCGTATAAGTAAGATTTTAATGGAAGGTTTTACTAAAACTTCTCCGGACCTTGAAAAGACCAGTAAATTATAGCCCTGCGGAATCGTGTAAAATATTATGCAGAAAAATATGACGGAGCAAATGATTGTAATTGAAATAGCTGCGTCTTTTAGATTTTTTATTGGCTATTAAGGGATTTATTTTACGATGCAAAATGGCCATTTTGGGAGATATTGCATTCGATGTCACCTCGGATGAACGATTGCAAAAATATTATCAATAAATCCCAGACGCGATACACTGAAAAAAATCGAAACGAGCATTATTTCTATTCCCGAATAAATATGGACGCATTTGTCTAAATCCTGGTGATGAAAAATAATAATGATAATGCGGATAATAACGAATGTTACAATTGGTGCTGGTGTGCCGCACGGCTGGCTTTAAAGAAAATTGAAAAACGGAACCCGTTTTTCGGGCTTGAATCCGCGATTTATATGGCCAATCGAACGCGCGGATGGGCCAGGAAGTTTTTTAAAATTGGGCAGCGATGCAATAAAGCCGGGAAATTACCCATGATTCATTCCGTGGATGCAACGGATGGGTCTTGTGTTTAAAAAAAAAGTAAAAAGGGAATAAAAAAAGAAAAATGAACAATCAACTCCTCTCTTAACGCTGCCAGAGAAGTGGATGCCATCTTTTTTTTAAATCAATTCGACGCTCTTCCAAAAATTCTATTCCTCGCCACCCGCTCAGTGTATTTTTTTTACCCCCAATACACGTCGAGCACTCAGTCTGCCGAGTTGCAGAGAGAGATATTTTTTTGACCGCTGAGCGAAGAACTGCATTTCCTACTCATCACCCCATCATAAACCCCCCGAGAGCAAACGTTAAATTTTGTCTATAGATTTAAATGTATGCATTTTCTCCCATAGTTTCAAGCCAAGAGTCAAGGTTTCTAGAACTCAGGAGGACGCTGTATCCCACATTACCCGTGCAACTAGCGTTACTTGGTAAGAAAGAGTAGAAATACAAACGAGAATATTGTTGAATCAACAGAATTAATCAGAACCGTTGGATTAACTGAAGATCATTACAAAATTGAGCTGGCACTCTCACAGGGAACGCAGGAGTCAGTCTGCTTCCGTACCTAAGAAAAAATCGAAGTCTTTGCAGCATCATCATTTCCTTGGATATTAGATTTTAGTTATTATTAGATAAGAAGGTACTATTGAGATAAAATAAGAACAATTTGTATTATCCACACAAAACTTAATGGCATGAGCCCGACCGGTTACAACACTTTTGTGCCATTTTCAAAGAACATACTATTCGTTTGTTTGGCGAGCACGTATCTATATTTTATGTTGGAAGAGGGGGGGATTGGGGTTGAGGAAAGTATGACTAAGAATGAAGGTTAAGGGTGAAGCTTCGGGCTGGAGGTGGACGTAACCAAATAATTTCTGGAAAGGGGGAGGGACAGGAACTTAATCGGGCTCATACCATTAAAGTTTTGTGTGGATTATACAAAGTGTTCTTATTTCATCACAATATGAACTCTAAATTCCACAACGTTGGCTCGAAAACCATTGAAGATATTAGAGGGTACGAGGCTATTTAGGGTATTAGATAAGAGACAAAACCAGTAATACTAAATTACAATTTAAATATATTTTAATTTTTAAGAATCATGTTTTATGAGATTAGATAGGTTACCTATGAGAAACCAAAATTGAGGAACACAAAATGCAGATTTTACCAGGAATACATTTTTATTACTATATTTGTCCATACATTTTTGAGAGCAGACTGCAGTCCCTTACAAAATAAACTAATTCATTTTGACTTATATAGGTAATGTCAATTCATTCATGGCTAATAAAATAAGGAAATAGGATTTCCGTAATTTATTTTAACTAAATTTTCCAATGATTTTTGCCTCCTATGAACAGATTTTATTAAAAGGTTATTAAAACTTTTAGGTCAAATTGACGTTTTTTCCCGTAATCTGAGCAATCTTCATAATAGCACAAGTTAAAATCTCAATTATCTGGGGTGAAATATAGTATAAAATAGACTTGAAACCCTTAATTTTCATCTAAGTTTAAAAAAATATTCAGATATGATATATGTTAATTTTAAGAATCTGGAATAAGTGACCCCACATAGCCACATATAGCACAGATAGCCACAGCTACCACTTTAGCTGCATTCGAGATAATAAACCCCTTAGCGACTACATGGATGAAGATACATCAACTTATATTTATCACCCTGCAACCCACCACAACGGTGTTTAGTAGGGGGTGACTTATTCCCAACATGAACTTGAGTGAAGTAATTATCTTTCATCAACATGCTCTACACTATGGGTATGCTAAAAATGCATCAGAAACTAGTAAACTAATCTACAATGTAACTACTCAAACGCCTCGCAAGAGTCATGCGGGGAGCATACAAAACATGGTTTTAGCTCTACTCGGCAGATTTAGAAACATGCATTAAGGTGCATATAAATTAATCAGCTACGCTACCTGTCAATTTACTTCAAAAGCTTGACGTAGCAGTTATGGTCGCTTATCGATCGCGGGAAAAAGGTCACTTTAAACCTTTTTGGTCTACAATCTATTATCTTATTTTATTCTCATGATCTGATCTATCGTAGTATGTTTGAGTTCGTAAGATATTGATAACTTCGTCGGAAATGTATGAATGGCTGGCCGAGCACTGATAGGCAGAAGAAGAAATGAAAATACAACGAAATCAATAATACTAGTGGCATAAATGACAGGTTACTTAAATGCAAGTCTTGAGAACTCTAATCAGTAAAAGTTACAGAAACAAAGGCTATATAATTATTCAAAAATGCCATAAATAAGTTTAAAATTTTATTTATCCATTCGAAAATCTGAATTGCGTTTATATTTTTAAATGTTTTTAAGATAAAACTGATGACAAATTGGCTCAATATTGGCTTAAAGTGAAGTCGTAAAACTATGACGCCGACCAAAGTTCAACACCAAGTAACTTAGTGGAAGCAAAGAAAAGATCACGGGCACCCAAGATCCAAAGTTGCTTAGTCAGCATTGCAGGTCGGGAACGAGACGGAATGTAGGTTGGAACTAGAAAGACGGGTCGCATGAATGTCCCGGTAACCCAGCGACCAAAAAGAAAATGCTCATGGCGCATCCTGCGTGTCTCGGAACTTGAAGGCGGAGTTTCCCCTACCCTGCTTTATGCCAACGGTTCGACTTTCCTCTCCTTAGCTCTTCAATCCATTTTTTTTATATCTCTTACGTGAACTCAGTTTGCATTCGCTCTTATTGGTTCAGTTTACTTGCCATAAATATAAATAACGTACATTTATTCATTTATTCAATAAATTTACTTTGTAATTCTCCACAATAGTTTTTATTATTCCGACCTAGTTTTCCACTCGAAGTCATAATTAACACCTAACTTCGAATCGAAACCTAGGTCGGAATATTGAAAACTATTTTGGAAAACTACAAAGTAAATTCATTTACAAAACATCGCAATGTGGTTCCACCAAAAGAAGCCTGAGAATTTGATATATACATCATGCAGACATACACACAGAGGTTATCATGCTCGTGTGGGTTAGGTTAGAAAAAGGTTAGAGAATTTCATTTATCTGGGAACACGACATTAACTATCTATTTTTAATAACTTCTTCCGTAGCGCCCTATCTCTTTCGTATTTATTACATTCATACTCTGCTTTATTCTCACACTCCTATTCTTACGAACTCTAAACATGCTGCATTTCAAGAATCTCTTCCACCATATTCACCTGTGGCATCCGCATTCTACCCCTTCCTCTCATACAAATCTACTATTAAATATCTGGTTGGTTGACTTTGAGCTGCGCCTGTCTTCATGGTTCTTCATTGAGAGTTGGCCATACAAATCTATGAATTTTAAATTAAACAAATGACTGATTAAAAGGACGCATCATACCCTTCGGTTAGGAATAGTTTGTCGAAAATCCACAAGGTGGCGTCACTTGCACGCGATCGAGGCGTTTTGGCGTCAGGAGTCTCTTACTCCAGGATAACTCTCGCACGAGGCAAAAGTTGTCGGTAACTTGTAGCCCAGTGTCCCGCACGTAAGTAAAAGGCAGCGCTGACATAAGATCTGTGAGAGAAGACTGAACTATTTGCGTCACCGTCCGAGCACATCATGGCCGAAAACCATTCGGGTGGCTTCTCGAAAGATACCAATTACAGATGTCATCTTACAACCGTGACAGCTGTTACTTAGCATTCTGACAGAAGGAGGATTGATACATCTCCGTTAGTTTAAGATATTTCAATTATAACATTAGTTTTTGTAAAAATATTGTAAATAAAATTTTTCATATTTCAGATACGAATCTCCCTTGGCAAAGGTCTATTTTTTATACTATTAAAATTTCAAGTTGATGACGTAAGACTTGAACAAAAAATCTGGGGTCGGAAATCATCACAAATTCAACCGGTAGAAGGGGTGTGACGCGTCGCCTTAAACGAGAAAAATAATAGTTGGGGTCAACTTCTTCTTCTGATGTAAATAGTACCTAGTGCCTTCAAATTGTGTAAATGCTCATGGCAGTTTTAGTTATACTGAAAGGAAAATAAGAGTGGGTATTCTCAAAGAAAACGTTTTTGTAAAAACGTGAGTTTCTTAAAATTTAGTAATTTCTTGATTATTTGCGTAACCAGCTAAAATTCAATTACAAATGTATTAAAGATTATGCTCTCAAAAAAATATTTCCTTGCTTTTCGACAAATTTTTGCCGGAGATATGACCAATTATATCTCACACACTCAACAAGTTTGTGCACCCCTGTTCTAGGTTTAATCATATCATTGTGGGTATCGCCCTCAATACGAAATACCGGATGACTAACCGGTCTCGGGCTGGATCAGGCATCGAGTGATGCAGACATTACTCAAATTCCTGGATCAACTCCCCCTTCGATTGGTGCAGAACACCTTCCACATATGCTAACAGTGAATCCCTTGATAATGGTGACACCTTCATCTACTTAAGCAAGGGCTCGTTTATAAGCTGTTCTAGCAGTTTGACACATCTATCATTGGAAATAGCCATATTTCTTCTGTATGCTCATTTCTTACGATTTCCTTACGATTTCATAGAATCAGTGAGGAGGAGAAGGATCGGATGAGGGAAAATTTTGAAATTTAAATGCAAATAGAGTTCCGAGACAAGGTTAGGAAACAAGAATTGGAATGAGTTGGATTTTCATTTCAGCTACATAGGGCTCCACCAACCCGCCGACGAAACGGCCTGGGGTAGAATTGTTTTTTAAACATAAATAGAGCTATTTTTAGTGCATATTGTGAACTTAGATGATATAATAGGGTTTTCTGGCAAGATTTATATTAATTTAGCCTTAAAAGTGGAGATTTTAGCATATTTTCTAGGACATCGCTCGGTTTACATAAGAAAAATGTCGATTTGAGCGAGAAAACACGTACTCATTATCATTCTATTAAAACAGTTTTTAGTAGAAAATAGTGCAATAAACTTGAGTAAAATTAAATGTATGAGTCTTACTTCCTATTTGTTAAAGTCATTAGTCAATTACTGCGATTATTAAAGTCAAAATGCAGCAGTCCCGTAGGAATGGTATCCAGTCGGCTCCTATGGCTATATAAATTTAGTTTATGCTTATCGTTGTGTTAAGTCCGTTAGAGAAGGACGTGGAAACAGAATAGATAGTTTGCTGAACTAGAATTGCTCTATGTAGGGAGACCGGCGAAGTAAATATATCGTTTTTGAGCGTCACCAAAAACGAAATATTTACTTCGCGACCTTGCAAAAATCTAAATAATTCTGAATTCCAATTATTATATTTGTATCATTTAAAACATATTGCTGATCGGTGTCATGAGGATGTCGATGAATCATCTTTTTTTAAAATACATTCTTTGAGTACACTAGTTGTCATAGATTTTGAAAAATCATGTATGCACACAAAGTTCAGGGCTACATTCTCTAGGGAGACTAATTTGGTGGTTTCCCTGTTGGCTTCCACATCCTAGATCTGAACCGTAACATCACTCTCACCCAAAGCTGTGGCTGTGGATGCCGGTCCGATTTTCTTCATCTGCACGATCAATGCCTTCTGTTTAGGCTGCTGCCTCTGAGTGATGGGATCAGTTTGGATAGCATATTAATGTTGAATTCCAGATTCAATGTTTTTTGACACTTGGTCTCGAGCCTGCGACCCTTGAAAAGGGGAGTCAAACACGCACTGGCCCAAACAGGACCTTTAAAAATTTATGATTGTCAAAATATTTGCCAAATTGGCTTAATTAGTTGTATCAGATTTAATCTATCAATTCAAAACAATATGTTTTGTAGAACGGTTGGCAATATGGGAAAGAGTTAAACGTCAGATGAGAAGTAATATCTACATGGCACTCCAGAAGGGAACGTCAAGGACTGATCCTCGGAAAAGTATCCTACCATGCCGAGGTTAGAACGCAGACCCTCTTGATGGGATGCAAACAATCTAGTGACCACGCCATCGTGAGCTTAAACACCCAGGGTGGAAATTGTGCGGTAAGTTTCTGGTACACATTTTACCGGCCAGTTGTAACTGAAAGTTCACTGCCGGAAGACTTCAATCCAAATCTTTCCTTATATCGTATCAGATAACAGGATGATACTCTAGGAATTTCTCCGTGTGAAAAGGATGTCTTAATAGAAAAAGGTGTGACCGTGGCGGAGCAACTGACAGTGTTGTAACACCGTGAATATGGTATGAATATACAAGTAAGATATGACTGGCAATGAAGAGTGTTGCCGTATTTCTCCGAAAATTACGCCGCACTTTTTTTCCCGACTTTGGTGCCTCAAAATCGGGGTGCGGCTTACATTCGAGGTGCGGCTTAAATTCTAGAACTTTCTTAAAAAATCATAAAAATGACGGATTTGAGCAAACCAGCCATTCGGAATGACGCAGACGCCAGCGAAACTCGCCTAAGCCACGGGGAAAGTAAGAAATAACGCTGAAAAAGGTCAAATTGGTGCACAATTAATTCATATATTGAAGGATGATGTAGGTAACATTGTGTCACAGTTACATAAGTAATGTAAAAACGTATATAAAATTCTAATGCCTGTTACTGTAGGTAATACTTGTTTACAGTAAAAATTAAGAATCAAACTATCAGAAAATAAAATTCAAAACTAGTAATTCAGTAAGCAGGACTAGAGGAGGTCACTATGGCACGCTGTTCTGCCATGTCACGCGGGGCAAGCGCATTCTCATACCGGTACTGTTGCGGGCTCACTCGTCATACGCAATGGTTTCAGCTGAGGTCGAACTGGCCACCGACTTGACATTGCCGTCGACTTCATCGCTGTCATCCGAGTCACCGTTGTTGTCTTCTGCGCGGCGGTCTGAAACAATTACAAATTCAATGAATTTTCTCGCTCTGGATGGTTTCCTGATTCCAGCTTGGGATTTATAATGCAGCTTACCACTCTCGTCTTCCCAGAGAACATCATCCTATGAGCCATCTAGGGCATTGCTGATGCAGCATTTCTTGAAAGTGCGGACCAGGATTTCTTCAGGGATGCTCTTCCAAGCTTCTGACACCCACCGTGCCACTGTACTTGGAGGTGGCTTCTTGATTTTTCCTGATGACGTCAATTCTCGGGCAGGATCGCATATCCACCTGCTGTAAATTTTTTTCAGCCAACCCTTAAAGGGCTTGTTGACTGAAACGTCCATTGGTTAGAGAATTGACGTCATTCCTGCAGGGATAATCAGGAGGTTGGATTTTAACTCATTAGTTTTGTCCTTGACTTTTTCAGTAAGATGGCCCTTACACGCATCGAGGCACATCATTGATGGCAGCCTCGACAACGTCCCCGGCCGTTTATTCCACATTATATTGAGCCAGTCGACCATCAGGTCTTCTGCTATCAACCCTTTAGCCTGAACCCTCACGATGACGTCGTTGAGGAAGGCCTCCCTCTTGGGTAGGGTTTTTCTCTTCAGGGTAATGAAGGGGTGCAGCTTTCGGCCGTCTGCCATTCCCCCAGCATCACGCACTTTCTTATAGCCGCACGTCTCAGTAGAACTTACTTGGAACCCGACGCCTCCACAGCCTCCACAGCATGTCGCAGTAAATAGGTGTCTCATCGGTTTAACCAATTTGTCTGAGAAGGTACTATTTTTTCTTTAGGCGCTCGGTAACGAACTTCTGGAAATTTTTCAGTTTAGTTTAGAAGTTGGCGGGTAGCTTTTTGCACACCGTCGTGCAAACTTAAGCCTCATGAAACGTGCCACCAAGGCTAGCTTTAAATTTAGTTCCTGGTATGTCCTTAGATCTGGCCAAATGGTTCGCTTCAGAGCGCATCATGTAGTAGGTAACTCGCAGTACATCCTTGCGACGGTCCTTCACATATTTGAGAACAGCATCATCAATTTCTTGATTTTTGGACCCATACGCCGTGGCGCTGTCTAGGAACCATATTTGAACTTACGCGGTAGGGGTTCACAGTGGACGAGCACATCCTTTAGCTTACCTACCGGCGCACCAAGGTTTCATCCGCGCCGAAATGTTTGGCTGCAGCACGATTTACGCCTTTTAGTTGCTTTTACGCTCTGACGGGACGCACTAAAAAGGGTGCTGCTTATATTGGGAGAAATACGGTATGTCTATAGGTAAAGGGGATAATTGAAATCAATATTTCTGAAAATATAAATATGATATTTATACATCAGTCATAGTTACATGTATCTAAAATATTGATTTGCACAAAAAAATCACGGGCGGGAAATAATATTTTTCTTCAAAATCATAATTTCTCGAAACTGTTACGTTAGGTTTGTAGTAACTGAAGTAGGATATCGACAAGTCATTTTTTTCTCAGAAAATTTTTTTAATGATAACGATATCTCCCTTCTCACAGCTTTAATGAACGTCAGAAAATGACATATTTCCCATACCGGGGTTTGAATTTGAATATTTATAAATCTCAGAAGGTTAATCTTTTTTTTAACGTCTTCAGCGAAAATAATTATGTTCTAATACCTTCTTGTGGGTGTAGGGTGTACCATATTTAGTTGACAGTTCGGGCTCTAGTGAATATTTATCTCCACTATGCTGGAGGTTTGGTATTACAATAAGTAACATCAAGAAAATCGATAAACTGCAAAACTATGCCCATATGTGCACATCGAAGAATATTTCTATCAGCAAGTACTATTTCCAAAATAAACCACTTACACGCATTACATTGTTAGAAATGGTTACCTACAAGGTATGGAGGTAAAAACAGGAGAGGATATATTTGGCAACAGCGGTCCCATCAGTCCCGTACTGACACATAAATGAGGAATGTTGTTTAAGAAATCACTACTATGCCCAGGCCAGACTTTTCAACGGCACAAACCATTCAAGGGAATTCTACAGAGAACTAGGACACAACTCTGAATAGCTCGAATAAACCAAGGTTCCCTTTTTGAAATAAAATACCGAGTAACAGTCAAATCGGAATGCAAAAAGTTGCAGTTTGGCCCGATTCTGAAAAAAGTATCAGAAAAAGGAAGCTTCGCTGCTGGTCGCGCCATGCGTCCACAGCGGAAGCCTCCAAGAGACAGGTGGGAGACATGGGTATGAGGAACCGAGAGACGGGGCCTTCCCCAGGAAGTTCCTGCGTCGTTTGACTTTATTTCGCCGGTAGGGAGCCTTCCCCACACGGGGAATCTTCATTTTTTTTCTACCTCACTCCGCCTCGTTGTTGCCGCATGCAGGGCCGCCGCTCGATGCTCTTGCAAGGAACTGGGGAGGGCTGAGATGAGGAACGCTCCTTGAAAGACAACACGGGAGGGAAGTCATACCCAAGCCAGCGAAGTCATTCGGATGAGCAGGGCGTTGGGGATCGCTTGAGGAGAATTTTAGAATTGCGAGCGAGGCACGGAAGGGAAATCGTTACCCGGAGACAAACGAAAAGCGGGCATCTGAAGAAAAGAAGAAAGCCATCGACTCCCACGCTCATGTCCTTTCGACGAAACGCGTAGGAGAAAGAAAACGGTGGCAAGATGGCAAGAAATTTCTTTTATTTTATTTGAAACGGCATGCAATACATACTGGAGCATATTAAACGCGTCTATTTTTTTCGATTGCATCCTTCTTTAAGGCCTACCTCTCTTCTTTTACTTTCTTGAGGCAAAGAAATATGAGCGTGGAGCTTCTTTGTCATTTCTTTTCTTCACCTGACCACTCCAGCTCGGTTCTCGGATTTTTATCTCAAAAGATACCTCTAGCGTCGCACGTCAATGACGGGGAATCCTCCAAGGCTTTTCCAGGCTTGCATCATACAACCACTAACGTGGAAACTGTTCACGATCTCATGTGTCGCTCCCCTTTGTCCCGTCATTTAAGTTTTCTTTTCGAAAACCAGGAGACAAGGTGGATTCTAGTCATCTCTCAGAAGTTCTGAATTAATCTGTGCCTTTTAATTTTCCATCTCGAAGTTGTACTGTCTACTATGCGTAATGCACGATTCTATGTATTCTCCAAACTCAGGATTTTAATCACGAACAGTTTCTTTCGTGGAATGCGTCATGTTACAAGCCTCTTTGAGCTAATGAAGGTCGATATGAATGCATGATATTTAACTGAGCATTCTATTAATGACCCCACAGAATTGATTTTAAATCTTGATGGTCAGGAATATTCACTTTACATTGAAGAGATTTTTTACCACGTATACACTGAACGTAGATGTAAAATACACTCTGTACATAAAAGCCTTACACTTTATAGTACAGCTCCTATTATATCCATTACTACTAACTTCAAATCATAATCATCTCAAAGCAAGGTTTGGTCATATTATCAATTGCTTTCCGAAGTATAAATATCGCATAAGTGATTTAAAGAAATCGATATCGAAAGTCACTTCGGAAATGCCGAACGATCATGAAATTATTATAAAAAAGTTATGGAAAGTACGCAGGCGTACTTTACACACAACAATAAGTAAACTTATAATAATTTTTTTATTAAAACGTGAAAAATACTTTTGACTGGAAGCGTCCACTTGCCTTTCTGCCATCCTGCATGTATGGTGATATGGATGAATCGGTGATATGAAGATGAAGGCGGTGGTGTTCAACACTAGGTCTTCACAACAATGTTCTTCTGAGTGCCAAAAACTCAGGCAAAAATATTGTAGCAATATATTCTTCCGCATCAATGAGGTACACTTTTATTACGTAGTGGGTCGAAAACGACCCACTGGGCATATATGGGTTAAAATGAATTAAATTTTAATGCCTGGATAGCATTTACTGTTGTCTTATGGCATATAATGCAACAATAAGGAATATAATGTACATTAGTTTTTCCCATTTTGCTTTAGAAATTTTCTAGAATGATAATTATTTTTCTTTACATGAGAGACATATTTCAGTTTTAACTAGGATTTGGTTATGTAACAAGTCTAAATTTTTAGCTTAAGATGAGCAAATAGGTTTTTGTGAATAGCTGTTTTATATCTGATACGTTTCAGTATAGAAATATAAATTCATCTATAGCCATTGTACGTAAATATAATGCATCAGGCAATTTCCTTATAGTTTCCTTCCCGTAATTTGTTTTCATGCTGCATATATTACTAGTGAAGTAAGTTTTTTAAACATCCTTTTCGGGCTCTGCCAAGTCAATACTTCCATACTTCCTTCCATATTTTTATTGTCATTACGCTTAAATATTAACCCTTATACCTTTCAAGGCCTCAAAATGTTAACTTAAGATTATTATACGCGTAAGATGGATATAAATGAAATATTTTGTAATGAAGAATATGTTTTAGTAAGTGTTAACTTAAGTCGATTTATTTGAGTTTTTTACGATGCCAAATACTCAGAAAAGTTCATCTCTGAGAGTTGTCTCCATTTATTAATGTACATATCTGCAACAACCAAACTCTACGCGACGAACTATCATATCTGACTATTCATGAATGAAGTCGCGGAGACCTTTGACCCACATGAAGGAGAATTGCAAGCCGGTTACGTAACCACCTCATTTCACTTTCTACAGTTGCTACAACACGTGGTCAGTAAAAATAAGTCCCCGCGAGAGTGAAGTTGGATGTAAAAGGGGAGACTGAGAGTCTACGTGGAAGTAAGGGAAGCGAATGAGAGAGAAAGTCACGTTTTATGGACCCAATTTAATGCCTCCCACCCCCTCCCCAGCCACCTTTCACGTAGCCGCGTCTGCAATTTTACGTCGTCGGCGCGGCATTTGTAAAATCTGCGTTTCCCTTCCCGTTACTGCGGAGGTGACTGCACCGGTTGCGGGTGACGAGTCCTCCCTTCCCGAGTTGTAAGGTAGTGGACCGAGAATCATTTCCCGGCCGGGATGAATTCCATAACCCGGTCTCGCATCGTCCGAGCCACCCACAAACACATGCCTCCCTAACATTTCTCTCTCTCTCTCTTCCACGTATTCGACGGTTGTAAAATACAAAACTTCCTCTCCCACTTGCGCCCCCCACAGACACCCGTAGGAAATCCAGCTCACGTATAAGTCCCGTCGTAATCTTTAAGCCCCTCCCTCCCCTTCAACCCTCCCTTGCGTTTCTCCCAGCTCTACCGCTGTACCAAACGCCTCCTCCCCGTTTCCCATTGATGTCTCCACGCCACCCAGTTATACGGAGGGCAGTCGTTCTTGTTTCTCACCCACCCTCCTCCCAACGTGGAGTACAATCCCCCCCACATCCCTGTGTGCTTCTCTCCACCTCCCCCCGCCCCACACCATCTCTTTGTCTCCCTCGGCAACGGAGGTGTATAGTGAACGTAAAATTTCCTCAACTCCCTCGAAACGTTTTGGTCGTAAAATTCGTCTCCTTCTCCTGTTCGCTTACCTCCTCTTTCCAACTCCCTTCTCACCCCCAACCTCCTTAAAGTGCGCCAGTGTGCACCCAATCCCTCCTCCCCCATCCACGTCGTTAAAATCCACCCCGCGTGGATCCATTCCTCCCTGCGAAGTCTTTCCTCTCGCTGGTGCTGACCCAGCTCACGAAAAAACGAACTCCTTCGCCTTATCCTCCTCCCCAAAAGGAGATGTGGAGCGGTTAGGATGGAGGGAGGGTTTTTTTTTAAGTCGCCTGCCGTTTCTCTTGCGAACGGGCAAATCCAATATAGGGGTTATCTTAAAAGGATTCACTGCGATTGGGCAAGTAAAAATAAATATTAACTCCCAAATTTTTCCAAACATTGCATGTAACAAATTAAATGGTACGAAGTCACTCGCACGGGTGCATATACACCAGGGTTGAAATTCGCTATGAAAAAATCATTTGACTTGACTGGGATTCGAACCTGGATCTCCCAATTGCCGGTCAGGTGTGTTAGCCAGTTAGTTCAATATATATTTATTTCAGTTTGTTAAAATAGTCATTTTGTTTCATTTATAACTTAAGTCCATTATTAGTAGTCCGGCATCCAAGGGGGGAGGGGGGGAATAAGTGCCACCAGATCCCTCCCCCTACACTGGCGATGACGTTCCTCCTTCTGTAGACCACCAAGCCATCTTCCTTCAATGCGAATTTCGAGGGAGGTTTATGCGAACTAGATGTTCAGGCCTCAAGTCTACACTGTAGCACATGAGACTAAGTCGTGCTTACAAAGCCACTGTCGCGGTGGATAAACCCAACATTGTCGTTATTAAAACGACGAAATTGACAAATTTCTAAACATTTCATGTAACAAATGATATGGTACGAAGTCACTCGATCGGGTGCATATACACCAGGGTTGAAATTCGCTGTGACTTGACCAAGTCAAATGATTTTTTCATAGCGAATTTCAACCCTTGTCCCAAATTTTTGTTTACTTGGTTTTTAAAATTCCTGATTCTGTCATGATAGGCGTGAGCACTTGAATATCAGAATTACGGTATAAAATATGCTAGGGGTTCCGTGAGATAATTTTTAAAGAAAAGTTTTTTAGGTGCAAGCGAAGAAAAGTACCATTTAGTTGTTCAAAGCAGAGAGAGGGGATGCTTTCTATTAGTACTCTATCTGATGGTTGGGCCATAAGTGTTTAAAACAGGCCCACTTTTAAAGTACTGAACCACCCAATACATTGTTGGAATCTCCCGAGAACTTTTGTACAAACACAATGGGCACTCAAGTTTTTGGTGACTACATTTCTGATTCAGCCATAATTGCATCAAAACTCTTTGTCTATCCTGATGCACAACAAAGGATAGGCTAAAACGTTGGTTAGGTGGGCAACATTTTCCACCGACAATGTTTGTATGCAAATTAAACTTAAAAAACTGACATTATACGGTTTTAATTTTTGTTTGATTGGATTTTTCACTTCCTTATTCTGTCATGAGAGAAGTAAGTACTTGAATATCAGAATATAGTATAAAATATGCCGGAAATTCCACGAGAAATTTTTCTTGAACACTTTTTTAGGTGCAGGTGAGAAAAAAGGTAACATTACGTCGACCAAATCAGATAGAGGAGATGTTTTTCTATGAGTTCTAAGAATATGGCTTAAATAGCATTAATGTTAGTTCTCGTTAGAATCTCCTCAGACCCTTTGTCCAATGTAATGGACACTCAAGTTTTTTGTGACTACATTTGTGATCCACCAATAACCGCATCAAACCTCTGTATCTATCCTGATGTGCAACATGAGATAGGCTACCTCATTGGCTAGGTGGGCAACATGCTCCACCAGCAATGTTTGTTACCAAATTAAACCTTAAAAAACTGACAGTAAACGAGGCGTTTGAGTCAAACCAGGGATAATGGAAGTGGTTTTCTTTTAACGTGAACCACCCGTGGGTGGGAATAAGGTTAATGGCCAGTAGTGAGCTGAGGTGTCACTGGGCTCGAGAAAGGCAGGGAGAGGTATGGTGGAGCGGTAGAGAACACGTTGGGAACCTCCTGTCTTCTTCCCAAAAATCAATTACGAAGTAATCATTCGAGTGAGGTAGCAAAGAAAAGAAGTCTCGGGTCTTGAGACGTTTTCAACGCTCCGCCTCCAAACCGTTTTAAAGGGATTGGATTCCTTTAATGGCCTTCTCACAGTTTCATTAAGAGTTTTATTTTTCTATTAACAATTAGTCGTGCGCTTTGGTGTGGGCTATTTTGGAAAAAGTCATGTCCTAACCATTCAAAGGGGAAGATTAGTGCTTTAATCATTTTGGGAGACGATATGGGAAGACATTTTGGGAGGTGAATGCGGTTGGATTAATGTTTCAATTCTTCGGTCAGATGACGACATAAGAGAGCGAAATGACTATTCTCGGCCTTTATTCAGTGGAATATCTCCAACATGAAGGAGGCAAAAATGCATAATATAGAGGTCCACATGAGGAAATATTACATCGACCTGGGTTTGGGGGTGCTATGCCATTTGCGGATTATCCAGCCAGAACTTTGACATAATATTGTTTAAATTACACATAATTCATGTATATTATATTAGAAATATTATTAAATTAGATTGAGTCGTGATAAAATCTGTATTAACCACGCCAAAGAGGTGTTACATCAAGAGACATTGTATCAAACACTACCAACCCAATAGTTTTGAATCTCATTATATTAAAAGGAAAAACATAATAGTTGGAAAACATATTTTCAGCCAACTTATTTTCCAATTGTTTGTATAATACATAGGTGGAAAACTCGATGAAATTGACTATTATGTGTCCAAATACACTTCTGGACCCAGATAGAACTTTTAAATAATATTGTTTATTTTACACATATTTCATATATATTACATTATAAATTATATTGAGTCATGATAAAACTGGTTTTAACTCACCTAAGAGGTATTACATCAAGAGATCTTCTCGTTTCAATCACTACGAACCCAATAGCTTCGAATCTCACATCTTAAAAGGAAAAACGTCATAGTTGGAAAACATATTTTCAGCCAACTTATTTTCCAATTGTTTGTATAATACATAGGTGGAAAACTCGACGAAATCGACTAATATGTGTCCAAATACACTTCTGGACCGCAAATATTAATACTGATGGCAAACGTCGGAGAGAATTCTATGCCAAACCTGCTGAAAATATTGGACAACCATAATTTTTTGAGTTTTGCGGTTGAGATTATTAAAATTGCAAGAAATTTACCATCCTGCTCTTCTGTAGCTAGAGATAATTATTAAATTTCAATAGCTATTGGGATTACATCGGATGTGACCGTTAATTTAATCCCAGGCCACAATTACTCGTTTTGAAAGATTCATCATGCAGCAGACTACACTCATCTGAGAAGCCGAAAGTTTCTGTGGTTCAGTACTTTGAAAGTGGACCTATTTCGAACACTTTTGGCCTGACCATCAGATAAAGACACCCATAATTCCGTAATTGTTTGGAATTGATGGAGTAAAAGTTATTACAGTGTTCCATCATGGGGAGAAGATGAAAGGTATCGAAGAACGAGGGAGCTTGGTTACGGCGTGGAAATAATGCCCAGGGAAATAAAACCAGAGTCGAATGGAAAAAAATGGCCGCACAGAAATAAATGAAAATATGACTTTTTAAGAGCCATTAACATTGCGCTTCCTTTATCAGACGGCTAGGGAATAGATGAGAAGGACCAGTTCTTATTATAGCCCATCATAATCCCATGAAGTAACGTGCGTCCGTCCTGCACGTATGAGAAATAGTTTTGTCACCGTAATGGCATTTTTCTCCTTAGTATGAAAGTCTTTGCTATTGGCACGCCGTTCTCTATGGTCCGGCGCTTTTTCCAAAGGCTTTCTTTTTATTAGGTTGGTATTTCTGCGGCTTTAACGACATCTCAAAACTCTTTTTCAAAGCCCATTTAGTTGTCTTTTTTAAGAGTCTCTTCTCCTCTTCGCGATAGCTTTAATTCTTCCTCGGATCC
This sequence comes from Ceriagrion tenellum, assembly GCA_963169105.1. Lineage (NCBI taxonomy): Eukaryota > Metazoa > Arthropoda > Insecta > Odonata > Coenagrionidae > Ceriagrion > Ceriagrion tenellum. Next base: position 91,829,998 of record OY720639.1, on the reverse strand, counting down.
TCGTATTTTTTTAAGGGCGGCTATAGTTTTCTTTATTGGATCCTTCAAAAAAAGGCAAAGATTTCATCTTTCTCCCTTTTCATCCGTATCGTTTTATTCACGTCAAGGCACGCGGAGTGGTTAATGGTGAAGAATGCAGTTGAGCGCAGTGACGTAGCACGGGGGAAAGGAGAATAGATGGGTGGAACGAAGAGTTAGGGAATCCTCTTTTTTATAAAAGCTCGTAAAAAAATAGGAGAAGCCTGGATGCACTTATTTTAATCTCCCACCTTGCTCCCTCCCGAAGGAAGTACTCTGACATGCATGTTTGCGTATCCATACTTTAAGCACGTGCTTTTAGGTGGGAAACTGCTTTTTTTGGGTGCGTCGACGTTTTAGGTGGTCGAAGATGTTTCCGCTTATGAACAGATTTCAGACCAGCACTAATTTTGGCAGTCATTAGAAATATGTGTAGATATAAGTGCAAATGTTGTGTCATCATGGTCAAGAATGTTACCGGTCTGGATTCTTATGTATTAATGTTTTTTTCAATGTAATATTATGGTAAATGACATTTATTTCGAAATAAATAGATTCCATACTTAAAAATTTCCTCTTTAACATTAATATGTATGTATATAGTACTGGTACTATTTTAATATGCATAGAACCAAATCAGGCGGAATATTTCTAATGGGGTTAGCTGCTGTCAAAAGTAAAATACTGCTTATTTTCTTTTTAATCAAGATGGTTTCGACCTCGTAGAGGAGGAATTTTCGTCAGCGGGTCTCTGAAAATCTACAGTGTAAAAGACTACGCATAAGTGCGTAAAATTCAGTTGCTACGCGTTGGGATGTGCACCAAAATAGATGACAATCGAGCTCTAATGTACGAGCTCGTATGTACATTATCCGCTGGCACTTGGCGCTGGCATTTTAAAATACACGTCTCACATAGGAAACTGCTTCGTAATATCGCTGTCTGCTTTACCAAAAATTTTTTTGAGCAAAGAAATCATTGGCACTTAGATATCCTATATGATTTTCCATAGTTATCCATAGTTATAATTTTTATAAATAAAAAAACAGTAATGTTTATATATAATATTTATTTTATCCATCGTTTTTTTGGATATTTTGCCAATGTTTTAGACTATATCTGGAGAAATTTTAGTTAGTATTGCTATAAAATGGTTCATTAGGAAGCTTATAAGTTCCTCCAATCCCAACGGTTTCATCTCTATCTGATTCCTCCCTGCTGTACGCCATCGCTGACTCACAGAGTTGTGGGAGGCTGAGAGGCAAAGTTGTGGGCAGTAAGGAAAAAAGCTCCTTGTTTAAACACTTGGGATAATTTTTCCACCAAGACTTGTGGCTATTTTTGGTCTCGACATTTTTACGCGTTGTTCTCCCCCAATTTTCCGCATGGACCTTTATTATATTCCTCTTCATCATATTTCAGTGTCGGCCTCAGATCAGGTTTTAATAGTGCGTGCCGGAGGTTCGGGCTTATGTTTGTGTGAGCTTTTTTTACTCTCGTCAATTTTTTCGTGTACCTAACTCTCTCCCTCCCTTAAGCTTTGCGTGTTTCTTATCCGGCCACGTCCCGTAGCTCTGTCCGTTTTGATGCGAGGAGAAAAAGTTGAAGGCATACGTTGTTGCACTCTCGCACATATTTCTGGGGAAGCCATTAAAAGATTTCGGAGAAGCCTCCTCAGCTTAGGCGATGGCAAAATGATGACGACATTCGTTTTTATTGGCGATTCTCTTTTGAAGTTTACAGCTAAGAATCATGGTTGGAGTGCGATGGTTAACTTCTTGATAATATCCCGTGGACGAAATGATTTAGTGATTCCGTAGGGACCTACTGCTCATTATTTACAAATAATAGCGTGATTAATCTCACACTTGGAGTCTTAATTTTCTTCTTTTTTTGTAAAAAGATTTTTGCTATCTTACATTTCAACCTACCCAATAATTACAGTTGATCATCTGCAATGCTATGACAGAGAAACCTCGCAGTTTATCGTATATTATAGTCGGAAAATAACACTCACGTTTCTAAATTTTTGGAGCAAATATTGGAACGCAGTTGGAATAAAAATTCAATGATGAAATATCGAACATACCATACTATTTCCGTCCAAGGGAATTTCATTGGTATTCAATAACGTTAATAATTGACTTTCAACCGTTTTATTTTATTTTATTTTTAGGTCGAATAAAATCGGTCTAAAATAAACCACATGGGTTATTACTATTCAAAAAAGAATGCAGAAGATGGGTTCCGTTACAGACCACGAGTACGCAGCTAATCCATTTCATAAATTCCCACATGAAGTTACCCTTATGCTCAACCGAGCAGAGTAGCGATATCGACTAAAGTTTATCAAAGATAATGGCAAAGGCAACAGAAATGTAGCCAATTTTGTAGAAACGTCCCAAGCCGTTTGTGGGGAGGGAAGGTGGCCGAATAATCCACAATGATGTCTTTTGTTTGAATTATGCGATCGTGAAAAAAGTTGTTTCCTTTTAATTTATTTCCAAGCAAAATCAGTATTATTTCATCTGCGTTATTATCTGGTGCGAGACAAGTCGGGTAGTGGAGTTGGAACATAGTAGGGCACATCTCCACCTTGCGTCCATAACTACTCGCATCCATGAGAAAGGATCACATGTTTATCTACGAGAGGGAAACCTGACACTGGACCCCGACGAGAAATAAACAGGGGCGTGGAAATGATGATGTGGGAATATTTCCACTGGAAGAAGGCGCGAACGAACCCCTCTTTCCTCCGACCTGTGATTTTCAACGCCCCATAAACGTGAAAAAGAATGCGGTCGGAAAGGGGACGAAGAGTTGGGTCCAAAAACACGCTTACCTGCTTGCTGCAAAGCCCAAAAGTGGACCCGGTGGTAGATCTGCGAAAAACTTCACATATTTTTTTTCAGGGAGGGGGCTAATAAATCTGCAGGCTCCTCCACCTCCTCTCCGAAAAAAAGCCATCGTCCTTCCCGCCCTACCTTCTCCCCTATTTCCACGTCCTTCCGTTCTCCTTTCATCCTCCTCTCCTCCACCACCCTTCGACCGACCAACCCCATCCAACCCCTCTCTTTATCGAGGAGGGGTAGGCCGTAAACGGCAGTATCTTCCACCCTCCACATGACGCCCACGGTCACATGGCAGGGTCGCAAAACTTGATGGCTCCCCTCGTTAGACCGGAGGTTTTTTCGGCACTAAAAATCTCCGGGAGGCAAGAGCCGGAGTCGGGGGAGAGTTTCTGGGGGGATTTCGGGAGGAGGTATGGATGGTGTAATAAAATATAACGCATATCTGCCCTCCCTTCTCTCTCTATCTCTCATTGCCCTTCACGAGTCTGCCGGGCACAGCTCCCCGGAGGTCGTCTGCTCTTCGTGTCTCCCCATTTCTCCGTCTCTTCTCGACCATTCCTCCCTCGTCCTGCCACCGTCTCTCGTCCTCTTTTTATCTCTCACGCTCGGTGCGGCATAACACTCTTTCCACGTCTCGTCTTCCCCAATTTACTTGGCGGCAGAGCAAAGGTTTAACTTGGAGGGAGGGGTGGCGTGTTGTGGCGTTAAATCGACAACTCAAATGCTTTTGATAGGTTAATCCGTCTTTTGAGTACATTCACTTTTGAAATTTACTGTTATAAAAGTTAATTATGTCATTAATCCTTTAGTACTTCTATATTTTGAAGATGAAGTCACTGGCTGATGTAAAAATCCACCAAACTGTTATAAAAAATATTTAATAAAAGGATTTTTTTTATTTTTACTGATAGTTTGACGGTATTAAAATACTGTGAAGCCGGCCTTGACGTGAAACAATAAGTTGTTCATGCATTGTAATGCATAAAACTTGAGTAATATCAACTAAGCTCTCTTCATTTTAACCTCAGTATTGCTTATATTGATTCCATATATATTTTGTTGGCAGCGGATAGAAAGTATCTATGCAGTACGCATCTTCATATACGTTCTATCCTGCGAGCCGTCTAGCTCAGAGCTCCTAGGTCACCAGGCCTGTAAAGATGTAAGGGATAACGTTTTGGTTGCAGAAATAGTGACATATTATGGGAGTGTATTTGGTGAAGCTCAGTTTTTATAATGATTGCTCATTGTTCGCGGAAAGAACGAGTTTTTGTACCTATCTATTCACCAGTGTATCTCTCTTATTTTATTGCTTCTGTCAGACCTAGTCATGTAGTGAAGCGTCATGATAATATTATCTGTGTCGCTCTGAAACACACCAGTTCTAAATTTCTCAAGCAACCTAAGCCTAACGAGTAGCCTCCGAGTATCTAGGGGCTCCCACCTCAATCCCTCAAAAAGTTGTGAGACACTTAATGTTCACTCGTAGCAGTTTTTAACTAAGCGAGCAGCTTTTCTTGTATTTTATTAATTTTTTTGGTTAAATCTATTTGACCAGGGTCCCAAATACTTGCAGCTTATTAGAGGTGTGGCCAAACTAGAGCAAAGTAGCATCTCTTTTTCACTTTTTCATCCGAGGTCCATCCTATAATACGCTTGATAAAACCTAATTTCTTTAATGATGTGCAGCATATGCTATGTATGTGTAATCCCCACGATATATCAGAAGTTAAACATTACTAGGGTTAGAATGATAGTTAATGTGGCAGCTCAACTAACTTGAATTAAACGGCATTATTTAACCCAAATTATCATGCTGGTGGCCTCTGGTGGAGAGTTAAGAAGGTGATGTAGCCCACAGCCCAACAAACATCGCAAGTCACTTTTCATCATCTGTTTGGAAATACATCTTTCCTACTTTATCACTTCTGTTGGACCTAGAGATGCATCATGATACTATTCTCTGAGTAGCTCTGAAACACACCAGTCCTGAATTCTCCAAGCAAGCTAAGCCTAGCGTGTAGCTTTCGAGTCTCTAGGGGCTCTCACCTTAATCCCTCTAAAAGTTGTGAAACAATACATGTTCACTCATGGCGGTTTTTAACGAAGCGTGCGGCTTTTATTTTTATTTATAATTTTTTTGGTTAAATCTTTATGACCAGGGTCACAAATGCTCACGGCATTTTTGAGGTGTGGTTTAACCCGAGCGAGGTAGCATCACTCTTTCACTTTTTCATCCAAGGACATTCCTATTAAACGCTTGAATAATCCTAGTTTCATAAAATGCTGCGCTGAATATGTTTTTTATGTGTTTCCCCTCGAAATTTCAGAAGTTAGGGTAATGTATAAAATATTTTACAGTATCTGATGATTTTATGTTTACTCTACCCTCAATTAAGTATACACACGGATAGGAGAGGCTAGAGAAAAAGGGTTGGAGGTAGAAAAAGAGAGAGGTTTGTAAGAAAGCAGGGTCGTTCAAAACGATATGTCTGTAACTCTATCGATATGGGTCTTTTCAACCATTTCCAACCACACAGCGGCTATAATTGTGCTTACTAAGCATTTACTTTCATGGCACACCCAAGGAAATAAGCGAATTTGCGGGTTATGTTGTCATTTTTTAAAAATTAGTTGCATTGAACTTTTACGTTTAACCAGGAGTCTGGATCGCCATAATTAATTACTTGGGTATGGGGTTTGAAAACTGAAGTATTTCGCACAGATGGATCTTGTTTTTGTGGTGGTTAGAGAACCGGATTCCAATCCGTGGATTCATGTCCCGAAGAGGGAGAGGTTTTCCAGTGAATTCCCGATGCATACTTATGTTCTGAGTGATGAGCACTTCTAGTACAGTGCTCAGTCCCTCAGAGGCCTAAAACTGTGATAACCCTTCATTGACAGCAGGTTAACTCCGATGCTGGGATTCCTTCCACCCTTCCTTCACTCCCTGCATATCCTTCCGTTTCCAACTTACCCATATACCTTCTATGGTGAAAATTTCGTCCGTCGTCGATAGCCTCCAAAATAGGCAACCAATTATTTTTGCCCCAGAGGATTGGTCCGTAAGTTCGCAAGATGAGAATTACAGTGTATTTTGAAGAAATAGTGGAGAAAAACTCGGAGTCGGCATAAGACTACTCTTAAAAGTAGGCGTGAAAGGAAACTACTGGCTTTCGATTTGGGAAGCCAGAAACACTGAAACCACACCAAAAAGGATCCGTTTTATAAAACTTTGTCTTTTTGGTATAATTAGACAGCAATTATTGGGGAATTTCTTATAATACTTAGTCTGGAAGTGCAAAGATACTCGGTATTTTTCAAACATAAATCAGTGAGAAGGCCGATATAAAGCGTCCCCATGGCATGGGAAAGAATCTAGTCTGTATCTCTAGATGATGCATATTTATAGTGCCGCTGATTGACATTTGGAAACAGATTCTTCGTCAATCATATGGAATTTTGGATTTGGGAAACTGGTATAAACTCCATGGCAATCACCCGAGTCAGAATTGTCATAGCGCCATGAATTTTTTAAATAATTTATCAAGGACATTATTATTGCATACCAAATATTTTACAGTTTGTCATGCCACCGAAATGCCATCTGCCTTGAAAAATACTAATTTCTCAATACCTACTTGTTTTTCATTTACAAATTACCACGCTAAACACACCTCAAAGGTGTGAAGCATAGGTAAAATTGTTTCATGGTATTGCGTTGCCACCATTTTCTTGCTATTAAGCCCTGCGTTTTTCACCTTAAAGAGGTTTTTGTAATTGGACTCCCAAAAATATTCATAGTTTAGAACCCGCAGATGTTTAAAAAAAGACGAAGCATGACAAATGTTATGGTATTGCTTATTTTATGAACGAAACTTAACTTCAGCATCATTTCTTCATTTGCTTATAAAAAGTTGAAGCTTCTCTCTTTCTTTACTTACTTATATAATTAAAAAATCAACTTTTCAATAGATTTTTTAGGGATTTTGAAAGAACTTCTCTGATGAGGTTATCTTTGAGTCAATCATTAGGAGAGATTGTCGCTCACGTCCACACCCTAATTAATAGGTACAGATAATAAATCAATAATAATCGTCATTTTTTATTACCATAAGGATATCCAACATTGGTACTGAGCGATAACTCTGATACATTTATGCTATTTTCATTTCCCTTCAGGGAAAACCATAATATAAGATAGTGAAGCCGGTTCAGGAAATCTTTGAAATCGAAAAAGCCACCTCAGAAAATCCATGAAAAAACATCGTAGTCATCTAAAATACTATTTGAATGTAAACAAGCTAAAGTCTAACTAGTTTATCTACACAAATGTAGTTAATTTAAATAAATATATTTTTCGTGATAAATTTTTACCTAATGAAAGGTGAAATAATAATTGTACTCGTAAAAAAACTTAGCCTACCTTTCAGCAATTAGTGTGATCCCTTGCCATGTGATGAACATCCATATAGATCAATGAGTATTAATCCAATATCAATTTTTGATTTGAGGCATTAACGAGGGTGGATAATTATTTTAATATAAAGACGATAGATTATATAGAAGAAAACGGCAAATATAGTTTTTCTTCAGGTAACAAATGCAGTATATGAATGCAGTCATTTTTCTGTATCGTGGTGTGCTAGTAGCAATTATAGTTTTCGGATGTTTTCTTAATTAGCCAAATCTACTGACCGTTTGCGGATCGTGGAAGTATTTTGTGTGCGATCGGGGCAGAAAAGTATTTATAAGTTTGTATAAGTGGTCATATAAGTAGGCACTTACCTTATGAAGGAAAATGCATCATCATTTTCTTGGGTTTGAACCAGTTTAAACACTGGTTTCTGTAATTACTTAAATTAGAGGAGGAATTACGATTAATGCAGCTGTCAAATATGTAGTTGCATTTTGAAAAGCCTGCGTAAAATTCTATGAAAACTGGTTGTGAAATGACGCCAAAATAAAATGCATACAGTTTTTATGAAAGGATGTTGGCAGTCGGAGATTAAGATAATCAAATGAATTGGTTTTGAATAAGCGTTAGAAAACTTTATTGCAAACTGCCCTTTCTGTGCAGATTAACCATGGTAGAAAGTAAATTTCCTCACTCACAAAAAGTGGCGTTTCCAGCGACTTCGGATTTTCTGCTGCTCATAGTCGCTCCTGCTTCACTACATTTATCAATCGCATATATTTAGTTATAAATTGGAATGTGTTTAGCCTACATTTCACCTTAATCCTAGAATTTTATATTTGTAAACCAAAACGTATTTTGATGTTGCTTTGGATAACATTTTAGTACCAAACCATTGCAATAAATGTTTGCAAATAACTTTTATTCCGATATAATCAAGTATGACTCTTCTCCCGCGAAGTTACATCCATTATAAACTTTTGATTGCTCCCATGATTTGAGACTCTCTAGAATCTTTTTCTTGCAATGCAAAATTGAATTCAGAACCATATATTTTCTGAATATATATCTTTATACCTATCTATTGTGGGTGTTTCATTAAAATATGTGTATTTTTTAACGTGATACCACGAAAAATTCCATATTTTTTTCAGAAATTGACCCTGATGATTCCCTAACGTTCGAAGTGCATCAAACATTCCAATACTTCTCCCTTACCGTATCTCGTAAAGCACGTTTTATGTTTTAATTTATTTTATAATTATTAGTTTTATAAAGGAAAGGTCAAATTAAAACCACTATTGTTTTCCTTGTCAACTTTTCGGAGCATAATTTATTCCTTCCTCCGAGATAAAATAATTTACACAAATTTTGGAAAACTTCTATGCGACACCGTAGAACGAAAAATCTCATAATTATGCTGCTTCTTTGTTATAAGATGATGGTAGCCCCGAAACAGGGTTTCCTATAGGGTACCTATATTCCTTTTAACCAAAATTGAATATCCTGATGAAAAATTGCACTTGTGTAATTAGTTTAGGAGGAATAAATGTTATTTCTATTCTATTCTATTAAATATTTAAGGGATCTATGATGAAAATTGAGTTGAATTTTATTTTTCTAGCGTGGCTTCTCTAGCCTGTAACTACATTTATCAAATGAGTAGGGCCAGCTAGAGCTCCGAACACAAATCTTAAGATCACTCCGTGAAGATCTGAGCTCATGAACTCTGCCTGTCGGCCATTAGTTCTTCATTAACATTTTTAAGCCACGATGGGAAAGCTCTTATATGTGCGGTTGGTGCGTTCTTACCCTGGGTGGACGCATGAGTGAAAGGGAACGCAAAAACACATCACTTTCGCTCCCTTGCAGTCTCGGAAAAAAAAGATATTCCTGCTGGCGCCCGGTCTTTTATTCCTGCATCCCGTTCCCTTCTTCAACAATCAAAAGTTCTCGGCCTCGCTGATGGTATTCTTATTTTTTACTACCGTCGGTCCCTCCATGCAAACACTTGTCGTGGCTGTAAAAGTCAATGGAGCGTAATGGGGGAAAGTTAAAGGCATTAGCAATGGGTGACGCCGGTTCTGAACCAAACGGCTGCCACCACTGCAACACTCCGTTTTAACATTTCCAACGATGGAAGGATCCAAAATCGCATTTAAATCAGGGGAAGGGTAGTATTCCTATGTCTCACGAGGCATATTTTCGTAATATTTGCCTCGTTTTATCATTTTGCGGACGGTGCCAGCTTTGGTATTCGTTGCTGTCCTCGTGGCATTTTAAGTATTTCTCGAATTCTCATTTTCACTCTATTCCATCAAAATTATGCAAATTGTACCGCGATGCCAGCTTTTTATTCGACTTAAACCAACACGCAAGATAGAGTGATTAACATCAAAACTATTCTCTGGTTCCACTGGCGCAAGAGGTTTATCACTACCATCGTAGGTAAAAATTAAGGCTGTCACTGACACTTTCAGCATTATAAATCAAACTTATATGATTTCCATTATTAGTGGAATCATTCAAGTAGAAAACATCTGAAAGAAATCTTGTTATGTAATACATATTCTTCCATGGTCGCTCATGAACTCCAGTGACTCTTTGCCATATATTTTTACACGTTTTTGCGCAATCTATTAGCATGAGTTATCAATTAAAAATACATTTTTTCATCCAATTTTAAACTTACGGTTTTTCTCACAAATTTACACTGTGGTATCAGGTAACTTCTGCTTCGTAGTTTTGAGATTCTCAGTTATATCATAACAACAGCTTTCCCGCCACGCAGATTATTTCATGGTAGCCTATTATGTCCAGTGATTATTTGAGAGTGATCACGCTGGCACGGTGACTTGAGCCCTGGCATCTTTTCCTGAGGGCACACGATTAAATCCCGGTGGAGATTTTTCAGTAGCGTCTCGATCCCCAATTAAGCGCTTTGTTGAGAGCCATTCAAGGTTAAACAATCCGTCCGTCTGATAGGACGTTAACACAAGAAGTACCGGAGGAGTCGTATTGACAATCCATCATTTCTAACTCCGGCTCTTTCATATTTCTTAACTTTAATTTTTTAAACTGAAGAATATAATGTAAAAACATAAACCTCATAGATCCAACAGTTATTCCTCCCTAGTTGAATTCAAGTTTCCTCAAATTAGAATAGAGTTTTACTCTCTATAATTAAAATATTATAGACAGTTCGGCAGCCGGACGTGAATACCCCAAGGTGAACAGCCGCACGATGACCTGAAAGATCAGATTTTGCTTGAGCACTTGGGCCCGGGAAGGGAGTTCCGGGTCCAAATTCTGTTTCACATTTTATATGCTGAAATAAAAAAATTATATTATGCTGATATAAGCGTTTATTCATGAAAAACAAGGTACAATAATATGGAGAAAATATATGTTTGAATCAATTTTCATATCTTTTCAATTAATAACATTAAATTTCCTTGAAAATACAAAATATATCTAACGAGTCAAATTGATCCCTGTCGGTACCAATAGATTTGCCGCAAATTTCGGAACTTTTAGTGTTAAACCGTTTTCCAGCTGTTGCCTCGTTGGCTTCCGTGGAGAGTAGGGTTTAGGCGACGCCATGTTTCTCTCCACCCTTCTTCTATTCCCTGAATAATGCTGTTATATTCCACGTATGTGCGAAACTTCGCACATACGTGGTCATAATGATGAAAATATAAACGCTTTTATTCCCTACTTTCAACCCTTTTTCACCGGAGCCTCACAGAGGGAACTTTCCATATTATGAGTCTCTTTAGCTGGTCGATGGCCCAGTCTCTCAAAGGAAGTAAAAACCTCGTTAGCAGCATGAGCCTACGGTCAACTGACTGAACATGCAGTATATTTTTAACCAATATTTGTGGGGTCTGTAAAATATTTGAATTTTTAATCGACTTCCTAGTGCCTCTCTTAGCGAGTAAAAATTTTAATCTATTGTAACGTTCATATTGACGGATTTAATGTGTATTAACCTACAGATATCACAAAGTGTGAGCTCAAATTTTCCTGCTAAAAATACTAAAACATATCCCCCAACCTCCTTTTTCAACCGGGCTTTCGACCGGTAGTTCGTATGATAACGCATGTGATATATGCATAATTTATCTGCGTCGAGTTTCTTACTAGAATTCCGTTAGTTCTCAGGTTTCCGCGAAGCTGGAATGATGATCTCTGCATTTTTTCGGGTTTTCTTCAGCGTTAAGTTGAGACAAAAGTTTCGCTGGCTGTCCTGCCAGCGTTTTCAGATCGAAGTGGACCTGAAAACTTTGCTCACTTCGACCAGAAGACACTGGCAAGACAGTCAGCAAAACTGTTGTCTTAATTTAAGCGTAAGAAAACCCGAAAACATGCTGAGATTATTAGCACTCTGTTAGTATTAACACTAGAAGTTCGTTTGAATTTAGCACATGCTAAGCAAAAAAAAAAATTAGTTCATTGTTTACGTTTTTAGAGTAAGCATTACGTTTAGAGTAATCATAACGTTTTACGTTTTTTTCGATGCATTTTAAATTTTAGCATCAAAATATATACAAACCTGAAAATTTATCTCAACCAAAAGAATAACTAATGAAGTCCAAAAAATTTCAGTGGAACCCTACTTACAGGAGTATTGCTATACTTATTATATATACTTACAGGAGCTATTGGCATTTTAGTATATCTCTTTAGTATATCCCTTTTGTATATCCCATTTTTGTTTAGAAAAAACTCTCCAAATAGCAGTAGTAGACCGCGAGGAGAGGTTAGCTAATTAGACAAAGGGTCCAGCGTGGTAGCCAAGGAAAGAGTTTCGTGGGGCGACTGCATACCTGGGTTTCTTGTTTCGCCGGCGCATCGGTCACTTTCCTTCAACCTGCGTCGCATAAAGTGGGCATTCGTTCCTTTGCGTGGAAAATCCTCATCGTCTATGCCGGTGTTCGGCGCGAAAGGGTTAAATGCAAAATTGAAATCTCGCCTATGCGTTGGCGCCGAAAACGTTATTGATATAGTAGGGCACTTCAGTTACGCTGTGCGATAGAACTGTTTTTTATAATCCCCTCATTAGTTCCCCAGGGTCGGAAATTTATGTAAGTTCAATCGTCCTGGATTTGTGGCGGTAGAAAACCTATTTTTAGTGCATTAAGGCGGGAGCAGCCGGTGGGACGCGCGTGAGATTTACGGGCGAAGGGGTATATTTCAATTGCTCCCTCGTGGGCTGTCATGCGCACTACATCATGTAGCCATTTTTCCCCGGGGATTCCGGTCAATGGCTCTTAAAGTACTCCGGCATGTACGTGAGGTAACTGACGTGGCAAAGTATCCTCCGCGTTTAGAATACCTATTTTTTAAGGTCCCAACGGTGCAGTAGCTTTACTGAGGCTTCGCACGGAAATTTATCATCACAAACTTCTTGTCCTAGATCGCCAATAGTAGATGAAAAAATAGTACGATGTGTAACAAATTAATGACTAGACGTTTCGGGAAAATATATTGAGTCTAATTTGCACTTGCGTTACTCTTGATGCCCATGATTAAATTTTATTTAATTCCATGGTGACATTGCCCTTGTGTGACCATATTAGTTGGATGATTTATAGTAAATTTATCAAATCATTTAACGAAAATAGTGAGCAATTGTGCACAAAACCGAGTAAAACCTAATGAAATACTATGCAATTATGTATGCGTATAAATAAATATTAATCTTGGAAATGTTTTTCGATGCATTGTAAATTTTAGTACCAAAATATATCAAAATCTTAAAATTTACCTAAGCCAAAAGAAAAACTAATGAAGTTCGAAAAATCTCAGTGGTACCCTACTAATCAAAGGAATATTGGCTGTTTAAGTATGCCCTTTTGGTCTGGTCAAATTACAACAACCCTGTTCAAAATGTTCGTTACCGTATCCGTTAATTTGTCAAGTTTAATTTTTAGAAGGCTCTCATCTTTATGTATGGAATACCTCAGCTGAATTTAATTAATACATTTCCAGTGCCCTTAATTCTTATCTTGCCTTTTGCTTAATTCAAAGTTGAAAATTATGGAATAATTTACTACTCAACAGTTTTGGTACAATGTTGTGTACAAATATCAATGAGCTTTAGGCAGCCTCAAAGGTCACAGACCGGTGCGGAGACTGCTTTTCATAAATGAAATTAATTGCTAGCATTGAACAAAAATGCTTTCAAAAGCATGAATTATAATAACAAAGACGATTTCATTTAAGCCCAGTTGTGAACAAGAAAAGCAGAGACAATAATAATAATTAATCTTGTTTACATTCCTTTGGGAACACATGTTATGCTGAGTTAACATGAACAAATGACATGAGTATGTAAATATGGTCAAACTTGGGCAACAAACAAACACTTTGGCAGCAAACAAACAGTTTGGACTCGTTTGCCAAATTAGGCCCTGAAGTTTAATATTGTATTGTCTTTTGCAGAGTCATAAGTGTACTTCAAGTATGACCAGCTCCTTTGCGATTGATTTTTCAACATTCGGTGGCGTATCACTCCTAACTTTTTCTCTATGTTCAGTGTTATACTATTTTTAGTAGGAATACATGCATCCCTGACATCTGTATTACACCTTGGAGCATATATATTAATTTATAGAGTTCGTTGTTTCTGGCGTAACTTCACTGCCTTTGCTCAGCATTTGAATATAGCTTAATGTGTGTGTCCCTAATTTAAACTTATTCGATGCACGAACTAATATTTTACAAAGACCTGATGCCGAAACCTAGGTCGTAAGTTAAATTGCCTAAAATGAAATGAAAAATTTTGGCTTCTCATGCAAAATATGGAAGTGGTTTACAAGGGAATGTAAAATCAGTTGTTTGCCCATTAAGGTGTAAGGGACTCAGGAGCGTGGGATCAAATAATAGCCACGTTTCCATTGGTTCTGGCGAGGAACTGTAGACGTGATCTATGTAAACGGTGGATAGCCACTCATGCAATCCTACACTAATCTCGTTAACGCAGCCGACGCATCCAGATGCTCCAGGAACATTCATCCAGTTTGCTAGCGAATGCGGAGGTGTACTGTCGTCATTCCCACGTCCAATCGGCCATTATTCAGTTACGGCACCCTTCCCACGCTTAGACGGACACCAGCCAGTGTCGCCGTCTGTCTGCAGGACTGCGCGTGTGTGACAGACTTGCAGGTACGTTCCAGGACGTGTAAATTGTAGTCGCGGACAATTTGAATCCTCAATCGAATGCCGTCGTGCGCTCGGGCGATCGTAGCATTGCACCAATTTCCCCGCCACCAATCAGGGCACGCACTGTTAGCTGCAGGTTTCAACCACGTGCTTCCAAAGTGCAGCTGGGCACTTGAGGGAGTTTGAACGAGATAATCTTTTCACGTGCCAATCAATGTTGCTTTTTTTCAAGAAAAATATATTATCATATCGAAGACACAAAAATATCAGCCCCTTACCGCTAAACTTAGAAACGTAAAGTTTTGAAATGATGAAGTTTTCAGAAGAGTGGAAGAGAAAAGGATCATATAAAACACAATAAAGCATAGAGGAAATGATGGATTGGACTCACTTTAAGGTACAATGGGTTTATGAAGAATATAATTGAAGGTAAAGAAAAGGAAAATGTCCCCAGAGGAAGACCCAAGAATTAGTTAATGGACTAAATAAAGAGGAATAAGATGACCTCGAGGCATAAGTAATAGCATTAGATAGGCAAGGGTGGAGTGCTTCAGTCAACCAACATTACGGTTGAAGATTCGCCCCACGCCGATACTTTGCGACTTTTCGCAATGGTAAGTCACATCTTGTGTGCCACGTTTTAATCATATTCTCAGAATTAACGGCAGGATCGAG
Organism: Ceriagrion tenellum; assembly: GCA_963169105.1. NCBI lineage: Eukaryota > Metazoa > Arthropoda > Insecta > Odonata > Coenagrionidae > Ceriagrion > Ceriagrion tenellum. The sequence continues at coordinate 91,814,869 of OY720639.1, read as the reverse complement.
TTCTATTAATGAAGTTAAACCATTTCAAAACGTTTGTGAAGAGTTGGTGATTATCTTAAATTTCTGAGTCCCATTTCCTTCGAGAGAATTACTTAAATTTCTCAAAATTGTCTCGGGTTTCCGTCCGAGTGAGTGGGCTCATATTGGCCGACGTTTCGATACTCGACTCGAGCATCGTTCTCAGGGCAGAGATGAAACGTCGGCCATTGTGGTCCCACTCACCCAGACGGAAGCCCGAGAAAATTTTGAGTAACTCGTACGCCAGAAAAGCACCAATAATTAAAATATTTATTAATGTATAATGCGATTGATAAAGTTAACGTCAGATTTTTACTTTATTTTTATCCTAAATTTAGAATCCCATTGAACCTAATTATTTTGCAATTAAACTACCCATGGAATACAGGTAATGAGCGTTTTCTAGCGAGTTACCCTTTAGCGATTCATGTCATTGGTTGGATAAGTTACCATACCTCATATTCAGGCACATCATAATTCAACAATGTATGCAAATAATATTTTACCATCTCCATTACATAGCGGCTGGGATTTAATTTTTCTTCGTTAGTGAGCAAATAAGGTGCTGGTTAAGTTGGAAATATTTCAGGACATATGTCGCAATCGAATGTGAGCATAAATTGTCCTATTTTTTGTCCTATTTTTATTTATTACCACGTTTGGTGTTATTATTTTAATGAGTTAGCTTAAACACATACAATTAACCTCCTTGGTTTTTAATAGGAGATGCTCACGCTAAATTCAATTTAATCTCCTTCGCGATTCCTCATTTGTACCAAATTGTTGAGAAACAGGAATATGGTTGGAAATTTAAATTTATGTTTCAATAACGCAAATAACACAAGTTTTTTAATCTGTTATTAGGTCATACCAAATTAACGTATACTAATGTATAACCGTGCATAATTCTAGCTTTTAACACACCGAACAAAAGTAAATACGTACCTACAAAAAAGACCTGAATGAAACATCTGATGAAGCCTACTATTAATCTTCTGACCACTAGTAAATTCAAAATATGGGAACGTACTCAATCAGCGTAAGTGAATAAGCATTCTGAAAAGGAAACTATGATATTATCATCACCTCGTATAAAATAAAATCAGATCGAAATTTTTCAGTGGACGCTTTGTAATTGGTCATAAAGACTAATCCAACAATAGCGAATGCTCGGGTAGTTTGTGAGACCTCTTCCATAACTCAGTCCGTCCAGAACAATTTCAGGCAAAACACTTTGGCTACTCTAATGAATGTTTCAGAGTAGCCATTTCAATTACCTTGCTCCGAATATGTTAAACTGTCGCTTCGTAATTTGGGTGAGAGCGAGTAATTACTCGCCCGAACATTCTTTCGGCCGAGTTTAGAGGCAGTGTCACCATACGACTCGGTTGCCGCGCGGGCCTCTGCGTCAAGTCAATGGCTGGTCATTCCTATTAATCACTGAGGAGCGGAACTGTTGTCATCCGCTCTTCCAAACAATAACACGGTCGCGAAACCATCCGTGAAGTCATTATAAGAACAAGCGGGGCGATGACCTCGCCCGCTGTCAAAAAAAAAGATGTTACCCATTGCGCCTCATGTTCTCCTGTGTCCATGTCGCCCTATCTCGCGACGGGGAGTTCAAAAGAATGGCTTCTCTTGTTTCCCATCATGCAGTTCGATTTTCACCCCCCTCCTGCGCGCGACGCCATCTTTATTTCCCCTCCCACAGCTCGTCTATTCCTCTATCTCACTTCTTCCCTTTTCCCTTGGGCATTCCATCCATCTACCCTTCCATCACATCCGTCTACTACACTGCCCTTTGCCCTGGTTTCCGGTGGAAAGAAGTAAGCAAGGTTTCCCCCATGGCTTTGGCCAGTAACCGCTGACTGTATCAAGTATTCCTTTCGAATCCACATATGTAGGCACAAATTCAAAGTCCAGAGAAAGAAATATGGAAAGTCTTGTGAGAGATTGTAATCTTTCATTCTGTACGCGTGTCCAAGTATTCGTGTTGAGATTCGTGCATCAATATATAGTGGCTACCGAATTTGCAACGCGAATTCTGGAAAAGTTTCAGGGGTTATGTCCTTGGAGGCTTTGAAAAAAATTCTGGCAGGAATTTTTGAGGAAATTAGTTAACTGTGGCTGTCCAATCTCCATGCAAGGTGGATTTCACTGATTTCAATGGTGCTTGCAATTTCAATTGTGCAGTTTAACTTTTCCTATTCCTGATATTCCACTTGTGTTTTCTTACTTTCGTCCAGTTTTTCGAGATAATCCTTATTAACTTCGATGAAAACGAAGAACTAAGAATGCATTTCTTAAAAAAGTGTTAATAACAATTTTATCAGATTTAATTCCCATTATTTCGAATTAATTGGCTGTTGTCAAAAATTGACGGATAATAATAATTAAAATATGAATGCAATTAATGGTATGGAGTGAACAAACACTTGGACCTTCCTGGATTTTAATTTTCATAGAATGAAAGAGTTGTTAGCTTGGAGCATAAAACAGTTCTTTCGTAATTCAATAATACGTTTTAATTGAACACGACCCAAATTCCAACGTACAGCATGATATCCAGCCACTCTACGGTGTTTCACGTTGAAACCCGGGTGAGCTGCAACAAACATTTTTTTCTAGTTGAGTCTTTTAATTAGTACTTTTCATTACATTATTAATAAATACCAGAAAGTTATGTCCAGAACAACCAATAAGATGATTTTCTGACAGCTAGTTTTACTGATAATAGGCCAAAACAAGCGTCTCTTCTGTTTATTCCTGATTAACGATTCTCACACCAAAAATATTAATGATTTTTACTATACCGTTTTCCACAAGTTGTCAGACATTGGATGGGTGATGATAATTAAATGGCTTTTTTATATCTAAGTCAATCCCTACAGGGGAAACTCACGTGGTTGCAGGTAAAAGTTGTTCCGTCTTCTCGCGGGAATAACTCCTCAAGCGCGTTTTACTATTAGGAGTGATGTAATACTGCTTTGCAGAGCTAGAAATTTGGTCATTGGGACCAGCAAGGCGCAATTTGTCGACCTGAATCGCCTATAAGATAATTCAAAGATATATTTATGCCGTAAATGAGGTTTAATATTTATTCACTCCCTTCATAACAACTTAGCAAATGTTTTAAAATCCTCCAAAAAAAAAAGTTTGAAATATTTAAAAAAAAAATAAAAAATCACTGGATCCTCTGATACCATAAGTCAGCGCTGTCGGTTGCTTGTCGGCCATCAAACACAGCACAATTTTCTCATGCTCCACGAGTGGAAGGATCAAATCGTCGGTGATAAAATACAAATACATACTAAAATGATTCAGTCTTCGGACTTTTAATTGGATTATTAGCAATTTTTACTGATATACTGATATTTACTGATTTACTCTACGTTTTCCTTAAGGCATGGTGAAGCCTCAAGACAGCGAACAAAGAAAGCTAATGAGTTATTATTCATGAGGGCAATTGTCGAAAGAGGAAGATTATTGGAATCACTAGGCCATGTGCTTCGTTCCATTTTGTTCGAAATTACATTTCAGGGTTCTCTTAGTCCACCTTACCGATCGCATTAAATACCTTAACCTAGCATTTGTCTCCTGATAGACTCATACCTGACGGCTTATATCAAAGAGTAATTCATTGAAATATCCAGTGAAAAATCAATAAAAAGTAGTCGTATGTTTCTCTCGATAGATTTTCATCCTCTATCATCTTTTTGAGGCATTTGTCTTGTAGATGCTTTTAGGAAATGCAAACCCGCTATGCAAATCTCGGAAGAAGAAGAGTGACTCGCAACTATACGAAATATTACTAATAAATATTAAAAGGACGTAGTTTCCCGGATATCAGCAACTTCCTCGAAGTAATGGAATCGATTCTCGAATGTCCATGGCGGCAAAAAACTCTTTTATTTACTCGTCCTTCGACATGAATTAAAATTAGATTAAACATATGTCCGAAGAAAAAGTCTCACTAAGTTTCAAAATGAAATTCTTCTTTGTGATATCAAGTAAGGCTCATACCGAAGAGGCTAATGGGATACATGCCAAAAATATCAGAAATACTGCACTTTTCTTAAAACAAATGATATCTCCGGCAATGAAATAATGATTTCACAATGTTTTGGTATCTACATAAGGCTGGACTACATTCCGCAATGTAGGACGTGACAAAAAAACTTAGTGTTTGTATGTTCAAGTCATATCAAGTATGTTAACGTGTTTGTTTTTTACATGCTAATTATTTATATTGTTAATATAAATTGGCTACTGCCTCTTTTTTCATCTGCTAACGTAAAAGGTAACCCAAAGAGTTGAGTTATTTGCAAGAGAGAACCCCTCTAGATTAAACTCGGGTCTGGACCACCGCTCATTGAATATAGGTGGTCGGTTTTGTCTGTTAGAAATCTACTGCTAGCACTGAACCTTCAGTATGGACGCGAATTACTCACGTTGTATTCACGCTAACCCCTATGATAGATCATATCAGCCCTAACATATCTTTACAAAGTTGATGCCTTTGAATAGCTCACGTGCAGCGCTTCTATGCCATACCTCTCTATGAAATGCTTGAACAGAACATGAAAGTGACCGATTTGGTATTTTTTCACCCCGGTGGCGTCGAGGTAGAGTCCTGTCATGCTAACCTAATGGTCGCGTGTTATCACCCGGCTTTTACCCGGAAAAGGGATAACCATCACGGCAACGTCGAGCTAGAACGTCGCCGAGCCTCCTTCGTCAGCAGAGACCTTCGAACAGTACCAGATTCGCATGAAAGTCGCCAGCCCCCATAAATTTTAGTCCTGTCTCCTAGCTTCCAACACATTTGAAAAATATAATAGCTGTATTAACTATTTATCACGAATAAACACGAGAAGAGAAGATTTATTGTCTAAAGAGACCTACCTACCCTTAGCAAATATCATCTCATCGCCTCTCACTCTTTGAATTGAATTGTGTGAAATCAACAGTGAATAATTCGCCTGGCTTGGGATTCGAACTCAAATTGCTCGATTCCGTGCCGAGTGGTCTGATCAATTAGGCTACCCAGGTGTCCTCTTTCGCCGTAAATTTCTTTCTCAATGTGATTTTAGTCAAAGTAAACACCTTTGTCTCAAAAGCTTTACATTATTTTCTGAATAGTAGCGCTTAAAGCTCGTATTCAATGGCATTGAATACATGGTAATTGTGCGGACAACTTATTTCTTAAAATCTCCAAGGAATTTACTGTGAAAAAAGATGTCTGGGTAGTTTAATTGGTCGCAGCGATCGGCCCGGAATCGAGGGGCCTGGGTTCGTATCCATTGTTCGTATGCGTTTTGAGTCCAGTAGAATGATTTTTCCACCATATATTTCACACAATTGTATGACTGCAAGCGTTAAGGTTACTTCGCGGCAAGATTTGCAGTTCTTTGAATATTTATGGATTGATGAATGAATAATTTCATCCGTCATATCCCACCCACTAAGCCCGACCGTCTTTCTTCCCTTTCACCGCCTACCCTGTATCCTCCCATTTATTGCAGCTTTCATAATCTCTTCGGCAATCATAACTTTTTCAAGTCTCCTATTTTGCCATTGTTTTACCCTCTATTCGTCGCACCATTTTCATTCTCATTCACACCCATATCCCTAACGCCTTTTCTATTTTCACCCTCATTCACGTCCACTTTCTGCACCTTCCAAACTACACTTCATATCGTCCACTTTCTGCACCTTCCAAGCTACACTTCATATCGTCCACTTTCTGCACCTTCAAAACTACACTTCATATCGTCCACTTTCTGCACCTTCAAAACTACACTTCATATCGTCCACTTTCTGCACCTTCAAAACTACACTTCATATCGTCCACTTTCTGCACCTTCCAAGCTGCACTTCACTACACGCTACTGCATCGCTGGGTCCAGATGATTCTGTAACAAGCAGAACCTAGGTCATATTATATATGTTTCTGGTAGAATTTGTTCAATTTGGTGATCATAGGTATTTTTCTGGTTCTCCCCGCGTTACAAAATTTATTTGAACGACCGTGTCGGACCTAACCTTAGGACCTAATGATGTTTTTCGACTGCCGGCGTAACGGTCGTCTATCGAAATGCTGCAAACATGAAAACCACGGAGGCCTTCGTGACAGTTTGCTAAATTATTAGCAATGTTTCATTTCCACACCAAATTGCTTGAACCTTTACAATTTGTGCTCTATTTGAAGTTACATTTTAGCGCTGTTGTTTTTCAGCGACTGCCAATCTTAAGTTGAATACTGACTGTGTACTCTGACTCCCTTTGCAGTCATATGCCATCATGGCAGAGATCTATTAAAACGTTAGGAATGTTTGAGCAAGTTGCTATGTAACACCGTCGTACGTTACTGTATCATCGGGTCCAGATGGTTCTGTAGCAACTATTATTTATTTTTTCTGGTAGAATTTGCTCAATTAGGTGATCATTGGTATACTTCAGGTTCTTCCCGCGTAGCAAGGTTGAGAACCAGAAAAATACCTATGTACAAAAAAACCGCGAGAGCCTTCGTAACAAATTGGTGATATATTAGTGATGTTTTGTTTCCAAACAGCACTGCCTGTACCTTCAAAACTCGTGCTCTAATGTAAATTACATTTTAGCGCTATTGTTTCTCGGCCACTGCCAATCATAAGTTAAATACTGGCTGTGTACTGTGACTCCATTGCTGTCCTGTGCCATGGCAGAGCTCAATTTAAACGTTGTAAATGTGTGCGCACGTTTCCGTGTAAAATCGTCGCTACTCCCTTCTTTACTCCCCGGCTATCTCTCTAGTCCTCAACGCTCTCGACTCCTCTCTCCCTTCCTTCCCCCTCCAACCCTTTGCAAAACCCCTCTTTGCCTTTCTACATCCCTCCTCTCTCTCTTTCTCTCTCTCTCCGTCTCCATCTCTCCCTCTCTCTTCCTTTCACAGCTATCGATCTCTTCTGCCGTGGACCTCGCCACCGCTGTACACCCGGCCTCCTACTCTCCACCCCCTCCCTCCCTCCCTCCCTCGCCCTGCTCCTTCTATTTCTTCCACCTCCGTGCACTTCAATTTTCAAGGGAGAGGGGTAGAGTAAAAAAATAGTCTTCCACCATCGTAGTCCTGCGTGAAATGTCGCTGGGATAGCGGAATAGCATTTGAATTGCTTCGTCGTGCTCGCGTAAATATCCTGCCCTGCTGACGTCTATCGGAACAATTTTATATCTAGGGTTTTGTGGAGAGTAGTTACGGAATTTATACTTTTCTAGGTCAACCCGAAAGGAATTTGGGATGATGCGAAATAGATGCTGTAATAGCTATAGTTCTGATATCTAGAAATGTGCTTAAATGTATTTTAATGGTTCAGCCTCAACCAAGCTGACGAATTGGCAATCGAGTTTTGAAAATTTGAGCATCAAATATTAATCCAAAACAGGAAATTCTTCCAAATCGTGCAGTACATAATCCATAAGTAAATCTTTTATTTCGTCTTAGAATAATTCGACTCCAAACGTGTAAAATCTGCGCGAATGGAACTAAAGGCACAACTCCTGCTTTAGTCCACCTGAAGAATCTGCTATTCATAAATTGCGTCTATATAGTACCTCGTGTACTCTTCATAATAATGGTTAGCCCAAGCTCTGCTGAATGAGAACAGGATTGACATGTTTACATGTAATATTTAATTCACTCACGCCTTCTGGATTGGTATGCAACAATGTCATCCACATCATAATTCCAATTTAATGGTGATCCCATAAAGCCAAAAAAAGATCAATTAGTTGTAGCACTTTAGTGACGAATGAAATGGAATACTTATATCGTGTCAAATATAAAGTTTAAGATCCCAGTCCATTTATCCTAAATCCGTACATTTGTGTATTATTTTGGTCAATTTCAACACATCTACTATTGCGTGAATACACCTGTGAAATGTATGCAGAACTAGTTATTGCATACTCATTATTCAAAACCGGCATTCCTGAGTCCGAATTATTTTTATGGAATTATTCCCCGTTTTTGAACGTTTGAATTATAAATGGTCGATTTTATAAATATGTGAAAATTATTTCTCTAATTTTCATTGGCTTTTTAACATCTCCCTGGTATTGATAAAATCAATACTAACTGTAATTATTCATTCAACGTCTGATCCTTTTGAAGTGCGAGGAGGTTATGGCGAAGAATTCCTTGAAGTTGTAACCGATAAACTAAGAAGGTGATCGGCTATCCAAGGGTGTTGTTTGATGTACATCCATTGCTAAACAAATAAATGAAACTGCGCTTATATGTTAGAAAATATAAACCGTCATCGTAGCTTTAAAAAGAAAGGTGAGGCCGTCACACGACGGACTATAGAAGAGGACCACTACGTAAGGTTATAAAAGGCAGGGTTGTACACAGTATTTAATATGAATAATGAATAAATAAATTTAAAATTATAAATATATAAAAATGGAAATTATATGTATACATCAATGATAGCTACATAAATTTTTCATTGATGTAAAAAATACATGATAAATTTAACTGTTAAATTACAAAAAAGGAATAACATTTTTTACATCTTTATTATTTTCTATAACTATTACCATTGCACTGTACTCCCTCAAAATAAGATATTTTTGATATTTTATATCATTAATATCTTTACTCAAAGCAGGGTCAGATATTTTATCTCCTTTGGTTGTTGCAAAATAGGTATCACAATTCATTGGTTACCGCAAATTTTCCAGCAAGTATTTAATTAAGGGTTGCCGTCATCGCAATCCATCCCGGAGACAGGTGTTGCGTGATGCCATGTCATAGTAAGATTATTTACCCTCCGTAAGAAGTGTTCCTCTTCAAAAATATCTTTATTCTATGCACCGTAATACTTTTTCTGCTAGCAGTTTTGCGACCTAAAATTCAAACCATGGGAAGGATCGTGATTAAATCAACTTCCGTGATTGGACCGATTCCTTCACAATGAAGAGCTCGGATGTTGTGGGAAAATTCTATTATTGCAAAGGTTTTTGTCTTTGATGCCTGTGGCGTTTTTTACCAAGAATAATAACTATTGTTAGACTGATGAAAGAATCATATGTGACTGTGGACCTAATACGACGGATATTTTCAAAAATTTTTCGTCATGACGTTCATTTTAGCATAGTGAAAACAATACCAAATTGCTCCTATTCATTACGTTGGTCGATGGCTTGGTGTACCAGTGTGTTAATTGGTGGGTTTTGAACAGGAGATTCTTGGCTTTCTATCTGATGAAGGCCTTTGAGTGCACTCATTTTAACCCAATCCAAGTTATATTTTAAGAACTAAATATCCCTTAGGACGATTATCTATGACTGAAAAGTGGCTGCAAACCTTATCCTGATATTAGCCATCGCTCGTCGGTTGTAATCAACTTTTGGTGAGCTGAACCTCAACAAATTGAATAACCTTCAGTAATGATTTGTGTCAATTGACATCGGATATTCTCTAGAGGAAAGATCGGACAGGTAATAAGACAGCCATTCTTGACCAACGTTTCGGAACGTAATTCATTCCCTCATCAGGGCTACAAAAAAACATGTACACTGAAGGTCAACCACAACACATCTCAGAACAACCCAATATATAAAAAATTTAAAAAATGGTATATCAAATAAAACAACACTAAAATTACCAAAGAATAACATTAAGAACCCGAATTCACATCACACTGCCACTGCAATTCTGTCATCATCTTCCCGACCATCCATGACTACCTGGTATAACAAACACCATTAAGCACCACTCCCCTGCCTCTATTCATCGCACCCATGTCTATATGACCTGCCATGCAAAATGTATGTCCCCACAAACATCCACATGCCCCTGCTTGAAGACGACTGAACGTCATAAAACCAAAAAAGAGCAATCTTTAAATGTAACTTCGAAAGATAATACTTTAAAGATAATCTTCTTTCAATGTAAATTTTTATGGTGTACTATGTTGTGTTTGCAATTTTGTTGAAAGACTTCTATTGCAGCTCGCTTAAAATGAGTATTTTAGTTCCGTACTTCGTCAATCAGTTCTGGGCACTCTGGGATCGCTATTAGATCCATCTTAAATTCCGCAAACCGTCTTCCTCTTCTTGTTCCCTCCGAGTATAATGGTACACCCACAGAACAAGTAGCTTTTAAATAAATATATATTAAAAATATTAACAAAATTCTAGTTCGTATCTTTTTCCGGTTTCTTGAATGTTATAACAGTCCTACTATTCGCCAAAATGAGTATTTTAGTTCCGTACTTCATCAAACAGGTCTGGGCCTTCCTGGATCGTTATTAGATCAACTTTAAATTCCGCATACCGTCTTCCTCTTCTTGTTCCCTCCGAGTATAATGGTACACCCACAGAACAAGTAGCTTTTAAATAAATATATATTAAAAATATTAACAAAATTCTAGTTCGTATCTTTTTCCGGTTTCTTGAATGTTATAACAGTCCTACTATTCGCCAAACTGAGTATTTTAGTTCCGTACTTCGTCGTCCAGGTCCGGGCACTCCAGGATCGCCCCTTACGTTATTCCACCTCCCAGCGACCTTTCCTCCCCTCCCGAAATCCTCCCAGCCCACCTCCCCACTTTTCCCTTTCACTCTCTAGGTTCTACTTTCTCCTCCCCAATCCCCTCTCCCCCTCGCCCTCCCTACCTCACCCCATTGTTGCCGCCAGTCTCCGTACTATCGACCGTCTATCTGCTTCCTCATGTCCCCCTCCGTCCCTCTACCCCCCACCCCCCGCGCTCTGCTCGAACGACCCCACCTCTTTCCCCTCCCCACTCCCTTTCGCCCTCCATCTCTATGTCCTCTCTTCCTCTTTTCCTCTCCCTCTCTCTATATCCCATTATTCCCCTCTTTCCCTCCTCGTTCCCTCGAGCCTTTCCAAGGACCCTCAAACAGCCCCGCAGTCTTCCTCGGTTCACGCCACCATTTGTCTATGCTCGGTCATGCGTCATCATTTACTTTGTTGGACTTCTATTTCTTCTTTACATTCCTTATAGATTTTTCCCTTATCAATTCTTTCTCTGGACACATCCTCATGTCTTCTTCTACAACATGCGGTTTTCTCTTTTGCTTGTACTTTGCTGACGGCTCACAAGTTTGCCCGCGTTTTGTTTGCCACGTTACCCACGTCGAATCACGAATACACTCATATAATTACCGTTTTTCTAAATATTCGGCCATTTCATCGAGAATACGGTCAATGAAGGAAGTGATTTCATACATTTTTGCATGTTTTTGCCTCAGTATTCTCCCATGAATTATAGAACCTACTCTTAAAGTACCAGATCAAATATACATTATTTCTATTGTCAGCATCCCATATTAAGGTTACTTCAATGGATAATATATCACTGTATTTATTTTAATAACTGGTATCGACGGTTTTACGTTCACTTAGCCTTAAACTACATTAATAAACTACAGCCTTTACTTGCGTAAATCATTTTGCTAAGTTAAACCTTTTGTCTGCTGCAAATACGCTCACCAGTTGCCGTTTGCCTTTTTCCTTCTGGATTTTTCCCTTCTCAATCTATTCTCTGGAACCACCCTCGTGTCTTCTTCTACAGCATGCGGGTTTCTCTTTCACTTGTACTTTGCGACGGCTGACAAGTTTTCCCGCGTTTTATTTGCCACGTTACCCGCCTTGGATCACGAATATACTCATACATTTACTGTTTTTCTAAATAATCTAACATTTCATTAAGATTGCGGTCAATGGCGGAAATGATTCAATCCTTTTTTTGCATGTTATCGCCTCTGTATGTGCCCATGATTTTTAAGGGTTTCTCTTCCAATTGTACTTTGCCGACGGCTCACGAGTTTACCCAATTTATTTGCCGCGTTACTCGCCTCGGATTCCGAACATACTCGTATATGTACCATTTTTCTAAATAGTCTGCCAAGTTTTTTGAGAATACGGTCAGTGAAGGAAGTAATTTCACACATTTTTGCATGTAATCGCCTCAGCATGCCCCCATGATTTTTAGTACCAACTCTAAATGTACCAGATCAAATATACATTGTTTCTGTTGTCAGCATCCATAATTATTAACTTGTACAATGGGTGCCTCAAGGAATATGATATCACTGAATTGATTTTAATCGCTTTTTTACACGGTATCACGTTCACTTAGGGTTAAAACATATTGCTTGCCTAAAATATTTTCCAAATTAAACCTATAGTCTGCTGCAACCACGCTTACCAGTTGACTTTTGTCTTCTCGATATTTTCCTTCTCAATTCTTTCTCTGGACTGGTTCTCGTGTCTTCTTCTATAACGTGCGGGTTTCGCATCCGCTTGTACTTTGCTGAAGGCTCACATATTTACCCGTGTTTTTTATAGTATAGGAGCTTTCAGTTAAACCCCAACTTGCGTCCAGTAGGAATGCTCTTGGAACTATAGCTGTAGTAGTTACCGCATGATAGTGAATTGACGAGTACAAGACTGCAATAGGGTACAGCGGCAAGAAATAGCAATTAAAGACCTTGGTTTTTCTCGCCGTAACTCATGAAGACAGGTCATTTGGGTATTCCACCGGGCTAGCGGCTCTTAATATTCCCGAATGAGCTAGATGCGAAACCCCTGAATGGGAAGAACAAGTCCTTCTTCGAAACGACAGGAAACATTGAACCACACACCTTGTGGAATGCCAAAGAGGCCTTTCTTAATTGTTAAGTAAGGTAGGTGGGCAGAACATTTTTCACAGTCTTGGTTTGTACGAAGCTAGTAAATCATGCTGAAGTGAAAAAATAACTTGACATCCTTTTTATTTATAACTTAATTTAATTATAAAGGCTAAAACGTCAGGTTGACAGAGAAAATTCACGAACAAATGGAAACAAAATAGAATTCAATTATTGAAAAATGTGGTGCAAGTCTTTACATCTCAAATAAATATACAACTGGAAAGTACAAAAAACTCTAATTTAATTTCAATAATGATCAAAGTGCTCGACGAAATCTTTATGCCAAAACCAGTGTAAGCTATATACAAATAAATAAACATTTGGACGAACGAAACGATCAAAAAAAATTTAAGGCGATTATTACGATCTATAATTTTATGCGGAAGCAATAACGTATATATGATATGTCTCAAAGGTTATCCGATCACTTACTCTAAACTCAATTGACAATACGTTATTTAGGGTTGAGCATCAGAAGGAAAACATTGGTATTTTTTTGGTATAGGTAAGCAATCGACGGAACAAACATGTCTATGATGACTGTATACTTCAAGAATTCAATAATTAAAATCATTTGTCTTATCCAAGTTAGGTGCATTGACCTTTTTTATTTGTTGATACAGCTCCGCAAAAATTGGATGATGTTGCTTTAATCCGCTTTCCTTTTTAAAAATGAATGAGTATGGACCTCTTTATGAGAAGTGGAAGCAAGTAATAAAATACTAATAAAAGCTGCAAGCTTTATTAAAAACGGCTACGAATGAACATAAAGTGTTTCACAGCTTTTTGAGGGATATATGTGGGAGCCCCCAAAGACTCGGAGGCCAACCGCTAGGCATCGCTTGCGTGAAAAATTCAGAACTGGTGTGTTTCAGAGCAACGTATAAATATTATCATGACGCCATACTACATCTCTAGATGTGATAGATGCGATAAAATAAGAGAGATACACTGCCGAACAGATGGATACAAAAACTCGTTCTTTCCCCGCACAATAAGCGACCACCATAAAAACCGAGCTCCACTAAATACACTCCTATAATACATGTCACCATTTCACCTCCTAAAACCTATCCCTAACAGAATAAATGAGTCTCGGGTGTTTCACCGGGTAAGCAGGTCCATAAGTCCCGATGTTTCAGAAAACGACTTGCTCTCCATCTTCAGGGGTTGTGAAACCGTTCGTTCAGAGCCCCTGAAGATGGAGAGCAAGACGTTCACCGAAACGTCGGGACTTGTGGACCTGCTTACCTGGTGGAACACCCAAGAAACATTTATCCAGCAGATACGCCGGGAAAACCTAAGATCTCTCATCCCTGACATCTTAACCCGGCTGGTATCTAAACATCACCTAACACACGCTCATGCGGTGGCTCGCATGGTGGTTTTAGATGAGGATATTTCCCGCTTCTCTCAAAGCTCGGGATTTCCGCTCGCTTCGCCTCTCGTCCTCCGCGTCACTTCTCTTTCCCTCTGAACTCTTAGCAACCGGCCATCCCTCTCTTCCCCCGCCGAACCAGCGCTTCCCTGCTTATTATACCGCGCTTTCCACGGCCGCCTGCTGACACTCTGAACTCCAGGCGCGCACATTTTTTCGCGGTGCATGAGAAATTAAGCGGGAGGCAGTGGCGTGCCCGTAAGGAAAAGAGGGGAGCAGTTGGGTCCGTTCCACATTCAGTTGACAGTACAGACTCCTAAGGAGATTCGTATTCCTTGATAATCTACATGAAATAGTCGGTGCAATGTTGCCAATCTCTACAGGAGATTATTCTTAGTACGATAATCATCAACTATTACACCTCCATGAGTTTTCCTTTATGTAGTATAATTTCCTTAATGTAAGTTCTTCTCGTTTGGTCTTCAATGGGTGACCCATTTCATTAGCAAAAGAATTATTTTTTTAAACAAAATAAATAATGTATAGCCTAGTTTGTCTTGAGTCACATTGTCAAGCCCAAACAACCTTAAGTTGATAGTATGGGTATAATATAGAACACTGTTGCCTAACTTCCGAGGTGGCCAGGAGGTGATAACTCGGAGTGCTCGCAAAACGAAGACAATCGCTCATGACCGTATGCTGAATTTAATATCATTAATTAAGGAAAGAATATGTAGGATTTAATTTTCTCCCGGTAAAGGATTGGTGTGAATTCTTCTTGGGTTTCCGTCTGGGTAAGGTGCTCCATGTTTTTGTTTGACGACGTTTCGATTAAAGACTTTCATCGTCATCAGGGCCGTTGATGCCGGGTGTCAAGGTGCAGTGTTTACATGGGATGTCTCTCAGGTCAGGCAGGTTTTGATTGGTGGTGGCCGTTTTTATTTTCCCGCCATTTTCATGATTGGGTTCCAGGTCCTACTTAAGTGGAACCATTCGTCTCTGTTCAAATTCCTACTCTCAAGGTGGATAACTATCGCCTCTTTGGTGAGTGTGTCCCAATATCCTATGGAATGACAGAGTCGTTTTATCTCATCCCACTGAATGGCATGGTCGAAGTTAATGGAATATTCTGTGACTTAACACGGCACCTCGACACCCGGCATCAACGGCTCTGATGACGATGGAAAAGTCTTTCGTCGGAGAAGAAGATGATGGAGCAACCTACCCGGACAGAAACATTTGAAAGAATTTACATCAATCATTCGCCGGGGGAAAATTAAACCCTAGATATTATTTCCTTAATTAATGATATTAAATTCAGTGCACTGTCATATACGATTTCCTTCGAGATGTGAGCACTCCGAGTTATCACCTCCAGGCCACCTCGGAAGTTTGGCAACAGTGTTCTAAAAAGTACCCATACTGAAGAAATTAAAAACTTTGCAATTATCCACAATAACTATTGTGGATAATTGCATATTCATTTCTGCATCATGCATAAGTTCCTCACAATATCGCAAGAATCCTAGGATTTTTTAAATAAGTACCCATACTGTCATCTTTGGTGGGCTTGACAATGTGAGTCAAGAAAAATACTAGGCTATATATTATTATTTATTTAGTTTAAAAAAATCTCGCTTTCGCTAATGAAATACCCTCAGAAATAACTTTTACTGTAACCTAGGTTTCGATGTTTTTACATTACCATCTAATGATTGTTTTTAAAACGATAAAACGATACGATTTTTTAACAAACAAACGATGTTTTGACGATAAAATTTATTTCTGTGGATGATTGCAAAATTTTACTTCTGCATCATGCATTAATTCCCCACAATACCGCAAGAATCTTCGGATTTTATATCTTAGTATATAGGTAAAATACTCATCGACAAACCTAGCTAAGGGTATTTTGCTCCATATTAGGTGTTCGGATCGTAGGAGGGGACAGAGGTCGGGGGATCGGGTTGGTGTGGTGGCTAGAGTACTAGCCTACTACACGGGCGGCCAGGGTTCAAATCCCTGCAAAGGCGGATGATTTTCAGAGGAAACCCGATCCCTACTTGAGTGTCTTGTGGAGGGCACTTCAAGTACAGTACTCCGTCTGTCGGATGAGACGTTAAACCGTGGTTCCCTTGGCGCCTTTCGTTAAGAGCAGGCTAATGCCGACGCCGGGTTTTTATCCACCCTTCCTCCCTTACTTCTCCCTTATGGCGCAAATGACCTTAGCCGTCGGTCACCTCCCCAAATATCCAATTCTGGGACAGAGGTCGTGATAAGAGGTCAAGAGGGATGCAGTGATGTGAGATGAGATCATAAGACTGCCACGGGAAAGATTGCGAGGACGAGCAGGAGAGGAGAATGTGGTCAAGGGAGAGGAGGTAGTACCTCATGCGGATCACGTCGTACGGCCACACCTTATTAATTTGCATAGCCTCTATCAAAACGCCCGCGATATGCCCACAAAATTGCCTCGCAAATGCTAGGGGGAAGGCACCTCTCCATTCTCAATTATAGATATTATGTTTTTGCATGACCTCGAGACATTAAAAATACTCGCTCCCCGATGGAAGGGATGGTACTTTCATCTTTTGGCTTGATCAAGCCAAACCCGTTTCCCGCACTGTATGGGGCTTTGCGACATCATCCCGTCAGAAGCAAGTATATTATGTATCAAATCAATGTTGTGCTTACATGTTATAGGGATGGGAACTTACCATTGGTCAATGCCAAAGTCGTTCGATACCGATTGTATTATTTCTTTGATATAGGTCTTACCATTCCCACCACATGTCCACCATTTATGTGCTATTTGAGTATCCACTGCCGTAACAAACTCAAGAAAATCTGCGAATGCGCGGTACAGGTTGTCATTTTAAATACAAATGCACTGCCAAATCAACAAAAAATGTCGGACAATCCATACTATGCTTATGGAGAATACATAAAAATAAGCGCATTAATTGCGGATTTATGCAAGTTGCAAAGACCTATATCGAAGAAAGATCAAAATCGATATTGAACGATCTTGAGTCGATGTTCACAAATGCACTGCCAAATCAACAAAAAACGTCGGACAATCTTTGCTATGCTTATGGAGAATACATAAAAATAATTACATTAACTGCGGATTTACGCAAGTCGCAAAGACCTATATCGAAGAAAGATCAAAATCGATATTGAACGACCTTGAGTTGATGTTCACAATGAATGCGATTTTATTTTGGTCCAGGGCTCTGGTATTATTAAAGTGATTAGTTATCACAATTTCAAATAAAACGAGTCGGCCCCTATGTCCGGTCGAAGAGAAATCGTTAGCTATGAAGTTTTTGACCCTTGATCTG
The DNA here is from genome assembly GCA_963169105.1 of Ceriagrion tenellum. Lineage (NCBI taxonomy): Eukaryota > Metazoa > Arthropoda > Insecta > Odonata > Coenagrionidae > Ceriagrion > Ceriagrion tenellum. Next base: position 91,797,430 of record OY720639.1, on the reverse strand, counting down.
ACCTATGCAGCCATTTTATATCAGTGGTGGAGGATCTTATTTGAAATTCATTCAATCCCCCCGCCCCAATAGTTGGTTAAGCTGAACATTCGATTTTTAGGTTTTTTCTTAGAGCCATTAGACTGCATACACTGAGGGCACAATAGCATCGAAATGAGAAATACACTCTGTTGAACTATAAACAGGACAATACTATCTACCCTCTTCTAATTCAGAACTAAAATAATTTTTGCGCGAGGCACTTATCCAATGGTATTCACGAACCATTTCTCACCTTTCCTCTATCACTTTGTATAGGTTCACTAGATGTAATTTCCGTTAAGTATGGTGAGGTTTCACAAAGTTAATCCTGAAGTTGTTAGTTATATTTCTTCTATAAATTTTATCCATTTATTCACTTCAGTTTTAAGCACTACTTTCTGAACACTCACCTCTAGCTTGTGTTCAGCAGTTCATACGTATTCTAATGGCATTGAAAAATTAAAGTCAAGTTTTATCTTTGGTACGAGCATTTTATTTTATAGACATTTATTTTTTTGGATGGCAAAACCATTTGTTTGATTTATATGAAGCAAAGTCCTAGCGGTGCTGTGTCCAGCGCGTAAAACGAGTGACTAGTGATGCACAGCTTGAATCCTGAATGGGTGTCTTTACACACCTCCAATTAACTTATGTCTAGCTGACCCGTGCGAATATTTCGCACAGTGTGCAGCTTATTCCTGTTTCTTCCTTCATTCTTCCTGTTCTTCTACCTGTCGAATATTTTGCACAGTATGCAACTTCTTCCTGTTTCTTCCTTCTTTCCTCCTGTTCCTGTCGAATATTTCACACAGTATGCAGCTTCTTCCTGTTTCTTCCTAATTTCTTCCTGTTCTTCTACCTGTCGAATATTTCGCACAGTATGTAGATTCTTCCTGTTTCTTCCTTCTTTCTTCCAGTTCTTCTTCCTGTCGAATATTTCGCACAGTATGCAGTTTCTTCCTGTTTCTTCCTAATTTCTTCCTGTTCTTCTACCTGTTTCTCCCCATGGACAATTATATGTTATTTATGTTGGTGTTAAAGATACGTAACGAAAACGTAAACGGTAAACGATCACACTGAATGCATGTAGAATGTAAACAATCTAACTAAACGATGTGTTAATAGATGGCGCCTCATACAGTCTTTTAAGCACGTAACGATAGCCAACATATTAGTTGATTATATTGTCAACAGATGGCACTGTATCATTTTTAATAAAAACTTAACTTTGAATTTTTTAATAAAACTTTTAATTTTAAACCACTTTTCTATTTTTCGTCCATAGCGGGGAACATAAGATTTAAAACTATGTTTGAATCATTAAAACTTTTAATTTTAAACCACTTTTCTATTTTTCGTCCATAGCGGGGAACATAAGATTAAAAACTATGTTTGAATCATTAATTTTGATGAAGAATTATGGGAGTTATGGCGTTGCGGCAAAAAAACACCATTGGGAAATAATATAGAAGATAAGTGAAAAACATGAAAATAATAGATGTGATATGTTGACAGTCTTCAGAAGATCCATCCAGATATATAACTCTGTTTCAAAACTCGTCATTCCACTTAATTTACATGAATTTGTGAAGTTAATTTTTTTAGTTGAGACTAAATGGAAACATTCCATAATATACAGCCAGTGATAATGTCTTAGACAGTTTTGTTTGGCTGGCTAAATATCTTTTCATTAATATCAAACCAAAAACCTAGTAACGTATTTTTTATAGTGTGGATACATCAAATCTAGAATTTCACTTGAAATCCAGTTTACACGTCCAATCTTTGTACACGTCCAATTATCTCAAGCGGAGCAAAAGCTATTAAATGTTTGCGTTGAATATCCATTCATGATACACTTATTCCACTCGCCTATCTGATTTGTTTCTTTTGTAATCACTAACCCTGCAATGCGTTGATTTTCCATTCACGTGGGATTGCAATATATAATCCATCCATTTGTTAAACATATTAAGGTTTGCGTATTAATCAGTATGTAGATTTTAAGTTTTAGTGTAATTTCAGGATATTTTGTCGATTTGAGACTTCTCTGTTAATGATCACTAGCGATGTATGAACCAGGAGAAAAACAATGTTTCGTATTCACGAGTGCCTCTTAATTTTTTATTGATCTTGAGTCTTGTGATTCGATGTGTCGTCATTGGATTTATTTAAGTAACGAAGGTGGTAGTGGAAGTAGTAGTGTGATGTGGTGGAATTTCAACGTGATCGATAACAGAAGAATCAATTTTCCTCTTGATTACTAATTATTAATATGTATAATAAATTATTAGTTTCATGCGACTTAGGTTTCAACATTTAACCTTATATTCGGTACCTTATTACGGTGTAGCTCATGGAAACCTCGGTTAAATTTGAATAATTGATCAAGTGGAATATTGCCTATTCTGTTTCCTTCTTTGGCTGACTTAACAAGTTGTTATAAGTTACACTCAGTGACTCCCGATTAGCTTTTTAACCACCTTAAGGCATCCCGAGCGAGATAGTTCTCTAGTCATAATGGAGACCATATTCGAATTATACGTTTTAATTTCACCAGCTGTAGGACATTTCAATAAAATAATGCATTATTGATGGCGCAATAATATAGTTTTATATGACAGAAATTGCAAGTAATTTAATTAAAATATATAAATAAGTCTTTAACTTGACTCATTTTTTTCGCGCGGTGCGTTTGTAACATCTTCAAAACGGAAGGTTTTTTGAAATACCCAAGAACCTATTGTGGTGACAATATGATCACTTTTCAAATATATTTAAGAAAACATACAAAATACAAGCTGTTTGTTTTTTTACGTGATCTAAGTGTAAGAAACGTCTCATTTTGTAAATGGAGTGCACACACGTACCATTTTCCATGTAAAAGGGCTGGTATTTTTCGACAAATATCTCCAAAAGTAATGAGGCAAGGGATTGAATTTTTTGTGTCATTAAAAGGGTGAGATTTTTTTAATGAGACCAAATTCATTGATTTCTAGGTAAAATGATATTTCGCTCATACTACCTTAGGAGGGTTATAAACTAGGGGAGATGGTGTGAGAATCATAGACATCTGTCTATTTAAAATAAGAAGAGTAGAATGCAGAACGCCTCTTCCGTTCCGCTCCGCATATCCATAGGCCTCCCTTGGGCACTCCAAGGGCAGCGCAGTCAGGAGCCTTTTCCCCAACCCTGTTCTGGATGGAGTTTGTCGAATGCAGCCACGCAGTTTGCTCCCGAGGCGCGGGGGCGCTTTTTTTACATCTCAACCCTAATCCCCCTCTCAATTTCTTATTATACGCGGCCGATAGCGCCATCTTTCTTGCACTCCGAAGAGTGAGATCCCCGTTCCTGCGGCTGCTGCAGCAGCTCGCCTTCTTGAGGGCGATCTCACTTTCAAATGAGACACACAACGGCGGCTGCCGTGTGGCGTCTTTTATTCCCCACTCATTCCCTTCCCCCGACTCACTCGAAGGAAGGAGTTTGCCAACGTCTCCTTAGACCTGCCCCAGTCACTCCGAGCATCATCCCCCATTTCCTTTCAACCCCCACCTCTCCCCCCCAACCCACCCTCTTTTCTGCCACTCTCCCCCTAACGTACCTACCCCGCCTCGCCTTTTTATTAAGGTGGCTGAAGCACTAATCGTGAGTCATTGTGTGCCCATTTCTTTTCAAGTTAGTCGAAGAAAAATGCCTAACCATAATTTTCTTATGTACATCTGTTTATACGGATTGGATTTGATATTTGGGGAGGCAACCGACGGCTAAGGTCATTTGCGCCATAGGGGACAGCTGAGGGAGGAAGGGTGGATAGAAACCCGGCGTCGGCATTGGCCTGCTCTTAACGAATGGTGCAAAGGGGACCACGGTTTAACGTCTCATCCGACAGACGGTACTGTACTTAAAGTGCCTTCCACAAGAAACTCGAGTAGGGATCGGGTTTCCTCTAAAAAACATCCACCTCTGCAGGTATTTGAACCCTGGCCGCCATTGTGGTAGGCGAGTACTCTAGCCATCACACCAACCCGATCCCCTGTTTTTACGGAGGAAATAACCATAAATATATAAAACCCTCTCAGTATTGACTTCTGCCAGTGGTACTAGCGAGGGAGGCAGAGGGTGATTTTATGAAATGTATCATTTTAGGAAAAAAATATTATGAGGTTATTGTTTAAAATATCCATGTACGGTTTTTAATTGTGTATTAAATGAATTAGGTAATAATCCTAAAAGACTTTTATTAGGTCCAAAAAATAATTGTAACTTTATTAGTGTACTGAATTTGAACAATATTTGTACATGAGCCGATAAATCGGCCGGCCGCACTCTTCGCCAGAGATGCAAAAACTGATATATCGGCCCTCCACACAAAGAGAGTTTATATAGTTGGTGCAAGAATTATATATTAAATCTTTTATCTCCATTAAAGCATTTTTATGAGTTGGCTCACAGTGCAAAATTCGAAATAAAACGAAAACCATGAAAAAATAGGTAACAATATTGAAAGTAAAATAGAGAGATATATTCCCTAAAGGTGACCCAGGTATAATTTCATGAACCAAATCAAGAGAAAAGTACATAAGAAGAGATACCAGAAGGTAAGGGAGCATTGGATAGGGAAGGGTGGAGGGCTGCAGTCAACCACTCTTAGGATTGAACGACCAATGATGATACATAAGTAAGTGCTGTTTACTCGGAATTGTGCCTTACCTTTTGTCAACAACTATTATGATTAAATGATATGAAAAGCATGGTTTCACGTCTATGGCAAAATCTCTACATATAGAATCGCATAATTTCAAATTATTTGTCAGGTGCCATTATGGTTACGAGTTGAAAAAGCTTTACTTACTCTTACTCCCCGGGCCATTTATATCCAAGTTGTTATTTAGCTGCACCAAGATATTCCCTCCATCTCTTTTGGTCGATTTCGTCCTCCTCTGCAGCTCCAACTCTCTTCAAATCTATCTTTACTTGGTCCCACCATCTCTTTCGTGGTCTTCCCCGGGATCGTCTACCTTCTAGATTTCCTCTCAAACCTCTTTCATCTCACTTCCGTCCTCTTTTCTTAAAAAGTGTCCTACCCATCTCATTCTTCTGCATTTAATTTCACTTATGATGTTGGCATTCTTGTAATAAGGGACCATTACAAGGATTAAATAGCTTTAATTTGCTAAAAAGCCAAAACTTTAACATGCATTTCTTTTCACTTTAATCTATACATTTTAGTAATGCGCACACTTATACAAATGTTCTCGCAAATTTATAAGCACAGGGAAATCTATTTGGCCGCATTAATGCTTGCCTCTAATGAAGTACCAGACTCCCCAGCAGTCAAACTTCTCCTTCCCTCCCCTCTCAGTGTTAATTGAAAAGCCAAAACGGAAACATGCAGTTCCTTTCAATATAATCTCTACGTTTTTCTATTGCGCACGCTTATACAGATATTCTCGCAAATTTACACATACACGAAAATCAATTCGGCCACATTAATATCTGCCTCTGATACGGCAGTCGAACCTTTCCTTTCCTCCCCCTCAGTGTTAACTCATCGCGGAGGTGGCAGCAACCGCTGGGAAATGAGTATGTATTCGCTCACTTACCGACCCGGTCAAGAGTTTGGGGGTGGCTGGGAATTGGACCGCCTCCTCCCCCTCCCTTGTATGCCGATGAGCAGCCTTTTCTTCTCTCCCCCTCTCTCGCAATTCACGATTTGCCAACTCCCCCCGTCCTCGTGAAGTTTAGCAGGAGCCTCTGACGGAATCGACCGAGAAATGGATATCCAGCGCGTTCTTCGCGAGTCAAGGTGAGGGAGGTTTTATTTCCCATCCCATTTCCACTCTTTGCCTCAATCTATCAGCCTTCCTCCCTCTCTCCTCCCTCTCTCCTCCCTCTTTTTTTATTTCTCACAACCCTTCGTGCAAAATGGTATTTGCAGGTGGGGGAAAACGTGGGCGGGGGGATTGCTTAAACGAATGCAAAGGAGTAGAGGCAGGCGCATAAGAGCTCCGTGTGATAAAATATTCATCAAATTGCAACGGACGAGTTGAAAAGAGCGTTGCAAAGACGGGGGGGGAGTGGGTCTCAGGTTCCGGTGCAGTTAAAAGTGGCTGGCCTCGAGATGGAGAGACAATGGAACGTTTTTATCAATGGTAACGCCGGGAGGGTGGTTCGGTGTGTATCCAGCCCTCTATAGAAGGATGAACCCGCAAAGAATTATCATATATGCGCTTTTTGCATCTCCCTTCTGGATTCGATAGTCGAGTGCTGCTTGCTGTCTAAGTCAAATCGATTATCTTGCTCGTGAAGATAAAGAGTTACGCGCTACCTTATGCACGCATAATATTCCACGCATGTAGTTATGTAGTCATAGCTTTAAAACTCATCTTTCAGATTACGTCTAAAGTAAACATTTTTGTATCTTATCCAGAGTATAATTCAGAAAGTTTTTTTTTAATTTAGTAATACCTGGTGGTGGCAATGGAGAACAAAACTTGACGCTAACTCTCTAAAGGCTGGGACACAATCAACGTGTACGTATGACGCGAGACGTTAACGGGACAACGGGAGACGGGGAACGCAAGTCAGCGGACACAATCGACGTTAGCGCGGCCCGGAGTAACAATTGAATGACGCAGTCGCAGCTAAGGGATCAGGTGTAAACAAGTGTGAAAGTAAATAAGTTGTCTTCGCCAAGAGCTATCTTCAGCAGTTGGATGAATTTGCCGACAGATGTCTCCCATTCCCGGATTCTCAGGACTATTCTGATTGGTTTTCCGTGTACGGGACAGGGGAAGAGATGAAAGTTGCCCATTTCTCGCGTACACGTACTCCCCGTACACGTTGATTGTGCCCGTTCGCTATACTTTCCCGTCAGCCATCTTTTCGCGTATTCCCGTTAACGGCTCACGTTACACGTACACGTTGATTGTGTTCCAGCCTTAAGTGTATATGATGCACTGTTGATTAAATAACTAGTATCATTCACGTTTTTTATCTTCCCGATCAATTTTAACGCCTTAGCTTTATTCTCGAGGTACATAGACCAATTGGTCTAGATATTTTGCCTTGATATTGATGCCAAGACGTATTTTATCAATAATAACTAATATTGTGAACTTCCTCTAGGTGATGAATAAAATGAATAAAACCCCTATTTGTATGCTTAGAATTTTCTTTGACGGCGGCACCTATGATAGAATGGCGACTTGAAAACTTTTGGTGTTAAATTTGCCCGACTATCACCCAAATTGATATCACTTACATCTACAGCTAGGGTACGGGAATGAATATTGACTTATGACATACTAATTTTAAGATATTAAGTTAATTATTAAAACGCATACTTAGGCGTTTCCGCAAATGATAATTATTCCTGCTCCTTCAGCAACGATCAGTTTGAGCTCTGTATACTTGGGAATAATGAGATAATCTTGCTTTGTTATTTATACACTTGATCTTCTAGACGAAGAAAATAGATTTCTGCGTCCATCCATTTTATGGACAATATTTTGCCAGCGTTCCAACTGGCTTCTTCTGATCCGCTGAAGTATCGATGCATGGTTCTCTCTGTCCTTTTATGCTACTCCATTTAACGCCTTCGGGTAGAGATGTGTCCTGATTGGTCCGATCTACTAAAGACCCGTTTCCACGCAGTGACGATAGTGTTGCCGTCCTCTCGTTTGAATTTTTTTTCATTTTAGGTATTTCTATCGCTTCCCGTATGATTCAAGGAAAATAGTGGCCTTCTTTAGTCAACAATTTGGTATTATCAAAGTCATCCGATAGAAATAGCGAAAACGCCCAAAAATTTCAACCAATAGGACGGCTTAAGTAATGAGACCAAATTCAGTTATATCTAGGCGAAATGATGTTTCTCTCAAACCACCATAACTAAAACTACTCTCACATCTCCTATAGATGCAAGACAGATGTACATCTACATCTACGTCACACCCTGCAAGCCACCCAAAGGGTGTGTGACGGGGGTGCTTCCACACCAGTCATGCATGAGTTATACGGCAGAACACCGAAACTACATTGAAACCAGCGTACCACACATGCAACGCGCCAATTAAAAAGCTAATAACCAAGAAACATTCCATCTTCAGTCGTTCCAACATGCAAAGGATACAAAGACTTCTACTACAGATTCGAATATCATGTATAAATAAGAACATCAATATTTACATCATGCATAAATAAGATCGTAGATAATATAAAGAGAAAGTTCTACAATGTAGCTGATCTCACTATTCGCTCTATTTATGACGACGATCACAGCTGTTTTGGTCCTGAATGGTACGCGGAAAAAAATGACATTTTATACCTATCGGTTCTACAATCTATCTCTCTAATTTTATTGGCGCGATCTTATCTGCCGAAGTACGAGGGGGTTAATATGTAGTATGTTTTTTACGTTGTCAGATAAATGTTTTTCCTGAAAATTAGTTAATAGATATTGGCCAACGGATTAATATTTGTACTATAAGCTCAATTAGGGGTCATTGTAGCTGAAATTCCAATTGGTGCGCTGACTATGATTTATCGACTGCCAGTAGATCGACCGTAGATTCCGCAGCCATCCTATTTCAAACTTCCTCCTAAATGCTTTCTGGATTCGAACGATTCCGAATGCTAGTTCGGAGATAGGTCATGAAAATGTTTACTCGAATTCCGAAGGCTGGATTTGGAGTGACTGTTATAATGTATTTCTTTATGGATCTCGATTTGCTACTGGCTTTCATTGAGCCATAACCATTCACCAAAAGACTACCAATTGATTCTGTAACTCTGTACGTCTTAATGTCATATTTAGACTTCATAAAGGTAGATTCTGAGATAACTTTTTCTCTCTTTGTAATTAACATTGGCAAAGGTTGGCAAAATATTATGTACCAAATAAACTCAATTATATACCCAATCATCTAAAAGACCTAAAAGGGATAGCAGACCTAAAGAAAAAAGTAGAAGCATGGCTAATAAAAGAAATTAAAAATTTTAATTTAAAACTTGCAATCTTTTATGCTCATATATCGATTTATTTGCTGAATGTAGCCAGATGTATTATAAGTAGACCATTGAAAGTTGTTGTTCTATGTCATTTGTAATTGCAATTTGACTTTTTTGTGCATGCCGATTTGTTTGCTCGATTTGTGGGTCCTTCTGACAAGCCACTTGGCTTAGAAGGACCAAGTTTGTATATGAAATAAAGGAGGTAATTATTGTTATTATTAACAACATCTGACAGTTTCGCGCTTGAGTTCGTAGCAATCATATGGAGTGCAATCGCAGTCTAGAGGTGAGAATGTTATTTTTAGAGCGTTAGATTTGAGCCGCGGGGCATGATTTTCGGCCAAAACGTAAGTATGAGCGGTGTAATCATTGATAATTCCGTTCTTGAATACTAACACGAAACTATTCCGCTGGGGCGATTTGGAGAGCGCATTTGATTTGGACGCTTCCTCTCATCCGTAAATCTGTTCCTATGCCAGAGCTCCCCTCCGCTGTTAGAGCCATCAGTGAATGCCAGCGTAAACTTTGATTCCACTGCATTGGAACGAGCAGTATTGCCACTTTGCACGAGCAGTATTGCAGCTTTGATTCCGCTGAATTGGCATTATGGGCAGAGCTTGCCCACAGACGTATGCAAATGCCTGTAAATTGCCGAAAATACAGTGGGTGAACGGAAAAGTTTGAAAAAAGTATCCTAATTAACACTTTTTAATCGATTACAATCAACGCGAAAATTGTTGAAAATTTGAAAAAAGGTGTACTAATTAATACTTTTGAATGGATTACAATCAACGCGTTTGTGTGTATAATAAGGTGATATTTTGTTCCAATTGTCAATTATCAGAAATATCTGTAGTATTTTTTTCCATTTTATTTTGTATCACCCTCATTATTATATATTTGCCTGTTTCAAAAGCAGAAGTCTTTCTCTGTACATGGGGAACTGTACTTTGTTCTTTCTATCGCATACCATATCTATTTCAAGTGCTATATTTTATTCGCCTTATAGCCAAATAAATGCATCTTCTACTTCTTCCATTTCCAAATTAGTATATCTACTATTGATATCGATAATTTTATATACGACATCGTATCTTTGAGCAAATTGGATCATCTCGGAACAATCGACATGCGTTTGGTAAAACTTTTTTCTGTTCGGTTGTTATGCATTATACAGGGTTGTATTCTACTGTTTTTTAAAAATAATTTAGTGGTTATGCATGAATCCACGCTGCACGACTCGTGGAAAGTCGCTGGAAAGACAGAATAAGAATATTACTCGTACGGATGCAAGCTATTAGATTTGCCGTAGAAGAGAGCAGAACATAATTTCATTTCCCCCGACCAGTGGAATGTAGGCACTTCATTAGGGCGACGATACAAAGGACCAGGAGCAACGTGACGATATAATGAACGTGTTGAGCAAACCTATCCCCGTGTTAAGCGAAGGCAGCGTGTGTACCGAGAGCTCGAGCCGCTACTACCAGCTCACGTGCGGACTAAGCAGTAATTACGAAGAGCGTCGCGGGGCAAATATTGGAAGAACCACTTCATAAGATGCTCGAGGTGTAAAAACATTGCTGCAAACATTTGGATTAAGTTTCCCCTACGGAACGTCACTGTCCTCATTTTCCACGGGAATTGTGGTTGTGGTTTCAACAATGCCTGCCAAATTGTCACCTCAGAGAATCAGTCCGAAAGCTCTTCATCGACTTTTCTCAGTATTTATTAACTTGTGAACGTTTTACATGCAACAAAAATTCTTACAACACCACGACCCGGGATTTGATGTCTTAAAGCATCATCATAATCAGGTGATAAAAATATTGTCACACTCCACAATTTATTACCAGTAAGTGGAATGGGGGGAGGGAAGACAAATGGGAGAAGGGTCATTACATGGTGCATAGGATAGTGGCATTGGCGGGAAGCAAGCATTCGTTAATAAATTCAGTGGTTTAAACCTTAACTGTGTAAAACCTTTCCACGATCCTCAGGAACTAACAAATACTAAAAAAACGAAAAATAAATCGGTCGTCCAATACATATCCTACGTAAAACTTACAACGGTTTTGTTAATTCCAGAGCATTCATTAAGAAGACTAAAATCTGGGTGACGACATCGTTTTAAAGTTTGAGCTGTTCCAAAGCATAAAGCTCATGTCGTGTTTTATGTAAAATGCAGCACATACACTGAAAAATCACATCTGTGGCATCAGGTTAAAAGATGCATTGATAAGTTATTTTTTTCTTATCAGTAAAAGTTTCACAAGTTAATATATATTGCAATGGAGTTCCAAAAATTAAGCGATAATTGCGTTTATTTCCTACGACTTTTCTCCCGGAAATAGTATTGCCTTTGATAAAATAATGCATGGATCGACTTTCGAGCGCTACAAATTGCTCTATAAACCGCCCAGAATAATGGGAGAATTGGAATGCATGGAGTTGGTCCTTAAAGAAATTAAGATTAAGCAATATTTTTATGATCGTATGACTCAAACAAAGGCCATCATCATGACTTACCGGTTACATGATTAACTTCTCCAAACAGCATTGGAAAAGTTAACTTACTGGCTACGTTTCCTACAGTTAACTTCGATATTTTCTTGAACTAACTCCTGATGTCCAAAAACTGGGTACAGAAGCCTGCAACAGGTTTCAGACTCTCTTCCAATACTCAGTAGGTTTGTCTGAGTTTTGCTATTGAAAATTATTTCGTGGAAGGGCGGAGGAATATCTGCGACCAATTTCATATAAACAAGTAATCCAAGATCCATTTGGATGATAGGATTCATGTCCCACCCCCGTAATTTTTCATTCCCAAGTATATGCTTCAGAAGCCATGCAGTAATTTTGTCTGTTATTACTTCATTATTTGCATGGTTATTTCCAGTTAGATAAATTTGTTTTGGAAAATCTGAAAAATAGAAAATTTTCAATTCACTTTGTATAACGTTTTAGTACAATCACTGAGTTGATTTTCCGTGATGTGGCCAATTAACTCCGTTCAATGTGCAAATTAATGCGCATTTGTGCAGTATCAAGTTTTCAAATCCATAATTTCTTTTGCATAGCAAACTAAGTTTGCGTTCCAAGACTGAGTAAAAAAATTAGGATAGATACATTTCCGCCCCTGTATTTCTGTGCAAAGCTTAGCGTATTCATTTGCTTAAAATTAGTCTTTGGTCTTATGCTAATCGAAAATTAATTTGGTACTGTTTAATTACCAATGGGCATTATATTTTTTGCTGATTTTGATTGTATCTGACATCTTCAATTTTATACCATTGAACTTGTCATGACTTTTTACAGAAATTCCCATTAAATTTTCATTTCTTGCCATTCATGCCACTCTACGCTAAAATTATAATCTATGATATCCTATTTACTTTCAACTATGGGTACTTTTTTAATATCTCGGTTGTTGTAATTTTAGGGTTTTCTCGCAATTTAAGCTGCCAATAGAATCATATAATATTCTTTGCTGTAAACTTAAACAGGATTTTCTCATTTTCAGTTTTTTAACATACTTATGACCCCCCGATCTCATCTTTTCGACACAAAACTTTGGTTGGCAGAGAGTAATGATGTTTAGAGATTATTTAAGGCAAAATGTGGCAAAATATCTTAAAAGAAGGCATGAATTGATGCCCGCCTATAAATATAACAGCATTTTAATGGGATGTGATTCAGAAGACGGGACTCCGGTGCGAAAGTTGACCAGTGAAGTTTGAAAATGAAAATAACATTGCGCTCGTAGTGAGCTACTTTTTAAATCTCTATTTATGTGTGTGGTGTAACAAATCATAATACTTCTATATTTGACTCCCCAGTTTTGTGACGTGCCCAGTGAGTACCTTAGCCACATAGCATGGAGGATCATACGTTTGTAAAAGGTCATTTACCGCTTCAATTTTACTGTATCGTTTTGCATTAACTATTTCCTAAGTTTGCCTCAAGAAGGGATAGAAAAAGATAGGACGTATGAATGATGCATAGTCTACGGTGGAGGCGAAAGACTATTTTTAACCTAGGAGAATGGTGGAATATAGAATCTGCTGATTGGAGTGACAAGGCTTGCCCATGAAGTGATGAATGAATGGATGAAACACATCAAGGGACACATGAGAATTCAATGAGTGAAATGGTATTATGGTCGTATTCTCGTGACTACGTGAATCGAAAGTGTTTAGAGATTTTTCCATTGCATGCTATCCGTCGAAAATTTTCCTGTCAATAGCATAACACATCTATTTATAGAAATGGCATGACACTGCAGAGGCAGGTTGAAAGAAAGAGTATTCTCGCCAAGGCACATTGATCTGAGCTCAAAAGAAGGGAAGCAAAGTCGTGTACATACTTTTGAACTTCAACCGAGTAGCATTCAGAAAGTAAGAATATGTCAGTTTTAAATCACGTAAAATGTTCTTGATGAACTACGCTATTCTAATTTAATTTTACATTTTCATGTTTAACAAGGATATCAATTAAACGGTCGCTTTTTATTTCAAATCCCATACAATTTTTCAATCAAATGCTTACACAAAAAAGACAAAATACTACAAAATTCTTTCTTTATAATAAAACCTCCCACCTATGAATTGATGAGAAATGGAAAATTGGGAGTGCATTTAGCAATGAATTTTTACCCACCATCTTGCGCGGTGTTTGAGTGTCAAGATACACTTCTAGATTGGACTTTTTACCCAGTGAGACCAACTTATCAAATGAATATTCCCCAGGACACCCCAAAACCTTCCGTTTTAAAGCATATTTAACCTTACCGCGTGAGATAATTTAGTCAAGTCAAAAACTTGTGTATATATTTTTATTTGACTACTGAGAATTTCTGGCACATAAAAGTATGTATTATTACAGCATTTTTATTACAACGTTTACCTCATGCTTCCTATGCCTGCTAAAATATAAACGTAAAATTAAAACATGGTCTCCATAATGACTAGGGAAACATCTCGTTCAAACTACATTAGGCGTGTTTCGGTTAGGTGATGAGACCGTTGAGTGGTGCGACTGGAAAATACCACATGTGAAACTTTCGACCGGTAAAACAGCATAAGACAAACGATCGGGCATCGGACGGGAGTCGGTCATGTTAGTCTGCCGGGTCACTTGTCCGACGACCGAATGCATTTTTTTACAGAATCGCAACAAAACACGTTCCACTCTGTAAGCATTTCACCCTGCGATGTGAGGGATAGGATTGAGTCAAATTCATGAATTTTATAGATATAATTCATTTGATTATTGAGAATTTCAGTCATGTAATATTATATTTTAGCAAAATTAATTTTAAAATGTGTATATCACATGCTTCTTATAGCTGTTGAAATTTAAAGACAAAAATGTGAATATGTTCGCCATTTTGACTGGGGGAAAATGTTTCTCTGATTATTTTTAATGGCTTTAATGACCTCAACTATCGGTGGTCTGCTAAAATAACAGCCATTTTATATGCACTCATTTTCACGAACGATTCCGTCAGCAACCAAATGTAATTTTTATTCAACTCGGTTACGGCGAGTTACAAAATAATTTTCAAAACTTTTATCGATAAAATACATTTAATTATTGAGAATTTCAGTCAGGTAAAACTATATTTTAGCAAAGTTTATATTAAAATGTGTATACTACATGCTTTTTATAGCTGTTGAAATTTAATGGCAAAAATGTGAATATGCTCACCATTTTGAGTGGGTGAAAATGTTTCTTAGATTATCCAAATGGCTCCAATGACCTCAACTGCCGGTCCCCTCCTAAAATAAACACCCATTTTATAAGCACTCATTTTCATGAACGAATCCGTTAGCAACCGAATTTAATTTTTATGCATCTCGGATCCTGAGAGTTACAAAATAAGAACCCCCCTTAGTTCGGGTTCCGAGCACCCGGCAACGCACAAAAGACCAGGCGCAGGACCTCAAGCACGCATGTACATAACACGCATATATCGGAATACACGCGGGCTTACACAAGGGACGGTAAGGGACGGGTCAGACCCCGGCGAGCCTAATGCGCACGCGCGTGGCGGAAAACGTACTGGTGAGGTAAAGAATAAAAAAAAAAGAAAATGCAACGTTTCGCCCTCCGCCACTCAGCCTTCTCTCTTTCTCCATTTACCCTCGGCCTCGCATCTCTCCTCCCCCCCCCCCCCCCCGACGCCTTCCCTTCACCACCACCACGCGGCCTATTTCGGGTCAACGCTCCCACAAGTGTTTGGAATGCAAATGAACGGCGAGGGAGGGAGAGAAAGGGTTTGCAGCGTCTCCTAGGCTCCCAACGATGGGGATGAGGGCGAATAGGGGTGGGAATAGGGAAGGGTGGGGAAAGTGCGTGGAGTAATGGTGTGCGGTGAAGCGGGAGAAATGGAGAGTAGAGGATCTAAAGCTACATTAACATTTTTCAACATTGAACAGAATATATTGCTCTGAAGCTACTACTCCATGGGAACAAAACACTAAATAGGAGATATGAACTCTCAAAAGGGTTACAACATTAAAATTACGTATAACTACCATCCATTGGTTGATCATGGTCACTATTTACGTAGCTTTATTGCATGCTACTAATTTTCCAAATTTTATCATAGCTCTCTCCCATTTTGTAATGTTCTTTTGCAATTATATCCGTCAAGAAGGACTTGAATGTCTATCCTAAAGAAAAGAGAGAAGCTAGAATGGTGATTTGGGACAGTAGATGTTATTGAATGCATACCCTCCAATGCTTTTGTCTCAAGCAGTACTCAACTTGTGATATTACGGCTATATGTTAAGATGATTCTTCTTCATGACCTCTTTTCTTATTATTAATATAAAGTTTTTCCTGGAGTTTGTAGGTCATTAATTCATGTTTAAACTGTTACTCTTTTGCCCACGTTTCGCATATTTATTTATGCTTCATCAGGGCTACAATGAATATTAATATTTGTATTGTACATCAAATGAATCCAGTTTACAATTTAGGTTTTAGATTTTTTAAAAATGTGTATACGAGTGATTTTTGTTTTTACCTCAGAGAGGGAGTTCCTTTTGAATTACTATTTGTTGATACCTTCGTTGTTATTCATTATTGGTTGGTCAATTGTTATAAATTTAGGAGTTAAAAAATCGAAATAAAAACAAGAGTTGTTAAAGAATATCAAAATATGATAAATGTTACTTAATTTGGCGATGTCTGTTCTTTTATAGCAGGATGTTTTGTTTTCTGAGATGTGTATCATTTCTTTAAACAATCTTTGGGATAGGTTGGTTTCTATTTATATTACTTTTGTTTCATGGAAATAAAATAGTGGTTATTTTTGATTGCATGATCTGCTAGTGAACAAAATTGATTTCTAGATTTTATTGTACTTTTATGTTGGGAGATTCTATTTTTTTAATATTGGGATGTTTGGCCTATAAATTTGTTATCAAAATCATCACACGGTATTGAAAGAACTACGTTACTTTTTAGTTATTTAAGAGTTTCAGATTTTAATTTCAAATGAATGAGTTTCTGTTGTGTCTTATGATTCCTATGTGCTATTTTATAGTCTGTGCTTTTGAGAACTCTTCCTGTTTGTTCCGATAGAGCTATATATTAAGTGAGAAACCTAATTAAGATGAATTAAAGTCATTTGCATACCTGATGTCATCATTGGTCGTTTAATCCTAAGATTGATTGGCTGTAGCCCTCCACCCTTACCAATCTAATCCTTGTTTCCTAACATTCTGGTACCTCTTCCTATACATAGGATACTATTTCCTATACATACATGTACTTTTCTCTTTATTTGGTCCATGAACTTAATCCTAGGTCTTCCTTTGGAGACTTTAACCTCAGAGCGTGTTCAATCCACCCGCTTCTTATTTTCTCTATGGTGTTCCATATGGTACTTTCCGCTTCTACTCTTCTGTATACGTCATTATTACAAATTTGTTCCGTCCATTTTATCGTCGGCATCTTCCTCCAACACCAGGTTTTGAAGGCTTTTAATCTTTTCTGGTCAGCTTTTCCAATGGCCCATGTTTCCGATCCATAGGTTGCCACGCACCACATGAAAGTTTTCACACACTGTTCCCTGGTTTGTAGTCCTGTCTTCTTTGAGCACAGCAGTTGTCTGATTTTTATGAACGCCTCCTTAGCTTGTGCTATTCTCCGCTTGATGTCCGTTTTGCTTCTTCCGTCCCACATGATGGTAGTAGATAGGTGAAGGAATCCACTTGCTCTAATTTCTTTCCTCTCAGGATGACTTCTACAATCAGCTTCTTTCTTCCGCATACTAGGACTTTAGTCTTCGTCTTATTTATTTTCATATTGTATTCTTGAAGAACTTGGTCTATTACGTTCAGTGACCGTTGAAGATCATTATAATTTCTAGCAATGACGCATAATTATATAAAATAAAAAACAAATAGATACAAGGAAACAAATGAATGGAAAACAGAAGGAAGAAATAATAAACGGAAAACTAAAAAATAAATAATATAACATGTATATTTCTATCAATATTAGTATATAATAAAGCAAAAAATTGAATAGTTTGAGTCAATTAGTAGAAAATTGTGACAATGATACAGTTTATAGTGAACAAAGTTAAGTAAAAATGCTCTCCCAAAAATTATTTCACAAAAAAATGAAGCGTCACGGGGTAGTAACACGATCGTGTCATAAGGACTTTTTCTCCATCAAAGAATTAAAGATATTCGACTTAAAAATATGAGGGTAGAGGATTTAATTATGTGCAAAGGTAAGGAAATACGGTTAATATGAATTATTAAAAAAAATATTTATAAATGAATTCCATTTATTCAATGATATCTATCTTTCCTCTTATAAGTTGAAGAAGCTGGGGACACATGAATATTCCAGTGACTCGAGGGGCTCCAGTAAATTGCGTTTACATAGTACCTTGTAAGCCAATTCCAGTGAGAGTGGCTGGGATTGAATTTTCACAACACGCGGTACACTATATCCTTTTTAACCCTAGAATGGTAACGACCTGTCTCACAGACCGGAAATATAATATTTCTAATGACGCAGGCGAAGTACGAAATTTTGCTCTAGGTGGATATCGGAGTGAGTTTTTGTGAAATACTAGGTTCGGGATACTTCGGTTAGAATCTTCAACACATCGGATGTTACGAGGGTGAATCAGAAAGTCTTTGCCCCTATTTTTTGTTGAGCAAAATAGGGTACATACAGGTGATTACAAATATACGTACTCTTCTACGTACCTTACACTAATTTTCCACATGGTCTCCATATAGTCCACTATTTTTCCACTTAGCCCCCACACCGGTTCAGACATTTTTCCCATCGCAGCACTAAATTTGAGATGCCTCTGCCTTAGAATTCGTCCGGATGACTGTAGAACCACCACCGGACTGCTGTCTTGGCTTCATCCTTGCACGTGAATCGCCGTCCTTCCAGGAACGTCTTCAGCGGACCGAAAACATGAAAATCACCAAGTGCGAGGTCCGGACTGTATGGTGGGTGGTTCGGACTCTCCCAGTGAAATGACCGGAGCTTGTTGACGGTTCTGAATGCCACATATGGCCTCGTATTGCCATGGAGGATGTCGAATTTATGTCAGCTTTTATCCCACTGGTGTCCACCTTTGCTACAGCCTTTATGTCTGTGTACACATATCATATGCACATTTTTCAGTGATTTTCAAATCATCATCTCTCCCTTTTTCTTCCGACATTTCCCTTTGCCGTGTGATCACTGCCAGTTTGTTTGGCCCTAAGAGCGGAAGGTCATAAGGGGCTGAGCCCGTTTTTCTACACACCCTTTTCAGGTCCCCACCCACCCATTATTTCCATATCCCTGTGACCCATGACCTCCTTCTCGCTTCCCTTTCTTACCCTGACGACTGTAATTGAAGCTTCCCACTCACATCAGAGAGTTTGCCCCGCTTCGCGTCTGAAATTCCACGCACCGATCCCACGGGGCTCAAAATCTTCCGTAAGTTTTCCGTGTCGCCCTTCTGTTCTTCTCGTGGGACGTCATCGCGAGGGGCTCGTTAGCACGGAGGAGTCGCTAAGCGTCGTGCGTCGGCACGCGTGCTGACGCGCACGCATCCTGGGGCAAAAACTCGGGGTGCGTGAGAGGGCTCTGGGATACCGGGGCGGGGTGAGGGAGTGAGAGTTTCGTCTTTGCTCTCCTTACCTTATTCTCGGGCCCTTTACTCGTAACACTCACTTCACAAAGGTCTAGAGGTATGGAAAGGCATTGTCACGGTAACGTAGGATAGAATGAGAGCTCCAAGAGGAAGAGTTGGCTTAGAGCTCATGTTTGCTTAGTTGTAAACAGATCGTACGAGGGTAAGAGGTTACCCTCGTGCCCTATTCTCTAGGGCTTTTTCATGTGAGACTCACTTCGAGCACTTCACTAGTCTAGAGCACTGTTTCCCTAACTTTTCTGAGCTTGATTCCACAATCCTTTACCAAACTCCCCACAACCGTTTGCTTCATAATCATATGCTGGATGTTCAAATAAGGAGTATAAGAGAAATTATACTGAAACAATAATGGTTAAATTAATATTCATTTAGAATCGTAATGGCGGTTAGGTAGCTGGAGGAAGTAGTATGGGGTGATGAGCTGCTTAATATTGTGATTGAGGGAAGAATTTTGGGCAAGCGGGGAAGTGGAAGAAAGAGAATAAATTTTGTGGTTGGGATAAAATGGGTAGGTCGTATGCTGAGGCAAAAAAGTATACACTAAAGGTAGATGGGACCCTAAAAGTATAGAAGATCGGCAGGATATTCTACAACTTAAATTAACAACCAACCATTTACCTTTAGAATATTCAATAACGAAATTCAAATACGAAAAACTAGAGGGATAGTCTGTTCATCCCAGGAAAATTATGTGTGCCACCGTTCAATCAGTACCCAGCCGTAATCGCCCTCCTGCAGACCCTTGTATCTTTTCGCTCAAGTGGATTGAAGCGCTACTCCCGATGGGGGACCACATGTCTAGAGGGAATGTAAGGTAAAGTCAAGGTAGGTCAAGATTGTAATTCCAAGAGGAAGAGTTGGTGAAGTGCTCATGTTTCCTTGGTTGTAAACAGATCGTAAGAGACGAAGAGATTCTTTCCCTATTTTCAGGTACCTATAATCCATGAAGGGCTCACCTCAAGTGATTCATATGTCCAGAGGTTAAGGAACGTTATGTTACGTCTCGTGTTTGCATTAAGTATCGGGTGAATTTTGAGATTTTTTGAACACTGTGCATTAATATAGAATTTTAATATATTAATAGCAATAATAATTCCATAATTTGTCACAGTTGTCGCAAATTACTATCAACTTTGACTTTGACTGGGTTTTAGTTTACTTGGCCGAATATAGGTCCAATATTCCCTCTTTCCCTGTACCAATTCTCGTCAGTGCAGGGTTTCAACAATTTAATCAGTATTTGCTGGTAGATAATTAGGCGAATTGACAAATCGAGCCCTGAATGGTGAAATACTACCCAGGCGGGAATCAAACCCGCAATCACCGTGATATCAGGCAAGGATGTTACCCTTCCACTTTTGAGGACGTTATTTCAAGTAGTTCATTAATTAAAAAACCATAATTTCGTAGTTCCATCTTATCCTCGGATTTCCGTTGAGAGGTTTCTTTTTTCAAACGTTTCTTCTCCGATCCTGGATACGTTTCATGATCAAAAAAGCTCTTCGGCTTGTATCTGGGAAGGAGAAGATGGAATCTTTGCAAACACGCCGATGAAACCATCAAGATGTAATCCATTTTTCCAAGACGAATTTTCATGAATTTTAATATGGAAACCATGTCCACATACCATGGTTAAATACGAGATTCTGTGGCTCCTCCGATTTGGAATATTTAAATGATCACATATGCATAAATAGCACACTTCAGAAAGAATAATGGAGGATTTTTGCAAAAAATTACTTTATTGGTGCGTATTATTACTGCTGCATTACCGCTTGATCATGATTATTAATAGGGAATCACATCGTACATAGCATGCCTGAACAGGTTTACGCGCAATACTTATCTATTTGCAATATTAATTTCACAGTTTTATAAGCTAAAATCCAAGCAAATTTAACGGTTCGTGATTATGATATAGAAAGTGCTGTTGATACTTAAATTTATCGTGGTTTAGTGCTTTCACGATGCATGCTGCGTTGAATTATCCCTGGTGAACAAGGCTGAGTTAAGAGGGAGAGCAGTCAATTGAGTGCTGTCGGTAGGCACAACTTCCAGCGCACTATGTTATGTTATATATATATTTGTTGTGTGTTCATCACCGTCGCTTCACATGTGGTAAAATATGTTAAAGTTACGGCGGGCTAAGCAATAATATGTCCTTCTTAACAATTACTCCGTACTTACAAACGAAAGTGGGTCACAAACAACATGGCTTGCAGGATAATTTCAACCCCGAAGAGTAAGGAAAGGATAATTTTCCACAACCTCAGTGTTATTTTAAGGATTGACCCATGCGTTTGTATACAAAAATTAAGTATTATTACATATTACTAAATAAAAGGACATATACTCAGCCTTCGGAAAAGCATGCGAGAGTTATTAAGTTGACTCGAGGCATTCCTCAGGCAAACAAATTTCGGTTAACAGACCTAAATAGGTGAGAGACTGGCGGATCACTATGAGCCTCGGGAATAGATTCTCTATGGTCTCAATGAACTTCGTATTAACAGAACTTTGCCTAAATTCTCTGCATTCTTCAGCGTCAGGGTCCTATTTTTCTGTTTAAAGTGGGGTATGCAGAAGCCGTAAAGCAATAATTAGACTTTCTTATCGCCTTCTACTTGGCTGTAAGCATGATGTAACCCACTTAAGTGGCGTATATTCCTGAAATAATAAAGTCCTCATTATGCCTGCATTGAACGAACGTACAAAAATAGACCCACATCTCGCGCCCGTAGCAATTCATGTAACGCTGTTTCAAATGGGCGAAGGGCTGAGAGCTCATTTCCTCACAAATACGTAAAATTACGACTTGTAGACCGTCAAATTGACCCAGATAACGCCGAGGGCCTAATTTTGCAGTATAAAATTGATGGGAAAAAAAGAGGGTGAAAAAAAATAGAATTTGAATGACGTCAATCCCCTGTAATCTTGGATGTCGTTTTTAATTTTTTTAAAGTCCTTTTCACGGATGTGCCCCATCGCCTAATTTTTTTATTGAAGGTCTTGCAAGGCGAAATGACTGCAGAGTATGTAAATTTACCACCTGCACGGCATTTCCTCTCTCTTTCTCTTCTCCACTTCGAACCAACTTTTCACGCGTGGCCACTCGACGTCTTTCCAGCTCCATTTCCAAATTACGTGTCTCAATGGTTTCTCAAAAATTCGGTCTGAATATCTGCACGCTGCAATTGCAGTCGACTCGTGTCGCCGCGAGGATTTCTTCCTCTCCAGGGAAAAACCTCCTCCTATTCCTACATTTCTTTTAGTCTCCCTTTCCCAACAAACCAATGCCTCCCCTCTCAGTGGACCCCGGTAACTTTTCAACAGGCTTAACGGCTGCTCTCTGCCCTGCACGTGCGACGCGACGAAGAGCTCATAGCAGCCCGGCGACTCTCGTGCTTTCCCGGGTGCTTGAGAACCTTCAGGAAAAACAAAAAAATATTTACCCTCCGTAGCCTACAAGGTTAGTGGTAGGTCTGCAGGCCACGTTTTCGGTGACAACTGTAAGGGGCTCACGATGCATCGTGCAGTTGCACTAAGGGTTGGCGCCCTAGCCCTTAAGTAGTTCACGCCTTGCCCAGGTTTTGAATAAGGCACGAGCTCGAAACAAAGCTCGTCGGACGAAACTAATGTGACTACACACGCCAAGAGCACGTGTAGAGGAGGAAATTTTTTAAACTCTGTCTTATAATCATTAAAAAAAAGGTTTTTGAGCAATTAATTTCTAATATCAGCTGAGGAAAACCAAGAATGAACTCAATAGTCAAAATGAGAACATATTTTTGAGCTATTTAATGGTGGAGAGAAGTAGGTACTTTTGATATTGATATTCAAATGGTAAATTTACTCAAAATATGTAAAATACAGGATGTAAAATAAAAATAAATACTCTGTAAAATACAGGATGATTTCGATGGGAAAACGTTGACGCACTGTCAATTGTAGAGTTTAACTAGCAATCGCTCTCACTTCACACATTTTGATGCCCTCATGTTTCCTATACATCTTTATATGACCCAGAATTGCTATTCATATTCTTTCCGTAAAAATAATACGAACGGAGAAGTAAACACCAGTGGTGTACAATTGTACTTTTGATCTCACCTTAAATTAATAAAACAAAACAATCACGTGTCAGGATGTCCCAAAGGAAGACAATAGATGAGAGATGGAAGCATTGGGATAGCGGAAACAAAGCCATTTAAAACTCCTGGCATTGTCTTCTAAAACCTTCGATTGGTTAATTCATGGATGACTTAAATTGAAATTTAACAGACAAAGAAAAGAGTTAATGATTAGAGGTCGGTTGATTGAGAAGACTTGTTTTAATTTGAATTTCCTCCTTGAAAGTGAATTTTGTAAATTTTGTGTTTCTTGTGACTAAGGTAGTCCAATTTTTCTGTTTGCATGGCCTCGTATTACGGTGCCTTGTCTCAGTCAGTCGGAAGTGGCACGTCAGCCTGAACTCTTGCGATCATTGAAGTTGTTCTCCTTTATAAGTCTCCTTTATATGAATTTGAGTTATCACTATCGGAATCCGCCTAGTCCTACGGTATCTTAATGGTGTACATTTTGCATAGACCGGTCGAATAAAGTAAGGGCAAAGATTTCACCATAGATGGTTAAATAAACACGTGGACGAATCAGAATTATATTAGGTAGGCTACATGAAATGGGAAAGAAAATAGCTTACTTGAAGGCAATCTTTGGAGTCATCTTTCACGTATTCTGAAAATCCTGAAGTAGTAATAGAATCTACGGGGAAATCGAGAAATATAGAGGCTTAGAATGAAGTAGATGAAGTAATCGGCACAGAGAATATGCAATTATGGCCATGTCCGCCCCCATAAATTAACACGAAAGCTCTGCAAATCATCACGGTGTACGGGTAAAGAAAAAGAAAGCGATGACGAGGACACAGAAATATATGACTGAGGATGGCGAGGCTTGTAGGAATGCCAAGATCGTGGTCTCGGATAAAGAGCGAGCTGATTGGAGATGTCGCAAGACATATCCAATCAGCTCGCCTGAACTATTGCGATCATTGAAGTTGTTCTGCTATATAAATCATATCATAAGCATTTGAGTTATCATTATTCGGATCCGCCTGGTCCTCCGGAATCTTAATCACGTACATTTTGTGTACACCGGTTGAATAAATTGAGGGCAGAGATTTCACCATAGATCGTTAAATAAACACATGGACGGATCAGAATGCTGTAAGGTCGACTACACAAAAAGGGGAAGAGCATAGCTAACTTGAAGGCAGTCTTTGGAGGCATCTTCTTTCATGTATTCTGAAAAACCTGAAGTAGTTACAGAATCTACGTGGAGATCGAGAAATAGAGAAGCCCAGAATGAAATACATGAAATAATCGGCAGGGAGCATCCGATTATGGCAACGTCCGCACCCGCAAAGTAAAACGAAAACTCTGCATATCATCATGGTGTACGAGTAAGGAAAAAAAGGCGATGACGAGGACACAGAAATGTGGTTACTACATGAAAGGATGAAGGAATGAGCTTACTTGAAGGTGATCTTCGGAATCATCTGTCACATGTTCCGAAAACTCTGGAGTAGTCAGGGAATCTACGAGGGAACGATAAAAAGTGAGGCTCAGAATGAAATACATGAACTGATCGGCACGGAGAACATGCAATTACGGCCAGATCCGCACCCGCAAATTAAAACGAAAACTTTGCAGATCATCACGGTGTACGGGTAAAAAAAAAAAAGGCGATGATGAGGACACAGAAAAAATGTGGTTGGAGAATGGTGGTGAGGCTTGTAGGAATGCCAAGATCGTGGCCTCGGATGGAGAGGTGAACTGCAATTGGAGGTGTTGAAAGACGCGAGCGGATGCAGTGCAGGTGGTGAGCAGAGTGGGTGCAGCGCCTTGTAGCCGGGGACGAGAGAGAATCGGATGCAGCGGGAAAAAGTGGGCTAAACGCGGGGAGCAGTTGAGGAGCAGTAGAGGAGAGTTTAATGAGCAGAGGCGCACAGGGTGAGTTTGGTGGGTGTGGGGCAAGGGAGGAAACTTTCCGAGCCGCGCAAAAAAATGAAAGGCCGAGGTGCCGGAGAAGTGCTCCCGAGCATTTTTTCCCCCCACTAAAGAGCTATCGTCGTCTGTTGGCGGGGTAGTTTTTCACTCGATCTTTTACCACACAATGTTTTGTCGATGAATAACTGTTACTAATACCACTTTTTATTTAAGCGACCCAGGTTTCAGTGAATAGTCACCATCATCCGTCAATAATTGAGATCTGTTTATCCTATTGTTTCCGTATTTACGTAACGGAAGGGGAGAAGAAGTTTGAAACGGAAGCCGGAATTGGGGAAAAGGAAGGGTTAAGGTATTCGTTAATGAGGGTGTTGTCTTGATTATTCAAAATTTTTAAAATTTCCAACTGCTCGCTTGAATCTAATTCGCGGCGGTCGTTGCATAATTTTAGTATATTCATTGTAAAACCACTCCTGTGGCTGCTACATTCTATCGACAAAACATAATAATGGAATACCACAAAGTGAAAGATGAACTAGTGAATCTTTTACCACCCGCCAATCTCTTTCTCGCGGGGACTGTACGAGGAGGAGGAGGAGGCGGATTGGATGCAGCAAGGAAAAATGGATGAGAAACGCACGCGGTGGCTTTTCATGGGAGACGCGGGAGTGTGTGGAAAAAGATGTGTGACGCGGGGGAATTATTTCTTCTTTATTCATCATTTTTTTCGCTCCGCACGTGCGGATGAGGGGGAGTGGTGAAGGTGGTGAAACAATGGGTGAGTTGAACCGACATTGGGGGGGTATAGGGGGGGAAGAAAGGATTGAGGACGGTAGGGAGATGTGGTCTGCTTCTGCGGAGAAGAAAGAGAGTTGAGCGTTACGTGAAGGGTCGGCAGGAGTGGCGGAGGAGACGGTATACGTTCGCGGGTCGGCCGTGTGAGGGCTGAAGGGTTGGAAATCTCGAGTACGAATGTGTGCGGGGTGTTTGGCGGGGGGGTTTAACAGAGGATACAGGAGAGAGAGGGAGAGAGAAGGGGTGTGGAAATGTGGAGAAGGGTAAGGGTTGGAATACATCTCTCTTACTCATAGTAGAGGTCATGGACCGGGCTGGAGCCGCGGCGTTGAGAAGAGGGATGTGTGGCTGGGGTGGCTGGACGGCGCGTGAGGGGTGGATAATATATTTTTTTCCTTTATATAGGGAAAGGGTGGGTTTGAAGTGACTTGGTGACGGGTCTCCTCGCAGTTGCAGTGGGAAGGAAAAGGGGGCGTTATGGGGAGTGCAGTTGTGGGGTGTGGTAAAAGGGACGGGGATGTGGGGGAGTATGGTGTATGGCAGGCGGCAAGGGTGAGAGAGGAGATAAAAGAGGAGTTAGGTAGAGACTTCATAGAGAGAGAGAGAGAGCGGGGAGCTTCGTTCTCATGTGGAGCGGTTTTGGTCGATTAATGCAAGACTCTCTGATTGGTCCGCGCTTTCACCCCCTTCACCTCATCCCCATACCAATCCCATCCCCAGCCTTCTTCCTGCACCCCCGGACAGTTAGCAAAGCGATGCAAGCTCAGGATCGCGTCATTCCGTGCACCAAGTGGATAAAGGTGCAACGAAGATGTGCACTAGTTTGTAATTTTTGCATGCACAACTGCTGCGGTTCTGAGGATTGGAAACAAAGAAAGATGAACTTGAACACATTTTCAATAGTTTCAGCCTTAACTTTATAAAAAATTTCCATGCTCCGGAATTCACCTAACTTGGTAAGTTTATCTTAGAGTAATGTACCTGATGATGTCGACTATTCGACGAAACCAGTCGTACAATGAATACTATAAGTAAAATATACAAAGCGTTTTAAATTCATTAGCTGAATGCATTTATTGGTTGATGATTCACGCGCGCAGATGTGTCCCCTGCGTTGGAATTTTTCGGGTTACGGGCTATTCTTAAGCGGAGGGTATAAAAAAATCATAAAGGAAAACACACCTATAACTAAGACAGTAGATGGATATAATTTACATAAATATGAGCAATTAAAAAATAACTATCTAGCAATTGATATAGAAAAGGAATTAGAAGCTTTCTTCCACATTGTAAGATACCATACCATGAAATTTTTTTCTGGTTCTTTTTTCGTTTTTTTCCAAGGAAAATTTGCTATTTTTACCATAATCATTCTATATACAGCCTCATTTGTCTTAAGTACTTCATTGTTACCCGTTATTAAAAAGGATGACTACCATTCGAAAAATATTAGTTACACAAATTTTAGTAGCTCCTTTTATAGCTTACTGCCGATAGCATTGCACTTGCTACGCTTCCATTAAGACACCAAACTATCACTCTTTAGGATACGTGATATACCGTTTGGAAACTGCTAGTATAAAGCAATACATCTGCATCTACATACTACCCCGCGAGCCGTCGCATGGACATGTGGCAGGGCACGTTAGGTCACCAGCCGCGTAAAGATTTTGGGAGGTAAAATTGTGACATGTATTTTGAGAGTTTATTTAGAGGAGCTCAG
Source organism: Ceriagrion tenellum (assembly GCA_963169105.1). Taxonomy (NCBI): domain Eukaryota; kingdom Metazoa; phylum Arthropoda; class Insecta; order Odonata; family Coenagrionidae; genus Ceriagrion; species Ceriagrion tenellum. Next base: position 91,769,682 of record OY720639.1, on the reverse strand, counting down.
TTTTTATTGTGGCCGCTTATTGTGAGCGGAAAGAACAAGTTTTTGTACTTATCTGTTCGGCAGAGTATCTCTCTTATTTTATCGCATCTTTCACATCTATAAATGTAGTATGGCGTCATGATAATGTTCTCTGTGTTGCTCTGAAACACACCAGTTCTGAATATCTTAAGCAGCCTAAGTCTAGCGTGCAGCCTCCGAGTAACCGAGCTCGCACCTTAATCCTTCTGATAGTTGTGAAACACTATGCGTTCGTTCGTAGCAGTTTTTAACGAAGCATGCTGGCTTTATTTGTATTTTATTATTTTTCTTTTTAAATCTTATGATTTTTTTGTTTAATATTTATCACTAGCGACCCAAATGCTCGCGGCGTATTCGAGGTGTGGCCTATCCAATAGATCCTTCTCTCTAATATGAAAGATTGATATAATATATGACGCGAATGTAATCAATCCAAACTATCCGTCATACAACTAACCTTTCTATAGGATAAGAAGATGATGATTGATTTGCATAACTACTCAAGATAGCGGTTTTATAATATCTGGGTGACAACGAGCCACAAAATGAAGTTGCCGTTTTGCTAACTATACGTGAACTGAGTGTTTACGTTTCGTGCAATACCTCAGACTGCCGGTTTGTTGACGAGATAATCATCGATGGGAGAGTGTATTACCTCCTGGCTTCATACCACGAAAATATTTATACAATTTTTATACAGCCTGGCCTGTTAGAACGTGCATGATTATGCACCATCTCCACATGGGAAAAAATGTGCAAGTGCGCACGCATTTCAACTTCTGCCAACCCTTCTCTGGGAAATTCCAATTAATTTGATGGTTGATGTTTGAGTGCGTACGTGTTTTCCTCGTGCCTCTACTCCCCTGCCTACCAACAGAGAAATGTGCCCTCACAAAAAGTAAAGCTGATACGAGTGAATCGACGCGAAAAAAATTAAACTCCTCGCGGGTTCGTGCTGCCTTACCTACCCGCGATATTATCACAAGTATTTAGGGGAGCGGTTGAGTATGATGTCATTCGAAATGCTTTCTGAAGCGGTGAAGCGAGCGTTCTCAGTCTTGTTGGAGTGAATCACTCATGCGGTAAGGGATGAATGATGTGGAATTAAAACTTCGCTGTCACCCATCATATTTATTCTTTCCATAGCATTCGTATGCATGAGTGACGGATGCGTATTTTTGCAGTTCAAGAGTTAGAAGTTACTTTATGTTGTCATTTCAAGATTTTATGGATATTTGCGGATAATTGCAATGCAGATTTGAGCATTCGGTAATGATTATTATGCCAAGCATCTGAGTCTCTTTGGGTCAATTTTCCCACAGCTGTATTTCTTTCCAGTACGGAATTTTTTCCCCTTTTCGTGATGTGTAATAGTGTATTTTGTACATTTCAAACACGTCAAATCCCTTTCCTTTACTTTTTTTTGGTATTTATCTATTTTTTATGCATTCTCTTCGGCCGTAAATAAACTAAGAATTTCTAACCCGTAAAAATATTAAATAATTTATTCGGGTTACATTGACTGGCCGTCAATTTAAACAGCTGTTCCTTATTAATAATAATAATGATTATAATAAGAAATTTATTCCACGACAACAAGTTATGCATGGATTATTACATAAATAAACAACAAAAAATTTGCCTGGAATATAGGTACCCCTTTGGGAATTCCCGCTTTGGGGTTACCGACTCGATCATCTGCTAACAGTTCTCATCTCTTCGGTGGCGTGTTGACTCATTAAAAAGTTAAAAGAAAAAAGTGTGTATGTTGACTCCCCATCTGGTAATTCTACATAATTACATACATGCTTTACAGTAAAAGCAAACTTGCATTTTGACAAACAAATTCGCGATTATATGCTCAAAAGATATAAGTATCATTATTACATATTTACACTTATTGCAATAAAAAATTAGAAATATCCTCAGTATTAAATAACCATTTTTTCAGCAGCTTCACTTGTTAATGTTATTCTCATTTACATTATTCTACTAATTCTTTTAAAGGTGATTTTAAATTACCCATTCTTTTCGATTTGCAAACCAAATAGAAGCTGAAAATATTATTTTTAATTTGATACAAATTACCCTATCAAGGTGTAAGTACTCCAATATTACGTTACGTCGACTAATCCACAACTGTGGTGGATCACTCCTCAATGGATCACTTTGCCTAATAAAACGAGCATTGTTTATTTTTTTCGGCGGCAAGAATGAATGGGGTGTAGGTGGGGAATTTCTCGTGGGCTGTGACTCACGCTGTTAATCCCGCAGAGTTGGCTCCGGCTAACGGAGTCTCGCTTCCAATAAAACGCCATCGCTTAATTTTCCCTACCTAGCAACCAAGTCATTTCGAAAACTCTCTGTCCCTCCCCACCCTCCCAATCCCTTTCTCACTCCTCTCTCCCCCTTTTCTGCACGTCCGACTTGCATGTGTGCTGCCAAACCTCCCCTCGCAACCCTTCCCTCCCTCCCTCCCTACCGCTTCCTCCCCCTACTCCATCCCCCATCCTCCCAGTAACCCTCACATCGACGCCGTACTACCGTGAACCCCGCTGCCATATCCGTAGGCTTAAGGTGGTTTGAGCGAATTTCGTTTATATTCAGATTTGCCAAATATTTTTGCACACTTTTACTTTTAATTATTATTCATAGATAGGAGTGAAAAATAGCATGGTTCCGATCAGGTTTCTTAAAAACTTTATGACTTTTAGCGTTTGTCCTTACGGAACTGGAAACATTTTTTTTATTAATTCGATAGATAAACATATTTTGACAGATATTCTCCTAAACGCAAATGAATGGGTCACATTCAATTATATGGTTTGCAATAAATATCAAGTCATCTACATCTACATATTACCCTGCGAGACGCCACATGGGCGTGTGGCAGGGGGTGTTAGGTCACCAGCCTTGTAAAGATGTGAAGTTTTGAGAGGGAAAATGGTGACATGTATTATAGGAGTGTATTTAGTGGAGCTCAATTTTTATTGTGGTCGCTTATTGTGCGCGGAGAGAACGAGTTTTTGCATCTATCTGTTTGGCAGTGTATCCCTCTTATTTTATCGCATCTGTCAGACCTAGAGATGTAGTGATGCATCATGATAATATTATCTGTGTCGCTCTGAAAAATATCGGTCTGAATTTCTCCAGCAACCTAAGCCTAGCGTGTACCCTCCGTGTCTCTAGGGGTTCCCACCTTAATCCCTCTAAAAGTTGTGAGACACTATATGTGATCATCATCGGCATCATACCGAATAAAAAAACACGTTTTTACTTATGATTTTTGTTTAAATTTCGACTTCTACCACGTTAAACCAAGCCATAACAATGCTAAATTTGAGATGAAATTTTTTAAAAATATAAATCTTGCATCTAATAATTATAACATATATATTATTTACTCCTACATGTAAATTGATGTACTTCAGTGAAATGTGGATCGAGAAGTTGTTCGTCGTACTTCAAAGTCATCAAAACGTGTGCTCATTGACTCACGGTTCGCGCTCCCACCACCATTGAGGTGGTCGGAGCGGCTTCTGTTTATGCACGAGTTTACGAAAAACTTTGTACGCGCGAGATTATCAGCGTTATATACGGATGAAGTTCAAAAGTTTCATGTAACCGATTTGATTTCTATGTAAATTTCTTGACATTTTAGCTCCTATCATTATGGAATTTGAGAAATATTTCGAAAACATTCGATTCCAAGCGAACAGATATTCTCATAAACGCTAAAAAATACATTTCACATAATTAATTGTTGCTTTTATATGGTTTTCGCTGAAATTTTGGACTGGGGACTGTAGACGAACCTAAGCCTTCATAATTTCCAACATGAAAACTCTTTGATACATCATTTACTTCACTACATTTATGGATATTTTCACTGTTTATACAGATATTTACTTTGTTGAAGTGTGGTCTAAGATATTTTTGCTAACTTGAAAAGTTATTAAATGATGTAGTCAGTAATTGCCACCTCAGCCATCTTAAGACAGCTGGAGCGATTTTTTCATACCATGCACAGATTTTTGTGAAACTAGACGCGTCGTGCATGTATTTTCGTCAGTATAATGCGTTGATAAAAGTGAAATATACATTCAATTTACTGATTATTTATTTAGGCACTTTTGAGCTACTTGACGGAAGTCTCATGGCACATGAAAAATATTCTGTCAAAACATGAATACGTATGCGTACAATCACTCTAAAACGCGAATATTAAAATGTATTAAAAGAATATTTAATATCAGTGTACTAGTCACTGGCGATCATTAGGATTTCGAACCTAGTCTAAGATTCGAAAATAACATCTTTTAAAATATTTTTACCTAAAAATCAAATATCCTTCCAAAATATACGAATAGATCAAGTCGTAAAATGCTTTAATTATGAAAAAATTTTAAACATAAATAAAACACTAATCTCCAATCATTTCTTTCACTGTATGAAGTAGAGTTCCTCCGCTCCACGGAATTAAGTTCTTGGCCACTCATAAAACAGTGCTAGTAAATGTTGTTCGAGTCCAATGATAGAACTTCTGAGTCAGTTTTTGTGGAAATTTATCGGCAGATGGCATAGTCTGCCAACAATCAAATTTTTCCGATTCCTCTTACTTGCAGATAAAATATTACGAACAAAGAGTTTTTGTATCCACTTGTTCGGAAAGGTGTCTCTCTTATTTTATCGCTTCTTTCAGACCTAGAGATGTCATTAGGCGTCATGATAATATTCTCTGTGTCACTCTGATAAGTACCAGTTCTGAATTTCTCAAGCAAGCTAAGCCTAGCGTGTACATTCAGTGTCTCTAGGGGTTCCCACCTTAATCCCTCTAAAAGTTGTGAGGCACTATATGTTCGCTTGTAGCAGCTTTTAGCAAAGGGAGCAGCTTTTCTTGGTATTATAAAATTTAACACTACTGTTTTACTACTCAGGCCCTGCTTTTCGTACTATTACAGTTGTGCGATCCTCTATCCCGCACTTAATGCGACCCCTCGTATATGCCCCGGGCCCCTTTCGGGAGTCCACCTCCCTCCCACTGTTATCCTGCCCACCCTCGCTGCTTATCCCACCGTCGAAACACCTATGTGTTACCCGTTGCCGTGCGTGCTGCGAATATTCCGCACGAGTCCGGAGGGTTCGTTTGTTGGCGTCGTCGCATCGGGGGCGGGGGGTGGGGGGGGTCTTAAGCCCATCTCCGGGGGATGGGCGGGGGTGGATATGTGGGAAAGCGACGCTCTCCCGATGACGCTGCCTGGCTGACTGGCCTCCGCAGTCACCATGGTGATCCCCCAAACCCTCTCCCGACATCCAGCTCCCCACCTCTCACCCAGGGTCTCCCCAACCCCTCATGGCGTATTTTTGTATTCTCCCGTAAAGCGTGGAAACGCTATCCACCAAGCGTTCAGGGTCCTTGCCCGTCATTATGCGACCCTTTCTCTCCCAACCTCCTCCTCATGACTGCGCACCCTTTAACCTCGTATCCAATTTTATACCTAAAATATAAATAAAATTTAATCTTGATAAATTGGGTAAGACCATCGAAATACACAGAGAGGGCATTGCGCCGTCTAACTCTAACTTGACATCCGAAACGACAACCATATTTGATATCCCAGGCCTTCCCTTTCTTACCTTTGGATAGCAAGGCGGAATGAGCGAATTATCGGATCTGAAGCATGGATATCCGTCTTCTGTTTGAAATATGAAAGGCAAACAACTCTTGAAATATTTATTTACTGCTAAATACTTTAAATTCTGAATAAGTTAAACAGATCAGGCGTTATGTAGAGGAAGTTCGTCATAATAAAAGCAACAATCGTACTTTTCCACAACTTTTAATAACGATACGACGCTTTTAACTCACAAGTCTAGTACCTGATGATTACTCTGTGAGTTTAAGCGTGTCGTACTGTTATTAAAACTTGTGAAAAAACGATTGTTTCATCATTATGCTATAAATAAACAAGATTTTACCATAATCCTCAACAGGATCGCGGATCATTACGAATTTTAATGCGTAAAAGCATTACATAAGGTGATTGGATAGAAAAGAAGTAAATGCATTTTGATTGCCAGTAGTTAATTGATGGAAAATAGCTATAATTTCCCTGTAAGCAAGTGCCCTCTTAATACGTTCCATAGTTTGAGGCTCAACTATGGGGAAGTTGAATTTCACAAATGAAATAGTAACTTTGTTTCCTTCCACAGATTTATTTTCTTGATACAACATGCTTAGACACAGCGGTGTCATCATCAGGTACAAACTCAAAACATTTTAAAAGTGCCCTCTTCATCAACTTTAACACTAGGACGCCCGTACTTTTCAGCATCATTCAACGCCCTAAGCGGGTCATTTTGACCCATCGTAATTAATGAAGTAATTCCTCAATTTGCACGATAAAGTTTCCATTTTAACAGTTTTTCTACAAACTACAACTCTTTTTATTTCCATACATTGATATTTTTACATTAGAACACTAATAATTTTGACAATATTTATGATTTATTGATATATCTACTTACGGCTTTAGTATCAGTTAATAATTTTTTCAATTTTTTAAAATTTTCCTTTCATGAAATGGCATAGTTCAATAAACTACGAAAACCTTTCACATTATTTTATACTTATCTATAACTTTTCAAAGTTTGGTTGCTATTAATAAGCAAAGTGCACTACAGTGCAAACAGATGTCTGGATCAAAACGACCCGTATGGGCGTTCAAGGTAAATTTTGAAAAAAAATTATTAATGGATTATTCCAGGGAGGTGAAAATTTGTGGACATAAAAGCATGTTGAAATGAATAAAAGTCACGGAAGGAAATCCTGCTCTCATTCAAAATGGAATAAAGAAATGAATTTAAATTCATGTTTGGGTCAAAATGACCCACCGTAGGCGTTCTGTATTAATGGGTGCAACCCTCTATTTATACTCCCCACTCTATATTTCATAAACTCTCCTAGTAAGAAAGGGTCGTCCGACTTGAAACGTTGTAAGTAGGATTCTTTTTCTTTTCTTTTTTCCCAACTTTAATTACACTATAATCATGATGATTAAAATCTCTATTACTTTCAATGAATCTTTTTACCAGAGGAAGAAGTCGTCCATCCTCGATTGTTTTTACGCCTTCTGCCTCCCGTTTTCTGCCATTAATCTGGGCTTGTACTGCCCCGCACCCTAACCCCTATCAGATGAACCCATATACCGTTACCCACATTTCAATCCCACCTCTCGTCCAATCCATGCCGTGTCTACCTGTTTGTCGGAAACGGTCTGTGCACCTTGTGTGCATTTAAATCCTTGAAACTGCCGAAATATTGGGAAGAAAAAAAGGAAGATATAATTCTCTCCTAGAGTACTCTCACAGTGAAGCCTTCGGGACTCTTACCGGGTAAAATTCTCCGTCGTCACTGATGATTCGTTTACCTAATCTTCCATCGTCTTCTCCAATAAGTTCACATGATTCTTTCCGGGCATTGGTAGTGAGAAGTAGTTTGAAGCAGGAAATGTTTTGCACCAGTCTATATAGACGGTTTATTCTTCTTTAAGGCTAAGCCCTATTTAAGGACACTCTTTCATTGCGATGACCAAAATTACATATTCATTCATTACAAATTGTATGTATTTTCCCATTCTCAACGATGGTGTATGTTTTCTCTGAACTAGATATTTTGTAGAAAATCTCTATTATCATGCATTTTATAGAGTCATGGATTACAAAATAACATGAATCTATGTACAATTTATATTTAGACAGACTAGCAGAAGCGCTTCTTCAGCGTTGTCATTGATCTTCAGCTAATAACCTTACCAGCCAGGAATCACTTCTTTCCATTCCTCTTCCAATTTTTCGATATGTCCAGATGACCTGTTCCCAAAAGGTCTCCAACTATTCCCACATTTCTATTATGTCCTCTCATAGGAATTGGAGTAAGCAAAACTCCAAGAGATCAAGCGTAAATCAGCGTTTTGAGGCGTGGCTTATTTAAAACAATTTTTATCAGAGATATCGACCATTAGAATTACTGGGAAGACTCCGAATGCAATACGTGAGGAAAATAAAGAATGAAGTCAAAATAATTATATAGTAGGGCTGAAACAATTAGCGGAAAGAAGAGTGAATTTGAGAGCTGAAGTAAACCAATCTTCGGAATGGTGACTCCTGATGATAATTATTTATACAAAAATGACTGTGGTCTCAGCGCATAACGCTACTCTCTCTTTTATCAGTTATACTCCAAATTGGAATCATTTGTTGTTCAATTCTAACATTGGTTAACTGAAGTCCTTTATCCTTCCATATTTACTGCTAGTTTTCTTCTTCCTGGTCACCCTTTCTATGGACTTTTTCTCATTATTTGGTCCATAAACTTGTTCCTGGGTCTTCTTCTGAGGACACATACCTCTATGTTACTTTCAGTTTTGTCCTTAATGAACCCATTTTGTCACAGGGTATGTCCAATCCATCTGGTTCTTCGTTTCCGTATTGTGTTCTAAGTGGTTCTTCCCTCTTTTACTCTTCTTCAAACTTCATCATTTCTAATTTTATCTGCCCATTTTATAAAGGTGACGGTTTCCGGCGTCACTTGTTCGAATTTATCCATCATGATGATAGGAAAAGAAGGTACTGCAATTCCACATAAAAATCTGTGCAATTTTACATGGAATTGCAGTACCTTCTTTTCCTATCTTCATGCCCATTCTATTATGAGCATCATCCTCCAGCACCAGATTTTGAAGGCTTCTAGCCTGTTCTGGTGAGCTTTTTCAACGGTCCACGCTTCCAATTCATAAAGTGCTATGCTCCACGTTACTGTTTTCACGTAGCGCTTCCTAGGTTGTAGTCCTATCATCTTTGAACAGTGCAGTTGTCATTTTGCCATGAACGATTTCCAATTTGGAAGTGGATGTAGAAATTAAGGTGCGCGGAGAGGATAGCGTCCGTCTGCATGGACTGATCTGGAACTGATGGTGCATGCAAATGCTGCCGTTACCCGACGGTCAGGGGCAGCCACAATTCACCACCTCCCCCCTGGCTGTTGACACGCTTCGCAGTTGCGTTCACGCGGACCTTCCATGACGTCAGAACACGTGTAATGGCCGACCGTATGGCGTCGGCCCTTCACCAAGGGCACATCCCAACCGCTGTCGATGATCTATACTTCCGTCATCAACGGAGTGAAGCTGCCTCGAGGTTCCAAGCGACGACCTGCACAGGATGTGTCGCAGTCACAATATTTCGGCGCCGTCTTTATAGAGATCCGCCATTTTCATCTCGCGTCCCCTGCACCCCGATTGTTAATGGCTCGTTTATGTTGAAACGAATATCTTTGAATGAAACCGAGATACGCACGGTGCATACCGCGGAATGCATTCTTGCGGGTAATGGGTAATCCTAGCACCGATTAGTCCACTTTGGAGTGATTCTAAGTGTATAGGGACTTATGTGGAGTTAAAAATTGAATGATAGTCCTGGAAATCAACCATCTCCACTTTATTCATTAGCAATATGCCAGATTTTTTTCATATTTTCTTATTCGTCTGCCTCCAAAGGGAGATTTCATCTTATAATTCGGAAGATTACTGAAAAATGGAGTGGAAATTGTGCATAGTGAAGAAATAAAACGACAATTTTTCCATTAAAAGATTAAAATTAACCCCCACCTAAGTCTGAGATGGTGAAGTACTAACGGTGAAATTTAGATCGGAAATAAAGTTTTTTATGAAAAAAGATATTTTTTATGTCTTCGCTGATATTTAATCGATTTTCCCGATATAAAGCACGTGTAGATTTCATATGTTCATAAACGTGTTTTCATGGTTTCACGACTCTTTACCTTGTTACTGGTCCATATACTCCCGTTCTGTGCAATATTTTTAACGTAATCAGTTGTTTAAAGGCATGAGGAAACTTTTTCACTGTTTCGCTTATCCGGATACCCTTTCAAATAATGTTTCATTGATTGAATGGTAGTTTCTCATACAGATTCATACAGACTTCATTTTTTCACAGTTTCCATGAGTCCATATCTCTTGACTGATCAATATACTCACGCCCTATGTCATATTTTTGGCGCCATCAGCTCTTCTCAGGCACGGAAAGCTTGAAAGCCCGCTGCATCTCTGCTCAAAATGCACTTGCCCATCCATAAATTACTAAGCATCCCGATCCATCGTCATTTTTCTCCCAGCAGCTATGAAAGCCCCTTTCCGTCATGGCGGGAGACATTTCGCGTGATGAGACTTGAAGGCGTGCCTTTGTCAGGAGAATTTCCTTTCGGTGCAATGGAGATGAAATCCTGTTTGATCTTAAAGTCAGGAATGTGCCTCTGGACAGTTGAACAAACTCCTTTATTCGTTGGGTGATATATGGGAAGATGGCCGACAGTAAAGATTATCTGCGAAATTGGTGGATGTTTTGGTAAAGTTAGCATTTTTAAAAATTTCAATGAAAGTGGATCTAGCATCAAAATTAGTCAGCCTCTAACGGTAATTGTATATTGAAGCCAAAATATGATCTTACTGGTTATAACAATTAGTTTTTTATATTGATATTATCTAGAGTTAGTTCGAAATTAGAATGGTTGGTTGGTTGGTTAGACAATAGACAGCTGGGGTCCTTTCAACATTTAAGCTCGGTAGTTAGGTTGATAAATGAATGATAGTTGTGGGTTTGTAGAAGGGATGCCACATCTACATCGATGTATCGGACTACTCGATGTGTTTTGGACGAGACATCGAAAACATCGAGTAGTGAAATCATCCGATGAAAATTGAATGAGTGGTGAATACTTTTATATAAAAATAGAAAAAATCGACTCCTCGATGTTTTTAGTCGATGTGGCATCCCTAGTTTTTAGTAACGATGGAGAGAAACGCATCGTCAATTTTTCCTCGCTTTAAACAAAGTTGTACAAGTGCCCAAAAAATAAATAATCATCTGACAGAGTAGAGCATTAAGGCCGTTTTACACTACTTGTATTTGAGTACTTAAGAGTGAACTGACATCAACTCCAAAAACTGGGGAACAAAATCAGGACTTAAATTCGATGCCTGGGAACCTGTGACACGATGCTGATATTAGTGCACAGTAGTGATGCCCGGGTATTTGCAAAAATACACTATGTAAATAAAGTGATACATATTGTTCTCGCACTTTTGCTGTGTTGTTTACAGAACGTTCGAAACAACCTTCAGAAAACCAGTTCCAGAGCTCAGCTTTTCTGAAAAAATTTGAGCATTTTTCAAAAAAAATTTCAAAATTTTTCAAAAAATGCTCAAATTTTTTTCACGAATACAACTCACGCAATTCCTCTGAAGATTATTCGATTTCATCCAAAGCCGCCACTGGTATTTGTTTGAAGCGTCCAACTCGCCTGCTTGCCTATGATTGGTCATTGGATCCAAGAATTGGATGGAAAATTAGTATCGCACTTAGTATTTGTTTCAGAAGGTACTGAAATTCAAAAGCAGTTCCTTAAGCACATGGAAATTCCCCCCTTTCTTGGAGCGATTTTACGCATTGAAGTAAGTACATCTACATCTACATAATACCCTGCGATCTTCCGCATGGGCGTGTGGCAGGGGGTGTTAGGTCACCAGCCGTGTAAGTTTTTTGGAGATGAAATGGTGACGTGAATTATAGGAGTGTATTTAGTAGAGCTCAATTTTTACTGTGGTCGCTTATTGTTTGCGGAAAGAATGAGTTTTTGTACCTATCTTTTCGGCAGTGTATCTCTCTCATTTTATCGCATTTTTCAGGCCTATAAATGTTGGGAGGAGTCATGATAATATTCTCTATGTCGCTCTGAAAAATATCAGTTCTGAATTTCTCCAGCAACCTAAGCCTAGCGTGTAGCCTCCGAGTCTCTTGGGGCTCCTACCTTAATGCCTCTAAAAGTTGTGAGACTATATGTACGCTTGTAGCAGTTTTTAACGAAGCGCGGTGCTTTCCTTTGTATTTTATTAATTTTTTTGCTTAAATCTATTTGACCAGGGTCCCAATTTCTCGCGGCGTATTCGAGAAGTGGACTACCCAGAGCGAAGTAGCATCTCCCTTTGACTTTTTATCTGAGGACCTTCCTATTATACATAGTTTAATAAAACCTAGTTTCTTTAATGCTTTGCCAAATATGTTTTGTATGTGTAATCTATATAGGGGATTATCAAAAGTTAAGGTAATTCCAAGGATATATCAGAAGTTAAGGTAATTCCAAGTTATTTGACTATATCTGAAGATTTTATGTTTAATCCACCCACAGTATAGGTATGGCATTAGTTATACACTATACCTCAGTGTATAAAACGAGGCAAGCTGCAAACTTGCTCATTGAAACTAACCAACGGACAGGTCAAAGTCTGTGAGAGCTAATTATTCTATATTTTTACATATTTCTTTTCTTTTCAATTTCAAAGCCCCTCTTCTAAAACTACGGTCAAAGAGAACACTCTAGAACAGCGTGTAGCGTGTGCAGAAGTATCGTGTAGCGCGGCCTTTATACTGAAACTGATGTCATCATTGGATCCAATTAGACATCGAAATCCCGATAAAACTTCTCTACCACCACTTGAGTTCGTAACATGTCTCCTCGGGAAGGGAAGCCATTTATCTAGCCACCACAAATCTCAAAGGAAGTGAAGATTTTGCGTCTGAGTTTTATGGAGAAGTTCATGCAACACATTTGTATGCTGACGCAGTTCTATTATTTTCTTTGACAGTTTTAGAAGAGAGGCTTTGAAATTGAAAATAAAAGAAATATGTAAAAATATAGAATAATTAGCTCTCACTCACTTTGACCTGTCTGTTGGTTAGTTTTAATGAGCAAGTTTACTGCTTACCTCGTTTCATACCCCATAGGTATGCTGTAAAACTTAACTGTGCATTGGTCGGGGGCTTCTTAAATATCTTTACCATTTGCTCATCTCAAGAATATAAAAAATTGCTTCGTTTGTTTTCTCATAAGGCGAACCTAATTGATGCCCTCGGATTTGATCCTTGAGCCTACTGTTCACTGCACTCTGGGTTTCCAGAGAAGAATTTCGTACATTTTACTTGAAAGGCATAGCACAAATCTTAACAAATTTAAACCAATGGGTTAACACCTGGAGATTATAGTAATTGGGTTCAAATCCCGATCATTTCAAATGATTGTTTTCATCGCGAATTCCATCCTTTTGTGTGCATGCACCTGTTCGAGTGGCTTGGCACCATTTTATTTTTACATGCAATGACTAGAAAAAAAACTTAAAAAGTACAATTAAATACTTCATTAGGCTTGCGATAATCAGTCTCAGCTCAAAAACACGGTCGTTCTTTTACGGAGCATCATCAAGAATTTTTTATGACCCATGTTGAAATATAATTCTTTCATCGTTTCAATCACACCCAGCATGGTGAGTTATAACGCTAAAACTTATCATCTCAAATATAAAATGATGCAATTTCTTCCAATTTACTCAAAAAAATATGATGATCTGCATTCAATAACCCTCGATTCTGGCTCCATCCACCTTAAGTGAAAGTATAACGCCTCTCTCTAATCTCAGGCGAAACCCTTGTGCTCTTGCAAAGGTGCACGAGAGAATGGTTTAGCCCTCATTTAACCTCTCAATCCCCTCGCTAATGCGGCACTACCTCGCCCAATTGCCCCACCCAATTTCACAGACCTCCCAATGCCACCCGTTCTTTTAAAGCTTTAAAATGAAGCTACGCGTTTGACATGGAAAAGCAGAGATACCGTTGCACTTTGACTGCATTGCCTTTGTGAGTGAAATGTGAAAAAGAATACTCCCCTTTTCACTCGCTGGTGTGGAGGCCCCTAACTGAAAATCTGAGCTACCCTCGGAGTATACTGAGTGATTGCTCCTGGTCTCTTATCCACAGCCGAAAAAATATCAAAATGCAGCATTTCCATTCGCTGCATTCAGCTGTTATGTTTTCTATTCAGTTTTGTTTTTCTATCATAGTAAACATAAGAATTTTGTAACTGACTGGAGGTACTGAGGCACTGGAAACCCCATTGAATCTTGATCTTGAATTAATATAAAACAAAGAACGCAAATAGATGCTGATAAATTTTCCAATGAGCGTACCTCTTTTTGCTAATTATTTCTCTTTGTGACATACTCCTCCGGCATTTAAATATTTTTCAAACCTCTTCCGCCTCAATATGGCACGTGTTATCAGGTAAACGGTCAAGCAAATTCAAACATGACTGCTCATAACTGGAGCCATGGAAATCAGGTGAATCGGGGGAGCTTTTCGGAAGGCTAAAGGCACAGATGAATCCACGTGTGCTCCCGTGCTGTGCCCAGGGAGCGCCGATGTATTCTCGGAAAAGCCGCTTTTCAACCACCGTCCTTCCGGGAAAAAGGGTCAGCGCCATTACCCCTCGTAAAACGCAAACAGACAGATTTGGCGAACTCAAAACGTTTACCCTCCGGATTCCCAGAATGATTTTTATTTTTAAAACGAACGCTCACCGAGGATGCTATAATTTCTTGTTCCTTAATTGGAGTCGAAATTTCACCGCTGGGCTTACAGTCAACAGATTGCTCGTGTCAAGGTCTTGCCACCGCCATTATTGAGTCGCGACTCTTTTGAAATGTTTTCTCAAGTCGTCCGTCTTAATGCATTCGTATAAACTGTATTGAGGTACAGAAACCTAATGTAGTGAGGTTAAGAATTATAACTTTGAATTTAAGTCTTCCGTCAAAATATTTCCTTGATCAAATGTATATATTTTGTATCCACGACATATACCATATTTTTATATGCTTGCATTTACTTGCATAAGATTTTTGCCGGCCCTGGTGGCGACAGGGTAAAGTCCTCGCCTGCTTGCCTGAGGATGGCGGTTCAAATCCCGTATGGGTGGAAATTACCTCCGCTCAGAGCATGAGTGTTTTATGTTCGTCTGTTGTTACATCTATTCACCCTATACAAATTGGCCCAAGGTGCTGTATTCGGGGTAGTTAAGATATAATAAAATAAACATTATATTTTAAAAATTTCTCCGATGCGAGAATTAATTCCTATTGCTTCTAATTAGAGTTTATTTAAACAAATCACTTGTTTGCATATACTCTTAAAACTTATTGAAGTCAAATCCAATTTCGTTGCTTAGGAAACAAACCTTGAAAATACATCGACACTAGCACCTATTTCAGTATACAGAAAAACTTGGGTTATGATGTCGCCTAACATTAAAATAATCTATTGTTATGTCCTCCGAGGTATTCTTACAATAGCCCATGGCACCTTTAGCTCAATATCTAAATGCGTAATCGATTACTTTTACTGGGAAGAATACTTGAGATTTCAATAGGCTATAAGCCTTAAACGTCTTTAGTTTTAGACATCTTCGCAGCGGAGCACAATCTCAAGAGTTTCCGCTGCTCAAGAGGCCTTGATAACCGAGTAGGTGAAATCGATAAATTGAAGAAGCACTCCTAGTTCACGGGTCATTAAAGCCCGAAACTCCATGAAAAGCTATAAAGTACGCAGCGATAAATTTTACGCCCACTAAAACTGATATCACCTCACCAGCCGTACATATCACTACTTTTATTTTAGATCCATATAACGGACTCCTTGGCCACAAACTCGCATCAGCAATTTATTTACTCCAAAGCCTAGTTTTATGATCTTTAAGAATCAAATGATCCATGTCATACCTCATTCTCCAGGGTTAGTTGCTCCTGGATTACAGTTTCAAGATTGATTCTGATACCTTTGGAGAGTTATCTTATGGAGGAGGGGGAATATAAAATTAATTTATTTCTTATATGAGATACGCCTTTATTTATGCACGTATTGGAAAAGAGAAACTGATAAAGTGTGGATATAACACGAGCTATTTCTAAAATGAAGCTCTCTAGATTCAAATGTAGTCGTCATTTTTAAGGGAAAATGGTCGATGATTATAATTCCATTGCCAAGAGTTTGGCGTAATCTCGATTATCCAAGCTATGTGGTACTGAGTTGCCGTATTACCCAGGGTAATGATTAAGAAATGCCTCTTAGGTGTTCAATCTGGTTGGAGGCTCCATATCTCCTACCAGTCACCCACCCGTTTTAATGGTCGGCTTTTCCTCGTGTATTTTGGCGCTCAGCGCACGAATATGAGTATTACTTGACATCGTATGCGCGATACCTCGGAGTGCAACTAGTGCCTATGAAGATTTGCAGTGCCGCTTTGAAGATTTGCAGTGAAAGAGGACGTCTGGATACTCCAACTGGTTGGAGCACTCGGCAAGATATCGAAGGGGTTTGGGATTGAATCCCAGTCAAGGTAAAAGATTATTTTTTCACTTTTAATTTAACAAAATTAGATATTCCATGGATAAAACTGCCTAAACAAACCGACTGTAAAATGCAAGATCCGCGCGATCCAAACTCTCAGTTAGCCTCACATCACTGTAACGGCCACGTTATCCGAAGCTTAGATTCTACCAGATAACATGAAATCTTACCTAAATGTATGTGCGTATATGTTCTTCTATCAAGTTGGCCGAGAAGGCGGATAAGACCGATGAATTTAGAGGCTGTTCGTCAATGCCATGGCACGTTTGTCACATAAATACGCGATTTGGGACGTTTTCGTGACTGCAGCCGAGCTTCGGGTCGTCCAGATGGTCTTGTCTATTTTTAATTCCAACCCCACGAACAGAGAGCGGTGCGACACCAAGACTTTCCTATGGCATACAAATTTGCGATAACACAGATTTTTGAAGTGAAAGATTTAAATATTTAGCTGCAATAATTAATGAAAATGGTTTAGAGTATAGAGAAATTAGACATAGTTTCGAAGAAAGTGAAAAAATATTTTCTTCTTCTGCTGCTGCGTGAATTCCACACGGTGATCATATAATATTTCAACGAGAAATGAGACAGAAACTGGTATAACTCTAAAGACATCCCGCCATATTGGTAGCAAAGCCTGTTTCAATAAATACGACATAGAAAGAAAGATGAGATCTGTCAATATGAATTATTTTAGAAGTGATATATAACATACAAAGATTAAACAAACGATAGGAAGCGTAATCATTCGGGAATGGCAGATACGGTAATGGACAGAATTGGTGATGATTATACAACGATATTTGGTAATACTTTAAGGATACCAGTTGATCAAAGGCAGAAACTAATATATCAGCGAAAACTAATCGCAATAACGAATGTAGTCAACCTGGACGGTCATGAATGGAATATAAAACGAGGGCTATGGAAAGCACGAGAAAAAGCTCAGGATGGAACAGAGAAAGAGATAAGGCAGGCCGGGCCTAACTATGTAGAATCGAAGGTTTCTGTATTAATTTTGTGTCATTGGTACTCAATGGATTTATATTTTGTATAACCCACACTTCTTGCTTTTTTCCAAATATGGTTTCGAAATTCATTGCTATTATTGAGGCCGATTCAGTCCACAGTGTGCCTTTGACTTGATCATGACAATGATTGCCAAAATCATGGCTGGAAACAAAAATGTGGCATTATAAATGTATAAATTTATTTAGTGATTCAACTAAATAGTAATGTATTTCACACATATGCACTACGGAACATATAGACTGGCAGTTTCAATTCCAAAAAATATGCGCGTTTTTCGCGTCCTCCTCGAAGCAAAATGAATTATCTGACTATGGTGGTGCCGACGATGCACCAAAATATTGCACGAACGAATTCTGCAACGAGTTTTGCATTTTTGGGTCCCCGGACCGCAATGAATTCATGTTTTCCCACGCGTGTCTTCGCTCCCTCGATGGGCGGGTGCAGTTAGCGCTCGCGTATATGGTGCGGAAACTGGGGTAATGCCCGGAATCCGCCGACCCAAATGAACGGCGCTTCTCCCACGGTGATGCGCCGTGGCAGCCGCGGTGGGAGGCACGCATCCCTCCACTCTTCATATCGCGGAAGGGAATGAGGGAGAGACCGCGAAAAGACACATACACGACGCAACTGAAATGGGCGGCGTTTCATAGCGGGGGATCCGGAGAGCTTATCCGATGCCCAACGAACCCTCAATCCCCGGCCACAGAATTCGCGGGTCGCGATACTGCGCTGAGAGGTGAGGATTTTTCTAATGACAAATAATATAATGGAAAACGCGGAGCATGATGGGAATTCAAAGTTGCTTCAGAAGTAATCCTGAGTCATTTAGGGCACATTTTGATAACTTTTCCAGCAAGCCAAAACAATTCTTAGCCCTTATTTCACTCAAGTGCATTACATCTACATCTACAAAATACCGTGCAAGCCACCACTAGGTTGTGTGGCACGGGGTGATCCCACACCAGGCATGCAACACTCATCCCAGCTGAAATCAGAATCGCGCCCGCTCGCCCGGATGCTAGACCCCGGCCAGAAGCAGTCAGGATGACAATACGCGGTCAGACCATAAACTAGGATAGTGCTACGTAAACAAACATGCTATCATGCAGTATACTATTTATAACTACTAGTTAAATACAACTACTGGTTACTATTATTAATGCGGCTAAAGAATAGTGATACAAGGTACTAGGTCATGCAGCAGCTATATGATGCCGGATAATTCATGAGGGCTAGCGGCTAATAATGATGTTGAGACATTTAGTACAAGTGCAAAACCTACTTTGCCCATTGAGGATTAAAGTTATTTACCCTGAACTGATCTATCGCAACTATTATGGCCCCTTATTGTACGTGGCAAAACTGGCATTTTAAATCTATTGGTTATAAGGTCTATTTCCTTGATTTTTTGCCTGTGATAATTTCTAGCATAATTGTTTGGCTCGAGCAGAATATGTATAACGTCCGGCGAAAAGCAATTGACATAAAACTTTCGTAAAAGATTGAATATATATTTTCCCCTCGATCAGGTACAGGTTTCATACTTATTCCCTCAACAATTCAGTAACACTTATGTGCTTATCGAAAAAATTATTCACAAATCTTTCTGCTCTCCCATGTATTCGATCTATACATGAAACTAGACCTATTTTATTCGGTGAAAATCACAATGAATGTGGTAACTTAAATGGAGCAAGATTTCAATTTAAAAATGTTCGCCTAATTTAACGCATTGGTTTAAAGAGTTTGGTTTGCAGGGCGGAATCCTAAATTTAAGTGAAACCCAGTTCTTAATCTGTGTTTTTTACTCGGTTTGATGCCTTGATATCTAGCAGCCACAGTTGTAATAAAACTAATTTAAATGAAACGTATTATTTATTGTTCTGAGAAAAATATGAACTTATCTAATGGAAACATCTTGAAATATACGTGAAGTGTCATAATACTTCGTATTAAATTAGTATAAAATAAGCCAATATATCATTTGGAAGCATTTTTTCAATTTTCAAATACACTCTCTGTGAAATGCATACACCTTCCATCTCCCATGTTAAAGAGGTGGTAATTGTTGTTAAAAACCTCAGAAAGTTGTTGGTAAGGGCGTAATATATCGGTATCTTAAGAATAGTGAGATATTTTTCTTTGAAATAATACAAAATTCACTAATTTCTAGGTGATGTGACATTCCGTTCAGACTACCAAAATAATGGCTAAATAAAAAAAATACATTATCTGTTCCTCTACCTGAGGATGGTGTGAATTTGTTGGAGCACTGTTATTTCGTAGAATAAACCCTGTTGAATTTTTCAACCGAGACTCGTAGATTATTACTATTCTCAGTATTCTGTCCGGCCCCATGTCTCTCCATCTCTCAGTATCACTTTCTCTGCCACATGTTCAACCGCGCGACTTCCCCGATTTGGTAAAAATGAAGAAGAGGCTGCGTTTTCGAATCTCAGTGTGTATGGAGGGCAGGAGAGGATGGTAGCGTGCGTATGTGAGGTGAAAGATGATACCAGCGCACGACCCCAGCCAGCGAAACAACTTAACTCAAGTTCACGCACCGCCGAACACCGCAAATGCAGGCACGCTTTGTCTGGATTTGGGTGGAGGGGATAAGCAGTGGCTCTTAGAGTTGTTTTCTTGCAATCCGGCCGTTTAATCCCACCTGATTTGCATAAAACGCGCCAACAAACTAGAAGGTCTGGTAGAGATTCTCAGAGGGGGGCTAAACCGGGTCATTTCTCCGTTTCAATTCATTGTATTTCTCTCTCTTCCTTTTTCGCTTCCCTCGATTGTTACTGGGTAGGTAACTACTTTTAATCTCCCTTTTCTCTTCACCATATGTTTCTAGGGCTAAACCGGCTTCGTGCGGAATGTATCATAGGCTCTACTATGCGTTTCATCTTTGATTCAGTGAGTCCGCGATAGCTGTGTGGGTACTTTTATATGAGTAACCATGGCCTTTTTTTCAAAATATATTCTACTTTTGCAATGCTGCGGGACTGCTTCCAATCACTGTTAGCGAAGATCCATAGAAGGGATGTTCCCAAACAGCAAATTTACCATGGTCTGTGTATCCTCTGACCAACTGGAGAGCTATCCCAGATGCTTCTGCTCCTGAATTTGTAACTAAAGGAAACTTCAAATGAATTAGAAAGTGTTTTCACCAGACTATTGCAAAATTGAGTCGTAACAGTACCATTTGACTATATGCAGCTGTCAAAACCTTAGGATGGAAGTATTTAACATAATCAATTCTGGTTACTCATTTCAAGTATATTTGTGCGGTAAAATCATAAAAATATTCAGTCTCTGAGTGGTATGAGTTGATGGAAACCTGATCATAATGTAGTAAGCATGGATCTACTTCGATTAACTGTTGCTTCTTCCAAGCTTCCTCTCAGTTTAATTACTTTAAATATGCTGTCCATGATGAATTTTTTATTAAGTGGGACGATGTGCACTTCATACCTAAGCCTTAGTAAGAAATGCAGCTCTGAGCACACGAAGTAGTGCACATAGCGATTGTATAGTCGACGACTGTAAATGCAGAAAGGCTTCTCGGGACGACTGTAAACATTCCGGGTAGGTTTCCCGTTGAGGCTCATTGAACCATGCATATGAGCGTCATCAATAAGAAATCCTGTATTTTCTCAGGAAAGGACGCTTGCCATTTTTCTCTACGGCCGAAGAAGGGTGGTCCAATAAGAAGTGTTCATTATTTTCACAATATTTTCGAATTTTATATCGTAGGTGACATATAGTGGTAATGAAACTTGATGTCAGTTGAAAAATAGAACTATCATGTGTAGCAGTCCATTACCTACGATTAGATCCACTAGAGGGAGTAAATTAGTCTCCGATATTGGCCACCAGGGTCGCAAACTTTCACCGCCTACTTCAGTATTCCCAATCTGTTATCCGTATCTCCTTATCGCTCTCTACAGCACCTGAAGAAGTTGTTAGGCTTCTCCTGTGCGTTGCTGTTACTATCGGCGTACTTTGATGCAGCTTCGTTAGGGTAGTAAATGTGTCCCGTAATTAACAGCGGACTAATTCCCGCTCGCCGTAGTTAATGCATCCCCTCAGTTCCAACTCCTTCCACTGGAGACCTTCTCTCCTTGTCGTCACGCTTCGTTCAGTCGACTGCCTTTATGTCTCTCTACCACTGTACATGACTTATGACACTATATGCGTGGGTATTCATCGAAATGCAAAAGGATTTCGTTAGGGCGGTTGGCTTAGATATCTCTCCTCAATAACGAATACTGCTTGATTGGATTGGATTGGATATTTGGGGAGGCGACCAACAGCTAAGGTCATTTGCGCCAGAGGGGACAGGTAAGGGAGGAATGGAGGATAGAAACCCGGCGTCGGCATTAACTAAAGGTACCAAGAGGACCACGGTTTAACGTATCATCCGACAGACGGAGCACTGTACTTGAAGAGCCCTCCAAAAGACACTCAAGTAGAGATCGAGTTTACTCTGAAAAACATCGTCCTCTGCAGGGATTTGAACCCTGGCCGTCCGTATGTCGAATACTGCTTCCCTGAAAATGATCAATATATGTATTGGGAATGTTGTTTTTTTCCTCCATAAAAGAGCTTGTATTTGTGTATTCTCCACAAGTTTAGCGTAGGTTGTTGAACTTATTGTTGATTTGGCAGTGCAGTTGTATTCAAAGTGAGGACTTAGGCCGCATATTTGTAGATTTCCTTGCGTGCACTGTGATAGTAAATGCTCAGTATGCACATTAATCACGGCCGTGTTGTGGAAGGAGTTGCGAAGACCCATATCAATAGAGCTACGGACATATCGAGTCGAACGACCCTGGCTTACAGCTGACGTCTGTCCACTTATGGGCAGTAGGTAAAGCTTACCTGTCACCTAACTCTTCTATGAAAGTTGATTGAGATAAATAAGCAATATCAGGGAAAATTTCTCTTTTTATTTGGTTGAAAGTGAAAATGTGCTCCTTAAACACAACTATGCTTAGAAACTCCTATTGTTGGTTCCTCCTACATATTCACAGACTTTCATATCTGACAAATATATATGACAAATATATATACAAATAGCGATGAAATAACTCCATCAATGAGCCACAAAACTGGATGTTATAATTCCAAATTTAATGGGCTCGCATGCAAAAATGTTTGGAATCTAATCACTATAATGAAACTAGTTTTAGCTCCCATTGGCACGAACGGACTCAACAGTAATCTTATACTTGCTCGCAACCGCAAGATGCCACTGTGTGGAGCGCAGCAAATTTCTTGCCGTTGTTGACGCTAACAAATGAAATTTGAGCGTGGATTCCGGATAGGAAGTATCGCCTAACGTACTTCTCGATCACTCAGTATGGACCGATTTTTCCTCAGTAAAACGCCGTACGTATGAAATATATTGCTGAGGGCAAAGTGCTTCGTGTGGTTCCGGCAGCTTTAGGGAAGGTATTGGTGGTGAAAGTACGGAGACAAGGGAGGGTGAAAAGTTACCAGAGGTCGACCCTTTTGGGTATCCGGCGCTTACGAAATCAGGGTAAACAGGTCGAGTAAGGGGAACGCCCATTTCGTGGGGGTAATTTTAATTCTAGACCGGACTCACCGCTCTATTAACCCTACCCTCTTCCTCGGCGCTTTCGGACCGGCTGATTGTTGCGTGAAATATCCTTTGTGCTAACGGAGTTTATTTGTATACACATTATACCTTCTCCCTTTTTCGTTTTTTATCCACCTTGGCTCATGTTTCCAGTCAGAGCAGGCAAGAAGCATTTTTTTTGTTCATCTCGGGTTCAATCTGGCCACATCATACGGAAGATTACGCGGAGTTGCACGGCTCGGGAGGACGTCAAACGTCGGGGGGATTATGCAAAATTTACGAGAAATAACGAGTGCATTAGCGGAATAATGATGGTCGAAATACTTTATGCAAATACTGCTCGGTTTTCTCCCGGCAAAGAGGTTCTTTAACGAGACTCGGATTACGTTCGAAATCGTCTTACGAGTCCGAGGACTACCTGTGGTGGATGTTAAATAGCCCGGCAGCAGCATTGCGATCCCGTGAATGCGTACGCAAACAAGGAAGCTGAAATGCGACCTCATCATGCTCTTCAGTAGCATCATCCTTTGTGAAAAGAAGAAAGGTGAGGCAACCTCCTTGTGCTCCAAGCTTGTGCGGCCTAAACGCGCATATTCAGTGCCTTATTTGTAGTTGTCAAATAACATTTTTAATTCATACGAGAATATAAGATTTTTACGACCGAATAAGAAGAGGTGTTTTCATGTGGAAACTTTTTTGAGAGGCCTAGCTCGTTTTTTTCGCAAATACGACTGCTGACTTAATTTTATTTGACTGAAGCAATTTTATTTATCATAGGAGTGAGTAAAAAATGTCAATATTTAGCAATGAGCACCATTTTGACATAGAAATAATAGTAGATTAGGTATGAGTGACAGCCTACTTGCTTTGACGATTTACTAGATTAGTACTTCGACTAGATGTATAATTGCATCTTATGGCATACAAATTTCTTTTTCTGCATGCCATAATTGCACCATATTGTGATAAAACGAGAAAAAAGAAATTCATTGAATAATTTATGCAATTAATAGATTAAGTTTCTAGAAACACCACTACTACCAAACACGAAAGTAGAAATGTCAATTCTGATTGTAAAATTATTATAACATTTAGATAATCAAAGTATCACAACATAATGACTCACTTTAAGTTTAATCGATAATGCGTCCTCATTCTTTCATATGCGTTTGCTATTAATCTTTTCACTGATAGAAGTAGGAATATGAGGAAGTTCCTTTAATTCGATTCCAACAGTGGTTCCACGTACCATTATCTAAATCAAATTTTTTTTAAATTATATTTTCTTATCATAATTTTCTTAGTCTTTTCCCAACCGGTTTGAACTAAAATCAACTGGAATAAAAATATGTGAACGTTTTACGGCTGGCTACCTCCTCACTGTCTTTTTCGGGTAACGCCGTTATATTGACAGTTCAATCCTTACTAAGAACGGGTAGCCAGCCAGCAGTTAATAAAAGCAGTAGTTTCATCAGAAACATCTCAAAGAAACTACTGGCGCATAGGCGTGGGACCGGGTTTATGATATCTGTCTTCCTCTCCAAATCAATCCTATATCCTACCTTGTTTTCCGGAGTGCACGGCATCATTTATTGAATCCCCGGGAGTGAAATATCTCTCCCCCCCTCGAAAATTCAATGGTGCAATGCTCTTGGGAGTGCAAGCTGGGCGCCGACTTTTTTCCCCATGGGAGCCGAGTTCCCGCATTTGGTTGCCTCTCTCTTAATCTCCGCCTATATATATGCGATGAATAGCAGTTGATGTGTTTGGGCTCGACGCCGTTCTTCCTCTCGAGGCGACGGCATTCCGAAAGAAGAGCACTCGTCCAATCCCGTCCCAGTCCTTTGCACCTGCCGTTTGAATATTTAGGCGCCAATCCAGTGATCGCCGGAGACATTTCCCATCGCATCGGACCGTCCCAGCTCATTAGGATGTCAGCCGCGAGGCGTGAAAAGTGCCACCCATGTCGCGCACAGCAAATCAATTCCGTTATCTGATCAAAAAAGAAGTTTTCCGTTGAAATTGATATCCATTTCAAAATGAAAGACAATGGTAACTTTCCGCATAGAATTTTTAATAATTACCGACTATGGTTTCAGCCCCTAATGCCATTATCAAGGTACAATTTAAAAAAATACTCCACCATATAAGCCCAGGAATGGAGTTCCATTGCTGGGCATAAATGGTGGAGTTTTTTTTTTTAATTGTACCTTGATAATGGCCATGATAAAATATAACACACAAATAGTAATATCCACACTTTATTAGCTTACTTCAACACCGACCATGATTTCGACATACTATGTCATTTTCAAGGACCTTGAAAATGTCATAGTATAGTAAAAAAGGACCTTGAAAATGACATAGTATGTCGAAACCATGGTCGGTGTTGAAGTAAGATATTAAAGTGTGGATATTACTATTGTTGTGTTACATTTTATCATGGATATATCGCATTTCCACCATGTAAAGCCTGAAACGATTTCATACGCCTTGATAATGGCACTAGGTGCTGAAACTATGGTCGGTAATTGTTAAAATTTCTGTGTGGAAATTTTCCATTGTCTTCCATTTTGAAATGGATATCAATATCAATTACTTCCACAAAGTTGAGCCTGATGCGCTTTTATATTTTCCGTTGAAAATTATCTTAAATTCTCATCATTTTCAAAACCTGGATTTGGAGTACGAGGTGGGTATTTCGCGAAGCAACGGGTCCATGGATTGAACGGATGGACCAAGGACCGACCTCTGTGGAACTACCGTTCCTTTCGGTCCTTAGTTTCTATCGGTCCGTCATTCCTTTCGGTCTCTCGCCCTTTTCGATATGTCATTCCTTTCGCTCCTATCTTTAAGAGATAGGCATTTCTGTATAACACCCCAAAAAATTCATCTGCTGATGCCAGCGGTCCCTTATTAGGAGTACGTTTTACTTTGTATCAAAAACCTTTTAAGAAGAACCATTAAAAAAGTGTGTAATATTACATTCCATCTCATTTCATCCAACATTCTTAAATGCCGCAAATACGGCAAACTAAGTATTTCTAGTTTTTTTAATATTTAAACACCAAGAACACATTATAAATAAAAGTACAGGGCCGCCAATAGTAAAGGAACGGTGGACGAGTGATAAGGAACGGGTCCCAAAAAGGACCGGACAGGAGTGAACAAGTTCGCAAAAATGAACGGGTTTCCACATTTCTAGTTGTAGTAAGCTACTGAGAATAAATTGGACGGGTAACATGGAAGATTAGAAGAGGAAATGGCCCTATGGAATGCAATAGAGAAAGGGAGAACCAGATGGATGGGGCTCAACCTGTGTCACAATGGGTCAGTAAAGAAAGTAATTGAAGGAAAAAAAGAGGAAAAAGTCCACAGAGGAAGGCCAAGGGACACATGAAGACGAAAATACCAAAGGAACTACCAGGAAGAAGGAAAACTCATTAAACAGTGAAGGACCGAGGGCTGCAGTCAACCAATCTTAAGATTGAACGGCCAATGATGATCACTTAGAGTTTAGTTCTCTTGACTTAACACCTAAAATTTCATGTTATTCAATGGATCAGCTTTTTTATAACATGCATTACTATATTTTCACCACGAATAGTAAAATATCATCATGGGCTTCAGGTTTTTAAAAATACTTTTCTCTCAGCAAAACATCCGTTTCCAACTCTATATAATTCCGCCACGATGGATAAATAAAACTTGGCCATATATAATATCTTCATGGTCAGTATTTTCGCAACTTAATTTTATCCCACTAATTTACCCAACTTTGTTATAACTCTTTGCCCTGTTGGTAAATTTCTTTTTCAAATATATCCCTCAAGAAGGATTTGAATCCTTATCCTAAAGAAAAGAGGGAAGCTAGAATGGTGATTTGGGATGATAGATGTTATTGCATGCATACTCTCCAAAACTTTGTCTCGAGCAGTTCTCTACCACTGATATTACTGCTATGTATGAAGCGAGAAAATTTATGAAGAAGAATTAAAATCCTTTGCATACTTTGTCATAATTGCCCGTTCAATCCTAAGATTGGATGACTGCAGCCCTGAACCCTTCCCTTTCTAATACTAGTTCCCTTACCTCCTTGTATCTCATCCTCTGTAATTTTTCATTTATTTGGTCCATGAACCTATTTCTGAATCTTCCTGTGGGGACTTTTCCCTCTATTTTACCTTCAATTCTGTTTCTCACAAACCATTGTGTCTCAGGGAGTGTCCAATCCATCTGGTTCGTCCATTGTCTATGGTGTTTCATATGGTCGTTTCCTCTTCAGCTCTTCAGTACATGTCATCGTTTATAATTTGTCCGTCTATTTGATCTTCAGCATCATTCTCCAGCACCAGGTACCGAGGGCATATTTTATTTTCTGGTCAGCTTTTCCAGTGGTCCATGCTTCTGATTCATAGAGTGACACGCTCCACACGATAGTTTTCACATACTGTTTCCCAATTTGTAGTTCTATCTTCTTTGACCACAGCAGTCGTCTAATTCTTATGGAAGTCTTAACTTGGGCTATTCTCCGCTTGAAGTTCGTTATACTTTTTCCGTTCCACGTGATAGTACTTCCGAGATAGGTGAAGGAATCTACTTGCTCTAATTCCTCTCCTCTCAGGGTGACTCCTACATTCAGCTTCTCTCATCCACATATAAGGATTTTAGCATTTGTCTTATATATTTGTGTAAGTAAAAAATGGAGGTAAATCCAAGGATATTAGACAAATATTTGAATAACTAAGGATACATTACATTAGAATCGCTGCCTCATAGAGTTCATCGCTCATTTATAGTGTGCGAAAAGAACGAATGTTCATGTCTATCTGCTCGGAAATGTATCTCTCTTATTTTTTTAGCTTCAGTTGGGCCTAGAAATGAAGTATGGCGTCAAAATGGTATTCACTCTGTTGCTTTGGAACACATCTGATCTGAATTTCTCAAATCACCGTGAATACGATTATCCGTTATCACATACGTGACATGATGTTATATTTAGTATACTATATTCAATGCTGCTATTGTGTTATTCCATGAAAAATTGCGTAATCTGCATAGCAACTATTTTGTTTGCATATTCGTGAACATAAAAAGAACACTAGAAAATCCTTCACACATTCATTTTGCACGGTCGACATGTGAGAAATATACGGGCTCAGTGTGGAAGAGCTCACAGCATTCAGCTTTATTCCATGCGTCACCTAACACGGCTTCTACGCCCATCCACCAGCCAGCTTGTTCCCTTCACGCGAATGTGCCACAGAGCTTGCTGTTTTGCAGTTTGCCTCGACCCAAGACCCTCTCACGAGCGCACAATATGAAAAAGGCTTGACTTTGAAGCACACTCTGTGCGCGCTGCACGCACACTAGGGGACAGCGAAATGCACTTTTTCCACAGATTTCCGACGGAGGTGGTGGGAATTACGGGAACCCAGTCTATAAACGTGAGACAAAATGTATTTTTTCAATATTTCAAATTGTCACCCTTGCAGATTTAGTTCGTAATTATAGACGGTTTCGGACAGGCAATCCATAAAACACGTAACAACTTTGTTTAATAAACCTTTGAGTGCGTCATGACGTGATACCACGTCATAGTTGTCTTTGCGCTGGTGCTAATGACGTGATATCACGTCATCAGTTCTAGCGTAAAGACAACCATGACGTGACATCACGTCATGCCGCACTCAAAGGGTTAATCTAAACACCTGATGGTTAACGGTTAACGATGGCTTAAAGGTTAACACCTGATGATGACGTCCATGTCAAAACCTGGGTCTTCTTAAATAAAATTTATGCGTAATAAAAAAGATACTTCATTTAAAATGCATTGTAAACACCATGAAGTCATGCCTGATACAACTGAGTACTTAAAAATCTGCAGGCGACCATCCAGCTCCTGCGACTGAAATAGGAAAAAATGTGTTCAATAATGATTATCAGATAATTTACATGACCTCGGACTCGTAATATATCGATTTGCAACCGTGTATTTTTTCAGCGTATGTTCGCAGCTCTTCGTCCGCCATGACCTCGTTAGTAGGACAACCTAGAGTTCACCATGTGGAGGAGGCTGTGCCTCGAGTTCCTCCCATGCCAACCCAACCAGAAGCACTCTTATGCCTTACTAGTATAATACTGCTTCTTGGTCTTGAGTACCAGCATGGTGGTGTGCGACCCTATCGTGCGATCCTATCACCTGATGGTTTACTTTTTTACATCTTTACTTTTCTACATCTACATCTACGTGATACCCTGCGAGCCACCACGAGGGTGTGTGGCAGGGGGCGAAGATCACCAAATATGCACTATTGACATGCAAGTAGGATATTTAACGGAGACATGCTGGATAATAGGGTCACATGCAGCTAGATGGTTAGTATCTACACAATAAGGAAGGGAGTATTGGTTGTTGTTACATGCATCATGCACTACAGACTACTCTAACTAAATTTCACCTACCTATCCCTTTGCTACGCTGCCTATTGTTCTCTCTTATAGTACGAGGGTAAAATGACATTTTAAATCTATCGGTACGACAATCTATCTCTCTAATCTTGTTAATGTGATCAAACCTAGCATAATACGCAGGGGTTCTCAATATATATCTAACGTCATCTGTGAACAACTCTGTTTCGAAATTACTTAAAAGGTTTGGCCTAAATTTTAACCTGCGTTCTGATAGTAATACAATGCTAGTTCTTCTATTATATTCGTAACACTTATACAATTATCATAACGGCCTTTAACAAACCTAGCGGATCTCCTTTGCACACGCTCCTATTCTTTTATCATACCTTCCTCGTACGGATCCCATATACTAGCGGCATATTCTAAATGAGGCCTGACCAGTGCAAAATAGCTTCTTTCTCGTACTCTCTCATCGCATTTGCCTAGAACCCATTATACGAATCCTAATCTACGGTTAGCTACACTAGTTATTTCCTTGATGTATTTCCCCCATGACGTTTTCAGTGATGGTGACACCTATGTATTGAATAGATTCTACGTTAGATATTTTCGTTTTCCTCGTACGGATCCCATATACTAGCGATACTACATTTGATGGCACAGACTTGAAAAATTGCCTCCGTGACTATCGTCATCATTCGATGAACAGTATTTGTATGGCAGGAAAACTTCTCGATTGAATTTGGGCCCATGTCTTTGTTCAGAAGATGTTCAAATGTGTTCTTATTGGTGAAGCCTGGGAGTAGCGTCGATGGTGTCACAGTTTCTTCGGTCCAGTTGATCATGCTATAATAATGTTGGGCATTTAAGTTGATCGTGGTTACTCTTGATGTCCAGACTGGGGTTTATCTTGCAGTGTGGTGCCACGCGTCAAGGAGCTGCTTAAATTACCTTCTTTTAGTGTGGAAGTCGGTTTTGGTCACCTTAGAGAAAAGAATATTCTCTGGGTGCGCGGAAAATGTTACTAGGTGTCTATAGAATCTTTCACCAACTGGAACATTACGGCTCGGTACCGCGAGAGCTTTATTACGGCAAAAAAGTTCCTAGCGTCTTCTGCACATAATGAACTTTGCCATACTCAAAGAAACGTTTAAGCGTTCTATTTCAACTTTTAATTTGAAGCAAGACTTTAGAAGAAATTGATTAGAGTGAAATATTTATTCCTGAGTGAGATATTCCTATCCAAGTGAGATAGAAATATTTTACCACCTATTTCTTAAAGTTATTTAAAGCGATTTACACCAGTAATTGAAGTCAAAATGTGGTAAATCTATACGATTGGCGCTGTAGCTGGCTCCTATTACTATTTACTCCCTCGTACTACGGCAGATTAGATCGCGCCAATAATATTAGAGAGCTCGATTGTAGAATCGATAGGTATAAAATGTCATTTTTTTCCGCGTACCATTCGGGACCATAATAGCTGTGATCGTCGTCATGAATAGTACGAATTGTGACAATAGGCATACAATAAATCTTTCTCATTACATTCTCCTCTTTCTTATTTATGCATGATGTAAATATTGCTGTTCGTATTTATGCATGATATTTTGAATCTGTAGTAGTAGTCTTTGTATACCTTGCATGTTGGAACGGTTGGCGATAGAATGTTTCTTGGTTATTAGATTTTCAATTGGCGCTTTGCATGTGTGGTACGCGGGTTTCAATGTAATGTCGGTGTTCTACCGTATCATTCATGCATGCCTGGTGTGGAAGCACCCCCTGCCACATACCCTTTGGGTGGCTTGCAGGGTATGACGTAGATGCATTGCAGGACAAATGTGGGCAGTAAAAATATACTCGGGGAGAAATATGTACATTTTTCATCTTACGTTTGGTTTTCGATAGGTAGCTATTCTGTCGGAAAAATCAGGATTATTTTAAAACCCTACAGTACAAAAATTAGTAATATAGTGTATGTTATGACTCATGTTGTCAGACTAGAGCCACCTTAATGATGAACTTTGATATGCCCTCTCCGAACGACCCCTTTGCCACTTTGTGCATGCCTCGATCCCTCTGTCTCTTTCACTCTGTTACTCTTCAAACGTACCAGCAACTGGCTTTGTTTCTTTTCTTCTTTCTTCTCATTTTGTCCCAGCATACCCGCCTCCACTCTCCTTTTCTCCCAGCCCCGCTTCATATTCCTCCTTTCACTGGCGTAAAGCCCTCTTGTTTCACTGGCAACGCGACTCATTTCGCCAGCCACTCCCGTCGACGTTCTCCGAGACCTCCGGGGGGGTGCAAAGCTTTTCACCTTCCATTCCTTGGCTCGTCATTCACTTCCTCTCGCGCACGCTTCTCAACCCCCTGCCTTACGTCATTCTCTCATCCCCCGTTCCCTTTTCCTCCCATCCCCGGACCCCTGCCAGCTTGACTACGTCTTTTTTGGTGAGTGTATTTGTGTTTTAGGCGTCTGCTTCTTTCTTTTCCTTTCTTCGGTCACCCACGTGTCTTTTGCCGTCCATGGGTCTCATGTATCCCGATACCCGGTCACATTTTTCTCTTCGAAGAGGTTTTATTTCACCGTGATCCAATCAAAGTTAAGACGTACGACTATCTTTTTCAAATGTTTCGGGGTCTAAGAAGCGGAATAAAAAATACAGGGGATGAGCGAGGTGAAAGTTGCTCGTCACATGACATTACAAGAGCCAATCAGGGTATAATGAGTGTGGCGTAGAGCCTGGAAAATTCAGTGGATCTCAGATCTCTTTAGGGTGATTTTCGTGATTTTACTTGCTATGTTGCCAAATCTCATCACCAAATGGCCTCCCTCATTGTGTATCACGCGGTTTTCCCAGCTGAGGGATAACACTCTCGGCAACGTCGAGATAGAAACCTCCCCTTCGTGGCAGTTTCCCGAATCTCGTCAGTGGAGACCTCCGAATAGTTCCAACCTCGTGCGAAAGTCCCCGGCCTCCACAAATTTTTGGCCTGCCTCCTATCCCCCAGCATATTTGAAATAGATCATACCAGTACAAATTTACCCATCATTTAGGATGTGATATACGTTTTCAACCTTTGGACCAAGTTCACGTCTACCAAACTGCTGAAGCGTTTTAATAAGAGCATAAAAGCTTACTCTCCGGCAGCACGAATCTAAATAATGCATCATTTATTCCGAAAAAGCTAAGACACAAACCTCTTGAGTGCTAATTTGAATGCATATTCATTATTATTAATAATTATGCATGCTACTTGGGGCGAGATTGATACCTTGGTAGTCCCTTCTTCCATCAAACCCCTCGTATTTTGCATACACCAAATAAGGTATAGAAATATTTGTGGTAAAAAATATGAGGAATTAGGAGCCAATATCCTTGACAAATATTCCCACTATACTAAAACACTCATACAAGAAGTTAAAGATGTGAAAAACCTGCGAAAATCTAATGACAGATATAGCTAAGGGAACTCTAAGAAGAGCAACGCATGAAATAATAATGGAAAAAAGAAAAGGGTAACATATATGTAGATGTAATATATATTTTTTAAATTAATAAGGTCAGTATGAATAAAAGTAATTAAAAAAATATTGCAAATACATTATATACAACAAAGCAATTATAAACAACAAATAAAAAATGGGGGTTATTATTATTCACAATTTATGTTTAAGAACTGTTTTTATGTTTCTGTCTGACGTAGTCATCATTAATTACTTTCAACTAACATTTCATTTTTATAAGTAATGGTAGCGGGCGTGACTTCGTGGAAATCCTTCATAGTAGGAGCGTCTGAAGAAATTACAACTTGGCTGTTTCCACATAAGGTTTTATTGTTACCGACCATGGTTTCGTTACAGTTACGTTACCTTGATAATGTTACTCTGTAACGAAACCATGGTCGGTAACAATAAAACCTTATGTGGAAACAGCCAAGTTGTAATTTCTTCAGACGCTCCTACTATTTCATTTTTAGTTATTTTTTTTAAATGTATGACAAGATGACGGGTGCCATCATTCGTTTATTTGACGTACTGTTTTAATACAAAAGCTATTTTCCGTTTCCCACTCACAGGTATGACCCAGGATTGTACTGAAGTTAGTACATTGTGTTCTCTCTTGGAGAGTAGAAACATAGTTTATATATGTCACCGGGAAATAAGTTGATTCTGTAGTTAAAAGTAGCCTTATCATAATGCCAATACCTGCGGAGAACTATGTTCCTCAATGTTTTTTCCTCATAGATTTGCCTTTTCTAAGGAATTGTAATACGACATTATAAAATCGCCTCTGTAACTAAGTTATGGAAAAATATTTAAGAGTAATTTAGGCATGTTTAAATGTTTGAAGACTTAGCCCTGGATTATTTCTGGCACCTGAAGCATTTAAATTAATAATTTTCAATCTAAATACCTCTTATTTTAGCCTATTACTAAATTCTGAATGGAAAGAGAGCTCAATCATTCCCTTGGTTTATGAGGTTACTTGAACCCCTTGGGCCTTTCTTAGAAAAATCGTGATTGAAATACGTACGTACATATAATAAAATAAATAAATTTAACTACGGTTCGTTGGTTATCCTTTGAACTCTGGTGGATTTCTTAGTCATACATTTCCCCGAAGTGCGTCAACTCTTTCATTGTTCCGCATTTGAAAAAGAGTAATTGCATGTCAGTGAAGCTCAGAATTAAATTGCAATATTAAAATTCAGATTTCGCCGTGTTAATATTGCACTGACTGCTTTCATTTTATTGCCTTTTGCCTCACCGCACATAATAAATATTATTTTTCATTCACATCTTTGTATTCTGCCCATAATTTTGCACCGTACTTAAGCCTGTGTCATCTGGGTGGAGTCTACGTGCCAACATACTGTGCGCAGCGTCCGATGCGACTTTCATTCAAATTTTCCTTTGCCGCACCCTTTCTGTGCCGTGATTCTTCTTTAAGCACACTTTAGTTAGGTATAGTAACGCAGGATTTTTAAACATTATCAATCCGAATGACTTTTCCTAGGTTTGTAGAATTGATCGTTTATCTATTTGATTGGATGATCAACTTTTAACGCTATCAAGTATAAATATCGGAACAGAGAAGGTTGTAATGAATGAAATATGCCTCCACAAATACAAAAGAAAAGCAAATATGCCGTCATTTTAATCTATACTTATGTAATTCATACAGTTTGTTAACAACTGTGACCTGTGAACAGGGAATAGAACATAGATAAATTAGTGAATAACTTGGAGGCCGCCAGAGGCGTAGAAATTTTGGAAATTCACTCAAAAAGAAACTCCAAACTTCCCTTCTCTAATACGTTAATTTTGCTGGAAATCCAAGACTGTAATTTCTTTGACCTGTATGTGGATCTGTTATAGCTCTCATGATTAAACGACCAGCTTTTCACAGTTGACACGAGTATTTTTTTAGACAATTTTAGGTGGATATAATTTTTCCCCTATCCTATTCCATTTATCTATTATAATAGTATGCAAATGAGTGAATTCTCGTCTTTTATTAATGAGTTACAAGAATACAAGCAATAGCGTACCCTACAATTTTCTCTATTTTTTAAGAAAAAATTGTTTGGCTGCTACGATGCTCCATTATGATATGAAAATAGTATCACAATTGGAACATTAAGATTGTTGTTACTGCATAGTTAGAGTGGAGGATGGTTCTGGTTTTTAAGTAATAACGTGACTTTTACATCATATGCACTGTACACAAGCCACTGTGTCGTCAATTTATATATACTCTGACGTTATATATTTAACGGTGACTTACAGTGCGAGTTATCGGCACTAGTGATTTATCCATAAATTTCCCTCGTCCGCGAATAACATCGCTAGAACCGCATTCTTCGCTTCAGTTAGTGTCAGTACCTTGCGGTGAAGCGGAAACTTTTTTTCCTCTCTGAATTAATTGGATATTTCAAAACGATACATAAATGTGCTTGCTGAAGTCAGTGCCGTACGACGAGAGATGGGAGTGTAGCGAAACCCGCCAGTCAGCTGAAACATAGTAATAGGGCGTGATCCTTCAAGATGTGCACGCGAGTGGCTCGCGGGTGGATTTGCATGGGGATGAATATATTTCCTAGGGGTTAATTGCGCGCCAAGACGTCTTTTGTCAAAGACTTGAAGTCCCTCTTCACGATTCGCTCTCCGCTGCTCTCCTGACGTTCCACGGCTCGCTCCTTCCTTTTCATCATTCGCATGCGTAATTTGTTAACTTTCATCTCTCGCATTTATAATTTGTGCCTTTCTTTCTTTTTCTCTTCCTCTGCATGCGTCATCTGCGACTGTGGATTTATTCGCCCTCCCGCTGCTTTTACCATCCCCTTCGCTTTCCTCTACTGCTTGCAGTAGCTTTAATAAGAGCAAAGAGGCAAAAAAAGAAATTTTGCTCTTATCTTATCGTCCGTCAGTGGAGAGCTTCCTTTCATTCGACGTTTTCCAGTGAATTTCATTCGTTTAACCGCCCAACCAGTATCCATGGAATTTACCGGAGCGGGGCATTTATATGTTAAGTTTTCATTTTCCCTCTTTTTTTAAAGTACGGTTGTAAATGAATCATTTGGTTGAAAAAGTGGTCGAGAATTGGTAAATTAAACCAAGTTTACTCTTAAAAGGGATTTTAATTAAATTTAATGTACGAGGATGATTTTAATCGGTTGCAGCGATTGTGACTCTATGTTCCGAAAATTCACTGAAGTGGCCGAGTCAGAAGCTTACATTAACATCGTTGCTGCTGAATTTTAAATTCTTATGAGCATCAAGTTTCGTTGTATTTGTGAAAAATAGCGGATTAAATTCAACTGAGCTGCCTTCTTTCCCATTTCAATGCGCTTCTAGCGCAGCGAATGTAAAAGGGAGAAATTTGAATATGTGTAAAAATAGCTTGGGTGAACGTTGTTTACAAACAATTATTGACGGACATACTCTTTGGCTAATGTTTTTTTCTAAATAAATAAATTATATGAATTTCACTCGGATTAATTTAATGTAGGGTCTGTTTCGTCATGTATAAGATACAGCCCTACTCCGGATTATGTCACCCATTTGACGAAACCGGTCGTGAATTAAATTAATTTGTGAAAATGTGTGGAGTTTATTGACTTGGAAGCCATTAACTTTCACAAAATCTGGTCAGAAACCTTGAACTCAATACGCTTTTAATATATCAATTAATTTAAACTATAGACTTTTGCTTGACTGAGATTGAGACCAATTGGACCGACTTAGCACTTACTTTAATAATTCCCAACTGGGTAAATTCCTTAGAATTTTACAACCAAAATACTTTTTTGATTCAATAGTAACCGTCTGAACCCACCGAGAGACATATATTTCATGCCGGCAGCTCCAAATTTGTTTCTCATCAGTTGCCATATCAGTCCTGGAATGGACGTTAACCCCTTCATCTTTATTAGTATAAAGAGCTTTAGTGAGTATTAAAATTTGTGAGCTTGTTATGAGGTGCACCTCAATATTCCCACTGCATTCCTCATAAGCGTTGAGTTTGTTTGCGCTTTGCATACATTTAATCCAGTTGAGTGAGTAGCAATCTAAATATATAGAGATGAAGTAGGACCTTTAGAACAGAATGTTCACCAATAGCGTTATTGTATTACAAGTACTTGATTTTATCAATTACAGTAATTCCTCGGTATGCGTCGTTTGGATTTACATCTGATTCGATGTTACGTCCATGCTGACACGGGCTTTGTAAAATATTTCTCTGTTTAATGCTAGTAAAATAGATCGTATGTGCATATGCTTGCGTTTTTTGATAACTCAGACACAATCGTCCTATCTGAAATAGCTATATTTTCCAGGATAGAGGCAAAAAAAAAACTTTGAAATTAACGCCTTGATTTATCGCGGGATTTAAGCGGTCACGAATATCTGGATCCGTTTTACGTTGTTTCGACTTACGTCACCCTTCTTCGATACGCATTTCCGACGTAAATCGAGGAGTTACTGTATCAGCTAAGTAATACTATCACTAAATATGATGCTTAGGCAAATAAGAGAATAGGCCTGTGAGTTTTGATGCCAATTATAACTAATATAGTATAACTGTAAGCACTTAAGCTGATGGTTAATCAGCCGAAACTGATTTTTCTTACATAATAAACTGAGGTTTTTGTAAATTTTGTTTGGTCATTCTAACCACGCGGATGTTACAAGAGGCATTTAAGTTGAATATTTGAATATTTTTTTCTTGGAAAAATTTTGCATCTAAATACTATGAATAGAAATAATATAAACGCTATAATTACCTAACCCTCAAGGTGATGGCATCTGTATTCCTCGTTTGCAGAACTTCTTGCGATGCTTATTATTTTCTGCTTATCTCACAGCAGATGATCAAAAGGAGCTCAAATGGGTGAAATAATTCATCAGAGTAAGACGTTCGCGGAAATGAGAATCGGAACGGTTTTCAGAAACATCTGTATTTTACTGAAGTCGTAGTCAGAAAAATTTTATAAACTGAAGACCCCTTCCCCCTCCGCCCCCCCAAGAGTCACCTCCTCCTAGAATAGAATAGAATAGGTTTAATTATGCTCTAGGTTTCCCCATAATATTTTTTTCCCATTTTTTGCCGATGATGCAGTAGTGTATAAGGAAATTAAAAAATGAAGAGGACATCCAGGCTTTGGCTAAGGATTTAGATGCGATTGATGATAGGTGTGATAGTTGGTAGCTAGAATTAAATTTGAAGAAATGAGCGATAATGAACTTTTGGAAAAGGAATGGCTTTCCCCGGAATAATTATTGCATCAAAGAAAAGAAAATAGGTAACGTAGAATCTATTAAATACTTAGGCGTCACCATCACTAAAGACATGTCATGGGGAAAACACATCAGGGAAATAACTAGTGTAGCTAACCGTAGATTAGGATTCGACAAAAGGGTTCTAGGCAAATGCGATGAGAGAGTAAGAGAAAGAAGCTATTTTACACTTGTCAGGTCTTATTTAGAATATGCCGCTAGTATATGGGATCCCTACGAGGAAGGTATGATAAAAGAATAGAGCGCGTGCTAAGGAGATCCGCTAGAGTTGTTAAAGGTCGTTATGATAATTGTATTAGTGTTACGAATTTAATAGAACTAGCATGGGTATTACTATCAGAACGCAGGTTAAAATTTACGTTAAACCTTTTGAGTAAATTCGAAACCGAGTTGTTCACAGATGACGTTAGATATATATTGAGAACCCCTGCGTATTATGCTAGGTTTGATCATATTAACAAGATTAGAGATATAGATTGTCGTACCGATAGATTTAAAATGTCATTTTTTCCCGCGCACCATAAGAGAAAACAATAGGCAGCGTAGCAAAAGGATAGGTAGGTGAAATGTAGTTAGAGTAGTCTGTAATGCATGATTCATGTAATAACAACTAATAATCCCTTCCTTATTGTGTAGATACTAACCATCTAGCTCCATGTGACCCTATTTTCTAGCATGTCTCCCTTAAATATCCTACTTGCATGGCAATAGTGCATGTTTGGTGATCTTCACCCCCTGCCACACACCCTCGTGGTGGCTCTTAGGGTATTGCGTAGATGTAGATCTAGATAAGAGAAAAAATAGAAGATACATATAAAATTCTGCTTTCGGCAAAAAATAACACAAATAAATAAAATGTTATCTTTGGTTACTTTGTGATATTCCATATTTAATAAAACAAAGGATAAGTAATAAAAACTTTTACTAAAACCACAGATATAAAAATTGAAATCACAATTTTTTTAAATCGTAATTTAAAAGCACGACCCGGGTTTCGGCACTGAGCACCATCTTCAGATCAGGAGCACCACCTGAAGATGGTGCTCAGCGCCGAAACCCGGGTCGTGCTTTTAAATTACGATTTTTTTTAAATTGTGATTTTAATTTTTATATCTGTGGTTTTAGTAAAAGTTTTTATTACATATCTATTTGTTTTATTAAATAACTCAAAATATATATATACCCGGCCAACATCTTACAGTGATGAAAAACAAAAAAGTTCACAGTTGCAGATAATTAACATTAAAAACTATTCTTATCGATAAATCTAAGCAACTGCGGGCACGGGGAGTGAGGGCCTCTTCGCCATCCCATTGGCTGTGAATCAGAGCTCTGCTCTCCTCAACTTGCCCACCCTCCTGACGAGTTGTCGTACGTACAACTGATGACTCTTGGGAGTGCGGGTCTCGCGGGACGTGAAGGGAGAGAACGAGAGGAGGAGGAGGAGGTAGTAGTTGAGCAAGAAAGACTAAGCCAAAGGGGTCAACAGACTTGCTAATTATTCCTTCCGGCCGGGTGGGACTTAAGCATTTCCTCCGCCTCACGGCTGTATCTTTCGCGCTGCCTCTCCCTCCTATAGTCTCATTTCCACGTAGAGGGGCGGGGGTTCCCATCTCCATCATCATCATCAACCCCCTGGAGCAGCAGCGGGAGAAGCAGCGACCCGCTGGCTCCTTCCCTACCCGACATCGTCTCTTCCCGCCTTTCGTCCCTTCCCCCAATGTCCCGCTAGAGCACGCTCACGAAGAGGACCACTTGAGAGATGCTGTGCTCTAAAGGGGGTGGAGGATGAGAGGAGCCGAGGCAGGGAGAAGCCCTTCTCCAACTTATATTCTCAATGCTTCGCTCTCGCGATCCCCTGATCCGCTTTCTCAGCGGACTCGCTCGCCTCCGCCCCCCCGTCCCTCCCATATCTACCCCTCCCTGTCCTTATTCCCCCTCGACTATAAGAAATGGAGAGGCAAGGGTAGAACACCCAACTCCCCTCCTCTCAACCCTCGCCGTGGAAACCCACCCCATCAAGTCCATACGTATGTATGTACAGAGATCTTTCAAATTAGTTGCCGAAGAATTATGAGAAAAGATCAAACGGACAGAGAGAATCACTAACGTAGAAGTCATACAAGCCAATCCATACGTGTGTATGCACAGTGATATTCACTTTTATATTACCAAAGGATTGAATTTCGCCATGAAAAAATCATTTGACTTGACCGGGATTCAAACCCGGTTCTCCCAATTGCCGGGCAGGTGTGTTAGCCAGCTACACCACCAAGCCATCTTCCTTCAAGGCGAATTTCGAGGGGGTTTCGAGGGGGGCCTTTAAGGAAGATAGCTTGGTGATGTAACTGCCTAACACACCTGATCTGCAATTGGGAGATCCGGGTTCGAATCCCGGTCAAGTCAAATGATTTTTTCATGGTGAATTTCAATCCTGGTGTATATGCACCCGTGCGAGTACCACATTATTTGTTCATGTAATGATTGGAAATTTACCAAAGGATTGTTAAATTCTAAAGAACTGAATCACTGGCGTTCGAAGAGTTGGAGAGGGAATAAATATGATGAAAACTTTGAGAAATAGTTAATGCACGCTTGTTGGGCACATTTTATTTACTTAGTTATGAAGTATGAAGTATATTACACAAATTTGAATCGCGAGTAGAAATGGATGGATGGATTATTAAAAAATTGTATTTAATAGTTTGCGAACAGATTTTGAGGTCCATGTTAGAGAGAAAAATAAAATTTGTGAATTCTTTAGAGTTTATTGATTTGCTCCGAACGGTTTCATTACTTGAATGCTGTTATTGAGGGATAATATAATATTACAACAATGATAAGTAATCATATTTCTAAACAAGTAAAATATATCATTGGAGACTTTTTTTCCTCTGGCATGACAAATCAAATACCCTAATTCCACTGTCTGTATTGACACCTAAGGAGAAACTAGACCCAGCAACAGTAACTTTTCGTTTCGTTTTCAAAGGACTTTCACTATAA
Source organism: Ceriagrion tenellum (assembly GCA_963169105.1). Taxonomy (NCBI): domain Eukaryota; kingdom Metazoa; phylum Arthropoda; class Insecta; order Odonata; family Coenagrionidae; genus Ceriagrion; species Ceriagrion tenellum. The sequence goes on along the minus strand of OY720639.1, from coordinate 91,728,493 downwards.
AAATATCTTTGATGCTGAAACAATAATGTGCAATTTAAAAAAAATTATACATACTTCAACCCGGGTTTCAATGTGAATATCGTCAGGTGACAAGTTATACCAAGTCCACATAATGTTTAGTCAATGGAGCAGAGAGGGGAGAGGAAGGTGGATTGGAGGAGAGGTTAATGGGAAAACCGAAGGAAGAGGTGACCGGAGTTTTTTTATGAGAATTGTAAGAATAAGAATAATTTATCACTCTATAATTTGGGTACAATGTTGTGTACAAATATCAATGAGCTTTAGGCAGTCTCAAAGGTCACAGACCTGTATGGAGACTGCCGTCCATGAATGAAATTCATTGCTGGCATTAAGCAAAAATACTTTCAAAAGCATGAATAATGATAACAAAGACGATTTAATTTTAGCCCAATGGTGAGCAAGAAAAGCAGAGACAAAAATAATAATTCATCTTGCTTACATTCGTATAAAACAATAATTATTACAAGTTATAACATATTGTACATGTACATACATTACAGATCTAGTATAAAATTGTTAGTATCCATATACATTTCTTTGAAAATTTTAAAAATTAAAAAAAAAACATCTTCCCTTATTACCTAGACACCTTGTATTAAGGGAAGCCATGCAATGTTTCCAATACTTAGAGTCTACATTTATTTGTATGATGATTATTTTTATAAATTTATCCTATCTCGTTAGTTACTAAATTCTTACGTAAGAGGCCAATCAGAAGCCCACAATCCCCTCTAATGACTATGTACCAAGGGTCTCCCACCCCTTCTCCCTCCTTAAAACGTCTGTCGTCATACTTGCACGGCCCCTAAATCATAAGTTCACAAAATTAAGCCGTTTATATGTATCCATCCACGTCTAACCACCCCCGACCTGCAGCAAAGATCCTTTCCTTGCCTCCTCCCGCGGAGGACCCATTCAAGGCGCAATCCGCTTCTCTGTCGTCTTACCCGCACCCTAAGAAGGCCGCGGTTTGCCCCCGCCCCCCACTCCTCACCCCCGCTCCACCCCGTCTCCCGCAGAGACGACAGATGTGGACGAACAACGGCAACGCTGCCTCAGCAAAAGGATAGACAAAAGGGTAGCGATTACAAGTAATAACGTCCTTACGTTGGGTTCGGAGTGCTGTGGAGGGGGTTTATCCTGGAAGTCGTTTAATGGAAACTATTTACGCTCACTCCCGCATGCATGCAAACTATTGTGCTCTCGGGAAGAAAGGCTGTAGATGCAGGGGTACTCAAAAGACTCCCGGTTGCTAGGTCCATGACCCCCCTCCCTCCCATCCATTATGTCGCCATTTGGCGTAGGGTAAGGGGAGGTGGGAGGAGATGGCGTCGTCCTAGCAACCTCGGATCACGATACGATTGGCGAGATTGATGTCGCTATGCAAGCCTGCTCATGAGGGTAAGGGATAGAGGAAAGGATATTGAAAGAACGGACTATAAAAGCATGGAGAGCCATAAAGGTTCACGTCTTGCCTTTATCAGTTTCACGGTAAGCATGGTCGACTAATCAAATAGGCTTGTCGTATATTGTTCATTATTCTTAAATCGTTTCTTGCTGAAATAGTGCAATGATGTCCCCATAAGTATAGTGGTTATACGCTAAGTAACGTCTGATTCAAATGAAATATTGATCAAAGAATCAGTGTAGTTGCTGAGAAGACTCAACCAAGTAGTATTCTACCAAATAGCTACAAAGGGCATTAAGCCTCTTTTTCAAGTGAAGTGACAAATTGACTTTTCAGTGTGGATACATTTAGAAGAAATTTTGTCAGGACTTCTTCATTCAATTTGTTAGACTCTTTTGTCTGATATGAACACCAATTAGTATTCTACATAATGGTTATATATGGCATTAAGTCTCTTTTTCAAATGAGGTGACACATTGACTTTCCAGTGTGGATACATTTAGAAGGAATTTTGTCAGGACTTTTTCGTTCGATTTGTTGGATTATTTTGTGTGTTATGACAGTATTCATAAGTTAATTTATTTCATGATAACCTCACTACTGAATTTTCCTTCAAGGATACCTAATGGCTCCTAATTAGTTGAATTTTCTCTATTTTTAGAACGTCATGTGGGATTTAAAAAACTTTATTATATTACAATTATGTCGGTGTTATAATTGCCACTGTCAAAAATGGCTGGTAAAACCTCGAATTTTGAGCGTGGCACTGTATAGGTTGGACACTAGGACACTGTGAAGGGAGGATGTACGTAGATTTGTGACGTTTGAGATGTGGGTGTGGAGAAGAATGGAGAGGGTGAGCTGGGTGACGAGAAGAACGAACGCTGAGGTATTGGATATGGTTGGAGAGGAGAGGAAGCCAGTGGCGGAGGTTTGGAGGAGGCAGAAGAGATGTATGAGGGACGTTTTGAAAAGAGAGAGAGAATGTTGAAGAGAGTTATAAAGGAGGAGAAGCGTGGAAGAGATTAAGAGTTCTCGACAAAATAAGACGAGGAAGACATTATGAGTAATGCAAGAGAGATTTAATGGCGAGCCATCCTTAGGAATGAAAACGGAACGACATGACAGAAATTAGTACTGTCCAAAAGCCCACCGATTATCTGGTATAATACTCAAATGAAAATTGGTGTCACTGCTCCTGATCAATGGAGATGCATTTTGAGAAGTTATGACGAATACGGTACTTTTATTAGGCTGTCGGGATTTTCTCTCAGACTCTCTGTACTTAACTACCTTCCCCTAATTTCGCTCTACAAGATTGTTATATCTCCTCAGAAGCCTGTCTCAAAATCCTGCACTGAGAGATGTCATTATGTTTCACGAGAGCACTAACAAAATGCGTGTTGATAGGAACAAAAAATTTTATTGGTTCCACGTAATTTCAACGTAAGAAATAATTGCACGGGTCACTGCTCTCCTGGATCAAAGGAAATGCACCTCGTGAAGGGGTAATGACGACGTCTTTCATGCCGCGCGCGTCACGGGGCAAATGCTTTATGGCATTCCCATGATGCTGCACTCTCATCATGGCTGCATAACCTCTCGCGCATGTTGGCTTGAATGCTCGAGCTCCGCGCTAGGAGACCACCGCCCCCCCCCTCCCCCCTCTCGTTTCTGGTTTATCACCGAAAGCGTTCCCGTGTCTCAGTTTGTGATCCTGCTCGATAAATTGTCAACCGTTTCAATTGGTTGAGTGCTCTTTGAAACCCTCCCCCTCCACTCCCCTTTCCCCTCCCCCAATTTTACCCACCCCATCTATTCCCCTCCTCCCCCCCCACGATGCTGCACCGAGCCTTCATCTATAATTCAACGTGTGTCCTGGTGCTCCACTTTCTGCGATCTATGGATGTGCATATATCCGACCCCCTCTGCCATTCACCGCTTTTAAGCAGTCTTCATGGAGGCGCGCTGTGAGATACGAGGGAATGATTCCGTCCCTTGAAGTTCTTTGAACCCCTGTCCTCTTTACCCGTTTTCTCATCATTGCGCCCTCGTCCTCTTCATCTATTTCCATTACTATTTTTACTACCTGCAGTTTGTCCCTGCAGCAAGTTAAATGATAACCGTAGGAAATTCAGAATAAAGATGCTATTAAGTGACCGATTACTGTATGGTTAGTCTCGATGAGCGGGTTCCCACTTAACGTGTAGTTCTCGTAAAATACGTTGACGACGGGGAATTTTTTGACTGTTGAATTCTTGACTGTGTCAGGCGTCTTTCTGTAGAAGTATTAAATGTTTGTATTCATGATGAAGACAAATACTAAGTAGATAATGAGTAACTATTTATCGTCATTATCAATAAAATGTTGATTTTTTGTTTTTTTTTGTGCGTTCAACTAGAACTCCTATTTTTACCTCCGAATATTAGTATGCTGAACAGTGCTGGTAAGAGGTTGCATACTTGTGACATCATTTTTTTAATTTTAGTGCTTTTTGTCTTCTGCCTCACATTCGCATAGTAGCGAATTGCTTCCTGTATAGTTGGTCGATTATTCCGCTGTCCTTTTAATCCATTCCGAGTTTCACCTGCAGCCTGTACATCTTATTCCTCTCCAAATTGTCAAAGGCTTTCACCAAGTCCACGAATGCCACTTACAGTGGTTTGGTGGTGGCTTACAGGCCATTATTTTCTTTGAATGTGGTTTAGATGCTCCAGTAATGGGCATAGATGAGGAGATAAAGATACGTGCAAATGCTGGACTGTCACTTTCTGATGAAGGTAGCTTGAATTCTGGTGAAACTTTCGTCCAAGAAAATGAATAAATTGAGGAAGAAAATTCAAAAAACTTCATCCACAAAACGATTCTCCGTAAGCCTTAACTCTAACTTTTTTAAACCTGGGTCAACCATAAAGTCATTGGATGCGGCTGTAGTCATAGTAGCAACAAAAACTAGAGCAAACTTGATTGATGGCCACGCTAAGAGTCCACGTCGTCCGTCCCCAGTGGTGAACAGGCGTTTGTGTGGGAACGGGGTCGAGGGCACATATAAAGATCCACTGGTATCTGAGATGGCTTCAGACCAGACGTCCGGGGGAGGGATACCAATAAATCTAGGGGTATGGAATAACCCCCCCCCCCATCCCCCCCCTCCACGGAGAAAGGAAGGTTTGGAGGATCTTGCACGGGATATACATATTAAACAATGTGTAATTTTTTTTTCATTTAATGTTGTTTAATAGAAAATATTTTACCTATCCCATACATGAAGTTTTTTTACACTAAATACACCTTTCCTTCGAAGTTACTACCAAGTTCCGATCAATTCCTGAATTATTTTGATTTACAATCGCATATCAGTTGTATAAAAGCTCTAATTTATCTTAATACATGTGCGTTCAATCGAACTTTTCAGCCAATAATAATTTAGGTCTCAGGTTTAGGTCCATGAAAAAGGAAAGAATTTATATACGCCGGCCTCTGAAGGAGGGAAGCCATTGCCCCCCCTTGTCCCCTCCCTTGGAGCCAACTATGACTGGTATTTTATTCTTGCATCTCCCCTCGATGAGTGTAGTTGGATGGCTTCTCATAACCGTAAGATAAATTAACAAATAATTATTTTATATTTATTTATTTGTTTTATTCATAACCTTTTAGCTATTGCGCCCATAAATTATCCTTTTTTCGCAGGGTTTTTAACCAGTATGGTCATTTTTCCTGTGTCAATGTGTTCTTTAGTATCTGAGTAAGTGGAGAATAGCTGAAGCTAAGAAATCGCTCATGGCTAAAAGACAACTGCTGTGTTCAAAGAAGATAGACCTACAAATAAGAAAACGGTATGCAAAAACGTTCTCACTCAATGATCGGCAGCATGGAGCATTGGAAAAGTTCACCAGAAAAGACTATCAGCTTCAAAAATCTGGTGCTGTAGGATGATGCTGAAGATAAAATGAATGGACAAAATAAAAGATGATGAAGGTAGAAGAGGAAAGGATCATATGGAACACCATATAGAAAAGAGGAGCCATATGGATTAAACACACCCTGAGACACAATGGTTTTGTGAAAAATGTAATTGAAGGTAAAATAGAGGGAAATGTCCCCAGAGGAAGACTCAAGAATAAGTTCATGGGTCAAATTAAGAGGAATAGTCGTAGAAAAAGCTACCAGGAAGTAAAGGAACTAGTAATTAGATAGGGAAGGATGGAGAGCTGTAGTCAACCCATCTTAGGATTGAATGGCCCATGATGATGAGTCTAAAGTGCTGTTTTATTTAAGAATCAGAAATAGAGTGTACACTCATTATCCCCAGTGTATCCCTGTGGCTTGCCCTGCTTTTCCTCTCTGTATACTCCGTGACATGTCCTCCCATCAAACCTCTTTCCTTCTTCACCCCCAATACTACCCCCCCCCCCACTTCCCTTCCCCCTTCTGTCTATCCTGAATATATTTCCCAGCGAGTGCGTTAACAAAGCCGCTGTCGCAACCAATTTTAAAACCCAGGAAATCCAATCAGTTAAACAGGAGATTGCTCTCTCGCCCTTCATTACTTTCCCAAAAACAAAATCTTCTCCCACACCCCTTTGGTATTTCCCTCCCGCCTTCCATCGCCCTCCCACCCTTATTTCCCCTCTTCATTTCCTATTTCCTTCCTCCCTGTCACTGTCTCGCTAAGTAAATCACTGCGGGTCGATTTTCGAAACACGGCGATAATTATCGTTTGCGAAAGTACTTCTACAAACTATCCATATGTGTATGGCAAGGGGAATGAGGACGCCAGCCGTGAAAAGGTGTGTAGGAGATGGCTCTTGGGAGGTGAATAGGTAAGGTGTATTTCGGGATTGTTTTAATAGGAGCTCAATTATTATAAATGGTCACTAATTATGCACGAAAAGAACAGTTTTTGTCAGTTTGGGAATGTATCTCTCAAATTTTATAACTTATGTTGGGCCTAGAAATGTAGTGTGCCGTCAAATGAAATTCTCTGAGACCCAATAAAACACGACTGTTCTGAATAGCTCATATAATCTAAGACTAGCGTGTCTCCAGTCGCTCCCAATCGTATCCCTTTAAAAGCTGTGAAATAGTGTACATTCGTTTGTAGCAGTTATTGACACTCTGCACAGCTGTCCTTTGTATCTTATTTAGTTTTTGGTTTGAGTCTCTCTGTTCAGTTCAATTTTAATGGAACTGCTCTCACTTTCATTCAAGCCCCTATGATAGCACGTTATTTACTCTTGCTGTAGTGCATTCCCTCCTACCTTCTGAGAGTAACTTGAAATAATTTTGTTATGTGCACAGCTTTCCTTTGTATTTTATTTTGTTTTCGGATTGAGTCTCTCTGTTTAGGGTCTCAATTGTTCGCGGCGCCATAAAGTAAGATTATCTCACGACTACTTTGTAGTATCTCATGCTAAACAAATCTTGATATATTTAATCATTATCTCATGTAGATCTGATGAGGCAAGTTGACAATACTGAATTAACTAAATCATGCGAGAACATTGTCATTTCTTCATAAGATGATCATTATGGCTTTCGAGAATTGACCCGATTTTTCCTCATGTGTGCTCGACTTTCCATTCTTGATTGGATATTAAAATAAATTCGGGCTCGTTTTTGTTCAAATTGAATAAAATTCTTTCCACAAAATAAATAAAGCTTTTAATAATCCATTTGACTGTAGGAGACGCAAAGCTTGGTGGCAAATATATTCCCGAAGATTGGCATAAAATAGGTGCAGTCTCGTGTAGAGGAGGTCGTCAATGTATCGTAATATTCTTTTTGGATTACCTGTTTCATGATTTTGTGAAACCAATATTGCTTCTCCTTTGCCGTGGACGTCGTCAAGGCTTGTGGCATTAACTTTAAAGACATGTGAATTTAACTCATTTAACACAAAAGGAATATTTTCTAATAGTACACCAACATTTTTGTGGAAAAAGACTATGATCACCTTTGTCTTGATGTTCATTTTGCACGAAAATTTATCGTTTATATTTTCTAAAAATGACGCTACACCCGTGGCTGTAGCGTCATTTTTAGAAAATCGTCATGAGGTCCTTTCTCCTTTTGGAGATGAGATTCCCTGAGTAAATTTTATAGAGCGCAGGGTAAATTGGCATTTCCTTTTTTTGAACGCGTTAAGTCTGATTTCAATCTCGTCGAACACGTAACAGAATATCTTCCCCGCTGAGAATTAGTTCTCGGCCCGATCTCAAGAGGCTGTGGATCTGATGGGGGACTGATAATCTAGCATCGAATCCAATCTCACCACTACTGCTTTCCTTCGCAGAAGGGAAACTCCGCAGGGGAGTAATGCATTCCAATCGCGCGTTCGGACCTTTTAATATTCCTCACCGATCCTCCGATTCACCCACCCCCAAATTTCAATCCCTTTCTCCCCCGATCGTATCCCATAGTTCCGTCGGGAAAGTTGAGTTTTCTCCCCCAAAGATATCGTCCCCCCCTCTGTCTCGCTCTCTATATCTTGCCCATTCCAGCGCCCCGTTTTTATCTGCATGTTTTCGCTTCCAGTGCCAAAAGCTAATGGCTCGTCTGCCGTTTTCCTCCCGCCTTTTCCCCTTCTTACGGTCCTACACTTGCCAATGTCCTCCAATGGCTCAAAAGTTTCAGAAAGCACCGCTCTCCCCCTCCCCCGCCCACCCCCAGTGCTTATATCCCTCTCCTCCCCCCAGTTCCCCCTGCTTATTCAGGAGTCCTCACCCTTTCCGTGAAGCTCTGCACTGCCCTGTCGACTTCCCGCCTTTTCCTCCTCCTGCTGCCCTTGATGTCTTCCGGTTCCCGCCCCCACAAAATTTAGTCCTGCCTCCCAGACCCCAAAGCAATTGAAAATGATAAGATCGAGAGGTTAGCATTTCAATGTTGCCATTGTTGACGAACAAATACGACTCCACATGCCGACATTAAACGGTCAATAAATTAAGAGGTCGAAAAAGTTCAGTATATTTCTTACTTTACTTATAGTTTATTCATCACCCAACTTCAAGCACTTTATGTTGCCTATCAGTATCACCTAAAATCCTTTGGATTTCTCGTATCATGCTTAGTAACTCACTATTTTGTTTCCTTTCTGCGGTGCACAAATTTATGATCCATTCTCGGCCATTACTGTATTAATTCCTTTACTACGCGCCTCTGCACGCCCAGAAACCATGGTTGAAGACGATTGTGCGCGTCTTACACGACTTTCCCATCTCCTTGACCTTTCCCCAAACTCCTTAGTCAATTAGGCCCCTTGAAGCTCTTAATGAGTCATTACTTGCATCTGTCGTTCGCATCGCTCATCGTGCATATCGCTCATGTAATGCAATTTGAAAAAGTTTTATATAGTTTGAAAGAGCTAGAATTACTATATTCACATTCAAGTCACATGCCACTCATAGCGGTGGCATAAGATTAGTGGATTGAAATTGAGGTTGCGGGAGGCGAAATAAAACACTCTAAATCGCAGAATGGTGCGAAAGGCCGCGCGCACACACACAATATAAACAGAGTAGAGAAAGAATGTTTATTTTACATACATACATACTAATCGCGCCGTTCCCTTCCGGGGTGGGTACAGTCACAAAGTTTCATTCATAAATAAATATTTGCACACCTAACTCTGCTTCGATTATCTCCTCCATACTGACATATCCTTGCAAACCTCCTAGACTCATTTACCCCAAGCACTGTTTCATACACGCCCTCCTGTTTTTTAGACTCCTCATATTCCTCATCCTAAAAACTTCCTCAACCACATTAAACCACAATTTTCTCGGCCTACCTCTCGCACCTTTCATTTCACTCTTATATATTTGTTTCCAGATTCGACTCTCATCCATTCTCTCAACATGGCCAAACCAACAAAGCACACTCCTTTCATATATGTCCATTACTGGAGCATCTAACCCATATTTATTTATTCCTCATTTCTGCCCCTATCCAGCCTACTTTTGCCGGGTTTGTTTTATTAGGAAGAAAATCGATTACTTCACCGATTTTATTTATATCGACGCTTGTAAATGCGGGGTGCACGTCTTACATGAGAGCGCGTATTGCACGAGTTTATTCGGTATTTTCTCGAAAACTACTCTATGAGATGCCGTTATTATATCTTTCATTGTGGAAAAATTCATCCCTTACCCAATTGTAATGGAACTGCGCTCGAACATTAATTCAAGCCCCTTTGCTAGCACGTTATTTACTCGTGTTGTAGTGTATTCTCTCCTACCTTTCGAGGGGAACTTTAAACAAAAATATCAAAATATGGGAAACCATATGAATATATAGGTGTAAATTATAGTAATATATATCAGGAAAAAAATGCAACCTTTCATCATGCAAATGAATACATGATTTTTTAAGTATATATTTTCTTCAGAGTTTCAGTTAGATCCAATAACCACGTCACACGTAAGAAATTTAGCTAGAATCTATCAAGCATACTAACGTATGGAAAATTAATTTTCGAGCTTTAATGAAAGGACAACTTTTAATGATTTAACTTTCTGCCATTACATTTTTGTATTTTTAAAATTCAATTTTCTGTAACGTACTAAAAGTAAATTTTACTCTGTTTAAATTAAAATTCTCTCTAACGTATTAAAGAAAAATTTTACTCGGGTCAATGTTTGAGCCCTGAAAACTTGCATTATATCGTTTTCTAATTATTGAAATTTACTTATTGAATTCTAATTCTATTGAATGCTAATTGTATTTTCATTTCCTTGCAGGTGAGTAATCTACTATTCCAAATCTGTCCATTCTTGGGTTTTTATCATCTCAGACGTGAGTAAATCCATTGAGTTTAATAAACTTCTCTTGCATTAAAAACGTACAATTTTTCTCACTTTCACCACTTTGTAAATACAGTGTACTTAAAACAGAATTTAAATGAATGCTAACCGATATAATATTCAGGGGGTTATATTGACATATATTGAAAGGCAGTTTATTTACTTTTGAGCAAAAGTGTTATTTTTCACTGCAATAGCGCCTAAACTTCGTGAGCCATGAGGGCTAATCATAGCCTCTTATTCAAAATTTTACGCGTAGTTATATTATTGTCTTACAATGCCGCATCGCTGTGACACAGCCAGTGTCATACCTAACGCAGTATTATTATAACACTTTTAATTGCAGAATGACGGTGTCCTGAGTTGTATAGTATAAATATTCGAGATTGAGTTGCTTACTAAACCCATGTTACCCGAGGCACGTAATTTCACAAGGTGATGTATGTAGGAATGTGCATTTCAAATTGCATCGTGTAACGCGGTGAGTTGCAAGAATGCTTGCGCGAATGTATGAGCACGAAATGGAAAAACAGTCCCTGCTCTATCTTCAATTGTTATTTCACGTCAGAGTGAGGAAAAATGCATTTCAAAATTGTGCATCCAAGTACGTGCTGTGATAAAATATACCATTCGAGTGTTTGATCTTTGAATTTTCATTGCTTTTGAAGAGTGCCGAAGATACCCTAATAAACATGCCCCTTTGATGCGGGTAGAGGCTACAGATATTCTATTTGTTTTTGTCTTTAAGAGCAAGAGACGAGAGCCAATAATAACAAGATGTGTTTCATTAAGTTAACTGATAAGAAAACTCCAAGGCCATGACCTGTTTTACTTCTTTTAAATGGTTTGGTTTACCAGTCGTTTACATATTTCTGTATTTTTCTATCGATTTGCTCACAACACTACGGCGCCTGGAATTGAATTTCTAGAAAAATTGAAGGTCATGAAAGTTGATGATGATAATAGCCTCATTAGATTCCTCTGAGAAAAATCTAGTTCCAGCAGAGTTGGTTTAACCTTTTCCAGAATTTTCGAAAAGAAAAACTTCTTGCACAGGAAGGTTACCATGGAGAAAGAAGGGTTTCGTCTATCATCTACATCTACATGCCACCCTGCGAGCCCCCTAATTGGCTAGTGGAACGGGGTTTTAGGACACCGGCCACATAAAGATGTAAGGGATAAGTCTTTGGGAGGTGAAATGGTGACGTATATTACTGGTGTGTATTTCGTGAATTTCGCTTTTTAATTTTTCGAGGCTAGGTGAGCAGGATCACGACGTAGGAAGTGTATTTGGAGGTGAAATTTTTTTTTCTTTTTTTTTAATAAGTAAACAAACACGGTACCTCTAAGCCATATGGCCTGTCCGAAGGATCCAACACATATACATGCAATGCGGCAAATAAAAAAATGGTGTATACGAAAAACACAAAAAAACAAGTTACAACAATTTATAATATTACAACTTGAGAACATTAAACATAGCCAGATTTAGGCATTCCACATTTTTGAATACACAGGTATTCATGCCAAATATATAGAACATAACCAATCAAAAATGTTTAATTTCATCAAGTAACCATGCATGTACCTTTTTCTTTACTACTGCCATACCTTTAAAATCATCAAGGTGTTTTGGCATGTAAGGCATGGCAAGGTGGCAAATGTATATTAAAGTGATAGATATATAGTAAAAAATGGTGTAGAGATAAATGGTTTTTTTTTATTTTGCAGAGTGTCTTTTGATGTACCCCCAAACGTTTACATATTTTAGTATTTCATCAGGTCGCTCTTGAATTTATATTCGCAGAGTCAGAAAATTCTATTTTACTCCTTAACTGCAATCTACTATAATAATTTTCCCTCGTTTTAAGTGCGATATAACCTTTTCAGTCCATGGATAGCTTTTGACTGGTGGTGACAGCTTTTTTATGTATAGAACATTGTTGATTTTTAACCAATTATTCTCATGTACTCAGTCATGAGAAATAAATAAACTGATAGGTGAAACTGTTGCGGTAGCTTTAACTTTAGGATAAACATCTTCAACAGTTAAATTTCATTGGACAAAATTCCTGAAATCCGTTTAACTTTAATTTATCTCGCGTTAAAAGGCTTTGGTTCAAAAATTATTTTTCTGCTTTCTTTCCTCGTCTAAATGTGACATAAACAATAGCAATTAACTATATGTTGTTAACTCATGGAAAAAAGTCGATGTGTTTTTAAATCTTGGCCCATATACCGCTAAGGTTCATTATAGTTCCATTTGGGATACGTAACAGTATTTATAATGTAAATTTAGTCCATAATAATGTATCTATGAAGTTTCAAACAGTTTTGTGTTTAATAACTGCAGTTATTTTCTCAAAAAAAAATCCTGGTTTTCGCTATGATCTAGGTAATAAAAAGCCAAGAGAACTATTTTCTACGCCCTTAGCTAGTAATGAATCGTCATCCTCGATTAGAAACAATTAAGCGCCCATTTATTCTGAAGTAATTAATTTTTTTAGCATACTCTTCACGGAAAATTAAGCTTTCAATATGCGATCAACATTAACGTCATTCTACGCGTTGCATATTCTTACACGTTTACATAAAAGTTAATTAATACCTCTGAAACGAAGAACAGGGATGGATGTTAATTTATTTTGGTATGTTCTAGGGATATACCAATCAGCATCTTCATACGGTGGTAAACAAGCAGACTTAGCTTTGATAACTTTTACGGACAGTAGATAATTGAATGAGGTTAGTCAAAAACTTGAAAAATTATGCAAGCAATGTTTACCCCTCATCTGTTTTCGTACATGTTATTGTTGTTAATAAATCTATATACGCATATTGAATTTTCTAAATTGCAAGTATGAAGAGTATACACATATCGCAGAAGTATCAGAGACTGGAGAGCGTATATAAAATCTGTGAATCGGAATGTGTTAAGATTCTTCTGCAGAAAAAAATGCTATACTTTCAAATTTCTAAACTTAAATATTCAAATATGGCTCTGAGAATATTTATAGACAGTATATCATTGGCCTTGTTAACAATCCTCGCAGCTCCAAAAAATACGATTTTGGGTTTTTTTTCTATGAGTGTTGGTTTTTGGTTCGTGATTAGCTACATCAAGCCACATGTAAAGGAGGCAGAAGAAATGAAGGTTTTTTTTACAGAAGTGATAATGAAACCTCATTTCACATAAAACATCTGTTTTCCTTGCCTCGCCTGCAAAAAGTAAGAATTGTAAGTTTCGTGGTTTGTAAATTTGTTGGACGATATACTACTTCAGCATATTTCCTGTGGGTAAAATTATGCTCTATCATGCCCACCAGATGCTGAGAGTTTAACGTGTAGGCACGGAGAGGTGAGTGGTTACGTAAGGCAGTGTTGTTATTTCACGGGAGTCTTGCAGTGGAGAATATTGGTTTGTAGTAAGTAATTATTAATCTCGCCGGGAAAAATCCATTTGGTAAGCTCAAAGATTAGGCTTCAGTTTGAGTCGAGCGCTGCTAAATCTTGAACGGAGTGGGCGCAGGATAAATCCATCAGAAAATAATTGGAATAGTTATCTTTCCCCCTCAAATGCTCCGAAGGCATGTGTGGTCTCTCATTATTAGTCAGAAGAGCCTGGTCGTTTGATACTGAATGAATCGAACGGTGGATAGAAATGCATTTATCGCGAGCCGGAAGAGCCACCGCCAACCATCAGGCCGGCCCCTAGCTTGCCACGCGTTGGTCATCCACGCGCACGAATAATGGAATTGCATATTTAAAAAAACATTGGCGCAGGAGAGAGAAAGAAAAAAATCTGCCATCCCTTTGGTGAAATATTTCATCGAGGATTATCTTTTAATCTATCACCAGGCATCAAGGCGCACGTGCTTCCTCCGTGGCGTGAGTCATAGAGCCACTCCTCTCTCCCTCTCTATCTCTTTGAGGTGATTAAAAAATTTCATCTCGATCACGGTGTTCGCGTTCTCTTTTTTCCATATTTCAGGAAAAAATATAAAAGATCCTCAAGAGCGGATGAGGAGGAGAAGGAGAAGTAGGGACGATGACAAAAGGAATCGTTTCGTTGGGGAAGCTCTCTTTTTAAAAAAAAGTTAGAAAGAGTTCTGGGATTTCCACGCGGAATGGGACACATTTTTATTTATTCCGTCGGTCGCGTGAGTGGGGAGGGGTTTGAAAGATCTGCTCCAGGCAGGGAGGAAAGAGAGAAAGAGATAGCGCCATTGTGGATGCATGCGGCCATATTCCCATCCTAACTCCCTTCCCCGTCACCCACGCCGCGCCGTACCACTCCCCTCCTCTAGTTCCCTACAGTCAGCACGCTCCTCGGTTCTTCCCTTCGCTTCGACGAACATCGCAAAGAAGAAAAGATTGTGGAGCCATGTTCTACTCTTCTCATTGCTCATCTTTCATTCCCACTTCTCGCTACATCCTCTTTTCATCTTCCCTCCCTTTAGAACTAACAGCGGTTTCTGTTCATCCCTACCCTAAGGTTCCAGAGCTTCATTTTTTTCGCAATGCGATACATATTTTTTAAATCACACATCATTAATTCTCCATGGTATTCAAATTGATATAAATAAAGGTTATTTATTGGTCGTTCAATCCTAAGATTGGTTGACTGTAGCCCTCCACCCTTCCCTATCTAATGCTATTTCCCTTACCTCCTGGTATCTCTTCCTATGTACTTTCCTCTTTATTTGGTCCAGTAACTTATTCCTGGGTCTTCCTCTGGGGACTTTTCACTCCATTTCATCTTCAACAATGTTCTTCATTAACCAATTGTGTCTCAGGGTGTGTCCAATCTACCTTCTTATTATTTTCTGCATGGTGTTCCATATGGTCCTCTCCTTCTCTACTCTTCTGTACACTTCATCTTTTTTCATTTTGTTCGTCCATATTCTCTTCAGCATCCTCCTCCAGCACCAGGTTTCAAAGGCTACTAGACTATTCTTGTCAGTATGATTTTTCGTCAAATATACCACCTACGTATTCCTTACGTTTTTTCGCCATTTTTTACACGCATTTAAAAAGTCCTTATATTTTAAAGAAGTCACTTCTCTTTAGATATGTCATATCGTTAGTAATGTACTATATTTCTGGTTATGACAATGGAAGACTTGGCATATTATTCAAACAATATCGAACCACTATGAATATAATTTCCAGGGGTACAACGTAACACTTACTCACCAGTTCGCGTTGTAAAACCGTAAATAAACGGAAGTACGGTGTACAAGTATTATAATCATATATGAGAGAATTTTGGACAAGTTTGTTTTAACAATTCAGAATAGTTACTGTTTTTTTAATTGATTCATAACGATTATTTAAGTCAAATGCAGAAGATTCATCCTTTTCAGTTCGTATGGCATCTCTTACCCCAATTCCTTCTCTTTTGCTTGCTTGGAAGTTTCCAGCTCCGCGTTTTTAAAAAAAGAGAGGCGGTAGCTTGGTCGAAAACCAAGTGTACGTCTGAGAAGCGTGATGGGTGTGGGGCGGTGGAGGAGGGATTTGCTGGAGTGCGTAGATAGGAATGGTTGAGCGAGTGGGAAAAGGGGGAATCCACGGGTATAGAATGACTAGGGAGTGTTGGGCGAGTGGGGAGGGGAGCATTTCAGCGCTCCGAAGAAATTAACGCTGACGCTTCCGTTTCGTAGACCTCATCGTGGAGGGGAGGGGCATATTTGAATGAGGGATACGTGCCAGGGGGAGGGAAGAGAAAGGGTGTATAGGGCACGAGGCTTCTTTTGTTTTGGTAAATACTTGTTTCGGGTGCGCGCGAGTAAAGGTGCGTTGAAGTTGTTAGACGTGGGCGGGCAGTATAACGATAAACTTTTCATGCTTATTTTATGACGCATTAATAATATTAAGGCCTTCTGCATGGCCGATGGGTAAGCACTCGAAGCGTAGGTTTAGCAACAGTGCTCTCCACAAGTCCAACCAAATGTGGAACGCACCGAGGTAGTTGGAGCAAGATATCATTTCACCAATTATCATTTTCAAATATCTTGGGGGCTAGGAGGCTGGCCTGACATTTTCGGGGACTGGCAGCTTTCGTGCGATCTTGCAACTTTTCGAAGGCCTCGCTGCCAGGAGGAGGGGAATTGCCTCCGAGTGGGGGCTTCTTACTCGAAGTGGCCGAGATTATTATCCCTCAGTTGGTAAAATCGTATGAGATATAATGAGATTGGCAATGTGGTAATGACGATTGGTAACACAGCAATAAGATTCAGTAAGTTTACTAAACGGAGGTCTGAAAACAACTGAATATTCGAGGCTCTATGCCACACCTACAGTACTCAGATTGGCTCTGAGAAAGCAATTTCTCTTTCCTCACCCCAAAAAATTTTGGTCCTATCTCGAAATTGTGAAACACAATTTGTTCGCTCGTAGCAGTTTTTAACGAAGTGCGGATTTTCTTTGTATTTTATTAATTTTTTGGTTAAATCTTCGTGACCAGACTCCCAAATTCTAATGACATATTTGAGGTGTGGCTTAACCAGAGCAAAGTAGAATCTCTCTTTGACTTTTTCATCCGAGGACCTTCCTAATATACGCTAAACAAATCCTAGTTTCTGTAATTCTGTGCCAAGTATGTTATGCAAGTGGCACGAATTTTCAGGAGTTAATGTAACTCCAAAATATTCAACTTAGAGATCAAAGTTTATAGGTAGAGAAAGGTGTGGAAAAGCATGGAATTCAACTAAAGAACGCGCTAAAGATCCAAATGATCAGCGGGAATGTTCATATTTTTCAAAGAAATGGCGGAGAGTCGAGTCAGCTAATCAATTTTTATTTTCAATTCGAACATTACGAAATTGCACAGCACCAACAAGCAGCAGACGCATCTTATTTTGCACATTTGTAAATATATTTATTTACATTTACATACAATGGTGTACATGTGAGGCCATTATTTTTTGTTCTCTTATCCTCTCACTTAGATTCTTCGCTAACGTATTTTGTCCGTTGTCTCTCCGAGTATGTACAATCCATCTTGTTCTTCTTTTCTGCATGGTGTTCCACATGGTCCTTTCCTCTTCTACTCTTCTGTATTATCTTCAGCATCCTTCTCCAGCCACAGGTTTCGAAGGTTTTTAGTCTTTTTTTGGTCAGCTTTTCCAATGGTTCATGCATCCGATCCATAAAGTGCCACGCTCTACACGAATTTTTTCACATACTGTTTCCTGGATTCTAGACCTATCTTCTTTGAACACAGCAGTTGTCTTTTTCACATGAATGCCTTCTTAGGGTCAGTTTGGGATCCTTATTTGGGGCAGGACATAAAACAACTGTCAAAAGCTCAGCGACAAGATTTGTGACGGGAAATTTTAAAAGGAGGGCCAGCGTAACGAAGATGATGGACGCACTGGGATGGGAATCACTGGAATCAAGGAGGAAAGCGCGGCCAAAGGGCATTTTCAAAGCATATAGTGGTGATCCTGCGTGGAGGGATATCACAAATCGATTAAAAAAACCGCATTATTTGGCTAGGAAAGACCATATATACAAGATAGAGCCTCCATGACAGCTATCAAATACAATAACATATTCTTTCCTGCATCGGGGGATAGGGGATTCGAAAGGTCTACCAAAGGTAGTTCTCGTGCCATTCCCGTAAAACGTAAAGTCGTTCATGAGAAGATTGAATAAACCTGAATTTTAAGGGTTTTTTTCCTCTATGTTTCTTTTCTTTTATTTCTATATATTTGACATGTATTTGGGTGTTTCTATTGTAATTTTTATGTATTAACTTGGGTGAAATCGATTTATGTTACCGACCGACCTAATGGTAGACTTGTAACGTTATTTCATTAATAATAATAGTAATAAATAAACCTGGGCTATTTTCAGCTAGATGACTGTTGTACTTCTTTCGTCCTTCTTGATGGTACTTCCGAAATAGGTGAAGGAATCCACTTGCTAGAAATAGAGAGACAGATGTCATAATATAAGGAGTATCTCATTTGTTCTACCACCGCATACTTATTCATCTCGCCTTATCCTCATTTTACGCTCCATTTTGAACGTATTTATGACTAAACTCCACTTTTTGCGGCGAGATGTTGTAGAACAGCATGTTGAACAATCCCCAATCCAATAGAAATTAAAATTCATATTCCATCTCATTATGTTAATTTACATGTCTGTCATTTCTCTTCCTCATGTCCGTTTGCGTCTTACTCTTAGGTATAGTATCAGGCTTCCACGTCAACTCTCAATGTGTTGACTGGATGGGAGTAAATTTAACCTTAGCGAACGTATTCCAGAACACTTCTGACGAGGAAAAATGTATAAAATCTCTTTCTACAAAGGGGGAGGAGCTTTCTAAGCTAGATGTCCGTTTTGCTTCTTCCGTCCCAAGTTCGCCTATCCAATGCATCTGAATCTTTTTTCTGTGAATTGTTCTGTATAGTCACTATGATCCGTATATTTCAATTGTGCTATTATCGTTAACGGACTCCATTCGCCGAAAATAGTTTCAGAGTTTTAGAGAATAATAAAAAAACTACATTTGATCGATTGATTCGATTCGTTATCGGGTTCTTTCTGCGTTCGTTCATACTTGATAGCAAACGCGGCGCCGTAACTCAAGTCGGCATTGGTCAATGCGGTCATCACGGTCCATATATTTCAATTACGCTGCTATAGTTAACGGAATACATTCGCCGAAAATAAATTCAGTGTTTTGGAGATTATTTAACAAAAATATTCCATTCGATGTATTGATTCGATTTGTTTTCGGGTTCTTTCTACGTTCATTCATCCTCGATTACTAACGTTTCCCCGGAGCTCCAGTCAGCATCATCAGGTCACATTTAATTATACGGAAGAATGCTTTCTGTATTGTGTTCCATGTGGTCACTATGGTCCATATATTTCAATTACGCTACTATCGTCAACGGACTCTATTCGCCGAAAATAGTTTCATAGTTTTGGAGAATGTTTAACCCTTTCGCGCCGAAGTGTCTCTAAGGAAGATGCTTGCCCTACTACGGGTAGCATGAGAATTTTCTGTACTCCTCTCTACGGAGCTCTCTCGTGGCGACGAATCGCTCAGGTATGCCTTTTGACCGTTTTGGTATCCCACTCAGCGGGACGCCGCGCCGTGCCCTTCCCCCGGGCACTCGGCTTAACCCTCCAACACTTAGCAACCCACCCCCTCTCTCAGCAGGACGCTGTAAGTTTGTTACATTAACGTTGTTTTTTAAAATAATTATCCGCTGTATCTCCATCGGCCAGAGCCGACATTTGTTCTTTTGCATAGGAAAAATCACGTCGGCTATACCCGACGCTAGGCGCGAAGGGGTTAAAAAAAAATCCCATTCGATTAATTTTTGGGTTTTCTGCGTTCCTTCACCCTTGGTAACAAACGTTTCGCCGGAACTCCAGTCGGCATCATCAGGTCTATTTCGATTGTACGGAAGAAAGCAATGCAAAGAGACAACAGTCATCTGGGTTCCAAGGTGAAGAGGGTAATCACCCCGGCGCGTACCCGTCCCCCCCGTAACCTGTTCTCCCGCCACAGCGGGTAATGTTCCACATACGCCGCGTCCTTGAACTCACTCACACCCCCTTTTCTGACGAACGGGAGCAGAGGAGGGAAAGAGAGGGGGGATTTTCACATCGCCCAAACCTTCCTCCTATTACACCTCCGTCGAATATTACACCTCTTTTCCCCCCTCCCTCAAGCCCCTCTCTTCCCGAGAGAGCTGTGGGAACATTTTTCGGGGAACCGCGGAGACTGCAGACAGGTTGGAAAGTGAGCGAGTACTAGCAGGGGGGGGAGAGGGGGAGGTGGAATGGCGGGGTAGGGTGGGGGGAATGTTTACAGGCCCTTGGCTGGCGACACCGTTCCTACTTATTACTCCTCCTCCTCCCACCCACCCACCCCCTTTCTGTTCGTCTCTCCTTTCTACCTCCCCGTCCTTGCCAACCGAACACTCCGCGCCGAATCCGTGGCATTGAAGGGCGCCAACCCATTTCTCCCTCCCTCTGAAAGTGGTCGGAGCGCCACGGCGCTTCACTTGCTAAAAATGTTGCGCCTTCTCATCCCGTCCCTCCGCCCCCTTCCCCTGCCCTACGAGTCCTCGCCCGCCTCCCCCTCTCCTCCACACACCCTCCTTTGGCTCCTCCTACCCCCTTCTGTTGTTTTTACTAGCTCCCGAACGTCTGACAGGCCACCGTGCTTGCTGCTAGCTTTAGAGCGTTGAGACAAGGGTCTAGAGCAGTGGTAGGTACCTCGGTTCATACAAATTCATGCGGTTTGGTTCATGCCAGTGAGTCAATTTTTTACATGCTTTTCTTTAACTCGCTTTTCCATTGATCCATGGATCCACGGGTCCATGGTACCACTTTATTTTATCCTACATCCTTACCACTTCATTCGCACTAAATTTTGAAATCAGTTAGAGTAGCGGTAAAGCACCCGACTCTCGTCCCGTGGGTCTGTCAGAGTTGTCGCATCGAGTCCACAACCTGGCGAATTTATTTTTGTAAACCGTCCTATTTTTTTAGTCCTACAAAAAATATTTTATAAACATTTTGTTATCTAGGATTAAAATGTAAAAAAATCAAAATAATAAAAAATAATTTTTAAGCATGCTTTTCTAAAAAGTTATTAAAAATCTAAAAAAAGGAAATAACTTAACATCGTACTAAAAATGAAAAAAAAATAATATTTTCTCAAGTGAATGTAAATTCATCCTAGTACGTACTGGAAATGATTAATTGCCGTTCAAGTAAATTAGCCACACAGTGGTAACACCACAAGGAAAAGCATGGGGCGCGACCTCATTAATATTTTGAACCTAAACTTAAGTTCATTTAAAGATTTTCTGGAAATTGTATATTGAAGCACTCTATTCCTTTGTATACCATAATCTTCATATTTAATTTATGTTAATATCGAATATGAAAGAGCGCCCCACGCTTTTCACTGAGGTCTTATCATTGTGTGGATAATTTAATTGAATTGAATTTAATTATTATTGGTTATAGGCAAAATTTTCATTCCTTGAGAAAATATTATTATTTTATCTTATTTAGTACGATGTTATGATATTTCTTTTTTTAGATTTTCAATTAATTGTTTAGAAAAGCATGCTTAAAAATTATTTTATAATTATTTTTTATTTAAAACCGTTCGAAGCTAACCAAACGTCTTATATTACGTTGCACTAGAAGTGCTGGACTTTGCGACGTACCTATTAGTATCGACAGGGGTCAATTGATCCCCTTAGAAATCATTTAATTTCTTAGGAAATTCCAAATTTCCATTTAAAATAATATGAAAGTGGTTTCGGAAGTATATTTTATGTATGATTGCGCATTATTTTATTAGAATAGGGGTTTATATCAACGTACTATAATTTAATAATTAAACAAATAGGTTGTGGCGCTTTGCATGAGGACTTGGACCGGGGACTTCTTCCATGCATGCGTGCTTGGTATATGAACACGTTTTACGAGTATTAATAAACAATTATCATCTTTTATTATTACAATCTAGTAACTATGAAGAGAAATAGTCCAACTTAAGACAATGAATCTCCATTTCATAGTGAAAATACGCGAATAAAAAAGGGGAGAGAGAGCTTTGAGTCAAAATGACACCTCACCAGCACTGTTCACCATGTACTTGGACGAGACCATAAGGGCCCCCGCGCACTGGCAACTTTTTCAAAGCAACTATTTAGTTACTTTGAAGAAGTTCCAGTGATACACACGGTATTGACTGCGGTCCCGCGCACGGGCTACTTTTTAGTTGCCGCAACTAAATAATTGCGTCCGAACCTATTCCGAAGGTGAGTAAACTGTGCCGGCAGGAATAGACCACGTAGGTTTTTGCCCAACCCCGCGCACTGTCAACTATTCAGTTGCTTGCCCTTGTTCGGAGCGCTTTTCGGAGTACTTCAATAACTACTAATATAAAGCAATAAAAACGTTGCATTTCCATGTCTTTTGTAATAAATAATTTAAACTATTAGTGGTATTAATATTTTCCTTACCTTAGAGTCACTGCCAATCTTTCTTGAGGTGGTACAGCCTGTCGTAATGATGTATTTTGGTAAGTTATTCGAGGTCCAAGGGTAACCAGCAGTTGATCAAAAGTTTCTATGCTCATTCTAAAATAATTAAAGAACTTATTTGGATGTTCTTTCAATCCATCAAACAGCTTATAAAATTGCCCATCAAGAAGTCTGGAACTAATTATTGGTTGAACCCAAAACTTTTTGTTCCTTTGCTTATTTTTTCGCTGTCTCAGAATGAGCGCAACAACACAAGTAGCTTCCACGAGATCCATTGTAAACTGAGCTGAGAGGCAACTATTAAATCGCCAGTGCGCGGTGGCGGGCAACTCACGGGTGAGTAAACTGTTTAGTTGCCGGTGATTTAAGTTGCCAGTGCGCGGGGGCCCTAATAGAAGCACAAGAAATTGGACTGAACGGAAGAAAAATAAATAGAGAAAAAATAAACATGCTCCGCTTTGCAGATGATATCGCAGTGACAGCTGGAAATCGCGACGATCATCAAAGGTCACTAAATATAATGGACCAAGTTCTCCAAGAACACAACATGAAAATTAATAAGAAAAAGACTAAAATCCGAGTATTCGGAAGAGAGAAGCCGAGTGCAGAAGTCACACTGAGAAAGATTAGAACAAGTGAATTCCTTCGCATATTTTGGAAGTACCATCACGTGGGACAGAAGCAGTACATCGGATATCATATGAAGTATAACCCAAGCTAAGAAAGTGTTCGTGGTTAAATGACAACTGCTGTATTCAAATAAAATAGGACTACAAACTAGAATACAACATGTGAAAACAATTTTGCAGAGTGTGGCACTCTATAGATCGGAATATAGATGAAAATTAATAAGAAAAAGACTAAAATCCGAGTATTCGGAAGAGAGAATCCGAGTGCAGAAGTCACACTGAGAAAGATTATAACAAGTGAATTCCTTCGCATATTTTGGAAGTACCATCACGTGGGACAGAAACAGTACATCGGATATCATATGGAGTATAACCCAAGCTAAGAAAGTGTTCGTGGTTAAATGACAACTGCTGTATTCAAAGAAAATAGGACTACAAACTAGAATACAACATGTGAAAACAATTTTGTAGAGTGTGGCACTCTATAGATCGGAAGCAGGGACCATTGGAAAAGCTGACCAGAAAAGATTTGAAACCTTCGAAACCTGTGGCTAAGGGAGGATGCTGAAGATAATATGGACGGACAAAATAAGAAATGATAACGTGTACAGAAGAGTAGAAGAGGAAAGGACCATGTGGAATACCATGCAGAAAAGAAGAACCAGATGGATTATGCATACACTGATGCACAATGGGTTTGTGAAAAACAAAATTGAATGAGAAATAGAGGGAAAAGTCCCCAGAAGAAGACCCAGGAATTAGTTTATCGACCAAATAAAGATGAAAGTACATAGAAAAAGCTGCCAGGAAATAAGGGAATTAGCATTAGAAGGGAAGGGTTGAGGGTCGCAGTCAACCGATCATAGGATTGAACGACCAATGATGATGATAGAATAGAGAGAAGAGTTAAGAATTGAAGAGTGGAATTTAGTTGGAGAAATTCTTATTAAATAATTGAAAATTCTTTTAATTTAGTTCGAAAGAAAACAATGAGATGTCGGTGGCCTCCGTCTCACCCAGTCATTGTCAGGAATATAAAATTTAGTTAAATGTTTTCTTAGAGATGACTCAGTGGAAGCGCGTCGACCGTTAAAGTGTTTTCTCAAAAGTGGAAAAACTCATAAATTAATGCTTTTCACATCCAAGGAAGATTTTATTTGTTTAGTGTCTGAGTCAGTAACATTTAT
The DNA here is from genome assembly GCA_963169105.1 of Ceriagrion tenellum. Lineage (NCBI taxonomy): Eukaryota > Metazoa > Arthropoda > Insecta > Odonata > Coenagrionidae > Ceriagrion > Ceriagrion tenellum. The sequence continues at coordinate 91,704,408 of OY720639.1, read as the reverse complement.
TTTTGAACTCTTTTGACCCATTGGCCTCTGACGTCGTTGAGCTCTTAATTAATATTCTACCTGCCCTGTCACAGCATGAGAAGATTTCTGTAGTAGCGAGGAAAAGCCTTTGTCTTTCTTTGTTATCAGTGAAGAAAATTTCATGCTTCTTAACGACTCCAATAAGTGAAAATTGGCCAGAAAAAAACGAATTTGTCGGAACGAGTCTGCCTCAGTTCCATTTCATGGCGGCTGGAGTGGTAATCGTAAGCCATTGAGCGCACACTTTAATAAATTTTGAAACAAGTCAAAATAAATTATAGAGCCAAATTTCTCTTAAATGCATTTATTTCTTCGGTGGATTTAACCATTCTTGTAGTCATATACATGATATAAGAGATATACTTGAAATATTATGTGTAAAATAAAGCATTGTTTTGACTTGGTTTGCGGTGTGGAATTCCAAATTTTATCAAAAGTAATTTGTGAATACGAGTCTTTTACTTGGGATGATACTTTGGTATTTATTTACTACCATGATAATAATGATAAAAGTATTATTTCGATTTAAGGATAATATATGTCCATATTTAATCGAATTGTTTCAAAATTTACGTCAAGGGCCAAAATGTTATATGTTGAAACGGTATTTAATTTGCCAAATATCCAAATCGGTAGAATGAAATGTTTTTCACTTATATCTGTGCATATTTCAAATTAATAGACCTATGATAGATTCCACACAAACCTGTGCGTATATAAATATTGCTCTTGCCACCTTAATGCCATGCTCATAATCTCATTGCAAACTTTTATTTTTTTATTTATTTGTTTTAGAGTCAAATAGCGCCTGAAAATCCCGGAATTAGTCTGCAACCGACAGGTGAACGCGCGTAATATTGGATACAAAATATAGCTTCATTCTCAAAAACAGCGGTCCATAATAATTGACCTTCTTTAGGAGATATATATTACTACTCAGAAAAATTATTTTTTAAATCACCTCTCACCTCTGGAAAGATCCCTCATGATTTGTTTTGTACATAAATTAGTATATCGTGGTACGATAGAATTAGCAGCATTATGATTACTAGTCTACAGCTCTTTCTCTGTATGCCAACATGGTTACCAACGTAGTACGCTCCTAATTTCATGTATAGCTGTTCATTGCTCTCCTAACTGCTTTTGGTTTATCCCTAGTAGCCAGGGGAGCATAAGTGTTTCGGAACAGAACTGAGACAAGTTTTTCGTAAATTATGTGGATACATTCAGTGCCATACGCCTTTTTGGTGGCTAACCGTCTTAGGCCTCCCCCAGGACCTGCGTGACTCTTGGCCTTTGCCTATTGGGAAACGAGCTTTGCCTATTGGGGCCCCATGAAACAATGATTTTTGCGACCCTAGGTAACTATAGTTTATCGGCCCTAAAAATGTTGCTATTGGAGCCTCATATTGTAAAATCAAGTTGTAGCACCAGCTCTAAACAGAATACATATTTCAGTATGTAAATACAACAGTATCAGATACATTAATATGGCGGTCATACCAGATTTTAACATTATATTTTTCCTTCTTATGATTACCGGGCTCCTACAAAATGCTGGGCACTCGAAGATGCGGGCAGTTACTCCTCTTGCGCGGCCCACAGGGCGGTAGTGAACATAGCATTATACTGATTGATGTGAAAAATATCGTATTTATAAATAAAAGGGTTCAAAATATTGGAAGTTTAATTAAACCGTGATTTCCTTAGAGTGCCATTAGACTCTCACATGCCACACGTGCCACATATAATGACCAATAGTTCTCAATGGACTAGATAACAATAGAGTTTTTAATCAGTACATTTGATCCCACTTTCTCTCGAGTATTTCAAACTTCTTCTTCCGTCCCTCTTCCTCTCACTCTCTCTCAACGCATTCGCCACAAACAACTTTTGGGGAACTCCCTGTATTCTTCCCCTCTCGGGTTTTATCGGTGGGAGCTGAGTCACTCTTATTTTTATATATGTACTAAGTTAAAACGGCCGCCTTGGCTCCTTTGGGGCGTGGGACTTGCTCTTTAGGATCTTGCGATGACGTTGGAGGGGTTGGATGAAAACAGACCTGTCATTGGGGGTGAGAGACGAAATGGGCATGTTTAAAAAGTTTCCTTGGGTTACCTTGTCGTTGAAAATTTCGCGGTAAACACGTCCTTCCCCATTTTATATTTCTCTCGGCAAAAAAAAACATCGCAGCGTTTGTAGGTAGCGTAGGCAGAGTTCCTGCAAAAGTTTCTGGCGAAGACATTTGCGGCAAGGAGGGCAGGAGAAGTGGGAAGAGTGAAGGGAAAGAAAAATAGAATAGAAAAAACCTTTATTATACTCTGGGACAGGCCCCTTAGAGCAAAAATACAATAAAATAAAACAGCAGCGAGGTAATTAACAAATCGACAAATTATTTAGTTCAAATGAGAAAATAAATGGAGCTTAATAACATGCAATGCATAAAGAAAAAGACCAAAACATCTACTCTCATTGAGATATAATAACTGTAAATGTTATACAGCTGAACTCAGAGATAGGTATAAATACAAGATATATATATATATATGATACAAGAAATATACATAAACAGACTACGAGGTAAAAACTTAGAAAAACAGAAAAATTTAATACTGAACAGGCTAAACAATTCTGCGAAACATGCATTCAATAAAATTTCACATAATTTAGATTGAAAAATTGCCTACAAAAGAGATTTCCTCAAATCAATTGGAATAGAATTCCAAAGTTGTGAGGCGGCCACGACAAACGACTTGTGGAAGGTAGTGGTTTGGCGGGTCGGAAGTAGAAGGTTACTAGGGAACGGAAGGGTAAAGAACGGAGGCGGATATGCAAGGTAATGAGAGAGTGAGGTAGGGAAAACAAACTAATACGCGAGAGAAGTTAAAACACAAGGATTTAAAACAAGAGATAAATATGCCCCGTCGACATTACTGTACTAGGAACCCAATCTTTCAATCAATCAATAAAGAGTGTTTTTTAAAACTAAATCATATTGTCACCGTTGTAATTTTCTCAGGATCGCAAATAATCTTCAATTGTGAAGGAGTTTTAAACGTGCTCCGTGAAGTCCACGAGTCAAGTCAAATATTTTTTAGATATTTTTATGTAATTACTTTGACTTTCAGTCACAATATGTACATAATTATCCATTAATTATTCGCTATTTAATCCATGTTTCCTACAGTAGCTGAAATTAAAATGTATACTTTGAATATGGTCTTCATTATGACTAGGAAACTATCTCGCTCAAACAACCTCTATTTACCTCGTTTGCATTAATTTATTTGTGATCCTGTATGAAATTAGATTCGTATAGATTTAATCATTGTGCCAATTATCATATCATGAAGTCATCCATCCTTCAGTTTAAAATCAATTTAATGCCGATAACGTGTACAAAATAGAATTAATGGTTGCAACAGCAACCATGAAAACTAATGATATATGAGGACCCCAGAAGTCAAGGGGTCTAAGTAACAAAACCATTGTTTAGAGAAAACTTAAGTCAAAGTTGAAAATGTTTGGTACAACCCACTAAGTAGTTAAGAGGCATTACCCTAGGTAGCAGCATCTGTCAATAAAATCACTTGGATCTCTTTACCACCTAAAAGATTAATATTTCCACATCCCATTCCTGTACCAAACTTATTTTTTTCAAAAATGTCACTTAGACCCCTTGACTTCTGGGGTCCACATATATATGCTATAGACCTGAAAAATAACATTCCATAACTATTGTTGTCATGTAGAAGTTAGTAGAATACCGAATTTCATGTTTGTAACTCTTTTTGGACGATAATGTCAAATTTATTACGTTTCAAAATCATTGTAAGATCTGCTCCGTTAGAAGCTCTTTCATTTAGTTGCCGCGCTGGTGTGAATTGTAACGCTACTGATTATAAGAGTGAAGAGTGGCGCATTTTTCGTTTTTTAGATGATTTAAAGAAGGAAGAAATCTCTTAAAGACCATTGAAGGTAGGAAGAAGAACTGGATGGGACATGCACTGAGAAGGAAATGTTTGTCACGAGATGTACTGGAAGGAATGGTGGATGGAACCCGCAAAAGTGGAAGAAAGAAAAGAAAGATGATTGATGTCCTGAAGGATTGAGGGAGTTACAGAGAGTTGAAGAGGAGAGCAGAGGACAGAGAGAGATGGAGGCACCAAGGACCTGCGAAAGCTGACGAACTAATGATGATGAGATGATTTAATATGCTCTTCAACAACAATATTGCTTTAAGAAAGTATGCTTTTCAATTTATAGCGTTTATTTCCGTCCACAGAGTGTTAAGTTTCTCTGATCGAAATACGAATTCTTTCTTTAAACACACCACATTGTGCCTTAAATCCTCTCCCTTCTGTAAAAACTATAGCCAGTTAATCATCATCCGAATGTTATTTTCTCATTGCCTGAGAATTTTTCTCTACATTCCTTGTGTTATTACAGCATCGGTTCATTATTTTGTTGATTTGAGGAATACAATACTGGTGGAGTAATATTCCTTTCCGTCGGTGGTTTTTTTCTCTTTTAACTCGCCATCACCATTCATCTGTAAGATGAGAAGAAATTAGGGTACACAATGATCTATCTCCAAACTTTTTGGCTTTTCCAGTGGCTTTAGCTGTGGGAATTCTTAGTTTTTCTCAATTCAGCTGTATCCGGCAGTTAGTCCCGGGGAAAACTTCCAAGAAAAACATTTGAGGACCGACTGTCGTGCGGGGGGAGTTGATTGATATGATCGATTAAGTTACGGGCAGTGAACGATGAGGCGTCCCACGACTAACGTAACGCCTGTGAGCCGTTCTCACCCTTACACCCGACGTTAATTCTTATATTTCGCGATCCATTATCTATCCTTATAGAGATAGGTTGGGCGCGTGAAAGACTTTCATACTACTCCTTATAAAGGAAAGGACGAGAAAAAGTGACCTCTAGTTTCAGGGGAAATAAAATTGAACAGTTGACTCACATCAGAAAAATATTGAGGTGGTATCTTCTCGAGAAATAGCTCTCCTTAATTTTGAACATTCGTCTCTTGAGCGAATTACTCTCATTTCAATCCTGGGGTAATCTGACAGTTTATATTGGATCTCTGTGACGAGGCATTGATAAATTATTAATTTTTTTTCTTCAAAATTTATGACTGTGAAGCTCATTGCTAAACTTTGATACAATTCTAGGGCATGAAATGTTGAACTTGGGTGAAAACTATCACATTTATAATGAGTGATGTAATTATTCCTCAGACTTCCACGATTTCTTATACTTTGCTTTATTCTGTTTCCGGGATCCATTGCGTATGGTTGCCAATGCTCAACGTTGCAACTCTCTTGCTGGATGTGTCTTCCGGTACTTTTACCAGTAACGCCCCCAGAAAATTATTTAAAACTTTTTGTATAAGCAACCAAATGCGATGTATCCCAAAATCAATGTATAGCATGCGATATAATCGTTAAATCCGCGTGCTAATGATCATAACTTTAGGTCTGTAGGTTGGATTGAAATGCTCCTCCGGTGCCTCATAAAAATGGCATATCATGTCTTAAAATGATTAATATAATAAATAAATGACTGGTTTTGTGTGACTGGTGAACAGAGCGTAACTTTATTTTTCCTTTCGATTAACTTTGTGTTCCGTTAAGTCTTCAATCATGCAATTAGCTGACACGCGGCAATTCATCACGCGATGGGAAAATCGATATTTATGGCTAAATTTGAGACATCGGACGGCAATAATTTAGACGCATTTCCATTAAAATTACACCTGCCGCTGTATATAGTTATGTTATCTGAATACCGTGCTTATCCTTCACTTAATGAGGGTAAATGTCCCAAAATCGCCCACTTTATAGAATAGTGTACGTTATGGCTCACGATCTGTGAGTGCGTTAACATGCTGTATTCGATGATTTTGCGTAATGCCGTTATTTGATTTTTATTTAGATCGCTCGAAGTCTCTACTCGATACATAGTGCAATGGTGTCGCCAAAGATAAATGTATCTTATCGAGAGTGGGCGTAACCAGAAATACTTCCCGTGGAGTTATGCTCGAGAATTGAAATATGTGATTTACTGCCACAGTCAAAACCAGCCTGGCCTACTAACCAGTGATTTTTAACACGCCAAGATCTTATCCAATTTAGCCTTGAACAGTCACGCTTCGGCCTAAATATAGCACGAACACGATCATAGTTTGTCAGGTAGTATGATAAACATGATACTAGAGGTGTAAGGGAAAGAAAATATTCACGGACTATATCCTTATATTTCCTCGTTTAACTTGATGCTAGAGCAGCGTAATAATAGTCGCTCCTATGAGAGCTTGTTAAAGTCAGTGTTTTGCCCCATTTGTCGACATCTTTTTGTAGTTCTTCTATCAATATAGCCCTTAGCAGTGGCATGCACGTCTAATGCAGATACATTTTTCATGTTAAACACATTGGAGGATTGTCTCTTACATTCTGTTGACGATGAATGTATTTGTACGAACAACTGAACTGCATGGATAAAGGTTTCTCGGGTCTTCCACCGAGTGAGCAGGTCCATGGGGCCTAAATTTTCGGAGAACGACTTGTCCTCCATCATCAGGGGGGAGTTCAACTCCCGAATCCTTCCTTCCATTCGGAATTTGAACCCCCCCCCCCCTCTGATGATGGAGGACAAGTTGTTCTCCGAAACGTTGGGCCCCATGGACCTGCTCACCCGGTGGAAGACCCGAGAAACCTTTATCCAACAGATACGTCGGGAAAATCTGAGATCCTTCAACTCAACTGCAAGTTCCCTACATTTAAGTACTCCATTTTCTGTTGTTACGTCACTACAACACTTATGAACAACCCCATATGACTTTGACGCTTTCACATTTTTTCAAAATTATGAAAGTTTTAACATAGTGACGATTTTTTTTAAAATTTGAATGAACCTATAAAAAGGGAGTGGAAAGCTAGGGGGAGAATGGTTGGCATAAAAGTAAAAGCAGAACAGTTGAGGGAATGTTGAAGTAGAAGAGAATAAAACTGATTGAACGTCATTTAAACTAAACAGAGCTATAATAAAATAACTACTAATTAAAAAAATAGGATGGAAACCATTCATTGCTGCTTCTAAACTACATAGTATATTCAAGGTTTTTACAGTTCTCACTGTGCAATATAATCCTGGAAGTAAACTATTTATGTTTCATGCAAATGATATCGTTTCCTTGCTTAGAAAAGAATAGCGTTATATGGTGCAGAAACATCAAGGCCAAAAAGAATAATGACAAGAGACTTGGGGGGGTTTGAGATGAGAGTGTGGAGGAGAATCGAAAAAGTTCAGTAGACTGAAATGCTGACAAACCAGGAAATGCTAAGAATAGTGGAGCAGTCAGGAAAGTTAGCAGGAAGAAGTAATGAGAGGAGAAGGGATGCTCAAGACCACGAGAGGGGGGAGGAAGATGGTGGGTAAGAGGGGAAGGAAGAAAATAGGTTTCATCGCAGGGATGAACGGAGGTAAGACGTGCGCAGAGAAAAAGTAAGAAAATGTGTTGGCAGATAGTGGTCGGCGCCAGTGAATATACAGAGGTTTGAAAATATTCTAACATAGAAGATGGAATAAAGGGAATGGAATAAAAAATAGAGGGAAAAGTCTTCTGAGGAATACCCAGGAATAAGTTCATGGACCAAATAAAGAGGACGGTACATAAAAAGCGATACCAGGAGCTAAAGGAACTAGCATTAGATAGAGAAGGGTGGAGGGCTGCACCAAACCAATCTTAGGATTGAACGATCGATGAATGCATGAATGAGGATGAAATACGATAAAGTTGCCTCGAGAAAAATTTGGCCTGGACCGAGAATTAAACCACGGGCCTTTTGTTTGCTCCACCATACATTTCTAAGACAATTAGGAAGGCCGTATAGCGCAGTGGTCTGCGTATTGGTCCGGCAAATCAAAAGTTCGGGGTTTGATTCCCGAGATCCCGACCTAATTTTTATCGTGGCAATATCATACAGAGGTTTTTCAAGCACTATTGAATTTTTGGGTGGCCCGCGTGACCCAACCCAACGTTTCCTTTCCTTTGCCGGAAACCTCGCCGAGAATTTCAAGACAATAATCTTTAGGAAAGTCTTGGAAATCAAAAGAATATTAAAAAAATTTCAATAGGTCGAAGGATAAGTGAGTCGTGGCTACCCGTAATTTCCAGAAGAAAGAACGATTTCCAGAAGACTCAACATCCACCCATACCCCCTTACTCTCTTTCAACTCCTTGAGGATATATAATTGATGCACAATAAAGGCATAAAGATCATTCAGCCCTGACGAGGTCTCTGGCAAAAGAGGTGAAACGTTGGATTGGCAAATTCTGATGCGGGTTACCCAAAAAACAATAGTGCTTGACCTACATGGACCGCGAAAGTTTTAATACTATATACAGAGGTTTTTACTCACTTGTATCTAAACCTCCGAAATATGAAAGGAAGCAATTATGAGGAATTGCATAGGGATTCAATGGCGGATTACCAATAGAAGAAAAAACGTAACTATCTGCAGGAAATTAGGAAGTTAGAGTAAGCACTGTCTAAAAACCTATCTATAAGCGCGCTGATAGCTGCAGCGGGTAGAATAGTCAAACAAATGAATGAATCAAAACCTTCCTTGACTGGCTTATAACCACAATAATCATTACTATTTTAATTAAATATTCATCCGAATCATCAATGAAGGCTAAGAAAGAACGACTCATTGGTGTGCATTTCAGTCACTTAAGTGATCTGCTACAGGGAGCTTTAAAGTCTCGTACCCCCTGCACTTGGTTTTGAGATTTGATATCTCCCAGTATATGTTCACCTGAATTACAGAAGAGCATGCATGACCATCTTTCTTCCCTCGCTTACTTCGAAGTTTCCGATTAACATTTAATTTAAATAACTTACATATTGCTCTCGTCTTGTATTATTCCTATACTTACATAATGATGATGGGTCGATAAAATATTCGGGAGTTAAAGAATTGGCCGACGGTTTTCAAGTAGTTAAAGCGATTTTTGTGTAGGTACTGATTTGCAGGAACCTTTGTAAACTTATCCTTATTAGTCATATGTATACAGAAAATCAAATAAAATTGCATATTATCGATTTAGTTTCTTGGTATTTTAATACTATTTTTACATGAATCCATATTTGGCCAGGAAAGTAACCCAATATATAGTCAAAACTTAAAGAAATTCTTACCCGCGATTTCATCGCTAAAAACTCAAGCTGGTCGTATTGGAAGAGCCCTTTCATCTCATGATGTAATATTTGCTACAGTTAATTTTCAAAAGGTCATTTTTTAAATAAAATGTTTAATTTAGTATTCAAGATTAAAATGCCAGTTTATGATTCATCATATGTTAGGAACTGACACCGCTAGAGTGGGTTAAAATTAATAACTTTTTTGATTTTTGGAATAAATAAATGGCATTTTACTATAATTATTACACCTACAGGTCCCATATTCAGCTGACTTTTATAGTATGGTAATGCTCTTACCTTTTTTTAGGTTTCATACAATTTCAACAAAAAAATCTTTAGATTATAAGCAATTTTTTTAAATAGCCATTTTTCGGGTTTTTGCAATAACTGTTTTGTTTATGAACCGATTTTACTTAAATAAATCTCATTTGGTAGATAATTTTATTTCCTGCGATTCTTGTGCACATTACTTTTCTCTATGATGAATAGTTTTCCGAGTACATTGGAAAAACTGATTTTACCCTCTGATTGTTTACATAAAACATGAATCAATAAAAACTTTTTGAATCATTAGATGAGAGGACTCTTCCAATACGACTTTCTCGAGTTTTTTGCGATGAAATTGCGGGTACGAATTTCATTTTTTTTCCTGGCCTCTATAGCACTTATATGTAACATATAAATATGTATTTCGAAATTATTCGATTACGTGTGTACAAATTTTTTCAAAACGTGAAGACATACATTTCATATTATCATAAAGTTTCTAAATACGGATTAAGATTACATTCCGGATTAAATAAATGTATTATATATGATTTTTACTCAAATTTTGAATTCCACGCTGTAAACCCAAGCCATAGCAACACTTTCAATAAGACGAAAATTTTAAAATGGTCGAAAACTTTATTGTTGTCCGTCATTGTTGAACCTGATAATTTATGGTTTAAAGTTATGGGCAATTGCAATTAATTATTTCATGGTATACTGTCATTAGCTCCCTAATCATAATAGAGACCATATTCGACATGTACGTTTTAATTTCACCAACCGTGAGACACATGAATTAAATGTTGCATTATTAATGATGCAATGAAATAGTTTTACATGGCATATATTGTAAGCAATCAAATGAAAGTATCTAAATGTCTTTAATTTGAATCATTTTTTTTTCACGCGGTGCGTTTGACACTCCATAAAAATGGAAGGTTTATTCTGATTCCGAAGAATTAACTGCGGTGACAATATGATTAATTTTAATAAATAGATGAGAAAACACACAAACTACGCAATGTTGATTTTTTTACAAGATATTAGCGTAGAAAATGCCTCATTTTTAATAAAAGGTCTCTCTGGAGTGTATAACCTACCATTCTCCATATAAAAGGGCTGGTATTTTTGGAAAATGTCTCGAAAAGTAATGTGGTAAGGGATTGAATTTTTTATGTCAATGGAAGGGTGATATATTTTTCTTTAAAATGAGACCAAATTCATTGATTTCGAGGTAAAATGATATTTCGCTCAAACTACCTTAAAGTTTGGGAAGACCTGGTCTAGGCGAGTGGACTATAGGGGTCATTGAATGAGTGTCAACTTCCGCTCGATCTCGGATATAAAGCATTTGATTTTTGTTTCACTCGAGGTGCCTCTCCCGAGGTGCGAGGATGGGACCAGTAGTGTACTTTGCGTGGTCCGAATGCGCTCGTGGGCGGAGCTGTTTTTCGTCGGGAATCCACTATCGGAAGGGGCCTTTTTTGAGGAGGGGGAAGTGCGGATGGGGGCAGGATTTGGGGCATTGGAAAAAGGATGTTTTCCTTCTTGGTGCACGCTCGATTTATGCCGCCGTGTAGCGGTTAAAAGATTATTCGAGACGTTGCAAGACGTTCGGAGCCAAGGAGGAAGAGAGGTGTATGGGGTGAGGTTGAAAGGGGGTCTTAAGAGTCTGGGGTTTTTTTTATTTCCCATGCAGCGCTCCCTCCTATTTTATTTTGTTCCTCCTCGACTACGAAAACGTTCCACTTTGGATAGAAATTCTTTGTGTGGAATCACGGGGTATCTCATTTTAAAAAGGGTGTAGGAGAAGCAGAATAAGAGTGGTGGGTGGAGAGGAAGCATCCCTTTTCCATCGTGGCCATTTCCCCAAGATCTCTTCTGTGGAATGGATGAGTTTGTCGGAAGAGGTTTTCGGGGGTGAGATGGGTCCATAGACCATTGCCTCCGATACCCTACACGTGAAACTTCTCTGACTCAACAATTCCAAACTAGTTGCCGTCGTAAATGGGGCGTGTACTCAGTGTACTAAATTGGTCTGAAAAAATATATTTTTCATACATATAAAGGTTTAGGTACATATTCATACGTCTGTAAATAATAGTAATAATTCTCGTTCATTTGAGCAATAAGATATGAAAATCTTAACAAAGCCAGAAACGTCTTAGTTTGACCATGTTTGAAGCGTAAATTTTTAAAAATTTAAACCTCATAAACAAACAAGCACTTTCAATGTCCCATACCTCAAACAAACACATTGCATTGTTTAATAGTTCATTAATCACAAAATAGATACAATGTTTAATTTTTTTCAAAATGTATAATTTTAAAAGTGGTCAAAGAGCGAAAGAGTTTCTTAAGGAAATTGTTTGGCAATTAATGTAAGACATATTTGAATAATGGCCGATTGCACAAATGTTTCTTTAAGGAATCAACTATTATAAAATTCATGGAGTTATGGACATTGTTCTAAAATTAGGCTTGCATATCGTAATATATAATATCGCATATATATATATATATATATATATATATATATATATATATATATATATATATCATATAGAAATATCGCATTCATTACTTATCCAAATATCAATTGTTCAAATCATACGTTCTTTCTGTAACTACTGGATGTAAGCCGCATTATGAGTTCTTAACATAAATGAAAAAGCTCGCCATCTATTGCGTAATCAATACAGCAAACCATTCATTCATTCATAGGCGTCTTATTCACATGTCGAACCCATAGCTTCAATCCAACGATCAGTTTCAATATGATCGGAAAAGAGTAAATTTTTCAAATCTTTCTATTAGATGTTGAACGAATATATCTATTGGATACAATCAACTTGACTGTATTGCTTCTGCCATTGACCATCAGCATAGTCAACCTTATCAAGTGCGAGAGGAAAAAATCAATATTTAATAGACTAAAATCTATAGTGATGTCCCTTCAATTAATGCACACAATCATTAAGGACCCGAGGAACTATTACTTACAGGTGTTATTTCTGCATGACTCAGGAAGATGTAGTCTTAATGATGTGTTGTTATACAATTAAAAACTCTAATTTGACACCGCATTCATAAATGTTTTTTTTATTCCATGTAGTGGAAATTATAATCTAATGGGGAATTTCTCCCTTAGCTGTTAGGCTACTGCTGACTGTGCCGTATCTACCGTAACTTTTCAAATCTTCTAAGCTATTTTTTAAACTCTTGTTTATTGACTAAATTTCTCCAAACATAGCCATAATTCAATATTTAATTGTTGAAACGGTGAAGTTTTTTAAATCATCAGTGCCCTCTTTCGTCCCAGCTTTTGTTTTAGACAATGTGCTATGGCGATGCCTGAATTCGGTATATGCCCTTATACATTTTACTCCATCCTCATCTAAAGAGAATAATGAAAAACGGCCATGAAAAACGGCCATCATGGGCCATTTTTCCTGACTATATTGAATTTTGCAATGGCCATAGAAAAATGGCCATCACTGGCATGATATTTTAGCCTCATTTTCAGTAATATTTATTACTTCTAATTTCGTTAAGTTTCAGTCGTAATTTAAAATTTGAAATATTTCATCATTAGCTCAACTCGCACAACTATTGCTGGTGAAACTCGTAGGTATGTAAAATCAACAAGATGTGGTAATCTGCTTTCTTTAACCCACGTTCCCTAAAAAATATATATTACTTGTAAGGTACTCAACCCAAATTTGACAAAACTGAGTATATTTAAATCTATTTTATATATTTTTCTTTCTTGCATTTTTTCAAATCGTAAACTTATTAGTTGATGAAACATATAAAAAAATATAATTTCAAATCATAATTAAATCTCTTTCCTAATCGTTTCCAATTTAATATTCATAGTCAAATGGTTTGTAAATGGATTGGTTGGATTAATTCAGTTCTCTCTTTTGAGTTTTAGAGAAAAAAACTTGTTTGTCAGTGTTTTTGACGTTCCGCCTCGTTGTCCTTCTGACTTCAACGCATTTGCAAGATTTAGTGATAGATGCTAGGGGGGTGAAACGTGTTTATTTCAGGAAACAGAAAAAAACGGTACGATTAGTGGTCCACTTTGGGACTTTGGGCCAAAAAAAAGCCAAAATTACCCTGGGTCTTCCTGGAATCAGAATGTACCAACTGTGAAGTGTTCAGTCAAGAATAAAAATCATGGAAACGGAACTCAATGAAAAGCAACATATATAATTAAATTTCTGTACAATCTCTATTAGAGGAGGCCAATGAAAATTTGTCCTACTATATATTGCAATCATGATAGCTTTGGATATGTAAGCCAAGCGCTAGGCAATCATTTTCAAGAGAATCTACCTGTTACTTCTGAGATTGAATACACTTACCATATGTTTAAACTTAGCTGGTCACCCTTCATTAAGATTTGTTTGACTGCTATCGGAGTAACAGTCTAATAATTGGTGAAACTAATATGCACAAAAGGTTTGAATTAGCTTCATCTGCCTCTCAGAAGCCGTGAGAGTAACAGCACTGGGTTCCAGATTGTGATGATCAAAATGACAAAGATACCAGTACAGCATATCCATGAGTTATATAGTGGGAGTGTAATTTTCGTTCAATTATGATAAAGATATGATTTTCTGTCTAGTCAATTGATTAAAGATTAATGACCATCAATTGAAGTATAGGAAAAATGATAAATTGTAAAGGAAATATGGAATTATAAAAGTATCGTTACATTAAACGCTCTTGATTATCACAAAGAAATTATTGACGTGAGAAATCATATATAGACCGCGATACGTACAATTTTCCACATTATATATTTCTATTTACTTCCAAGGAAATTTCAAGAAATTTAATAAAAAGAAGAAGCTAAAAATCTTTTTAAATGTAACAAAGCAGTGATTTGTGAGCTAAAACTTAATTTCATCATCGTAATAATGGCAACAAAACGTATCCAATCCTGCTGAGATGCCAGAGATAATGCTTATCAGTCGTTGCAGTGGAAGTAATGGATACTTAAATATCGATGGAAGCAATCCATGTACCAAGTCAATGATATCATCGCCCAATCCTATTCCTTTAGAGTCCACAGGGTAGAGGAACACCTCGGTAGATTATCCGGCTAAAGTAATTGGCGCGATATCAAGAGATCCGGGTCAAAGCGGATGATTTTCCCTCTCTGGAATATTGTACTTAGTAAACTTTGAAATTCATATGGCAATTTTTAGCAGATGTAAGGGAACTATAACATAAGAGACCAGAAAAGGTTTTGGTCCTTTTTCGATATATTTTCGGGGTAATTACAACGTATTTCACCTTTTAGCTTGAATGCTGTACTAGTAGACTTGTTTACCACGCCAGAGTTACCAGGCTTGTTCCTGGTAAGTTGTATTTGAAGAGAATATGAAGGGAAGTTAATTAAAATCAAAGCTGAAATGCAAGTAAGAAAGGGGAGGGTCAAGAATAGAGAATTCACTAAAAGGGAAATGGAAGTTCTTCTGGGCGATACAGCCAGCAAGTTCATTCAAAGGAGGATACATTGAGTATACTTGTGTACTAAGCGTGTATGTCATGAGGAAATTGACCTAGAGGTTTTTTTTTAGTGAGGACATATTGTTCATCCAAGGTCACCAAAATTTCTACTGCCGTAAACGAGAAATCGCGTGAAAGTCAGTAAGTTTTTAAGCCGCCATTGTAACCATCATTCAACCCTAGCAATGCGACCGCGACATGGATAAGATATTTCAGCCGTGTCTACCAAAACTGCTCTTCTTGATTTCCTGCAAGATGCTTGATCTCGTCTTTAATCTTCTTTTCACTCCAAACCATCAATTACGTCACGCACCATTGGTCAGATATCTAACCCCTCGTGAAGTGTGTTTTTCTCTTTCCGAGCGTAAATAGAATAAAAGACAACGAAATAATCGCCTCTTCCGTCAGTTGTCAAGTTGTGGCGCCACCGTCTTGTCCGTCGTAAGCATCATCCTTTTTGGATCTTTTGTTTACGGTGGCTCTAGCCTAACTGCATGAGCCAGAACTAAGACCTGATGGCGTATTTTAATTTATTTTGTAAAAAAAAACCCGCTTTCTTTGATAAAATTGGTTACCCATTGCAAACCAACTTTAAGGTAAAATTCGTGCAGATTATTCCACGAAAACAGTTTTAATTAGGACAATGATACAGCAATAGGAGCCGAGTGCAGCGCCAATTTTATGGAGCTACTCCATTTTGACTTCGGTTATGTCGGCCGTAATACGCTAAAAACTTCATAAAATCGGTGGTTGGATTCCTATATCCTATTTTCTTACGATTTCCTGGGACTTTTTGCTTTACATACACAGTTTTAATTAAAATCTCCAGTTCACATTTCGTTCAACTTGATGTTTTTCTGCTGTAATCTGGACAATTTTCATTAGAGCCTATGTTAAAGTCTCCACTTTCTTCAAGACCGAAGTACTTTAAAACTAGCGTGTGAATCTAATTTTTAAAAATTTAATTCTAAGAGATAAACGTGATAGTTGGCCTTATTATCAAACCACGTAACTCCAAAAAATACGATTTTGGTTATTTAGTATCTTTCGTCCATGAACAATTCTTATGAACTTTACATAAAGGATAAAAGACATAAAGGTTCTATTTACTTATAGAAGTGACAACAAAACCTCCATTTGCGTGAAAAATAATCGGTTTTTGCTTCTCCTGTAAATAGTAAATGTGACTTAGACGGTTTGTTTACGTAGTTTGAGCGAAAATGGTCTCCCAGTCGTAATAGATATCATATTCGAATAATACGTTTTAACTTCAGCAGCTTAGGAAGCATAGTTCAGCCATGACACTATTATAAGTACAATAATATACTTTTATTTGACTGAAATTTCATGCGATTAAATAAAAACATCTATATAAGCCGTCAACTTGACTTATTTTCTCACGCGGCATCTTTAAAATTCCTTAGCAACGGAAGGTTATTCTCGATCATGAAAACATTTATGTGCTTTCTGTATGACATTTTGTTTATGGATGAGTAAATATACAAACTACTCGTTTTATAATTTTTTGACGATATCAAGATGTTATACATACCTCATTTCAAAAACATGCCTGTAGCGCATTTTTGCACAAATTCCCTTGTAAAATGACTGATATCTTTTGGCGAATATGTCGAAATGTAGTTCGTTTATGGACTGATATTACGGTATCTTTAGAAGGGTGAGATATTTTTGCTTTAGTGGCTTTCATATATTTTTGTTCAATTTACCGGGATGTTTGTCATCTTGCATGCAGTTTACCGCGAAATGGCATTCTCATTATTTTCATAGAGGAAATCTAATATTTAAGGATACGCGTATGTATGTATGATTTCATTGCTAATGGTAGAAACTCAGATGTGCGCCAATAGATGGCAAACTTAATCTTTGACATCTTCCGTTACTAATACTAGGTTGACAATACCACGGATGTCTGTCCGTAATCATACAACTCCACCACATTACGAGAACCAGGCTTGATGTATGTCACCGTACGCTTCTGCCGCGTCATTAATCGTCAATAGCGATTCCACCCTAGCCCAGGCTTATATACCTGATGTTCACGGTTGTTATTCCATCAAATCTCCGTCAATAGCAAAAAAACATTCATGGAGAGTGGATGTGTCTGGTAGGTCTTATCTTCTGAGCACAAAATCCTTCACGTGTGACACCATTTTCATCCTTTCCTTTTGCCCTTGAGTGGTCGGGCACAACATGCTATCCATTTCCTTATAACCGCCTTGGATCATGATCCCGTATCCAACCTGTCCTGAAAACTTAATTGAAGATGTGAAGACGAAATATATCGCTCAAAGGACCAAAACTCAAGGATTTTTCCTCTGCAGCTAGGGGAAGAATTCATATGAAGACCTTCCATTCGCCGCATGCGGTGAGTAAATACGTTGTTGCCAGTATGAGCCGCTTTCAACGGTCATAGAACCATTTAGATTAGAATCTCGACGTGATTCGTTGAGAAAAAATTCTTCAACCTTAAGATCAATAGTACAGGCTATAGGAAAACTAATATTTAAGGATACTCGTGCGAACGAATTATTCTGTTGCTAGGATGTAGTGATTCAGATGTGCGCTAGTGGATGGTAAGTGAGCTCCCATATACGTTCTCCTTTAACTGAAACGTGACATGTTGTATGTATTTTTCATATTGCACGTATCATAAGGTAAAAGATGATAACAGCTCCGCCTGCTCCACCAAACTTGTTGTATACCAATTAGCCTTTGACATTTAGATATTATTTATTGTTTACCTTAGTCACCTTGATGACTTGATGTCTTGATGTCTCTAAAAAGATCACCATCTTGATGTCTCTAAAAATCATGTATCATCAAATCATGTATGGTATCATCAAAAAGGATGTATCATCAAAATGGATGTATCATCAAAAAGGTCACCATCTTGATGTCTCTAAAAAGGAAAATATACCGACAAACGCTAGTTCAAGGAGGTTATTAATGTTTTATATTTAGTTTAAAAATTATACTGTCCATTTGGTAATTAAATTATGTAAGTATTGGAAGAAGTTCTAATATGTCGTTGACTTAGGGTGACAGAATATTTCTTTATATTATTGTATTATTTACTTTGTGGCCATTCAGCTAAAATTTTAGCCTATTCTAGTAGGCTTTTCAACTACTATAATAATATGCCATGGAGTGATCAGGGAAAATTAAACACTTACACGCATTTAGAGAAAAGAGGTCAGCTCCTTTCTATCTGCTTTTGCTTATAAGATGTTCTAGAGCCTGGTGAAAAATTTCTTATGTGTTTTCTGCGAGGTTTATTGTTGATTAGTTTCCCTGAGCTCTTTGCACCATTCTGGTTGTATGAGTAACCCTTACATCTATCTGATCTATCGCCATAAGAGCTCATACTAAAATCTTCGCTTTCAAGGCTGAATTATATTAAATATAGCTGACCAGTAAAGACTAGAAGCCTTCAAAACCTGGAGCTGGAGGAGAATGCTGAAGATAATATGGACGGAAAAAGTTAGGAATGATGAATTTAACAGAAGAGTAGAAGGAGAAAGGACATGTGGAACACCGTACAGAAAAGAAGAAACATATGGATGGGCAATGGACATACCCTGAGGCACAATGGGTTTGTGACAAACATAATTGAAGGTAACAGAGAGCGAAAAGTCCCCTGAGGAAGACCAAGGAATAATTTCATGGAGCAAATAAAGAGAGAAGTACATAGGAAGAGATTCCAGTAGGTAAGGGAACTAGCATTAGATAGGGAGGAGTGGAGGGCTGCAGTCAACCAATCTTAGGATTGAACGACCAATGAATGAAGAGCTTGCAAACCGTATTTTATTTTCTTCCCAGTTTATAAGACACACTTCAAATATGATATATTCTAGTTTTAAAGAAAATTTAGAGTAAGTGAGATCCTGAGGCCATTTCAACCTTTAGTTTCATCCAAGATCACAGAGCAGGCGATGGTTGTAACCGCTGGAGACACGATCCGTTGTGCTTTGCCTCCTAGTTCCCGATAATCCTGCATCACCCCTTTGGGTGGGTGTATAGCATCGAAGTCTTTGTGGAGTTTATCTGTCAAAACAGGAAGCGGAGCTCATCGTGTCTCAAGCTGAGAAGTCTCACCCTACGATCCTTTCCTAAACCCTTGGTTTGGACTCCTAGGGTAGCTCCTTAAAACTCCTAGCCACCCCTCGTCCTTTCCCCACAGCCGCCTTCCCCATTCAATCATTAGGGCAAACCTCCGCCCCATAATTCTCCCCAATGTGTCTCTCCCTCCTATCATTCCTCCACATCTTCCTCTCCCTTCTCTGTCTCTCAGCATCCTCAGACGCCCCAACAAATCTCTTCGTCAGCCGCGCATCGCTCCTTCCTGTCCCACCGCTCGGAAATTCCTCTCGTCTTACAGAGATATTTCCCTTCCCAACAGTAGCAGGCCTGCCAGCCTTCATCTTTTATTTTCGGTACACCCACCCCGAAATTTTTTTCGTCCTTCCTCCAAGTCTCTCTCCGCTATCTCTATTCCATATCATAATTAAGAGATTTCCCAAGAGGAGGAGGGGGCGTGGCGCGTCGTCTGCTGAGCTCCACTCTGCTGAAATTTTTTCTATTTCTGGGTTCCTCCTCCCACCGACTTCCTCCCCCTCCCGAATGAGGATCGGTATCGACACTCGAAAAGAATAATAATTAAAAAAAAAAAAGAAACGATGCCGGGTGGACACGTGTTGGTTCCCGGGATGGGATTTGAACCCCCTACTTACCTCCTCTCCCACTCATACCTCCCTGTTCCCCGCCAAACCGTTGAAACCAACTGAATAAACACATTCTCACGCAAGAGGTCTCCAGGTTTGATCCGCGATGTATATCTCTGCTCCGCCCACAATTTGTCTCACCGCGTTCTTTTCCAAGTCGATATACCCTCCCCTTTATTTTTTGGATCTAAAACTTGTTGAGTCTGAAGGCAGCCGTGGGAAATCCATCGTTTGAATTTTTATCAGAGAAGGTGGTCATCCATCTGTATTATTAATTAATTCTTATCGATGATCCATTTGAGGTAGGGTTTTTCAGATAAAATCTCTTTTTCTTCCCCATCTTAGTCGTCTATGGACAAATTTTTCAGATAGAAAAAAACTGCAGTTATATTAGTAATTTTAAAGGTGTTATTAAATCATTAAAAAAAAACAAAAAAATCCGAATCTTTCCACTCTTATTATCCGCAGCGTTACAACTCGATCTTGTACGACACCTAAATGGGAAATTATCTCAAGGAGCAGATATTTCAACTGTGTTGAGACGTAGAAAACTTGTCATGCTCGTCCATGCAGGGAAACATCTACATCTTCTAAATTCCGTCCATGCCACCACTAGGGTCTTTGACGCGGGGTGATTCCATACGAGGCATGCATCGCTCATTCCAGTTTAAATTAGAACAGCGTACTTACCCCCGGCTGCTAGGTGTGGGCCAAGAGCAGTCAGGATCCCAATGCGTGGTCAGATGAGAACCAATAAAAGGCCAGGAAAATAATAAAATTAAAATAAATAAATCTTGTTACATTATAAAAGCCCACTACCGAGAATGCATTGGACGAAGCAACGTATAAGCGAAGCAGTATTAGCCCTAGAGGCTTACTTTTCTAATGGTCGTTAAATCGTTTCCATGCAGCGAGTATTCCGCGCACTCTTCAATATTGCTGCCCGAGCTCGAGTCCCTGGTCACAAGTCAATTGTAACATTGGCAATGCTTTAATATTGCAATTTTTATGTAATATTTGCGACAGTTAATTTTCAAAAGGTCGAATTTTTGTTAATAGACTGTTAAATTAAGTTTTCAAGATTAAAATTCCAGTTTCTGATTCATCCTACGTTAGAAATCGACACCGCTAGAGAGGGTTAAATTTTATAACCGTTTAGATTTTCGAGAAAAATAAATGAAATTTTGCAAAAACTATTGCACCTCTTTGGGCCCATCTTTAGCACACTTTTAAATTATGGTAATTCCCTGACCTTTTTGTAGATTTCATACGATTTCAATAACAAATGTTAAAATTAAAAAAAACTTTAAAAATAGCCGTTTTTCACGTTTTTTGCAATATATATTTGTTTATAAACCGATTTTATTTAAACAAATCTCATTTTGTAGATCATTTTATTTCCTACGGTTCTTCTGCATATAATTTGTCTCTACGATGCATAGTTTTCCGAGTACATAGGAAAAACTGGTTTTACCCTGTAATTTTTAATAATAAAATGAGAATCAATAAAATTTTTTGAATCGTGAGAAGAGAGGACTCTTTCAAAACGGCCCTCTTGAGTTTTTTGCGATGAAATCGCAGGTAAGAATTTCTTTTGATACTAAAATTTCTGTTAATTTCCTGGCCATTAAGAGTTATACGTAGACTATCATGCTGTCATACGACGATGGCACTCTTAAAGGGTAACATTTTGTTGATTATATCGAATGGAAGACATTATTTATAATTTTTCAAAATACGAATAAAAAGATATTTATGTTCTTTCTCGGTGGAATCACCTTTACTTTCGAGTACGAGTAAAACTGGCCTAACTCTTTTCAGTTCAGCCGTCTCACAATCCTTCAACTGTTCTAACTTTTACCTCTCTATGCCGCTTACCTAGAAGTTTATCGTCAATAGTAATCATTTTCTCAGTCAATTTATATTAACAATATCCTCTGTCAATTTCCTTTTCCTATCAGCTTTCTGTAAGTAATAAGTTTCCTCTCCTCCCCTATGAGGGGATCGGGTTGGTGTGGTGGCTAGAGTACTCGCTGTTTGCTACCACACGGGAGGCCAGGGTTCAAATCTCTGCAGTGGCGGATGTTTTTTAGAGGAACTCGATCCCTACTTGAGTGTCTTGTGGAGGGCACTTCGAGTACAGTACTCCGTCTGTCGGATGAGACGTTAAGCCGTGGTCCCTTTGGCGCCTTTCGTTAAGAGCAGGCTAATGCCGACGCCGGGTTTCCATCCACCCTTCCTCCCTTACCTATCCCCTATGGCGCAAATGACCTTAGCCGTCGGTCGCCTCCCCAAATATCCAATCCAATCCTCCCCTATGATGGCCAGAGCTCAAATATTTCCTTCCCTTGAGCCCAACAGTTCTTCCCCATGCCCACAATCCATTTACTATCAACATATTTCCAAGTCTTCAGCTTTCGTGTTCAAAATAACTTCAAAAATAAATTCAAAACCTATTCTCTATCTAATTAGCGCATAAAATAAATATTATATTCCATTGCACCTATGCTTCTCTTTTTATTGGCACATTTCAATTTTTCATTTGTTTTGACTCATGAGTGGTTATTTTTGTCTCACGGGAACATCTGGAAATTCACTTCCAATGAAGGCTATGTTGTGTGCTCTTTGACGTTGAAAAGATAAGTAGCATTTGATTCATGGCAGCTGTATAGTTAATGAATCATGAATGCACACGCGCCTTCAAAGGCTCGTATTTGTTCAGAAGCTTACCCAAAGGTGTTCGATTAGCCGAAAAATTCGCATTTTTTTCGAAAGAACGTTAGTCAGTTGAACTTTTCGTCCTATTATGCCTTCTCTGTGTGCCTGGTGGAGTTGGTGATGCATAACTGAAGCAAAAGCTTCCATTCGTTTTAAATTGCCAAACCCAAGTCATTATTTAACTTCAGTTGTTCTTATTCAGCTCCCTAGGCTCGCATCTTGAATATCCAATATCTTTGACGAACAATCGAAATTTCTCTCTTGAAAGTGTCCTCTCATCTTGAAATATCACCCAAATTCTCAGTGTACACACTCGACTGCTAACCAAAACGACTCTCTCTAAAAACCTCAAGCACTTTAGCGATGACCTTTATACTCGTGGAAAATTGAATCTTATATTCCTTTTTTCAACCAAATTTCTCTTGACCTTTCATGCTCGGTCTTGCTTCTCTCAAATCATCTCCTTGCAATCAACCTTACATCATTCTCAAGACTTGATTCAGTTCATTCTTTCCAATACTCGAAATCCTTGAGGAACATTTACATGGGGCAGAGAAGATGCCTCCCACGGGATCAAAAATTGTTCCCAAGAGTAGAAAAGCTATTTGAAGCTCCGTTCATATTTTTTTCTTCCGCTTACGAGGACTCAGATTCTAGGAAAAATTGACCTTGCCCAAATGGGAAGGTAGACTGAAAGCCAGACTTTGCTCCGGCAAAGCAATGATAGCTGGGGCTCCTAATTGTATAAGAGATCACATTTTCTGGCTTGATGCTTTTTGTATCCTTCTTCGATGCTCTGATAAAAGAATGTAATGAGCCTTAGCCTACAAAACTAGGCTTTCTTGACTTTTCAATCCTTCTAGTATTGCTCTCGCAAAAGTTCCTGGCGCTGAGCATTGGAGGATTTAAGGACATGGGATATGAAACTTTCAAATTTGTAAAAAATGGGGAGGGAAAATTTTGTGTGTAAGGTACGAAAACCTTTCAAAATGTGTTCAAAACAAGTAATTCGTTTAGCGGGATGACTTACCACCGCCGGCCGCCAAAATTAGGCTCGTCTGTCAAGCAAATAGATGAAGATATAAGTTTCGACCGACAAAGCTGGGCGTTCTTGACTTTTCTTCAGTCGCACAAGTATTGCTTTTGCGAAAGTTCTTGGCACCTCGCATTGAACGATTTAGGGTCATGGGTTAAGAAACTTTCAAAATCGTGAGAAACCGGGGATGGAGATTGTTTTGTACGATTGCCAGATAACCTTTCTACATGCTTTCAAAACAAGCTTTTCGTGTAGCGAGATGACATACCACCACCTGTCGTCCCAATTCGACTCGTCTGACGAGCAGACCTGAGATTAGATTTCTATCTAAAAATTATACTGATTCTAAAAGTTGATATTTCAATAAATTATAATTATTAGAAAAAATTTGATGGCAACAGAGTAAAAACATCGATAAAAGTGAAGAGTTAGAGCTATAGTTCGTTGAAAACAAGTATAAAAATGTTAAATTTTTAGAGGAACGTGAGAAATTACTTAAATAGTTATTTCGGATAAAAGTGACCCCATTTGGGATTTGAATGATGTCGAAAAGGCCGGGCATCCTATCGTAAATCGAGAACGACCTGAGGTTTTCTTCGGCAGTTTTAAATCGCGTCACTTGTTTTTAGATACAGCGGGAGTTTTAAATTTTATGGAAGTCGTTCTTTAAATAAAGCTCTTACTCTTACTCTTAAATACTATTGAAGCAATGACCGCAAGCTTACAACACCCCGGTTTAACATCATTGCGTGTGTTAGAACACAGGGTAAATTCTCAAAGCGTCGATTATAATGAAGATAGAACATAAAAATTCGAGAAACTAGCATATTTAACAGAATATAGTGAAATTGCCTGATCGTACGTTCCCCGTGTCAATGCGGACCAAAGTCCACTAATCGGATATCGAAAGTAGAGGTGTATATGCATGAATAAGGCTCAAATAATCCTTCAAAATTAGACATTCAAGGCGGACGAACACTTAAGTAAACGATCGGATCCTTCCGCTGGTTATTACACACGGAACTCTACTTAACAACAATTTCACTTCGCCAGAAGCTGGTTCAAACTCTGGTATTCCCATATTTTGACTATTGTTCAATCATTTTCTCAGATGTTAACTCAGAACTGTGCATTAAGCTGCAGCGTCTTCAAAACTCCTGTCTGCGTTTTGTTTTCAACATCCGCTATGATGAACACGTCACGCCTTATTACGAAAAAATTAAATGGCTGAAATTGGATAAACGCCGAAAACTGCAAAAGGCTTTATACGTGTTTAAGGTTCTGAAATCCAAAAACCCCACCTATTTGTATGAAAATTTTATATGTAATGTAGATACAGGAAAAAGATCAACTCATGTCACTGAGTTATTTTTAGTCCCTAAATTCCATACCTTATTATTTGAGCACTCTTTCCTAATTTCCTCCTGCAAGTTATGGAATTGTTTACCTGTAAATTTTAGAACCTCTATGACAATTTCGATGTTCAAGAGAAACATGACTGATTACCTATGGAAAATTGCTTAGTGTTTTGTAATCTTTTATGTTATGGCATGTATTTATTTCTTTTCTATGTTCCAGGGGACTTAAAGTCCCAGAACAATAAACACTATTTTCTATTCTATTCTATTCCAACATCCTTCCGCTCGTTATTACACATGGAACTCTATGTCACTTAAAGAGCTCCTATCAACACGTGCGACTTGCTAGCTAGCTATTCCCTGACATGACTGTGCCATTTTGATCTTTGTGTGCCGGAACACCGAATAATTTTTCGTAAGACGGGCGGGCTCGTCGCAATGCCGGGCGGCACATGGCCGGCGAGCAGCATGGCGCGATATCCTATTTTCTGTATTCGCCAAACTGGCTGCTTAGCTTCAAATAGAACGCGGTTTTCTATAGCGGTGCCGTGTGACTCACCTTCCTGCTACGTGGTTATATTTAGAAACATTTCCTTTCACTTTCCACTCCAACAGCGGTGCAACCACCGCGTGTTTCTCCGTGGACACAAATGCCATGTTACCACGCGCAATTAAAACGCTTCACATCCTCGTAGATTTGAAAAAAATGCTAAATTCCCGTCCGTGCTTTTTTAGGAGTGACAAAAGTCTGTATCACTGGCCCCTCTGTGATATAAATTACTTTTTTTCCCCTCTTCTAAAAGGTTCGTGGCCACTATGAAATATTAACGTCATGAGAAGGAAAAACCAAAAAAGGAACATTTAACTAGGTTTGAAATATCCAAATTCACGTATTTGTGGTAGTTTAAGGTAGATTTCCTACTACTTGTGACTATTCTTGTTAAATACTCTTTATTTATGTGATTAAAATCCTCTGGTCTCTTATGTGAGGAGAAAAAAACAATAAAGGATATCCTATATTTTGATTACCCGCAATATTGAAAATCAAAGAAAAATATCCTGTCTCCAAAAATGAATAATCCGACGCAGAAAAGTAAGAAGGGAGACGATTGATTTAATCCTGGCTCAGAATTTCATCCTTAACGTTTATATAAAACGGTGAAATTGTTAAATTTAAAAATTTCTGTACACGAAACGAACGTAAATATATTTTGTTAGTCATGATATTTTTGGTAATGTGACTTTAAATTAAATTTCTAAAATACTTTAACCGATAATTGAAAATTGAAACTATAATAATTTAGTGATTCCTAAACTTTTGCCTCTCCTTTTGCCAGTGAACAATGAGTCGGATTATTTCTAACAAATACATTTATGACCATCCAATTTTCCGTATATATTCTGTGCGTGGATATGAAGTTACATTTTTATGGTCCAATTACGCTATCTTTTATCCAAAAAATGCCCTCACTTTTAATTTACCGCTCTCTTAGTATTTTCTTTGATGTAACCGTTTTTAATTGTTAACTCTTTAGTGCGCATGTGTTATCTCTGATCTAATCTCGGTAACCGATTCTTGTACAAGCAAACTATGCATACCGCAGGCTAATTTGATGGAGTGATGTGTTAAAAAAACGGTAGATTTCGATCACCTTACGGAAGGAAGAGGAAGGCCTGGAGTGAGTCCTTTAGCAGATGAATTCCGACAAGTCTCTTCCCCATAAGTTTGGGAATGAATTAATAGCATTAGCATCTTCCGTTGGACCTTTTTTTATCTTCTAAAATAAAAATTTAAAATCCCAAGAGATTCTGAACTATACAATATCTAAGAACCTCGTCCAAAAGGAAGGGAATGTATTTTAATAATAATTTATCGGAATTATGTGGTTGACGTTTGTTAAATTTTATTGGCTTAAATTTATTTAGCAAATGCGACTCAAATGAATTGAATTATTCATCCCGCCCAAGTCCCTGAATCCGACCATACTTGCAGCCTTCTAAAACATAATTATTTTTCTATTTAACTTTATGAGCGGACAATATTGCATGCAAAATTCACTTCACGGACCGCCTCAAATTTTTTTTCCACCTATGTTCTCATGACGGAGATGTGCGCGTCAATTTTTTAATAAAATTAAAACGCTACCATCGTTGTGACTGTGGTGGTTTTACTAATAAGAGAAAAAAAATTAAGTCCGGAAGGGGACGAATCCCAACTCCCTAGTGTCAACTGCCTCCGCATATTAACAAAAACGAAGCGCATGACTCTTGGTTTTGGCGACCCCCATACCTCTACCACGTACGTAATTTGCTTGTATGTAATTTCTTTTCACCCGACAGTACGGCGCTCATTCATACCAATTTATCACCCCCTCTCCCTTTTACTGCCCCCCCTTGTTGAGCGTTTCTGTGAATTTTTCATGCAATCATTCGGACTAACCTTTTTCCAACCAGTGATGTGGTTTTGCAAAAAACTAAGTAAAGATTCACGCCGCAGTGTTCTCGCCCAACTGAGCCCCATGATACGGTTATCCCGAATGGTCCCGAGGGGTCTTTTTGACTTCAGGTAGTATGAGCGAAATATCTTTTTACATAGAAATCAATGAATTTGATCTCATTTTAAAGAAAGATATCCCACCCTTCTAATCATACAAAAATTTAACCTCTTGCTGCATTACTTTCGGAGATATTTTCCACAATATACCAGCCCTTTTAAATGGGAAATGGTACGTGCATGCACTCCAGAGAGACATTATTTACAAAACGAGGTATTTCTAACACTTAAACTTCGTAAAAAAACTAACAGCGTGTAGTTTGTATGTTTTCTCAACTATTTATAAAAAATAATCATATTGTCACCGCAATAGACTCTTGGGTATCACAGAAAACCATCCGTTTTGAATGAGTTTCAAACGCACCGTGAATAAAATGAGTCAAATTAAAGACTTATTTAGATATTTTCATTTAATCAGTTACCATTTCTGTCATATAAAACTATTTTAATGCACCATTAATAATGCAATATTTAATTCATGTGTCCTACAACTGGTGTAATTTAAAACGTATAATTCGAATATGGTCTCTATTATGACTAGGGAACTATCTCGCTCGGACTACCTTAAGTCAGAAGCAATCCGTTGCGAAAAATCTCAGCGTTTAAGCGTGAGCTTTTCCTCGACATGCTCGACCCCGATCTGTGACTTTGAGCTGTATTATGCTGTGGTGCGTCGAATGCAAAATTCCAGAAGATATTGCTAAAGTCGGATTTAAACGCATTACTTTTGTATACTATTAAGTGAAATAATTTTGAGAACCAGTCTTTCCTTGATTCATACCTGAAAAGTCGTAGAGAGAGAATTCTTCAAACTATAATTTCAAGATCAAATTTTTCAGTTTCAGAGATTTCATATTTGATTTAGTTTATTAAAGATTACTTATACAAAAATCATAGGAACATTTAATTTTTTAAAGTGGTGCACAATACCCTCACCGTAGGATGCTATTTTGCAACACCCTATAGACCCAAACAAGTTGGGAATTTGGTAAGTAGGTGAAGAACGTTGTTTTAATGATGGTGGGTCTTATTTGTACCAGATATAGCATGGTTTCTATAGATTATATAGATATAAACCCTCTTTTTTTACATGTTGAACATTCGGAAGTAAAACAGAAAGAATAGTGCAATTATATTTAACATGTTTCACTGATTCACAATTATGACTGCCATATAAATCTCTGTGAAATCGAATGGCAACTATTTTGGATGTCAAATGCAGAATGCTCTACATTGCTCCAACTACAATACAAGGCAGAGTAGTAGGCGTTATGGAGCTCACATGACATGTGCATCATGTGACAAATGCATGTATCTTTGTATTTCAGTACATTTACAGGGCCATCTCTATATATTTTGAAAATATCGGTAACTACGCTAATTTTCATTGGCTTTCATGAATTCCGTCAGCTAAGTAAGCTACTCAAAAGATATAGAACATATATTTGTACTAGTTTATCATTTTTATTTTTATATTATGATAACTTTGTCCATTCAATAAAGAATATATATTTTAAAAAGTTGAGAGCTGAGAGTGGGCAATCTCTTTCTTTACCCGCTTTTGAGATGGAAGCTTAACCTTGACGGAACGCGCACACAAACCAAGCACTAAAGTGAACTCATATTTCATTCGGAGTAGGAACGAAGAAACGGATATCGAAAGTACGCGCACGATGGTATTTCCATTCAATTCAGATTTTGGGTCTCAGCTTCCAGTCATTCTCCACGATTCTCACATGTCGAATGCTTCAGGTGAGATGTCTGCAGGAATGCTCTTCTGAACGTCCTTCGAGGAAAATGCCAATAGAAATTAAGAGTTCTGATTTGTTGTTTTCTTGAATTGAATGGTTACAATTAAGAGGTGTTCCGTGATTCTGTTTCCTGTTGCGGGAAAGGTAGGAGGGGTAGGGTTAGCAATTATGTGGGTGACAATAAAATGTGGGTGAGATGCCACAGTCAAAATGAAAACAACAATTATAAATGGAGGAAAGTACTGATGTGGATTGCAAAAGCTCTTAAAAGGCGTAATTTTATAAAGGACGGTCAATCAAGACTATATAAATTCATGACACAACCGGTGGTACCGTATAGCACTTAAATGTGCACTCTTAACGAGACGGAAAGGGAGAAAATCGTATTCGAAATTAAACTCTGGAGACATATTTCAAGCTATCCGGGACTAGCCACAGAGTTCCACTTTTACGGAGTCTCCCGCAATGCACACATGTGCAAATTTCCACAGAGAACAGGGGAAGAGGACGCCTCGGTAGCTTAACTGGCTAAAGCACTCGGCCGGAAGTCGAGGGATCCGGGTTCGAATCCCGGTCAAGGCGGATGATTTTCTCTCTGTGAAAATTCGCATAAAATCTGGAGAATAACTCCTGGACGACATCTAAAGATGGTGCCTGGATGATAAGAACAAATAAAGATTTATAGATATTTAAAGAGATACTGACATCACATCACAAATAAAAAGCAGAAAACTACTATGGACAGGACATGTCCACAGAGGGGATGAGAAATCAACACTGAGGTCTATAATGGAATGAAATCCGAATCGAAGAAGACCATGGGGGTGGCCATAACTACGCTAGAGAGGCCAAGTCCTGAATAAACTAAGGATAACCACTAACTAAGGATAAACAATGAGCTGATGACTGACGGAGGTAGTGGTGACAAGTTGTTGGCTATTCCAAAAACCTTCGTAAGTTTGAGTGGCCACGTACGTAGGGAAAGGCGAGATAGCTGGATATTCCAGTAGTGGACAGTTATGAAAGGAGTATACTTTGTCAGCTTGGCCATATCTCGAGAATGTTAGAGAGACATATAGCTAAACAGGTAATTGGCAGTAGAGTGAACGGTATGGTGACCGAAGATGAGTACGGTCTAGAAAATGGAAAATCGCGGGGTACAGAGGTGTTCTCCGCGCAACTATACCATATAGCAGCAAAACCTGGATATTTCAGGATAAGATTAGGCTTAAAACGTTAACAATGGCTAATGATGGCCCATTTGAGGTAAAAAATTGGGTAAAGGGTTGTAAGTGGGTGGGTGATGAAAAATGTGGATTGAAAGCTCCAGTATTACTAGAAGATCCGGAGGGGTCATTTTGACTCCAATTTATTTTTGACAAACCATTATCTCTGCCTGAATCGTCCCAGCTTTTGAATTTTTTTAAGTTTGTTTCTTTCAGCAAAAAAATATATCGAAAAAAATAAAAACGTCATTGCAGCTGATGGCGAGGAGAACTAGGCCTGTAAATAATTTTGAGTTGCGATTCCCGGCATTACAAAATTGAGAGAAATCTGTGTGCATGGTTTGTTAATGTTTGTAAAACGTATCACCACATGAAGAAGAGTAAGTTTCATCGACTGTTTAATCCTATTAAACTTAAACTAGATGACCCGAGCGAATATTTCGCACAGTATGCAGCCTCTTCCTGTTTCTTCCTTCTTTCTCCCTGTTCTTCTACCTGTTTCTTCCCATGGACAATCATATGCTATTTATGTTTGTGTTAGAGATACATAACGTAAACGTAAACAGTAAATGGTCACACTGACTGCATGTAGAATGTATACAATCTAACTAAACGATGTATTAATAGATGGCGCCTCCTACAGTCTTCTAAGCACGTAACCATAGCCAACATATTGGTTGATTATATTGTCAGCAGATGGCGTTGTATCATTTTTTGGCAAAAACTTTAATTTTAAACAATTTGTCTATTTTTCATCAATATCGGGGAACATAAGCTTTAAAAAAATGTTTGAATCATTAATTTTGATGAATAATTATGGGAGTTATGGCGTAGCGACAAAAAAACACCTTTGAGAAATAATATATACGGATGATGATGTGTGGAGTCGATATACCTCGAGCGAGTAATCGACATGGAAAAATCGAAACTTTTAAGTCAAATTAATGGGTGATAGTGAAATTTGAGATTGAGATTGTATTTTTCGTCAGAATCCGGTGATTCAACGTTTAAAATGATACCTCATTTATCACTGTAGGTGCAGTATTAACGGAGCATATACGGAATAACAGAAAAAGACCTTTCTGTAATAATATTTATGATACCACCATCGCAACCCTCTCATTTGATTATTTTTGCAAGTGAACATGTTTTTTTCAACCAATTTTGGTTTAGCTGTATGGAGATGGAGATTCAAGAAAAAGTATTTTGGGAAAAGTATAATTTTTATCATGTGCTAGGATGTAAGACGACAACTACAAACACTACCCACGTTACAAGAGCTATTATACCGTAGACCTTTAAGTATTACATTTGGAATTGCCCCGTTGGAAAGGTTTCCTCAGCGAAGTATTCTCAAAAAGCCAAAAAATAAGGTGAAATTGTAGAACTAATAAGGTGGTAACTATAAAAATAATGAAATGAAAACTATAACAAATCACGAATGCAAATAAACATTAAAATTATTTATTAATCATTGCGTAATATGTATAGAAACCTTTTCACTACCTGTTATTTATGAATTTATGAAAGGCATGAAAATATCGCGTAAAAATATACCCACTATCCTCAACCAAAGGTTATTACCGAGCACTCTAACCCTACAGCAAACGCACCCAGACCGTGACGACCCACGCTGCACGTCAAACATACTCCCTTTTAACGATCCTGCGCGTTTCCATCCCTTGGAAAACCAGAGCGAGGAAGAAAAAAAAGCCTTATTCGCTCTTCCCAACCGACCTCGATGCGTGAGCAAGGACGTAGAGGTGAAAAAATAAGAAAAAGATCGGCATTCCGTGCCGATGAATTCCGATCCCCCGTTTCCCTCTAGTCCGAGAGATGGCGTTAATTTGCTGCAGAAAAAATTGCCTCGCGATTTTTATTTATTCCTTTTTTCGCTTCGCAGCACGCCTAAACGCGACGCTTGTTCATTCGCTTTCAGCTTGCCGAGGAGGAAATCGCCCGATGCAAATGAATAGAAATCAACCGGCTGACTCCCGGTTAAGCTGACAATTTGTCAACCTAACGAACTGGTTTCGCAGCACGCGAACATCAATGGAAATATCGAACGTTTCCTTTTCTCCTGGTGCCATTATGCTCGAGGAAAACAAATACACGGATTCAAGGTCTATATTGGCATAAAAAAAATTTTCTCGTGAGGCTAACGTGATAGACCATGGAAAATAATCAATATAAAACAATAGAACTTGAAAAATTATGATAACGTTCGTGTAGAGCGTAGCACCTTATGGATTGGAAGCATGGGCCATTGGAAATGCTGACCAGAATTGACTAGAATCCTTCTATACCTGGTATTGGAGGAGAATGCTGAAGATAAAATGGACGGAAAGAATAAGAAATTAGGTGTAAGAAGAGTGGAGTAGAGTATACAGAATAGTGGAAGAGGAGAGGACTATATAGAACACCATACAGAAAAGAAGAACAAGATGGATTGGACCCACTGTGAGACACAATGGATTGGTGAGTAACATAATTGAAGGGGAAATTGAGGGAAAAGTCCCCAGAAGAAGACCCAGGAATAAGTTCATGGACCATAGGAAGAGGAAAGTAGATGGAAAGAGATACCAGGAGGTAAGGGAACTAGAATTAGATGGGGAAAGGTGGAGGTCTGCAGTCAACCAATCATAGGATTGAACAACCAATGATGATGCAATTGAACATCTGAAGTCGCCTCACAGAACAGTGTAATACATAACTAGAGTGGGAAGTAGAACGTAACAACTTTGCGTAATATTGGGTGCGTGGTGGCGAATGGGCAGCGAGCAAAGTACTACTCTTTTTCTTTACATTTACGCCACGAGCAGCTCCAGCGATACAGGTTTCGCATTGTAATTTGGGATACGGAATTCAACTCATCGATGGTCATTATTTCGCAATAACATGGTGTATCATATTTATTTTTCCGAATACCTAAATCATAGTATGCCAAAGAGAGAAGATAAATGTAGAAGTCACCCTGAGAGAAATTAGAGCAGGTGGATTCCTTCACCTGTCTCCGAAGTGCCATCACGTGCCACGGAAGAAGTACAAGGGACATCAAGCGGAGAATAGTACAAGCTAAGAAGTTGTTCACGGGAAAAAGACAACTGCTGTGCTTAAAGAAGATAGGACTACAAACCAGGAAACAGTAGGCGAAAATATTCTAGTGGAGCGTAGCTCTCTATGGATCGGAAGCGTGGACCATTGGAAAGATGATCAGAACAGACTGGAAGCCTTCGAAACCTGGTTCTGGAGGAGAATGCTGAAGGTAAAATGGACGTACAAAATAAGAATTGATGTAGTGTACAGAAGAGCACTAGAGGAAAGGATCATATAAATCACCATAGAGATAAGGAGAACAAGATGGATTGGACTCACACTGAGACACAATGGGTTTGTGGAGAACATAATTGAACTTAAAATAGAGGGAAAAGTCCCCAGAGGAAGACCCAGGAATAAGTTCATGGGCCAAATAAAAACGGGAGTACGTAGGAAGATATACCAGGAGGTAAGGTAATTATTATTAGATAGGGAAGGATGGAGAGTTGCAGTCAACCAATCCTAGGATTGAACTACCAATAACGATGCAATTGAAAACTTAATGCCGCCTCAGCAGAATAGTGTATTACACTTGTGTGGAAAGTTAACGTAGCAACTTTGCATGATATTGGTTACGTGGTGACAAAAGGACAGGTTGCAAAGTCCTACTCCTTTTCATTACGTTTACGTTTATGCTTCGAATTTTGCGAACTAGTTCAGCAATATAGATTTCGTATAATATATCGGCACGCCTAATTCAACTAAATGCGAAAAAATGTCTTAAGGTCATAATTTTGCCACAAAGATTGTATCATGCGCTTTATTTTTCCAATTACCAGTGGATCTTAGCCAGAATGATAACTCGGTTCAATCGGAGGGCATTTCATTGTCCCTTTTCGCAGGTCTGGGATGGGTGGAGTCGCGGAGGGGCGGTTTATAGTGCTTAAAGGCCGCCACGATGAGGATTAACGCTGGCTGCAAAGAGGAGAGGGGTGTCTCCTTGAAGAGTGGGTTGAGAGAATCGTGTACTTAATGTATCGTGTCCCAAAAATACATCTGCCTGGGGTGGCCAGTTTGCGGGGGCGGTGTTGGGCGCGAATGAGATACGTAGAGGAGGGAAGAAGAGGGGACGGAATAGCATTCGCCCCCAGCGGGGCTCGATCACCGGTCTACCCGGGTGGGGGGACGTGCATCGAGGAGTGGGAGGCAAGGCGATGGATTTAATTTGCCTCTGGATTGACTATGTGAGTCAAAACAATTCTATTTCTCGAAATGCCCCTTCCGCAAACTATCATCCATTAGTCTCTAATTTTAAATACATCTCGATGGGAAAACAAAGTCGCAGTAACTTAAATAACTTCACTTTCCCAGGGCCCGGAAGAGAAACTACGTACGAACCTACTTAAGGTGACCCTAGCATGACTATGTGAGTCAATACAAATACTAAATTACACATATTTATTTATTTATTCAGTTTAAAAATCCTGCTCTCGTTGATCAAACGGCTTACCCATTGAAAATCAAAATCAAAGCAAAAAATATGCAGATTATTCCAGGAATACATCATTTATGACCTCATTTTTCCAGTCAAACGACCCAACTGCAGCGCCATTTTCATGGAACTACCTCATTTTGGCTTAGATTATGGCAGTATTTCACAAGTTAGAAAAAATGGATGGTAAAATGCCCATACTTAATTTTTAAACAATTTCCCAAGAATATTCGCTTGTTATATAATAGTTTCACTTAAAAGTTTATTTATGTTTTCTCTTTCAAATTGAAGTTTTTCTGCTTTAATCTGAGCAATCTCCATAGGAACCCATGTTAAAATATTCAAGGCTGAGTTCGCTAAGTAGTACGCTCCTATTTTATTCTCATCTTAGTTTATAAAATGCACTTCAAAAGGGGGATCGGGTTGGTGTGGTGGCTAGAGTACTGGCTAACCAAACGGACAGCCAGGAATGAAATTTCAGGAAAGTTTTCAGGAAAGTTTTTCAGAGGAAACCCAATCCATACTCGAGTGTCTTGTGGGGAGCTCTTACGTACAGTACTCCGTCTGTCGGATGGGACGTTAAACCGTGATCCCCTTGGGCGCCTTTCTTAAAGAGCAGGCTAATACCGACACCGGGTTTCTATCCACCCTTCCTCCCTAAGCATGGCGCAGTCTCAGTCGTCGATTGCCTCCCTAAATATCCAATGCAAGCACTTCAAAGATGCAATATTCAAGTTCTCAGGAGATGTGGAATGTGTCACTCTGTGGCCAGAGTCACCTAAACAGTCTCAGGTCGTAGGCACCGGAAAAAAACTTTCTTTTTCCGTCTTTACGCCCCTCTTCCTCTCCCCCATTCCATTCCAAGCCCACCCACCCATAGAGTGAACCCGACTCCGCCTCCTCTAAAACCGTGTCGGTGATATTCGTGGAGGAGAACTCTTGTTTATCTGAGCTTTTGATATTGGAATGGGGACCCAAAAATAATACCGCCAGTGCTCGGTACTCGAACTCGTAATTGCGCAGTTAAAAAGAAAAGGGGAGGTGGTGGACCGTTTATTTCCAGCGAAATTTATCGGGGGGTGAGAAATGTAAATTGAGCAACCCCGGGAGGATCCGCCCAAAGGATGAAGGCGAAATGTAGGCGCGTACTGCGCTGAAGGAATGAGACTCGTTGTTGATGTTGGCGCGGACCATGCGTGTGTAAATTTTATGCTCCAATTACTTCAGCTTTGTAAAGGCGAGGGTACTTTATGAGCGTGACCTTCAGCCAGGTCACAGTCTCATTGATGGTCTAGCCTTTTTTGACCCAAATCTATTGGAGTCATTCCTGAGCGCGCAAACTGGAATTACTTTTCGCTTTATCAGGATACTTCAGCAACGTTCTTCTTTAAAACAACTATGGAAAAATGGCCACATTCTGAGAGGTACCTAATTAGCTAACCTAAGTTTAGCATCTATCGTGCCGAATCGATTTAAATGGAATTTCTTTTATCCCTTTGCACTTTCAATTTTTTTGCATTCAGTATCTAGTTCAATAGTTCAATTCAGTTCGTACTCATCGTCAACCTTCTTGTAAGATGTCCTCTTTGCTAACAATCCCCCTTATTTTTGTGTAAATCACTATGACAATCGATCCAAAATGATGAAATTATATTAACAAACATATAACTAATAAACCAAAATTAAATTCACTATTATACAAATGAATAAATAAATACGTAAAAGCGATAATTGGTTGTTTCTGAATTATTTAGTCATACAATCAACAGGAGTCACATCCAATTGGTAGTCTACTTCTTAATATATTTTTGTCCTTTGAGCTATTCCGTATTTTTTATTTATTTTTCCATTCTTCCCGGAAAACAGCCGGATGGGTCTCTAAGATCGTATTTTTTTCGTTAAACATCAACAATAGACGTACACAAACAACCATGGCCTGAGTGGAGAAATATTACGTGAACAAATACGGACTCGAACCCGTGACCCTTGGATTGGCAGGCGAGGTCTTTTGCCCCTAGATCACCGGGCACACATTTCTCTCCTTTTGTCTCGTCTGGCTCTGCGGCCTCGTAATTTAAACAAATTAGATAATTAACGTATTTGCATGAGGGAAAGAGTAATCTTGTTTCTCGCGCAACCTACCCACAATGAGTTCTTAAACAAAGAAATGTCTGCGGTTGAGCCAAAGGCAAGGTTTCAAGATTTGACTCTCTCGTTGCGATAGGAGAACGACATTTGTGCGAAGTATGCCTTTGATCCCTTAAGTGCGTGACGACCCAGTTTCTTAATAGGTAAAATCTTCCACCCTCTTGGTTTTCATGTCTATTTACTGTTACGAATGCCTTTACTTCATAGAATGAAGGCCCTAGTATGACAGACAGGAAATATAGCACTGCCAAGAATACAACCACCTGGGTTTTAAAATAACTCGGAAATGAACCCTGGATAATGCAATCAAAAGAAAAAATCTACAAGGAAAAAAGGCATTATCCATATTTAATAGTATTTTATGGGACCAAAGTATATTAAAAGCTAATAATAAAAGAATTTATTATCCACTTTTACAAAGCAGTATCGGATATGGGAGTGAGATATGACAGATGACGGAGAAAAATTAATAAATCCTTAATGTAACAGAGAAGGATTACTGTAAAAGATCAGTGGGGATATAAAAACGGGAAAGAAACATGAATGAGAGAAGAAGAAATATAATGGTAGTCACCCACACAATGGTCGATAACATTGTTAAAAAAACAGCTAGTGTAGTATGGTCACATACATTGAATGGCGAAAGATAGATTACCTAAGAAAACTCTGACATGGAATCCACTACATAGAAACAAAAGAGGAAGGCACAAAATTAGCTGGAGCGAAAAGTTTGAAACGGTAATCAGAGAAAAGCAGTTGCCAGAGGGCCGGTGGATGAATAGAGCAATGGCGGCTATGCATAATATAACGTCATATCAGTTTTTGCTAGAAGAAAATTAGAAGCTCTCACTTAAGAGAGCCAAAATAATTTATCATGAATGATCGCCGATTAACTTCACCATTCCCAGGAATTGTTTGATGTAGACTCATTTTTAAGTTTGAAATTGCATGATCATTTTTTTATCAATTTCCTAGGTTTATTATCATGCAACAATGTAGTTTTCTAAAACATTGCGGAATAAGCAAATTAAATAGACATGCTCACGATTGCAAAGATAGGAGCACATTAAAGTGATAATAATAATAATAATAAACTCGTTTATTGTTCTAGGAATGAGCTCCTTTGGAACATAGAAATGAAATACAGTGGTTTGAAAGACAATTGATATGTGAATAAGCCAATCAGGAAACAAAAAAGCGAAGTTATCATATGAATTGATAACGATAGACATATACAACATTATCTTTTAGCAATGTAGAAAAAGAACTGAATTTCTTCTTCTAACAGAAAAACATTAAACATATCAATAAACAAATAACACAACTTTTAAAAAGTAAATTTAGCTTAACAAATGAAAAGAAAAAAAGGAACTGAATTGCTTCTTCTTACGCAACAATGGACATTAATCACATCAATGAACTGATAAATGAGTTACATGGTCAGCATTCCGTAAAGTAAGTGTGTGATAATCTTTCTCTTAAGTATTACCAGTGATGCACTGTCTTTTACCAGTTTAGGCAAGTCATTCCACAGCTTTGAGGCAACAACTGTAAACGATTTCTGGACTGTAGCTGTCCGGAACTGGGGGGGATACAAAAATGACACGGATGAATCATCCGACCTGACCAGGATTCGAGCTCGGATCTCAAAACTGTCACACAACTGAGTTAACTAGTTACTAGGCAGTTAGTTTGGATACGATATCCGGAAATTGGAAGATTCTGATTTGAATCCTGGTCCAGTCAAATGATAAATTCCATGGCAGATCCCACCACTTTGGTGTACTATACACTAACTTTGCCATGCTCTAAATGACCTTTTTTGGCTTTCAGAATATTTATGCCTCTTTAACATTAAAGTATCATTTGTGACCGTGGGGAAAACTGTTTTTTCAGTACCATAGTTTTGAAACTTTTACAGTGGTGATTTCCCTTTCTATGTTTGGGAAATAACCTATAATAGGGACGTAAAAAGCCGTGGGATTGCTATCGTAACTGCATATGGGTAGGAGCATTCTCCGCTTATGGCTAAATCCCTATTCCCTTTGTTCATCTTCGAGGGCCACTGATGCTTAAGCGCCCTCTGGATTTATGGCTTTAGCAGCTAAGCTCTCGGAGCCATTTCGTATGCATGAGGCCGCTAAAGTTAATCTCGCAGCTTCCGATCCATAACTCCGATTGTTTTCGTGATAGAGGGCAAGAGAACATTGCATAGAATTTTAACGGGGTCATTATGTCCTCTCTTTCTCTGAAGAACTGAATAATAATACTCGAGATGCAACTGAAAATTTTGGCTAAGACTGCTGAAAAGTCTCTGAAATACCAGCTAAATAATACAGCTTTAGCTCTCCGCAGAAGCATTTTTTCTCCGCTTAGTAGGAAATAAATCAAACTTTTACGATGGTGCTTGGTGATGTTTTGCTACTCTTGCGCTTATTTCCCTGATTTAAAGCGAAAAAATTATACTTCCAAAAATATTTGATAATCCGTCTCCATATTAGGAGCATTCCATGTGTTGAACTTAATGCGCAATATGAAATGGCTAATTTATATATTTCTGCATGTTAATCCATTGTTTTGTTTGGAATCTTTTATTCTTTCTTCAACTCTGCGATAATATGTGGAAAAAAATTTGGTTTAATCATGCGATAAAACCATAAAATTATTTACTACCAACGCCCGAATAAACCGTTTTAAAAACTAATATTTCTTCCACTTTATTGCTGCTTTCTTTGTTTGCAGAGAAAAGAGGATTTAATAGCCTTCGGGGCTGAAATTTACTACATGATTTCAGTAATTTATGTCCTACTCAAATTTGGCTATATCAAAAAATAAAATGTGACGCCGAGTTCCTCAAGGTTAAGTAGCTGACTTACCTCATGCCATAAGCCGTAAACATAATTCACTTGTTCTGAATGCCTGCCCGATTGAAACCAATATTCAACATTTCAAACGCCCAATTCAATTCCCATCCTTCGATCTTTTTGCATATAGACGCCCCGTGAAGGGTAATACCGCTGAATCCACGCCAAAACTCGGCACATATTTAAACTCAGAGTACGCTAAGTTCTGAAGAAAAGCACAAGACATTCGCAGAGATATTCATACTTTTAATTACTTTCTTTACAGCAGATAACATGATGAATCGCGGCTGGGGACTTTATGTACACTAACAATGTACACATAATTTTCTAGAGAAATTGAACATTGAAAATCATGGCCATTAGGGCATTTAGTAGATGAATTTGAACACAAGGATGGAAAATTATCATTTAACATGAATGGAAATAATAACTTTTCCTGACCAACGGAGTACTCTTCTCATCAAAGCAGGATCTGTATATCAGTGAGTAACTTCTGTCTCCACCGAAAGTCAAACCACGACCCTCGGAATAGAAAATATTTCACTTTTGTGATGAATAGAGGGCATTAAAGTGGGTTTTGGGCGCAAGTCCTCTGGATATCATTACACAAACTCCAGTTAACACATTGAATTGCCTGAAGGCGATGAGAATCAAAGGTATTGTTACCTTGAGTACGTTCTGACAAAGAAAGACCTGGCAGTGAACGCAAAGATTCGGTAAATGCCCATTCAACATGAGGACGGCAACGGAACAAAATGTTCCATGACGAAAATGGTATGGGCAACCATTTACGGAGATCGGACAAGATAGGGCAATATCTATATCGTAAGAGAGCCGGATTGTGTCATTTTATTTTCCAGAAGTCAAATTTAAATAATGGACCACTTCCTCGTGTATTATACATTTTAAAGATGTATTATTTTGGTATGTGGGGAAGAAATTTATCATTATAAATTAAATGACTAAATCCGGGTTTGAGCATCGGCAGAGGCGAATGATGTTTTACTCTGAGGAATTTTATATTTAGGTTTGCCCAAAGTTATGATCTTTTCTATCAGGTGAGCGCTTTCATGTAATAATGTAATAAATGTTTTGATAAATAATTAATTACTCATACTCCGCATTTTTTCCTATCTAGCTGTTGTTGCAATTACCATTGGTCGTTTAACCCTAAGATTGGTTAACTGCGGCCCTATATAATTTCCAGTCTAATACTAGATTGCTAAATTCCTTGCATTTCTTCCCATTTACCTTTATCTTTATTTGGTTAATGTTTTTATTCATTGATCTTTCGTTGGGGAATTTTCCTTCAAATTTTCCTACAATTACATTGTTCCCAAAGTGTCCAATCCATCTAATTCTCCATTTATCTATCGTGCCGACGAAGTCCGCAGAGTGCTTATGTATTTGGAAGAAAATTCTAAATTTTTGATAGTGAAACTGCTACTGAAAGTGATATGTGCAATTTTTGAAAGCGATACAGAAAGTTTAGAAGTGACAAGGCTAGCCAAAATATTAAAGGAAGAAACTGAAAAAATAGGATTAAAGATAAGTG
Organism: Ceriagrion tenellum; assembly: GCA_963169105.1. Classification (NCBI taxonomy): domain Eukaryota; kingdom Metazoa; phylum Arthropoda; class Insecta; order Odonata; family Coenagrionidae; genus Ceriagrion; species Ceriagrion tenellum. The sequence goes on along the minus strand of OY720639.1, from coordinate 91,662,896 downwards.
ACTCAAAAATAAATTATATGCATTTTTCAAGAACTCCAAACAAAAATATAGATTCTCTACACATAGAGGGGCTTGAAATTGAAAAAGTAGACTATTTTAAATGCTTGGGATTCATTATATCAAAGCACAAAAGAGAAGAATCAGAGATAAGAAACAGATAAAATCTAGCCCGTAGATACTTACGTGCATGCTATGGACTCCAAGCTTCGAAAACCCTGTCTCTCAAAACCGAAATTAGATTGTACAAAACAATAATTTGCCCAGTATTGCTCTATGGATCCGAAACATATTACTGAATAATAGAAATTATAAAACGTTTTTTTTATAAACAAGATGTTAGGAAAGATCTACGGGCCTAAAAATGAACAAGGAAGGTGGAGAAGAAAGCACAATAAGGAAATAAGACACCTTTACAAGAAAGCCGACATCATAAGTGAGATCAAATGTATTAGAATAAGATGGGCAGGACACTTGTTAAGAATAGAGGAAATATATGTAATTAAGGAGATTTTAAGAGGAAATCCAGGAGAAAGATGACCCCAAGGAAGACCACGACAGAGATGGTGAAACCAAGTAAGGATGAATTAGAGAGGGTTGGAACTGCAGAGGAGGATGCAATGTACCGAAAGAGATGGAGGAGATATGTTGGTGCGGCTAAATATCAACTTGGTATAAATGGCCCAGGGAGTAAGTAAGTACGTAAGATACTCTGTGCTAAAAATACGGTTGAATAGCATTAAATAGTTAGTGGGTAATTAACTTAATAGTATTTTCACTTACGGTAATGGAGTTTAGGATTAAACCATGAAGAAATAGGTTAACTTATACCTAAAACTCATCTCACATTTTCAACCACACCTCTTTCCCATTGGTTTTGCTTATTTCCGCTTTGTAACGGGTATTTGTATAGCACACTTAGCCATGTGTCCTATGCCGTAGCTCACTGAGCAGTGAATACTCTGTATTAGAGTTTTTCCTTAAGGTAGTTTGAGCGGAAAATCATTTTACTTAGAAATATAATAAATTTGGTCTCATTTTAAAGAAAACATCTCACATACCCAACGAAATAAAAAAATTCTACCCCTTACCGCATTACTTTTGGAGATATTTGCCAAAATATACCAGCCCTTTTACATGGGAAATGGCACGTGTATGAACTCTAGAGAGACATTATTTACGAAATGAGGTATTTCTAACACTTATATGTTATAAAAACCTAACAGTGTGTAGTTTGTATGTTTCCTCAACTATATTTGAAAATTTTTCATAATGTCACCGCTATAGGTTCTTGGGTATCACAAAAACCTTCCGTTTGAAGGAGTTCAAACGCACCGCGCGAAAAAATGAGTCAATTTTAAGACTTATTTAGATATTTTCATTTAATTACTTACAATTTCTATCATATAAAACTTTATTATTGCACCATAAATTATGCGATATTTAATTGATGTGTCCTACAGCTGGTGAAATTAATTCGAAAACGTATAATTCGAATATGGTCTCTATTATGACTAGGGAACTATGTCGCTCGGACTACCTTAATCTCCATTCCTCACTACCATGTAAATCTCTCTCCCTCTCATTCCCTCCCTTTATATAACATACTCCTCTCTCAGTTCCTTTGATATATCTCTTCTCTCACTTTTGTTCCCTTTTTATTTCTCTGCCTCTCTCTCTCTTCCCTTCCATGCTTCCACAAACTCTCATTTCCCTCTTATTTGCTTTGATCTCACTCTCTCTTATTCCTGTATTCTTCTCATTTTTTTAACCAATCGCTTGCTTTTCCTCCCTCTTTCCATGCCTTCATCCTATCAGCGGCCTTTCATTACTCCCTCCCTATTTTCTTTTCTGATCCTTTCCTCTTCCTCTCACTCATTCCTTCCTCAGAGTTTCCTACATTCCTCTTTTTTCTTGTGTCCTCTTTTACTCCATGCTTCCTCCCTACCCTGAGTCTCGTTTTAATTCAAGATTTTTTTAATCCGATCGATGACGACTACGTCTACACATGACCCTCCGTGTAACCACAGAAGGGTGTGTTTGGAGGTTTCAGGATACCAACCGTGTAAAGAGAAGGGAATATGGAAATGAATACCAGCTCTTTCTCCCTGGTTTGACCCAACTTGGAATACACAGCCAGTACTTGGAACTAGCTTAAGCCCGCGTTTGTATTTAACTCTCAAATAAACGTTCGCTTTCTTTTCCTATTTCATTAATTCTTCGCTTTTGAATAACTTGATTGCAAGTTGCCTAATTGAAACAGTTGCCCAATTCACTCCTTCCGTCATCGTAATTCAGCAAGAATTTTTGAACTATACCACAAATATTCTTTTCCTAATAGCTTTTATGCCACATTTTCATTTAAACACCAGAAGACAAAATCAGTCGTTCGGTCTCATCTTTTACAATTCACTTCTCACCCTGCGTTAGAGCAATAACGGGCTGTTAAATGGTGTTTATATGGCAACTTACACAACACATAAACGGGTTTACTTTCAGTTCAAAAAACAACAGCTTAGAACAGGTATTAAAAATTACTGTTCATTCGCGGTTTGAACAGTGAGTGCACCTCAAGCACACAATAGTATAGAGCCGAACTCTATTGGTCTACAGTTAGCTCTGGCGCTTGCGCTCAACGGTATTTTCTTCAATTTTTGGAGCAGAAACTTGAACTAAAAAACAGACTAAACCAATATCCTAAACCTCGAGGGTCAAAAGGAATCGGGTGGGGATCGAACACTCGATGCAAATGTTCCAGCGTAATCACACTTACCAATCCGGCACCCTCACTCTGGCCATCTCACTCTTGCTCGACTTCTAATTCTCTTTGCATACATCAAGTGTTGCTAAATCTCGGTCACCTTCAACTTTGTATGAGAAATTCCAAAAGTTGTTCACCCTACGGCTCAAAACTAACACATTAATAAAAAAATTACTACAAACATTGGCTCATCCGCTATATCTCAAGTCTTCGCACAGCCAACGCCCAAATACTACTATGTGGATCCTAAAAAGGTAGGCTTAAAAAACGAGTTAAACGAGCTTGCAGCAAAGTTTGGCAGGATATGTTAAACGCCATTATGAATATCCCGTTTCTGTTACTAGCCTTCTACAGCAACTGAGATGGAAATCGCCATCAGACCGTCGATTGAAACATAGACTAAATCTATTATGCAATTTCCTCACAAATTTATTCGCCGACGACATTAATAACACTGGATGAACTTCCAAATACTGCGGTATATTAGATCAAAAGAAATAGATTGAAAGAATTAGATCAAAAATCAGAGAAATTGACTACATTACTGAGATATTAGAAATATAAATATAATTTTCTTGTAATATATCATGCATATATTATTTGAATATATCATTTTCCGGCGGACAGAAGGAGACCATAAAAGCTGTAAATATAACATTTAACGGGAATGATTGGTATAAGGTATAACTAGGGAGTAGATTTCCTCCTTAATTATTATCTATTATCGTTAACTACTATCTTGTAGTAACAGCCCGCTGAGCATATTCGCGGTTTGCCTCTTTCATCTCTGTGCATTTGCGCAGTTGTGGAAAACGTTAGTGTAACCTGTCTTACTCTGGTAGCGTGGGTATAGTACAGCACAAGCGCTTTATTTTTTTACTGTAGCCGGTTTTTGCTGGTACATCAGTAGCCGTAGTTACATTAAATTTAGTAGAGTGTACGTGGTGGCTTGAAGGTTAACCCTTTTCCGCCCAGAATTTTTTTCTGATTTGATGATTTTTTTAAATATTACTCAATGGTCACTTAAAGTACTCATGAAAAATATTTTAGTGATCGCGACCTTGATTGACGTAGTGTAAACAAGTTGGTGCGATAAAGTTCATGGTTCCTCCTGCAGACATCATACACTCGGAGCGTCAGGGTTCCAATAATCTACATCTAGATAATACCTTGCGAAACGCCGCATGGGCATGTGGCAGGGGTATTAGGTCACCAGATGTGAAAATATGTAAGGTTTTAGAAGGTGAAATGGTGACATGTATAATAGAAGCGTATTTAGTGGAGTTCAGTTTTTATGGTCACCGTTTATTGTGCGCGGAAATAACGAGTTTTAGTACCTGTATATTCGGCAATGTATCTCTCTTATTTTTTCGCATCTGTCAGACCTAGAGATGTAGTGAGGCGTTATGATAATATTATCTGTGTCGCTCTGAAACACACCAGATCTAAATTTGTCAAGTAACCTTAGCCTAGCGTGCAGCCTCCGAGTCTGTAGGGGCTCCCACATTAATCCCTCTAAAAGTTGTGAGACTCTATATGTTTGCTCGTTGCAGTTTTTAACAAGCGTGCTGCTGTTATTTGTATTCAGCTATTATTTATAGATAGAATGCAAAGGAAAGCAGCGCGCTTCGTTAAAAACAGCTACGAGCGTACATATAGTGTCGAACAACTTTTAGAGGGATTAAGGTGGGAACCCCTAGAGACTCGGAGGCTACACGCTAGGCTAAACTTACTTGAAAAATTTAGACCTGGTGTGTTTCAGAGCGACACAGATAATATTATCATGACTCCTCACTACATCTCTAGGTCTGTCAGATGCGATAAAATAAGAGAGGTACTCTGCCAAATATACAGGTACTAAAACTCGTTCTTTCCGCGCACAATAAACGGTGACAATAAAAACTGAGCTCCACTAAATAAACTCCCATAATGTATGTCACCATATCACCTTCCAAAAGCTTACATCTTTACACGGCTGGTTTCCTAACACTCCCTGCCACATTCCCATGCGGCGGCTCGCAGGGTAATACTTATGTAGGTGTCGATGTAGAGTAGCATGCTCCCTCTCCATCTATCTCAGTGCTCTTCACTTAGCAATCTTCGTCCCCGTTTCGTAGCATTCTGAAAATTCCGTAGCCCATATCCCAAACCGTACCCTGCGTATATCCAGGGGTTATGGCGAGATCTATTCGTCGCCTTTCCGTAAATACGTGCGGCCGTGCGTAGTAAAGCATGGTAATAGAACCCACTCTACTTATCCTCCTGTCCCTTCGTACAGAATCCTTCAAGCGTGCATATTTAACTCGTATACCCTCCACCTTCAAAACCCTTCTTTGCCCCGTCCGTCTACGTGTCCACCCTCATTCAAAGTGCCACCGAACTATTTTCCCCACTTTACCTTCCCCCCCGCGTCAGCTCTTCCCAGTCAACCACCTCATTCGGCCTCCTCATAAACGCCCGGGAGAGTTCCTCCATCATAGCTTGTGGTTGCCAAACTATCCAAATACCGCGGAGAGCCGTTCGATTTGATATTCAGTTGCGTCGTTATCCGCTTGCCTGATATTTCGGCTTCAACTGTACCATAATTGCAACCATCCTTTTTCAACTACTTCCCTGATGTTACTACAAGAAATTTTTCATTCGTAGAATAGTCTAATAACTGCCTTACCACTTACTTGTCTCCATACGTTTATCAAACATCATGAAGGATCACTTTAGTGACGAAAAATAAATATTCCAAAGGAAGACAGAAAAAAAACACATCGCCACAAGGGAAAACAACGTTCAATATATATTTTGAACCATTCAAATAGTCCGCTCTGCGGCTTATACATGCATATGTAATTCGTTCAGGCAAGAGGAGAAAGAAAGTGGATAGGAAATTTTCATAGAAAAACACAATATCATTCCATCTTTGCATTATAATTCTGTTTGTCTATTTATGAGGTTTCCATCCACTTTCTTTCTCCCTCTGTCAGAAGAATTTATATACATACTTTACTCTCTATGCGTGCATATTATATAATGAATTATATTTATGATCGTTCATATAAGTTTATGGTCCAACATTTGTTGGTTTTGTAATGCTTACGTTGTCTAGTTCTTTTAATTAAATTTTGATGCTTTTCTTTCTTAGAAATTTAAATATAAATCTAAAATCAATGTGATATCAACTTTTTTAATAAAGGTAATTAAGAGAATGAAACACTTAAGTATGTAGCACTTCTTCCACAGGTTTAATTTCTAAGGTACAACGAGGAATTATATTTATGATCGTTCATATAAGTTTATGGTCCAATATTTGTTGGTTTTGTAATGCTTACGTTTTCTAATTCTTTTAATTAAATTTTGATGCCATCATCAGGTACCTGACAATGGCTTGACAGAAAAACGCGTTGTACCTTAGAAATTATACCTGTGGAAGAAGTGCTACATACTTAAGTGTTTCATTCTCTTAATTACCTTTATTAAAAAAGTTGATATCACATTGATTTTAGATTTATATTTTAATTTCTAAGAAATAAAAGCATCAAAATTTAATTAAAAGAATTATAAAACGTAAGCATTACAAAACCAACAAATATTGGACCATAAACTTATATGAACGATCATAAATATAATTCCTCGTTGTACCTTAGAAATTAAACCTGTGGAAGAAGTGCTACATAGTTAACTGTTTCATTCTCTTAATTACCTTTATGAAAAAAGTCGATATCACATTGATTTCAGATTTATATTATAATATCCTTCCACTACATCTCGCCGGACACAGTTACGGTAATTAAGAGAGTAAAATTTGTCTTGCCATGAGAATACTAACATCAGTCAATGGCATAAAGTTCAGCACCGAAGAATCCTCGGAGATACCTTTATCATGCATCTCCCACAAAACAATGATAATTCTCATTTTCCTTTCTGAATGCTGGGAAATAAAAATAACATGCTAGAATAATTGCTTTTCGTAAATAGAAGAATAAGCAGGTAGCTTCCTGCGTTTAGGGAAAGCACAGCGCCCGTGATCTCGTCTCTCGACAGTTTAATTGGTCGAGGTTGAGCCTCGGCTTCTCTGCCCTTTATTCCTAATGAACCTCAGGCTGTCGTCATGTAGAGGCGTAGAAGCCGGAGGAGGCCAATTAAATCATAGCGAGAAATTATAATTGTGATTTCGCTCCCTACGGACCTCTTAACCGTCGGCCGTCGGAACTATACGTTTGTTCCAGGCACTGATCCAAAACTTTCCTTCCGTTCTGTCCTTCATCGACTATATCTCCTCATCTATTTCCCTTGTCATCTTCTTGTTATCCTTCCAACTCTCTCTTTATCTACTGCTCGTTCTCCGATAACTTTAGCATACTCTCCGACCCTAATGAACTGATTCTCCAGCTGCGATGATAATGTGCCACGTCGAAACCTGGGTCGTGTTAAAATAATTTTATTACGCGAAATCACGCCGAAGACAACGGATTTTAAACTTAAATTATTCATAAAATTCAGGGTGATTAATTTAAAGTTCGAAATGGAGAATTTAATTTTCATAATGATAAGATTCTTGAATTTTTGGTCATTAATAAACTTAACTCACAGCCATCGTTTCGCCAAACATTTTGGCACCCTCAGAACTTAATAAAACAAAATAAGGAGACACACAACCAGCTATTTATACAAATGTTAATACAAAAGTTGAAAAAAAACGTTGAAAAAAAGTTGAAACGAAAATTTTCCTACCTTTGAGCTTAATGTTGAACTGTGAAATAGTAAATGAATACTCCAAATAACCAACATTAAATTGACATAAACCATTTACATACTTTGCAAAAAATATAAATAAGTAATTTTGATATCAAATTTGTAATTCACAATTTTGAACACATAAAACAAAAATTTAAAAGTTAACGTAAGCATTGATATTATACATTTTTTCATAAAAACAAGAAAATTGAATTCAATTTGGGTTCATTCTATCAACCCAATATAAATTCAACCAAGCATGGCCATGTCCGTTTCTATATTCCAAGCATTGATATTTTTTATGATATGTACCATTTCTTTGAACAGTCTTTTCTACAAGCACGGTTCAAGAAGCTTATTGTTATCTATATATTATTGGTCAGCATAATAATAAATGATATTATTTTCAATTCCACGTTCCTTATATTGATCTCAGGTAATTCAACAGTTATTCTTATATATCGAGAGTTTAGGTAAAATGCAAAAGGCGAGTTATCCTTTGCCGTCGTTCCGGAATATTCCACCATCAGGGCTTGAAATAAAACATTTACTAAAATTAGTTCCAATGGGCAACGTATTATTGTGTTCTCACTCAATAAAAGCTTTTTCATACATTGATATGTTCTATTTATATGTAAATGGTTGAATCTATATTGACTGATGCCATAAAAATATGTAATTTAAAATTTATAGCGTTCTTGCCGCGTTGTGGACGTTGTGGCGTTAGTGGACGACCGCTTCGTCGGCATTCCAGTCGGCATCATCAGGACCGAATGTTCAGGAGATTTTTGGCCATTATACACAATAAAACCACGAAAACCTTCTTATAGATGTTATAATGGCATTAAATTTCCGAGAAACCAAATTGATAACATGCTTTTTTAATATTTCAACCGTTTCAGGCGTAACCTTGTGGAATTCTATTTTAAATAAATGATAGCACCAACTATGTTTCAATCCATAGATTAACGTATTGGTCTAGCATACGTTGGTCAAACGGGACGATCCTTTCGTACTCGGGTCAATGAACACCAAAGATGCTTCTGGTATGAGAATGTGTCGCAATCCCATTTCGCAAAGCACTTACTGGAGGAAGGTCATGGGAGTGATTTTAAACCAGAAATTTTACACGTCGCGGAGAAAGGGAAGAAATTGGACAAATGAGAAGAGATGGAGATAATAAGACATCAAAAAAATGGACTCATTTTGAATGACATTGTGTTTGATAATCCATCCCCACTACTGAAAGTTTCCCTCTCTTTGAACAATTGGAATGATAACTCGATTGTGGAAAGTTAGTGATAAGGGACTGACATACAGTGACTCACGCTTCCCTGGTCATTAGGGAGAAGAGTTTTAATATTTCTACGGTGGGGCCTTGGCCATACAAGATGACCAAACCTCACTATTGACGCATCTCCATGTACTTATGGATTTTAATTTTCGCTGGGTGCTTTTACCAACCAACAACATCACACCACTTTTTCTAAACACATCATCTTCCTATTCACCCCCCTCCCATTCTCCCTCCCGCCACCCTTCTTTCTCTTTTCAGCATATACAGGGTTTCCATAAATGTCACGCCACAGTGACACTGGAGCTAGGGCAGCCTAAGAGGAACCGAACCAGCCTAATATGACCTCAGTAAAAGTTGCACGGTTTTCGTGATATTGCCAAATTAAAGATTTTTCAAGAATTTCACTTTTTTACATTTCTAGTCCCAGAATTCACTTGAATAGCTCTCAATTTGGCTCTCTGATGGGGCTACTGCCACAAATTCACAAACAAAGTACTCTATCCATCCCATTTTTTGAAAGTCGATAAAGTTAGACAGGTATAGCGGCTTTCTTTTCTTCTTTTGTTTGTTCGGACCCCATGATCCCCCTCCATCTCGGGCCTCTGTTCCAGGTAGAAGTCGGCACATGAGTCACAGTTGGAAGATTAAAAGAGCGGCCCTAATGAGAACGTTAAATTATCCGATTGAATACTGAGACTAGAAATGTAAAAAAAAGTTAAATTTTTGAAAAAGCTTTAATTTGGCAATATCTCGAAAACCGTGCAACTTTTACTGAGGTCATATTAGGCTGGCTCGGTTCCTCTTAGGCTGCCCTAGCTCCAGTGTCACTGTGGCGTGACATTTATGGGACACCCTGTATATACCGTGACCAAGGTTTGAGAAACTTGTACCTAAAGATGACGCAGAAGCGTCGAAACTAGTAGTACCAATAAAAGTAAATATGTGGTTTGAAACATAGTTGGTTTTTTTGCATTTATTGCATTTTCATTTGCATTTATTGCATTTTTTAACTTTCATCTACATATGCTAACAATATTGTACTTACACATATGCAAAGTTTCGCTCAAATTTATGCATTTAAAAAATCACTCCGACCAATTCAGCTCGCGCATACGTTTATGCACCGTCTTCGATTGCCTTTCCGAATGAACGACCGGCAAAGATTTCGGGCGAGGGTGGAGTGCCCGCCACCGCGTAACTCCCAGCGGGTTGGGTTGTATCAGACGGGAGTGGGTGGGTGCGTCTGGGTGTGTTTGGTGCCCGTGTAAATGTCCGGGAGTCGTAAAATACTCGAGTGAAATCTAGCTTCTTAGCCGTCGTCCGCCCCGAGTATAAAATGAGAGAAATATGCGCCGTGAAAATATAAATAAGTGCAAGGCGAGAGAATCGAATAGGGGTGAAGTTCTGTCGGGAGGGAAAAGTCGGAAGGGGCCGGTCCTGATGGACGGTTCGCATAAATATTTTTCCCGTTGGACTATTTTAAACACTCCGCTTCGCTCCTCGTTTTTAGTTTCAGAGTAATGGGACTCAACAAACGATATTCAAGGTATCCCGGCGAAGGAGGAGTTGAGATCTCAGTCTCACACCAGGAATCGTTTCGTGACTGCTGGCTGCTTGGTCGGAACTGTTTAAAACAAAAAATCTTACGCCTCTTGTTGCACGTTCGTAAGAAAAGATTTTTTTCGAGGTATGAATAACAGCTATTAATAAATAAATAATAACTATTACTCTTTGCAGCAAAAATACTTCAAAATGAGATCTGTAACTTTCCCATCGTATGGAGTTCACCTAGTTCATTCGGGTACTCTACCGGTTCATTCTTTTTTGTGGCCGACGTTTCGATAGACGAGTCGTCCAACATCTCCAGGGCTGAGTTTCCTGATATTTCAATTGACCTGTATATATTGTGTAATGGGCCAGCATATATGCTTACTTTTGTGGCTCTGGTACCTTTTGATTGATCCATTGGTTCTCGACTATTTCTTACCTCTCGGATGCTTCTCAGACGGGTGTCCACGAGTTGCTGAGAGAGTTCACAGAGTCTCTGTTGTATACATTATCATCAAGACGTATCTCTATGCCTTCCATGACCAATCTTCCCAGAAATTTATACCCTCGACAAAGAATTTTTGACATTCTCTTGTGAATGACATTGTACTTTATTTTGGACGGTGGAACGTAAGTTAGTGGTGAGAGCAATCAAAAGTAACTTCTAGAGTTAAAGTATTGTTGCTGATCAAGCCAATCCTCATCTACCAGTTGGGTGTCGAGGTTTGACAAAGAAAACGCTGTCGATCCGTCTCCAATACTAACCATTCGATCATATCCCACACAGCCCCTTCTCCTTCTATATTTTCTTAAAACACCTTTCCACATTTCAATCTGGGTCTACCTGTTTTATTTTATTCCCTCAGGTCATTTTTCCCTGGCCCTATTGGGGTATAAATGGTTTTTAATGTAGAACTTGTTGCCGTTCTACCTAGGGAATAATCAACCTATTTTCGCATTTTAATGTTGTCGACCTGACAATTTTAAGCACGATGAGATTTCTATAATCTTTTTCGAATGTCTTCGGGATTAGGAGGCAGGCCAAAAGTTTGTGGGGGTGGCCGCCTCTCGAGTAAGTCCGGAACTGTTGGAAGGCCTCCACTTTCTGCAGGTGGGAAGCTGCTACCGAGAGGGGGGGGGTTCTTGATCAACGCAGTGATTATTATACCTCAGTCGGGAAAACCACACAATGAGCAACTTTCTCTTTGATCGCTCCCAAAAGTTTTAGTTCTGCCTCCTAGCCCCATAGACTATATTGATTCTTTCTCCTCATATTTTATTTTCAAGCCCTTCTAAGAAACCCCATTTCCTTTGTTACAAATATACTTGAAGGCGTCTCACTGACTCATAACTTTGAGTCCATGGCTCATAAATGTGATTGTTATAACATTTATTCACATGCATACTGCTAGATTTATTTTTTGTTATGTCTTTTCCGGATTAAGATTGCGGTAATATATCCTTCACATAATTTGCTAGTTTCTGGAATAAACCTCAGTATAAAATGCCCTGTACGCACTCAGCGATACGTATGTCCTTGTAGGTAGAGATCTGCTCAATTTGCTTACTGCTGACGTCAACAGTTTACAGCATGTTTTCTTTCTCGTTAGCCAATTATCGTTGATTTTATTTTGGAGGGACCGATGATCATGTTCTTAAGCTTACCTTCATTCTACTCATTGGCTAGAAATGGGTAGATATGGCCGCCGAAGACGGTTTCTTGGCATGAAATAATTAGTATTTGAAGACGTTTGTTGAGTGGTTTTGGGGAACTGATGGATATAAACCTTAGCAACGTATTTGTGTTATTCTCTCGTGCTCGCCACCGGGTAAGAAATTCATAGGCAGCCGACGTTTCGGGTTCCGACTCGTTACCCATTCTCAAGGCTACTGATGCGAGCTTGAAAAGACCGTTTAATGTGGCGCTAAGCGGGGCGGGATTGGTCGAGTCCCGATTGATGTGGTGGAGGACCGTTGACCAGCGGGGACTTAGCTCTGGCATTATGAATTCTTTTCAGAATTCTACTCCAACAGCTGCTGATTGTGTAACCAGTATCCCGGTTGAAATTCTTCCTCTCCAACCTTATCTCTATCGCCTCTTTGGTTAAGCGATCCCAAAATTGGCTGGATCGCCATAGAATGTAGACTCGCCTGGAAAGTGTAAAATCATACATAACTCAGCAACGTAGTTTGGGCAGCGGCCTTTGGATTGCCACAATACCTTGTGAGGAAGCATTAATGTTGGATGCTGTAGCACACTTTTCAAGAGGACGAATAGCGCATTTCCACCATCATCTCAGTTTCCTTGAAAACCCCATCCAGCGAAAAATGACCAGAATTTTCCAGTTACCCACTGCAAGTGACCATCTTACGTTTTTTTCCATTCCGGACCCTCTTGTATCTCCCCTGGCATGAAAATAACGATCCTTTCATTTTTTATCGTTTCCACTGCCCATCCCACTTGTTCCAGACGCAACTCCTCGCCTCGTAAACCTCAGACCCGGCGGCCACGCCCATCGGTACGGCCGATCCAAGGAGGGATAAACCTTTAAAATTTTGAGTGCGGAGTCCGCGCTCCTTCGTACTCACTTGGCGAAAGTAGTGACGGGTGGGAGCTCGTAATGCACGGCTTTAACACGCTTATTTTCGTAAATCAAGCGTCTTTCTTTGACGGGGAGAAAGTTTTTTATGCGAGGGGTTGGTATGAGTCGTTGCTCTGTTTTGAACGTACGTTTCACCCAAAAATACCTTTTATTGTATCGTTTTGCGCCTTATTAACTATGATGGTCCAATGTCCAATGTGCCTGCAACGAATTTTTTCTACACTGCGAATTTTTCTGCGCCCACATCGCTCCACTAATACTTCCTTGGTTAAGTGTAACTGTAAAACGTAGCCTCTACCGAAGCATTTCTTTAAGTTTGAACATCTTGAATTCCACTATTATTTAGCGCTGAAATAAATCTCTCTGGGCACTTGATTTAAAGTAAAATTTGTGATTTCCCTTTTCCGATTACCATTTATTGAATGGTACTCGCCAACAATTTACCCAAATACTATTAGTAGGTTTTGAAATGAAAACTGCAACTTAGTAACTCCACATAAACTTTAATAACGACCTAGATTTCGACTTATGAGGTCATCATCAGTCAAAATCTAGATCGTTAATAAAGTTTATGAGTAACTACTTAGTTACAGCTTTAATTTCATAATGTTAATCAAATTCCTCTAAGTTTCACCTGACTTAACCAGTCCGATTACTAGATTCATTATGAATTCAACAACTGCACTTTTCCACAGCTTTTAATAACATTTACGACGCGTTTTCATTCACTGAGTCGTCATTAGGTACTAAACACAGAGAACAAGAAGACATCACACTTATGTGGTTAAAAGGAGAGGTGGGAACAGTAAATAGGAGGAAGGTATGGGGCGAGAGAGGTGGAAGGTTATGACGGGAAAATCAAGAACACCGGAAACAAGTGAAGGCGAAGACAAGTGAATCCTTTCCTTGTTTGGATATTCTTGGTTTTCCCGTCATAAACTTCAATCTCTCTCTCCCCATACCTTCTTTCCTATGCCCACCCCTCCTTTCAGCCATATAAATGTGATGCATCTTTTTTTCAGTGTCTAGTATCTGATGATGACTCAGTGAGTTGAAATGCGTCGTAAATGATATTAAACCTGTGGAAAAGTCCTATTTCTATTTTCATTTTGACGAACTTAAATTACATGGCGTCTGAATCTGCTGAACTCAGTAGATTCATTAACTGATTGTTTTAAGGACTATTTTGTACATACATAGGACTTACGTCCCTATTATCCGTTATAGCTTTCGTACAAGGTTCATGTGCGATCATTTCACGTCATTAATTGGTGAATATCATTTCTGCCAGCAATGTCGTTTCTTTGTGAACAGAAGAAAAGGTACTTTTTAAAATTGACCTCGAAAAGATTGGAATAGTCGTTCGGTCCATATCCATTGATGAATTTATGGCAATAATAAAATATTAATGTTCCAGATCTCTCATAAATATCACATGATATTCATATCGACCCATAATTTTTTACTACAATCCTTCCTATCAGTCAACTCGATTCTTTAGATATACATAGGTTTTCAGACTTAACTTGATCATCCATTGTACGGAACGCAGTGATCATACTTTATTGCTCATTACCTGATACATTTTTACAGTTTTTGGTTATATTTCTTCACTACTATGTTATGTATTGCGCAAATCCATGCATATTAAGCAATGGGAGTTCTTCTTATCACCTACATAAAAACGTCCTGAAAGTACCAATAAACTTAGTCCCAGTCACGAAAAAGAAGGGAACTGTTTTCATATATATTTAAATTAGACATTTTACAGCTCAAAATTATTAATATACTGAATACTTTGCGCTGTCTCTCTTTTAAAATATGTATTTTTATGCGATTCTAGTTACGGTAGCCATTATTTTTCCAATACGTGCCAGTGGTACTTCATGAACGTCTTGTATCAACTTGTGCGCTAGAATCACAATTTACCGTTTATTTAATTGGACATTTTTATGAATACTCTCCCAGATAAGTATAAATGTTTTTTAATTATTCTAAACATACCTGCAATAAATTGGAAGTTTTTTTGCGTATGAATTTGGCAAAAGTTTCTCATTAGGTGCATCTTAATTTTTTCCTCAAAGAGACACGATTTATGAAAGTTACACGTAAGTGAATGATATTATTTGGACATTAACTGTCTTATATCAACTGATCGAACTATCCTGCAGTAGACTTCCACTGTAACCAAATTGTAGAAATTATGCTGATCATATACTAGAAGTAAACTTTCAATGTCATTCATGATCACGCTTTCAACTCAATTTCCAACCCCACGTTATATCTTTTGATAATGGCAAACCTACTGGTGTGATGCGTATTCATCATTAGTCATTTTTTGCTGTTTTCCCAATTAGTGAGGTCGCCACTTCATGAACGACACTACGAGACTTCATTCCGTCGTCTGTCGAAAAAAATGACTGGAACCTCTTTATTTCTCGCCCACCGGTTCCACTTCCTCGGCCTGTGCACGATAGCCCACAGGGAAAAAGAGTCCTATCCCCAACTCATTCCGAACTGTTCTTCCTCAAACTCCACCGCCCACCCCTCCGTATCTCTTGGAAGGATGGTGGTGTAACCCTCCCCACCCCACACCCGGTACGCCCCCATACTTCGCTAGGGGTGGAAGGGGGTACATCTGTCCCTCAGCCACCCTCTGCTTCATCCTTTACTCTCCGCACTCTTTCCCCGAGAAAGTCTCCCCCAAACACTTTTGCGAGTGCAGTTTCCTTGTTCTCCTTGTCTCATCTAGCCTTCCAACTCCCTGTATCCTTCTCCTTCGCTCCCTCGGCCTCCCGCTCGTGTTTACGCCCCAAGTCCCATGCCGCGAATGCCATGAGAGACACGCCAAAGGCACAGTTGGTTGACCCCGCCCGGAGGGATGGAGATCGTTGGTGATCTGGAGGGGGCTGAGATGGAGTAGTGAGGTGGTGTGGGAAGGAAATAGGTGTTCGGGAGCTATTCGCCCCAAGAGTTCAGGATTCGGGGTGGGGTTGGAGAGGGAAGAGGATTGGTGTGGGAGATATAGTGGAGGGACATGTGTGAGAACGGGGGAAGGAGATAGAATGAGAGGAGTGTGTAGATGGTCGATCTTTACTGAGTTTTTAGAGACTGGCAGTAGGCCAACTTTGCCGAGGCTATCCAAACCCACGCGCGGAGGTCGCTTGCGTTGGAGGGGCGGGAGATGGGAGGTAGACCCCCCTCTCTCATACTTCTCTCTCCGTATTCCCAGTTTCTCTTGCCCCCTGCCTTTTTCCACCCCTACTCCGAGCCAGTCTCAATTCAACCCACAGTTCATACATGATTGAGGCATCGAGGTGTTTGAATATGTCACGTATGGGTCCAAAAACTTATTTGAAAAATTCTATGCGTGTGAAAAATTTGCATTTACTCATTAATGACGCGTTTATTTTTTTATCAGCTTTTAATTTCATAATGTTAATCAAATTCCCTAAAGTTTCACCTGACTTAACCAGTCCGATTATTTTTCTTTTTTATCAGCTTTTATGTCCATTTTCCCACCGAGTACCTCATTAAACCAATTTATTTATATGTCTGTGTTCCATAGGACGAGTGCCTATTTGCAAAATTTTCTACACGTCACCAGCCGCGATTCCTCCTCATCGAGCTTCCTTTTTTGTGTCAAAGTTAGTAAAATGCAGAATAAATACATAATCAGAGTACTCAAAACATGAAAATAACCTTGAAGCACTACCATGTTCTTCAAAAAGTTATACTCAACGACTCAAAATCATCTCTGCGTAGATATTTTATAGCAATAATTTTATGTCCCATGACACCAGAATTTTGTCACAAACGGCACTGTGGTTTACTCTCGAACGACAAAAAATATCGAAACACGAACTTGAAATCAGCAGTTTTAGGCTCTTTCGCACTTATATATGTGACTTTTTACAAAAATCTCTATAAAAATATTAATGGGCATGAATGTATTTATATTTGTCCATTATGATCCTTAGACATTTACATTAAGTTACGTCACAAATTATTTCCTTGTACGTACACATGTAATACAAACTTCTTATTCTCGGATCGCTTTCTTAGTTTAAACCAGTTATGTATTAATGAGAAATCGACGACAATAGAGGGATGCACTGACGAGGAAATACTTTCGTGCGAAAATTACTTTTCCCCAATTCTCATCATCGGTCATCCATCAAAAATTTGGCTATCGCCGTCTCTCCGTTCCACACTCCTGTCCAAACAACCACTTCATCCCGAATTAACCTTCATCTTAATTTACCCCATGATCTGCCTCGTGTATGCCTTCCGTTCTTCCTCGATGGCTCTTTCCATATTTTCTCTCTCCAGTACTGCATTCAGTTGACTGATTTGTCTCGAATGTTCTAAGATTTTCTGCTTCTTCTTAGAGTTTTCATTCAACATTCTTTCTCACCAACTCTTCTTATGGTTTCTTATTTCTGTCCATTTTATCTTCATTATTCACCTCTTTCCCATCGTATTTCTCTTATAACTTTTGAAGTCATCGTCCAAAATTCACTGCGTCCGTTCAGCAACAGCATACTCCAATAGCACGTGCTAATGGAGTACCTCCTAAGAGTATGTATCTGGACCAATGCTTGCCAAAGCAACCAATACTGGGGGAGTAAAACCGATCAAAACATCGTAATTTGTGTCCCTACCCGCTCTCTGTGTCGTTTCCATCACCCATCTGAATTCTAAGCGTGTTTCTTTACACCCCAGACTTCACGCCCTTTATAAGAAAATCATAAGTGTCTTCTTCCCGGCTTCTTTTACCTCTAGTCTTGGGTACTTCTCAGCTATATATCGTCATTATTCATAGGTATTAATTCCAATGGCATTCAATTTTATTGATTTTTTTCAAAAGTTCTGCTTGTAGTTATCAAATTTCCTACTTTTGTGGTAAATTTATTCCTCGACAAGATCGATTAGATGACATGCATAAGATCTAATGATAAATCAATAACAAATTACATAAATTTACTTCATTTTGGCTGGTAAGCGGTTAGCATATCTATCAAAGATCACAACGGATTGCAGTATGGTGATTTTTTATTTTTATTTGCGCAGAAATTTAAAAAAAATTGAAATTGGTAAGTGATCTCCCTTCGCATTTTA
Source organism: Ceriagrion tenellum (assembly GCA_963169105.1). Classification (NCBI taxonomy): domain Eukaryota; kingdom Metazoa; phylum Arthropoda; class Insecta; order Odonata; family Coenagrionidae; genus Ceriagrion; species Ceriagrion tenellum. The sequence goes on along the minus strand of OY720639.1, from coordinate 91,644,841 downwards.
TTCCGTCACCGTAGACTCACTGCTAAGTCTGCTTAGAAGCGATTTCAAATGGTGTATCAGTATGTACGCTTAATACTCTTACGCTTAGTACAAAACTTGGTTCTTTCCGCGCACAATAAGCGATCACATTAAAAACTGAGCTCCACTAAATACACTCCTGTAATACATGTCACCATTTCACCTCCAAAAAACTTACATCTTTACAAGGCTTTTAACGTAACACCCTCTGCCACAAGCTCATGCAGCGGCTCGCAGGGTATTATGTAGATTTATATGTAGAAGAACTATTGATTACTTACACCTCTACGTGCCCATAGAAATATTTATTTCCAGAGTGATGCATGTTCATTAATTGTAATTTTTTAAGCCTTTTGACACAATGCTTAAATCGTGTAACTCCCACCGCAAGAACTAAGACATTCAGAAAAATTCTCATATATTGGAAAATAATTGATAGAGGGTAATGAGTCGACAACTACAGAAAGAAACGTTATGCGATAGTTATGGCTGTTATACTTAGAGCAAGAATTGATTTAACTAGATAAAAGTCTTTGTTTAGCGAAGGAAGAAAAATTCGAATCAATTCAAACTTAAGTCGGCTATAAAAGTGTATGATCTCAGGTTTTCCCGGTGTATCAGTTGCAGGAAGGTTTCTCGGGTTTTCCACCGGTTGATATTCTGCATCTCTCCCGACGTTTCGAACAGCGACTTGCTGTTCATCCTCAGGGGATCTTCTGAATGCCGTATTCTCAAAGTGGTCCGGTATATATACATCCCGTTCATGGTCAGGTGTAATCTGATTGGCTCTCGCGTGTTACGCTTTTCCCGCCATTTTTGTCATATATAAAGGTGTTCACTATTGGTTTCCACGCATTGCTGATTTGAAACCCGGTGTCTCTGTTGATGTTGTTGCGGTTGATGCGGATGTGAATGGCTTCCTTGACGAGGCGGTCCCAGTAGCCATGTGCACGGCAGAGCAGTTTCGTCTCCTTCCATTGTATGGCATGGTCCTCATTGATACTATGCTCTGCCACCGCGGATTTTTCCGGTTGGGCCAGTCGCAAATACCTCTGATGTTCTTTCGTCCTCGTTTCAATTGTCCGACTGGTCTCTCCAATGTATGTCTTCCCGCACTCACATGGAATCTCATAAACTCCTGGTGTCTTCAGACCGAGAGGATCCTTCACTTTTACTAGTTGGTCTCTGAGTTTTGTTGAGACCAACTAGTAAAAGTGAAGGATCCTCTCGGTCTGAAGACACCAGGAGTTTATGAGATTCCATGTGAGTGCGGGAAGACATACATTGGAGAGACCAGTCGGACAATTGAAACGAGGACGAAAGAACATCAGAGGTATTTGCGACTGGCCCAACCGGAAAAATCCGCGGTGGCAGAGCATAGTATCAATGAGGACCATGCCATACAATGGAAGGAGACGAAACTGCTCTGCCGTGCACATGGCTACTGGGACCGCCTCGTCAAGGAAGCCATTCACATCCGCATCAACCGCAACAACATCAACAGAGACACCGGGTTTCAAATCAGCAATGCGTGGAAACCAATAGTGAACACCTTTATATATGACAAAAATGGCGGGAAAAGCGTAACACGCGAGAGCCAATCAGATTACACCTGACCATGAACGGGATGTATATATACCGGACCACTTTGAGAATACGGCATTCAGAAGATCCCCTGAGGATGAACAGCAAGTCGCTGTTCGAAACGTCGGGAGAGATGCAGAATATCAACCGGTGGAAAACCCGAGAAACCTTCCTGCGGCTATAAAAGTTTTTAAAAAATCGTTCAGGCATTCGTTTTAAAGGCATAAATTATATCCAAACTTTTCCCAAACGATCATTGTAAGCTTTCTCCCTTAAAATACAAAAGGACAAACTTTCAAAGATCATCAGATGTTCAATTAATTTTTTTCCAAAAGCAACATGTCAGCTTGTCAAAAGGAGTGACCATGGAATAAATTATATCTGAACTTTATCCGAGTAGTAGGTGAGATTAAATGCTGTTTTCCTGTGATTCGTTCCATTTAGATCGGTTATGGGAACGAATTTTAAGGAGCTCAATTCAATGAAAGAAACCGTTCTCCGAAGTCATTTACGCGTAGTTCTTTCAGCGTCGGAAACTTTACCAAATTTCAATATTCAATTTATAACTGAAAGTGAAATAGGCTCCCAAAGCGGGTAAACCCGCCGTGAATGAGATCATTTCGTTTGACCGGGAAAAGAACCTGGGTCTCAAAGTGACTCTTACTTGAGTTATTCAGTTAAACCACTAAGGCTTCAAAATTTAAATAGATTTTAGCGGGGTTTTATTGGAGTAGATACTTGTATATCAAGTTAACACTCGAACGTACGAGAAGTGAGAGTGCTTGATAAGGTATTTTTGAGAAGATAAGCCCAATACTGTAAATTTCGGACGACATACGAAGCTGACTAGAGCAAGTAGAACAGTTTGATTACATAGGTAGCACGCTAGAGGAAAACGGGCATAGTAGCAAAGGCATACGGAAGAGAATAGCGCTAGCTAAGGAGACTTTTAGTAATAGAAGAGAGTTGATGACGGGGACAATGGGTAATGATGTGAAAAAAAGGCTGGTGAAGAGCTTGATACGATAGCGTTGTATGGGGCAGAAATGTGGACCCTGAGAAAGTAGGATGAGAATAGGCTGCAGGCATTTGGGATGTGGGTATGGAGAAGGATGGAGGAGGTTAGGTTGACGGAAAGGAAGACTAACAAGGAAGTGCTTTAGATGGTGGGCGAGGAAAGGAAACTTTTGAATGAAATCCGGGATAGGCAGGGTAGATGGCTGAAGGATGTAATAAAGGACGATAGGTTGCTAAAGAGTGTGATAGAGGGAAGGATGTTAGACAGGCGGGGTAGGGGAAGAAAAAGAATATGTTTCATGGACGGGATGAAGAAGGGTAGATAATATGCAGAGGCGAAAAAGGATATACTAGACGGGGATAGGCCCATGGATGTGTAAAAGACTGGGAGGAGATTCTTTGACATTCAAAAAAACCTACCTTTACCGGTAGAATACATTATTACAATAATAATACAAAGCTGAAATTTAAACGTAACGTAGCGTCTAACAATTACATATAAGTATGGCCAAAATTCGTGACAATCGTCCAATCTTGAAGCTGCATGTACATCCACGTAACACCCTACGAATCACCTCAAGAGAGTTTTGCAGAAGGTGAATTATCACCAGCATTCATCACACTAAACCCAATTGAATTTTATATAATTGTTGATGTAGATTTCTTTAATAATAATAATAATTCAAATCATTTCAGGTATTACAGTGTAGTACTAATTGGTAACCTCTAAGGATAAGCCTGTATTGGGGCTACTATCAGAGAGTCCATGCAAAAGCAATAGCAACAAAGAAATCATTATTTGAATTATGCGATCAAATGTTTACAATACAGTGAAGAATTACAAACCGATACATAAAATACATCAGAGATATAAAGAGTGATAAACAGTGGATACAAAAAGGAGGCACATAAATACATGATCAGCTATGCTTAGTATAACAATGGTATAACAAAAACATTTTTTACTTGTAATTCAATAAGTATCACATGCAAATTACAGAACAAAACCTCGAGGTTTTATAAGAAATGACCGGTTTTTTATTTCCTTAATAATTGTAAAATATTTTCGTGCAAAGTGATAAGTACAAACCCACTAAAAACAGTCAAGAGGTGAAATTTCACAAGTATACGTTGCCTAAAATATTTGTTGTAACTTTCTCTTGGGATTACCTCAGTCCCCCAACATTATCAATGACTAAATTGTATGATCTCATCGCTTCACTCAAAACACTTACCGTCAAGAGTTTTAGGAAATCAATCCCATGGAAACTCCTCAAGATCGAATTCTCGCGAAAGCTTCACTGAACAGAGAGGAACGGACAGCCGCTGATTTGAGGTGGCCATCATTTCATTCAGTCTTCGATGGCAATTAGTTACCTCAAGAGGGAAGAACCGAGGAAAATAGCCTCGCGTATCGATGTAGGTCATCTCTTGGGTTTGGAAAGCTCGTTAGCCCCAGAGTATTATTCTGGATACAGCAAAAAAACGGAGGGAAACGAAAAATGAGAGAATAGCGCAAGGATGTTTTGACTATCTCTCGGATCAGGCTTTCGAGAAAGAAAAAAAAGTGCGTGGAACACGTGCGGTAAAATATCTGAACGTCGACCCATTATCAACGCCCCGGGACGTTTTTGAATTTTAACGAACTCTGCTGGAATGTGTGGTGCTTGCGAGCACCGGCGAGTAAAAAAATATGTATAGTATCGTCTCTTCTGGGTTTGAAGGGATTCTGTGAAGAAGAATGAGCGAATATGAACAGTAAATGGTGAGAGGAGAGTCATCAGTTTGCCGGTTTGTTTTAAACCCTATGGATTAGCTATATACCATATGGCGAAAATTTTGCATCGCAATATGAATGATTAGAAACTTCTAGGAAATCTTTTTAGATTGAATAAGGAGTAAGGTGAGGAGGAGCAACAGAACTAGAGAAATTTACAGCTTCTGCTGAAGGCACCGCGTTTCGACTCACGAAGTCATCATAAGCTTCAAGTCTTATTCCCAGGTCGCGTAGTATATTGGTGTATTTCTGAGCGAAACTCATGACGAAACTCAAAACGATTATTATCATGAAGAGAAACGGGCAAAAATGTGACCATTTCTCCCTCCAAAGCACATTGTGTGTATGTATTTTTTCCCCACGAGTCCATTTCATCTCTTCTGTCCTCCTGTTTCCGCATGCCGTTTGAGCTCCCGGTCCAAAAAACCTGAAAATCAATTATTTTCAGCCCAAAATGAGCATCTGTGTAGGCCCACATAAGAAAAAAATGATATTTATGCACATAAAACGCCTTTGCGATGACACACAGGTACTGTGGATTTTCATGTTTATGTGAATCAATTCATGAACATTAAATTCTTATACTAATAGGTACTGGATACAGATACTGCAGCAAATAGTTATGCAAAGGAATGGTAATGCTAATTTAAATTGCAATCATGCGGAGTTAATAGAAAAATGGTGAATTGGATAAGTGACTTACCCAGAAATCGAAAACAAAAAGTAGTTATTGATGGTTTTAGCTCTGATATAACCGAATTCACATCCGGTGTTCCTCAGAGAAGTGTGATTGGCCCTCTTTTATTCAGTATTTATAAATATAGGCCACACCTCGAATACGCCGCGAGCATTTGGAACCCTGGTCAAATAGATTTAACCAAAAAAATTAATAAAATACAAAGGAAAGCAGCGCGGTTCATTAATAACTGTTACGAGTGTACATATAGTGTCTCACAACTTTTAAAGAGGTAAATGTGGGAGCCCCTAGAGACTCGGCTACTCGCTAGGCTAAGATTGCTTGAGAAATTCAGAACTGATATCAGAGCGACATAGAGAATATTATCATGACTCCTCACTACATCTCTATATCTGACGGAAGCGTAAAATAAGAGAGATACATTGCCGAATAGATAGGTACAAAAACTCGTTCTTATGGCCCACAATAAGCGACCACAATAAAAACTGAGCTCCACTAAATACACTCCCATAATACACGTCACCATTTTATCTCCCAAAACCTGACGTCTTTACACGGCTGGTGACCTAACACCCCTGCCACACGCCGATACGGTGGCTCGTTTGGTAATATGTAGATGTATATTACAATTGAAATCTTTGGGAAAAAGCAATTGTTGTTTCTTATTTTGATTAATTTCAATTCAATAAGGCCTGAATATGTTGAACCGATTGGTTTCACCTTTGTTAGCTATGCTATAATCTTGGACAGAGCTTAGCGAAGTGGTCAACGCACCGGAGCGAGGGGAAATTTCTTTTTAATAGGTTTCATTGAGTTCCATCTGTTTGTCTGGGTCAAATGTCTTGTAATTAAAATTTTACCTAAATTCAAATGTAGTTGAACTTTAAAATTTTATTCCACAGATTCATTTCCGGTAAAATACAAGAATTAATTAAAATAACGACGATGATTATTAAATATGCGTTTATTATTAGGATTTTTTTATTATTTATTTATATATACTTCAAAAAAGCAACTAAATCATTTAAATTGGGTTCAATAAACAGAATAAATTAAAGCAGGGGGATCGGGTTGGTGTGATTGCTTGAGTACTGGCTAACCATACGGACGGCTAGGGTTCAAATCCGTGCAGAGGAGGATGTTTTCCGAGGAAACCCGATCCCTATTTGAGTGTCTTGTGGAGGGCACTTCAAGTGAAGTACTCCGTCTGTCGGAAGAGACGTCAAACTGTGGTCCCCTTGGCGCCTTTCGTTAAGAGGAGGCTAATACCGATGCCGGGTTTCCATCCAGTCTTCCTCCCTTACCTGTCCGTATGGCGCAAATGACCTCAGCCGTCGGTCGCCTCCACAAATATCCAATCCAAATTTAAGTCACAGTGAAAATAGCAGTAAAAACAAACAGAAATATTCAAAATTTACAAAATGCAAGCATGAGGCGAGGATGACATGAAGTTACGCATTACGTTTCAGTTCGCAGTACAATTCAGTGTTGAATTTCCCTTAGGCCTTGAAAATTATATTGAAAAGAAAATTATAAAATACAAATAAAAGCAGCGCTTCGTTAAAAACTTCTACGAGCGTACATATAGTGTTACACAACTGTTAGAGGGATTAAGGTGGGAGCCCCTAGAGACTCGGAGGCTACACGCTAGGCCTAGGTTGCTTGAGAAATTCATTACTGATATGTTTCAGAGCAACACAGAGAATATTATCATGACGCATAACTGCATCTCTAGGTCTGACAGAAGCGATAGAATACGATAGATACATTGCCGAACAGATAAGTACATAAATTGGTTCTTTCTGCACACAATAAGCGATCACAATAAAAACTGAGCTCCACTATTTACGCTTGGAAATACAAAGTTATAGGTTACCATTGTTAAGTATTCCACTGAGGAAAAAAATATTTTTGTCTGATTGAATGAAAGCAGTTGCCTTCCAGATGGAAATGCGTTGCATTATTGTGGTGCCAGGAGTGGGGGTTAGAATTAAATATTAGTAAATGCACCACAGTTCAATTCCTGCGAGAGTCATTAGACATATGCCATACCTATCCTGTTGATGGAGTACATAAAAAAATCTCCAGATACAGTAAAATATCTTGAAATTACCTTTACTTCTAAGATCTCGTGGGGAACACACATATGCTGCATAGCATTAAAGAAACTAGGTTTTGTTAAGCGTATAATAGGAAGGTCCTCGGATGTAAAAGCCAAAAAGAGATGCTAATTCGCTCTGGTTAAGTCACACCTCGAATGCGCCGCGAGCATTTGGGACCCTGGTCAAATTGATTTGACTAAAAAAAGCTATAGAATACAAATAAAAGCAGCGCTTCGTTAAAAACTGCTACGAGCGAACATATAGTGTCTCACAACTTTTAGAGGAATTAAGATGGGAGTCCCTAGAGACTCGGAGGCTACACGCTAGGCTTTGGTTGCTTGAGAAATTCAGAACTGATGTTTTTCAGAGCGACACAAAGAACATTATCATGACTCCTCACTACATCCCTATGTCTGATAGATGCGATAAAATAAGATAATAAGGATACACTGCCGAACTGATAGGTATAAAAACTCGTTCTTTCCGCGCACAATAAATAATCACAAAAAAAACTGAGCTCCACTATTTACGCTCCCATTATACACGTCACTATTTCACCTCCCAAAAGCTTACATCTTAACACGGCTGACCTAATACCTCCAAACCAAACGCCCAACTTTTTGCGGACTTCATTTCCCGATTTCGACTGATTAAGTTTAAACAGAGACTTGCATGCGTAGAGATTGTATTGCCGGCATTTCTAGTACGTACATCTCAACTAAGACCGGCATTCCAGGTTGTATTTTCTGATTGTGAATAAGCCCTACGTTAATTTGAGGGAAATCTTTGGTTTCAGAACGAATCCGTTAACATGCCGGGAGGAGACAGTATTGTAAATGTATAAGTTTTCCTCAACCTTTGAGTTTTACGGAAAAAAAGTGTTTAACGGAATCATTTTTTTAATCCAGCTTCTTGTAGTTTGGTCTAACTTTTACCGTAAACTGTAGTGCAATTTCAGCCACAGTTAGTTTTAATATTAATAATAACTATACTATCTTTATTGAGCGATATTTGGACTTACGAGCTCTCACATACCAAAAACTCATATAACGTTACACGAACAACATGGAGAAAAATCCGCCCATATCAGGAACCCCGGACTCTGGGTCATCAGGAAAGGACTCCAACCCACCGCCACCGGGGCCGACAACGGACTGGTAGTACAAATGCTAAAGAAGGATAGTATTGGTGGATAGATTTTATTGTACTCTAAGTTGACGCAAGGTATGAGTGCCCTTCGTTTACGGTACACCAAAATAAGAGCATTTTCGATGGACGTTCATGCAGGAAGTTTGCAATTTTTTTCCTTTTATTAAAACTTTTGAACCTTTTTCTAATTAATTAACAAGCCACAGGCGGTTACCTCGGAGGCCATCCACCTGTGGCTTATGCCCACATTACTCAAGCCTGAGGCCGGCGCTGGTATTGCCAACGTCGTTAACTAAAGCATAAAGGTTCCTTTTAATGTTTTGACTTCTCATTTTAAGCCTATTTCATTGTCTCTTTAGACGGGAGTCGTCTATAAATGATGTTAGCTTGTGAGGGATGTGGATCTACGGGGAAAAAACTAAGTTGGTTTCATTCTTAATATGAATCGTAATTTCCACAAAGTGAATTCGCTAACCATTGATTTTATTACTTTTTGTAATTCCATGCCATCTTACCGTAACCTCAATTTCGGCGAGAATGCGAAGAGTATATCCTCAACAGCTTTAAGTCTTACCTACAGATAATCCGTCTAAACTCAACCTTATTATTGAACATGACAGTTCATGTTGTCCATGGATAAACTAATGTTAATGGCTACATTCCATTCTCATAGGAATTTTTTTGTGGTGCCGATATTGAATCGTTAACTTATGATGAAAACCATATATGATGTAAATTTACAACACGTGTTGGGTTTAATGACAGTATGCAAATCCAGTTTTCATGACTCCGTGGCATAGCGATGACCTTCCTGATGAGTGAACCTGGACGCGTACACAATAAATATAATTTCACGAGTTAAACTTTCGTTTTATTTCAAATGAGACGTGTTCTGTAGCTTTGCTATCGCAACAAAATTGCTCTCGAAAGGACAACTTAGCATTCCTGATTTGATCACATTACGCGGTACTCGCGTCGTTAATGCGATGCATTTCGTGGCGTTTCTCACTCTGTAGTCATCCAACACCATTTATTGCTTCGCCGAGGATGCTTAAGGACATATTCTCTTGATATTCTGCCCACGACTCGTTTTATGCCCGCACTTGAGGCGAAGGAATTTCATGGGATGCCGAGAAAGGGGGGGGGACAAAGGGGTGGGGAGAGCTCTTTGTCGGCGATGGTTTATCGGGAAGTACTCTCAAGACCCAACATACCTTTTTAACTCGGACATCTTCGTGTCCTTCCTAGAACGAGGAAAGTCAGGTTGGGCCGTAAAAAGGTGAATGATAGCGAGGCGCGGAGGTTGCCGAAAATATTACGACGACACAATGAAATACGGTCTTAAACACAAAACTGCTGCGAGCAGATGAATATGTGCCCTGTGCAGCTGCAACCACCGATATCAAACCTCGATAAACCTTTATTTCGTCCAAAGCATGCCACACTATAAGATGTTCGGCAGATATTTTGAGGAGAGAGGGTAACGGAAGGTGGCTACAATATTCGGGACAAGGATGGCGGATCGTGGTGGTGAATCGCGCAATATTTCTCCGCAATAAACGCGTATGAAACCTCCACTTCAAATACCTAGGCTTATTTATGCTCGCCACCTCGGGTGCAGAGTAAATAATTTTAGATGAATACGTTCAAACAACTGGCCACGCAGTAACGATAACAGAGTCACCCGATAATGGTCACACAGTTGTGCAAAATTTGCTATGGAATAATTATACTCCTAGTGTGAGATGAATATGATTGATAGGCAGTAAAAAATGACTGAAATATTAGGTTTTTATGAAATAAGGAGATTATCTTGTAGTTTATAATTTAAGAATAGCTTAACTCATGTTAAAAGTTATCCTTCTAGTTAAAAACCAGAGTATTGCAAAAAACTGGGGTTAAATTACTATAGTAGTTGGTTCGTAAATATGCAATTTATGCAAACAACAATTTAGCTATAAATTAGAAAAAAATAAATCATGCCTATAAGTCGTCATGCCATTGTGGCGCCCTACAGAATTTTTTATATTGATTGGTGGTTACCACTCAGCATTAAATTCATTAGTATCGTTGATTCACATAATTCCATCCCTTATAGTTTACCTCGTTCATCTTAATCCGTTGATCTGTACCAAGATCGACTCAATGAAAGGCGTGCTAATCTCCCAAATAAAACCTCAATACTAGGCGTAACTTTACTTAACTTCTGATATATCGTGGGGAAAACATAAACAAAATATATGCGGCACAGCATTTAAGGTTGATAAGAGAAAAATCATGCAAATCATTGTATTCCATTGATAATTTGTCCATTCAAGCGTAACTTTATGGAATTTGTTGACATAATAATGACAACTCATAACTTTATGGAAAAACCTGTGGAAATACAAAGTTATAGGTTATCATTATTAAGTATTCCACTGAGAAAAAAAATTATTTTTGTCTGATTGAATGAAAGCAGTTGCCTTCCAGATGGAAATACGTTGCATTATCGTGGTGCCAGGAGTGGGGGTTAGAATTAAATATTAGTAAATGCACCACAGTTCAATTCCTGCGAGAGTCATTAGACATATGCCATACCTATCCTGTTGATAGAGTACATAAAAAAATCTCCAGATACAGTAAAATATCTTGAAATTACCGTTACTTCTAAGATCTCGTGGGGAACACACATATGCTGCATAGCATTAAAGAAACTAGGTTTTGTTAAGCGTATAATAGGAAGGTCCTCGGATGTAAAAGCCAAAAAGAGATGCTACTTCGCTCTGGTTAAGCCACACCTCGAATGCGCCGCGAGCATTTGGGACCCTGGTCAAATTGATTTGACTAAAAAAAGTTATAAAATACAAATAAAAGCAGCACTTCGTTAAAAACTGCTGCGAGCGAACATATAGTGTCTCACAACTTTTAGAGGAATTAAGATGAGAGCCCCTAGAGACTCGGAGGCTACACGCTAGGCTTAGGTTGCTTGAGAAATTCAGAACTGATGTTTTTCAGAGCGATACAAAGAACATTATCATGACTCCTCACTACATCCTTATGCCTGATAGATGCGATAAAATAAGATAATAAGGATACACTGCCGAGCTGATAGGTACAAAAACTCGTTCTTTCCGCGCACAATAAATAATCACAAAAAAAAACTGAGCTCCGCAAAATACGCCTCCATTATACACGTCACTATTTCACCTCTTAAAACCTTACACCTTAACACGGCTGGTGACCTAATACCTCCTACCAAACGTCCATGCGGCAGCTCGCAGGGTAGAATGTAATGTAGATGTAGCACTACCCTGGATGATCGGGTTGGGTTGGTGGCTAGAGTACAGGCTAACCATATGGACGGCCAGGGTGCAAATCCCTGCATAGGAGGTATTTCAGAGGAAATCCTATTTGAGTGCCTTGTGGAGGGCACTTCAATTGCAGTTTTCGTTCGGTCGGATGAGATGTTAAACCTTGGTCCCCTTGGCGCCTTTCGTTAAGAGCAGGCTTATGCGGACGCCGAGTTTCTATCCACCCTTCCTCCCTCACCTGTCTCCTATGGCGCAAATGATCTTAGCTGTCAGTCTTCTCCCCAAAAATCCAATCCTGTAACACTCTCGAAAACAAAAGAAACAGTTTACTAGCTTTGGGGTTGAATGCATTACAAAACCATGGATGTGATTTATAAAATTAGAATGTGGTGAAAAAATTGAAAAAAGTAAGTTAGAAAAGAGCATATTAGAAAACAATAAAGCCTTTTTACTTTAAAAGTCAGTTTTTACTATGTATTATTCGGCATTACAATTATCTAAAAATACTGCCGAGAGACGCAGGTAGAATGCGGTGAGAGGCGCCACGCAAGCGCCTCGCGTGGGTCGCGAGGAAGGCGGATGTTTTTAAGCAAGATAAAGAACATTCGCGGACATCAATGGAAACGCACGGCGGGAAACCTAAGGATGAATGTCCTTGACCACGGTGTGCGAAACCTCACGAGTAAAAGAACTCTCGCAGGGAAGGGAAAAATAAGGTTTTGAACCTTTTGGAGAGGGAGAGAGAGAGAGAGAGAAATAAAAAAACTCTGCCCTCCGGTTGCAGAAATACCAAAAAGAAGCCATTGAAAAGGCTGGAATGGGCGCGGAGGGCGAACAAAACGTACGAAAAGGAAATGAGTGGGGAAAAAAATAAAATACAAATACCAAAAATAAGGGAGCTGCTGGAAGTCGTTCGGTGCAGGTTTTTCCATCCGCGAGGGAAGAAATATCCTTTCCAAAAACACTATAGGCACTGGAAAACAGAGGACGGACTTCAACTAATAGGAAAATTTAGACGCCATAATTTTCTATCCCGTACTCTAGTAAACTAAGAGAGGAACTGAGAATAAGTGAAGGAAGAACGTAGCCTGAGGAGAAGAGTAAAAAGAAGACGGATAGATTGGCCATCTACTGCGGAATGACGGATTGATGATGGTGATTTTAGAAGTTATGTACTAAGGCAAAAGGTTGTGAGACGCAATGGACAGGGTATCGAAGATGCGTCATGCGTCAAGTCTTCGAAACCTCGGTATCACAAACCATCATCACCCGGGTGATGATGGCACTCTACTTCCTAAGCATTCGCCGGAAAAGCCTGATATCCTGCGACAATCACATCATTTGGTCTAAGTTAAAGTAGGTATAAATAATAATAATAATAATGTTTATCACTCCAACATTATACACATTCATATTGACAAGTTGCGAGTGATTTTGGGTAGCCTTGAAGGAGAACCAATTTAAGGCTAGGAATTAATGGTTATTTTTCATACTTGGAAACTCATGGACATACGTATAGTTCATCTCATGAGACCAAGTCAATTACCTTATAATGTTAGTGCGTAAATAATAAGAATGTTAGAACCTGTAGATGGCGGTTTGGTTTCATATTCTAGCACTGGTCAGCATAGCAAGCGCCTTCTCCGTCTACCCCAATGTTTACATCAGTTTTATTTGTTATCCCTACTCCGGAGAGCCTATTAGTCTTAGCAAAGCGTTCCATTCTAGAGGCAGGAATCAGGATTTATCAGGAACACTCCTGCTTTGACATAAGGAGTCGTGTGAAGTGCCATCGTTGCATGGCTCTCAGTCCCGCAGGACGAAGATGGGTCCTTCACCGAAGAGTGTCCTTCCCATCCCTCGCACGCATGTCGCCTAGTTACCCCTCTCGTTCTTGACGTCGCCAAGGGCTGTAGAAGTTGCAACCATCTCAATGTAACTGCACCAAGTAAAATAGGCTAGGACGAAGACGGCCATCTAATAAAGGGAGAGCATTGAAGAGGAAAGCTCTTAAAGGCAGTTTGTAGACGCAATGAAGGAGAAAATTTACCGAGAAAATTTAATATACGTGCTAAAGAGGTTGTACCAAAGTAGTAAGTTTGTTTAATTGCCATTTTTGCCTTGCATTTTAATGTTTCATCAATCAACATTGGTTGTTCAACCCTAAGATTGGTTGACTTCAGCCCTCCACCCTTCCCTGTCTAATCCTAGTTCCCTTACCTCCTGGTATCTATTCCTGTGTGTTTTCCTCTTTATTCGGTCCATGAACTTATTCCTGGGTCTCCCCCTGGAGGCTTTTCCCTCTATTTTACCTTCAATTATGTTCGTCACTAACCCATTGTGCCTCACGGTGTCTCCAATTCATCTTGTTTTTATTTTCTCCATCATGTTATATATGGTCCTTTCCTCTTCTATTCTTCTCTATAATTCATCATTTCTTATTTTGTCTGGTCATTTTATCTTCAGCATCCACCTCCAGCACCTCTTCCCTCAATCTGAAAAAAATTTCTCATAAGTTTTAGCTGGTGAGTAAGTATCTCCCATTTCGCAGCAGCTATGGGTAAAACGTAGGAAAAATTAATGATAGATCCGCGTTCATGTCCTAGTGAAGTCGAATGATTTTTTCCTCTGTGGATTTTTCTGCTCTTATATGCACCTGTCAGTGATTTCGTATAGGTATTTTTTTGCTTGTTTATTAAAACTTGCCTTAGTCGTACCAGGTGTGAATATCATGATTAGACTTGTTTCAGTATACTTCAAGGCATTTTTTTCATTTGTAAATGTGTTCGCCTGTAAACCGGTTGGCTAAGTATTTTATACCTTCCGTAGTGAATATACAAGGTGAAATTGAGGAGATTAAATACAAAGAGAAAAGTTGTGGTTTACGTTAATCCAAATAGATATTAGGATATTAATGTTCTATTTACTAACTACGCACAGTCATTCAACCGTAAAAGTTGTGATGATCACCTATATTCCCTTGAAACTTCAAAGTCTGTCAATATTCACATAGTTGCAATACAACACGTTTCGAATATTTTATGTAAATTAACCAATGAGATTAATGACAGATTTTAATCTCTATGAATCCCTTTTGCTTTCATGAATAAATAACGTGTGGTATACATGATTTTGACGAAATTTCAGTTATCTCGTAGTGAATTGACGTTCCTTTTTATAAAAAGATGATTATGAATTCCTAAGGAATACGTGCCTTTTTTATCTTACTGAATCTGTAGAATCTAATGAGCCTCACATTGTTACTGTTGGTGATGAAGAATGTGTACTGTGAGGAATCAAGGTCTCGACAGATAGCAGTGCCACGTGTAATTGTACAAAATCTTCAAGATCAATTTAAAGAGCATGCTCGCCGTACTCCTTTGATTAATGGTTTTGCGTAAAATATCACCATTTCTCACAACCGTACTATCTTATGTTTCGTTCATTTTCCTAATTTGTGTTTGTGTAACTCTCTTTTCCTACCTACTCGTAACTCGGTGCCCTCGTGAGAGGATTTTCAGTGAGAAATGCACCCTCGGAGAGTGCGTGGAGAGATGTATCATTTGGCCGAATCATTTACGCTTCATGGAATTCTGAAACCGTTTTACGACTAACTGCTTCCTAATTGAAATACACCGTGTTTGAGTGCGGAGGGAGCAAGGGGAAAGCTATTTCGGATTTGGGAGAATAATAAGCCGCATGCTGTGCACCGCGAACATCCCAGGACTCATGGCAAGAGGCGCCCGTGCAGTGCAGAACTTTCCTCGGACGACGACGGGCCATTGCCACGCGGGAGTGAAATTAAGCGAGATAGCCGCCTAGGGAGGGGAATAAGGCAAGGGGTGGGTACGAGGGCTTTAATACGCTTCCATTGTGCAGTTGCATTCCTCACGTAGGGCTACAACTGTAGTTCGCGGGCGAGGCATTTTATGCCGGGAGGAAAGCAGATGGGCTAAGGGAGGGAAGCGGTCTTTCGTCCGTGTAGACTCCCATCGTTCGGTGTGCGAGAATAGAGTAACGGAGGAAGCGGGATACTCCCTGAAGACGCTGGAGGGGAAGAGATGCATGCTTGGGTCGTTAGCGGAAAGTTTGCACTGTGTTGTAGGGACTGGGGCCTCATGGAGTCCTTGTAAGTGGCCGGATCAGTTAAGGACATCATTAAGCTGCAGCACGTGAGACGGAGATAGCGTGGGGAGTAAAGGGAAGGAATGGAGTTGCATTTTTCTAACGTGCTCTGATATCTTCCCCAGTGTGTAGCATTATGTCTTTCCACCTCCCTCTGTTTTTCCTCCGCTCTAGTTTTTCCCTTATTCCAGTCTATTTCTTTATTTTTCCCCAATTCAAACCTTCCTTCGTTATAAGTAGGACATTAGAAACATATCACATATACCCCACTTACACACCATTTGATCCTTATTAAAGGAACTGTAACTACACAAATGCCTCCTGTTTTCATATTGGTCACAGCATTGGAAATTAGATCTAATTACAGCTATGCCTTTCATAGTTGTGATAATCATTCCCATCACCCCAAGACAATGATGGTAGTTAACTACATAAATATTAGAACAAAATTTAACAACCGACGTCTCAGAGATTACAAAGAAGTACAAAAACATGGTAAACCGGCTAATTAAATTAAACACGGTGCAAGTTACGAATTATTGAAATTTAAAAACGAAATTCCTAAGGATAGAATTCTTTAATTCTGTAGATGACTTCTCAAATTAGGATACAAAGGAATAAAAGATGTAGCTGTGGGCCTCGCAGATAATGAGAAAATTAAACCTTGCCTGATTAAAAAATTTGCATTACCCGTTACAAAACTTGTGTATGTAAATTATTACATATAATTTCTCTAACGTACCCAAAACCACAGGACCTTAATAACACAGTCACTAGGAAAATATTGCATTAAAATCATAATTAATGTCATTAATTCTACTTTTTGTGAAAATTTCGCTGAAACTGCCCTCAATTTATTGCGAGGCATTCTCTGAAATTCACTCCTTACATGTGGCTGGAATTGCGCCACCGAGGTTGCTTTTAAGCTAGCGTTTATGAGCCTTCCCGCTCCTTTCTCTCTCACGTCAGTGGATTTATATTTTATGCAATAAAGCAGACATAAAACCATTGCGATCTTGTATCCTCCTCTGCATTAGCTGTCTTTTAACTTCTAATCAAGACGTTTTTTTTTCTTTTTGGGCAAGACCATCAAGGGTGAGATATGGTGACCGGGACGTAATGCTATAAGCATCCAGTTTTCCTTCGGTAGGGAAAGACGATTGAAGATAATTGTTGTGTGTTGATGCTACTCTGTGTTTATTGATTTAATCTGGTGAGATGCTTCAAAGATGACTGCTAAATTGGTTCTCTTTTAGAGCTTTACGCTAATAGTCTGTTGTTACAATGATTTACTGCAGATATATTACGCAAATTAATTAGTCTCAAAAGAGCTTTTGAAATGTTGGTTACCCATCATCCCCAGAAATAGTCCATCAGACAAGTGAACTATCATGGGCGCAAATAAGAGGCGATTCTGATTCTTGAACTGTTTTCTGTAAATTGGAAATATTACCACAAATGCCCAAAAAATTCATTCATTCAGGTATATAGGATATGCAAATATGGAAAGGTAAGAAGAAAGGTGTACGAAGTCAATAAATACATTTTTGTAGAACCCTGGTAGACAAATGATTCATTAATTTGTAGACATCCCGTGACATAGCTGATTTGTAAATGGAAATAAATGGAAGGGATGCAGTATACAAATTGTCGGGGAGGGATGTAAAAAGACAGAGAATTATGAGAACATTAGAATGCATAAGATAATTTATCATTGAAATAAATAGAAGATAAATTTTTCTTTAGTACAATTACTAAATTAATTGTAGGTATATTTGATGCAGTTCTTGCAACTTTTTCAGATATCATTTTATCTGAAAGCTCATTGCCATCATAATCGCATACGTTTGAGCAAATTACTTGCGTGATAAATATTGACTCAATATCATCAATTTTCTTATCGAATGGGCATTATAACTGCACTTTTACGAGTGTTTTAAGTAACTAATCATTAAATGTTATATGCTATCCAGTCATGTGGTAAGAACAACGGTAATATATTTTTCTTTTCGATGATTCTTAGATTTTTTGCTCTTAGAAGACTTTTTCAGCAAACAGAGTATATATTTGGATTTACCTACAGTAAAATGCTCAAATCGCGTATATTTTCGAAAACATGAGGCAAAATTGACCCTAATATGAGGAGAAAAGTGGTGTATTCAATGCCCTGCTAAATCTGTGGTAAAAGAGTGCAAAGATGATAAATGAGTGCCTTCCTTTTGAGTTTTGCTAAGATGGTAACCCCAAAAACTAATTATATCTTTTGGGATACCTAATTCCTGACTGTAAATTTAGTGAATGGAATATTGGTAAATTTGTATCAAGAATGGTTAAATAAAAATTTGGTATATTAATTTATGTTACTTTTATTAATGTATAACTGTGTAAAGACGCTTTTTTCTTTTCTCTTGCAGGTAAGTAATCAACAAGATCCATTTTGTGCTCAATTTCTTCTCCGCCTGCCCAAGTGAGTGGTTTTACTTAACTTAGGAAGTTAAAGGTATACATACAAACGGAATTATTGTGTTAAAATTACTGGAAATATTTAATCTGCGTTAAAATTACCTTTCTTAGTGGGAGAGTATCAAACACAATGGCTTTCGAGGCTAACAAGTAAACCCGACACACTTTGTTCGCATTATCCGGTATATTTATGAATAAAGTGTTTCAATCCCGTAATAAGTCATCATTACTAACCTTTTCAGTATTTAAAATGGCAAAATTCTCCCAATTGTTCATCCTGTGTACTCTATGTACACTCTCTCTTACTTATGTTATTAAAGATCGAGTGTAAATATTGTGCCCCTTTTTCACTGCTCTAATAATTCTTTATCAATGGTTTTCCTGCTCAACGTATAGTTTTTGTAACCTATCAGAAATGCAAGCAGTGGGTTTTCTGCGCTTCAAGCCAAACCGTTTAGCTTAAACCAAATACAATCAAATGTCTCCCTAAAATTATTCATGAATAATGTCTGAAGTACTTTTATTTGAAAGAAACTTTTTCACCCGAGCTCAGTGAATTAGGTTTCTTTTTGCATCGCGAAAATACTTCTCGTACTTAATCTCTCTAATCCCTAGATTTTTATGTTAAAGTTGGTTTGATTCGAAGAGATAATTTTGCATTCACGGAAGCCACTTGTAAATTGACGTAGTTTAACTGTTTTCCCGTCAATGTGTGCTGATTAACATTCCAATACCATACCAGTGTATGCCTACACTAATGAAGTTTCCCTTAATTTATGCTTTGTATTGATACTGCTTATTGATCTTAAGGAAGGAAGGAAGCGGGCTATTGCCGTCATAATGTACACATTCATGTAAATTCATGACTGTCGGCTGACTTCACATCACATTCCGTTCTTTTAATTAAAGCTGAATGTTTTTTCGACGATTCAAACCTATGATTATTATTATAACTATGTAAATAAATGCAGAAAATATTTGTTTATGTAAACTAGAATGTAAACCGTAACTTTTAGAAATATTCATATTTAAAATTTATACATTCATTTATATTTAATTTACTCTTATTGTTGGTCGTGTATGTGAGGATTTAGCCATTTGCCTTTAGCCAAGAGGTGGTGATCATGAAATTTTACTGATTTTTGTGGTATCACTGGGATGTGGTCGTATGTTTTTGCATATGCATACTAAATTTAACCGCGGGGGTATTGGCGTTTGAAATACGTATGTTGAAAAAAAATCATTGATTGGTGATGAAGATAATCAATTGTCAATCGAATATTGAGAGAAAATGGAGTACCAGCGCAGGTAGAAGTCTAGGAAAATGTTAGGTGAATGGAATTTTAACATAAAATCGGTGGCGTTCGTCCACGAACTCAGTATTTTGAAAACGGTGTTTTCATTTCTCGGTTCTGGGTTCAGCCCGCATTCAAGAGGCGTTAAACATGAAAGAGGCGATATTATTCGTTTGAAAAAAAAGATATGCTTTTTGTATCTGATGAAATGGTGCAAAGGAAACTAGTTCATCATTCAGACCCTTGTTTACTCTTTCCGATAATCGTTAGACGCGATGACCTTTTCGCGCCTTTGAAAGTGTTTGAGGTTAGGAAAAAAAGAAAACAGTTTGCGCTTTAATGAAGCCGCAAAAATTTTGATTCTCACCGATGAACGGATATCGAGTGGCGATAGAGTAGATAAAAAATAAAGACTGTGACATTTATCGCCGATTCAGGGATATCAGAGGAACCGTCCTACGTTCGTTCACATGCTCGTCCCCATCCCTGCCCCACTACACTGATGATCGAGACCATATACTTGGTAAGGCCCTGACGAGCAAAATCGTTTGTACAGTGTTATTAAAAACTTTTTGTGGAAATTAAACAGGTGATTCGGGTCTCCCCGCAGGGTCTTAAAACCCCCCACCAGGTCTGCAAGCCTTCGCTTATACCCTAGTGGGAAGTAGTGGGAAAAGGAAATGGGAAGGGAAGATAAGGTTAGCGAACCACAACCCCTGCGAGGTCGACACCATGAGACGGATTGACGTGAAAAGGACGTCAATGGGCCACCGCCTCCCCACAGTACTCGTACCTGTTAGGTTCCCCCAACGACGTAAGACAATTATCCGTCAGTTTCGCTTTTGCGAAAACTTACCGCACATCTTTTGAGAACCGGAGGAGCCCGTTGCCCAAAAAATTGGGATTAGGTATCCCCCGAATCCCTTTTACGGGTAGACGCCGTGTCGTCTGTCGGAGTACGTCATCAAATCAGGGACCATGGAGGGTCAGTTCGGACCAATTCTGGTCAAAGCGTGGGTACATCCGTCATATCAATACTCCTTGTCTACCCGGGTGGAAATTAAACAGTTACTTTTAATTTATTGAAAAAAAATAATTAAAATTAACTGTGGAAATTAAACAGTTACTTTTACTTAGTTTTTTGTCAATACCAGTCGATGCTTCGAGGTTACGCCTAACAGTATATATTTCATGATTATCAAGAGCGGCCGAAATACAGTAAATCCTCGGTATCCGTCGCTTCGATTTACGTCTCATATGATGTTACGTCCAAGCTGATAAGGATCGCCGGAAAAATTTTCCCTCTTTAATGCTAATAAAAAAGACCGTATGTGCATATGCTTGCGTTTTTTAATTACTAAGACATAATCATCCTATCTGAAATTGCTATTTTATCCGGGATAAAGGCAAAAAACGAATTTTTAAATTAACGCCTTGATTTAACGCGGGGTCAAGAATATCTGGATCCGTTTTACGTTGTTTCGACTCATGTCGCTCTTCTTAAACACGCATCTCCGACGTTAATCGAGGACCTAAAATGCTTCTACTTTAATAAAAGGACTTTTAAAATAGATTTGATTCGATCAGATATTCTTGCATTAGCGGAAGTCTATTATACAATTGACCTAGTTTTACAGTTTTCCCGTCAATGAGTGCTTATTATAATGTATACCTACTCTAACAAAATTTTCTCTTATTTTGTGCTTTGGATTGATAGTAAATAATGATCCGAAGGGATTAAAGCAGGCAGCTTAAGGAAATTAATGGTCAGAATGAATAAATTCATGTAAGTTCATGATTGTTGGCTGACGGATTGGCATCCCCTGCATCTCTACTCATCTCAAACTCTCTTCTCAAATAACTCTTTGAAATTGCTGAGTAGGAATTCTTCAACTCTATAGAGAATTATCAAATCACATTGAGCATTAACGAGCCAGCCGAGCGACTAAAAGAATTTTTTCACTGTGTCCGTCATCTTGCAACCGTTTTGAAAACTATTCTCCTATTCAAATTCCTTTAATATTATCATATTTATCAAATAATATATAAATGATATTTTTTCTCCTCTCATAATAGGTTGAAGGGGTTTTTCCCGCTGGATTGGGAAATTTTTCCCTGCAATCACTAAAATGTCTTTTAATATATCCGTTTAGACCGGCTATCCATTTCCCGGAAGCATACATAGGGACCAATTTATGAATATAAATGTGAAAATCGGAAATATTCAATCACTATGCACTTGTGTAAGTAAGATCAAGTAAGTGGGAATCCTTTAGCTCTATGTAGGGTTATCAAAATGTTGAAAATTACGTATAGAAATCACATTGAACATTATCGTGAACCTTTGCAACGCATGTAACAATGTGTCATCAGTGGCGCTGATGTACGGGGCGGGTAATTGAGGGGAAGGCGGAGATCTCCCCTAGGCTGGGGTAGATGGTAGAGCTAAAAGGGCATTTTATGCCGAAGTATACAGCCTCCTTATGAGGAATAACTTGGCGGAGGCCAAGAGTGGTTCAGCCACTCTGCTATTAACGAGAGGCGAATCAAGTAATACAGAATTACCAAAAGTATTAACCCTTTGATTGCGGCATGACGTGATATCACTTCATGGTTGTCTTTACCCTGGTACTAATGACGTTATATCACGTCAAGGGTACCGTAAGTGTTCCAGCTTTCACTAGGGAACTTTCAGAAGGCCCCCTAATGAAAGCAGGAACACTCACGCTACCCATGACGTCAAATGACGTCTTCAGCACCAGCGTAAAGACAACCATGACATGATATCACGTCATGTAGCACCCAAAGGGTTAAATATGTTGCCGCCTCTATATTTAGTAATGTTATTATGCAACTTTAATTAAGTAATAAGATTACTATATTCTATTTTGATATACTGTAATTTAAATCCCATTTTTAGTCTCTTTAACTCAGTATATGCCCCATTTAGGAACATTAGAATATAGTCAGTTATCTCAGGTGTGACCTCATCAAATTTACTACACATTTAAATTGAGTTAACTTAGTTATTCCACATAAATTTCATATAAGACGACCCGTATTTTGACGAGTCATGTCATCATCAGGTGATGACGTGCCATGTCGGAACTCAGGTCGTCCTAAATAAAATTTATGTGGAATAATAAAGTTACTTCATAGAATGAAGAGTTCTCGAGTTTCCAGCCGGGTAACAGTTTAATACCATTACCCGGCTGGAAACCCGAGAACACTTCATTCCAAGCATTTGCCGGGAAAGACTCAGATCCAAAGTTACTTCATTTACAACATCAGAATGTGGTAGCCCTAATTACATTTTTAATGTCGCAATTCATGAATTTGCATCAATATAAAAAATAAGATGATCAAAATATCCTGGCCTTTTAGTGATTTTTTTTAATTCACCCTAAGCAAACCGTATACAAACATTAACGGCTCACCTAAATACCCTGAAATTAGTTCACATCCGCCAAAACTTTGAGCCACTGTTATTAATTGATCCAACACCTTTAAGACTCCGGTTTTTTCTCGCACAGTCTCCAGCCAAAGGGTTGCCCATATTATCCCATCCACTGTTTTCTCGACAAGATGCTGTCGGATGCCTTTGTTTACCATCGTTTGCCTACAGCTCGCCTGTGCCAGTTTCATTAAAAATGGAGAACCGGCGGCAGCAGACAGTGTTGGCGCCTTTCTATACGAGAGCGTTTTCGCATTCAGGCTGCCTTGCGCGCCATTATTCGCCGTGGCCCAATTCCAACATCTCCTCGACGATATCGGAAATGTTTACTCAATGCTTCATTGACGTCGTCGTCCAGTCTGAGTTTCCCTCAGCTCCTCGGTGCCTCGCTTCGCAGCGAAACGATCGAGCAACGAAAACAAGGCGGAGTATCGATAATCGATGACAAGCAGATCGATTCAAGATGAAAATTTAACACGCCAACACTTTTATCATGCGTTAGGCGCAGGATTTTTTCAGGTTTTTATCCATCACCGATGGTAAAATACATTTTTTATAATTTATTAATTAATTTTACAATTCAATACAATATTTTTACATTTCAATACTATATTTATCACCAATTTAATACAATACAATATGAGTTCTGATAAATTCCTTCAAAGCCTATGGATTGCAGCAGGACTTTATCAGAACAGTCTCGCTTCTACCTTTAGCTCTTGTTGTTGATATCCATACTTGTGTCGAGTAATGACATTAAATTTAGCAAGAAAACCTTTCAACTTGTTGGCAACATAGCGTTCCATGATTTTATCATATGAGGAAAGAATAAAGATGGGAGTTAATAGTATCATTCCTTTTCCTTTGTTTATAAATTGGCCTAATTGTTGCTAGTATTAAATTAGATTGCATCTTTCCTTGTTCGATATTTAGGTTTAACCACTGCGATATTAGTGTGGTTAACTTCTTTCTATAAGTGAGTTAAACTAATCTATCATATCCAGGGCTTTTTTATGTTGTTTAAAATATTGCGTACGTCAATTGGCGTTATTGGCATTAGTGAGAAAGTTTATGGTCTAAGTATTACTATTACAATCACTGAGGAGGTTGTGTGAGCAGTTTGGCAGTATGTTTTTTATATTGTTGGTGAACTGTGAAGCATAAGCTTCAAACACAATGTTTATATTCCACTCTTTCCTAAAGTTACTTTTTATTAGTGTGTCAACATTTGTTTTGTTTGTAACTCCAATGAAACATATATTCTTCATTGCAAATAATGAATCTCAAGTTCAAAAATGCATATGTTCCCCCGGAATGTCAACTTTTTTGTACAAACTATGGATGAGGAGGAATAGAAATAAATGCCTTGAGGTAAAAACATCATGGGTGAAACTAACTGGAGTTGGTATTAGAAATCCCCTTCGATTGTCATTATCTGTATATATCCATAATTAGATAAGTAACTTGATGGATACAGCTAATGGCTGGTGTCCCATACTCCCTTATCTGAGCTCCCTTTAGTGACTTACTGGGTAGAATATAGAATAGAATATTTAATTGATTTTTCTGGGGTCATTCCCCTTAAAAACAAAAGAAATAGTATGCATAGTAATGCGAGCAACTGAACAAAAATAAAAAATGTAAATGGAAAAGATTAATGGCGCAAGGTTATATGAAACATTACATTTTTGCATATAAATTGTACTATGCAAATAATTGACAGTTTACCAGTACGCATGGTTAAGAACAAAGTACTACATATAATGAAGTCAGACCTTCAGCAAACACGTTCATGATATAACAATACAACTACAACATTAAGAATCAGAAGGTAATACATCATAATCTTTTCTATTGAATGTTGAGAGATAGGGACTATTTTTTTACATCTTTTGGTAGATTATTCCACAGATGACATAATAGAAATTATACTATGCAAATAAAAAAACAGTTAACAAGTATGCTAGGTAAACTTCAAATTATTACATATAATAAAGTTAAAATTTCAGTGAACAAGTTCATGATAGAAAGATGTAGATGAGGGTAAAAGACGATGAAGGTAAAGAATATGGGTGAAGAAAACTTTTTTGGTCTAGTGAACGTAAGGAAGATAATTTCCTCTTTCCCTTTGTTGACTTAAATTTTACATTTGTACTACGTTCTAATGCATCATTTTATTAGGTTTTAACTATACTGTTGTCTGTTTGTTCCAAACTTATAATGATTCTCTCTGTCTTTTTAAAGGCCTACCTCGTGATCTTTTTCTCTCTGAAAACTTCTCTGGCAATTCTTAAAATTCTACTTTCTTCCATTCTTGTGACGTAATTTTTCCATTCCTGCCGTCTTGTCCGCGTCGCACATTTAACGTATATGTCTAGTACATCTAACGAAAACATAATGCGGTAATTAAATATTCTAAGCCCCATAATCTGATAATACCTTTTATACCAAATCATTCTTGGTTTAACCTTTCTAATAGGGCATATATTTTCGGGAGAACTTCAAGAATCAAAGAGGGGGAGGATTGAAAATATTTGTGCAGTTCTTCCATGTATCTCTCGGAGAAAAATGCTATGCATAGCGCTGCGTCATCTCGGAATCGGAGTGAATGGTGTCCTTTGGCGTTGTCCAACGTTACCTGCCCTTCAAAGGAGTCCGAGGAGGTTATCGGGCGCTGTTCTTGTCTCTTCGGTAACCCACTCGGCGAACGCAGGCGAGCGGGATACGGGCCCGCGTCACAACAGCACGACACATCACCTCTACCCTCGGCCATTCTACATTCTCTTGCAGGTATAGACACAGCGCTGCAGCAGAGCAGGGAAAAACCAATCCCCTTTTTCATCGTCCTTCCACATTACACACACGACGTCCTTGCTTCGCGGAGAGCGTACGGAAGTTCTCCTTGAACTTGAATTTTTTAACCGAAGGTGAAATGCGGCGCGTTACATTTTTTTCCGTCTTCTATCTCGCTTGCTAGTCTCAAAATTCCCCCACCACCAGCGAAGCCTACCTAAGCACTAATTGTTCCGGAGCGGTCATTTTAACCCCTTTACGGTTTTAACAATCCATTACTTCTAAGTGAATCGTCCCATTTGTTGTATATTTCATGATTTTAATTTTTTTAGCAGGAGAATTGAATGTGAAAATTAGAACTTCACAGTTGCAATAGATTTTTATGTGCATTACCCTCTGCCCATTAGTACCAGAGGGGTCACTTACACCTCAGGCTCTCTTACCCTATTTTATTCAGTTTGTCATTATAGAATGGAGTTTTACTGTCATTCATTGATATATTATGGACAGATCGGCAGCCGAACGTTAATATCCAAGGTTCAATCGTTGAACGGGAGAGAATTCCCGTATCCAAGTCCTCATGCGCCACATTCTCTATGTTGCAATGCCAAATTAGAGTACTACGTTGATAAAAATCCTTATTCTAGCGACGTAATGCCAAATAATAAAGAAATGATATTTTAGAAACAACTTGCAACGAAACGCATTGTACAAACAAATGAATAACATTTTCAATTTTTCTTCTTTTCAATTCAA
The DNA here is from genome assembly GCA_963169105.1 of Ceriagrion tenellum. Lineage (NCBI taxonomy): Eukaryota > Metazoa > Arthropoda > Insecta > Odonata > Coenagrionidae > Ceriagrion > Ceriagrion tenellum. The sequence goes on along the minus strand of OY720639.1, from coordinate 91,618,318 downwards.
GATGATGTTCTACAACATCTCGCCAGATACCGTTGAATATATAAGCAAAACTCTTGCAGTTTTTCACTAAAAAAATATTTAATTTTACAAGTTTTAATGTTTCTACATCATCTACAAAAATATGGCGTAATGATGTCATTATAAAGTCGAAACTAGACAAATTAAACCTTTTATCAGTGGAAAATTTGAGAATTAGTCAAACAAAAGTGTAAGCTTGAAGGTGATATCAAAAAACAACTAATCAAATTAAATCTTTTATTGGTGGAAAAGTAATTTTTTATACAATTATTTTCTCCTGTCCTTCTGTATGGAATAAAATTCAAGATCGGTCCTAGTCCTAAATATAATTTTTACGCCTTTTAAAACCAGTACTGAACTCAGCATGTAAAGACATTAACAAATTAACATGTCGGCCCCGGTGGCGGCGGGGTAAAGTCCTCGCCTGCTAACCCGAGGGTCGCGGGTTCGAGTCCCGCCTGGGTAGAAAATTATCTGCCCAGGACATGGGTGTCTGTGTCTCGTCCGTTGTTACTATTGTTCACCCGACGTAAAATGGTCTAATGTGCTGTATTCGGGGCAGTGAAAATAAATAAATAAATAAATAAATTTAACCTGTCATTTTTTATCGTAAAACTAAAAGGACGTAAGTGATTATAGACTTAAATTTACGTTATAATATTCACGGCGGGTTCAAAGTTTATATAGAACGTGATAGTTATCACCGTGGAAACTCCATATGCACGAACTACCAAAATTATTTCTTTTTTTCATTTGAACGCAACGCTACCGGCGATAGGTGTGTACACGGTTCAGGATGTCAAAACCCCTGAATTGAAAAAATAAAACCGTGGGACAAAAAGTGGGCGACGTTAACGATTCCTCCACCCACGCACGATTCCGCTGATTACAAAAGAGTGTCTTCCCGACTGCTGCGGCTGCGAACCTGGGTTCCTGTAACGATGTCGGATTTACAACCGCACGAGGGAAACTAAATCTCCCCTCGCGGAAACGTCGGAGCGGTGCACACGATATCCGAGTGCTGAGGATGCACATATATATTTATATTTGTACGTAAATGAAAAGAAAAAAGAGAAAAATCGATCATTTTCTAATGCCCTGTTTTTCGTCGCACTGTGTGCGCTCCGAAAATACATCGGAACTGAGCGAGAGCGGAGCATTGTGGGAAAATAACGATTTCTGCAGTCAGCATGCCTCGGCTCGTAAAGAGGACGAGTGGTATTTTTTCCGGACTGCCCCTTCCGCGCTGAGATACGCTTTTACATAGCCAATCGAGATCATATTTTACAGGCATAATGCTTGTGGATTTACCTCTCTCGTCCCAGCTCACTATTTCCCCTTAGCCCCCTCAGAGAGTAAGCTGCAGTGCTTTGGCACCCAGCGGCGTCCCTTGCGCAGGGACCTAAATGCATGTAAAAATAAAATTAATGGATATAGATGGGCAGGAATTAGAATTGGGTGGCTACAGCTGATTTGTGAAGCATCATTATTGGTTGTTCAATCCTAAGATTGGTTGAATGTAGCCCTCCACCCATCCTTATCAGATGCTAGTTCCCTTTCATCCTGGTCTCTCTTCCTATGTACTTTCCTCTCTATTCGGTTCACGAACTTAATCCTGGGTCTTCCTCTGGAGACATTTACCTCAATTTTGCCTTCAATAAAATTCTTCAAAACCTCATTGTATCTCAGGGTGTATTAGATCCATCTTTTTCTTCGTTTCTCTATGGTATTTCATGAGGTATTTCCTCTTCTATTCTTCTGTACACTTCATCATTTCGTAGTTTTTCCGTCCATTTTATCTTCAGCATCTTCCTCCATCACCAGGTTTCGAAGGAATCTAGCCATTTGTGTTCAGCTTTTACTATTTTTGGAGCGCCGAAGAAAAAAATATAAATAATTGCGACACGGATGCTGGAAAAATCTTGATCGAAATTATTTATACTATCTTGGGCAAAGAACAACTGTAATTTAATTTCGTTTTATTTATTTTTATTTTATTTATCTTCATTATCCAGAATACAGCCCAATGGGCCAATTTATGTCGGTAATAATAACAGTAACAACGGACGGGACACATACACCCATGTCCTGGGCAGAAAATATTTTACCCAGGCGAGACTCAAACCGCGACCCTCTGGTTGGCAGGTAAGGACTTTACCCCGCCGCCACCGGAGCCGACGCTTTTTGGTATTGAATACCTCCTTGTGCAACTCCCTAACTTTATATATTAAAAAATAGCCTCACCCCTCATATTTTTAGGTCCAATCTCTTAAATTTATTGATGTGAATATCGTTGCTCTGCAATGAGTAGAGCCCGAGATATAAGTAAAAAAGTTATTCAGGGCACGCATTTTCAGGAAAAATGGAAAAATTTAAATTCACCTAAATCGTGCATAAGAAGTTTTTTTTCAAAACAGTTTCAGTTAACTTCGTCTAAGGTCATATGCTACCCATGCACCAAGTGTGAGCAAAATCTGGGACCCTAAGGAACAATCATTCGTTGACTTGTGGTAGAATGACCGACTACGATTGATCATGCTTACAAACATTCTGTGCGAGTCATAAATCCCTTCCTTAGGATTGGAATCAATTCTTCAAGTTAGTCTTCGAAAGTAACAATAATATGCAATTATCTATTGAATAGGTCAACATTTCTGTCACTTTGAGTTGTAACCTTAGAGCAAATCTTAGGTGTGTATTTTTTAGTTTGTCACTTGCAGGCTTTTGTTATTTAAACCCGATTCTTACCTATGATAAGGAAATATGAGTATTTTATTCATGTTTTCTTATCCGTTAAACCCTCTGTTAATGTGATCCACACCTGAAACCATATTCCATTCTATTTCATTTTCCTAACATGTGATGTAAATAACTACTTTAAATTGAACGAGAAAGATTATTTGGTTGAAATAAGGCTATTATAGATACCATGACTGTCGTTATATCTAATGAAATTGTTTTATTTTTCCTTTTAATTGGCCTCTCTTGAAACAAACACCAGGAAAGTAATTGAATGGCTTTATATAATGTATTTGTGACCTTTAAATGCCATGACATTTATTTATTTGCTCATCTGAACATGCTGACTCTACATCTTTCTTTGACAAAACATTTTTACTTGCCAGATTTTTAGGGTTACGTTGAATCCATGACCAATGGCCAATGGGAATATGCGAAGTTAAACGCGGTAACCTGCGGGTTTTGAGAAGGAAGCTTGACGTGTATTCCTCAACACGTGCCATCCATTTTCTAAATTTATCCACTCATATCCAGGAGAACGCAAAAAGGGTCTGCTGTGGGTAAGCTTTTCAAAGGGATGAAACGCGTAATTAAGTCAATAAGGCCCTTGTATCTGAAGTTTCCCAGTAGGCTTCCGCGGAGATTCTGACTGTGGGCAGCGATTGTTCCGGGTTTCCATCCGCGTGTATCCATTATTTCGGACAATATTTCGCCAACGTTCCAGTTGGCTTCCTCAGGTCCACTGAAGTGACGATGCAGGAATTGGTCCTCTTAATATACACGTAGTTTGGCGCCAAATTTGTGGAGGTGTGCTCTCATTGGTTGGACTCTCTGAAGACCCGTTTCCACGCGCTGGCGAGGGTGTAGCCGTCTTCGCGGTTGAAATTCGCAGGTGTTTTTGCGATTTCAATTGCTTCCCTGATGACTCTTGGGTAATAGCGGCCTTCTTTATTCAATAATGAGGCGTTGTCAAAGTCAATGCTGTGGGTCGGTCCACTCCATTGATGTTCAGCCACCGCTGACTGGCTGAATTGCCTGTTTTTTGCGGCCCTTCGGTGTTCTTGCACTCGGCATTTCAGAGCTCTTGAAGTCTGGCCGATGTAGGAATTGCCGCAACTACATTTTATTTGGTATACTCCTCCATAGATGTCTTTAGGGTGGTGGTCTTTCGAGTTGACGAGGATACTCGCCATCTTGGTAACGCATTTAAATCTTGGTAACGCATTTAAATCGTTACCAAGATGGCGAGTATCCTCGTCAACTCGAAAGACCACCACCCTAAAGACATCTATGGAGGAGTATACCAAATAAAATGTAGTTGCGGCAATTCCTACATCGGCCAGACTTCAAGAGCTCTGAAATGCCGAGTGCAAGAACACCGAAGGGCCGCAAAAAACAGGCAATTCAGCCAGTCAGCGGTGGCTGAACATCAATGGAGTGGACCGACCCACAGCATTGACTTTGACAACGCCTCATTATTGAATAAAGAAGGCCGCTATTACCCAAGAGTCATCAGGGAAGCAATTGAAATCGCAAAAACACCTGCGAATTTCAACCGCGAAGACGGCTACACCCTCGCCAGCGCGTGGAAACGGGTCTTCAGAGAGTCCAACCAATGAGAGCACACCTCCACAAATTTGGCGCCAAACTACGTGTATATTAAGAGGACCAATTCCTGCATCGTCACTTCAGTGGACCTGAGGAAGCCAACTGGAACGTTGGCGAAATATTGTCCGAAATAATGGATACACGCGGATGGAAACCCGGAACAATCGCTGCCCACAGGCCCTTGTATCGCTTGCTCTCCGTGCTGTCCGTCGACGTTCCCGCTCGTTACGGTAGCATCTCTCCTAAAGCTTTTGATTGCCCTGAGAGCTCATGCCGCTAGCATTTAGTAGGCTTCCGTTTTCTATCTCCCCGGGCCGTTCCGCTGGCACCCACCCGTTTCTCAAGCTATCCACCGGCCGTATATTCCCACCAGCCCATCCAAACCTCCCTTCTCCAATTCCGACGAAATGCTGTGCGAGCCCGGGGAAAAGAGGGTGTTCTTTCTTTTTCGTTTTAAGACTTCCCTATCGCCTCCCTTCGACCTGGGCTTTAAGAAAGAGGCCATCGTGGCCTACTCATCGCCCCTGCTTTGGTCTCCCGTGACCTTCGCCCGCTTTGTAACGCTTCCGTGGTAACGGATAAAAATAAAATGGCGGAGCCGCTTAGAGAAAAGCTGTCAGGGCTCTTTCAGGGAGGGCTGAAGGGGTTAATGATGTGGGATGCTCCAGTGGCGTTTACTTAAAGATGCGCTATGCCAATTTGCTCTCATTGGGCACCTGCGGAAAACTAATTCCGGCACTTAACCGAGACTCAGTCCGATATTTGAATAGAAAACTGTTCTTTTGTACCATTACCAGACATTTATGTATAACATGCGTCATTAAATCGTAAGTACGTTTTAAGATATCAAAATTGAAACAAAATATAAAGTAAATTATTGAAATTAACGGCTATGAAAGATTTCTGGCTTTCTCAGAATGAATAGAATGCAGAAAGACTGCTCGGGAACAAACAATTCGGATCAACTCTGCTGCTCCACGACATCTCATCACCCTAATGACGGCTGCAGTGTAAGTGGCCGAAACGTCGGTCATGGACCTTCCAACTCCGATGGAATCCCGATAAGCCTTTCTGCATTAACGGCTATGTTGGGAGAAACTCTCGTATAGGTACGAGAATTCAGCTTTGACGTCGAATAATATCTATTCATACTGGTAAATGACATTGTGAACCGGTCGAGGACGGCCATAATGAAACTTCCTATTTTTGTACCATTACAAGCAAACTATCTTCGATCCGATAATAATATGGCAAATGACTCCTCGATGAAATTTCAGCACTTTTTCGCGTTCCGGACACAGTGTAGTTTGAGTAATTATTCAATGCATAGCTAAAGCCGGGGTGACCTAGTGACAAAATATGCGATTCCCATTTGTAGGGACACAGGTTCGAAACTAAGTGGAAGAAAATCTCCGAAACCCAACGTCAATGTATTATTACTATGTTACCCAAACTCCGGGACTGGTGAGACCTCTACATTAATTTGGCTCAATGATGCAGCCCTGCTGTACTCAACCATCTTAGAATTGAATGACCGATGAATCATGAGAACTTGTATACTTCGGCATTTTTAATCGTACTTTGTATCAAATTTTAACCAGAAGTCATCTCCATCATAGGTATTGAGTAAGAAAAAAATGCTGTCTTTCTTCTTCGAACGAATTGCGAAACTCCTACTTTTTTTTGCAATTCATAGGTGAGTTGCAATGAGCATACATTCGAGTCCTGAGGCGCCCCGCCTAATTAGTGAAAAAACCCATACAGCGAGACTCTACAAACTGTCGCCTCAGGATTTGCACATAAAGATACTGACACATCGACACCGAGGCTACCAATGGTAACTTGGTATGCATCACCTTTGCCAGGTAATTTCCCCTATCAAAGATTTTTTTCTTAGTTTACCTTCCAAAACTATTTACCTCTCCCATTTCAAATCCTTTAAATCTCCTCAGTTCTCAGTCTCAGGCGTGACTTCATGCAATTTACTATACTTTGTAAATGAAGTAACTTTCTTATTTCACATAAATTTTATTTAAGACGACCCGGGTTTCGACGTGGTATGTCATCATCAGGTGTGATCAGATGATGCATTCAGGTTCTGGTTCAGGTCTGATGCTCTAGTTTAGGTCTGAAAATTTGATGATGTGTAATCTGTGGGGTGATGATGACGTGCCATGTCGAAACCCGGGTCGTCTTAAATAAAATTCATGTCGTATAACTAAGTAACTTAATTTACAATTTTTCAATTTCCGTCGCCTTTGCTTCAGTTTAAGTTACCCTAACATTCATTATTTTCTCCCATCGACGCAGACACCCAATAGTCTTTATCATAAAATCTCTGCTGATTCTCTAATACTCATATTTTAACATGTTGCTACCTCCTATTAAGCTATCCATTCACTTTAAATTACTCCTACGGATTTATCACAGCACTCTCCTTACCTTCATTATCATATATTAAGCTAGTTGCACACGATACATTATCCAGGACAAGCTCAGCTTTACTCAAGAGCATAAAACCTCTCTATTGACGTATCATACAGAACCACGAGGAACTGTTTGGCTATTTGCTTACAGTTGAACCTAGAAGACATCAACCACTATATTAGCTTGTATAGCCTCTGTGCGATCTTCACTTTTAGAAGAGTCACGTTCTACTTTCTCCAGGCTTTAAAGTAACCAAGAAATGAAAATGTACTGATAATCTCATTTGTGAGGTGCTGCCGTTTTTTGGCTAATTTGAAAATACATCCGCCGTAATGTTATTGCCAGTACCGCTTCCTCTACAGGTCAAATTAAATGACTTTTTCTCGCTCTCAGTAAGTCCAGGTGATCGCAGACAAATTGCGCAAGCTTTTACAGTCTCCCTATGATCTTTACTTTCTTATGTCAGTGCCATCCATACTTCAAGTGGTTATTGGCAATTTTCTGGCCGTCAAATCTACAATTAGTAAATATATCGCAAAAGTTATATAGGTCGCCCGATGCCCTTCATTGCTTAGTTTAACTTTATTGGAGACATATTTACAACTGCATGAATCAAAATACCACTTCCTCGCCAGCGCAAGCTGAATAATCAAGTAAAAACTTCAAGGATGGCTATTATCATACTAGACTCCGACCTCAGTATAAATTAAAAATGAACAAGGAATGCCTTTAGCTGAATTCATCACCATGTGAGACGCTCCCTTAAATTTTCTCCTCTCCTCTTAGCTCACCGATTGTAATCTGCCCCATTTTTAGTTCTTCTCTCTACTTGACATTTTGGGAGGATAATTATACTTTTTCTTAAACCACCAGATGAGTGGCTTGGGTTCCCGCTAAAAAAAATCTTCAGTTGAGTCAGAACCCGAACGCGATCCCCAGGTGTGAAAAGACACTAACTTTGCACCCACTCCAATATGGTTATACATGATACTTTTCTTCGACTATTGTTTGTGTAGAACACGATGAAATTGTTTTTATGTTTATTTTTTATATAATTTTTAACTTTCAGCATTTAAATAGAACTTAAAACATGGACTATAACACATTGACCACATTTTGATCGCAATTAACAAATCACAAGACTAGCAAATTCCAAGCAAGCAGGATGGCTCCCGAAACCGTTGTCAACCAATGTCAATGTACGCGGTTGGAAAAACCCAAAAACAACGTGCAGTAATCAGCTTTCCTTTTTACAGCATCATCAGCCTGTCACCTGATTATTCTGTAAAAAGTGAAACCAAGGTCGTAACAAAAACAGGCCTTTTGCTCCGATGGGTTGTCTATATTCATTTTGTTTTTATACACATTTACTTTTTTCAATTATATCGGGCATAGTGAAGTATAAATTATTATAATTTTTGTTAAAATCGGTCAGATTTCGACTGAATTTTAATTTTAAAATCCCCAGAAACTTTGCGCTTAGTTGAAAAATTATCACTCCGGGATTTTGTTCCCCGAATGTCCTCGCCTCCCCGTGAACAATCTGCGAACCGCTGTTTTTTCCCCCTTTGGACTGAATTGCATCGCCAACAAAGCAAAATTCAGCCGACGCTGGTGAGCGGCTCTTTGTGAAATACTGAAATGCGATATTCCCTTGGCATGCACCCTAGAAATCAGGGTTCGCCCGCCCCGACTGGGAATCCCTTTGCGCGGATGCACTGACCCAATTTTTTATCCCGCTGCCGAAAATAATATCCATCAAACCCCTTTTTCGTGGAATCCTTGCAGTATAGTAATCCTGGCCTGAGCGGGGCGTTTGTCGTCTCCATCGTCCAGGTCGAGTCCAAGAGGGAGAATATACGCGCTGCAGTTCCACGGCGGTGCAACTTACTTTGGTCGATTTTTTTTTCCTCTTTTCAGACCCCTTTTAAGTGTCCAAAGTAAACCCCTTTGTCATAATAATTCCCTCTTGCGCGGAGATTTATAATTCCCAGAGAAGAGGAAGGACCCTTGATATATATTTTTTTCATCATTTTTTTACTTTCTTTCTTTCTATCCCTCGCAAGGCTGTCACCTCCAGCATAACAACATGAATCAGTCGCCTAGCCGGCCAGAAATGCTTCTCCACTCCGGTTTTCGGTTGAACCACCCCAAAAAGGCAAAGAGTTGACAAAAAGGCGGTATTTATTACGGCCTGCATGCGGTAGCCCGGATACGCGAACCAGTGGGAACGAGCGGTTAGATCTAACCCGTCGTCTCTTTTAACGCGTCTTTTCTTTTTCAATCACTTTATTTTTTCGGTGGGAGGAGGAATGTCCTCGCGCAGAAAACGCAGAGGGAGATCGTCTTAGTTCTGTACTTGAACATTTTCTTTGCTCAGCGAATTGAGTCAGCACAATCCGCCGAGTGTTCAAACTTGGGTATTGTTTAGAGATGCGGAAGTGAGTCGAATGTGGGAAATATTGGAATCTCTATTACGCTATTGCTCCACCTGCTTCGAGGGGTCCCGAGCGAGAAAGTCTCGGACTAAAATAATAAAACAAATCAAGACCTTCCGACTCCTCGTCTTTTGACAAAATTATTAAGTTTCGAATGAAACGTTGAGGATCACTATTTGATCACATGTTTGATTGAGACACAAATTTCTCCGACGTTATCTTCGGAAGTTTTTCTTTCAGCTGGATAATGCACTATGGCCAATGGAGGAAATCTTTTTGTTCTGTGATTGTGAGCAAGCAAAAGTATGTCTCAATTAGGGACCAGTAAATAGAGAAAAATAATTATGGGCCTTAATATTCACGATGCTGAACCCTTCCTTAGCCTGCAGAGAGAGGTAATCTCGACCATTCATCTCAGTGGTAGATGCCCTCATGTGGTGTCCATAGTCCATTATTTGTTTACATAGGGGATAATCTAAAACAGTGAATGATAAACGGAGAGTTGTTTATTGATTCCTACCCCATAAATATCATGTTACTTGATTCAACTTTACAGGGAGGTAAATGACTTAGCCCTCTCTACCGAAACAAAGTTAATTGAGAGAAATTACTAACTCTCTACGTCTTTAAATTATTCCATTTATATGGTTAAGTTCAGTGTTATTTTTCATAATAATTATTAGATATGAGAATACATGTCAGTAGTACTGAGTACGTAGTACCGGAAAATATATCTTGGTACTATCTCACAAAATGACAATTTTATAATGTAAATAAGTTGCCAATACGAAAGGTTGACGAATTGGAATGAGCTATACAAGTCGCCAAATATCCCTATACCCAGCTGATATTCCAACAATTCTTTTTGATATCTCTAAATTCTCACGCCTCAGCCAGTTTTGAATATCTTTGATATTTTTCGTGAATCTCTCAAAGTCACCGAGGTTGGTCATGGGCGATTATGAAACTTGGTTGGTTGGTTATTTAGTACCGGCAGCAGACGTCGCTTGCGCCATTTAGGTAAGGATGAATAGGTTACTAGGGAAAGGACTTGTTTGGTGTGGAAGGAAACCCGGCGTTGACACTAGCTAACTACTAACGAAAGACCCCCTTGTGGCGATGGTTTATTTACGTTCCGAAGGACTTATTACTACACTTAAAGTGCTCTCAAATAGGTATCGGTTTTCCTCAGGAAAATCTCCGCTACTGCCGGGCTTGAAATCTTAACATGGGTCCTTGAATGGTAAGCCAGTACTCAAGCTACCGCTCCTACCCGATGCCCTTATAAATTATACATTCTATGGCTTTATGCTTATTCAACATAATCCATAAAATGTACTCCTCGAAGTCAAATGTTTTAAATATGGAACCCTATGATGACCTATGAATAAATATAGCAAAGAAAGAAATCAGTAGAAACTTCCACCAAAGAAGATTTCATTATGGCCGCCAAAATCATTTCCATTTCTTGTGCAAAGGATTCAAAATTTTACTCTTACAATACAAATTTTGTTTCCCTATAAAAGTATTGTGGTGAAGAAAGTAAATGTTTCACAGGTTTTGCCGTGGGTCAAAATTAAGGCTCCTGCCTTTTCAATAACTAACTACACCATCGTCTTTAGGGTGCTGATAAACTCTTCATCGGTATCCGCCTACTCTCCTTGACTGCACAAGAAGACAAGGTCTTCAAATTAAATGGGCAGAGCACTGCATTGACGAGCTCCCAACTTAGCACCCAACTGAAATAAATTTCTCCCGTAAGTCTTCGGTTGTAAGTTGTTCGGTAATATGGGGAGTCGACTGATTTTGAGTCACTTGGGTCTAGCTATGGATTAAACCTTACGGAGTCACCCGCAATGCACAATTGTGCGAAATTCTACAGAGGTAAATCATCCACCTTGGTCGGGATCCCGGTGATTTTTACTCTTACCCCTTTGAGTGCGGCAAGACGTGATATCACATCATAGGTACCATGAGTGTTCCAGCTTTCACAAGGGAACTTTCACTAGGCACCTTAATAAAAAAGAACACTCACGGTACCCATGACGTGATATGACGTCATCAGCACCTGCGTAAAAAAACTATAACGTGATATCACGTCATACCGCACTCAAAGGTTTAATAAAATTGAGATTAACAAAATGATGATAACTTGTAACTTTTTTATTCCATATATTTTTATTTGAAATGACCAAGGTTTTGACCTCATCTTCACGTAGAGATTTGCATATCCTCTCTGACCCTCTTCCAACACACCCACCCTTCCCACCCTTCCCTCCTTTCCGTTCCTTCCGAACTGTGTACGAATACTGGTGTTTGTCTGTAGAATTTTTATCTGCAGATGACGTTGAAAATCGAAACCCAGGTCGTTTCATAGAAAGATATGTGAAATAACAAAGTTTCAAGTAATCATCATCAACATATTACTTCTTCGTCTTCCCCTATTTCCCAAAATCTTCCCATCTATCATTCTATTCAATAGACAATCTTTCCTCAGGACGTGTCCCATCCAGTTCGCCTTGCTCTATCTTATTGATCTCAATATATTTATTTTGTCATGTATTCTTGCCAGTACATCCCTGTTTCTTCCTCTATCACTCCATTTTAATCTTTCCATTCTTCTCCATAGCTGCAATTATATTCCTCTAGATATTTCTCTACTTTCCCCCTAACAATCTACGTTTCTGGTCTATAAAGCACAAATCTCCAAATGATGTCAATATTTTTCCGGGTTTCATCCGCGTATGTTGTTGGGTATCACAACAGTTTCGCCAGGCAGGTTAAGGCATATGGAGTCAGGAAGAAAAAACTTACAAACCAACAAATTAATGCCTACACAGACGATATTAATGTTATGAGCCAAAGAGCAGAAGAGGCACAGCAAAACTATCTGCAGATAAAAAACCATGCGAAGAGCATTGGCCTCGACATTGATACATCAAAAACAAAAATACTACTAGGGAGAAGAGGGAAAAGGGGCTCACAGATAATGCTAGATGAAACCATTGAGTCAGTGGACCGATTAATATACTTAGGGGTGGAATTAAATGTAGATGGCACAGAAGAGGGAGAAGTCCGGAGAAGAATATCACTAGCCAATAAAGCCTGCTTTGCAAAGCCACGTGTACTTAGATCAAAAAATGCCCATCGTAATAGCAAGCTAAAAGTACACAAGACTATTATAAGACCCATTGCAACTTACGGATGTTAAGCGTTCTTAGAAAAAGTTCTTAGAAAAATTTTAGAACCCATTCAGGGAAACAATATCTGGAGAATCAGATTCAACCATGAATTATATGGTTTTTTTTTTAGAGAACCCCCTCTGTCTAAATACATCCAACTACAGCGATTGCAGTGGGCCGGGCATGTGCCATGCTAGAACGGATGACAAAAGAATACCAAAGGGAACTTTAGACAGCCGAATGTACGGTAAAAGACCAGTAGGAAGATCACGTAAACGCTGTGAAGATGAAGTACAGGCTGACACACGGAATCTCCTAGGACTACGACTCTGGAGGAGAGCAGCAACAGACAGAAAAGCATGGAGGCAGAAGTTGAAGGAGGCCAGGGCCCAAACAGGGGCTGTAGCGCCATAGGGGAGGAATCTGATCAACGCCGCGGAAACCTGCGAACAAACACAACTCTCCAAATTTTTGCAAATCTTTTCCTTAAGCCTTCGTTGATTAATTTGGCCGATAATATTTGCTAGACCTTACTGAAGGCTACCTATCCCTGATATATTCTACTTCTTATTTCCTTTGTACCACTTCCATTCCATGTTATAACACATCCGAGGTATCTAAAGGATGGTATTTTTCCTAGCTTTTTTCCATCAATAGTCACTCGTAGAACTCAGTCCTAATGTTCTTTCTTCACTACTTTAGTTCCTGATGTTTATTTCATTCAAAAATGTTTTCCTATCCTCTCTAATTCATCCACAATTTCCTGAAATTTTTCCTCACTCTCTACTATTACCGCATTACTATCTGCATATTTTATAGTGTTCATTTTTTTCTCTCCTCCAACTAGGTTTCTACCTATATCACCCATATATTCCTCAATAAACTCTTCACTGTAGAGCTATAATAGAGTTCGAGACATACAGCATCCTTGTCTTACTCCCCTCCCTATTCTGGTTTCCTCTGAAAGCAACTAAACGAATCCAAAACCCTCAGTCTCAGCCCCGACCAAGTTTTGATGCCGGTTACTCGAGACTTCCCCAGTCACATGCATTTGAGTTGGTTTTCTGAGTATTTTGCAGACGTTGTTGGAATGCCGCCACTCTATCCTCTTTGCCAAACCAATCCCCACCTGGTTCATGGTAAAACACAACATTCGATCATGAGTAGTACATTCCAGCATATGGGTTCTTCTCCCACAGGTCCGTGCCCTAAGCAACCCCGACCATGGGCGCCTTCGGCTCCATCTTAGGCGATGACACGTTCATTAGCCGCGCTCTGTAGGCGCAGGGGTTGTAGAGCATCGGATATCCTTATTAAAGGGATCTAATTAGGCAGCCTGCGGCTCACACGGTTGATCGGGCACGCCTCCTGCCGTGCGTGAAGATAACGAGGCCCGAGAAAACTGTTCGTAACGCGGAAAAACGGGAGGAGTGATAGAAAAAAACTCGATCCCCTTCCCATTAACACACACACCCCAGTCTTCGCTCACCAAGAGATCAGTTCAACCCACAACTACTACTACTACTACTACTACAGCGCGTGGGCAATGCCTTTGAGCCTTGTGTGCGAGCTCGTTGGAGCATGGAATCTCCCCTTCTCCTCCACTGCCACCCAGCCGTCAAACGGCTTCGAGGTATCGAAGCGTCGTCGTCGTCATCGCGGTCGAATAATCGAATCATGAGAGAGAAAAAATGATCGTAGTCGTAATGAGAGTGAAGCGCGGCCCGACGGTGCTGGGTTTTAGGCTACGGAGGTGTATGTTCGTGTTGATGGCGTCGCTATCGGGGTGGGGGGGGGAGGGGTTGAAAGAGGGTAGCGGGGTTCTCGACGGAGGTAGAACAAATGAGCATCGTGCGCGCACACTCTCTCTTTGTACACATCTCTCTTTATATGTATGTCTCTCTCTCACTCCCTCTCCAGGAGTCAACGGCCTCCGGGAAGTCATTCAGTCGCTTTTCAACCCCGCGTACATACCCACCAACCGATCTCCCGCCCAAACTCCCCCAATACTTTACTCCGCACCTTCACTTCGCTCGTATGTTACACCCATAGGCACGTTTACACAAAAAATATATATTCACAAACGCACGTGCATATATATATCGGGCGAAGTTCAACCAGAAATGTTGAGGAGGATAAAAAAGTCATTAATGATTAGTCCGCTCGATTTTTCCGTGTGTCGCACGCCTCTCTCTCCGCTTGGGAAACAAAAGTTTTCCCCCTCTTGCGTCCCATCACTTCCGTAGTAAGAGAGATGTGATGATGGAGATGATAATGGTCTGTGCTTTGTAAGTATTTTCTGACGTGCTGGAATTTATCGAGGATCGAATCAGCCAACTGACCTCTACGGGTGGAAAACAAGGAAAGGAAATCTCACCACTATCCACCATCCCTAATCTCTGCTATCAAAGAGCTAAAACTGATTCAAATTATATTTACAAAATTCTCAACGCAAATATTGATTTTCCTGAATGGCTTTCTCTCATTAATTTCAGAGCCCCCTGTCGTTCTACACGTACCCATTCTTTACTCCCTATGCCTATCCCCAGACTTTCCCTTATCCAACGTTACCTTCACTACCGGCTCTCCTCACTTCATAATTGTCTACCTGATATTATAGATCACTTGTTGCTCTCATCTAACTCACTCATCATCCTTACAATGTCCCATCTCTCAGCAAATAACTAAGCACTCCCTTCTTCTTCTTCTCCCTTTCCACCCAACGTTTCATTTGTTTGTTAGCATTGTTATAATCATGTATCCATTGTTTTGTCTGTTTGTTTAGATTATAATTTCATGTTTATTGATACATATATCGTTATTATGCTAATGGGTCCTTGTAAATTGGAATAAATTCTGTACGTGAGCAACTACTAAAATAAATTAATACCTCCATAACCTGCTCGTTATGGCGTAACAACCTTAATTCTAGGTCAACCTACCCAGAGGCTGCTGCTTCAGCATGGAGTACAAGAGGATTAGGTATAGGTATTAATGTATTTAAATTGCATTAATATGTATTTTTTTGAAAAATATGTACTCTGTTAAGTAAAACAGAAGAAAAGCCAAGGAATATTAAATAGGCAGGCTGAATAAAGGAAATGGACTGGGAGGAACAGAAAGGGTAGAAATGTTGGGTTGAGGACATGTTAAGACGTAGAGGAATTTTGTGTCAGATGCAGGATAACTACGAGTTCCTGATTGAGTTTAAATATACAGGGTGTCCCATAAATGTCACGCCACAGTGACACTGGAGCTAGGGCAGCCTAAGAGGAACCGAAACAGCCTAATATGACCTCAGTAAAAGTTGCACGGTTTTCGAGGTATTGCCAAATTAAAGCTTTTTTAAAAATTTCACTGTTTTTACATTTCTAGTCCCAGAATTCATTCGGATAATTTAACGTTCTCATTAGAGCCGCTCTTTTAATCTTCCAACTGTGACTCATGTGCCGACTTCTACCTGGAACAGAGGCCCGAGAGGGAGGGGGGTCATGGGGTCCGAACAAACAAAATAAACGCGAAAGCCGCTATACCTGTCTAACTTTATCGGCTTTCAAAAAATGGGATGGATAGAGTACTTTGTTTGTTAATTTGAGGCAGTAGCCCCATCAGAGAGCCAAATTGAGAGCCATTCAAGTGAATTCTGGGACTAGAAATGTAAAAAAAGTGAAATTTTTGAAAAAGCTTTAATTTGGCAATATCTCGAAAACCGTGCAACTTTTACTGAGGTCATATTAGGCTGGTTCGGTTCCTCTTAGGCTGCCCTAGCTCCAGTGTCATTGTGGCGTGACATTTATGGGACACCCTGTATTTGCACCACAGATGATGGGAAAATACTTTAGGCCACAGACTTTCCTCAAGTCCTCCAATACTTTTAGAAGAATTTTGATTTCCACACCGCGGGTTTATGAAATATTCGGCCCGATCGCTCGAATGTGGTTGACTGTATTTTCTGTTTCACTCGGCAATCGACCAGTCATATGAGATTTACTGTTGTTACATTACTTGAATTGGATATCTTATTTTACAGATTACACACGCGGTCAATGCTATGTAGATACCTTTCACTGGACATAGCATTTTTTATGATCTCAATGGTTTCAGGCACAACTTCGTGGAAGTTCATTCTGAATAATGAAAATGAAAACTTGTTTTTTATTCCACCAATTTGTTTTTTAGGTACGAATAGTTTCAAGGCAGCAGCGTCATATTCAGGTACTTGAAGACGAACCCGTACCTGAAGAGTATGTCGCTACGTCGAAACTTGTCGTAACTTTAAAATAAAATGGTGAAATGAAACAAAGTATTCTTTTTCATTGATCTCATTTTTATTCAGAAAGGATAATACTAACGTCTGTACCCATTTTGTGGGCTTGAGAAACATCATCTTAAGGGTAAAGTTGAACAAATATTTCAAAGAAAATAAATCTCGAATAACTTTGAACAATCTATTGTCTTGTGACTTCCAATTCCAACGTCTCTCCATTTTTTGTTTTTTTTTCTAATCCCTACAACGCATTATTCGATTTGCATTGTGTTTTCACTCCCGAGAGAGCTGCCACAGTCGTTCGTGCCCGCTTATGTATCGGAGATATGCACTTGCGGGAATTCGCGCGATTCCTCCTCCCAATTCCATTTACCTCGAAACCTTGGGCGCCAGCCCTTTTGCCATTGGAGCGAAGACCACACGCGCGACCGGTCAGTGCACACGCCCGGCTGATCTCTCGCCCTTTCCGCTCCCCACACCCTTCCGGACTACCTCATCCCAATCCCATCTCCACGTGTGGCGGTAAATCCACTGGACTCGAACCGTGGTCGTGTACCCCGCTCTCTCCATACCACTCCACCTCCCGTACCTTTTATCCACCCAAGCGGTCAGAGCCACAATTGTTCAAGCAATACCCTGACGTTGCAAATAAGCTTCCCTACCCTCTCCCCAAAATCGGATTGTATTTTTATCCCCGCTTACTTCCTTGCGCTTGTTAGAGTCAGAAAGACTTGAAGCATTCAGCATAACGAATACATATCGTATCAATTACGGGAAACGTGTGAATTTCACAGTGAAAGCGCCTTATCACACGTTCTCTTTGCCAGTGCGGGCCAACTACTGTTGTGACGTTATCGCAAGTGGAGGTATAAACACAGTGAAACCAGGATTAACCATTTTAATCCCAGTTATGAGTGGGTATGAGCAAAATATACCTGCCCTTTTTTTATGCAAATGTACCTCTTTAGTTTAAAACTTGCGAACAAATATTAATAATGTTTTAAGGCCAAATTTCTTATGCTATCTCCTTCAACTCATTTTTTATGTCGTAGGAGTTAATAATATTGTTTTTACTGATTTTATATTTGGGAAAAAATTATTGCACTAAAATTTATTTATAAAGAACCCAACCGATAGACCGACCCGTGGTTTATTTCGCACATGCCCCAAGGGTATGTGCGAACCGCCGTACTCATGAGACAATGGCCCCGTGACCCAGTAACTTTGTAGTGGTTTTCAAGTACCATTCATATATTTTTACGACGAATTTGATTGCGTAAATATAAAAGCTCCTCACCTTCATTATTTATAAAGGTATATGAGAGGTAGGTTCTCGCGCTACACATTTTAATGCGCTGAACACTAGAGTTATGTAAAGGAAGAATTAGTTCAACTGCTTCGTGAATCCTTATTCAGACGCTTTAGCAGTTGTTCTACTTGTATCTAGCGTTTCTTGTCGCGCATCTCGTCATATTATTCTTTCCGTGAGCATTACATTTTTCTGCGGTTGTTTGCCAGTTGGTCTTCCCCTAACTAAGACGTGACAGAATTTCTACGACTTCCATGCATTTGTGTAACTTTAAAGGAGTGAAAACCCAATGGGAGCGGTGAATGGGTGTTCCTTATGGGGTACTCTTCTGGGAGGAAAGATGTGTTCTCTGAATGAATCTTAAGTATATTATTTACTACCAGTTAATATGGATGCTAAAAGTATTAGTTAAATCAAAATTGCGGTGAAATGGCTATTTACTTCATCCAGATGCTGGATATTTTTACATTTTCTTGTGTATAGTTTTGTTTTTTTGTTTCAATTTTGGCTCATTATTAGTAGTGTTTTTTCCCAAATGCGTGCATTTTCTTGATTGTGTTATTTTTCTGACAAGTTATATACTACAATTATATCTTTCTGTGAAGGTGGCTTCAACATAGTAATTTTAAAGGCTGCTTAAAGGTTTCCTAATTTATGTACAAATCAATTCTAATTTGGTGAATGATTTATGGAAAATAATTAACTATTGCCATTATACTTCGGGAGCTTATAGAAGTTAATGCAAATGAAAGATACCCTACAAAACTGATGGGTAAAAATACTAGATTGCGGCATTTCCTTATCACTTTGCGATTTACTTCCCAATTTCTTTATTACTTATTCTTCTTCAAGGGCGTCTTTTCCACTAACTTCTGTGTGATCAGTGTGATTTTTTTTGCTGCCTGCACCATAAGGACTATTGATGAAAAAATCAGTTTCGTTGTACTTCTTATTTCAGCCTAAGAAGTGTAAAACCCAGGGATATGGAGAAAGAAAGAATAGGCTAATAAAGTTAAGAATATATTGCTACAATTCAGATGTATTTCAGAATAAGCTTACAAATGGGATAACTTGAGTGTCCTACATTTTACTATGATCTGGGTACTGATCTCCGTAATTCTTATCAACTCAGCCTAGACTTTAAACCAATACTCATCTTAAACGACAATTTCTACATATGTATTTCACAAGCCTTAATAATTAAAAAAACATGTGTTAGACGACCTCGAAAGCTTCAATTGCCACGGTTTTACAAGTTTTAAATTAGGTCATATTTTCTTGGAGTTAGTATTGACATGGAATTCTCTGAGTGAGTTGGGTTGCTGGTAGATTCAACAGATATTATTTTTTCAACTGAGAGAAAAACTTCGAAATTAAAATGTATTGTTCACAACTTGTGATAAAGAAAAGCTTTTACGTAAAGTAACTTTGTATTGAAAATTATATAACCACTGTGCTTGTCTACTTTGTGTACTGGTATTGAACAGAGGAATCAGATGTCCATGTTTGAATACTTGTGAAATACGATTACGACTGAAAAGGCATTGTAAAAGGGCAAAATACGTCGGAAAAATTGAAATGAAGTAATATAAGATATAATTTGACGTTGAAGACAGTGTTAGGAAATAGAATATTCCCTAAGATAGGGAAAATAAGATGAATACGAAAGTTTTTTTAAGTACAGAGTGGTAAGAAGAGGGATGAAATGAAGAAGGTGGTTTATATCCCACGATTAATTTATTTTCAAAGTCTCCATTGTAGTTCTTCCTCCATAATCTCATGATTTTATCATCTAAACGTATCTACTATATTTCTATCGAAGGCCATAAAGGAGTTAAGTGAAGCACCAAATCATAACCCGCAAAAATAGCAGCCTTGAAATGACAAAGGTTTCTCTATCTGTACGTGGGGAGTTTTACTTAGTGTGAACTTGGATTATGGAAAAGAATAGGAGAAGAAACAAACCTTGAGATATAGTTCTGTTGAATTAAATAGACCGACATGATTTCTTACGAGGAAGTGCTTCGTAGAATGAATAAGGGAAAAAAGGTGGTATAAATCTGTCATGAACATTAGAATTCAGATAAAACGCCATCAATACATACATTAGGGTCTTATTAATTAGAGGGGGATATTTGAATACATAAAATTGAGAATACAAAAAATCACATATGCATGGGAAAAGTGGACAACCACGACATTTTGTAGAGTCGATCATGAAAGATGCGGGAAATATGAGGAGATAAAAAGTAAGGCACAGAAATGTGCGGAAGGGTAAACTAAAATTAATCAAACTGCTGCCAACCAATCTTCAAATTGATCACAAAAGATAAAGTATCAAAATAAAGCCATGAAAAGTTTAAGCCAGCAAAACTTTTAATATCTTTTATTGTTTTTTTTAACTTTTAAAAACGTATTGTTTAAATGATTCCAACACCCTTAACCTGCAGCATTAAATGTTGTCTTTTCAGCGTTCAGAGGCTGAAAAACATTTCATGAGGCCCTTATCACATTTACCGGTCTTTTATCAACATGATAATTTCCTTTACTCTTCCTAGAATCAAACTTTGAATACTTGCAGTGAAACAGAATGGTATCACTCAATTCGATTTTTAATTATGGAGCATCATTCGACCACGACATTTTGTAGAGTCGGTCATGAAAGATGCGGGAAATATGAGGAGATAAAAAGTAAGGCACAGAAATGTGCGGAAGGGTAAACTAAAATTAATCAAACTGCTGCCAACCAATCTTCAAATTGATCACAAAAGATAAAGTATCAAAATAAAGCCATGAAGAGTTTAAGCCAGCAAAACTTTTAATATCTTTTATTGTTTTTTGAACTTTTAAAAACGTATTGTTTAAATGATTCCAACACCCTTCACCTGCAGCATTAAATGTTGTCTTTTCAGCGTTCAGAGGCTGAAAAACATTTCATGACGCCCTTATCACCTTTACAGGTCTTTTCTCAACATGATAATTTCCTTTACTCTTCCTGGAATCAAACTTAGAATACTTGCAGTGAAACAGAATGGTATCACTCAATTCGATTTTTAATTATAGAGCATCAATTATGTCTTCATACAAATTCACACTTCTATATTTTTCTCTAAGCACTCCACTTCCTCGACTTTTGTTAAATTTATTATCATCCGGGTTGAATTCGGGAAATGCTTCTGAAATGTCGGATCGATTTTTACGCACCATTATTTAATATTCACGTTGTTGTCATCGGAAAACCGCAAACTCCACGGTCCGAGCAGGAATACTCTTCGTTGAACTCAACGTGGTGACACTTAATTACGAAGCGAGCGATGAAACTTATATGCGATAAAAAATGTCAAAATCGATTTTATTGTTTAAAAATCGTCAAATGAAATAGCAAGCAGCTGCCAGCAAGTGAAGATGACATGGAGTTTTAACCAGCAGCATCCGGCTTAGTGGTAAAAATTCCTCTTTTAAACGTTTGGCCCATTATTACTTCACATTGTCTGGTTTCCATAAGTAAATTTACTTGATCGAGTTTGCCTCTATCATGCATGTTCATTATGACTTTACAAAGCGCTCACATTTTACATGAAATGAAAATTACTATATCTTTTGCTTTCTTCTTCTACTCTAGTGGGTTTACACTGAATTTATTGCGTAAGCTACTCTCAGCAAGGGACTTTTGACCCAACTTGCACAAATAAACGCCACTGCACTAAGTTGTGAGCAGTTGTGAGTTCTGGATAAAGTCCCTCAATTAGTCTTGCAGGTGATACTTACGAAAATGACGAGAAAGTGTAGGCCTTTCTTTAAGATCTATCTGTTCGGCAGCTCCTTCCAAATTTTAATCCCATCAAATGGCCGATGTTTTGGGCACCATGGTTATTATCGTACCCTAAAACTGAACCTATTGGTGCCTAGTAAAACCAGCCAATATGGTCTATTCAATTCTAAAACACTAGTAAGTTTCTCAACTGGAATGTCCATATCCTTTTATTGTGTTTAATACTTAATTGACGAAAATTCACTCAGAGGAGCCTGAAACAGGCCTAGAAAACGGAGAGGGTCATGCGTACCCTTGCCTATGATGCAAAGCAAGAGGGCTGGAGTGCCCAGTTTACGGAAGTTCAACCGATTAGTAAACACGCCGCATTTTAAACGCATTCAGTATATTTCAACTGCGCTATTATATTGGACCGATTTAACGAGCTATTCTAATTTAAATTATGCCTCAATGATTGTAATCTTGTTTAAGGGGGCTACTTACCTCGGATTTTTTTCCCTTTTAGTTCTTTTTTCCACCGTAGCCGAGGAGAGATCGTGGCAATCCATTCGTTTACACGCTCCGGTCAATAGCACCTCTGATGGCACAGTGTATAATCTACTTCTATATCCACATACTACCCTGCAATGTGTTGTAAGAGTTCACAAAAGTGATTTATGCGTCTTCATTATATAATTTTCAATGTTTTGATAACCTTCATAGAGTTGAAGAATTCACAGATGACTTACAATCAGTGCTAAGAGTCTTACCATTAGAAGTATACGCCGTACGCATCGTAGCAATCGTTTGGTTATCGACAAATTCACCTGGTTTCCGTGGTCGAAATAATTATATAAACAGAAAAAATGGAAAATTTACAACATTCATTGGAAATATTAATCCTTGTTTTTGAGCTATGTGTAGAAATATTTCCAAAAAGTTACAGAGCAGAGCAAAAAAGAGAAAACCCTAAGGTAAAAAGAAAATACGTAGTCGTTTTTAAATGCATTGTAGGCCATGGTTACAGCCCCCTTATAACCAGGACTCAAGGATTGCAATCTAGTTTAGGGTATAATTATTACTGGTATGAATAATCATACGTCTTCATTATACATCATTTTCAACAATTTTATAATCTTTCATAAACTTAACGGATTTCTTCTCGCAATAAGTGCAAAGAATTGTAGAAATATACGTCGTACGCGCTATTGCTATCGCCTGATTTTCGAAAAATTTACATTTCTTCCGCGATTGAAATAGTTATGTGAACAATAAAAATCAAAATTTTACTACAATTATTGTAAATATTAACACTTATTCTTGAGCTCTGTGGAGATGGAATTCCTTAAAGTAACATAATAGTGCCGTAAAAAGAAAGCACGTAGTCTTTTATAGAAGTGCTTTAGGCCGTGGTGTACAACCCCCTTAAAACTAAGACTTGCAATATAGTTTAAGGCGTAATTATTACTGGTATGTATAATCGTTTCCACCGATTTCACTCCATCCAGATATTCAGCATAACCTTTATAAATGGACGCTTTATAAATCTGCGAGAGGGAGGGAGAGAGACTTAACGGGATACACGTATGGACAAAAGCAAGAAAGGGAGTCGGAGCCAAACGGTTTCATTAGGGCGACAAAAAAAAACTCGGTGATTCCTATCCTTCTCCACCATATCTCTCCGGTACCTCTCAGGCTCGAACCAGAAGAGTGGGGAAGGCATGGTGGGGAGGTGGGAGACGGTGGACTGTGAGGTTCTCGGAGAAAGAGAGGAGTAGGAAGAGGGGGGTAGACGGGTAGATGGGAGGAGGAGGGTTGGGGTGTCAAGGAGGAGAATCCAAGAGAGAGAGAGAGGAGGTGGAGAATGATGGAGCAAAATGCAGCGCTGACGAGCGAGTGAAGAAATCGATGACCGAGCCTGTGGGCTCGCGCATGTGACGCCCCTCGACTGTGGGGGGGGGAGGAGTCGGGTGGAGATGTAGGGGGTGGTATAACGCCCACCCCGCCCCCTTTAAAGCGGCAGAGCAGCAGATGAGGGAAGCAGCGGGGTTCGGCGGGTGGGGAAAGGGGTGAAATGGGAGAGGCAAGAAAGTTCTATTTTTTTCATCCCCTCTTCCCCTATCTTTCCCTCTCTCCGACCCCCTCTTAGCCTTCTCCTCTCTCCATCATTATTTCCTTCTCCTTCTCCACCCGCTTACCCTCCCCCCCCCCTAACCCACGGCCCACGACTCAAACCCCCCGCCAGCCCCACCCGCCTGCCGTCTTTTACTCCATGATCGCCGCGGTCCGCGAGAGTAACCCTCGGGGGAAATCAAGGCGGGAGATGCTGCCGCCGTTGCCGGTGTTGTCGAAGTTCTTCCCCCGCACCCCCCCGGCCCAACCCGAATAGGTAATGCACGAATATAAAAATTGGTATTTTGTACATGCTGCGAGCTGGCACGTAATTGCGGAAAAATTAATGAGGAAATGAAATTGATAATTAACAACAGCGTTGTAGCCTATATATCAGTTGAAATATACTGATTTCCTCTAGAAATAAATCATTCGTGAATAATTTTATCATGCATTTACTGATTGGTTGCGCTTCTGTATATGCATATTACTCTGCTAGCCACCTGAATGGCGTGTGGAAGGAGATGAACTATCTACAACATACACATCACAATAGGTATGCTACCGATGCTACGGGCACAATTTGTATTAATATACATTGCAACTACGAGAACGAGATACAAGATTCATGCAGAGATCATACGAAACAAGATGTTTGTACTGTGTGGCAGAATTAAGAAACTGGCAATAGGGAGAAAATCAACTAATGCTACACTGCCCTTCGACGAATGTACTTTTAAGTCTAATAGTGAGCCATTATGATCTCTTAACGATCGCTGGAAAAACGACATTTTCAATCTGTATGTTCTGCAGTCTATTTCCGGTTTCACTGCTATGAACTTAGCTATTTTGTATGACAGGGTATAGCCAAACGTCCATACGTATGATCCAGTGGGTTTGGAGGATTATGTGCTGACTCTTCTTTATATGGGGTCTTAGTTTTTTTTGTGGGTAAATTCTACATTAAATTTGTTTAAAAATACAAAAAACAAGTCCATAGTTCCCTTTGAATGGGTTACAAGGCATTTGTTATATCTTGGGTATGGTCCTGCTAAGCATTATGCTTATCAGCAGGTTCCAGGACTATCGTATCCAGTAGCATCAATTTACATCTTTACATATATACACTTAAACATAAATACAATATAGTCACCCTTGCATTCATATAAATATTGTCCTCAATAAAATTACTAATACATAAAAATATTACATTTAAATCTTTTTGGCATTGTACGCACATATGACAAATGTAAAGCATCAGTGCTTGGATTAGCATTTCCAGTTGCATCAATTTACCTCTTTACATATATACACTTAAACATAAATACAATATAGTCACCCTTGCATTCATATAAATATTGTCCTCAATAAAATTACTAATACATAAAAATATTACATTTAAATCTTTTTGGCAATTTATGCACATATGACAAATGTAAAGCATCAGTGCTTGTATTAGAATTTCCAGTTGCATCAATTTATCTTTTTACATTAATACATTGAACATAAATTGAGATATGAACTACTTGATGGTGCGAATAATGATAGTTCTTACTCTTCCCACCAAGAACCCCGCACTCCAAATAGCAAATAGTTTGAGCCTAACAGATGACGGTGGAATAGAGGGAGGCTGGGTTAAGACTGTGAACAACAATGTACACAATGGATTCAAACGTGTGGAATCGTTGCCTAGGCTATGTGTTGCCTAAATTTCTACATTTAGTATAGCCAGTCCTTGGCGCTTCTTAGAAAAAAAAGTCTTCTCAGTGGACTCGTAAATGGCGTTGATGATTGTTGTTAACGTGAGACTGTGGTGAATATTCAATAACGATTGAAAAGATATGAACTAATTTCCAAACATTGCATGTAACAAATGATGTGGTACGGAGTCACTCGCACGGGTGCATATACACCAGGGTTGAAATTCGCTATGAAAAAATCATTTGACTTGATCGGGATTCGAACCCGGATCTCCCAATTGCCGGTCAGGTGTGTTAGCCAGTTACACCACCAAGCCGTCTTCCTTCAAGGCGAATTTCGAGGGGGGGGTGAACATCTAGTTCGCATAAATCCCCCTCGAAATTCGCCTTGAAGGAAGATGGCTTGGTGGTGTAACTGGCTAACACACCTGACCGGCAATTGGGAGATCCGGGTTCGAATCCCGGTCAAGTCAAATGATTTTTTCATAGCGAATTTCAACCCTGGTAGATTTGAAGTACTTGATGCTGCGAATAATGATAGTTATTGGCGCAATTTCTCATACATAGATGATATTACCGGATCTTGGTCTTGAAATCCTTATAGTACTTGTGCTTGTATATGAATTTGGAGAGGAATTAAATGTATCTGTAGTCCGGGCAATATTAAAAAAGTATAATTACGTCCCGCGTGTTGTACTACATTTTTTATCTACTGCATTATGATTACTGGTAAGAATAACCGGTTAGACGTGATTATTTGCGATTTGTAGGCTGTATTTACATTTGAACTGCCGTCTTCAATCACCAGACGGCGCCAAAATCGACAAAGTTGTTTGTTTACGGAATTATAGGCAACAGTTTTTTGACGACGAGTCAGCAATCCATATGTATATTCATGACAGTGAATTTAAGGTGGTGTGAGCGAGATAGCTCCCTAATCATGATAAAGATCATATTTGACTTATATGTTTGAATTTCAGCAGCTTTGGGAAGCATGAATTATTAAAAATTGCATTTCTAATGGTGTAATTATATACTTTCATGCGACGAAAATTCTATGTAATCGAGTAAAAATATCTATATTAGTATTTAACTTAGCTTATTTTTCCTCACGCGGTACGGTTAAAACTCACAACGGGGCGGAGCGTCGAATATTTACTGTCCTTGGGTGCCGCCGTCTGTTAATCCTGCCATAAAAATTACATCACGTATTAAGTAGAGATGAAGATCTTAAGTAATTGAGGGAAATATCTCATATCCTTGATTTAGATTAGTGAAGGAATCAGAAAAGTTGCGTAATATTTACGTTAGCTAATAGTCTACTTTGAAGTGCACCCTACTAACAGCGCTCAACGTTGAACACTATATGGATTAACGTATTTTGAGAGACTGCGGCATTTATTTTACTACGGAAAACATCGAGATGTATCTTGTTTACTACCACTTGATGGCATGTTCCTATCGAGGAGACTTAACTGAAAATTAATCAAAATTTTTTAAGTGTTGCCAATATTTATTATACAATTTTGTAGTCAAAGGCTAGTTGAACAAAATTCATATTTAAAACGTATTTTTCAAAGTTATTGAAGTTTTTTATTTTTATCATCAGAAGCGATTCAACATGATGAGGTTGAATGCTATTTTCACTTCGCTTAGAGTAGAAGTCATGTTACAAAGTAGAATTATAAGTGTACAAAGAATATTTTTTTTAATATTACAGGTATCTCCTCCCATAAATCCTTGTTTTCCATATAAAGTCCTTATACATATCCTTTCAAAAAACCAAGTTATTTTTATTTTTTTATATCCCTGCAATAATTACAAACAACCTATAAAACTGATTTTGAGTTCTTGGTTCTATATTTGATTCACATTATGAACATATTAAGGAAATTGCTGCAGACTCTATCGAGACTCTTTTCAAAAATATTTGAGAATTTTCAGATGGCATTTTCTCGTTTCCATAGGGACAATTATTCCACTCTATAATCATGACGAAAATCCTTTTTCTGCGTAGCGAACTCAAGCCAAGAGTTCTAGTTGCAATAGATAATTGCATAGTTGGTTATCCAGTTGTTTTGCTCCGAACTGCACCATGTTTCTATCATTTAACTGGTGCATCGGCTTAATTGATTCTCCCTCTCTCTCTCACAATCAAGTCCTACGGCAGTTTTTGGATCGCAGCCTCAACGTCGTTGAAATCATAATGCACCCACAGTTCCGCGAAGCGAGTTTTTTTCGGCATTAATATCCCGAAGGAAAAATAGGGAAAAAACATTTTAAACGAAGTCAGAGGTTTTTTCTCCTCGTTTGGCAAGTAAATACGTACAGCTCAAATCCAGCTCGTAAACCGTGGTCCCAGAAAATGTTCCATTAATAATTTCCTCGTATTTTGCAACGTCCTCTGATGACATCACTAAGCTCTCTTAGGTCGTCATTCCCCGCTCCCCAAACATCCCCATCGTTTTAAGTAAATTTAAAATTATATTTTGTATAATTCCTTGCAACAAATGTTCTGCAATTTAGTCTAATTATTTTGATTCGGGTCTTTCACCCATTTTATTCAAGAAACTCAATATGGGTATGACCCAACTGCAAAATGTTGGGAGGAGTTTCTTGCTAAGTTCTTATCTCTTCGCTTTGGAGTAAACGTGGGTAACGAAATGTTTTTTTTTCTTTTGTACCTTGGCTATGGCTATTTATCAGTAAATTTTGGCACATATTTATGTATATTTGTATTAATTATAACCAGGAGTACATACTCAATTGAAAGGGATGTGGCTCGCAGGTTTGGCCGCGAGATATAGTTATTATGCTCTGAAATTATTATAAGTGGGGGCCGGGGTGGACCGGTGGTAACGTGCTCACAGGGTCGAGACTAAGCGACGAGAAGAAGAAATAATCCTGACTCTGGAATCCCTCATTTTATGCCCCCCGAACTGAACCCACGACTGAGAGCTCACGAGAGAAGCAGTCTTAGCAGAAGGCAATGGTGGCGCAGATCGAGATCGGGCTTGTATCAACAGCCACAACTTCGGGACAGAGTGGAGTTTATGAATTCGGCTGGGGTACTGCGACATGGAAGACAACATGGGAACCACCAAATGAAACTCACTAGATGACATCGATGGATGACATTCCTCCCGGTAAAATATTCCGGAGGTAAAAAAAGAGCCCAAATCGGATCTCTGGGTGGGGGCAATTGGGAGGGGTACTTCAGTCAGCAAGGTCAAAAATGATAATGGGCGGTAGATTCTCTAGTACCGGCGAAATTATTCAGGGAGTAGATCGTCCTGCGTTGTCGCAGAACTGCACGCAGTTGGCCAGGTTCGCTGAAAAGTTGGCTATTATAAAACAAAATTCGTCCAATGAATACAAAATTAAATACTCAGGTAAGCACTTTGATAAGACTCAGGTTTTATTGGTATCCGATCTCGACTTTGAAGTAGAATTAGTAAAATATGAACAGGTTGGTAATGTTCTCACAATAAAAGTTTTTAATTTTATTTCACCGACAAACGTTTCGACAAAACTATATCATTTTCAAGGTACATACTCCCTTATCTACTTGAAGATGTGCGTTTATCAGAGCGACGAAACATAAACATCATGCACGATGGGGCTCCCAATTTCAGGTTAGTGTACGACGAACAATGAATAACAGATTCGGTAACAGATAGATAGGTAAGATAGACTAGTTCTTAGGCCTCATAGCTTCCTAGACGTTTGTTTGTAGTGGTCTTTGAAAGCTCTAGTGTATTAAACCCCGTTGACCGCCGCCTAAGAGAGGTGGCCACCAAAGGGAGATGGCCGCGGAGGCTGGTTTACTGTGGTATAGGGTCATGATGAGTTTTTCTAGTGCTGTATTGGTGAGGAATCTTCTTTGATCCGTCCTGATAGCCCCATTTCCTCCTCTTTCTCGATGATTAACTTGGAGTTCTATTGCACCTGTTTTGATTCTAATGTTTTATAAGTACTGAATTGGTAGTGTCGAGAGGGGAATGGAAGAAAAAACATATTGTATTCGTAAAGCAATCGACAGAACTATCTCTGGTCTGACTATAAATGTTGCTGAATATCATTGATGATGTATTAGTAGTCCATGCATCATGATACGGTATCTTGATTGCCATACCTACCGTTTATGCGAAGAAAGGCATCGTTCGACTCATGTCTCACGTTCGAATAATATATTAAGAGGTGGCAAAACAATTTATCAAGGCAAATAGCATATGGCGATATGCTATTACACCTGCCGCGTTGGCACAGCGGATCCGCGCTCGCCTCGCAAGTGGGCGACCCGTGTACGAGCCTTAATGCCGGCGAATATATTTCTGTTAATTAATTTCATGTTATTTTTCTCGGTGACTTCTAGAATATTCTCTTCTGTTTAGGGGTGGCAATCTAGATGCTTCCTCACCTATTTAAAGCCGCGTCTCCTACCTCTGAAATTCATTCTAACGGCATTCCTGTACGAGGAACGCAATAAACGTCTATACTCTCAACAGAAACTACTTCTCTTCATTCCGCGCTGCCTACGCTACATTGGTGACCCCTGACAACGGACAACATCGGCAACCTTCTTCATCAGCATCGGCTTCATTCGAAAATGATATTTTTTTAAGCTTTTTGAATTTATTTTGTTCGTGCATATCCGAAAATATACAAACATTTTTCCTACATATCTATCAAATTTATATGTTCAAATGATAGTTTTTATGAAATTATGCATCCAATTGGGAATTTTATCCAATGTTATAATTCCCATGAAGTGGCACAGTGGGGCAGCAAACACATAAGTTTGATTCGGAGCGGAATGATTTTATATCCACCCAGTAACGATATTTCATGGAGGCAGTTATTATAATAATAATTTAGTTGCATATTTTGACGAAATGCACGTGCTCAATCTCTTTCCCAAGATCCTTCGAAGCAGAGACAGAAGCAGAGTATTTCTTTTCCACGTATAACGACTTTGTCCCGTCCATATCCTCTGCTTCCTCGATACTCTTTTAAAAATATTTTTCATACTGGCTATTGCCGCTGCTCCTCTTAGAGCTTCATTAGGGACCGAATACACCCACTTAGTCCCTCTTATCCCCATCTAGTGCTCTTTACTTCCTCTCCTCGTCTGCTGAGTATGTTCTGTTTTCAATTGGCGTAGGTACCTACTTGGTAAATATCTTCCTTGCAGGTTTATTTGACTTAAATCCGTTTTATTTTTCAAATGCACTTTAAAAAAAGTGTTACAGCTTTCTACGATGAATTTGTCTTAATCATCTAAGTTATGGACGCATTCATTATTGATTTTGTGAGGAATAAACCTCCTTTAGTCCCTTCGTATTATCTTAAAAAAGGAAAGTTGAGCGATGAAAAAACATGCATTTTGAACAGCGTAAAAGATGGAAAAGTCGAAATGCAAGTAATATCACATATATTAAAATCCTTTTTCCTTCCTAATATTACTAGACGTTTCCATCCTGAAAAATGATTTCTAAATAATGAACTATTTATTTAAAGCTTAATTTAGATTATTTTCAATATTTTACTGTCCAAAATATTGCTCATAACGTGCATAAGTGCATCAGAAATCCACCAATATAATTATATAGATTATAAGTTTCGACTTGAATTTACGATTGATGCCCTCTTGTAAATGTTTGCCCCCATTGGCTATACACCTTATTGGCGGAGTTTATGGACTGATTCTTTCTTTGAGTTTATGAATTGAATCTTTCTTCTCCATTACCTGGGATTACATATTCTTCGATCAATTCTTACACTTTCTTACTATTATTTAACTTTTACCTTTCAACTTAATAAATATAATATTAATAGCCGGAAAAATTTATTTCGCTGGTTACTGCATATCCAGGTCTGGGATGATAGATGTACGATGCTTACTAAAACTGTGCACCACCGCGGTTTTACAAATTACAAAATTCTTTCTTCATCTTTTTTGTTCGTTAAATCATTCTTTCCTTTAACATTTTGCGATTTCATTTATTATGAGTAACTCCTTTTTTGAACACTTCCTTTAAATTATACTGAATTAAATGTTTTACTTGAACATTTTTAGAAAGTCCCTCAAAGAAACGTAACTCATGCTCAATTGCAACCGAAACAAACGCCAATGCCCTCACTATCATGTGATTGAATTGGTTGGGATGGGCTCTACCCACCGGTATAATAATATGTAGCACATCTTCCATAAGGAAAATTTTAGGTCTTTTTCTATCCTATACTTAGTTTTTTATCTACTTCCTTTTAATTTTCACCCTGAGGCCACATTTTTCAATATATACATCTACATACTACCTCACGAGTCATCGCATGGGCATGTGGTAGGTCACCAGCCGTGTAAAGATGTAAAAGTTTTGGAGGTGAAATGGTGACGTGTACAATGGGAGTGTATTTAGAGAAGCTCAGTTTTTATTAAAATTGTTTATTGCTCGCGGAAAGAACAAGTTTTGGTACCCATCTGTTTGGCAGAGTATCTCTCTTATTTTATCGCATCTGTCAGACCTAGAAATGTAGTGAGGAGTCATAATAATATTTTCTGTGTCACTCTGAAACACACTCGTGATCACATCAGTTCTGAACTTATCAAGCAACCTAAGCCTAGCGTGTAGCCTCCGAGTCTCTGGGGATTCCCACC
The DNA here is from genome assembly GCA_963169105.1 of Ceriagrion tenellum. Classification (NCBI taxonomy): domain Eukaryota; kingdom Metazoa; phylum Arthropoda; class Insecta; order Odonata; family Coenagrionidae; genus Ceriagrion; species Ceriagrion tenellum. The sequence continues at coordinate 91,586,109 of OY720639.1, read as the reverse complement.
TTAATCCCTTTAGAAGTTGTGAGACATTATATGTACGCTCGTAGCAGTTTTAACGAAGTGCGCTGCTTTTGTTTGTATTTTATTAAATCTATTTGACCAGGGTCCCAAAAACTCGCGGCGTATTCGAGATGTAGCCTAACCAGAGCAAAGAAGTATCTCTCCTCGACTTTTTCATCCGAAGACCTCCCTATTATACGTTTAACAAAACCTGGTTTGTTTAATGCTGCGCTACATATGTTCTGTATGTGTAATCCCCACGATATATCTGAAGTAAAGTTTATTCCAAGTTATTTATTTTATTTGAAGATTTTATGTTTACTCCACCCAGTCAAGTCTCCCTAAGTCCGCGTCTTCGCTCATTTCACGGTAGATTACTGTATCGTCTGCAAATCATCTTAAATTACAGTTAATTCGAGAACTTAGGTCATTAATATAAACAATGAATAAAAGAGGGCCAATCAGTATATTTCAAAGTGCCGCTGGCACCGCAACCTACAGCATTATTCGAGGAGTGAATATTCCTATTTCACGCCGATATACACATACACACAAAAATTTGTTCCCACAGTTTGGACCCAACCCTCCTGGCTCCGTGCTTTCCAACCTCCTCCTCACTTTGCCGGCTCCCACGATTCGAGCCGTGGGTACATACCGATTCCAAACCCGTCCCCCCTTCCCGCGTCCCGGCTTCGCACGGAGATAGCCGTGGGGGAAGGGGTCCAGCGCGTGGGCGGGTAGACTCTACCGAGTCTGACCCATCAGTTTTTTTGTGGGGAGGAAGAGAGATAAAGTTGGGCCCTGGCTATACCTCCACCCAAGTGTGTGCGATGCGTGCATTTTATTTTTTTATTTATTTTCCTCCTCATGGAGTCTTTAGGGGAACAATGGGCGGATGAATGACCTGCTTGAAAATTCCGCGTGGTCGCCCGAGTGACAAGGGGGAGTGGCGAGCAGGTGGAGTCAGCGGTTGAAGGCGAAACCAAGCACGCAATGCATGCGCTCCTTGCGAAAACCGTGTCCGAAATAAGTGATAGGCTCGTTGAGGGAGCATTATCCCTCGGTAAGCAGCACGTGAGCGACCTTGGGCGAACATTCACTGCAGGAGGCAGAGGCAGCATGCCGAAATGTAATGGTTTCCAGTTAAAATCCTAGTTTAAAATGTCCAATTTCATATCACGGTGAGTTTTCGATTTAAAAGTGTACATATTAACCCACCAGCGCCGTCCTGCGTATCCAGTACGCTCCCTGTATGTCTGAAGGTAATATTTTTTCTCGGTCAGAACTTGCATATTTTATTCAGTAAATTTACTGTGTTTTGTGAAGAAAGGTTTTTCTCCACAATAAAATATTCGTAGTACTTTTAAACTTTTATTTTTTTTTTAATATTGCGATTATATTTGCTTCCAAACTCGTGAGTAAATGAATTTGGTCTTAAAAATTCTCGCGTTCGTTCTTTCGTACCATCTTGAACACATCTTCCTAGTCTGCTTGTGAGTCATCAAGAAGGGTCAGCTCCTTTAGCATGAGATACGATATCTTCCCCATTAGTTCTCTCCCTTCTCTCTCGGTCTGTTTCTAGTACATCATCACCTTGAACCCGATGAATGTTTGCTTTGTCTCGTCCGTCCGAAGCGAAGGGACCATGTGCTTCGCTCTGCATTTCTTCGCTCCTTCTTGCATGGACAGTAATAATTCAAGATAAGAGTCCCTCTCTCTAAACAGTCAACATAAACTGGGGCCCCTCGAAATCTTTCCTCATCCCTCGAAGGAGTTTTCAAACCAAGCGTTTCAGTCCACTGGAATCTTTCATGCAGTGTGGTGTCCTTTCATGCCGTGTCGTGTTATTTTATCCGTGTGTAAGTTTTGCATTCAGTTATTTTTATAAATACGTATCTCTATAATGGCTTCAACAAGTAGAAAAAGAACCATTTGCAAGTGACGAGGAAATTACTGCAGTATTACTTGAAAGTGATTCTGACGACAGTGTAAGGTCGGAAAGTGATGGAGAAAATTACATCAATGATCGCTCGGAAATTGACACTCTGCAGCCTATTTACGATGAACTTGAGTATGTTGATGAAGCATAAAGCTTTGAGTGGGAGGGAATGAGAGATTTATAGGTAATAGAGAAATATTTGTCGGCGATTTTGGACCTCAAGACAAAGCCAAAAATTTGTCCAATGCTCTAGATATTTTTCAGTTATTTTTTGATGAAGAATTTATTCATAGTATTGTTCTAGAAACAAATCGTTATGCTCAGCAACAGATTTCTTCAACTTCAAGAGCTTCCCCATTTTCAAGGAAGTCGAGAATTACCACATGGAAACCAGTGACAACAGAAACAATATACGTAACACTGGGACTATTCATGCTCATGGGAATTGTGCAGAAGCCAACACTTCGAACTTACTTTTCGACAAAGAGAGTTATATCGACTCCAGGTTTCGGGGATGTAATTTCAAGGGACCGATTTGAGATAATTTGTAAATTTCTTCATTTGCACAACAATGAAGAAAAAGATCAACGGAGTCCTCCGAAGTTAAAAAAAATCTTTTCCGTAATTGAACATCTAAATGAAAAATTTCATACATATTTTTTTCCAAATCGCAACATTTCCATAGATGAGTCTTTGACATTGTGGAAGGGCAGGCTATCTTTCAAACAATATATTCCTCTGAAGGCATCAAAGTTTGGAATCAAGACCTACAGGCTTTGTGATGCAAATACCGGCTACTTATGGTTCTTTCTTGTGTACACAGGTAAAGATACTGCATTCCCCTCGAAAAGCATTCCAGATAACTCAAACAAGACAACAGCAATAGTTGTACACTTGGCAGAACCGCTGCTAAATCAAGGACGCTGTATTTGGATGGACAATTTTTATAATTCTCCTGCTCTTGCAACACTACCGAAAAGTAAATACGAGACTGATTGTGTTGGAACTTTGAGGTTGAATAGAAAGGATGTCCCAAAGTATGTGAAGGAGAAGAAGCTGCAGAAGGACGAAATATGTGGACAACATTCTGGGCCCGTTGCTGTTTTCAAATGGAGGGACAAAAAAATTGTCTCGATGACCTCTACATTCCATAGTGACGAAATAAGAACGGTATCCAAAGGCGAAAAATAGACTCGAAAGCCTCTTTGTGTGTTAGACTACAGCAAATTCATGGGTGGGGTGGATCTCATGGACCAGTTATTGCATACGTACTTGATCGAAAGGAAACGCCACAACAAGTGGTATATGAAGTTATTTAGGAGACTATTGAATACAGCAATCCTAAATGCATATGTCATTCACAGGGAAAATACAGATGAAAAATTGGACCACCTTTAATTTCGTGTGCAGCTCGTTGAAGGAATATTTTTGAAATATGCAACTGCATACGGAAAATGTGTACCAGGCCGTCACTCATCAGACAATTTAGTGCCACGACTAACTGAGAGACATTTCCTAAAGAGGATTCTTGCAACCGGGAAGAAATCAAAGCCCCAAAAGAGATGTGCAGTATGTTCCAAGCATGGGAAAAGAAGAGACAGCGTGTATTGGTGTGAAACATGTGCAGTGGGTTTGTGCTTGGATTGCTTCGAGCCTTATCACACGAAGCTGAATTACTAAGGTAAAGCCATTTGAATATTTTCATACTAACGTTTTAACAAAAAAAGTGAGTTTCTACATGAAATTATTGGATAACAATATCTCAGAGCGAAGGAAATGGACGAAGTAATGAATTTTCATGTTATCGAGACGGGTTATCATATCGAAAGTATCCTCATAATTATGACATCCATAATACCATTTTACAAAATTTAAGTACCTAATTATTTAAAAAATGCATTTTAAATATTAAAGATCACTATATATTAAAAAAAAACATTTTTTCACTTAAAACACTGAAAATTATCCGTTTTATTCAGAGAACGAGAAAAAATAAATATTTATCCAAAGCATTTAAAAAGTTAGAGGATAATGCTGGTTTACAAAAAGTTTTAACAATAATGATAAAATATCTTGAAAGTTATTAATTATTGAATGATAGCACGTCGAAAAGGCGAATTTGTTTAAATCTCCTCCGGCCTGTGGGATGGGATTTAATTAAAGGTCCTCCGCGCTTGAGGGGTTAATAAAGTCTCTGTTGTAATTTTCCGCAGTATAAATTTTGCCAATAAAATGCGAAGTTTTTGCATCATCCTTGCATAGTAGCTTTGTATAAACCACTTGAATATCTTGAGAAAATGTACGAATGCTTTGAACTTAGATAAATTAATCATTTATTAAATTGCGACCGAGATTGTATTATTAATTCATTGGTCTTTGAATCCTATTATTGAATGTTTGTTGTCCTCAATTCTCCCGAGCCATTGGTAGTTACCTTACTCTTTTGTTATTTATTTCTCTGTATGTACTTCGCACTTTATTTAGTCTATGTATTCATCCCTGAGGACATTTCTCTTAGCTTTCCCGGAATGTTTTTTATTCATATACCTATTTAGCTTAAGGGTGAGCCCAACCCATCTAATCATTTTTGTAGTCTTGCATATGGTCATTTCCCCATCTTTCTTCAGCATATTTCTTCATATCTTATATTTCGTCCATTTTATCTTCAGCCCCCTTCTCCAACAGTAGGTTCTGAATGCTTTTTATCAGTTCTGATTTTCTAATGGCTCATGTTTTCGATCCGTAGAGCGCCACTGTTCACTCGAACCGTTTTACGTACTGTTTCCTTGTTCGCAGTATCATCGTACTTGAATTAAACAGTAGCCTTTTCATCATGAACACTTTCTAAGTTTGGGCTGTCCTACGCTTGATGTCTGTTGCACTTCTTCCGTCTCTCGTGAAGCCACTCCCGAATTAAATGTCGAAGTATGTACTAAATCCACTTGGTGTAATTTCTCTCCATTTAGTGTGACTTCTGTATTCAGGTTATCTCTTCCGCTAACAAGATTGCAGTATTTAATGTATATTCATAAGTTAGAAATCTTGAAGAACTCGAAGCATTGGCATTGATAATCATCTCCATTTTCTGCAAAGACTGAGATGTCGTCTGTGAAGCGAAACACGATTATTTCTTTTTTACTAATTTCTGTCGATTCAATCACATTTCTTGAATTTTCCTTTTTCCTTACTCCAAGTATATGTTTATCAGCGCTGAAAACAGAATTATTGATAACCAAGATGTATTTCCACTTCATATCACCTGAAATTCAATATTTTATTCAATTCTACCATTGATTTAAACCTTGCTCTTCATTTCTTTTAATACTGGACTAACTTGTTACATGGCGTTATGGTCTTACATGGAGTTATCGTCTTATGTGGCGTTCGTCTCTTTTTAGATTACTATATGATGCTCCGTATTGTTCTTGTGTTGTTCTTGTTTTGTGAGGTTTTTCCTTCTTATTTCTCAGTTATAATATCTCTAACGAATTTAGTTGACTCCATGATTCAGCTTGTTTTTGGTCTGTACATATTTGATAAATGATCATTAGAAGTTCTTAGTTGGTTTTTCTGCAGTTATCTACTCGATTCTGTTAACAGCTATCTCCCTTATCCCTTCGTATTTCCTCATTTTGACACCCTTGATAATTTTAATCGACCATAATCATTAATCTTCTTTGATATTTCTTATCATTCATTATGACTTATAAGGCGTTTCAACCGGGCTTGGTTCGTCATTGTGGCCGACATTTCTACAGGAGTTTCCTATCATCCTCAGGGCTGTACATGATTCAACCCACCAGGAGAGGATTTCAAGAGCAAAGAAACCTTGATTGCATTAAATTTAGCTCATCTTTGTTCTTATATGGCCTCTCCTTGATGACTTTCAATTAGTTTCCTTGTCACAATAGTGAAACTTTAAAACATATATATTTATTTTTTGTTTCACATTCAAGATATCAATGTAATAAAATGGGGTCTGATTGTTGAAAAAATGCACAGATTCTTATTACGCTTTTGCTAATTTTTTTCTAAAACTTCCAATTGCTAATCGCTAACAACACACTGAAAATTGCAGTGTAGACAATTGATGTTCTATGAATATTTTTTCCAATTTTTAACTTCAAATCTCTACATTAGAGGAGCAAAGCTCTCTTGCTTCTTTCTTTTGATACTCATAAGCAGACAATGCTTAAAAACGCTATTTTTTCGTTTTATGCAGTTCATTACCCTCCTTTCCCGGAAATTACACTCCAATAAAAATTGATCGAAGACAGAAGCACTCCTGTTCCTAAATTTGATGCAAAATCTTCATGCGTATTTTTTCCCCATTACTTATTTCATTCATTTTCTTTTATAATCTGGTCTCATTTACGGAACTCACTTCATCAATGAATGGCTATACTTACTCACGGGCAATTTTAGGCCTGCAAATGATCCTTTGCTTCCAAGAAATGACTTAGCCTTTTACTGTTTCCCATTCATTTTATCTCTATTTCAACAAATATTTACTGAAATTGCCACTTATACTATGATTATTAGCTTGTTTATTTCTCGGAATAAGTCAATTATAACTGTTAACTTCGAATCTTTTAAGAGGAGACGCAAAGATTTCTTGCTTCTTCATTTCAATACGCGTACGTAGACGTTGCTTAAACGCTATTGTTTCGTTTTTGCGTGGTTTATAACCCTTCTTTCTGGGAAATTACTTCCAATTAAAATTTGATCGAAGACAAATAATTCCTCTATTTTTAAATTGCTAAATCTGTTTTAAAGTTTACATAATTTAAGGTTAAGGTGGACTAAACCATAATTTTAACTCGTTGGCAGCAAAATTCTGGTTTACTATGGCGGTTATCTCTGATCTTAATTAGTAATAATTTAGCGTTACGTTTCTCTCGAATAATTTCTTCAATTAGCCATGGCATTCCAGGACATGGTATCTCCTTTAAGACACAGTCGGATCTCACGAACTTTCATGATCGTGGGCTTTTATCTCTCTTCCTGATTATCCATTTTGTACATATGTTGTCTTTTCTTTTACGCATCGAATCGAAAGTTCATATCCTTATTTTTAACTCAACATTCAACCCCACTTCACGCGACACTTGGTCCATCACAAGACAAATTATACTATAAAAAGCTCAAACGATTTCGTACTGTCTACTAGTTTTTATTTCACCTCTTGCTACACGGATTTCAACTGAACAACAGTCATCCTCAGGCAAGACTGTAAATGTGGACAAATTATACTAGCCGGCATCAGATGTCTAAAACGGAATTCAGTGTAATTGTTGACATTCTAGAAGGTATGGCGAGACCAGTGAACTTCAATGGGAGCGGAAGCAGAATTTTTGCCCATATAAGCATGCATTTCGACTATAATATTAAAGTTACCCGTCGATGACAACAGGCAACCAAAACAGCCGGTGAAACAGTTTTTGTAAATTGATTTTGTAGCCTAAAAATTTATTATAAGAAAAAGGGGGATATATGGCGCTAAATTCAGAAAGTGAAAATCAGAGAGCAACTGTAAAAGCCATTATGATTGGTCAAAGGCCACTTAGAAGCTAGTAAACCATTATTTATTATATGGAATGACTCTGCTAGAGTGATAGCAGTTATACTTGTTAGCTATTATGCGGGTTTTATATCACATGACACTGGAAGGCTATTATACTCTTGAGTGTTTTCAAATATATGCGGGCTCAAGATTCGTGTAAAACAATCCCGATCAGGTATCAAGCTCTAAGAAATGTACGTGGGTAAAGATTTATTTGAATATAAACTACTGAGAGGACTCAATATAATTGTGCCATTAGGGGACAGTCTGATATTTTTCATCAGATACTAGGAGTCATTCCAGCGTTAAACCTTGCCTTCAAAATGTTTAATTGATATAATCATTCCTATACATATTTTCAAGCAATAAAATCTATTTAATGTTTTGGAAAACTCAGCGGAGTGCAAGTTTGTCATATATTTTCTCTAGCCTTCCTTGGGAAGTCTATGGGCGTAATTCTTAACTATATCTACCTTTACACAAAAAATCACGAAATCAATTATCATTTTTTTACTTTGTCTCGCTACGAGTCACTTTCAGAAGCTGTAGGCAATTAATTCTTCACTATAGCATCAGCAAGTTCTTAATTAAAATATGTTTGAGAAGAATGTTAACGCATAACATAAATATTGGACGAAACATCTAAAAAACGAGATTAGTCTGAGGAATTCGCTGTTGTGTTCCCAAAGAATAGTGAGTTATAAATTGGAATAGGGAATGATCGTTGAAAATAACCTTTATAAATGACTAGGAAGACATATAGCTCGATTAAAACTAGTTGTAGAGATAGGTTAGCCAAACTTATCGGACTAGTACTGAAATATAACTGTCTCCTGGCACACACGTAGGAGTCACTAGTCCTAGAGAAGTATTCTATCCTCTCCCATAAATTCCCCTGCAGCAATAGAAGGCTGCATTCCAATCCCCAATGACGGCAGCCTGGTCTTCCAGGAAATTACAGGAATGTTTTTTGGCTGCGGACCTAGTGGCGTGGGTCTTTTGGGGGTGGAGGAGATGAGAATATAATAGGATGCATTCCCGGGCCCACTTTTTTTTCCTCCGCTCCGCACAGCGTCAAGGGAGCGTCGATTACCCGGGCCATCCTTCCGCGAAATACGCAGCGCATGAGAACATTCTTCTTTTGTCTCTCTCCATTTTTTGGAACCGAAACTAGTCACTCGGGAGGAGAGTACGCGTTACGGGCGAACGTTATCCCCGACTCCCAGACTCCGAAAATTCTCCCGCACCGTCCTCACGGAGTCTGAGGCATTGAAATTAAGAAAAAAATTACCACAAATTTTCCCCCCACGGTTCTGCACACGCAAATAGAAAAAAAAACTTCGTGACGCTATTTCACGGTTCATTTTTTTCATTCGCGTCGCACGATTTTTTTTTTTTTAAATTTTTGATTTCGTAAAATTTTTATTTTCTCAAAAAGAACCACCACCTCTTCTGCACCTCACCTCCTCCTATCTTTTTACCTTGTCTCGTTCTCCCGTGCGCCGTCTTCCCTCTTTTCCGGACCTTCGGTATCTATTCCGGAGGACTCCGGTGCCTTGGGAGGGGAATGGCGTGGGGCGGAGTTGTTCTCAGTTTTTCCATTGATCAAAAAACAAAATGTACTCACCCGAAAACGGGGACAGGTTTCTCTCTCTCCCTCTTCATGTCTCTGTTCTCACAGAGCGTGCCCTAGGGAAAGCTTTGGGAAGAACTAAAGAGTCTCCGGGATTCCAAAAATAAAGGGATGGGAATTTAGTGTGTGTGTTTGCATAAATATGTATGTGTTTACGCCGCGTTCCAGTACTGTGTACGAGATGCTTTTGCTCTTGTATACGATCGCTAATACGAGTGATTTATGCTCGCGCAGGTCTCGTGCGCCCGTCTCTGTTTGATGGAGGGTAGAGCAACGTGTGAACTCTGTGTATCAATGCACCTCGTCAATCCTTCAGCTCGGTGAAGCTGCACACACCCTGCTTTCATCCCTCGAACCTTATTCCATGGCGTGCCGGGATTCCGCATGTATCGATTAGCGGAAAATTCGTACCCTGAATCCTTAAAGTTATACATCTCCGTGATATTGTAGATCGTTTCTGCAGATGACCGTGTACTTCACTCCGGAGTGGGTGGTGACAAGTCCATATGGTAGCTGATTCCTTCCCGTTGCTGTGTCCAAGGTCGCTGCCTTTACCCTTCTATCGTTAGACTCCATTAGCGGGTTCGCGCGAAAAATGTAAGGCTTTTTTATTGGAATAGTACTTCTTTAATTAAATATTTATAAAAAATTTACCTAAAATGTTTTAGGGTCTCATTTTTTTCAGCTCCTCAAACCCATTAAATATGTTAAAATATTAACTATGCTGTCTCTACAGGTTTTTATAATTGGAAAAGTATTTAAAGTATTACATTTTAGTCACATCAAACACGGCCGAATGGTTGGCCCGTGGTATTTTTCGAATACACTTCGACGGCCCATAGATCGGCCCTCAGGTACTCAAAGGGTTATATAATCTTGAATAATATTTCTCCGGAAGCACTACTTGAATACTTCGTTTCAGAAAAATAGAATCAACTTAATAAAACATGATTACCAAGGTTATGATGTGAAATGTATTAATTATGACTTTTTAAGACGATTCTTTGGCAGGCAAGCTTAATTATTTTTCCCCGTGCACCTAACGTATTAAGTTCGCCTCATTTTTCTTATGTGGTTGGAAATTTTAACCAAGCTCATGACTCTTTGGGTTGCTGCGCGAGTCTTACCCCCGGCTCGGTCCCAATATGGCTATGGTAACAGCTTGGGGTACATTCTGATACCAATTAGAGCTAATTATACACTTTTATTTCACTTTTATTTATTGTTATGAGCCTGAAATCATGCAAAAAGAAAGAAATATGCTTCATTTGTGAGCATTACATATTTTAAAAGTGTCCATATTTCATGAAATGATAGATATTTGTTAAAATATGGAAATTTATTCTATGAAAAACACAGTGACTGCAAATTCATGCATTATATATGTGGACCCCAGAAGTCAAGGGGTCTAAGTGAGATTTTTGAACAAAATGAGTTAGGTACAGGAATGGGATGTGAAAATATAAATCTTTTAGGTGGTAAAGGGATCCAAGTGATTTTCTTGACAGGTGTTGCTATCTAGGGTAATGCCTCTTTACTACTTAGTGGGTTGTGCCAAACATTTTCAACTTTGACTTAAGTTTTCTCTAAACAATGGTTTTGTTACTTAGACCCCTTGACTTCTGGGGTCCTCATATGTAAAACCCAGAAAACGGTGAGCGCAAGACGTTTCCGTCTACGTGGGATTTTTTTTAATCATACGAAGCGTATTATTTCTTTGCATGGACTTAAGACCGTCAATAAATTTTAGAGCTTATCTTCGAATGGATAAGCATTTATAAAAAATTCAGTAAGAGAACAATTATTTTCATATGAACTGGCGATATGGAGGAATGAACTACATTAGGGAAGATTTATATCAAAAATATTCTAGTTTATGGCGATTACCCGGCTTCAATTAGTATATGAATGTACAGCGAAAAAAATGGGGTCATGATAAGCATTAGGTAGGTAAAATAGGTGAATCTTGAAGCTCAAACCAGCAGTATTTTTCTGTTACAAAAGATATATTCCTGTCATTTGAGAAACCATTCCACATAGGTACTAAGGCTAAGGATTAAAGAAACACTGAAAACGACGAAAAAAAATTGAGAGGTATTTTTATTCAATTTTAGAGACAGAAAATCTTATACAGCAAAACAGCCATTTAATAGTGGCCAAGTAATAATACATTAAATTTTGGGCATATTCAAGCAAATTAACCAAGAAGAAACAAGAGGCAATTTTACAATTTAAGATTTAATGCTAAACGGCAGTCGCAAAAAATTTTTGCATGGTTGTCTACCGCTTCTAGCATGAATCTGTCACGTTTTCCTTTCAAAAAAAAGAAACCCTAATGGTTTGAGAGATGTTCCATCGATATACTGTTACTAGACGTAACGTCAATTAGCCGGATCGGGCTAAGAAATACAAATCGAGGAAATGTCCGCTCAAGTAGTGTCATACAGCGAAATGCAATCCTTTCACATCTATCAAATCACGAATTAAAAAACGTTTTATGGTGTCCTTAATAGGGAAATTGCCTGTAATCAGAAATTCACCATGACATGCGCATAAAAATCTTAATATATATAACTCTGTATCATGGAAAGTGTGAAAATCATGAATGATTAAGAACACACCTTGGAGTTAGCATTTGAAACACTTTGCACCCTGCACTAAAGGAGTTTTAATTTTCATGCTCAGAGGTAATTTATATCCAAGCGTTGTGCCTGAGCGGTCAGAAATACCGTACAGCATTACCGAGAGTGGTATATTTTCTTCGCTTAAGAAGCATCAAAATTCTTAGGGGAATTTCCATCCGTGAATAATTGTACCTGTTATTTCCATTGATTTATGAAAAAAATTGTTGCTACTACGGGGGACAATTTTTGGTGATCAGAAAAACAGCGGAATAAATTTTTTGTGGGCTTATATTTTTTTTCAATGGTCAAGTCAGCTAACCGTCATTACTTCAGTCATACATTGGTAGTCTCAGGCGTAACTTTGTGGAATTTGTTAACATGATAATGAATACTCGTGACTTAGTGATTCCACATATGATCTTCTAGATATGTCTCAGTATTGTGGCAGGTCAAATCGTGACAGTTTTCTCTCGCGAGTAGAATGTCGGTATGGTAGATATGTGGAATCACAAAGTCATGAGTTATCATTATTCAGCCATACATGTCAGCTAACCGTCAAAACTTTATTCATACAAGACAACTAACCATCCGTCAGTACCCTTTGAAAACCGTATTCTAATTTACAAAAAAATTAAAGTGAAGGCAACCCCATCTGATAGTTAACGTTAACCAGGCAGCTTTGACGTTATCACCAAAATAAATTTGACACTATTCCTCTCAAGAATAAGATGTCAATATTTTTTGTGGTAAGTTCCATGTAAGCAGTGTTTCTAGGCGAAATGGGAGCCTGTTATTTTGTATTATGAAGAAAATAAAAATACTTGCCACTGTATGAGAGAACTGTCGGTGATCGAAAATACAGCGAAATGATCTCAGTGTGGATATACCGTATCGTTGTAAATGGTCTATTTTACTAACCATCTATCTGCTGCTTTGTAAACTTTAACTCAAGGTTAAGTAGAAATTAAAGTGAAGACTACATCATCTGACGGCTGACGTTGACCAGATATATTTAAACTGGGCTCGAAGCGTGACAGTTTTCCCCACGCGAGTAGAATGTCCGTATGGTTTATGGAAATTTCCATCCGAGCACTGTTACTAGGCGTAACGCGAGCCTGTTATTTCCATGGAATTACGTGAAAAGAAAAGAAAAATTGAACTTTTTTCAGGAGGAGGAGGAGGTGAGGAATGAAATGGGATGAGAGAGGGAAGGATGGCAGATCGATGAATGGCGACCGTATATACAATCAATCCCATACGTCCTCCCCACGGCCGAGATGGTTTTCCATGTCGACATTTCATCCGCAACTCCTTGCTTGCAAACATTCCTCTTTAATCTGCTCGGTCCGCCTTCATCCTCCCCCTCCCTCCCCCGCCGTTTCTCCCTTCCCTCCTCTGCTTCCCGCCTCCCGTCCTCTACCCTCTTCCATCACACCTCACCTCCTCCTCCTCCTCCCTGATTCTATTCGTCCCATTCAAAAAAATTCCATCCTCACTTCCCCTCAACTCTCCTCCTGGACCATAACATCTCTCTCTCTCTCTCTCCCTCTCTTTCTTTCTCCCAGGCCGTCTCTCCACGCCCCCCTCCCCATCTCCTCCTCCCACTCACAACGCCCTATCTGCCTCATCCTTTCCCGTTCCTCATTCCTCCTCCCCACTCCGTAACAGTTACCTTCTCTCCCGCTCCTTTCCTACGATTCGGAAAATAATAAAATGGAGGGAGAGGGAAGGGAGGGAGAGAGAGAGAGAGAGAGAGAGATGGAGGGAGGGTTGGGGGAGAGAGCAAAAATGAAATGATGGTGTGGGATAGGGAGAGGAGAGGCATAAAAAATACTCCGAGAGGCGGACGATCAATATATGTGGAGGAGACCTCGCCGCAGAGAGTAATCGTGACTTTTTTCCCCCCTTCTCTCCGTCACATTTTTTTTCTTCTTCTGTTCCTTTCTTTCTTTCTCTCTCCGCCCCGTTCCGTACTAATCGGAACGTTTCTTCTCTTCACCCTCTACCTCCTTCCGTTCTTCGTCCTTTTTTTGTTCCCTTCCTTGCTTCGTCTATCTCTATCCTCTTTATTACTCACATCTCCATTTTTTCTTCTTTTGTTACTTTCTTTCTCTTTCCTCCCCGTTCCGCTCTAATTGGAGCGTCTCTTCTCTTCTCCCTCTTTCTCCTTCCGTTCTTCGTCATTTCTACGTTCCCCTCCTTGCTTCGTCTGTCTCTATCCTCTTTATTACTCACATCTCCATTTTTTTCTTCTTCTGTTCCTTTCTTTCTCTTTCCTCCCCGTTTCGTACTAATCGGAACGTTTCTTCTCTTCTCCCTCTTCCTCCTTCCGTTCTTCGTCATTTCTACATTCCCTTCCTTGCTTCGTCTGTCTCTATCCTCTTTATTACTCGAATCTCTTTTTCTTCTTCTGTTCCTTTCTTTCTCTTTCCTCCCCGTTCCGCTCTAATTGGAGCGTTTCTTCTCTTCTCCATCTTCCTCCTTACCTTCTTCGTCATTTCTACATTCCCTTCCTTGCTTCGTCTGTCTCTATCCTCTTTATTACTCGAATCTCTTTTTCTTCTTCTGTTCCTTTCTTTCTCTTTCCTCCCCGTTCCGCTCTAATTGGAGCGTTTCTTCTCTTCTCCCTCTTTCTCCTTCCGTTCTTCGTCATTTCTACGTTCCCCTCCTTGCTTCGTCTGTCTCTATCCTCTTTATTACTCACATCTCCATTTTTTTCTTCTTCTGTTCCTTTCTTTCTCTTTCCTCCCCGTTTCGTACTAATCGGAACGTTTCTTCTCTTCTCCCTCTTCCTCCTTCCGTTCTTCGTCATTTCTACATTCCCTTCCTTGCTTCGTCTGTCTCTATCCTCTTTATTACTCGAATCTCTTTTTCTTCTTCTGTTCCTTTCTTTCTCTTTCCTCCCCGTTCCGCTCTAATTGGAGCGTTTCTTCTCTTCTCCCTCTTTCTCCTTCCGTTCTTCGTCATTTCTACATTCCCTTCCTTGCTTCGTCTGTCTCTATCCTCTTTATTACTCACATCTCCATTTTTTTCTTCTTCTGTTCCTTTCTTTCTTTCTCTCTCCGCCCCGTTCCGTACTAATCGGAACGTTTCTTCTCTTCACCCTCTACCTCCTTCCGTTCTTCGTCCTTATTTTGTTCCCTTCCTAGCTTCGTCTATCTCTATCCTCTTTGTTACTCGCATCTTCTTTTTCTTCTTCTGTTCCTTTCTTTCTCTCTCCGCCCCTTTTCGCTCTAATTGGAACGCTTCTTCTCTTCTCCCTCTTCCTCCTTCCGTTTTTCGTCCTTTTTTCGTTCCCTTCCTTGTTACGTTTATCTCTATCCTTTTTATTACTCAAATTTCACCAGTTCTAAACCATACATTGCTCGCAACCTCGTCTCTATTTCCTCTTCCCTTTCTGTTTTCTGTTTTTTGTTTTCTGTATTATGTTTTCTGAGCCTCGTGTTAGTATAAAGGTGTGCTACCCTCCCATTCCAATGGTCCTAGCTTGGATCCCAGCGGCGCACAGTGGGCTAAAATCGAAAAAGTACTTTTATTGTTAAATATTGCCTAATTTCACTATTATATTCATTATATTTCTACAACACTCCTCCGTACGTTCCATCCTTGTCTTTATTCCGATGTACTATTCTAATAGCATAACTCATTGGTCTAACATTTTTTTCATTTTATTGTGTTAACTCTCTATCTCAACGCTATTTATCATAAGCCTTATTTTCTCATCTTTGTTATGTCCTTAATATTCATTCCTCCGACCCACGTCACCCTTCGCTGATCCCATTGGTATCCATATTATTTTTTAAAATATTAATCCTCTTTATAGTTTACTTTTATCTCTCCAACTTCTTCACCGTTGCACACTCTGTAATTTTCCTTTTTCCATTCCTTTAATGTCATATACTCTTTACCCTATTATATCTGTTTTTTATCCTTATTATAAGCCCTTATACCTATTTCATCCATCCATTCCTTCGGCCTCCAGTATCATTTGCCTCTATTCCTCTCTGCTCTCGGTCTTCGTCCTCCATCTTCTCACTCCCAATCTCAGAAGGTCTTCCTCCAAAGCATCAGTCCATCTTTTTCTGGGCCTTCCTCGCTTTCTTCTCCTTCCCGGGTTCCCATTATAAATGTTTTTCAATACCATAGTTTCCGGCATTCTGTGGAGGTGTCTTTCTCATCTGATTCTTCTTCTTTTTAAATCATTCACCATATGCGACTGTTTGTACAATCTCTCCGACTCCTCGTTTGTTCTTATCCTCCAAAAAGCTTGCTCATTTACAGCGCAATAAATCTTTCTGTGTAACTTTCTTTTTCACGTCCGTTGGATCTCTTCATCTACCACGATCACTGCCCATGTTTTTGATCCATAGATTACCATTGGTTCAAGATAGTTCTGCAGTTACTCAGTTAATGTTCTTCGGCCACAGTGCCTGCCGATGAGAGAAATAGCACCAGTTTCCCAAGGCCATCCTTTCCTGTATTTGTTCATATATGACACCTTCCCCGTTTGCTTATTTATTAACGTTTCCCCTAAATCAATACTCTTTCTCTCCTTCCACCCATTGTTCAACGATTTTGATTGAGCTCTTAAACGGGGTATTTCCCTTTTTTTCTTCCCATTGTTCTCCACCCTTTCTGATCCTTTTCTTTCCACTACCCTCTCTCATTATTCGCATTTTCCACTCTTCTTCCAAATTTCGAGCCCTCATTTTCATTTCTTTGTTCAGAATTCTTCTCGGTTACTATTCCTATCCCCAAGTCTTTCACACCCCCCTTTTGTCCTTTCTTAACACTAGAACTACTGGATGGGTCATTTTTACCCCTTTTCACTTTTGACAATCAATTATATTTGCCTGAATCGTCACCGATCTTGCATATTTCTTTAATTTTATTTTTTTCTGGATGATATGATGTAAAAATAAGAGTCTCATCGCAGAAATAGTTTTTAATGTCCATTACCTTCCAACTATTAGTACAATAGGGGTCACTTTCACCCCAGGCTCTCTCTTTCTACCGTTTCAGTGGAGTTTTTTCATTATAGAATCGAGTTTTATTGTATTTTGTTGAAATATTCTAGATAGATTGGTACTATAACGATAGTATTCGAAATTGAATCATCACACGAAGACCCGACGAACACAGACATAAGAACTTGGACATGGGACAGAGGTCCCGCCTCCAAGTCTTCACCTGCTACATCATATTTCATGAAATGGCAAATTTAAGCACATTGATATGAACCTTTGTTCTTGCAACATAATCCACAATTATAATTTAAATATATTTTGAAAACTATTTGCTTATTCTTTCAACTAAAAGCTTCATATTTCCTTGAGAAATTAAATAATATCAAAGGGGCCAAACTGAGTCTTGTCTGCGCTAATAGCTATGCCTCGGAGTTCGGTTCTTCTAATGTTAATCGCTCTGTTCTCTTTTACTACACCAGGATTTAAATTTGCCAATAAAAAATCATTTGACTTGACCGGGATGTTAAATACAACCTCTTTTACTATTTTCTCTATCCCTTGCTTGACTTTTCCTCCCCAACTCGTAAGACTTCTGAGATATGCCCTGAAATTATTGAGTTACCTGAACTTTCTTCCATTGACTTTCAAGTTAGTATTTCAGATATAGATGATTCCCACTTCTCTTCCTTCCCAGTTTCCCTCTCATCAGTCTTTCCCCGTTCCCGCCACTCCCATATCCTTATTAATGATCCCTCATTCACATTTCCCCTCTTGTTTTTAAATTCTGTTCCAATTAAAACTCTCCAAAATACCCCTACACTCAATATTAGTGATCGGAAAGGTATCGCAAAAATGCCACCAGATGGCACGGAAATGGTTTTTAGATGTCACGCCATTCAAACGACCATTGTGTTAAACTTTCTTGTGTTTCAATCCTTTCTTATTTTTTCAATCATATTGATGAAAGCATTTTTTCTTTGTTTTTATTGTTATTTATTCAAAACTGATGATTTATACTGGCTTTCAATTTTTTTCTTAAAACAATAAACCTAAGCTATGCGCATTACCTTCTCAAACACTACGTTTTTATCACTGACACTGATCCTAATGCATAAAGGTATTATTTATTTCATTGTATTTTAATTTTAATCGTGGTTCGTATAAATATCTGTACCGAGGGCCCTTGATTGAGTGACAGTGGCATTGGAGATTTCTGACTGTATTCCCCGAGTGGATGGAGCGCTATGGGGTGAATTGTGATGTAATCCATGAAGATGCAGAACTCATTATTTCGTTCAGGATGTGGAAACAATATTTTCATAACTTTCTTCCAAATAAGTAATAACTTTTCCAAAAATTTTGTTTATTTTCTTACCGCTAGAGGAAATATACACACGTATCCTCCAAGCATGACATTATTTATGCTCAATACACATGTGTCTCATTACTTTCCTGACAAGTAATTTCCCTTCTTTTTAGTTACACATCCCACATCTTCATTTCCTATAGAGCCCATGAGTTTTGAGCTTCACATATTGCGCGTGATAAGTATAAAAACATTTGTGACAGCAGTGAATTAATTAAATGCATATGCTACGCGCATTAAACGTACACCAATACTCGAAGAATCTCATTTCTCTGTGAATGCATAAAGTTTTTAGAAGGGTTAGATCATATTTTATTCATCATATTAGGGATGAGTCGATTCCACTTTTTTCGAATCCGATTCCGATTCTTTCAAATCGATTCCCGATTCTCGATTCCGATTACATCGATTCTTATTCCTAATAACAGGTGGGATATTGATATACCAGTAGCGTATTACTATTATTTAAATTCAAGTATTGGCTGAAATAAATTAACAAAGACAATTAAGTCGCTCAAAAAGTATATTTATTAACAAATAGCAAGCATATACTCAGCTTATCGAGGTAGATGAATAGTACAAATTGATAGCCTACACCCAAAATTTCTGAGACAGATATGATGTGATAAATGAAATTTTATTTGAATATTTATCCATCTGAAATCGATGGAATCGGAATCGACTTTAGGCGATCGATTCTCGATACCGATTCTAATCCTGAGAATCGATGGCATCAAGAATCGACATTTGGATTCGACTCATCATTAATTCATATTTTATCTTAACCTCTCTAATTCCATCCTCCTATCTTTTTTCCCTTCCGGCACTTTATCATATTTCTTCCTTCTCTTAATTTCTTTCTTTTATCGCCACTAACATTTCTTGTCCACCATTTCTATCATCAATCCGTTTTCCTCATTGCGATCCACACTTTTTTTTATAAATATCCTTCTATTTAAGCATATATATTTTCATCCTCACCCGCACTCGTTTAAACTCCGTTCCACGCGTCACCCAATCCCGCTTGGTTTTCTCCATCCTTGAAAACCGCTCGTGGAAATCCTTTGGCTTACGCTCGCTCTCTTGTGAGCGAGTGCGTTGGATAAAGAGTAGAAGCGAGGAGGGGATTCATCTCCCTCTTTCCCTGGAATACTTTATTTAATCACCCCCATACACCTTTCCCTCCTCCCACTCTCTCCCATCCTTACACCCCGTATACTCCCTGCCATTTCTCCCTTCAGTTTCCTCTTTAACCCCATGTCTACCTCTCTTTCCTTTTACACTCATACAGTGTTGCCATTTAAGATCTTAGCGTGATATAAATTTAGCGTTCTACGCGCCTGAGACTAGGCTGAACTATTTTAAATCTCAAGAGACTTTTTTCCCAGATCTCTGGAATCTATGTACCATAATTTCTCAACCTATCTGCTATAATTTCCTCCTGAAAACTACCCCACAGTGTTGCCATTTAACTCTCTGCGCACCAACAATGTCGCTTACAATACTCACCTAAGATTTGGCTTAAGTTTTTCCCTACAATTTTTTTTATTTTTCTTTATCCTCCCATTTCTCTAACTACCCCTTTCCACGTTCCCACTTCTTCTATTCGCCTACATTGTTTCTGTTTCCATTGCCTTTTACTCCAAAAAACTTTTGCAACATTATAGCTCACTTTGCACTATGTCATATTCTGCATTTAAGAGAAGGAAAACATCTTTTAAAAATATCATGACAAGAATTTTACGAAATCATGAAATTTCAAATTTCCTCCAATCTAAGTTTTCTCCATAACTCTCTTCCTTTTGCCACTGTAAGGTGTTTTCATTTTCGCGATTTCGGCAATATCTACTTCTCCTTAAGCTATTTTTTAAGGCTATGCTGTACTTTTTATCATGCCATTACTCCCCCCGCGTTCCCTTTCTCTCTTAAATTTACTCATATTTTAGGAGATGCCACGTGAGTGCTGCATGTATTATCAACTTCTCCCTCCAATAGATAAGGATAAAGTATTTTTAGGACAAAGAACACCTTTTACTAATTACGAATCGATATGACATTGGTTGAACGAATTATTTATGTAATTAAAAAAATTGACTTGATGGTATATTAATGTCCTTCCTGACCGATGAATCCCTTGCAGTACTAGTCCCCATCCGGAGATTCGATTGGGGGAGTATATAACCTACGGAATATTTTACTGGGAGGAGTACCATCACGTCATATTGGTGAGAATGCAGGGTTGCATCTTCTAGAGAGACTACTGTGGTGGTTTCCTCGTTTCCTTCCACGTGGCAGTACCCCAGCCGATTCCATGAACTTCGCTCTCGACCGAAACTGCGGCTGTTGATAACGGTCCGATCAAGAAGATTCGCATTCACAGCAAATGGAGTATGCACTGGTATAGTACATTGCAGTTTTGCAAACGAGCGGGAATAGATACTCATCCATTATGAAATTTCATGGCCCAGCTGTTTGTACAATATTTCAATTATGTACAATTAAAGTTGGGATAATCATAGTGGGCCAAAGTAACCAAAACATGAGGATAACATAGGTCCAAAAAATCCAAAAAATTTGAAAAGGGCTCATAAAAACTTAAATAAATATCTCGACTTACTAAATTTAAGGTAAACTTGCAATGAACGAATTGATTCGAGGGGTGAGATCGTGGTTCTTCATTTCGCAATACCGTAGTCGTTATTCAACTCAAAAACCTCTACAGGAGGGAAATGGTTAGAAGTATTGTCGTAAGAACGCTATCACTCAATTTAAATTAGAGATTTGTAGCTTGTAACACTCTTTTAAATAGCCACCGAAGTATATTATTCAATAGCCAATCTAGAAAAGCTTGATAAATTTATTTCAGAATTTTAAAGGAAATTCGATACTGTAACACTACCTTTCGCATTTCACACTCAAAAACCCTCACTCTCCTCTTTCTTTCTGCTTGTTTATCGCCGCCGTCTCCTTCGCAGTTCCCCATTGTTGGGACTGTTTATTTTTTTATTTATCCTCGGAGTTATATTTTAAAGAATCCCTGTATTCATATTTAAAATGTTAAATAACTGAATTATTTAAACTATTGTATTATTACAAGAGACTACAAAAATTTTACGAAAGATGATCATGTTATCGTTCACATGAGGGCGATTGAGAAAGAGAACTCACTTTGTGAGAAGGAAGAGAAAGATATCACAAGCAATGAAAAGAGAACTCACTTTGTGCATTCCACACTTGTATTTTTTCCGACCATTGTTTCGACAATTTCTGTCATTATCAAGGTCAATGTAGAATTTATCCACAATCTAGAAATGGCGAGAAATTACACTCCATTGACCAAAGTATATCCATTTTTAAACATACTTTTGGAAATCACAGTAAACAGACGAACACGTTTACCAATCGAACTTAGATTGATCTGGGGATCGGGTTGGTGTGGTGGCTAGAGTACTCGCCTACCACACGGGCGGCCAGGGTTCAAATCCCTGCGGAGGCGGATGTTTTTCAGAGGAATCTGATGTCTTGAGTGTCTTGTGGAGAGCACACTAAGTACATACTCCGTCTGTCGGACGAGACGTTAAGCCGTCGTCCCCTTGGCGCCTTTCGTTAAGAGCAGGCTAATGCCGACGCAGGGTTTCTATCCATCCTTCCTCCCTTACCCATCTCCTATGTCGAAAATGACGTTAGCCGTCGGTCGCCTCCCCAAATATCCAATCCAATCAGATTGATTTGGCCGGTTTAGCTCGGTATGGTAAACGCAACGGCTAAGCGAGATTGATTTAAGAAGTGGGCTCACTCGGCCCACTTTCTCTGCCAGCCTGAGATTTCAAATCGCAATGGACCGATTCAAATCGATATTTCAATGGATTTCTCATTGGTAAACCAGGCTATTCGAGTCGGCTGGCTTAGAATGTTCAGATAGGTCTGAGATCATATCGACCTGAGTTCGATTAGTAAACGTAATGAATAACTCTCTATATAATCTTCAATAGAGGTTGTACAATATTCTTTCATATTTAACATGGTAACGACATAAATTGTCAAAACCATAGTCGGTGTAAATACGAGTGAAGAATGTATATACAAATTGAGTTCTCTCTTCATGTGTCGCTTTTCAACAAGATAAAGCCTGAAATATAAACTTGTATCACAAGCAATATTTGGCACACGTTATGGAGAACCGCGATCGTACAAATTTAAAAATTACATCAATACACAAATGGGTCAGTTGTATATTTAGCTCATTAGAATATTACAGAGGTGGGGAAGTTTTAACGGCAGGCATGTGCAAAATTCATTTGCAGCGTCGTCTCTGGAGGTTGAGTTAATCTACGGCATGACTCATTTGCAGCTTCCTTTTTAAGCGCAAATCCGACGGCGCCTATCCTCCTCGGCTCAAATCGGCAACGCCGCATCGAGCCTTCACTCTCCTATCCTCCCCTCATGTCCCTCCTCCGCCCACCCCACTCACGTCACTTCTGCTCTTCCCCAACATACATTCTCTCCCCCCTCCCCCATGTCACCCTAACCCTCCTCACGCCTTTATTCTCACCCTATCCCTACTCGCCCGAGTCGATCCTTTACCCTTTTAGTCTCTGTCTTCAACTCTCTCTCTCCCTCCTGAGTCCCTTTTTGCTCCCACGTCATGCTGAATCCCCCCCTTCTCTCAGCCCACTCCACCTTTCATTTTCTCTCTCCAGGCTCGCACGCTACGGGTGTTAAAAGTTCCCTTGAAATTATGTTTTTAATGTATGTATCCATTGTGCCATGGCTAAGAAGCGTGAATATGAAAAAAAAAAACTCAGAGGAAAATTTCACACCATGGGAGATTCTAAAGTCTCAAAAATATTTCGCTTATTATTATCGACGGAGCGCAAATGAAGTCAACGCACAGCACTGCATCATAGGCGCACGATAAGGTCTTTTTTTATGCCCAACATTGTGGACGATTCCTAGATTTCCGTTTTCCTCGACAAGTTTTTCAATTTTTTTCCGGATTTTTCAAGTGCTTCAAGCTATGGAGAAATGGGTTATGATGCTAGGGTTTGTTGAACGAAAAAACTATTCAAAGATTACTTTTATTTACTGCCTACGAAATGAATGAATATTTTTAGATTTTAACTTAATGGGGTTCGTGTATCTATCGTGTGTTTATGGGAAATATTGCATTAATAGGATCGTTTTTGTCACGTGACATGTGTCACCGGGATGTCAGAAATTACACTAATGAGGCGTACACTTATCTCTTCGATACTTTCCAATTTACGCTCTTTTGCTACCATGTTAAACTATTATACTGCATTCGTTTCCTGAAAATATGTGCTGCATTCTGCTTTGAAAAACTCTAATTAAGTTCCAATAATTGAATAGAATTGTTAATAATCGCCTTCATCAATGTTAATAGTTTCATCAATGTAAATAACAGCTTCGTCGTTTGTACGATTTTTTAAAATCGTCGCTATTTTGCTCATTTATACATTTATCCCATACGTAAGAGTTCTTTAATTTTGTGAAACCTCTCTGGTTATTCTACTTCATGATTACTGTTTGAAACCTATTCTAAAGGCAAATAAGTTTTCCTTACTCCTCTCCACGTGCATACGTGTATCACCCAAATTTTATATATCAGTTTGTATGTTTTTTTCTGTTGAAAATATTGCTTTCATGCTCAAAAAATTGAATTTTCTATTTATGTTATATTGAAACCTTGACAAACTGTTTTGTAGTGTTTTTGTAGTACTCAGGGAACAATGTCTCCTTGCACAATAAATTTTCTGTCCATCTCTTCTTGCCATCTGTCTTTTATGGTGGTCATTCATTATTCCTATGTTTTAATTCGTCACGTGTGCCCCCTGTTTCACAAAATATTTATCATCTGAAGAAATATATGTGCTCCTTGGATACTTTGGTATTCAAGTCGAACGAAAACCTGAGCTTCATTTAGAGCTTTGCGAATGCTTCGAAATCGAATCGAATCGACTCGAATCAGGCTTAATTCGATTCTATTCGCCTGCAAATCGGGATCCTTAACAAGCCGAATGATTCGAAGTATTCGAATCTGATAGATTCGTCTGCGAATCATTGCATGCATTCAAGCATGGCGCTCATTCCAAAAATGGTGCGCCGACCGTTTAGACGATGTTTTCCTCACGCGAAATGAAAATTTAAACCAATACATGTTATTCTGTGCTATTCTTTGTGCCACTATAGATATATAAGCTAATGTAAGGCCCTGAAATATTGTGAAAATCTTTATTACTCTTGACGGCGCGTAAGATTTTGCATTTTATTTAGATTCGAATTCGATTCGCCAGCGAATTTTTTAGGGTGATTCGATTCGCTACCGAAATTTAAGAAAAAAGTTCGTTTCGATTCGATTCGAAAAATCTCTTGAGAGATTCGATTCGGTTCGATTCGAAATGAAAATACCTGATTCGCACAGCACTAGCTTCATTCCTTATCTATTTCCATTTTCAAACCCTACCTCACTAAGTTCCCCCCATCACTTCCTCCGCCTTATTTCACCGTTGCCGAGGGGATCGGTTTGGTGTGGTGGCTAGAGCACTGGCTAGCCATGCGGACGGCCAGGATTCAAATCCCTGCAAAGGAGGATGTTTTTCAGAGGAAACCCGATCCCTGAGTGTCTTGTGGAGGGCACTTCAAGTACAGTACTTCGTCTGTCGGATGAGACGTTAAACCGTGGTCCCCTTGGCGCCTTTCGTTAAGAGGAGGCTAATGCCGACGCCGGGTTTCTATCCACCCTTCCTCCCTTACCTGTCCTCTATGGCGCAAATGACCTTAGCTGTCGGTCACCTCCCCAAATATCCGAATCCTTTCACCTTCAAAACACGCTCCCATTTTCGTTCCATCCATCCACGACTCTTCATTCTCCTCCTCGCTACCTACCTTTCCCGCCTCTACCCTTTCTATTACTCCATTCTCCTCAAATCCACTCTTCGCTCCGGCATGCCTCCAAGCACCCCCTGCCGCTCGCCATCCGAACTCCGCCTTTCATTACGCCCCTCTATCGCCCCGGCCCCTCTTCTCTCCTCCCGCCACCGCCGCCCCGGCCGCCACAGCGTGCGACCGACTTTCATCGCATTTTTCCCACACCTTTCGCGGAGTTTTCCAACCTCGGGAAAAAGCAAGGCCCGTCCTCCCTCTAACGAGCGTAGACTTTCTGCAGGGCTTTAGAGCTTCTCCCCCCCCCCCGCCCCATTACGCCGGGCTCCCTCACCTTGCTACATCCCTCCCTCCAGCTTCTCCCCACCTTTCTCTCCCCTAACCTCTGTTCCAAACCCCTCTCCGCGTGTTCCACTTCTGAGCCTCCCTCTCTCCCTCCATCCATCGCTCAGCTTCCCATCATTTTTTTTACCCGCCTTCCCCTACGTCCCCTCTCGGCCTGTCTCTCTCTCTCACTCCGCTCTTACACTCCCCCTCCTACTCTCCCACACATACACATACATACATGCACAGAGATACACCCTTTTCTCTCCCCTTTTCGTCCCATCCCTTCGGCTCGCTCAGCTCTCTTTAAAGGTCTTTCTTTCTCTCACTCCCTCTTGCCTCCTCCCTAACCTTCCCTCATCCACCAATAAGCAGTCTCTCTTACCCAGACTTCACCCTCCGTCGCACGTCACCTCCCTTCTACTCCTCTTCCCTTGCTCATATCCGTTCGTGTTTTCTCCTCTCTGCCTCCTCCGCTCCCGTCCCCCCCCCCCGCCCGCCCGCCCACTCTGAAGAGACCTCCCACGCATCTCCATCGCAGGCGCCACCGCTTGCCTCTCACTCTTCTCCCGTGCAGTCATCTTTTTTCTCGGTATTCCACTACTCCACCTTTCCTGGAAATGTACATACGGCGGACTCCTCCCTCTTATCAGTCCACAACGGTAGCGGAACTTTGGCCGGATAATATGATATCACATTAAAAATGCCATTTCAAGAGTTGAGTTTGTATGTAGTAATTTATTTTTTTTTTTAATATTAAGGAAAATCATTGGTGACAGATCAGACCCTTGTGGCACTCCTTTGCTTACCTCTCGCTCACCTCCTCGCCGGATAATATGATATCACATTAAAAATGCCATTTCAAGAGTTGAGTTTGTATGCAGTAATTTATTTTTCAAAATGTTAAGGAAAATCGTTGGTGACAGATCACACCCTTGTGGCACTCCTTTGCTTACCTCTTGCTCACCTCCTGCCCTTGTTGTCTCCATCCCTGGTATTCTATTGCGCAACCCTTCCTCTAAATGTCCATACAGTCGACTCCTCACAGGTATCAGTTCACTATGATATCAAAACCTTGGCCAGAAAATATGAAATCACGTTATAATTACCATTCCACTCCTACTATATGGTATTCCACTACTCCACCTTTCCTGGAAATGTACATACGGCGGACTCCTCCCTCTTATCAGTCCACAACGATAGCGGAACTTTGGCCGGATAATATGATATCACATTAAAAATGCCATTTCAAGAGTTTTTATGCAGTAATTTATTTTTCAAAATGTTAAGGAAAATCGTTGGTGACAGATCAGACCCTTGTGGCACTCCTTTGCTTACCTCTCGCTCACCTCCTGCCCTTATTGTCTCCATCCCTGGTATTCTATTGCGCAACCCTTCCTCTAAATATCCATACAGTCGACTCCTCACAGGTATCAGTTCACTATGATATCAAAACCTTGGCCAGAAAATATGAAATCACGTTATAATTACCATTTCAAGAACTCACACTCGTTCTTATCCTCCGCTCGACTCTCTCTCCCTTCCCACACTGTCATCTCTTTTCCCGGACTTTTGTCAGTCCATACTTCATCGAAATATAACCACAGGACTCCATTTAATCGGTACATAACGTTGCAGCATCATTTCAAGAGCTTGGCTATTCCGTAGTGATTTTTTAACAAAAATAGTAAACAATGACTATTTTTGGTCAGGCGTGTTACACTTCTATTATAACTTCGGCATTCTCCGAATCGCATTAAAATTTTATTGCTGGAAAAGGTAGACATCAATTATTTGTTGCTTAGAGAACTAAATTCTGAGGATAAAGAAGATAATATTGAGATAAGACGTTCAAAACTGAACGTAGATGTAGTTAAATCTGGACGAACAATTAGAAGATATCTATCAAGGAACACTACAAGAAACAAGGAACGGAAAGATTTGATCATATCTATCAAGGAACATCATTAGTCACGTTTGATGCAACTAAAAATACCTTATTCGTTTCTTGCACTGTGTGTGATGTGTATATTTTACCATGTTGATACCATCAAATCTTAATTTTCAATTAATTCTATTTTTCATAACTTACCTACTTCTCATTTAAAAGCCCAAAATGGTTGCAAGTCTACTCCTCGTTAATGATATACGTAAGGCATGTTAATTATGTGAAATTTAACAAGATTGGGGCACAGAGAATCACATGAATGAAGAATCCTGAAATCACTGCTATTTTCAATTTTCTAAAAGCAGAAGTGATTGAATAATCTCGTTATTTTCTTAGCCTTAGTCTAGAAATTGATTCAGAATATATTATTTCAGACGAAATTTTGGTTAAAGAAACCTAAGCTCCTCAATATATGTTGGAATTAAGCCTATCCTTACTACTTCTGCAGCCATCCACACAAAAGAGCCTGAATCGTTCATGCCCCTACCAGGATTTCAGTGCAATCAGTTTTCCAAGCATGTGAAGTTAACTTCTCCTTATATGCAAATTGAATTACGTGCAATTAAATCAGCGTTTTTGCTAGTGTAACCTGAGAAATAAATATATCAATTTAATTTTATTTCTTCTTTAGATTTCTCGATACAGTTTGAAATTTATATTAGAATGTGCTGTTCCTGTAATGCGATGTTTCAATGCAAGTGAATGCATACTACTTATTTCATTCCGCTATAAGTAATGCTTTGAAGCTGTTTGTTTCCATCATCATACGGATCTAGGTTCTTAGCAATATGTAAGCGACGATAGACAATCTGGGAACCTTTTTGCTAATTATGTTATTTTTGCGCTATCACATATGTAGTTTGTATTGTACAAGTATTGCATATCTCGCAATTATAACTCAATATTATAGACTAAAAGCCGTCTCAAAGTAATTGCTAACATTGGTACAACTTCAAAAGTTAATTCCTGCGCCATTTCTCCATCCATTACCCGATAATCTTTTTCCGGACGAACCAAATTTCATATATGTCCGAAAATAGAAATAGTTCGTAGTAGGCGATGAGAGGCTTGCTTTTTAATTTCTATGCATTTAATTTGAACCAAAAAACTAGTCGCATTCCTTGATCAATAAAAACGAAGAGAATAAAGGGAATCAATTTCACCGTAAAAGCGAATTTGAATGTGGGACGCTGGAAGTTAAAGTACTTGAGCAATATCACCTCACTGAATGTAATTATTTGGGACTCAGAAGAAATTCTTAGAAACTTAATGCCATTGTCCATTGTGAGTTTGGAAAGCATTTTTATTTTGACGTTAATTATGTCGTTTTCAATGAAAACATATCTCAATTTCTTATGAATTTGTTCACTAGGATAGAGTTTTGGCTTACAAAACTAGGTACCTATTGTTAGTATTAATGAATGCTGTCATAATGCATGCATGTATACCGCACATCTGTTCGAGGGCGGTACAGTTATTAAAAATATTTTGTCTCCTCTAGTCACCTTACATTTCTCTTCTGTGACATTGTTAATAAAAAAAACCTATTCCATTTTCTAATCTTTTCACGCTTGCATTTTAGCAATCCAACCTCTGTAAGCTCAGTAAAAAAGAGTTTACTTTGACTACCTCACGTGCGAAGAGGAGTGAAGATGGTACACCAGCAGTGTTTGCCGGAAATTCGTAGACATTGGCTTATCTTTGAATTTACTTCATTACATTCATGCTCAAACTCCTTTGAAAGACTTTGGAATTGAAAACGCATCACCAGTCCTCTGTGCTTATTACATTTCCCAGAGCAAAGCGTTTACTTCTTCTCTAAATCATTACAATATTCATTGCCTCCTTTTGCAGCCATTGCCATGATTGTCTACTCAAGGCTTCCTGTTTTCAAGTTTTATTTAGAGACAACATTGTTACAAAATGAAAAATGCTTTGAAAATTTTCTCACAGATTTTCCAACAATCTAGGTTTTTGGCAAACGTAAGTGAGTAAATAATTTATTATCGCTCTGGGTACAGGCCCTTAAGAGCAAAAATACAAACATTTGCATACATACTTACATGTTTATTTGTGATATAAAAGGAAAAGAAAAATTAAACAGTAAATGCATACATAGGTTTCAACAAAAGTGCTATTAGAAATTTAGAAAAAAATAATAAATTTTAATTTTAAAATTTTCGATTGATTTATTGTTTTTAACTTTTAATGGCAATGAATTCCATATTTTAGTTGATGTGACAACAAATGAATCACTAAATTTGGTGGTACGATGAGCAGGATAATAAAGCATTCAGAGGTTGCTTCTAGTTATGACCCTACGAGAACAGGTACAGACTTAAACAATTGAGACAGATATTCAGGCTCCTTGAATGGAAACAGGTGATGCAAAAACGCACACTGAATACACAATCGTCTATTTTTAACGGTTAGCCACTTTAATTGGTCTCTGTAGAGGGAAATGTGATCTGGGCGGCGTAATCCAAAGATGTACCGTACACATGAGTTTTGTACACGTTGTAACATAATATTTAGCTTATCAAGCAGACCATTGAATACCAGCCAACAATAATCCATATGAGGAAAAATTAATGTAGAAACTAATAACATCTTTATATGTACAGGGATTACATTTGTATTTTATAACGTACGTCATTATCAAGACACATTGTTCATTTGTGCAAGCTCATATGTGTTCAAACATAGAAAGTTTCGCTTAAGTATAAATAAGCTCAGAAAAATGAACCTATGTACCCTGGTGATGGGATAAATAACTAACTGATGGGTCTCAACTTTGATAGGAGCAATATAACAGTGATAAAATTTACAAAGTATCTTCATTTTGTGATAATTTTATCAATATTTCACCACCGCAGGTATTTTGCGACGTATTGAACTTTAATTCATATATTAGTTCCTTAGCATCCTGAAAAACAGTCTCTCGAACAACAAAAATGTTTAATAATATCTAATAAAAATTTGATGTGCCATGTTTATCTCTTTAAGTCCACTTTTAAGACATTTTAGAATATGAAAGTTGTAATACATCTATTTACGTTTTCTCAGTGAATTATCTCCTTCATACAGTTTATTGAGGAAAGAAAAATGCTTACTCGGCGACATCATTGACCATTACAGCGAAACATAAGTTTTGCTGATGTTTATATCATAATTTATTTACAATGAAGGCAAAAATATTGTATCTCACTGGGGGTGAAATCCGGAATCACTGTAATATAAGCACTGTCGGATAAGGGGCCTGTCAAGTATTACGTAAGACGTTTTTGGCGGTAGGAAGGATGTGCTCATCTTTCTTTGTCTTATTAAGGGGGCCATGGGTCTGGATCAAATTTACGTAAGATTTCTGTACGTCTTGAAACATTCCGTAGTTTCCAAATATCCTGTGTTTTTCCCAAATATCCTGTGATTGTTCACAACTTCGTCAACTTTTACAGGGATTTAGGTGGGACCCACTAGAGTCCCGGAGGCTACACGCTAGGCTTAGCTTGCTTAAGAAATCCAGAACTGGTGTGTTTCAGAGCGACACAGAGAATATCATCATACATCTCTAATCATATCTCTAGACCTGACAACAGTGATAAAATAAGAGAGTAACATTGCCAAACAGATAGGTTCAAAAACTTGTTCTTTTCGCGCACAATAAGTAACCACAATAAAAACCGAGCTCCACTGAATACAATTCCATAATATAGCCACCATGTCACCTCCAAGTAACTTTAACCCTTACATCTTTACACGACTGTTGTCCCAACACTCCCTGCCGCACGCCCAGGTGGCGGCTCAAAGGGTACTATGTAGATGTAGATGTAGAAGTTATTTCAACAACTGAAACCAATCCTCCATAATAACTGCTTATGCGTATGGAGTGGTCAAAATCAACTGGAGTTAAAAATTTGATTCGATGCTCATGACGGCTAAGGCTCTACATTATTTTCTCTCTCCCTGCCTTTCCTCCACTTCTTTGTACTTCTTTCTCACTATCTTTGACTTCCATTCATTAAGACGCCGCAACACCCTCGACTTCGGTTTCATTAGGTCTCGCCGCCATCGTTTGCCACCGTGAAACGACACTACGACTGACTTCAATTCTTACAACAGTATTAAGCATTATATTTCCTTCGTTTTTTGCTATGCACTTATTTAGACGACCCATCATCATTAGTCGGTCAATCCTAAGATTGGTTGACTGCAGCCCTCCACACTTCCCTATCTAATGCTAATTCCCTAACCTCCAGGTATCTCTTCCTATGTACTTTTCTCTTTATTTGGTTCATGAACTTATTCCTGGGTCTTCCTCTGGGGACTTTTCCCTCTATTTTACCTTCAATTATGTTCTTCACAAACTTGTGTCTCAGGGAGTGTCCAATCCATCTGATTCATTTTTTCTGTATGCTGTTTCATATCGCCCTTTCGTCTTCTACTCTTCTGTACTCTTCATCATTTCTTATTTTGTCCATTCATTTTATCTCCAGTATCCTCCTCCAACACCAGGTTTCCTCCTACGTGTTTATCAACCGTTTCTGCGAAATGGGACAGTATACCACGGCCAATTACGCTTCTGCAAACGCACACGCGCTTTAATTTAACCGCTCTGTTGTATTACTTAGAGAAAATCTGTTTGCAGAGAGTTCAAGATTAAGAATTAATATTTATAATGAGCGTTATAACTTTTCGCTTTTTGATGTTAACATCATTATTTCGGCCGCGGTTGAAACTCGAATTTGTCGATAATCAGGCGATTGCTATAACGAGTACGACGTACAGTTCCAAACCTAAAATCCTTCTACTCTAAGAAGGATTATCAAAATGTTGAAATTTACATAATATAAAGTCGCATTGAACATTCTCATGGACCCCTGCAAGCATTCACCCGTGGCGCTGTTGTCCAGGGAGAGTAATAAAGGGAAAATTGAAGATCTCTCTTAAGCTGCGGTAAACACCAGAAATAAGAGGACATTTTAGGCCGAGGTGTGCAACCACCTTAATTCCCCCATTTCAGCAATATTTCAGAATATCCTCCTCACTTTTCTTCATAATTTTTTGGAAAATTCCTCGGATGAAAAAATTCATATATTTAAGATTCGACTTTTAACCTATGGTATTCAGTCAACTTAAATAAACTCCCCGGAATAGTTGAAATCACACACATTTTTTAGTTTCATTGAATTAACAGATAATCCAATTTGTTGAAATAGAAGTCCTGCTTCCCCTTAACTCCGAAAAAGTACCCTTTTTGGGGAATGAGGACTGCACACGCGACCCTCGATTTTAGGCATTAAAAACCTCTGTTATAGGCATTGAAATCTTACCGATTTTGGCTCCAAACCATCGTTTAGTACCCTTCTTGAATACGTAGGCTCAAGACTCTTCCTAATAGTTTCACTATTTCAAGATGATTTCATTTGTCGTTATCCGTGCAGTATCGTGCCAATATGGTTTCAACTTCAGCATCAACTTGTTCCCCATAATTTGTTTCATACGGTCACTTTCCTGCGTCCGCCTACGAGAATCGAAATTGTCGCAGTTGCACCATTTTTACTCCCTTGTTATTTACCTGCTATGCGGTTTGTCTTTCGATATCACGTGATTCTTTTTCCTTAAATTTTGTTTTAATGTGGTCACATCCTTAACGCCAGCCTCCGTAAGCCTCCTAACGCGCAAGTATCGAGATTTCATGATACCCATTTCCCTTTTCTACTTGCTTTTCTATGTGTCTTTCGTTACTGCTGGCCAATGTGACACGAAACTGGCGAGGTTACACGAGTTTTGCATGCCAATTCCTTGCCTGCTTTGCTGTGATCCTTTCGCTACTGGTTCAATGCCTAACCCAGTTTTAATTTGTGCCTTAGTTTTGTTTCATTCACCAACATACTGGTATTTATCTACGTGACACGAAACTATCGAAGATTCATGTAATACTACATTTCTCTTTCCTACCTGCTTTTTTATGTATCTATCGATACTGCCTGCCAATACGACACGAAACTGGAAAAGTTACACGATTTTTGCTTTCCATATTCCTGCCTGCTTTGCTGTGTTCCTTTCGCAACCGGTTCAATGCATACCCCAGTTTCAATTCGTACCTCTAGCTTCGTTTCGTTCACTATCATACTTACATTTGCCTACGTGGCACGAAACTATCGAAGTTTCATCAATGGAACACGAAATTGGCGAAGTCACGCCATTTTTACTCCCCCCTTCTCTACCTGCTATGCGGTTTGTCTTTCATTATCGCCTGATTCTTTTTAAATTAATTATTGTTTCAATTGGTCACATCATTACGCCAGGCTATATGACACGTAACTGATTTTATACATCCCCCTTTTCTACCTATTTTGCTATTTTTCTTTCGTTACTGACTGCCAACGCGACATAAATGGCGAAGTTACGCGATTTTTACATGCCATGCCTGCTTTGCTGCGTTCCTTTCGCTGCCGATTTCATGCCTACCCTAGTTTCAATATGTTATTCTAGTTTCGTTGCATTCACTGCCATACTTACTTTTGCCTACGTGGTACGAAACTATCGACGTTACACCATTCTTTCACATTTCCCTTTCCACGGCTAAGCCTCCATATCATCATCCTCCCTTGCCATTCCTATCTGCCCTCCCATCCCTTCGCCTCTCTCCAGTTTTGATTTCCCGTCACTAGGCCGCCGCACTCTTGAATCCCCCCCTCACTGCCCTCCCTCCCTTTCTCCCTCCTCCTCACCTTTTCGTTCTTACTTCGTCCCCTCCTCCTTTTTTCGTCCCCTATCTTCTCCCCATTCTCTCTCTCCCTTCCTCCACTTTTCCTCTCCCTTCCCTCCTCCCTTTCCATCCTCCTTCCCGAATAGGTCAATATGCAGGCATGCGCCTCGGAGACCCCCCCCCGCCCCCCAGCTGCCGATTTTAAAGGGGACCTTCCCTCAGTCCTGGGCGCCGGCCGACCCGCGACCTGTTCTCTCTTCACGTTTGCCCGGCGCTCCCGACCGCGGCACGGGCAACCGGCGAGTGCAGGCTCGCCTTCTCCCGGGCTCGTCAACTTGGTCGCGACTGCCCTACTCCCAACCCGTCAGAGGCGCGATCGTGTGCCTACCCGCCATTGCCGCCGTTGCCGCCATTGGGCAGAGATGGGCAAACCCGTTCATTTTTTGGGTACTCGTTCACTCTGGACCGGTACATTTAGGGACCCGTTCCTCTTCACTTGTTCACTGCTCCTTGTAATAGTGTTCATGTATTTTTAATTTAAACATGTTCTTGCTGTTAAAAGAATGTAAAAAAACTTTAAAACATTTACTATACCGTAATGACAGAGTTTGAGAATGTTTGATTAAGTAAAATATGGGAGGTGACATTACCAACTTTTTAGTTAGTTTCGTAATTTGATTTAAGTCAAATAAATAAAATGTGTACTGCAAATTACACCACAATCAGCAGAAGATGAATTTTTAGGGGATGATGAAGAACATCCTATCTCTTGAAAATAGGATCAAATGTAATGGTGGACCGATAGGAACGATGAACCGAATAGAACAAAGGACGGGAAGGACTGACAGGCCGAAAGGGCCTACTGACCGAAAGGAACAACGGACCGAAAGGAACGGTCGTTCCATGGAAATCGCTCCTCGGTCCTCCCGTTAATCCATTGATCCGTTCCTTCGGACCACTTCGTTCACGAACGACACACCTCTACTGTTAGGTCATCCAAACCGCGAATTCCCGTTCTTGTGAACAGTTTCCGGTCACACTTCTCACGAACTGCTCTTCAAATGTGAGAGCAGTGATTTTAAAGAACAGGAATCATTTGGAGGACCGTCCGTTGCCTTTTTACCATTCATTAAAGCTGTAAAAAATACGAAAACGCAAGTGTGCACTTTATGATGCAGAGTAATCATGGCTCATGTCACCATCCTTAATTTGTCTAATCATCAGTAGACATCAATTCGTAATTGTGTTTGATGAAGCTCACCACACCACTTTTATAACCACCTGCCGCTTCATTTCTACATAATGCGTACTTTGACGTAGTTCACAATTTACCAGAAGTATTCCATTCCTGGTCCTTCCTCTGTAGTTTTCGTCATTTCTTTAATAAGGTAAAAATATCTTAATAGAATTTGATCATCAATACCTGCCCATATAGAATCCGGGAGTAGTTAGTTACCTGAGGTAATTTAATAATAAGGGCACAGTGACAGATAAACTTATGAATCTCTGTTAACAGTCAGGGTATGTTATCTATCAGACCATGATGATTCTGTGAAAACAATATTGGGAAAAACAATGAATGAGGGCAACTACAGTTGCAGGCCCAGGAATGCAATACGTCTGGATAATTATGAACTAGTTATGTCTATTTGTAGCCCAAAATTTGCCAAAAGTATCCCAATCCTGGTTCTGCCGCTGTAGTTCTCATTCATTGCTTCTCCCAATAGTATTTCCGCAGAATTTTCATGGTCTGGTAATAAATCACGACTGTTAACACACGTTTGTAAGTACATCCATAACTGTATCCTTGTCATTAAATTAACTCATTATGCAACTACTTCCAGATTCTCTATGGGTAGGCAATTGATGATGAAATTGTTTTTAAACATTTCACCATATCAAATAGAATTTACTATTTATTATTTGGGCCATGAACGATGTCCATTGCGTATTGCGTAACATGAGCATTATTATCTTTTTAGAACCAGCACATCTTTCACTAGCGCAATTTCCGTTTTTAATTCATCCTTATACGCACTTTTTACATCCAATATTCTCAATATGTAGCTGATATTTTCCATGTTTCTATTAATTAAACTCCTACCCATACATTCAGTTTTTACTGCTCTTCATCTTTTCAAATATGAAAATAAATAATTAAAGGCAACTATCTGAATAGTGTGGGTATTTTGTTTAAAAATTCATTTTAATATAAATTTTTCTCTCTCTTTCATCCCACCCTCCTTCAGTTTACTTTCCTCTATGCATCATTTTCCATCTATGAGCCTCACAATCGTGGCACAGCGGTTGGTTGGCTGGATTAATCCTCTTTTTTTCTACCGTAAATTCCCTGGTCTGAAGTGACTTCGCGAGCAGGCTATTAACCGGTCCGCATATGCGTTCGACCCGACCGCATGTGAATACATTTGGAGGGAGGCTGGTCTATAGGATAGCTTAATCGCGGCCGCGTTACCCGAAGTTCTAAACTCGAGTGCATGAGTTGAATGCTCCCGCCTTGTGTTGGTTGGGTGAGTAATTTCAATATGCCAAGCAGAGACTGATTGCCGAATGAAGACAAAATATCCACTTGTAAATAATACCCTCCGCAGCTTTGTCACTCTCTCTTTAGTAACTGAACGAAGATATCTCAACATTATCAACCTTATTACTTTATCTATGCAGGTCAGTGGTATTGTTCCCCATGGTTCAAATTATGGTTATTTAATTTTGATGGGAAGTATGATTTTTACTGTAAAATTACAATATTTACCCTCGCTTTGGTCTCAATAATTCAAAAAGAGTAAACAATCATCCGGCCATCAGTCCTTACTGAAATTAAGGTTTACATATAGCATATGTCTCGCGTTTCCGTAAATGTTATCTAGCGGGTTACTGACGGGAAAATTTTCAGCCAGCTTGCTGCTCTCACATGGCATGGATTTAATAACATTCTAAAAATGTTTGAAAATCAAAGTGACTTGTTAATTTTTTCACTCAGTTTTATCTTGAACAACAGGTTTCACCGCATTGGCTATATTTTTATACGTTAGTAGGATACCGCTTATGCAACGAAACAGGTGTTTAGAAAAACGTGAGGAAAAATTACCAAGTCATATGTATTTTTCATAATTATTATCCACCAAGCAAAGTCCGAAACCATCGAATTCATAAAAGTAGTTAACTTGTCATAATGGCTTCAGTAATTAATAGTATTTAGAGGGATTAATTGTATAAACCATGTGTAGTACTTTTTCAATTTTAATTCTAATAGATTGTATGCTGGTAAGCATTTTTTTGAGTTAACGAGTGTGAAACTTGTACAAAGTCATCATAGTACCGAAGAAAATATACTTTATATACTAATAAATACTGAAATAAACCATAAGTTCACTTTAACACATAAGTAATACATTACCAGGTATTTTTCAAGGAACCACGGAATTAGCCGTGCAGTTACTTCAACGGCGTCATCCACTAGTAATCACACAATTGTGTGAAATTCACAGTAGAAAAATCACTCGCCTGGACTGGGAATCGACACTATCAGATAGTTAAAACTTCTTTCCATGCAAAGCTGGCGGGCACAAGTCCTTTAATTGAATGGTTATTTTAGGTGGGTATGCCATGTTGATACCAGTCCTCGCTCTGGCTATGGAGCCAGATTATTTATCAAAGAGCTAATAATCTCTTCGTCGCCCGAAGTAGTATACATAGTATCATTATTCGAAATTGGTTGTAAAAAAGAGATATTACCGAGCAATTTACATTCTTTCACGTCTTTAATTTGGGCCAGACTGGTATTTGCGATTCTAATCTTGCAGTCTGCCAACTGCAGAGTTCACAAAATGGGTCAGTGCATCCAGATCAAAAATAGAGTAGCGCCATGAGAACCTAATAAGGCTTTGCAACCGATAGATATGAGTATCTGGATTACCGTTTCAACGATGTGATTTCTATTATTGCGAAGTTTTTTTTTTTTTAACTGGGCATAACTTTTTGGTCAACCCTCGCACTTAAGATAATTCGAGCGAAATATCATTTTACGTAGAAATCAATGAATTTGGTCTCATTTAAAATAAAAATATCTCACCCTTCTAATGACACCAAAAATTCAACCTCTTAAGACATTGCTTTTGGAGTAATTTTTCAAAGAATACCAGCCCTTTTACATGGGAAATGGTACGTTTATGCACTCCAGAGAGACATTATATACAAAATGAGGACTTTCTAACACTTAAATGTAGTAAAAAAAACTAACAGCGTGTAGTTTGTATGTTTTCTCAACTACTTTTGAAACAACTACTTTGACCTCCCGTTTAAAGAAGTTTCAAACGCACTGGGCGAACAAAATGAGACAAGTTAAAGACTTAGTTAGATATTTTCATTAAATTACTTACCATTTCTGTCATATAAAAATATATTATTGCACCATTAATGATTTAATATTTAATATATGTTTTACAACTGCTGAAATTTAAACGTATAATTCGAATATGGTCTCCATTATGACTAGGGAACTCTCTCGCTCGGACTGCCTTAATTCTTTTCGTACTTCTTAATGATTTAGTCGAGGTAGCAAAGTTGTGCTGCTTGATCGAGGATCGATGCTGGTCTATTAAATCGAATTTTTGAGGGAATTACCCGTCAGACAAACTTAGAGGCGTCTCACGAAGATCTCACAATCGGCCGTCAATTAAAAACCCTCGGCTTCGTTCTCAAACTCGCGAGAGTCCATATCAGTGCACCGCGTGCATCGGAAGTTAATTATTCTCTTAAATGAACGCGCACTTGAGTCTAGACCATCCCTGCTAAGTCATAATCCCTCCTCTCGTCAAACCCATCGCTCCACCGCCCGGCGCTTTGTTTGAGAGCGGAGGGCGAGTACCTTTTGTAAGGCCTCGTTCCTTGCTGGTCAACCTCGCCCCGTTTCCCTGTACGCGAAATGGTGTTTGGGTGGACGGGAAGAAGGGCGAGACGAGACGACTGAAAAAATCGGAGGGGAAGGAAAAAAATGGTGATGGCTATTCCATGCAGGCGAGCGGCGTTTAAGCCTATTAAGTCACGGCTTCGTCCGCTCGAGACCCGCGCTTGTAGCTCATTAGTAAATCACTGTCTAGACCAAGGCGATGGGTGGGAAATGGTCGCCAGCCCCTCTTCAAGGTTTCACGGTGACATGAATCCTTGTAAGTATCGGTCGGTATTCAGGGCGGGGGACAACACATAAGGAAACGGTAATACACGCGGAGAAAGGTTGGTGGCGTGAACCATTACTCGGACCCAGTCGGGTGTGAGTGTTGTGTTCGATGCCTGAAAACTTCCTTCCATGGTGTTATTTCCTTTTAATAGCATACCATTCTTAATGGGGCTG
Source organism: Ceriagrion tenellum (assembly GCA_963169105.1). NCBI lineage: Eukaryota > Metazoa > Arthropoda > Insecta > Odonata > Coenagrionidae > Ceriagrion > Ceriagrion tenellum. Next base: position 91,546,765 of record OY720639.1, on the reverse strand, counting down.
CATACCTCAGCCAAAACTGCCATTTTAGTTCTGACTTCTACCGCAGCCGCGGAGAGAACTTCGCCTTTCCCGCCCCGGACGACAGTGCCAGTGATGGAATAGTGTAAAATGCGTTGCAAGGGTTCACGAGAATGTACAATGTGACTTTAATGTGCCAAATTTTCCCCATTTTGATGATCCTCCATGAAGTAAAAAAGATTCATGCTTACAATAAGTGCAGAGATCTCTATAAATATTCGCCGTACGCGTCATAATAATCGCCTGATTTTCCACAAATTCACGTTTCTTCCTTGGTCAAAATAGTAAAGCAAACAAGAAAAAGGGAAAATTTACAACACCTACTGAAAATATAATCTTTATTCTTGAGCCCTAAATAAATAAATTTGCTTTAAGTAACAGAACAGAGCCGCGAAGGCGTATGCAGAAGCGCTTTCAGTCCCGGTCGATTCCATGAAGTATGCACTCTCTCGCACGTAGTTTTGGCTTTTGATACTGGTACTAACTTCTTGATCAATCATCAATCTGATTGAGACTGCCTCTCAGGAGCAGGATCAGTTCGGGTATCGTGTAGCACAACAGTAGTTTACAACACTTACTGAAAGGAAAACCTCAGGAGGAAAATGTTTTGCGTAAATTAGTCTGTAAGCTGGGGCTCTCGGAACGGGAGTCGAACACGCTACCATTGGTCCACCTGGACTAATAGAGATTTAGAATACATTCAAATATTTCCTTCATAATAACGCATTCTTACATACCTCAATCTCTCCCAATATATTCACGCGATGGTTTACAGACCCCCTCATTTTAAAGACTTTTTATATTCCTTCTCTTTTGGAATCCTTTCTACCACATTCACTCGACTTAAGGTAGTTTGAGCGAAATATCATTTTATTTAGAAATCAATTAATTTGGTCTCATTTTAAAGAAACATATCTCACCCGTCTAATGACACCAAAAATTCAACCCCTTACTGCATTACTTTGGGAGATATTTGCCAAAATATAACAGCCCTTTGACATGGGAAATGATACGTTTATGCACTCCAGAGAGAGATTATTTACAAAATGAGGTATTTCTAACACTTAGATGTCGTAAAAAGACTAACAGCGTGTAGTTTGTATGTTTTCTCAACTATTTTTAAAAATTAACCATATTGTCACCCCAGTAGGTTCTTGGGCATCACATAAAACCTTTCGTTTTGATGGATTTTCAAACGTACCGCGCGAAAAAAATGAGTCAATTTAAGGACTTATTTAGATATTTTCATTTAATTACTTACAATTTATGTCATATAAAACTAAATTATTGCACCATTAATAATGCAATAGTTAAGTGATGTGTCCTACAGCTGGTGAAATTAAAACGTATAATTCTAATATGGTCTCTATTATGACTAGGAAACTATCTCGCTCGGACTACCTTAAATGGCCACTTCCTTTACCATTTTTCTCGCATCATTTTCCTTATAATCATATTACTATTTCGTTATTTCACTCTCATCCATTCTTTCACCTTGGTCAAATCAACGGAACACACTTCCATTAATGAAGCCTCCAATCCACATTGTTTATGACTCACTCATTCCCAAACCTGTTCATTCATCTTTGGCCGCATATAGAAGCCCCATTTTTAATGTTTTAAGCCTAATACAATTCTGAAATACCCAGGTTTTGATGCTATCTGATATTTTCCATGGGTACACCTTTATAAACTGCAATTTTCTAGATCGTACTCGTCTTCTAACATATTCTCATTCCAATATCGTGAGAGAAATGGCATAAATTACTCTTTTGCACGTGAAACAGCAATGAGTTCTGTAAAGTGTTTCGAGAGACGGAAGGGCAGTGCTTCTTCAACCCACCCAGCACAGTGAATCCTACGGAGGCGTGAAACCATTTCTGCGGTAAATCATGTGAAATCTAGTTGTCCAGGAGGCGGAGCCCATTGGAATGAGTCAACTTGCCCGACACGCAGACGTGAAATCCATATGGCATACTTTGGCGAGGTGAATTGTGAAATCGTCTATTTTGCTTTTATGTCTACCTTAAAGTCAACTGAGTACGTGACGGCGAGACGTCTCCCCAAGTAAAATAATTAAAGCATTTAATTTAATTTAAAGCATTAATTAAAGCTCCCCATTAAAATCATTTTGTGGTAGCTAATTCATGCCGCAGAGTAACCTCATGGATACTTCTATAAAAACATACCTGTCTCAGAAGGATGATTATTTGAGCGTGAAATGAGAGTGGCTAAAAGGCACTGAGTGTATGGCATCAGAGAAAGGCATAAGGTTTATGAATGTGCGGTAAAAGTAAGAGGGATAGGATGAAGATTGAATGGCTTATGTGAGAATGAGGGTTAGATAAGTGGCGATACGCGGAGTATCGCCACTATACCTGCCACGTTGGTCCGGCGGAACCGTGCTCGCCTCGCGAGTAGGCAGCCCGTGTTCAGGCTCAGAGCCGGCGAATATTTTTTATATTGTTTCTCGGTAACTTCTACAATATTCTCTTCTGTTCTGGGGTGGTATTCTAGACGCTTCCTCACCAATATCAAAGCCGCGTCTCCTGCCACTAAAATTCAGTCTGTACGAGGAACGCAAAAAACGTCTATACTCTCTACAGAAACTACTTCTCTTCATTCCGCGCTGCCTACGGTACAGATACTACGGTAGAGCAGAAAAAAGTTTGTGCTTCGTTAGCTTGGCCATGTTGAGAGAAGAATAACGAAACAGTAAAGTTATGGGTGACCATGGATACGGAGACTCTTCCGAATAGGAATATTAGGATTATATATCATGACTAGAACTTCCTAGCTCAAGCTATCTTAAAGGATTTTCTATGTTCCACAGTTGGAGGAGGTGGATGGATTAGTTTCGTGATGGTTTTTCAGGTCTATGTCAAAATTTTTTGTCGCGTTCAACCTAAATTTAGTCCTCGATATTTCTACTTCAGAAGATCTTGGGACAGAGAGATCTCCTTAAAAATATTTTTGCCTGAAAGTTTTTTCTTGATTTGGTCGATAAAAATCAGTCGTGAAAAACGTGATGGGTCATTGCCTCTCGAGATGGTAACTAAATTGCAATGATGCAGCCTTTCACGTCACAATGCTGGCGCCGTTAAAGTAACTGCTACCACACATGCAGTGGGATGAGTCATTACGCGCCTAGACCTGGGGTCTCCTCTTTGTAAGGACCTGCATCCCTCTCATTCCCATCATTGAAAACGCGGTCGTTGATGGCACCCATTCACCGAGCATGGCGGGGTCTTCATAGGATTCCGCATCATTTACTAGAGCGATCTTATCCAAGGACAGAGCCCTACGCCCCATGAATGCCTTTTCTCATTGTCGACGAGGTATTATCCACTGAATGCACTCGCTTATTTCACAGCTGACCTTAATAATGTTGTGAGTCTAACTCACCATTCTCGACCCGAAGGACATCACTAGCATTAGTTAAGAACGTGCTTAGCTCCAATAGACATAATAATGGAGAAATAGGGACGAAACAGATAGGGAACGGATGCAATAAGAAATGATGAAGTTCACAGAGGGGTAGAAGAGGTAAGGAATCCATGGAACACTATGCGTATTTAAATTTTTTCTCATTTTTCCTGAAAATTCGCTCCCTGAATCATTTTTTACTCATATCTCGGCTTCCATTAATCATAGAACAACAATATGCACATCAATATATTAAGTAGATTGAACCAAAATATATATGAAAAGAGGAGAATTTTTTTATATATAATGGTAGAGAGTTGCACAAGGAGGTAGCCGATACCAAGAGTGAAATGCGAATAGCAGTTGTTCTTTGCCCAGGATAGTATAAATTATTTGGATCAAGATCTTGCCCATTGCAACCCGTGATTTAATAATATAGAATATTTTCATCGACGCTCCACAGCTGGGAAAAACTGACCAGAAAGAACTAGAAGCCTTACAAATCTGGTGCCGCAAGGGGACCAGAATATAAATTGGACGGATAAAATAAGAAATTATGAAGTTTGCAGAAAAGGAAAGGAACCTATGGAACGCAATGGAGAAAAGAAGAGCCAGTAAACTGTTCACTCTGTGGCACAACGGGTTTGTGAAGAACATAATTGAATATAAACTAGAGGGAATAGTCCTCAGGGGAAGACCCAGTGATAAGTTCACAGACCAAATAAAGAGGAAGTTACATAGGAAAAGCTACTAGGAAGTTAGGAACTAGCATCAGATAGGGAAGGGTGGAGAGCTGCTGGCAACCAACCTTAGGATTGAATGCTCAATGATGGTGAGGGAGGAAAATCGATATTCCTTGGATAGCTAAAGAAATGATACAAGTAAATTTTACTTTATGAAAATGGCTTAAAAAATTGCACAGGATATCCAGCTAACGTCGTAGTCCTGTGTCATCCTCTCCTTCCCACTTCCTCTCCTCCCACGTCAAATCCTCTCACCTTGACTACATATGCATGTGAGGGAACTGTTCTGTCATAAGAACCAAATGTAGTTCACAGCTAGAAATCTGTGAAATATTAAGAAATTCTTTTACCTTAGAAATCGCAGGGTGAAGTCGTGAATATGGCGCACAGGGTAACGGTCGCGGATGGTTCTAGCATTGAGTGAGCGATAGTCGCCGCACGGCCGCCATCCATTGTCTTTCTGTGGCACCATTGGCTTTTAGGTCGACGAGCAGTACCCTCCTGAATCATGAGCTTGAACTCGGCCTGGGCTGCGTGAAGGCGTTCGGGAGCGAGTCGTCGTGTCTTGCTAGAGATTGGCGGTCCCGGGATAGTCTTGATGAAGTGAACCGTCCTGTGGCGGACCTCACGTGGCGTTCCTTGGGGGCGCAGAATATCAGGGAATGCCGCTAAGGTAAAATGAAATGGAGATGATCCAGTAATGGTTTTGACGCTTTGTTGTATAGAGGGAGCGTGTAAGCCAGGGCAGGAGAGGCGAGTGACACCTAAGCAGACATAAGCTGAGCATGTTTAATATCCGGCAAGATATGGTAATGTCCGAGGAAGTCGGCTCCGAGGATAGGTTCTGCCACGTCAGCAACGACAAAACGACAAAGAAAATTCCGTCGAAGTCCAAAATTAAGGTTGGCAGTGACGGTACCGTAAGTGGCAATATTGCTGTCATTAGCTGCTGATAGATTGTAACTTGTTTTAGGGCGTTTTTCTCGAAGGAGTCGTCGGGGAAAAATAGAGAGATCGGAGCCAGTGTCTATTAAATAACGGTTCTGCGAGTTCCGATCTATTCCGATCTATCGGCCATCGTGCGCTTCGTCGGGGGTCACCACCATGTGGGGTCCTTTGGTTACTCGCGTGAATGATTACACCTTGCTCTCGTGAGGAAATCTCTTTCTATGCTTTATTCTCACACAGCTCGTATATAGATACAGGGTCGCGCCGATTCTCCGGCGTCTAGAAGGTTCTGGAATGGTGAATTGCCGGCCGCGTCAACTGGCGCCTCTAATGTTGGAGTCGCCCCTTGTCGGCCGCGTTGACTTGTTGCCGTGTCGAATGCGTGACACCGCTGCCATGATAGTCGCCGGCCAAGGTCGCCGCAGATGTAAGGGATAAGGTTTGAGAGGAGAAATGTTGACGCGTATTACGGGAGTGTATTTGGTGAAGCTGAGTTATTATTGCGATCGCTTTTTGTGCGCGGAAAGAACAAGTTCTTGTGCTTATCTGTTCGGTAGCGTATCTCTCTTATTTTATCGCTTCTGTCATACCTAGAGATGTAGTGAGGCGTCATGATAATATTCTCTGTGTCGCTCCTAAACACACCAGTACTGCATTTCTCAAGTAAGCTAAGCCTACGCCCCATGTATGCCTTTACTCATTGTCAATGAAGTATTACCGAGTTTATAATCTCATTAATACAGTGACTTTCCTTTGCTTGTTCAAATACACTCATCAGGAATACTTTCTCAATTTCATAATCTCTCAAATAGTACCGCAAAGACGTTTTTACACCTTTTGGGTACTTTTTAAGGGATATCTGTGTTAAATTATCTCTTTCGGCGTACTTCTCGACCCTAAATCCTCCCGAATGCCGTCCCTTAGCTTCACATATTTTCGTCTTCATCCCATACAATTGTTTTATATATATCAATACCATTCGAAATATAGCAATCCCTGTATATATAATAGTCCCTCAAAGTGTATCCGAATGGCTTTGAGATACATTTAGGGTACTTTTTGAGGGACACTTGCATGAAATAATCACTTTGTGCCGGAAGCTCTGGCATCTTCAACCTGATGATACCTCCAAGACAAGAGGATAAAATGTCGCCAGGAAAACAACGAAGCGAAGAAAGAAATGGAACCAATAGTTGCATCACATTCCGCAGTTATTAGAAATAATTATTATTTTATCAAATTCCACAAATCAACGACTGAAACCAACTATGCTCCAATTAACTTTCCATTTATTTTGTCTTCTTTTTTATCCAGCCCCTAACTTTCCTCCAAAACTAAGTCTTACCTTTTCTCTATAGTTAATCCTGTTTTCCATTTTACTTTTTAAATATTTCTCTACACCTTAAGATCAGTCTCCCTCGGTCAATTCTTCTTTTTATGCAGACTCAACGGTTCTCAATCGTTTTTGCTCATTCCCCTCGTACCTATACTGCGGGATATTTTTCCCATCCGCAACATTAATTTATAAATAATAATTTATTTCCGTAAATGTAAAAACTCTGAATATTTACAGAATCGAATAAAAACCGTGGCATTCAATAACCTTTAGCATAAATTCAAACCAGCTACCTTTGTACAGATTTTACATGATTTTGAGGACTTCACAGGATGATGAATAATGGCCCCTAATCCTCCCAAATAAGTGGTTCTTAACCTTCCTAATGCCGTGCCCCTTAGATATAATTCCTCATATAGTGGTGACCCCCAGCCATAAAATTATTTTCGTTACTTCATAAGACCATCGGAAATATGTTTTTCGATAACCTTTGGCGACTCCTGTGAAAGGGTCGTTTGACCCCCAAAAGGGTCGCGACCCACAGGTTCAGATCCGCTACCCTAAATTAACCTCAAAACCCCCAGATGGAACCTTCCACTGGTTGTGAACCCAGGGATTGAGTAGTTTCGTGACGAGAAGCGTACATTTCTTCCTCTTACTCTCTGCAAGACAATGACTGACGCTGTCATGAGTTATCCCACATTAGTAAAAAGCATCTTTCGCCACTTGATTTTTCCTAATATCTGTGACAATACATAATATCGATTACTATTTTACTTAAGCTGCTCAAATAATCCTCAAACAGTGAAACCCGTGTCGAGCAGCCACCATAAGATCCATTAAAAATAGTCACTTACGGTGGTGACCGCTGAAGAAAGGAAACATTTTCATTGCTTATATGTTTGGGAATTTCATTCCGATCCCGGAAAAATGCGGCCCGTTACATAAGTGTCCGCTTAAGGGAGGTAGCCACGGAGGTAGGTTTCGCTTTTATCTCTTTTATCCATCGTACTGTCTTATCCCACCTTATCAATATTTCTAACTATAATTTCGTATGTAACATTCATACCTATACTGTGGGTGGAGTCAACATAAAATCTTCAAATTAAGTTAAATATATTGGAACTACCTTAACTTCAGGTATATCGTGGGGAGAACACATACAAATCGTATGCGGCACAGCATTAAAGAAACTAGGTATTGTTAAGCGTGTAAAAGGAATGTCCTCGGATGAAAAAGTAAATGAGAGATGCTACTTCGCTCTAGTTAGGCCAAACCTCGAATACGCCGCGAGCATTTGGGATCCTGGTCATAAAGATTTAACCAAAAATTGATAAAACACAAATAAAAGCGGCACGCTTCATTGAAAACTGCTACGAACGAATATATAGTGTTTCACGGCTGTTAAAGGGATTAAGATGGGAGACCCTAGATACTCGGAGGCTGAACGTTAAGCTTCGACTGCTGGAGAATTTCAGAACTGGTGTGTTTCAGAGCGACACAGAGAATATTATCTTGACGCCTCACTACTTCTCCAGGTCTGACGGAAGCGATAAAACAAGATAGTACTTTGCCAAACATATAAGTACCAGAATTCCTTTCCGCGCACAATAAGCGACCACAATAAAAACTGAGCTCCTCTATATACGCTTCCATCATACATTTCACCGTTGCACCTCCCAAAAACTGACATTTTTACACGGCTGGTGACCTACCATCCCCTGCCACATTCCCATGCGGCGGCTCGCGGGGTAGTATGTAGATGTAGATTGGTATATCAGAAAATATCGTTTGAATCTATTTATGACATTGAAAAGCTGAAAAAATACAAGTGTGTAAATAATTCGCGAGGCTGTTCCCCGAAAAAATTCTTTCCCACAAAAATAGGCACGCTAAGTAGGTCATTTTGTTTCGTATTGTTTTCTAAATTTGGGAACTTTAAATTTCAATTAGCACACCGGTATTGGCAAATGTATGGTTGGGCATCTTTAATGGATTACAAAGCATTATAACGCACAAGTATCTCGCGAGGAGTTTCTACAAGGGTAACTGGGGCATTTAATAGCTGTCCACTTTTATATGCTAAGAAAATGCCGGATGGACATAATAGACTTTTCATTTACACTCATGTGGGTCTTGCTTTAATTTATGGTTACCATTGACCAAGTAAAAGAGTTCTGCTACTTGGGAAGTCAAGTAATAAATGAAAATTCAAGCTTAACAGATGTTAAGTAAAGGATCACCCTGGCCAAAAAAGGTTTCCAAAGGAAGCGTAATCTCTTGGTAATCAACCACCTCTCAATTCATACGAGGAAGAGACTTGTAAATACGTTCGTGTGGAGTATACTATCCTATGGTTGTGAAACATGGACATTAAATAGGCTAGAAAAAGACGGGCTCCAGGCAGCCGAAATATAGTTCTGGAGGAGAATGATTAAAAGAAGTTAGGTCATGAGGAAAACAAATGAGCAAGTCTTGAAAGAAGTAGGTGAAAAAGACCGCTTCTCCAAGGTCGCTCCAGGAAAAGGTCACTTAGTAAGACATAACGAGTTCATCAAGAACAAAATTGAAGGAAAAGTGTTGGGAAAGAAAAGGAGAGGACGACCTAGAATATCCTTTCTTCACAGTATGATGTCAATCATGAACTGCAACTCGTATGGGGAAATGAAAAAAAACAGCCTTGGAAAGAGACAATTGGCTACAGAGACAGCTGCAAGGCCTGGCCTTTTGAGAGACGACGACGACGCGACGTGGGTATTGCAACTAATCAAATCACGATCATACAGTAGAAAGACTATTATCTTGAGACGTGCGTAACGCTAGGCCTAACCAAATGCACTGAGAATCTAACATAGGTACCTAACACTTACTTACGATCCCACTCCTTCCCCTAACGGAGTGAGATTGTGAGAGCTTGGGACTTATATTACGAATTCCAAAATACTACGGTTGATTAGATCATGAGAAGAAAAAAAGGGAAATACATTGTGGAATAGAAAGGTTAAAAATATCGTTTCCTGCGATCGATAAGAGACCATAATGGCTGCGTAAAGACTTTGAAGTGTTGGTTATAACCTCGGAAGGCATGGAACCTTATTCATAAGCCCCCAATGCATGTTTCTAAATCTGCCGAGTAGTGCACCATGTTTTGTATGCTCTCTACATGACTCTTGAGTCATGTAGAGAGCATACAAAATAAACAATAGACTCTTGAATTAGACGTCGAGCAAGAGTGATATGACCAGAGCGTGGATGGCGGAGTGGTTATTGTAATTGCGCTGGAGCATGTGCATCGAGGATTTGAGCCACAAGTAATGAAAAGGTAAAAAAAGCGAACCGTTATTTGAGTTAAATACAGACGCGGGCTTAACCGAAGGTGGCAGCTTGAGCTAGTACTCCCAATATATGAAACCAGCCATGAAAGAATATTTGACATGAACGGAAATCGAAGCAGGATCCAAGAATGATTGTCTTTTGCCCACATACCCTGGTCTGATGATCGCTTTACTTGTCATGATCGCCACAGACCTCAATTAGTTCTCTTTTAACCGGACATGCTTCACCTCCATCCCTTTTGTATATATCTTTGTACCCGGGAGCGTGATTTTAAACCAGGTCACTTGTGAATATTTGCAATATTGGTTTAAACAGTTGGTTGTCACAAAGAGAAAATATTGGGCATATCCACCGAGGTCGTGACTTATCAAACACGACATTTTCTCCTGCGCTGCATTGTGGACTGAACGCGAGAATATCTAATCAGCATAAAACTCCCGCCGAAGGTCGACTGGAGATAACATGTTACCAACTTTTGAGGGGGCTGTATACCACGGACGGAAATGCTTATTCATACGCCCACGCACTTTAATGTCACGTCTCTGTAGAGTTACTTAAAGCAAATCTGTTTATAAAGGGCTCAAAGATAAGGACTAATATTTACAGTAAGTGTAGTAACTTATCGATTCTTGCTGTTGACATAACTATTTCGAAGAAACGTAAATTAGTCGAAAATAAGATGATTGCTCTGACGCGTAAAACGTGTAGTTCAAAACTTACTGGCACTTGTTGTAAGTAGGAATCCTTCAACTCTATTGAGAATCATCCAAATGTTGAAAACTATGTGCAATAAAGTCCTATTCTGCATTAGGTCTTATGCAATAAGTCTTGTGAACCCCCTTCAACGAATTTTATACCTATCAGTGGAGCTGGTGTCCTGGTTGGAGGGAAAGGCAAAGATCCCTCCTTGGCTGCGGTAGAAGCCAGAATTAAAAGGGCGTTTTAGGGCGAGGTGTACAGTTCCCTCAAGATGGCTTGGCAGTGTAACTGGCGAACACTATCGTCGCGCAATTGGAAGATTCAACCCCAAGTATTCGTCATGTTCATTGATTACTTCATGACACATTTCATCCTTTAGATGTTCATTAACTACTTAATGTACTTGGTCAGATTACTGACATACGTTAACTTCTGGTGTATTTAGGGAGGCGGTCGACAATCGAGGTCTCCTGCTGCATACTAAATAGGCTGGTAGGTTTTTAAGAAAAGCGTCATTTGGGGAAATGAATGAAAAATGGAGGGAAATCCGGCGTACGCATTGGACTATTCTTGGAAGAATACGCCACGGGGTCCACGGTTTAACATCCTTGCCGACAATCATGAATTTATCTCCTCACAGTTCGTAAGAGGGGACCGAGTTAATTTTTAAAATCCTCCGCCGCAGCCAGGGTTCAAACTCAGGTCCTGAGGAAGAGAAGACAGAGCTCTTAGCATACTCTACCCAAACCGGTCCTTATACTGATGTATATTCGGTTCTATATTCAACATCAACGACCTGCTACTTCCGTTTTTATGATGGTGATTACGGGGAGGCATTTATATAATCGCTCTCCGGAGGGCAAAAACGTCATAAATGGAAACATGTTTATAGTTACATAAATATGTACGCTTATAACTCCAGTTTATTGATACCTACTTTACTAATTTCAGGAAGATGGTTTGTGCATCAAGCCATAAAATACAAGAGGCTCGTTTTTTGGTGGAATTCTATCTAATGCTGTAGCATTCTATCCTCTTCTTACGATGAGACATAGTTGACTTAATTGACCGCTTTTTGTAGTGAAAGTTTCTCATTAGGTCTGATTATAATCTATTGCAAGACTCTACACAATGGGGTGTTTCGAAAAGTAATGGTGTATTTGATTTTAGCCTCGAAGTTTGAAATGGTCCTTCAGTAATCAGCAAAAGTAAAAATAAGCAAACATGGTTAAGAAATTTTAAAAATCCCTCCAATATTTCCCCAAATTGTCCGCTTTTCTGATTCCCAGTATTATGTATTGTGATGGTAACGTTCAAAAACTATTTGAAAAAATTATCGAGTATCGAATAATTCCTTCTCCTAACTCTCGTAGGGGCCACTTTGATGACTGTTCGTCCGCAATAAACACAGTCTATTCTCTTCCATAGCTATATTTGTATTTAAAAACTGTCCCCACAATTTTGTCATTTTGTACTCCAGCGCGAGTGAAATCTATTATAAATGATGAGGCTAAAATTGAAAAATATTAGGTAACCTAATTTTTTTTTTAATGTCATCAGAAAACTCAGAAATACAATAAATTTGTGTAATATACATATGTGTTTAAAAAATAAAGTGACGATATGGTGATAAATGAACTATGTTGGTATAACTCTGTGAAGTTCCATGCTGATTCGTAAAAATATCTTTTACAATCCACTGGTCAGTTCACAGGATAATTTATTCCACAATCCAGTCTTCGATACCTTCCACTATCTGTAGGTGTTCATTGACGTTAGTGAGCACCTGATTGTTTGATAAATTATTGATCTGTGAACTGACCAGTGGAGTGTAAAAGTTATTTATACTAATCACGACATGGCTATATATCTGACGTCTTCGCCTAGAAATGAGTCCAGGTCTCTACAAAATATACACTCTGTTACGCATACCCCGTCAGTAGTCACCATCTGTCAGGATATTTCTGATTCGGGGAGGACTGTCACACTAACCACGTCCTAGTGGAAATCCCTCATCCGTCAAGAATATTCCCTTTGATTTATCGATATTAATGGCCACGCAATCAAGGCTCTAAGCCCGGTGTCTTTGCTTCGTGCTCGCGGTGAAAAAAAACCAACATTCACTCGCAAACTCCTCGTACGGAAAGTGGTGGGCGTAAACATAACTGTTGAATGCCAAAAACTCTCCTCTCGCCAATATTTCGCCTCCTCTGAGAGCGGAGGGAGAGGGTGGTGGGGACTGGTGCAACGAGGAATAGCAGAGCGGCGGAATTATTTCCAAGAATCTTGCGGGTCGAGCCGATTCCAGGGACTTGATTCGTGCGATATGAATCATATTTCCCTCTCCCACCTCCCCCAGTTGCTCCCCCCCTCTCCACCGTGTCTCTTTCCTGAAGCATCGGTCTCAACGCCCCCGCTCGTTCCAGCTCCCGCCACCCGTCTTCCCCTCGCACTTGTCCACGCCTCCCCCACCGACTGTCAACACCAAGCCGGCAGGGGTGGTCCGCGTACGCTAGCTAGCTATTGGGACCCTGGGGAGGGAGGGAAAGGAGGAGTTGAGGGACCAATGGGAGAAGAGTAGGGAAAGCATGGGGAGGACATGTGGCGACTTCTAGCGGCGTTAAATGAGGATGCCATACCCGGGTTGAATGCCCTTTTCGTACGCGATGCTACTGCGCTGCTTGCAGTACTGCTATATCTCTCTCTCTCTCTCTCTCTTGCGTTCCCACCCATCCCCTTTTTACCTCCCCACGAGCCCTCCTTCCCCCCCCTCACCTACTCTTCTTCCCTTCCCATCATTCCTCGCAACTGGGTCACAAATGAAGCGAGTTGGGGGGGGGAGGGGGGTGGCGTTGAGGGGAAGGTAGAGAGATTACTCCCTATTTCTTTTTAAAATCTCCTCTCTCATCATCTCTATTCATTTATCCCATTCACCTTTTCTATCTTTTCTATCGTCTGCCACCCTAACTTCCGGCATCTATTTCATCCATCTATCAGTCAGCATCTATTCAGCATCCCTAGTTCTGTTCCTCTTTCTTTCCTCAACCTTTGCAGCCATGCGTTCATTTATACCTGAGCTCAACTGCGACAGTGCAAACTACATGTTATGGAATTTAGACCGATATAGTTTTGAAGTCGTAATGGAGACCATATTCGAATTTTAAGTAATAATTTCAGCAGATGCAGGAACCGTGAAGCAAATTTTGTAATATTTATGGTGTGATTATATGCTTTTATGAGACTGAAATTATAGATGACTAATTAAAAATATTTATATTAGTCTTTAGAATTTATTTCACGCAGTTCCCTCCTATAAGGTAGATTTTTTAAATATCATTTCATTTAAATATCAATAAATTTGGTCTCATTTTAAAGAAAAATATCTCATTCATCCAAAAATATCTAAATATTACGACTTTACTGAACTACTATCTAGGGAGGATCATCAAAATGTTGAAAATTACGCATTATGAAGTCACATTAAACATTCTCGTGAACCCTTGTAACGCATTTTACCCATGTGTCATCAGTGGCACTGTTGTTCGGGGCAGAAAATGGTGGGGGACGGTGAAGATCTCTCCTAGGCTGAGGTAGGAGCCAGAACCAACCGGGAATTCTCGGCTGAGATATGTATTAACGGGCTAATTTCACTCCACCCTTGCTCTGATGTCTACACGGTCCTACCCATCCACCCTAAATGGTACAAGTAAGTTCAATTTTATGGTTGCCTTGCTGAAAAAACAACCCATTCAATCCTTCCTTATCTTCCAACTACTTTGCAATTTGTGCATGTGACCAACAAAAGAGGTAATTTACACAGAGACTGATTGGTGGGTATGATGGGGAATGGAGGAAGTAAATGAGAGAAACCCGGCGTTGGCGTTAGCCTACTCTTAACGTAAGGCGCCTATCGGGCAACAGTTTAACCCCCCACCCAGCCGTAAAAATATTTCACTTGAAGTGCTCTCCTCGATGTAACCAATTATAAATGCCACCAGCGCGAGGATACGAGCCGGGTTTCCTGGGTGGGAAAGTCAGGGAGTAGGAACTCCAAGTACCGTTTCAATCCAAACTGCTCCAGCACTTGAGATAGCCTTCCTCATTTTATCAGTCGTTCCCTCCCTTGTCTACTCCATTCTTGTCATCTCACGTTTTTTTCGATCATACTCTCATCATCAGTATCCATCCGGTTCATCCCATTTGCGTACTACTCTCCCTGGTTGCGTAAGTTCCTCCCCCCATCTTTACTCTCTCTGGAGTAGAGAATTGGTGGTATGTCACGAGAGAATCTTTGAGCCAACCACGCCATACAGAAACATTTAAAGCAGAAATACCTTACGGGCAGGTAAATCATCTGTTATACCAGTATTTATTGTGTTTCACATTTTTATATTTAAAAACGCATAATGCATATTGACCAAGAGATATCTTAAAATACCAATAGCGAGATGCATATTGACTGTATAATTTGTCGGTTTGGTGATAATGGTCTCGGATAATCCTTGCCTTCTTTGCCAGTAGGTTTCGCTGGATTTCACGCCGCTCTTTTTTGGGCGTTTCCTCATCTGGTTTATTGCTAGGATATACATCAAGTACGCAAATCTTTTAGCACATTGCATTGTTTCTTAAAATCTTTAGATGATATTTATCAGTCGCTGTGACGACGGATACTAAAGTATATGTAAAATATTGTGAAAATTTGGCATCTATTTGTGGAATGATTTCCTCGGTGTTTCTTATGGCCGTGTATTAGACTATGACTCAACAATCTTGATCAAATTTTATGCTCCATGACTTGTTTTTATATACGACTATATATTTGTTACAAGGACTTAGGTGGAGGGGACATCTTTGAAGCCTCAGTTTGTCCCATAAATAAAACATATTCATCGATTTATCCTTCCTCTCTCACATCTACTTTGTTTCTCTATTCCTTCACTTCTTTCGTCAGCTTCTTTGGCCTTCCATTTTTCCTTCCTCTATTATTCTGCATGCGTTCCATCCCCAAGATCACTTGTATTTTTTTTATAAAAACGTTCATCCTTGAAAACTTATTATCCGATAGACGTCGACTTGAACATCTTATTTCATATATCTGAGCCTTATCTTGGCCTTACGCAGCTGAAATCATGCCTTTGGGTCGAAGACCGTCCCATTTGTTTCTGTTTTCTATTCCGACAGCTTTTTCCATCGTATTTTCGTTATTTGCTTCATTATCAGCTCATAAACATTTTTTATTTATTTTGTTAAGGTTGCTGTTCCTAGTTGTATAATCTGGCATGTTTATTGGTCCACATTTCTGATTTTCTGCTTTCTCCTATATCCTCCTCTTTTCAATACTTACATCCCATATTTTATTCCCCACAAAGCCCTTCCATGTCACTTCCAATGTCTTAATCTCTATCTTATGTTTAAAGATTGTCAACCATTCTTTTTGGTTCAATATCCTTTGATTCCCTCTTCTTTTCTAATTATAATTTCTTGAACATGTATGAAATTATAGTATTTTGTTGTCCTGGCCACGCCAAGAGAATGGATAAGTGTCTAATGACAGAATTTATTTATAATTGAGGAATGAAACGAAGGAGAGAATGGGTTAGACCGAGAAACTCATGAGTAAGTGTATTCTTGCAAGAGTAAATGCATCATGGTAATTTGATCGAAATTTAATTTCACCTAGAAATCAGTGAATTTGGTCTAAATTGAAATAAAATTATCTCATACTACCAAATATACGAAAATATTAGCCTCTTACCGCGCTACGTGCCGATATTTTTCTTTAAAAATAGCAGCCGTTTTACATGGAAAACGGTACGTGCGTACACTCCAGAGAGACCTAATTTAAAAAGTGAAGAACTTATAGGGCCTAGATATCGTCAAAAATTAAGTGTATAATTTGCGTGTTTTCCCCTAATTTTGAAAATAAATCATGTATTTCACCGCAGCAATTTTGTCAGAATCACAAAAAAACCTTTTGTTAAAAAGAAGTTTCGAACTTTTCACTTGAAAAAATCATTCCTATATAAGACTTAAGTCGATATTTTTATTTAATTACTTGGAATTTAAAAGCATTTTATTGCACTATTAATTATGTAATATTTAATTCATGCAAACTATGGCTACTGAAATGAAAACGTATAATTCGAATATGGTCTCCATTATAACTAGGGAATCATCTCGCTAACACCTTTCTTTTCAGAGAAGGGATAATATAAGTTTTCAGAAGTGAAGATTGTATATTAAGAAATCTATGAGTGTCACAGAAGAAACAGAGGGCATGCCAGTGCAGGTCCCTGCGTTGGAAATTATTCAGGCAGCGCTAGCTTCACTGGCCCGTCACCGAGGATACAACTTTTTTGACTGTGCCTTCACCGAGTGGGAACGGCGTGGTGGCAATATATTGCATATTATTATTTTTGGCTATTTATCATTTCCTCCTTTTGTTCTCAATTTACTTATGTGCCTCACTCATTACGCTCATCAGCCATATCCCTCTCGATCTTTATATTCCTCTCTGGCCTCCAAATAAAAGAACAAGAAACGGGTATATACCGGTGAAAAGAAAATTGTACATTCTCCTCGCCCGCACCTACAAGAATGCATTATTTTCATCTGACACGTGCGCATATTTTTCCGTATAGTGCTCCATATGAAAAACCTTACAGAAAGAAAAAATCAGACAGATTGGACACACACCCAGAGGCACGATGAGTTTGAGAGGAATATAATTGAAGGCAATATAGAGGGAAATGTCATCAGAGGAAGATCCAGGAATATTTCCGTGAAGGCTTCCGCGGAGTTTTTTTGATGAAGAAAATAGTTTCGAACAATGTTTCGCCAGCGTTCCAGCTGGCTTCTTCAAGTCCACTGAAGTGTCGATGCAGGGTTTGGTCCGTCCTTTTATTCTACTCTATTTTCGCACCTTCGGGTGGAGGTGTGTCGTTATTGGTCGGTACTATTAGAGAACCGTTTCTAAGCGGTGGCGAGGGTGCAGCCGTCCTCTCGGTTGAAATTTTGCGGTATTTTCGAAATATTGTCCATCAAAAATGGATTAACGCGGAAGGAGACCCGGGAGATCCAGGAATAAGTTCATGGACCAAATGAAGAGGAAAGTACATAAGAAGAGCTTCCAAGAAGTAACGGAACTGGCACTAGATAGAGAATGGTGGAGGACTGCAGTCAACCAATCAAAGAGTCGAACGACCAATGATGATGTGTGACTGTAATGCCTGTGTATTTAATTACAATTTAATAACTGCTTTTGGAAACTTTGCTTCGGGATAATGCAAAAATTTCCAAAATACTACTCAGAAATCATGTTAAATTTTTCCAGAGATTTACATCTTAACACCTCATAGGCCTTTTTCTTTTTTCTTATCACTTTGCGAAATGTTTATGCAACATTTTGTCCTCCAGGTGGTTCTGACTGAAACTAGCAGAACTTGAGAAACGAGGAGTGGTCATGGGGCTCCTTAGAGCTTGAGAAATGTATACCTTTGCTAAGGATGTGTTAGTGAAGGGTGAAAGTGATTTTTTGTGCATTACAACTTTGGAGATGAATGACAATTAAGTTAATTTTTTTATTATAGAATAATATATTACCCAACAGTTTGGGTACAGTGTTGTATATGAATATCAATGAGCTTTAGGCACCTCAAAGGTAACAGACATGTGTAGGGACTGCCGTTAATAAATGAAATTCATCGCTGGCAATATAGAAAAATACATTTAAAAAATCAAATTATAATTAACAAAAGACAATTTCATTTTAGCCCAATTGTGAACAAGATCAACTATGGCAATAATAAAAATTCATCTAGCTTACATCCAAATAAAACAAATTATTACAAGTTATAACGTAGATAGCATGTACATACATTACAGATCTGGTATAAAACATCAATATTGTTATGAGATAATATCCATTCCTTTGAAAATTTCAAACATTTCTTCTTGTTTTTTCACCTTTTAACGGATTCTGGAAGGACCTTTAATAACTAATAACGTTAATGAGAGCTAATGTGTTTCTTGGCTGATAGATCTTACTGTAAATTTCATTATGTGAAATTTATTTTTTGCCAATTTTCTTTATTACTCAATATAAAAATGAACAAGTCTAATTTAAATATTTAATAAGTCGAAAAGGCAAAAAAAACATGTAACACTGTATGGTAATTGTAGTTTGCATTCGAGAACCTTCTGATGAACCATAAACAGGCTCAGGAGGACTCTAATTATTTTTTCCTGATTTTACAAAATGTTCATATTTTTAACTGTTTTTTGGTGCAAACTGTTTGTATTGGCATCGTATTTCTGTTAGGCACTTAAATTATAACACATATTGTAATGTTAGGCATAGTTTTGTTTGTTAGGCACAGATTTTGTGATTAAATTACATACCTGCGTATTTTGTCATGACTTTTCTATATATTTCAACTGCTCAAAAATTCATTTTTCCATTTAAAATATTTATTTTGGCAAATATTTGTTCCAGACCCTTTTTTTACGTCTCAAGTTCTGCCGCTTCCAAAGGTTTTTACGTCTCTGCTTCTGTGCGCACTTAAAGAACCCGGGAAGAATGGTTACGGTGAAAATCACGCGCGCTATGTATAATTGCAATGCGGTAGCAAAACGCCGTATAATTTTAAATCAATACTTGCCCTAATTTCGTCCTTTATAACTCTAGCCTCTCACTGGTGGTTGTGATGGCAGGGGGAGCACAGAAACAGGCGCCGTAGTCATTGCACACGTCCTTGAGTGGATCATGTAATATGTGTGTACGACTGTCAGTGTGAGCGCGTATTTTCCCTAAGCGCCTCGATAGAGGTCTCCAACCTTTCATAACCCCGCCTAGACGGCTAGACGCTCGAGAATTCCGCGTGTCTTTTTGCTCCCCGCGTGAGTGCGAGTTCGCGAAGAGGTGGAGCCGGGAGGGAGACACGGCATCGACTCCGGGGAATGGATTAGGGCGATAGGGTCACCAAGGGGAAGTAGTCGGAGTCATCAATCGGGTGCCTCTGGACTATGGCTTTATAAAAAAGAGGAGGGTAGAAAATAAGGTGTAAACGCCTGATGGACGTTGATCGATTAGTCAGTCGGGGACATCGCGGTCGCGATCACATGCCCATGGGACATTGGCGATCCGTGTCGTATCTCAGCATTCCTCAGGATATTAAATTATTATTCCTCAGGATTCCTTTTAACACTGCAATACGAGACGATATGATATGATCACTGAAGTGAATACAAAATATTGGATTCTGTGATAGCTGTAGCCTAGCTCCCCAACTCCACAAGATGGATTAATGCAGAGCCACTTTTGACCCAAATCACTCAAAACACAATTCTTGTCCTTTACATCACTGTTTCCTAATCCCTTTGGGTCCACAAGCCAATACCGATCGCCCAAAATCATAGGTTTAAAAATCATAGACAACATGACAAAATCAGGATTTTTGTAAAAGAATTATCAAACCATGATGATTGATGAAGGATGATTTTTTTAGGCAATGCTGCGTTTTGTCCTAATTTTTAAAAACTCAACGTTTCACTCCTCGTACTGGAAGCTTCTTCAAGAGAATGGGTGTTAACTAGCTTCATCTTGATCTTATATAGGAGCATCGATATCCGTTGCACCATTGTTGGGCCGATATGAATCTTGTGCGGGAAACGTTAGCCGTTGGGCTTTTGCAGAACCCAGGGACCCCTTCCAAACCTTTCTATGAAAGTTATATCGCATTGGAGGCATTTCCCGAATAAATCATCCTTCAAGACAAGAAAAGCTACGATAGTCTTCAAATAAAAATTATGATTGATTTATTTTGAATCCAATGTTAAATTCCAATCCAGACGATAGATAGTATTTTCATCTCAGGATATATATGCATATGTACTATTCGGGCAGAACCCTGCCTCCACCGCCTCAATATCGCCCCCGTGGAGACTGTAGAGTCCACTTTGGGAATCAGTGCTCTAAATTCTGCTTTCCTCTTTCATACACACCTATCTACCGCGACATTCCTTTTCATCTCAAGGGTGCGTGGCATGGAATGAGTTATCAATAACATGATTTACACTATACACAATTACATTTAATGCAACTGCTACTGCTAATACATCAGCAAAACCTACGTACGCTTGTCAGGAGGCAAAATTTCGCAAATATGCACTAAAATATTAGCATGCTACCTAAGTAAAACTGTCTATATCAATGTATTTTACGACTAAACAAACGCAAGTAGATACAATAGGTACACCATAAACATGAATAACCTGCGGTTACTAGTAGGTAGAAGATAATGATATAGGTAAGCATTAGGAATAAACACGCATTGAAAGATCATTAATGTGTAAAAAGAAAAGTCGGAGCTCTTACATATAGCCCTGTGGAACACTTTTTAAACGTATTTTTTATCAGAGGAACTCTTGTGCGACGATTTACGGTGTGCCGCTGTGTTTAGATAACTTTCACACCTCAATAGACACTCCAGAAGTATCCGTGAAAACCTTTAATGCTATTAGAGAAGAATGTCTCTCTAGATACCGTACGCGTCGCATGTGGCTGGTAATGCCTTGGCGCCGCACTGGAACAAAGATGATATGTTTGCGCCATCATTCATTATGATCAGCTTACCCGTTAAAGAGTTTTCCTTCCGCAAATGAGTTTTTCCGCGGACCTTCGTCAGCGTTATTCCCAGAGAGCCAACCGTAGGGCATGTGACAAGGACACACAAGACGTTGCTTACGTGCTGAATGGATCTCCAGTGAGATTTACGCCCTCATACACCGGTGGCAAACGGCAAAGTTCTCCCGGTGCGTTTAAATTACCGTCGACATCGCCCGAAAGAAGATGCTTTTAAAATAAAAAGGACGAAAAAAAGTCGGGCCATATTTCGTGGGCTCATTCATGTGAAAGTTTATGCTGCATTTTTGCATGTTCTCGCGATGAGATGGCTGTGACAATGCTAGGCTCACAACACATGACCTGAGCAGGATGAGACAATGTCATCTGCAAATACTTATTTAAAAATACAATTATAATAATAACAATAATAATGTCATTTATTTTACCCTGACGAGTGCAAATAGAGATTTACTAAATTGAAAATAAGGTGAAATATGCTCCTTAGAAGAAATACATTTAATCTTTTAAATTAGTTTCCCTTCTTTGATTTCGAAGAAAAAATTAACATAGTGGCTGAAATGGAAATGCACAAATAAAGAGCTAAAAACAAAAAATGAGCAATATAATAGAAATTAACTTCTTTTACCGTAAAAACATCTACTTAATAGAGAAGTGTTCAACACATAAAACATAATATACAATTATTTCAACGTCACTTATTAAGAATAACCATTTTTTTAACCTCCCCAGAAATTTATTTTTGCACTGAGAGTTACAGATTTCATTTGGTAACTGGGAATATATTTCAGGTGGTAAGTAAATCAATGAATGTTTTATAGCTTTATTGTTTGTTTTTTTTTAATAATAATACGTCGGTGTGTGTATAACACTGGTGATAATTTAAACAAAGGTTGGAGTTTTACCGAAATCCAGGTGATATAATGCAGAAATTTTTAGCCAGTGGTGGAGAACGATCCACACCGCTATTACTCATTCAATTATGAAATGGGTTGACATAACCTGGTCAATTCATCCTTTCCCTTGCTAAATCCTTTAGCTTTTTTATCACTTCTGCTGCGTATCCATTTGAAGCTGATTTAATAAAATAATAATGAAGAGAGAGAATCGAAATGGTGGCAGACATAATGTCTCTTCTGATTTTCTCTCCATGGAAAATTTCACCTTTGTTTGTTATAGTTTTACTCATTTGTAACTGTGAAACTAATTTTCAATGTAACCCACACTTATTTCGTAAGCAAAAGGCTCAATTTTTTTTAGTTTTGAGTTCAGTTTTTTAGTCGAATCTGTTCGGTACTTGCGCTGGAATTATTTTGAATAATTATATCATTATAGAAAAATAGTGAATTGTATAAGAGACCTTCTCAGTGATCGAAAACAAAATGTAGTCATTGATGGTTTTTGCACTGATATGGTCGAATTCACATCCAGTGTTCATCAGGGAAGCGTTATCGGCCCTCTTTTATTCATTCTTTATATTAATGACCTAAGTCCTAGAGTTAGCAGTAAATTAAGATTATTTGTAGACGATACAGTTATCTAGCGTGAAATAAGCGAAGATGCGTACTTTGCAGATCAGTAATCAGACCTTAACAACGTTCATTCGTGGTGCCAGGAGTGGGGGTTAGAATTAAGTATCAGTAAATGCACCACAGTTCACTTCCAGCGAAAGTCATCACACAAATGCCATAACTATACTGTCAGTGGAGTAAACATAAAATCTTCAAATGCAGTAAAATATCTGGGAATTTCCTTAACTTCTGATATATCGTGGGGAGCACACATGCAAAACATATTTGGCACAGCATTGAAGAAACTAGGTTTTGCTAAGTGTATAATAGGCAGGGTTCTTGGATGAAAAAGTGAAAGAAAGATGCTACTTCGCTCAGGTTAGGCCACACCTTGAATACGTCGTGAGTACTTGGGACTCGGGTCATAAAGATTTAACCAAAAAAATTATTAAAATACAAAGGAAAGCAGCGCGCTTCATTTAAAACTGCTATGAGCGTACATATAGTGCCTTGAAACCTTTAGAGGGATTAATGTGGGAGCCCCTAGAGACTTGGAGGCTAAGCGCTAGGTTTAGGTTGCTTGATAAATTCAGAACTAATATTTTTCAGAGCGACACTGAGAATATTATCATGACGCCTCACTACATCTCTAGGTCTGAAAGATGCGATAAAATAAGAGAGATACACTGTCAAACAGATAGGTACAAAAACTCGTCCTTTCCACGCACAATAAACCATCACAATAAAAACTGAGATCCAATAAATACACTCTTATAATACACGTCACTATTTCATCTCCCGGAAGCTTACATCTTTACACGGCTGGTGACCTAACATCCCCTTCCACACGCCTATGTGGCGGCTCGCAGGGTATTATGTAGATGTAGATTATGGTGTGGTCTTTTGTTCCTTACAAGTCCTACATGGCCTGAAGATTATAAATATATACATCCGATAAACAATCCTAAACGGCCTTAGAAAAGGTGTTGTGCGGGACGAGACAGTGAAAAAGGTTTTGTCCTCTTTCACGATTTGTTGTGCCGGAAGGGTATCGAAATTACCTTCACGTGGGATGGAAGAAGTACAATAAATATCAATCAAAGATTGGCCCAAGCTTAGAGGGCGTTCATCGTTAAAAGACAACTGCGGTGGAGAAAGAATAAACAAACTACAAAACAGTATATGATAACATTCGTGTGGAGCGTGGACTTCTTTGGATGGGAAGCGTGGACAATTGGAAAAGCATATCAGGACAGAGAAGAGGCCTTTGAAACTAGGAGCCGGTGAAAGACGCTGAAAATGAAATGGACGGACGAAGTTAGTAAGACAAAGTTTTCAGTAGAGTAGATGAGGAAAGGACAATAAAGAACTCTATACAGAAAAGAAGAACCGGATGGATTCGGCATATCTTGAGGCAGAATGGGTTTGTGAAGAACAAACATGAAGATAAAATAGAGGAAAAAGTCCCCAAATGATGACCCAGGAATTATTTCATGAACCAAACAAAGAGGTAAGTACATAGGATGAGCTACCAGGAAGTAAGGGAGCTAGCAATAAATAGGAAAGTGTGGAGGACTGAAGCTATCAAAACTTAGGATCAAACTACCGATGATGATGATGCTGTAATGTTTGCTCCTATGCCTGCGTGACGTTACTGAATTAAGTTTGCGTTATCTGTCATAATTATAAGTTTTGAACCAATCATTATTTTGGTAAAATTCGTCCTTATCTGATTTTTTGCTCAACGTCTTGAAAATTATGCTCGATATACGCCATAATCATTGCTTCGCCAACCCGAATTAGCATATATGGAACGACATAATGTATCTTCACCACGGTTCCTAAACACGTGCCTACAGGATTTTTTTAATTATTATGATAAAATAATTTAATTTCAATCGGGATTTTTCTTAACTGGGTCCTCATAGTGAAAACAAATGGACTGTCCAAGGACATAAAAGGTATATTGGATAACTTTCTTAAAACTTTGTTTTGGTAAGGCAGGCTTTTTTAAGATATTTGATCTTGTCTAATCAAAATAGAGTGAATGAAAATACTACCTTATCAAATATGGAAGTCTTATTTTGACCTTATTCAATTTTGCAAGAATATTCTGTCAATGTCAGTATTCCTTGAATTTTTGCGAACAATTTATGGCCTTAAAAGTGACACTGTTTGAACTTAATTTATTTTTTCTTTCGTTTTTCATCAAATTTTATACTTAGGAAGGTAAGTGATTTTCATTTGCCACTCTTAGCACGTCAATCGGTCTTCCGTGTTTAAAATCGCTGGTTTTATACCGGCTATTTTTCAACACGGGTGACCTAAATACAGGCTCAAGCGAACGGCTGATATCTGTATACTCCTCCGACAAAGAGACGACAGTATGCATAAAACGTGTACGTAATTTTACGAGTTAAGAGGTGAAAAAGGAAGATAAAGGAGCCGTACTTTTGATGAAATGGATGAAGTGAGGGTTGCCTGTTTATAGCGAAAGAATGGAAATTAAACCCGTGGAAACCCATAGATATTTACATAAAATAAATACAGCGGTGAAAATATAGCTTTATAAGATCTTGAAGAAATGAAACTTGCCCTGAGTAGGTATAATCATTCCAAAAATAGCAATGAAATGATATACTAATGACTTCAATGAGAGTAGAAGAGGAGAGGACCAAATGGAACACCATAGAAAGAAGAACAAGATAGATTGGACACATCCTGAAATACAATAGGTTTGTAAAAAATATAGTCGAAGGTAAAATAGTGCGAAAAATCCCCTGAGGGTGACCCATGAATAATTTTATGGACCAAATAAATAGGAAATTACATAGGGAGAAATACCAGGAGGAAAGTAAACTATGATTAGATAGGGAAGGATGGAGGGCTGCAGTCAACTAATCTTAGTATTGAACAACCAATGAATTACTTCCATGTATTATATCAAGAAAGAGCTTCGTCCAACTTACGTTATTCGATGGCACCTCACCTATCTTAACCTATCGTGATTTTAGAGGCAATATGTCTTGAGAATTAGGTCAGTCTTTTATTTAAGTTTCATTGATGACGTGGCTTCACAAGAAAATAACTGTGAGCATCGTACATGTAGAGCACCAATCCTATCAGGACGTAATTTATTACTGTAGGCTCGAATTTGATAAACACATTAGAGAAACTTTCTGTATCCTCGCACTTTCGGCTGTATCCTCGCCACCTTTCAATAATGCTCTAGCATTTGGTTCATCGCCTGCCCCCCTACATTGATGCTCCTCAACTGTCCCATTAATTTCTTTCTAGCTGATCCTCGTCACCGAAACCATTCTCTCAGAAATTCATTCCGTGAACAAGTTTTTTCCAACCTTGGTATTCGTCACCTGCGTCAACACTGCTTAATGGCTGACATAAAATAATTATGTGTTTTATGCCTATATATAAAATAGTTATATGTGTTTTCGTTAAAATGACTCTCTTTCATTCTTCACAATATGCGTTCCTCATCGCATAACCAACCCCAAACATGCTACGAAATTCCGTCTCTCTGTATCCAAACGTCCCCATTTCTACTCATTTCTGTCTGTATTCAATTCCCGTGCAGCAAGAAATAAAATATCTCCTTCGACCTTTTCCCTTCATTTTCTGCTGTAATTCCATCGTAGTTTATATACACTAATGTTTCTTAAGCACCATATTTGTTAATATTTTGTATGACTTGTTTTTCATCTTTTTGTGTTCAAATATTATATCAGCCGATGTAATAGGTCTTTGTGTCATTTCTAGTGTTATAATAAATAAATTATGCACATTTTCTTCATTCATTTATTGGTGTTCAATCCTAAGATTGGTTGACTGCAGCCCTCCTATCTTCTCTATCTATAACTACCATATATCTATAACTATAGTTCCCTTACCTCCTGATATCTCTTCCTATGTACTTTCCTCTTTATTAGGTCCATGGACTTATTCCTGGGTCTTCCTCTGGGGATTTTTCCTTCCATTTTACCTTCAATTATTTTATTCATAAAATCTTTGTGTCTCATGGTGAGTCCAATCCGTCTAGTTCTACTTTTCTTTATGGTGTTCCATATGGTCCTTTCCTCTTCTACTCTTCTGTACACTTCATCATTTCTTATTTTTTCGTCCACTTTATCTTCAGCATCCTCCTGCAGCACCAGATTTCGAAGGCTTCTAGTCTTTTCTGGTCAGATTTTCCAATCGTAGGAGGACGGATTCTCTTCATTGGAATTTTTTTATTAAATTTTGTTTCATTAAATTTGAGCAATATTAGATTATATTTATTAGACCTCCTTGGATAATTAGGCTAATTTTATTGAATTTTTCATGGGGAAATAATTATCCCTATCCACTCGATATTTTAAAAATTAAATTTTTGGTCTTTTACTTCTCGAATAAATTATCAACTAACATTATTTCCGTTCCACATTCAAGCATTTTCTTACCATTCGCGACGAGAACCTTCTCTATCGTTTTTGCTCCCACAGTTCTCGCTGGCGTGTCCGAGTCCTCACCTCTTATAAAAACTCCATCCATCTCCCGTTCTCGGGCCTAGTTCCGTTGTATTACCCGCCCGCCAAGGGGCAGGCAAGCAGACAGTACTCTTTGTTGCTTCCGCACTCACTCCTTCCTCTCCCTCCTCCCCTAGAGAGCTTCCCGAATTGTGTGCGGTTCGTCGGAGATGCGAATTTTTCCGCGAATCCCTCCGCGACCTGTCAGTCATACCTTCCTTCTCCCGTTGTGTTACTGCGCGGGAAAAATTCTTCCCCGTGGCGGTGTTCGCGGCCAGGTCCTCCGCCGGTATTCGCCCAGGAACTGATGCCGGCCCTTCCCGCATGCGATTGTTCCAATTCGCGTCGGAATTCCCACTCGTTTCACGGCGAGCATGGCTCAATTTCTCTCGCGCTGACGCTTCTTGTACCCACTGGGAACGTCCCTGGCGATGGAAACGAAAAATGCTGTCGAGAGTAGGTCTCTTGTACAGTCCGTGGGTTGTGCAAGTTTGAATATCGCATTGTGAGCTATATTTGGTATCGCAAAATAAAAATAGGTAACGGTTTCAAAATTAGGTTCTATATTAAGAGGTCGGTAGAACAATACTATATTTCACGATATCTTATAAAACTAGGCCTTGTAGCCTCTCTTTAGCCCCAAAAATAAAAAAAATTAGTGCTTCCATCAATTTATGTGTTAGCATTTCCCTCTCCGAGGGTTTTATCCACCCAACGGAGGAATTCCCCGTCCCACACCCCGTCTCCCTTACTCCTACCCCTCCACGCTATTTCCCCACGGCCTCTTTTCATCACCGCGGGGCCGCATGGGGTCGTGCACTGGGAACGAGAGTCGCCGGAGTGCACCCCGACGTTAAATGGAGGCTAAGTTGCAAGATGCAGTTTTTCTGCGCGCGTGTAGTTTGATGGGTGAAGGGCTTTTTTATGCGAGGGGTGAGGGACGTAGAGGAGTGATGTAACCAGACACCGTGGTGACGGACGAAAGAAATACGAGAGGGAGTGAGCGGGAAGGGAGGGATTTTGAGAGTATTTTTATGCTTTTCCTAAGGCTGTGACATCATGGCTTGTAAAAAAAAGTGTGCGGGGTATAGAGGAGGGAAAAAAGCATAGCTTTAACGTAGAAGAGCACTCCTGGGTCCGTCTGGGGATACGATACGAAGTTCTCCCACTCTGTTCTCAAACCCCCCCCTTTCCTGGGTCAGCCCTACCCCTCACCCCTGTGATCTTACAGTCTTTTCCTCCACCCCTCTCTCGGCAAAATCTCCGGCGGTCGAGACCGTAAAATTGCAAACTTTACGCCGCATGGGGCTTATAACGTTCGCACTGGTGGAAGGATGGTCAGGTTGGACGGGGAAGAGGGATAGGGTGATGGGTATTCGAGGGCACAGAGAAAATTATATAAAGAAAAGGGGCGAGGAAAAGAAAATTGTATTACAAAGCCATGGGAATGAAATGGTTTTTTTATGAAACGTGCGTGTGATGCCGCCTATTATCGCGAGCGTCTGTTCCCGTCATGGGGTTTTAAATTAAACGATTCGCGACGTCGCGCTCGGAGAAGGCCTGTAGGCCTGTAAGGATCCAGGACTTTAGGCATCTTCCACCGTCCGATCGTCCAGTTTTTGAGTCCATGGGAAGGAATTAATCTCGTACGGGAGCGGGACGTCATTTCTGTCCCGCGCGAGCATAAAACCTACGCCGCCCTCACACGTGATGCAGAAAAGTTGGCTTCTGACCCAGAATGGATTCGCGAAAATGCGTCACTCTTGTCGGGACTCCTGGCGGGAAGATTTTTGACCTCATGAGCGGAGGTGATACGATCGAAATGGAAACTTAAGTCCTGTTGAAGCATCGTGGTATTTTTGTGCAACAAGAACAGTAGCGATCTGATGATTATTAGGTTATTGATAATAAGAGCAAAGTGATTGGATGCATGAAACGGGCAGAGAAGTTTGTGGAAAGATATGACTGACAGAGGAGTCTAGATTAGAGGTGGAAAAGTCAAAGTCTCATTAATTCAATCAGAGAAGGGCGTGTGAACGAGCAAAGATCATAAGGACGACCAAGACTTCGATCCGTACAGCAAATCATGAAAGATGAGAGATATATTATTATACATTTATTGTTTGAGGACAGCCTGTCATAAGAAACTTAGAAAAAAATACGTACAAGACATATCAATTTGACGCCACAGTACATTTCCAGGTCCGACAGGAGCGATAAAATAAGAGAGATGGATTGCCGAACAGATAGGTACAAAACTTCGTTCCAAGCACAATAAGGGACCACAATAAGAACCGAGCTCCTCTCAAGACACTCCCGTAATTCACTTCACCATTTCACATCCCAAAACCTTTATACCATTACACGGCTGGTGTCCTAAAACCCCCTGCCACACGCCCGTGCGGCGGCTTGCTGGGTTAGTATGTACGAGGGTAAGTCAATAAATAAGTCGCAAATGTCAGCATTTAATCATCAAAATCAGTCGTAAACATTTCATTGGGAACGCTTGGAACATCCACCGTACAGTCCCGACTTAGCCCCCAGTGATTTTCATCTGTTTGGGCCCCTAAAAAATCATTTGGGTGGCCGTCATTTTGATACAGATGATGCTGTAATCTATGAGGTTACACGTTGGCTGCGACAGCAACCAAAGGACTTCTTTGCTGCTGGCTTTCAAGGACTTGTAAAGAGATGGGATAAGTGCCTGAATGTACAGGGTGAATATGTGGAAAAGTGAAATAAATGTCTGAAAGTTACTTTAATTATTTTTGCCTCAATTCAGTTTTGCGACTTAATTATTGACTCACCCTCGTAGATTTAGAAGCAGGTTACGTGCCAGCTTTTCGAAGGAAAGCTCCATCAGTCATCAGAGGCATCGTCATTGGGGAAAAATTCAATAGAATCCCAGCCAAGACGAACAATAGGGGCATTTACCAAGTAACGGCGAAAGTAAGGAGCCAAATCTTCAAAATGAAGGACTACCTATAACTAAAAACTCTGAGTATATATCGCATCCCTTGCGAATGCGGAAAAGTGTACTTCGGAGAGGCAGACCGGAACATAGCAAGTCGGATCAAGATTACACGTGTGTTACACTTGAATATTTCAACATTACAGGCTTAGCTTAAGACTTCCTTAGCGATAAATATCCGGATGGAGAAAAGAAACTTCAATCGTGGCGTGGGATACACAATCAATAATTCGTGCAATCTCCAACTCTGCAGATTTAATGAGGAAAGGGAAGCAGCACCTGACATAAGATGGGCATAATTTAATAAATGAGGCGGAAATTATTTTCCGTCTTCCTAGTCTTTATCCATTATTCCACGGCCCGGAATTGTTGTTCAGTCTCCTCCATTTGCATTTATATAGGGCATCCTTTTGGATCACTCATACTCCTCTTCATCGTTAATTATACAATCCCTCCATCTTTTCCCAGGTTTTCATATTCCTCTTTTTCCCCGCAGCTTCTGTCTCCCCGCCTTCTATCCTGTAAATGTCGCTCAATATGTCCGAGCCATTTAAATCTTCTCTGTTCAATTTTATCTAGTTTCTATGCAATTTAATAATCCCTCTTCTTGAAACTCATTCTGAATTTCGTCTAACTTGTTTCTACCCCACTTCGATCTTAACATATTCATTTCATGTAGGTACGTAAAATTGCTGTAAGTGACGCTTTATAGTGACCCAGCTCTCTGCTTTAGAGGAAATAACTGGTCTCATTATGTTTTATAGATTATTTCTTGAGTTTTTTAGCACTGAGGAAATGTGTTTTGCAAATAAAAGGGAAGATTATAATAAATTCGGTCAACAATACCTGTAAAACTTGTGATGAATTCATTTAAGTGTTTTATTAAGGCTTTGTTTCTGTTATAATTGAGGTTTTCTTGAGTAAAAGGACATCTGGACTCAAGGTAGAAGTTTTCCCGATTCCTTAACCAATTTTTTGCTGTATCTATGAAGGAATTATCACGTAAATTCGTTGCATTTTCAGAAAATTCCTTCCCTCGCGGAAGCACTGGTCTAAACTCCACTCTGAGGAAATGTATTTTACAAATAAATGGAAAGTTTATGATAAATTCGGCCCACCCGAACTAAATAACCCGTGAATACTTCATTTAAAGTATTATATTGGCTTTTTTCTGTTATAATTGAGATTTTCTTGAATTGAGGGACAGCTGGACTCAAGGTAGAAGTTTTCCCGATTCCTTAACCAATTTTTTGTTGTATCTATGTACGAATTATCACGTAAATTCGTTGCATTTTAAGAAAATTCCTTCCATCGCGGAAGCACTGGTCTAAACCCCACTCTGAGGAAATGTATTTTACAAATAAAAGGAAAGCGTATGATAAATTCGGCCCACCCGATCTATATAATCCGTGAATACTTCATTTAAAGTATTAGATTGGCTTTTTTCTGTTATAATTGAGGTTTTCTTGAATTGAGGGACAGCTGGACTCAAGGTAGAAGTTTTCCCGATTCCTTAAACAATATTTTGCAATATTTATGAACGAAATATCAGGAAAATTCATTCCACGTTAACGGAATTCCTTCGAATTATCACGTAAATTCGTTGCATTTTCAGAAAATTCCTTCCCTCGCGGAAGCACTGGTCTAAACTCCACTCTGAGGAAATGTATTTTACAAATAAAAGGAAAGCGTATGATAAATTCGGCCCACCCGATCTATATAACCCGTGAATACTTCATTTAAAGTATTATATTGGCTTTTTTCTGTTATAATTGAGGTTTTCTTGAATAGAAGGACATCTGGACTCAAGGTAGAAGTTTTTCCGATTCCTTAACCAATTTTTTGCTGTATCTATGAAGGAATTATCACGTAAATTCGTTGCATTTTCAGAAAATTCCTTCCCTCGCGGAAGCACTGGTCTAAACTCCACTCTGAGGAAATGTATTTTACAAATAAATGGAAAGTTTATGATAAATTCGGCCCACCCGATCTATATAACCCGTGAATACTTTTTTACATTTACAGTATTTATTATACTTATTTATTTATTTATTTATTATACTTATTTATTATTATTATACAGTAGAACATTTAAAGTATTAGATTGGCTTTTTTCTGTTATAATTGAGGTTTTCTTGAATTGAGGGACAGCTGGACTCAGGGAAGAAGTTTTTCCGATTTCTTAAACAATTTTTTGCAATATTTATGAACGAAATATGAGGAAAATTCATTCCACGTTAAGGGAATTCCTTCCCACACGGAAGCACTGGTCTGAAACCCGCTCTTTGTTCACCCTCAGCTCCCTTCTCCGCTTCCGCCTCTTTCCCCTTTGGAGGAGTCTGGAAGGTACTACTCTTCCCAAGTTACTCCGTCGCCGCCGTGTCTCGAACTCACTCACTCAATCCCGTCTTTTTCTTTTTTTATTTAACGTCGCTGTGACGCCCTGCGGCCATGATGTCCCCGCTATTTTTTTCGTCAGAGAACATAGGCTCTCTCGCCCTACCCCTCCAACCCTCTTCTCCCTTCGAGGGTGGAAAAGCCATTCCCTTCAGCAAAGCAGCTCGCACTCTTCGCCTCCTCTGGTCTCTCAACCCCTCCTTCTTCCTCCGAACAAACCCAAAGTCCCGCCTTTCCCTACGCGTCTACACTCTGAGTTGGCCCCGCCCACCATTCGTCCCGGATCCTTCCGTCCGGTCAGAACCTTCCCGTCTAGTAGTGAAAGATGGCCGTTCAGACGTTTAAGTGCTGGATTGGAAAGCGCACGGTCAACTTTGCGGGCGCCGCCGAAGTCTGCCCACCCCGTAAAGTACGTCCCGTAATGGAACTTCCTCTTTCGCGCGCCGTTTAAGGTGGCGTTATTGAATTTCCCGCGTGATGAAGCGGTCGGTCGCGCGAAATTTAATGTGCCCCTCGGTGATGTATCTGCGTTGGTTTGATAGCCGTGTGCGAGAGAGTTTTTGGATTCTTCTCTGAGGCAGTGCCGGCACAAGCTATTCTGCAAAAGAGGGCAAAATATTTCATTCGGCTGCCCTAAGAGAAGAATTTTTGACCGATTGTATTACCCTGAAATGCGTTTTAATTTGAGGGTCTCTCCAGTGTTTCAGAGTAATCCGTCGAAAACTGTCGATTTTTCTTCCCGTAGGAACTCTGCTTTAAATCAATATATCGTTTCCAAGCTTCGATTGTTACAAGAAAAAGTGTTTATGAAATCATTTTCATTTTTTCTACTTCTTTTGGGTGGGTAAAGTTTTAACTGCATATTGTAGAGCCATGTCAACCACAGTTGCTTTCATTGGCTTGGTGACAAGAGTACTAGCAAAGAGAATTGTTAGTGTTAGGTTTCATGATGAAGATATTTATTTGTGTAGGTAATTTTTCAGAATACCCATGAAATTTTAGAAGAAATATTTGCTGCAATTTAGGAAGGTTTTCCTCTTTCCGTACTTTCTGTCCCATTTTTTAATTGTAGAATCATTTATATATCTCAGACTGACCCCTCCAACCCTAAGTCTGCCTGTGTTACTTCCCCACAACCGAAGACAGCACTGGAGAATTTGACTCGTTGGAGATTTTGCATAGGTATGAATACCGATCTGCGTGTCTGGGTGTGGTTTTGCGATAGCTGTTTCAATGATTTGAATAGGTGCATTCATATCTATCTTGTGAACCCATTGGAACCAGCATATCGTAAGGAAGGGTGGAGGGCTGCAGTCAAACAACCTCACGATTGAACGACTATTGACGATGACTATGGCAACATAAATCTCTCGTTTTTTAATTACTAATGTTTCTGCAACTTCTCATTCATCAAAAATGCTTGGAAACTTATCCCATATTTAAGCTATTTTAATCCCTTTTATATTTCTGATATGTTAATGAAGCTTTGTAAATGTTGAAGAAATAAAACCCGAGAAAGTTAAGTTCTAGGCACAAATTTACCTAAAGTTACTTGCTACTCATAAGTGTGAGAATAATGGATTGCCAAATATTGTATGTATAGCTGGGAAAATACAGCAAAATTAATTTTTCTCCCTCTTTCAATATTGTCTATAAATAGAAAATCAACCTCTCAAAAGTCTTTGGGATACAGTGGGAGTCCTAGATTTTTTATTTGTTTAATTTTACCTGTTAAACTTATTGTCCGGCAGTGCTTCACGTGTTGTTGAAGGCGGTCAGAAAATAGGAAGCATATGCATAGCATGCGAAATAATAGGCAAGTGTGAGGGGGCAAACAAGCCGAGGATGCAGAGGAAGAGAGAAAGGCCAAAGAGGGACGAAGCATGCGCGGCTGAAAAACACATGGGGAATGTCGGAAGGAACTTGTGGAGGTAGAGGGCGGTATAAAAAAAGAGGTGTAATAAGAAGGGGCGAGAAAAGGAGACGATGAAAGTACGGGGAAGGCGATGGTGTTGTGAACTGTTAGAAGACACGGAGGAAGACATTTTGGGACGTGACATATCAATTCTTGCCCGGTTATCAGCTCATAAAGAAATGATGTGTTCGTTGAAGGGAATATAGCAGTCGAGCCTGTAAAACCCGGCCGAAATTGTTATTAATCGAAAGAACGGTCGCATTAACAGCGGAGGGAAATTTCTATTGCATCAAGAATACTGCACCAGGAAGCGAATATATCGTTAGAAGCACTTCGAGGTGATAATCTCAACTTCATTTAATAATTTTTTACGGAGTAATTTCATATTTATCCACATAATCCAACACATAGGTAAGTAGGAATTATTCAACTTTATGGAAGATCATCAAAATGTTGGAAATTACTTGTAATTAAGTCACATTCAACATGATCGTGAACCCTTGCAACGATTTTACACTGTACCATTGTTGATGCTGTTGCCCTGGGCGGGTAATAAAGAGGAAGGCAAAGATCTCTCCTAGGCTGCGGTAGAAGCCAGAACAAAGATGGATTTTTTGGCCAAGGTACACAGCCCCCTTAACTTGACGCCTATAAATTCCTTTTACTTGCTTATTCTTTGCGATTTCTTCATCCAGTTTCCTCTTCTTTTTATAGCTTCATTCCTGATACGCATGCCACATTTCCCTGCGACAGCTAATAGGGTACAGTAATGGGTCCATCATGGGTAGGGTACAATATGATACAATAATGGGAAGAGAAAAGCTAAATGCAGAAGTCATTCTGAGAGAAGAGAAATTAGAGCAAGTGGATTCATTCACGTATCTCGGAAGTGCCATCACATGGGACGGTAGAAGTACAATTGACATCAAGCGGAGAATAGCTCAAGCTAATAAGGCATTCATGGGAAAAAACAACTGATGTGCTCTATATATGTGAGTAAATAGGACAACAAACCAGAAAACAATTTGTGGAAACATTGGTGTGGATGTTGACACTCTATGGATCGGAAGCATGGACCATCGGAAAAGCTGCCCAGAAAAGACTAGAAGCCTTCAAAACCTGATGATGGAGGAGCTTGCTGAAGATAAAATGGACGGACAAAGTGAGAAATGATTAAGTGTACAGAAGAGTAGAGGAGAAGAGGACTATATGGAACACCATAGAAAAATGAAGAACAAGATTGATAGGACACAACCTGAGACACAATAGGCACGTGAAGAACATAATTGAAGGCAAAATTTAGGGAAAATACCCCAGAGGAATACCCAGGAATTAGTTCATGGACCAAATAAAGAGGGAAGTACACAGTGTGAGATACCAGGAGGTAAGGGTAGTAGCAATAGACAGGGAAGGGTGGAGGGCTGAAGTCAACCAATCTGAGGATTGAACTACCAATAATGATGAATGGGTACATTGTAATGCACATTACTGAAAACCCTCCCCTTGCCACACAACCTTGAGGTTGCTGACAGGGTATTATGTAGGTGTAGATATTTGGTCCGTATTGTTGGCGGATGGTACAGGAGGGTGATTTTGGCTGCATCCGTGTGAGAATGTGTCCGCTGAGACGGAAAATATATGTTTGATGAGGGAGGGCGAGGTGAGTATATACGTACAGGGAAGGGATGTGACTGTGACCCAGTTTTTTTTCGCGCCGAGACACCTCGAAAGATTGCTAAAGTTGTTACATTTCCCCGTCCACGGGTTGGGGCGAGGGCGAAAGAGGAAGAGGCCGGAGGGGAGGTGGGCTGGAGGTGTGGGCGGTGATGTGCTCGGGAGGTGCGGGGAACGATACGACGGCATTGCACATTGGTGGAGCCACTATCGCGCGAAAGAATCTTTCCACCGCCGCGCACATAATTGAAAAATGAAAATTGTTTTCGCGTCTCTGGACGAAAAATTCCGACGACAGATGTATATGGTGTCGTTGGAAGACGGAGAATGAGGGTTTGAGGTGGGGAAAGCGAGGCGCTCGTCTGAAATGATAAAACGGCGGACTTCGCTATTCCATGCGTGCAGTACCCTGGTACTGAGGCTATTTTATCGGTATTCAATAATTTAAGGATTATCTCATAACTTTGAGCCTTAACTTTGTAAAATTATCTCCCTAATTCATGTGATTAACAAATATTTTTGTAAATGTTACGTATAATTTTCATAAGATGACCAGTTTCGTCGTATAGTCGACATCTTCAGATACATACATTATACGGAGATCTCAGGATAGCATATCCAAAGCTGGTGGATGGGAGGGGGAGGCTTGGAAGAGAAAGAGGAGAAAGGGGGGATATGGTCATGGGTTCAGGATATGTGTGACGCAGGTGGGAGAAGATTTAACAATTCCAAATGTGCTACAAAATCAGGAACATCCGCGCAAACTAAGATCTAGGTAGCCCCTAATGTATAAAATAAATGTTTTTGGGCATCAATCAGTTTATTTGTGCAATAATAATGCAACAAATAAACTTACATTCGTTGAAAACTTCCGAATAGTGTCAAAAATGTTTTCTGACAAATTACTCTTCAGAGTACGAGCATCATAACTAATGCATCACGTTCACATACTAATATATGCATATGTGTACACAGAGAGACATATATTATTTACAATACATTAAACTGGCATACATTCATATAGTAGATCACAAATTACATTTTTTAAATCTTTTTCTACTTCTAAATTAAGCTAATTATATGATGACGAGTTATTAGTTGGTAGATCGGCAATGGCAATCGAATCGTTGATACACGTTCGCAAGGTTCATTCGTCGTTCGATCCATCCTAAGAGTGGTTGACTGCCGACTTCCACCCTTCATCATCTAATGCTAGCTGCTTTACCTCCTGGTATCTTTCCCTGCGGACTGTCTTCTTAATTTGGCATTAACTTATTCCTGTGTCTTCTACCTCAGGGGACTCTTCCCTCTATTTTTCCTTCAATAATGTTGTGTCTGAGGGTGTTTTCAATCCATCTTATTCTTCTTTTCTCTATGATGTTCCACATAGTCATCTCCTCCTCTACTCTTCTGTACACTTCATCATTTATCATTGTTTCCGTCCATTTTATCTTCAGCATTCTCCTCCAGAGCCAGATTTTGAAGGCTTCCAGTCAGTTCTGGTCAGCTTTTACAATGGTCCACGCTTCTGATCCATAGAGTACTACGCTCCACAAAAATGTTTTCACGTACAGTTTCCTGGTTTGTATTCCTAGTTTGCAAGGTAGTATGTTGATATGTAGATGAAGACATTAAATCAAATTAGAGCCATCTCATTATATTAATTTTACTGCTAGCTTTATCCCACAGAATAACACGATTTTAAACTTTTCTATTTGTCACCAATATCTGTGACTTTACTCCGTGATTTCGGAAGCATGAGTAGGAAGGCGAGCCCATATAAAAGCCACATTAATGTGAATCCGGTCGTGTATGCAATTGGTATCAGTTAATCTCACTGAGTTGTACCAGTGGTCTTGGAATTAACGAATAGTTTTTCTCCATCTCGTACCCTCCATTAGGTTGATTGGGTAGAGCTTAATCTTTGTCAGTCCAAAGTTCGCGGGTTCCATTCCACAACAGGTCAAATATTTGCTGACCTAGATCGAGTCGGGGTATTTTTCTGTACCTACTATTTAAGAAAGAAGTAGATAACCCGAATTTGGTTCAAAAAAGATATCTTCAGTTTGTAGGCACAAAATCTTCCTGATTGAGTGAATTTTTATGACAAAAAGTTTAGCTACAGTGTTTGCTATAAAAATAATACACATCTAGTTTTCAGGTAATACTACTGGATGATGATTATGTGTGTTAAAACCTGCGTTAATAAATAACATCATGAAAGAGTGTATTCATTTTATTTTTGGGGTTCATTACCGGGTAAATGGTTTTTAGTAGAAGAGATCAATTTTCTCTAAATTTTTTTGGCGCAGGCTCCGTCCTCAGCTACGATTTCTTCATTCATCTTATGGTACGTTCTACTTCTTTTCATTCCATCCAGAAAGCCCATTTTCTCACAGCGTTAATAGGAATTTAGGTGGGAGCCCCTAGAGGTTACACGCTGGGCATAGCTTGCTTGAGAAATTGAGAACTAGCTTGTTTCAGAGCGACACAGAGAATATTGTCATGACGCCTCCCTACATCTTTGGGTCTGACGGAAGCGATAAAATAAGAGAGGTACTTTGCCATACAGATAAGTACCAGAACTCGTTCTTTCCGCGCACAATAAGCGAACACAATAAAAACTGAGCTCCACTTAATACACTCCAATAATACACGTTACCATTTCACCTCCCAAAACCTTACATTATTTCACGGCTGGTGTCCCAACACCCCCTACCACACGCCCAAGCAGTGGATCGCAGTGTAGTATGTTGATGTAGATGTAGATAGTTAGTACAAGACTCATCCAAGCACATAATCTGGCTCCCCCTAATCTCACATTGAAGTTTTTTCTCCTCACTCATCATATCTAGTACTCAATCGTTTGTCTTTCTTCCCGTCCACCGCACTTTGTCCATTCTCCTCCTCACCGACATCTCAAAATCCTGCATTCAATTCTCGTACATTTTCTCGGAGTCCAGGTTTCTGCAATGCCATACTCCATTTTAAACTCTTGACCAGCCTCCTCATTTCACATTTTTACCCCAAGTCTACGTCATTGGCTCCCTCGTTTTGCGAACTTTTCATCACTAGCATTTGAAGTTAAATGAAAACAATGAGGTTTGCTAATCCACGGAATGCAGTTGCTGGCTCTTGAAAGCAATTGAAGGCAAACAATTATAGCAAAAAGGCCTCTTAGATATATTGCTTATACCTTGATTAGTGGGATGGAGAAAGGCATAAATGAAGGACTACAATAACTTGAGAAGCTTGGGTTTTATGTAAATAAGTATGTATCCTTAACGAGTAGATTGGATGGAATGTTGAAGTTTTATAATGAGATCTATAATTTTCGCTATAACTTTGATTATGATATAGTCTAGTTTATGAAATAGTCTATAAAGTAAACGATTTGGAACTTTATAGTCAGTCGTCTTTGCACTACCAATACACGACTCTTCTACCTATGTCTTCACCACTAATTTCTCCACTACTTAGTGATTACAACTGCCCATATTCCTCCAACTCATTACCCAAGTAAGGAAATTGTTCTACCTTATTTAGTTTTCTTCTTTTTATTATAATCAGCGCTATCTTTTTCTTGTAAACTCTCATTGCTATATTTTTCTCTCCATTGATCTTAAGCCCACATTTTTTAGTTCCTTTTTATTTGATTCACCATCTTCCGCAGCAACTACAGATATTCCTCCTCACTGATACCCTAGATATTCTTTTTCTGAGGCACGAAAGTATTCCAGTTACCACGTTCTTCGGCACGGGAATACTCACAGTTTTGAGTCAAACCCGTCGCATCGATGTTTTCTCGATAATTTTTTTCACATTTTTTGATACTCTCCTACCAAACACCACCCAAAACCTGCTATCTTCACCCCATCTCTAATCTCATATTCCACCGCGTCCCCCGATATGATTTTCGCGGGAGGAAAAAAAATTTCGCACTCATCATCTGCGATGGTGGGGTTCCGTATGAAGGTATTTGGTGGCGCGACAGAGTGGAATACTCCTCGATGTGTTCCATACTCCCCCCCGTTCCCAAACCTGCCGTCCTAGAGTATCTTTTTTTATGCCATATAATTTCAACTCATTTGCTTCGCTCATTCTTTCGCCTAACCGGCATATGCGTACGCTATCATCCCGTCTGCAGTCTCAGCATGGGGAGAGGGATCAAACTAGATGTTTTTTTTGCCTCGGCGTGCCCGAGTAAGATTAGGACTTTTAGCAGCGTCGGAGGACTCTGCGGAGTGGCGATTTCATATGCTTCCCCTTTCCCCTCTCCTCCCCCCCTACCCCCCCCCCGAACGGATATTCACGTTTATTTTTATTTCACAGGCGAGCGCATGAAATCATTGCTTCCACGGAGAGCTTGCAAATTGGTTTGGTTTCCCGTTCATTACGTTTTGTTGTTTTGGCGCAAAGTTGTGATGGGTACATTCTTTTTTTATTCTGTTCCTGTTCTCTACATAACTCGAATATCTCCGCCGCGCAGGTAAATAATTGGAGAATCTTCACCGGAATTTCCATCAGTAGGTTAACTATGTTAATCAACAAATTGAGAATCATTTCATGAGATTTTTAGCTGGAAGCAGGCTCGTCTTTATCATCGCTACCATTTGTGAAAGTTACCCAAGAAGTTAAAAGCAACTTTATGGTCATATAATTCGTTAATCAATTTATTATAGAGTAATTATG
Source organism: Ceriagrion tenellum (assembly GCA_963169105.1). Taxonomy (NCBI): domain Eukaryota; kingdom Metazoa; phylum Arthropoda; class Insecta; order Odonata; family Coenagrionidae; genus Ceriagrion; species Ceriagrion tenellum. The sequence continues at coordinate 91,505,934 of OY720639.1, read as the reverse complement.
AAACAATCACTCATGTACAGCGTGAATTTACTAATAATATCCATATTTCAAGAGAATTAGGTACTTTTTGACTGATTTATTCTTTGAAATGAGGACAAATTGTGTGTTTGGTGTCCTCACCAGCAGATAATAATATGACACTGCAGGTCAGAATTTGAAGTGAGAGGCTATGGTAATATATTACCTTATGGATAAATATTTCTCGGGTTTGGCACCGGGTAAGGCTGGCCTTAAACAGCCTTACTCGGTGCCAAACCCGAGAAATATTTATCTATAATATTCGCCGGGAAATCCTACGATCTTTTATATTACTTTATGTTCTGCACTAAAACAGTGAGAAAGAGAGTCCTTTTGACCCGAGTTTTCCTGTTCAATAAAACAAAACAGTTGTTTATAGTTCCTTCCACATTCATCAAGTTTATAGAAAAGTTTCCAAACATTGCATGTATTGCATGCAATTGGGTTCGAATCCCGGTCAAGTCAAATGATTTTTTCATAGCGAATTTCAACCCTGGTTTATAGAAAAGTATCTTTGCCCTTAATAATATATCAGGTTAAGTGTTATTTCAGAATCTTACCCGCTCTGTTCGTAACAGTATTACATAATCGACAACTTACCAGAAAATTTTACCAGGGCTTGAGTCACCTTTCCACGACTTCAGTCACGGGGAATCAGTTATTATATTACATTACAAGTGGAAATATTTCCAGCAAAAAAATAGACATCTCCTTCCAAGTGACGAAAAATAATGAGTGATTTTGATTTCACAGAAAACTCAAAGATAGCATGATATATAGGGTTTCACCGAGACTTGAGCCATTTTCTGGTATTTTTATATGATTGTACAAATAACTTAGATATATTTGTTATGGTTTTTTATCGTTTACCAGTTCGTCAGTTATTTACAACGGAGACTTCTGTTGGGACTGATATGTAACCTGTATAATTACGGAAGTCAGTAAGTCTTGAAGGTAAGAGGGTCGTCCAGAAAGTAACCTTCGTTTTTAAATAAAAATTCAGCAAGTGTAAATACAACTATTTTATTATATACAACTTAAAACTACACATTTTTATTACTTTTTTGCGTAGTTTTCAAACAAATTCAAGCTTTTGTCATAACATTTCACCATATTTGAAATGCCCTCTCTAAAAAAATTTGCCGCTAGGGAATGTAGCCTGTCACGGCGTTTTGAAACTCTTCATCGTCGGTAAAGCGCTGGACGCAATCCACTTTTTCATGTAAGCGAAGAGATGGAAGTCACTCGAAGCCAAGTCCGGGCTGTATGGGGGATGGTCAAAAACTTCTCATTTGAACTTGGTCAAAAGTTCATTTGTTTTCCGAGCTGTGTGAGGGCGAGCGTTGTCATGCACAAAAAGAACACCAGATTTCAGAAGTCCACAACGCTTGTTTTAGATTGCTCTTTTTTAATCTTACAATTTTTACGGTAAATTTCGGCCGCAGAGTAACTTTTCGCCCAAAGAAATCTTATAATGATAAGCACTTCACTCTCGACGGGATTTTCTATTGCAGCGCTCATGTTTTGAGGTGCTAATCCGCAGACTCACGACAGTACGATGCTCGTACTGGCACTATTCAAAGCGTACTGAACCACTGCGAACGCTGATGTAAGAATGGTGGCACTCCCCTCAATACTTCTCGTGGTAGTCGAGAACAGAGGTTACTTTCGGGACCACCCTCGTAGTTTGAATGAAGTATTATTTCACTTACAAGTCGATAAATTTGGTCTTATTTTAAAGGAGAATATTTCATTCCTCTAGGTATACCAAAATATCAGCCCCTTACTGAACTACTTTCTGAGATTTTTGACGAAAATACCAGTCCTTTAAGTATGAAATTGTATTTGTATGCCCCTCAAAGATACCTTAGTTAAAAAATGAGTAATTTTTTATAAATAATTCTCAAAAAAATTAACAGTGTGCGTAGGTTTTCTCTACTCCTATTGAAAATAAATCATGCTGTCACCGCAGCATTTTTTCACGATCACAAAAAGCTGCCGTGTGAGGGAGTTCAACACTAGCACGCCCAGACTTTTCGACATCATCCAACGCCCAAACAGGTTCACCCACAGCAGATAATACTATAAATCCTTACTTAATACGTTAAAGTTAAAGTAAATACATTTTTACGTTTTTTTTCAACATAATTATGCTCCAATTTTTCATTCTCATCGATGCTTTTACTGTATTATTATCAAACTTAACTAATAATTAATGTTTATCGATATTTCAACACACAGATTTATATAATTTTATCGTTTTATCATTCTAATTATTTTTTCTTGCTTAGAATTGCAAATCTTAGAACACGTTTCCTTGATATTTTGTAATTTTGCCGCAGTTAACTTGCATATTATATTTTTTCCGTAACTACACTTCATTAACAGTAGAACGCCCCTGCGGGTCAATAAGACCCATCTGGCCGTTCTAGTGTCAAAACGTGCCGCGTGAAAAAAAACGAGTCTAGTCTACGACTGATATAGATATTTTTATTTTATTATCCAGAATTTCAGTCTCATAAAACTGTTTTATTGCATTAATAATGCAATAAATAATCCATACCTTCTACAGCTGCCGAAATTAAAACGTCTCCTTAAAATATGGTCTCCATTATGACTGTGGATATATCTCGCTAGACTACCTTTGGCTGACATCTAGTTTAAGAACCCAAATTGATATCACTTCTGAAATATTTAACGGGTTTGCTTGGAAACAGGAAACCTTGGCTGTCACTGTGGATAATCATTCTAATAGTGCAAACATTTCAAATAACTTGCTTCTCGCGTCGGACTTGGCCGTTTGGTTTAGGAGAATTCGAAACAATTATTTTAAACATTAGCGAGTCAGAAGAGAGAGAATGGAACTATCCCCAAACAATTACTCTGTTTATCGTTCCTCTTGCTGAAGTTGATCAGTTAATAATGAATAATGCAAGAATGAAAAATTATCATAAATTTATTCCGTTTGGTTTAGCGATTGTCTAAAAATGTGAGAGGTTTCTTATATTTATAAATTATAACACCATTATTAAGGCTTCTAAACATGTTTTTACGATTTGTGTAGTATTTGTGTAGTTTATATGGTTCAGGAAATTGATGAGCTGGCAAATTACTACATAATTTTTTTACTATTAAGAAAAAAGGATATAATGACATGATTGCTCATACAGTTGAATCTAGGTGCGAGGATAGAAACAACCTCCATTACATTCTTGCCATTTTAGCAATCACATGCATCGTTGTGGAAATTCTTACGATTCCGTGGAGGAGAGGATGAAGTGACTGGCATCGAATGAAAAGCGAGATGCTGGCTGTGGTCGTCAGTCTTAATTACATTTGAAGATACATAGCATCGAGGATTTTAGCTGGCCCTAACACGTGAAAACTAAGTTAGCTTAAAAAAATAACGGGCAGCGAATGATTTTTCATTAATTCCTGGGAGGAAGTCAAAAAGCAAGGAAGTTGAACCTGCAAAACGCGACTGTGCACGGGGGCCTTAAAGTTATGCGAGTGCATTGGAAATAAGTGGGAGGTAAATGTTATGGAACAAAGCCTTATGCACGGAAAAACTGCAAAATTCATTAAGCACGTAGTTTACCCTGAAGGCCGCCGTATAAACTTGCAAGAAGAAACGTTCTCTCGCGTTTTTCTCATTTATTTCGAAAATTCTGGTTTTCGAGAAGGAATTCATTTCCTATGGCGGCGGCACCGGGCGGAATAAATGTGCGGTGGCGAAATTCCGCACTTTTTTTATTACTATTTCGACCTCAATGCTCTCTTCTTTAAGTCCGCCGCTCGCGACAATTTTCCATACGGTCGAGTTCCTCCAAAGTTTCATGGATATTGAGTTATGGCCATGAACCAACGTAGTGCTTTGAGAACAGTAGTATGGATGCAAAATTCCAAAACTTTGTTCGCACGAAGAATGTGTGCTCTTACTATTTGCCCTGGGCGCAATGACCAACAAGAATGCTCGTTGGAATCAGGATCGCCAGATTGGGTGATTTATCGCAAATGGAAAGAATTGAGCAATATTCTCAAAATAATGTCACATTTGTGCTATCTGCACCAGTCACCAAGCACGTGGTGATTTCACGAACATGTTTTGCGTTTATCTTGCGTTAGGCGATAGTCATTTGGAGGTAGGAAGCATTGGGACTGACATGTTTGACGATCTTTAGAACGGAAATACGAGTACGATTTAATTGCCATGAGAAAAAAATCCGAATCCAAAAATACCCTTTTAGTTCTGGTATCTACCGCATCCAAGGAGAGTTCTTCAACTTCCCCTCTATTACCCGCACCGGATACAGCGCCACTGATAGCACAGTATATATCGCATTGCAAGGGTTCACGAGAATGTTCATTGAGACTTCATTGTGCGTAATTTTGGACATTTTGATAGAGTTCCAAGTAGTTGAAAGAACTCCACTTAGAATAAGTGATAAGAATTTTAGAAATATAAGTCTTACGCATCATAGCGATCTCCTGATTTTGGACAAATTCACGTTTTTTCGCGGTCGAAATAGTTACATAACCCATAAATAGCGAAATATTACAACATTTATTGTAAATATTAATCCTTATTCTTGAGCTCTGTGCAGACAGAATTGCTTTGCGTAACAGTTCAGAGCTGTGCATTTAAAGTGCGTAGGCGTATGCAGAAGCGTTGCTAGCAATGCTGTAAATCCCCCTTAAGATAATCACTCTTTGTATTCAATGCTTATTGTTAATGTAGATGATTCAATGGTAATAAGATTATTTCTAAGATGTAGTCTACATCTGCATCTACATTTTACCCCGCAAGCCGCCTCAAAAGGCGTGTGGTGGGGGGTGTTAGGACACCATCCGTCAACAAAAAAAAAAGAAAAGAAACAAAAATCAAAGTTCCGCCTAGCATTTATTAAAGTCCTTAATTGTTCGGGGTAAATACGAATTCCCATACCTATCCGTTCGGAAAAATATCTCTCTTAATTTATCGATTCTGTTGGACCTGGAGATATAATGTGGTTCTAATATGATGTTCTCCGTGTCGCTCTGAAAGATATTCATTCTCAATTGCTCACGCAATCTAAGCCTAGTCACCGAAGAGTAGAGTCGCGTCTGAAATTGGATCTCGTTTCCTTGGTGTATGATACGCACGTGAGACCTCCGCTTCTTTCGCCGCATTTTCCCGGCGGCATTCCCTCGATTTGCGCCGAGCTGGGCAAGAGGTGATATCGGCGCGGACGAAATTTCCGATGCACCCGCCCAACTCGAGTGAAAATGTACGCACTTGCACAAAAATGCATACTTTTTTACGCCACCGTTCGAGGTTCTTTGACTCATCAACGCCGTAAGAGATCGCACCGCGCCGCTGATGTGCCGAAAAATCTACTCAACACCAAATGTGTGAACAGAAAATAATGAGTTATCTCGTTTACGCCAGCCTTGAGCTACAAGGTTGTAGTCTCTCGACGACCCTCTATGAAATCTGGAATATGCTGTTAGTGTATGGGATCGATACGAAACGGGGTTGATATCAGAGTTAGATCGCGTGCAGCGAAGAGGAGCTAGGTTTGTGAAACGATGCTACGATAAGTTGGCTAGTGTGTCTGGACTGTTAGAAGCATTAGGATGGTAATCGCTATCACAGCGTAGATTAAATTATAGGCTTAACCTCCTAAATAAATTTCAGGAAAATCATTTCATTGACGACGTAAAAAACATACTATTAACCCCCTCGTACTACGGCAGATTAGATCGCGCCAATAAAATTAGAGAGCTAGATTGTAGAACCGAAAGATATAAAATGTCATTTTTTCCGCGAACCATTCTGGACCATAACAGCTGTGAACGTCGTCATGAATAGTTTGAGTAGTGGCAATAGGCAGGCAGTAAATCTTTCTCATTATATTCTCTACTCTCTTATTTATGCATGATGTAAATATTGATGTTCTCATTTTTGCATGATATTTTGAATCTGTAGTAGTAGTCTTTCTATCCCTTGCATGTTGGAACGATTGAAGATAGAATGTTTCTTGGGTACTAGATTTTTAATTGGCGCTTTGCATGTGTGGTACGCGGGTTTTAATGTAATGTCGGTGTTCTACCATATCATTCATGCATGCCTGGTGTGGAAGCACCCCCTGCCACACACCCTTTGGGTGGCTTGCAGCGTATGATTTAGATGTAGATGCATGAAATCGTGTTTTCTTTTTAAGAAATCTTAGCATAAAATGAAGTGCGAGATACAAAATACATATCACATCAGCAGTGGGGGTGTCGATGAGGTGATGGACTGATTAAAATAATAACATCGACAACGTCGACCTAGAACCACCCCCTTCTCGGTAGTTGTTTCCCACCCCCTTACAGCGGAGGCCTTAGAACTGTTCCGGACCCGTACGAAAGGTGGTAATAGTTGGCTCTGGGGTAGCCAAGTACCGAGTAACTTTTTCTTCTCGCGCCTCCACAAAATTAAGTTCTGCCTCCTAGCCCAGAAGACACATGAAAAAGATTATAGGATGGAGTAGCCGCGGCCTGTCTCTCAGCCCCCAAGATATTCAAAAAGAAAATAGATGTACAAATATATAATTTAACATGACTGTTTGCGAACATTGATGGTCTACGGTCTCCTCTGTTTCTTAACTCTCAATGGACGGAATTATGATACATACGCGTGAAAAAGTACTGCTACTATGTTAGTTTTTTCGTTACTAAGTTAGTAAGTTCGATTTAAGCAGTTTAAAAATGCAATTTAAATGATAATAATATTTATTTTGAAATGTAACGTATTTTTATTGTATATATTTAATTGAAAATAAATCTTTTACATAATAATATTTACCAAGGTTTACATCAACATTACCTTCATAACGTATCTGGGGTAGCCAAGTACCGAGTAACTTTTTCTTCTCGCGCCTCCACAAAATTAAGTTCTGCCTCCTAGCCCAGAAGACACATGAAAAAGATTATAGGATGGAGTAGCCGCGGCCTGTCTCTCAGCCCCCAAGATATTCAAAAAGAAAATAGATGTACAAATATATAATTTGTTCACACATTTGACTTGCTCGTCCATAAAGGGTTAAAATTCCATCTGCTAACATCATAAATCTACGGAGTACAGAGTAACCAGCCTCCGCGGCCAACTCCCTCAAATATTCCCAATTTTTTCTTCATATGAGAGCTGAAACTATTTATTTCAGAGCTCCACCAGGCATACCTTCCTCATTGAATAGCGTCACACATTTTTATATTCAAATTGTTTTACAAACCGCCGAAAGAGATGCAATTTTCCGCGCACTTAATCCGAAGCGTCATAATTCTGTCGAGCGCAACAACTAAATGGAAAAGCCTCTTAGAAAGCAGATATTTCAATGAATTTGGAAGCTAACAAATTTGACTTGCTCGTCCATAAAGGGTTAAAATTCCATCTGCTAACATCATAAATCTACGGAGTACAGAGTAACCAGCCTCCGCGGCCAACTCCCTCAAACTGGCATCCCCAAAGCGGCCGAATTTTTTGGGAACGAAATGAATATCCTATACATATGAGCAGTGTTAAATTCCTGTCCTTTCATCGACCACCTCCTTAAGTGGTTATCATCTCATGTGTCCGGCGGTGGCCGCTTATTGCAAATTTCACTACATTTGAATGCATGATTCCGTTCCGCAATGAATGAATCTACTCTTCTTCCCCACTCCACTCCACTCCTAATCTCACGGAAAGAAGCTTCAATTGAAAACCTGCACCAGGAGATGGAGAGACAGAGAGAAATGGAGGCGGAGAGAACTTAAGGGTGGTGAGAGAATTTTGTAAAAGCTACAGGAATTCGATCATTTCCAAGGAAATAAAAAGTTGAAGTAAAAAGAGCAAAAAGTAGCGGAGGGAATCCAGGAACTTGTGTACGATAACGACTGCATTGAACACGGGAATTCTGGGGAAAGATTTTTGTTTTTTTTTCCTTATTTTGCTCCCAAAATTTTTTCCCTTTTCCTCTGATAATTTTCCTGTACTTCTTCACCTTTCGTCTTTTATTTTTAATTTCCTTCCTCTTTGTTTTGTTCTTTTCTCTTGCTATTTATTTTAAGGTGAGTGGGCTGGGGTTGCGGGAGGTCGTAGTTTTTTTTCTCTCTTACTACCATTTATCGTCAGTCATTTTTTAAGCCCTCCGCGTACTTCCATTCCCTGCCGCCTCCGTCGACAGCGCCATTCAAAACTTTGCGGGAGACACTTCTTGGTCAGAGGATGGGCGGGTGGGGGAGGGAGTGAGGGTGTGTTGTGAGGGAGATGAGGGGAGGGAATAATCAGGCGACAATGTGAATGAGAGAGTGGTACTCGAGAAAGGATTTTGAGGGGAGGAACGAGTAACCCTCTCACACATACAGAAAATAAATTCTCAAGTTGCAGATTAAGTGTAGTTCTCAGCGCGTAATAAGAAGGAACGGCGGAAAAGACGGCTTTCTTTGCCAATCCGAAGAAATGAAAAGCCGCACAGTTTTTCCTCCGCATATCCTCCCAATCGAAAAGAGAAAAAAAACTTGTGATTTTATTTTTTTCATGATTTTTATAGTACCGCTGGATTCGAAGTAGATGGAGGGCGTCAGTGTTGTGGTGTATCAAGGTCGTTCGATATCAATTGGATTCTTCCTTCGATATAGGTCTTCGCAACCAATACCACCACATGTCCGCCATTAATTGTACTATTTGATCACTTCTTGTCATAACACACCCAAGGAAATCTGCGAATATTTGGCACTGGTTGTCATTTCGCATACAAATCCGCTACTAAATCAACACATACGTCGAACAACCTATAGTCCTGGGGTGGCGAACCTTTTGGCGATTGAGTGCCAAAGTTTATGAAATAAGAGTATACTCGCTCGACTCGCGTGCCAACCCATCGAGTGAGATGCAGGTATCCCTTAGCGCCCTCCTAGCTCCGCGTGCCACTTTGGGCACGCGTGCCATAGGTTTGCCACCCCCAGGCCAGGCTTTAATGTTTATCTTAGCGCCCTGCCGATACAATTGCTCCGCGTGCTACTTTGAGCACGCGTGCCATAGGTTCGCCACCCCCGACCTATACTATGCTTAAGGAGAAAACAGAAAAATCAGGACATTAATGGCGGATTTTTGTACGTTTGTAAAGACATACATTAAAGGAAGAAAACAATCGATATTGAACGACCTTGGTTGTATATCAGAGTCCTTTAGTGCATTTTAGATATAACATCTACGTACTGCTACCCTACGACCAGCACATGGGTGTGTGGAAGATGGTGTTAGGACACCAGCCATGTAATAGAGTTAAGGATGAGGTTTTGGAAGATGGAATTGTTAAGTGTAATATGTGAGTTATAAAAAGAGTTCCTGTTTTATTATGGTCACTTATTGTGCATGGAAAGAACCATGTTCGTGCCTTTCTGTTTGGCAATGTATCTCTCTCATTTTATCACATCTGTCGGACCTAGAAATGTAGTGTGGCGCCAAAATTATATTCTTTGTATCGCTCAGAATCACACCTGTTCTGACTTCCTCATGAAAACTAAGTCTAGCGCACAATTTCCCAGTTTCTAGTGGTTCCCATAGCGCAAACTACACTGAAAAGGTTTTACAGCTACACTATAATACTTTGTGGAATTTACAGATAAATCATTTTCTTATTTTACCGTTTTACCGAGGAAAAGAATATAATGACATGATTGAGAACTCTGATGGTGTGTTTTGTGTAGGAGTTCATATCCGCTTATACTTATTTATCTAGTATATATGTGTCGAACTTCATGGTGGGTGATTCGCTGTGAAAATGACTTTAGCGGAAGATCCACATCTAGTAGACATCAGATTTCATTTTTCCTAATATATTTCTGTGGAATTTCAGTCAGCCAGGTATTGAATACTTTGTGCTTGGGAATATATAGAATTTGGCTCCTGATAATATCTGGTTTACTTGAAAAGAGGATGCGTCATAGCCTGTTATTCAAAGTAGACTTATTTCCCATGTGAATTTACAAATTCCAAACTTATTCGGTGAATAATTATCCTTATTGAAACTGCTTATAATTGGATGAAAAACTAGTATCCATCGCTCTCCAACTGGATGCTATGCTAATTAAATCTCCGATGTTTTTAAGAAAAAATTGAGACCTGAATTTTAAATATTTTGGTAAGTAACCTGCTTGCTGCCCAAGCCATTACTTTCCTACGTAATTTCCTCTATGAGTTCTCATTTTGTAATGCACATCATATGGTTGAGTACTTGACGTTATTAGAAAATATTAATATTCCTAAAAACACCAAGAAACTATTTCCTCATATTCTTTTAGATTGATCATCATTGCCATTATTCCGAAGATTAAGGGGACTGTACACCTCAATCGAAATTACCCTATCAGTTCTGTCTTCTACTGCAGCCTAGGAGGGATCTTCGCCTTCTCTTCTATTATCCGCCTCGCACAACCGTCCCACTGAAGGCACAATGCAAGATGCGTCACAAAGGTTAAAGAAAATGTTCAATGTGATTTATCTATGCGTAGTTTTCAACATTTTGATGATCATCAATAGGGTTTAAGAATTTCCACTTAAAACTATTGCAAATAATTTCAGATATAAACGTCATACGTGACATTGCGATGGCCTGATTTTAGAAAAATTGAAATTTCTTCCGCGGTCAAAATAGTAATTTAAACAGCAAAAGGTTACACAGCAAGAGTTACGACACTTCCGTTAAATATCAATTCTTATTCTTGAGCTCTCTGCCGATAGATTTGCTTGAAGTAACGGAACAGAGCCGTAAAATGTAACTTTGTAGGCGTCTGCAGAAGCGTTTTCGGCCGTGGTACACAGGCCCCTTTATGTGCATCATCTCTCCACTCAGTTCTCCTTCCATCCAACTGCTTCATTCTTACATAAATCTGCACTTTGAGGTTTCTATAAAATTTTCTGAATTATTCTATTCTTGGCCTTTTTCTATGAATCTCCCAATTCATGGAACATCATAGTCTATATCTATGCTAAAATGATACTGTAGGCTGTGTAGGAGGAAATTGGGGTAAAGAACTAAAGCAAAAAAATTGAGATTTAAGATTGCTGATGAGAATATTGGTCCAGAGGGGTTGAGTTAGAAATAGCTTGAAATGATTATGAGCACGTAACTAAGTAGTCACGTGCTTTAGTCATGGAGGGCTCGTGATTTTGATACATTTAAACCGCTCTTTAAAATCTCACTTGGTTCTCCCGATCGATTTTTCTCGCGTGGATATTACTGATGGAGTTAATTCCCAACTACAGACACAGACAGACACAAAAACAATATATCATCCACATTTGTTATCCATTCGTATGGGGAAACTCAGTATAATCTCCAACTGTTAGTTGTGGTACCGCATTACTCATGAGTTACGTGCTCATCCGGAACGGTTTCATACGCAACCACTCAGCGATAAAAGAACTTGATAATTGGTATCAGGTGAAATTTGATGGAAACCCTTCATGACTTATCAAATACACCGTTAGAGTTCCACAGATACTTGATACAAGACTTGATACAGATAAAAGCGATTGCCATCAAACCTGATGATAATGCCTTCCATTGGAATCAAATTTCTGTGGAACTTTGAAGGTGTATTTCCTCACTGGTCAATATGGTAAAATATTTTCACAGTTGGGGTGATATGAAAATTGCTCTGATGGGTAAATCTGTCTGAATGTAGGTTTTTTCCGTATGCATGTACGTATTTCTGTCTTTGGCCACAGAGGATGAACTAGATATGACAGCAGTAAAAAATTACGGTGACCTCGGGATGCATTCTCATAATTTCCCTCGCGATTTCTTCTTTTACGGCTTCATCCTTCTCTTTTAACCTTTCCCCTTCATCCAACCTCCAACTTTCCCGCAATACTTTTTCGTAGATGACGTTCGAAAAGTTTTAAGCGGCGCTTTCATCACATTATTTTTACTACATGCCGAGTGGGAAGAGGAGGGAGGGGTTGAGTGGGAGAGAAAATACTCCCTTATCCGTATTTCAAGAGGAGCAGTCGGAGTATTTTGGTCGTTGAATTACTCAAGAGTAATCCGTCGAAAAATGCGAATTTGCATTCCGGTGAACCGAATTTGAGGACCGAGATGCCTCGTTGGTAAGTGCTTCCGTATTTTTCATCATCTTCTTAATTTCATTTTCGGTTTGGGGTTTCCATTGTGGAGTTTACCTCAACCGCTCGTAACTCGAAATGCTGAGTGGTTAAAAACGCTCACTCTGTTCATTCGTCTTCAAAACTGGCCCATTTTTTTATGCTGCCAAATAGAAGTATTTTATTTTGCCTTTCGAATAATAAAACAGTCTTGTGGTTTTATTTTTGGCACTGGAAACTATGTTGTGATGATAACCGACATAAAATGTTTTTTTTATAAAATCCGAAGACAACATTCTCGCGAAGTTTTTCGCGGCGTTGTTCATAACTGTTCGGTGTTTTCGGGTTTTCCAACCGCGTACGTTGACTTTGGCGGACAACGGTTTCGTTGGCCATCCTGCTTCCGTCTTCAGGTCGAAGGTGAAGAGAGGCAAGTCTATCCTAGTAGCTCAGATTTCAGTGTCCTGGACGTTTCCGATGCCTTTCCAGCATACTGCTTCTAAAGCATGTCCTGCTACTCTGGCACGGTATCTCAATTCGGCGTTGTGGAGCCTACGGCGCCGTCTAGGGAGTTATATCATGAAGGCTTTCGGGTTTCCTTCAGCGTTGTGTCATTTTTGTTGACTACAGTTTCGCGAGCAATTCAGCTCGCTTCTTCAAGTTGAAGTGTATACTTCGAGCAAGCAAGTATATATTTCGACCTGAAGTCCTGACGACCTGAAGAGTGTATGCTTCAACCTTAAGAAGCGAGCTGGAACGCTGGAGCTGGAATTATAACTATTTGAAGAAACCTGGTTATAGCAAAGTAAGATCTGTGAAAGTTACGAAGTTTTTATTTAAAGTTTGCATCATGAAACTTAACAGTCATGCCGGAAACCGCTAAAGTGTATACATATTCCTTGCCATTATCCATAAAAAATTCTTCCTTGCTGTCTGTTTTTAAGGAAAAACTTTTTAATTATTACCATAAGCATCATATATGCCAATAATAGAACTATGTAACCTGTTAAGGACTTATATGTTTACAAAGTTATCTGAGAAGTTATTGTTTTTTGTTATCTCTTTGTGATTGATATTATATTTTCCTATTTCATATATAATGTTTTCCATTGCTTTTAGTGTTAATTATCTGAACTGTGATTTTTTTGTTTTTCATCACTGTGAGATGTTGGCCAGGTGTCTTTATTTTTGTGTTATCTTTTGCTTAAAGCAGAATTTTATATGTATATATGTTCTATTTTTGCTCTTATGGGGAAACCTGGAGCATAATTAAACCTATTCTATTCAATTATATGGTATTTACTCATAATTCACCGCATGTTGAACGAACGTAAATTTGCTCAGTAAAGGGAACATCAGCATGAATATCATATCAGCATGGGAAAATACAATATCACCGTAAAAAAGTTTTGTATTTCTCGTTGACTATTTCATGATTCAAATCGTTCCATGATGCATGATTTTTTTCTAGATCCAAAAGCCAATGCATAGTTCATACTTTGAAATGAGGTTTTATTTTAGCATTATACTTGCATGTAGCATACTTTCCGTGCTCTTATTATGGATAGATAAAGTAGTTTTTATAACCTTTGTTTATATTAAGCGCGGACTTACTCTTACAAATTAACATAACGTTATAGAAACGTAGTACCTCATTTTATTTGTAAATTTTAAGTCACTAATGTTTTCTGAGATTTAGTGTCGTAGCCTTGCATCAAAACATTCCAGGAAAAGGTCCCAATCTTTATCAGAATAATGCATCCCGTCACTGCTTAATTATACCCATTCTATCTTATCGTGTTGGTACAATCCATTTCTATTACAGCGTAAATATTACCTTCAATTATTATCGTAATCTAATGGAAATCACCATCCTACGTTCAAATAATGACTCTGTCTTCCACGTTTGGACAAGGCGTTTAAAAACACCGATGCTCATAGTGTGCTAAAAATAATCCAACTATTTTATATGCATTATTACAGACAAACTACATTCGACGTATATAAGGAAGATAGCAATTGACAGTTACATTTAATTATCATATTAATCCACACCTACTATATGAACGGCTACGCTTACGTATGATTCAGTTGCTGGGTGTAGTGATTAAGACGTGAGCTAATAGATAGCACTCGAATTCTCATATACGTTCTCCATAAATTGGTATGGCGTTTACATGTACAATTTTCAAAATATACGCATCAAAAGGAAAACTGCTTCGTAACAGTGTCGCCTGCTTCATGATATATGGTTAATAAAAGGAAATCTTTGATTCTAAGATAATATATATAGTTGACGAAAACTAGATTAATTGCTTTCATCAGAAATTAAAACACCAAAGATATATTTTTGTTCAATTATATGCTTTTTTTACTTTTTGAATGCTACTCCTATCTTAAGGGGGCTGTATATCTCTACCGAAAATGCCCTTTAATTTCGCGCTTCTACCGCAGCCTATGAGATCTGCGCCTTCCCTTCCATTAACGCTCGCAGACAACAGCGTAACTAAAGGCACTGTGTAAAATGCGCTTCAAGGGTTTACGAGAATGGTTAATGTGTCTATGTTATACGTAATTGTCAACATTTTGAAAATCTTCCATAGAGTTGAAGGACCAAACAACTTGAGACTCGCAATACAGTCTCAGTCTGGTTAACAAAGGGATCCACAGGTTTTCCATTACAACTCTTAAGGCTTGCAACTACGGGAGGTCACTCAATCGTGACTAGAGTCGGCGATTACGTGAGCGAAGTCCGAAAAAGGAGTTTCCGAAATGTTTCAGAGTCAGTTATCCTAAATTTATACCATTAAAAATGTTTCCAAATATTTAATACAGAACTTACTTGCATTAAAAGTAATTAGATTTTGGTATTTTATCAGTAATTGTTCTTTTGTGAATATGAAAAATGGATGCAAGAGTGATGGTTTTTTTTCTATCTCATTCTAACTCATTTGTTTTCTCCTTATTTCAGGTAAGTTCCCAGAGATATCACGCTAGTTACTGCATTCTAACTACCCATGGAGTGAGTACTACGTTTCTATTTCCAACCACAGGCGAGGTGATTGCTTGATTAGACAATTAAGATAAGATAAGATTTATTGGCACTAGGAAAGAATTCCTATGGCATAAGTAATTACAACTCAGGCAAAAAGTAATAACAATCACATAGAAAACATGTCAATATTTACAAGAATCTTATCAAATCGCAGCACTTGCCCACAACAAATATTACAATTTCATGCTCAATACATTGTAGCAATCACAAAGGTAGCATATTCATGAATTTAATCCAAGATATTTAACGAAATATTAACTATCACTGAAGTAATAATACAGCAAGCGTTTTTTAAATCTTTCGGTGGACTTAATATTTTTCAGCGTTTGCGGAACAGAATTCCATACAATGCATGAATTTACATAAAAAGAGTTATGATACATAGACATTCTGTGGCAGGGTACAATTAATTTGTTATTATTTCTGGTGTTTTTTGTTTTTTTGACCAAATTATCTTTTTATGGCTGATAAATGTAAGAAGGAGTTTCAGTTTTTAATAATTTGTGCATAAACACACCCATTTGCAATTTTCTTCCTTGTTCAATTTTCAGAATGTTGATCCAGTTAACAATTAACTGATAATGATTGTTTTAAACACGTTTAAACATTGAATTCGCACGTGCTTTGAAGGTAACTATTATGAGTTCCTTTGAATTAAGTTAGTGATACCATTACACTCTACCGATCTCTGAATTGCGATCATTATTTCTCTGGCGAGAAAATGCGTGTTTAGTTGAAAGTAAGCTGTCATAAGATAGCTTGAGTGAAATATCGTTTTAACTTTAAGCCCAGTCCATAAATCCCGGTCAAGTCAAATGATTTTTTCGTGGCAAATTTCAACCCCGATGTCCATAAATTTGTTCTCATTTTAAAGAAAAATATCTTTCCCTTCCAAAGATATAAAATACTCTTACAACAGTACTAGATTTTTGCGAAACACTACTAGCCATTTTACATAGGAAATACTGCGTGCATACACTTCAGAGAGACATTATAAAAAATGAGGTATTTTTAACACCTATTTCTCGTCAAAAAATTAATAGTGAGTAGTTTTTATGTTTCCTCAACATGTTTTAAAAGTATATATTACAGACACCGCAGTAGATTTTTGTGTTTCAGAAAAAAACCATTCGATGTTGAGGAGTTTTAAACGTCCCGCGTGAAAAATAATTAGTCAAGTTAAAGACTTCACTGATATCCTTATTTAATTACTGTGGATTTCAATCATGTAAAAGTATTTTATTGCACCATTAATATCTCGAGTCTTGCACGCATTTACCCTCAAATTTATTTTCTCTGAGATAAGTTTTGCGAATCAACAGAGAGAATGTAATTGAGGGTAAATGCGTGCATGACTTAAGTAGTTGTTTTTGATAAGGAGAATAGGGAAAAATAACTGTATGATGAGGGCTGATGGTGAAGTAATTGAACAGGTGGATGATTTTGTGTACTTAGGTAAGATGTTTACGAAAAACGGACGGATAGATGAGGAGGTAAAGAGACGTGCGCATGCTGGAAGGAAAGTGGTAGGTAGCATGTGGAGCATATCAAGGAATGAGTGCCTGTCTATGGAAGCGAAAATCGCCGTGTACAAAAGTGTACTTCTCCCCACTTTGTTGTATGGTAGTGAAACATGGAAATGTCACGATAGACATAAGAGTAGACTAAACGCCGTGTGTATGAGTTATCTGAGGAGTGTTTGCGGCAAAAGTAGGATGGATAGGGTGAGGAATGAGTGGGTAATAGATGAATGTGGGTTAGATGCTCCAGTAATCGACATATATGAAAGGAGTGTGATTCGTTGTTTTGGCCATGTTGAGAGAACGGATGAGAATCGAATAACGAAACAGATATATAAGAGTGAAATGAATGGTGCGAGAGGGAGAGGTAGGCCGAGAAAGTTGTGGTTGAATGTGGTTGAGGAAATTTTTAAGTGGAGGAATATTAGGAGTCTTGAAAACAGGAGGGCGTGTATGAAGCAGAATATGGGTGTAAATGAGGCAAGAGAGGTTTACAAGGATAGATCAGTATGGAGAAAATTATTAAAGCAGAGTTAAGTGTGCAAATATGTGTTTTTGAATGAAACTTTATGACTGTGCCTACCCCAGAAGGGAACGGCGTGATTGATATGTATATTAATTTTATGCTTCCTACAGCTGCTGAAATTAAAACGTACAATTCGAATATGATCTCTATTATGACTGGTCTATGACATTTCGTGCAAACTACCTTAAGCCTAGAAACTCCATCCTTTGTCCCACATTCATTACTACTCATCATCGTATCAGGCGTAGTATGTGGCTCTTTTTACACTTATCGTTACGGATAGAACCGTAAAGTGCAGTTAAATCACCTGTGTATTATTTTTTCACCATCGCTTTTCCAATTAACGCCTTACGTCGAGCAAAATTTTGCGATATGGGCCTCGCAAATTGTGCGTTGATCAACACAGGAACATTACTAGTCAATTCAGTCTCATAGGGAATATAGTAGGGTAAGAATTGTAATGGAATGATTAAAATTGCTGGCGGTGATTCCGATTGGGTGGAAAAAGAATCTCTTTGAATGAGAACGCTGCCGGTCTATTACAAGGTGGGTTGCGTGTGTCGACGCAAATGAATCAGCGAATGGGTGAATCAGTAAGGGAATATTTTTTTAGAATTAAACATTATTTAATTTGTTGCTCCACAGCTAAATCATTTCTCAACTATTTTGTAAAACATTTTTAGCTAAAAAAAAGAATATGGAAGTCGTTTTAGGGTGGACCGCATGCGTATCTGAATTGACATTTTGGAGATTTTGATTACATTCCGTCAATGAAAAATCAAATTTTTAGTGTATTTCTTATATACATGAAAGATAATATTACTTCTATAAACATTATTTATAAAAATAATGATAACTCAGCAATATGTTGCTTCCCAAAAATGTGATGTGAAATAACTTAAAACCTCGTGGCACTAATGACGAACTAAAAAAAAAAGAAATCCGATATCGAAATGGCTAAAACCATCCGTAGCCCTTTGAATGCGGCATGACGTGATATCACGTCATGGTTGTCTTTACGCTGGTGCTGATGACGTGATATCACGTCATGGGTAATGTGAGTGTTCCATCTTTCACTAGGGGGCCTTGTGAAAGTTCCCTAGTGAATTCTGGAACACTTTATGTACCCTTGACGTGATATCACGTCATCAGCACCAACGTAAAGACATCCATGACGTGATATCACGTCATGCTGCACTCAAAGGGGTAGTCAATGAATAGGTGAACACACATTGAGCACATGTACTCTACCCATTCTTGAGGTCTATTGGTGACGTTTTTACGGTGAGAATTTCAATTTTAACGTAGAAAAATTGCAATTTAACGTATGATGCAAGTTTGATTTGCAACTCGCTTTATCGGCGCGGATCCGGAGAGAAGGGAATCACCTGTTTGTTTCCTCTGAGAGTCATCGTTTTGCGCGCGAAATCTTGTGCGGCTGGTTCGGAGCATTCTTCCAACAATCCCCAGAGGCGCTCGCAGTTCCTTTTTAAAATCAGCCTCGGCTGCAAGAGAGGGAGGAAAGGAAGGCGAGAAAGGATTGCTCCCCACGAATCAAAATTTTATGGCGCCACGGGAAATACTCTGAAATTTTTGCGAGTGTATCAGAAGTGTGACCGAACAAAGCCGAGATCTTCTTTATCCATTCATTTTTTTTTGTTTCCCGACGTTTTGTTTCCTTATTTTAGTACCTAGTTTGCAAAAAAAAGACCCTGCATTGCTCTCTATCTTAGGCCCTTTTTTCTTTTACTTTTTCTTTGTTTGTTCGTTTCGCTGCGTGGATGGGGGTGTTTCAGCGGGCTCTGAGAACGATAAGGCGAAGGATTTTCGGCTTCCGACAGCATTTTGCTGAGAATGCCGCCTTTTGTTTTGCTCCTTCCCCGCTAGCTCGTTCTTCTTTTGTTTTTTTTTCATTTTATTCCGTACTCTCTCTAGCATTCATGGAAAAGTTCGCGGTGTTCCTTTTAGGGAGTATACGTCCTCGGGGAGAGGAGTGGGGGAACACCGTGAAACATGCCCTTCGGTGAACTCCGAGATGAGAAGAACAAAAGAGAATGGCGAAGAAAAGTAATTCTATTCACTGCCAAGCGAGCCGCCTCATGGGCGTGTGGCAGTGGATGTTAGGACACCAGTCGTGTAAAAGTTTCAAAGAGAATGTGATAGTGAGGTGAAATGGTGAAGTGTATTTTACGATTGTTATGGGTGGAGCTCAGTGGGAAGTCAAATATTTGTTCTATTTGTTTGGGAATGTATGTCTCTCATGTAGTTTGTTCCATCGGACCTAGATCTGTTGCGCGGCGTCAAAATTACATTCCGAGTGTCACACTGAAATTCACCTGTTCTGAATTTCCCAATCAAGCTCAGTCTAGCGTGTGGCCCCAGTCTGTGGAGGCCCCAGCCTCCCTAAAAAAACTGTGGAACACTGTTTTACCACCACTATATAATAATAATAATATTTATTCAACGGGTTTACACCCTTTTTCCAGTTTACAGAAAGTTTTACAAAGAAAAGAAAAAAATTAAAAAGATACATACATAAAATACATAGGTATACAGAGGACTTTTTATATATTTTAAAAATATATGATATTATAATAACAAAGTATATATATATATATAATGGTATCACATTGTCACGTTATTTAGTACATATTTCTTAAAACTAGTAGAGGAAGAATGGAATAGATCAAAGTTATCACAATATAAGTTAATTTCTGACATTGCTCTGAAAATAATCAAGTTTTTTGTGTAATTGGATGGCTGGTAAGGAACACAGAAAGTAGATGAATTTCTCGTATGGATGTTTGGGATTCGGAGGGTTACTAAGGACAATAAATCAGGGGATTTAATCTTATTATTCAGTATATTATTAAGGAAGAACATTCCAATATGTCTTCTACGAAGTGAGAGAGATTGCAAATTCAAGTGTTGTTTAGAAATTTCAAGTCCATATTCGCATTCATTTTTTTATCTTTTTGGGTTAGGTTTAATCACTGAACTTAGTTTTTGCCGATAGGCCAAGTAAAACGTCTTTGTTTTAAAACGCTGCAGCCCGTGCCTGATGAAGCTGTGGTTTTAAAGACTTCACTTTAAATTCACAATCAGAGGTGAACTGGATCCCTAAAAATTGAGCCGATTCCTTATGAAGAGCCTGATTTTCTCGTACATAGGCTAATAAGGCCTTAGCCATCTACATTGATTTGGACGCAAGTTTATTGTTGGATATGGTACCGCCACCTCTAACCATACAGTAAGGAATGCTATTAGTAAAGATAAACTATATTTCACTCTCTGCTCTAAACTAACCTAACCGTTAGAGCAAAGATTTGCAGTGATGGGCGTGTGATATTTTGTGATTGACACAAAATATCTGGATGTCTTGGCTATAATATTGGGCTTCATTTTTCAATAATATGGTGCTGTCAAAATCAATGCTATGCCGTGGCTCACTCCACTCATGGTCTGCGACCGCCGACTGGCGGAGTTGTCCTTTTTTCACGGCCCTCTTATGCTCTTTGAGCCGGCACATCAGTGTTCTTGTGGTGTAGCTGCGGTAACTCCTACAACTCCTCGGAACTCCGCGGAGGCCTTCACTGAAACATAATTCAGATTTAATTTTTTAGTTGTAAACGTTTGATTTTTTTGCTTGGGATGAAAAGCGACCAGTAAGAAATTACGATGAAATCAACGAAATAGTAGTTTGGTTGGAATAAGTCGCTATGAATGGACATATTTCTTACGTTACCTTGAACATAACCCTTAAGAAATGTTTCGTTAAGTATGAAATACGATAAATGATAACAGAAGCGTAGATGCGTCAATAAATTAAAGAAAATGATGCATAAAATGCGACTATTATAAACAACTATTCTTCGGTATTACTGTTAACACACCGCGATACGCATTCTACTGCTATGCATTACTGGTTGTTCAATCCTAAGAATGGTTGACTGCAGCCCTCCACCCATCCCTATCTATTGCTAGTTCTCTTACCTCCTGGTATGTCTACCTGTACCTATACTTTTCTCTTTATTTGGTGCATGAACTTATTCCTGGGTCTTCCTGAGGGGACTTTTCCCTCTATTTTACCTTCAATTATGTTCTTCACAAACCCATTGTGTCTCAGGGAGTGTCCAATCCATCTCTTTCTTCTTTTTTCTGTTTTTCCATATGGTCCTCTCCTCTTCTACTCTTCTATACACTATGCATGAGTTCCAAATGCTATGCATAAGTCCCAAAAAATCCTGCTTAGTAAATAAAGATGTATAATTCCATCGCTAAGATACGAAGGTAGTTCCCTAAAGGGAGTCTTTGCTTAGAGGTTCCTCAAGTTAATCGCCGAAATAAAATACAGGATCATTTAACGATGTGTTTTTCATTCTTTTTTTAATACAACATATATTTTAGACTATTTCGAAATGTTTGTATTTTAAAGTATGGGAAAACACTAAATGGGACTTAACTAAACCATTTTTTTTTATTCCTAAGAGAGCAGAGCTTTCAAGCAATTTCATGAGATGAAGGAAGAACTTGCGGAAAATATCTGTGCTTCAAAATTTGTATCACCCCTGGAGTTTTAATGCCACAGAAACGTTATTGCTACTCATTACTTTTCCTTGACGAGTTGGTGAGCGAACTCGACACCAGTGGTATCCGTGTTGCGAGAGCGTCCACATTCCCACGTGGTAACAGCAGCGGCTTGCATGCAAGCATGTTTGCCGAGAAAAATAAATTCGGAGCAGGTTGCAGTGAGAAAAGTGAGCTTCCCTTTTTCTTTACTAAGATTCTTTTGTTATTTTTTTTATTTCTAACTTCCTGGATATTTCCTCCCACCCCACCCGACAGGAGGTGCCTTACGAAAACATTCCCTTGGAAGAAATGGGGGAACCTTCTTCAGACGAACGCTTTTTTGTTGCTACTTTTTCTTTCCTTCTCCTTCTTTAAAAAAATAAAGTGATCAACTACTTCGCCGTGCGGTGTAATGGAAAAGCTATTTTCTTACCACGGAGGGAAGGTTTTTCTCGTTGCACGTACTAGATTTGCCCCGGTGCGTTTTGGTGGGAAAAATAGAAAGGACGGAAATTGTGAGGAGAGGAAATGATGGAGAAGTCAAAGAGTAAAAGAAATGATAAAAAGAAGAAAGTGGAGGGACAGGAAAAAGGTTCCTCCGCGGAGAAACTCTGATGGAAGTACATTTAACTTGGAGGTTTTCCTCCCTACGGTCTACTAGACCTCTCCCCTCCTCACAAACTTTAATACCGTGACTTCGGGGGTCACTCTCTCAGAGATAGGATACGGGAAAAGGGTTCGTTTCGGATGCGAGGGATTGGTGGGGATGTACCCGCAGTGGAAAGAAATCTTGAGAGGGGAAGAAAATGGGGTTTTCACAGGTAGGGTTTACCAAACTCCAGTGTTTTCATAACTTGTTTGAGCCTCCACCCCCTTTGTTCCACAAATCTATACTACCCAACGCCCACAGCCATTTTATTTTTAAGGTGAATCTGTCCTCAGACAGGTCTCATCAGAACTGCTCCCGCCATGCTCTATTCTGTGTTGCCTCCCCCAGGTCTTCGCAACCCCTGCCATTCTCAATATCCGTCAGCTGATTAGTTCTTAGTGAAATCTTCCCAGGTTTGGCACCGGGTAAGGCTGTTAATGGCCAACGTTTCGACGAGAAACTCTCTCATCGTCATCAGGGCTAAGACTGGTTACCGAGTTTGGTCCATGCCGGATTTTTATACTTGAGACCCATTGTTGACCGGCCAATTCAAAATTCGCTCACGGCAGTGGAAATTTGATGCCCGTATTCATAGTCGTATTCCTAGGGGTTACCTGGGTATCCCCTAGCCAGGCAACACCTAGGGGTCCCCTACGCTGAGCGATTCATAAACCTTACCTGGGTAACACCCAGCCAGGGGACGCCTGGGTAAGAGATTTGGCAACAATCCCTAACAAAAATACATATGAACGGTTTCGCTGAATGGTTCTCGATGTTTTCGATGCTCATTTCTCACCGTAACCAAGCACGCTATAAACACTAATACAGTATTGACTGCTACAAAATGTTGATGAAAAATGATTGAAGGAATATGAGAGAATGATTTCAATATTACTTAAATATTTATGTAATTTGAATGATGTGGAATACGAGGGTGATTCAATAAGTACTCATGTTTGTAAACAGAAGACGTTACTATGGAAAGATGTTGATATTATCGTGTACTGCCATTAGTACAGTAGTATCCATTCGACCCACGCGTGGGCAGCAGTACTGCGTTAGGGGAGCTTTGGGTAAGCTTCATGCCTTACCCAGGAAATCGACGGCCTGGGGGAGGGTAAGGGGACAACAGTCCCCTGGGTAACGACTATGAATACTATTTTTGAGCCAAGGGGCACCCCCACACCTGGGGGACACCCAGGTAACGACTATGAATACAGCCCTCAATTGTCTCCGCGACCGTTTGAATTGGCCGGTCAACAATGGGTCTCGAGTATAAAAACCCGGCATGGACCAAACTCGGCAATCAGTCTTAGCCCTGATGACGATGAGAGAGTTTCTCGTCGAAACGTTGGCCTTTAATAGCCTTACCCGGTGCCAAACCAGAGAAGATTTTACAAATATTATTCGCTGGGAAAGCCAACGATCTTTTATAGATAATTTCTTCATCTTGCTCACTCTCTCAATCCATTAATCTGTCATTCTGATAACACAGGCCAACAGTGGTTTTGGTTCCGGAGTATTTGGAGCTTATTTTATATGAATTTGATGCCCTGAATTTAAATATAGCTTTAGTTTTTCCCGAGGAGCTCAAATTTCTAACATATAACATTTTAGTGAAATGTAAGTTACATTATTTCAAGTTAAATTCATGGATCAAATAAAACAACTAAATACGAAATTTTTTATTATTGTTCTACTTTTAAAAAAATACTAAAGGAACATAAAAATCATAGATACTATTGCAGAAGTACTTATCTAATTACTACCAGCAAGAAAGAGGATAAAGTCATCGATGAAACCAACTAGTCACTGAACACTTCGGAAACTTCTTTTCCTTGAAATTCTTGAAAGTATTTTGAAGAGTCCCTTTTTAAACTCCAGCAGTAATATACCATCATGTGCGAATCCCATCCTCCTTGGTAGCTGACCTCCATAGTTTTAATATCCAGATGAAATCTAATACCTTTTTCCTCGCTAATGTCTCCTAAATTTTCAGGAAAACGGTCTAAAATTCTGTGTAAATAGGGCACCTTAATGCTTATGTTACTCCCAAGGGATCTGAAACTGTTAAGCATCTCGTTTACCAGTTCAGCATAATTTTCAGCTTTGCTTTTGTCCAGAAAACTTTTAATAACTGCAGAAAATGAAGTCCAGACTTTTTGCTCAGTCTCGATCATAGAATTTTCGAAGGCGGAATCCTTAATGAGATGTATGATTGAATTTGTGGGCCGTCAAATATTCCTCTTTTAATGTTTTATGAAATTGCTGAAATTATTATGATCATTTCAGCTATCCATATTTTATGAGGACGTGTCCTTTCCAGTTTGCCTACTTCTTTCTTATTTATCTCAATATATTTCTTTTCTCATTTATCCTTTCCCGCATGTCTTCGTTTCTTACTTTATCAATCCAATTCAATCTTTTCATTCTTCTCTATGGCCACATTTAAAATCCCTCTAGATATTTCTCCTCTTTCCCCCAAACGCTCCATGAATCTGCCCCATAAAGCACAACTGACCCCCAGCCATGATCTGGAAAATAATTAACCACATATATGACCAAATCGGGAAATTAATGAAAATTAATGTATTGAACCATTGTGGCTAAAATAATGAACATTTTTAACTAACTAGATAATTAGTTTATTCTTCCCCGGACGTGCACGCATGATAACGGTTGATCTGGACCCTAACACAGGTGCCCCCTGCGGCTCCCTTGTTTTTTTCGCCCCCCTGAGTTCCTAGCATCGCCTTCCAAGTCACGTTGTATTAATCTAAGTGGGTAAACTTACGAAACCATTGCTATGCAATGAAGAGCAATAGATGTTGTACTGTCCACTATTTTTAATACTGAAAACTTTACAACACGTTTTTCGGCACTTTATTAGCCATCATCAGGTACTGTGTTTGCCAATGGTGATATAGATGATGGCCAATAAAGTGCCAAAAACACGTGTTTTTAAGTTTTCAGTATTAAAAATAGTGGATAGTACTACAACTAGTGCTCTTCGTTTTGATAATGCAGTTCCACAATATCTCGCCCAAAACTGTTGACTTCAATGCTATGCACTTTTGTGATAACCCTTGATTTGTCAAATATACGAATGATGCAACTTTTTCAGAGTCAATCATAATTTTAGAAGTGAAAATTCTAAATATACATATACAATAATTCGCACAACAGCATTTGTCAATGGAGTGATTGTAAATTTAAGACCTTTTGTCTCCTGCAAATATAAAAAGCTATAAAAGCATAGGGTCGAGTAAAGAATAACATCTGATCACATACATATATAATAAATTCTCAGGTTTCACTTGGTGGAACGATATTGTGATGATTTATAAATAAAGACACTTTGTAATGTTCCTTTGTAATGTGAACATTCTAAATATACATACACAATAATTCGTACAACAGCACTTGTCAATGGAGTGATTGTAAATTTAAGACCTTTTGTCTCCTGCAAATATATAAAGCTATAAAATCATAGGGTCGAGTAAAGAATAACATCTGATCACATACATATATAATAAATTCTCAGGTTTCACTTGGTGGAACGATATTGTGATGATTTATAAATAAAGACACTTTGTAATGTTCCTTTGTAATGTGAACATTCTAAATATACATACACAATAATTCGTACAACAGCACTTGTCAATGGAGTGATTGTAAATTTAAGACCTTTTGTCTCCTGCAAATATATAAAGCTATAAAAGCATAGGGTCGAGTAAAGAATAACATCTGATCACATACATATATAATAAATTCTCAGGTTTCACTTGGTGGAACGATATTGTGATGATTTATAAATAAAGACACTTTGTAATGTTCCTTTGTAATGTGAACATTCTAAATATACATACACAATAATTCGTACAACAGCACTTGTCAATGGAGTGATTGTAAATTTAAGACCTTTTGTCTCCTGCAAATATATAAAGCTATAAAAGCATAGGGTCGAGTAAAGAATAACATCTGATCACATACATATATAATAAATTCTCAGGTTTCACTTGGTGGAACGATATTGTGATGATTTATAAATAAAGACACTTTGTAATGTTCCTTTGTAATGTGAACATTCTAAATATACATACACAATAATTCGTACAACAGCACTTGTCAATGGAGTGATTGTAAATTTAAGACCTTTTGTCTCCTGCAAATATATAAAGCTATAAAAGCATAGGGTCGAGTAAAGAATAACATCTGATCACATACATATATAATAAATTCTCAGGTTTCACTTGGTGGAACGATATTGTGATGATTTATAAATAAAGACACTTTGTAATGTTCCTTTGTAATGTGAACATTCTAAATATACATACACAATAATTCGTACAACAGCACTTGTCAATGGAGTGATTGTAAATTTAAGACCTTTTGTCTCCTGCAAATATATAAAGCTATAAAAGCATAGGGTCGAGTAAAGAATAACATCTGATCACATACATATATAATAAATTCTCAGGTTTCACTTGGTGGAACGATATTGTGATGATTTATAAATAAAGACACTTTGTAATGTTCAACAATGGTTTTTATTGTTCCCACCTAGGTTTCGACTGAAGTTATGTCCTTGATAATAACTTTAGTCGAAACCTAGGTCGTGATAATAAAAACCATTGTGGAATATTACAAAGTGAATTCATTTACAAACCATCTGATCACATTATAGTTTGACAGATGTTGGGATTTTACGCTTTCCTGAAAAATATTTCTCGGTATTCGGGAACGAGAAATCGTTGCGTATTCCTCTGGATGGACGGAACGAAATTCCCCTACCGGAAACACTTCCTTCAGGACAGGTCGTTCTGAGATATGTACGTCGGCCAAGGAGCGCCCTCTAACATTATAGTAGACACGCACACAAAAAAAAACTAGGTTGACATCTTCGACTCCTCTCCAATGTCGTCCGGATCCGCCCGAACCTCTTCCGAAAGTTTTTTTTATTTTCCTTTAAAGAATTTTTTACTACCCTCTCTCTTCTCTCCCCGCCTCTTTCTCAATCTCCCTCCGTTTCCTCCCCTTCCCCTCTCCACAAGAGAACTTCCCTCCCCCCATCCACCACCCCCTTCCATCTTATCCGTCCATCTCAGAAGTTTTCCGATTTTCCTGGTCCCCGTTATCTCGCTTTTCTTTTGTTTTTTATTCCTTTCACCCCATTTCTTTTTATCTTTACCTCTCTATTCCTCACTACCTCTTGTTCCCATCCCCCCCCTTTTCTTATTTTTGAATACGCACGCGTCTTTTAGAAATCCACCGGTGCCCCTACAGCATCATTTTGTATTCAGTACGTAATTTATACATATTCGTGACAAATAAGCTAATTTATTTTTAACAGCCCTTATGCATGTAGGGAATGCTCTTTGTGCATTTAAATTAATACTTATTAAGCTAGGTTTCCAAATGCATATTCAGAATACGGTGATATACCACGGTCCGTTATTTCGTTAATCGTGTATTTTTATTGGTATTATTTACTTCAGGTAGTGAGCAGTTGTAATGATCATGAAATATATGTGGTAACTTTTGAATCCCGTATTTCTCGTTTTATGTCTAAGGATCTCATTAGTTCACGAAATATGAATCGTGAAAGAAATCAAAATGACTTCAGAGATTTAACTCTACATTTCTGCATGTGGCCTTGCTGTTTGGCATTAGAAATTAAATCATCATTGGTCATTAATCCTGAGGCTGTTCGTCTGCAGCCCTCCACCCTTCCCTATCAAATGCTCGTTCCCTTACCTCTTAATAGCTTTTCCTATGTACTTATCTATTTATTTGGTCCATATACCTATTTATGGATCTTCCTCTGAGGACATTTCCCTCTATTCTTCCTTCAATTATGTTCTTTAGGAACCCACTGCGCCTCAGAGTGTGTCCAATGATGTGGTTCTTCTATTCTTTATGGTGATCAATATGGTCCTGTCCTCTGCTACTCTTCAGTAAACTTCAGGTAGTGAGCAGTTGTACGGATCATGAAATATATGTAGTAACTTTTGAATCCAGTATTTCTCGTTTTATGTTTTATGCATCTCATTTGTACAAGAAATATACCTCTATTTGCGGCTTTGACTAGAGAGTGAACTAGCTATGTTGAAACCTCTCATTTCATTATTTTGTTTTTTTACTACCCAAGTTCAGATTGAGATGAAATAAGAACACTTTGTGTAATCCACGCAAACTTTAATGGCATAAACCCGACCGGTTTCAGCACTTTCGTGTCATTCTCAAGGGACAACAAAGGGTATTGTCCCTTGAGAATGACACGAAAGTGTTCAAACTGGTCTGGCTTATACCATTAAAGTTTGCGTGTATTATACAAAGTGTTCTTATTTCATCTCCATATAAACCCAAAATTCCACAAAGTAAGCTCGCAAACCATTGAAGAACTACCCAAGTGCCAAAACCATTGCCAATTTCTATCATTTTTATGCTTTTACATGCTTCCAGTTAAATTCGATCCGACATCCCGGGGCTTTTATTCCATTATATGAAGAGTATCTACATATTTTGGCATTATTAGAAAGAAAGGTTCTTTTTAGTCTAATGAAATGCAATTTATAAACATTTCTGGGTAGGAAGATCTCGGCTTGACTACCTTAACACGGCGAGAGCAAAATTATATTGTCCTATCGGTAAAACAATCGGAAATATTAGTTTCGTTAAAATTGACTGCTAGTTTCGGACAGAATACGATACTTTGAACTACCGATGCGATCTGTGCGTGAGAGTTTCCTTATTTCTAGAACAAAATCTAGCTGTAGAGACAACCCGTTCAATATCCCATGGAAAACGGCTTCATAGTTTGGCAAATATCTACATCTACATCTGCGTCATACCCTGAAAGCCACCCAAAGGGAGTGTGGCAGGGGGGGCTTCCACACCAGGCATGCATGAATGATACGGTAATATCTCGATATCTCTGTAAGAAGATCAAAAATAAGTCCTTGACATTTAATTAAAGATGAGATATTTAATCTATAATCATGCCCTATTCTTCAAATCGTGTGTATACTGTAAGGTTGCTTAAACTGCCTCAAGTTTCCTCCTCAGAAGCCCCAAAACAGCACACAAAATATTATGGTCTAAAATATTGATTAAATATAAACTTTCAACTGTCCAGAAGCACATAAATATTCTACGATATTTTTCTACGCAACATTAATTCGTTTTCATGAAAAATATGCCTCTCTTTGCTAGATAGTGGTCCACTCTTCCTCAGTAATCGTAAAGGAGCATGAGAATTTGAGGGATCAAGAAAGGGTTTCGTGGATGAGGAATGAGGAAGTGCGCGAGGAGATTCACGCACCATTATATCCTTTGCCAATCGATATCTCTCCTTCGCTGCCTTGCTGTAGGAAGCCCTCCCCCTTTTACAACCTCTTACCACTTACACCCTTTTTACAACTACTACAGACCGTTTAAATGGTCGTTTCATTCAGGAAAACGCCCTACTGTGCCATAAAATACATCACCAATGCGAAATTGTAAACACTTACGGGCTAGGTATGATCTACAAAATATACGGAATTTATGTTTTTTCAAATAAAACAACTCTCATTATTTATTTCAGAATTGTCTACGGTTAAGTTGTGGCCATCAGATAGATCAAACTTGTGCCTGTACCATTTCCAAATTTCGGAGTAGCTATGAAACATAACTTTAGGCATGGAGTTGAAGTAACTTCAGCTACTATGTCATTATCAGCTCAATGTCGGCTAAACGTCGTTTTTTAATTTTTATAGCCTTCAAAAATTGAAAGATATCCTTTCTTAGAAAACCTTTCCAAACTATATCATCGTCCAATCACTTCAATTTCAGCGAATATTTTTTTCCAAAATTTCACGAAAAGGAGAATAAATCAAAATTTGCGCTCACGAATAATAATCCATATTATATCCCCTTTCGTATGCCGTTCTTCTCGAATTTGCAAGCCCAGTGTTTTTAACTTAATTATGCAAACTGAAAATGATTAAAATGAACACAATATGTGCATTTCGTTATGGGAATTGAAATTGCGGACATACTGGCAAACAGAAGCTTTGCTTTTCATATTGATGAGATAAAAAGCAAATTTACTGGCTAGGATCCAGGCCGGGATATAGGAGACGAAGGCAGCGGCCTGGCTCTGTCAGAAGTAGACGCCTTAGTAGGAAAATCAATATTGTCCCCTACCCATACATTCCTCTTCTTCCCTCTCTTGTTTTTCTCCTTCAAACGTCTTCTTTCTGGTTTCTCTTACCCTAACTTTCGAAAGAGAGAGAAGAGCGTCTTCCAAATCAGCCATATCGATTTCGGTACATTCTGAGGGATTTTGAGACTCAAATAAATGTTGAGCGTTTGCGTTCGGAGGAAAACCCGCCGGGAAGTTAAGGGGGTTGTATACATCGGTCGAAATTGCCCTTTGGTTTCCGACTTCTTCCGCAGCCTAGGAGGAATCTTCGCCTTCCCCGCCATTACCCGCCCTACAGCGCCTATGGTGTCACCGTGTAAAAATCGTTGCAAGGGTTCATGAAAACGTTTAATGTGACTTTATTATTGGTTATTTTGAACATATTCACGATCCTCCATAGCATTGAAGGATTCCAACTTACAATAAGTGCAATGAATTGTAGAAATTTAAAAATAATATGTATTAGTTATAACAACTATTGCAAAGAAATAAATTTGTTCAAGGTTAAGGAGCACTTTCGTAAGGAAATTATGGAGAGGTTGTCCAAAGCTCACAATTTGGCCGTTAATAGTGCTTATGTTTATTTATTGTAATTAGTTAATTGATAATGTTTATGTATATTTCAGCCAGCTTGATTGGTATTTTTTGTGACTAAATCTATTTTTTTCACCCTGTCATTTTGGCTTTCATGTTGGGTGAACATTAAACACATTAAATAAAAAATGAAATAATTCTGACATTTTTTGCACCGCCAAATTTTCCATACTTAACTGCCTCCAGTATTTGTTTTCTGGCCTCCTTATGCACATTACATTGTTGAAACGGTCAAGTGATCAATTGTCTTAATCATCGAGTGACCGGAAGGTGACTCGAAACAAATATATGCACAGATGTTGAAAATAACATTGAAACAGAGAATTTATAAAAATACTTCTTCGCAGGATGAAAATTTCAATTTATCATTTACTCATGACCTTGAAGTACCATAAAATATTGCTGGACTTTTATGATTTATAATTAGCTTAAATCTCTTAAATGGACTTTTTAATACACTTCTGCAATGTTCACGTAATTTTAATTACATATTAAAGGTAAATTTGTAGATTTTGGCTGACGCCCATGGGGTTAAACACTCCCCTCTCAACTGCTTTAATAAATGCAGGAGATATGATTTCCGTAAAATTCAATTGATCATAATGGCAATTCCACAAAACTGGCGGCTATACTTTTAAATTCTGCGACACTTGGGTACAAATTATTTGCTTACCTTACTTACGATGCAGTCTCGCAGAATGAGTGTCGATATTTTGAATTGGTAAACTTTACTACGAACGAATACGGAGAGTCCGTCATAACAACTAAATATATAGCCTTTATAAAGAAGCCATCATTTCTACCTTCTGCAAGACACTTCCTGTTTGGTCTTGTCGACACCTGGGCCGTGTTAATAAACTTCGAGTGGAGTTAACAAAGACATTTTATTTGTCCGTACTTTCAGCGAGATATTTCTCTTATCTGGAATTTTTGAAATTCCCTTCTCGCTAATATTAGAAATACTTAAAATTAACGATGCTGAAAACACCGTTGTACAAATATATACTCACGCACTAAACCAAGTTCATTATGTGAGTATTTATCAACAAATTGTGATATGTAATATGACACAAGACCAAATGAAATTTCTGCTGACAATCTTTTCTGTTGAATGAAAATTATGTCGAAACTTGATGTGATTAATATTTTATATGCGCAATTTGTGAATTTATCAACTGATAGTAATATGATATATGTGCAATGTGTAAATATATGTGCATTGACCAACAGCTACTTTTTATAATGAGTATCTTTCAGCAATTACTTCTTTGTATTTTTTGTTACTTGCTCTATCTCTGCGACTATCAAAATCGCTGTGTAATGAATGTTATTCTTAGATGGCTTTGCCACAGAACATTTATAAATATATTATTATTATTTTATTTTCGTTACTTTAGTAACTTTCGCCTCCGAGTCCTCGGCAAGCCTCGGGTTACATTGCCGTCACAATGGCCGAGGGCTCGAGAGGGGTTGGGCAGTTATCGCAGCCACATCCGACGCCCATCGGATGTGTGGCTACGCTGCCGTTGGGTCATGCGTACGGAGTAGACGGAGGGACCCAAGTAATACGGCCTTCTGCATGCGAGTTGCAAGTGACTCCGCCTGTGTCACGCAGGACGGAATGCACTTGATGTTCTCCAGCAGCGAGCCCTTAACTCCACCGAGCACACCTATGACGAGGACAACCAGTTTAACAGGGTGTCCTGGGTACATTTGCCAAAGCTCAAAAAGCAGGTCTTGATATCTCGCCCGTTTCTCCGCCTCCTTTGCATCCATGTTTGTTTCAATATATTATTCAATATATTATTATTATCTTGCTGAAGTCCATATTCGAATTATATGTGTTGATTTCAGGAGCTGTAGAAGGCTCGAAGTAAATATTGTATTGTTAATAGTGCTATAAATTACTTTTAGATGCCTGAAATCTTCAATAATGAAATCAGACTATGTAGGCCTGCAACTTGGCTCATTTTTTCACGCGGGATGTTTAAAGCTCCTTCACAACGAGAGGATTTTTGCGATTTCGAAAAAAGAATTAATTGACTTTGCGGATTATTTTTTTAAATAGCTGAGAAAATGCGCAAATTACGCACTATTAATAATTTGATGAGATCTAGTCGTTATAAATACCTCGTTTTTATTTAATTATGTCTCTCAGCAGTGCATGCACGTACCATTCCCCATATAAAATGGCTGGTATATTTTGGAAAATTTCTCGGAAGATAGTGCGGTTAGAGGACGATATTTTGGTACCTTTAGAAGGTATAGAGATTTTTCTTTAAAATGAGAATAAATTCATGGGTTTACATGTGAATTGATATTTTACTAGAAGAACCTCGAAACATTTGTAAATGGAAAAAGGAGTACCGTTGCTAAAATTTTCAGCCGATTTTTTTCCGCAGGGTATCATTTCTTTCTTCAGCTCAACATGCGGTCCTACTTCTCTTTGTCCACCCATGAATCCCATTCTCTTTCTTTCCCTCCATGGCTTACTCAGTATTCTCCCCTAAAGCAAGATCGTCAGCATCTTTAAGCCCCTTCATCTCTTCCAACCGCTTGATCAATTATGGCAGTACCCTCTCCACACACCTTAATAATTTCTGATGTCCCTTTTATTATTTTAGCCTCTCCTCGGACCTCTCACAAAACACGTGTTACACGGCAGTAACACACTAACCTCAGCTGCATAGATCACAATGTATGCAAATTCAAATTCCAATACAAAATAAAACGTACTCTTTCAATGAAAACATATGCTAACATTCATATAAAAGCGTATCAGGCTCAACGTGGAAGCGATAGATGTCCATTTCAAAATGAAAAACAATTGTAACTTTCCACACAGAGTTTTTTTTAAATTAATCTTTGCCGACCATGTTTTCAGCACCTAGTGCCAGTATCAAGGGTTAAAAAAGGGCAAAGATTAAAAAAAAATTATGCGTCAAAATCATTTGAAAATACCCAGGTTTGACATGCAACTTATTATTTACTCCATTAATATTATTAATTGATACAAATACTCAGGTGATTATTGTTCAATCATTAATACTGCTGAGTCACCTTAACAATCTTCCCTTATCATACAAATAAGGATAATACTGGCTCACTTGAAGGTGAAGAAGGCGTCGTTTTTCTGTCCTAAACCGGGGAATTCGGCCGTCTTGGGCTCGTCCCTGTGTCTGCTTCGCGTCTCTCCACCTCTGCCCTCCGGGTTATCGTTGAATTCCCCGTACTTGTCGGCGGCTGCAATGACGCTTGGTCCACAACTGCTTTGACTCCTGGCGGCTGACTGTCCCCTTTGACTGCTGACGAGCCACTCTCTTGTCTACTGAAGACTCACTCTTCCCTTTTAACTATCTTTTGTTTATATATCCTTGAGCGGACGCCCGGGTCAACAATTTTATTGTTAATAATTGTCCTCTCCCCAAAAATTCCTCCGCCGTTCGAGCAATAATAATTCGGAATGTAATTACAGCGAGAGCAGGGCGGCCAAGCTATAGCTTTAAGCCATCTATCGCCAACCTAGATTTTCCGGTTGGATATGTTACAACCTCTTAGCGAACATATCTTCAACCGTCTTCTTTTTCCGTCCATCGCTTTTACCCCATTCTACTCAACTTCCACGTCTAAAAACGCCCAAAACCTTCTCTCATACCTACTTTTATTCATATTCTATCTACCTGAACATCACAAAACCAAACTTGATGTCATACTCTTGGCCAGTCATTTCTTAAAATTCTTCCACAAGGTTCCTGCAGCTTTTTCTCTCCTATTTGTGACCACCCCCGTTGCTTCAGGTATTTTGAGCGAAACATCATTTCACAAAAAATTAATTTGGTTTCTTTTTACAGAATATTATCTTTTTTCATGTCGTATTATAACATAAGATGAAATAAAGTCACTTTGCATATTCCACAAAAAATTTTAATTGGTAAAATCCGACCGGTTTCAACACTTCCGTGTCATTTTCAAGGGGGATAATACTCATTTTTTATTAATTACTTAGTATTATCCCCCTTGAGAATGACACGGAAGTGTTGAAACCGGTCGGGTTTTACCAATTAAAATTTTGTGTGGAATATGCAAAGTGACTTTATTTCATCTTATCATGTCAAAATTCCATGAAGTACGCCTGGAAACCATTGAAGATATCGTATTATATCCTTAAAAATCCGCATTTATATCAATATATCGTCCTTGGACCTCTCAAACCAGAAACTCTTGCGAAGGAACCAAAATATTAGCCCCTTTTTGAGCTACTTTCCGAGATTTTTGAAGAAAAATACCCACCCTATAACATGGGAATTGGTACGCTTATGCATTCCTTAGAGACCTTATTTAACAAATTATAGAAATTTATGACACCTAGATCTTGTCAAAAAATTGTTAGCTGTATGTTTTCTCAACTAATTTTACAAATATATCAAATTTTCACGGCGGTTATTTTTCCAGGCTCACAAAAAACCTTCAGTTTTGAAGGAGTTTAATACAGATCGCGTGAAAAACATGAGTCAAGTACAAGTCTTCGATGGATATTTTTATTTAATAGCTTATAATTTCAGCCATATAAAATTAGATTACTGCACCATTTATAATACAATATTTAATTCGTATTTCTTGCAGCTTCTGAAATAAGAACGCATAATTTGAATATGGTCTCCATCATGACTAGAGAACAATCTCGCTCAAACTACCTTATGCTATTTTTCTTCAATTCTAATGCTCATTACCTTCTAACACCCCATCAACGTAATCTCGATTCTTCACCCACTCCTATTCTGTCAGTGTCCTTTCCGGGAAACTTTCCAGTGTCCTATCCAGGAAACTTGAACATATTGCTTTTTTTATGAATCGTACTGACTCCATGCTTCCTAACCTATTTTATAACGCATTAAAAACAGATGTCTATAATCCCATCTATGGTAGACTAACCAACGTTCTCCCGCCAGTTTATTTAGCAGATTTCATCAGCAGTCCTTCAGCATTATTCTTATTCCTCTCTTCCTGTCATCAGTGTCATGTTGCAAAGGCGACAAGCAAATCAAGAAAAACCAAACGTCATTTAACCCGAGGACCATTAACGAGCAATCTGTTGAAATGTCGAAATACTAAGTATTCAAATTTCCAAACATTGCATTTAACAAATGATGTGGTACGAAGTCACTCGACGGGTGCATGTACACCAGGGTTGAAATTCGCTATGAAAAAATCATTTGACTTGACCGGGATTCGAACCCGGATCTCCCAATTGCCGGTCAGGTGTGTTAGCCAGTTACACCACCAAGCCATCATCCTTCAAGGCGAATTTCGAGGAGGGGTTGATGCGAACTAGATGTTCAGGCCTCGTGTCTACATTGTAGTACATGAGACGAAGTCGTGCTTATAAAGCCACTGTCGCGGTGGATAAACCCAACATTGTCGTCATTAAAACGACGAAATTGACAAATTTCCAAACACGAAGTCACTCGCACGGGTGCATATACACCAGGGTTGAAATTCGCTATGAAAAAATCATTTGACCTGACCGGGATTCGAACCCGGATCTCCCAATTGCCGGTCAGGTGTGTTAGCCAGCCTGTCAGGAGTGTTAGCCAGATGTAACTGGATAACACACCTGACCGGCAATTGGGAGATCCAGGTTCCATTCCCGGTCAAGTCAAATGATTTTTTCATAGCGATTTTCAACCCTGGTGTACTAAGTAATCAATTGAAAGCCGGCCCCGGTGGCGGAGGGCTCAAGTCCTCGCCAGCTAAACTGAGGGTCGCGGGTTCTTGTCCCACACGGGTGGGTTTTTCTCCACCCAGGGCAATGATGTATGTCATGTTCTGTTGATCCGGTCCCTGAAAAACTTGATGACAGGCTCAGCAGCCTATCGGGATTCCAGGAACATACGAGCCAACGGAATCGTCCGGCAAACAAAAAAAATCAATATTCCCCGCTGTTCCTATTTCATCATGTACAAGTTTCACCACATCTACATCTACATAATACCCCGCGAACCGCTGCATGGGCGTGTGGCAGGGTGTGTTAGGTCACCAGCCGTGTAAAGGTGTAAGTTTTTTGGAGATGAAATGGTGATATGAATTATAGGGGTGTATTTGGTGAGTTTAATTTCTATTGTTCGCGGAAAGAACGAGTTCTTGTTCCTATCTGTTCGGCAGTGTATCTCTCTTATTTTATCGCGTCTGTCAGACCTAGAGATGTAGTGAGGAGTCATGATAATATTATT
This sequence comes from Ceriagrion tenellum, assembly GCA_963169105.1. Lineage (NCBI taxonomy): Eukaryota > Metazoa > Arthropoda > Insecta > Odonata > Coenagrionidae > Ceriagrion > Ceriagrion tenellum. The sequence goes on along the minus strand of OY720639.1, from coordinate 91,468,473 downwards.
TATGTCGCTCTGAAAAATATCAGTTCTGAATTTCTCAAGCAACCTAAGCCTAGCGTGTAGCCTCCGAGTCTCTAGGGGCTCCCACCTTAATCCCTCTAAAAGTTCTGAGACACTATATGTACGCGCGTAGCAGTAACATCAGTCCAGAATCTTTTTTTTAGTTTGAGGACGTATGGCGAACGTGGTGATTATGTTAATTAACCGTCGACCCTTGGGATTATCAATCCACGCTGTAAATGTCGTAATGATAAAAAAACAATATAACAGATTTTCCTGTCCATTTTTCAATACTTTTCTCTCTTGTCAAAGGAGTTCTTATACATATCTCCAGTGCTTTCTACCGAAATACTAAATTAGCCTCTTTACAATTCCCAAAAAATTAATGGGAATACTTATATTTCATAAATTTCTTCTCGTGCCGGTTGCTTCACTTATTAATATCACCAATGGGTTTATCACTGCGAAAAGCTCGGTGTTTCTGTAGAATTCCTAATTTTTCCACGGAACGATATGGGCGTTTATATGCCGTGGATGAGAAATTGTTACTTGTTTCATTTTCTTTCTCAACCACGATGATAGTACAATTGCCTTTTATGTATGGTTTAAATGCAAAACAACAGATGAACAAAAGCGTCTATACCCTGAATGATGGAAAACACCAACCGGGCGAGAATTGAATCCCCGACCCTCGGATTTGCAGTCGAGGACTAACTGAGAGCAATGGTGGTCTAAATCCGTGTTTGCATGGTCCAAGCACCCGCGCGAGTTAATGCATGAATGCATTTGCCATTCGATTTGCATCGTGTAAACACCCAAAATTGCGCAAATGCAAGAACGCTTGGCCATGAAATAGCCCCTGTTAATATTTGGACCATTTGTTCCCCCCCTCTATCCAGGTACGTACTTGCGTGGACACCAGCATCGTGCATAAATTCGCCTTGAGATGTGTGTACGAAGAAGAATTGGAGACTGATAGCCATCGTAGAGGAAAGAAATTAGAGCAAGTGTCTTCGTTCACCTATCTCGGAAGCACCATCACGTGGGACGGAAGAAGTACAACGGACATCAAGGGGAGAATAGTCTAAGCTTTGAAGGCGTTCAAGGAAAAGAGACAACTGCTGTACTCAAAGAACATAGGACCTCAAACCAGGAAACAGTATGTGAAAACTTTCGTGTGGAGCATAGCGCTCGGAATCGGAAGTATGGACCATTAGAAAAACTGACCAGGGAAGACTAGAAGCTTTCGATACCTGGTGTTGGAGGAGGATGCTGAAGATAAAATGTACGGACAAAATAAGAAATGAAGTGTACAGAAGAGCAGAAGAGGAAAGGACCATTTGGAACACCATGCAGAAAAGAAGAACCCGATGGATTGGACACACCCTGAGACAAAACGGGTTTATAAAGAACATACTTGAAGGCAAAATAGAAGGAATAGTCCCCAGAGGGAGACCCAAGAACAAGTTTATGGACCAAATAAAGAGTAAAATACAAAGGAAGAGATACCAGGAGGTAAGGGAACTAGCATTAGATAGGGAAGGGTGTAGAGATGCATTAAATCAATCTTAGGATTGAACGACCAATGAGCGAATGAAGCAAATTTGTATGATTTATTTATTATAACACCAGAAACAGCATAAAAGCCGTTTGCATCGGCTGATATAATGCATACACACTAAAAGAAGTAACTAAACCAAGTCATGCAAAACAAAATGGAACACGATTGAGAAAAGAAGATCAAGATGAGTTGGACACAGTCTGAGGCACAATTAGATTGAGACGACCATAATTGAAGTCAAAATAGAGGGAAACGTCCCCAGAAGAAGACCCAGGAATTAGTTCATGGGCCAAATAAAGAGGAAAGTACCAACATAGAAAGAGAAACCAGAAGGTAAGGGAACTAGCTAATTTGATAGGGAATGGTGGAGGGCTACAGTCAACCTTGCTTAGGATTGAACGACCAATGACAGAGAACCATCAGTAATTTTGTGAATGGGGAAAGGGTTGTAGAAAAGTATGCGTGTTTGGTCAGTTAGGAGACAGCACCACCAGCAAGAGACGGAGAGAAATGGCGGTGGTAGATAGAGGTCGGCCGTTAAGGGAAGAGAAAGGATTAACTTCTTGAAATCCCGCTTTGAGCAGGCGCGACAGAAGATTCCCGCTTTTCCTGCAAGAGGCGCTTCAGTCTGCAGTAGGTCTCCGCGGCGAGACGACCGCCGCTCAATACGTGCCTGCCTCACGTCCACGCCGCCTGTAGCGAACAGGACCTCTGTAAGCGCGCTCTCCTCCTGGCTGAGCCACCCCCCCCTTACAATCGCCAGTTCCCCTCCACCCTCTTTTTTTCCACCTCCCCTCCTCTACCCCCCCTTTCCACTCGTCCTCTTCCTCCCCCCCTCGCACCCTCCCCTAACCCCCCTCTCTCGCAATCCTCTGCTACCTCCCCTCTCCATCTCACTTCTCCTCTCCCAGCCGTCCTCCTGTACACCAGACACAGCCTTGCCGGCTTCAGTGTCTTTCCTGGCTGCGTCGGGGTTCCAACACCGGGGGAAGCTGGCGGGGACTGGTGATTTCTGCGGCGGTGCGTCCATTTCCCGCACAACATTCGTCCAATACCCACACAAATCTAAAACAGCTTCCCTCAGCAAGAAAATAAAATAATGAAACGCGAGCGTGTTGTATTCTCGTGGTGATGCGTGGGTTTATTTCAATCGAGTGAGCACACCGTTGGACGTAACTCAGCATGACGAGACGCGAGTGATCCTGCTGGTGTGATATCTAGTTCATCGTTCATCTGCACCCAGCACATCTCCCAGTTTTGTGCGTCTCGCCAAATTCGTTTGCCTGTGTTTTGTTTGTTTCAAACAACTGTGAAGGACCGTTCCGCTGAATATCATCTCCTGCGTGTTGTTTCTCCCCATCACGGATCGCCGGGTTACATTTTTTCTCCCAGTTTTATCCGCCAAAATCTCGTCGCCGTCGCAGTTCTGCTTTAAAACAGCGTCACTGTATCCCCAGTTTTTTTCCATCTCCCGCGCGGGGGCGTGATTCGTATTCCGTACGAGTGAACCGTCCCACGACTGTCCCGTGTTCGGGGAGGAAGGTGGGTGTGTGGCGGCGGGGGGAGGGGAACAACACAACACGCGCGTGTCTCCCGCCCCGTTTGAATTACGAGTGTTCCCCAAACGCACGCGTGTATTCGCGTTGTGTTTATACCCTCACTGGGCTAATCTGCCCTCTTCTGCTAGGTTGTGCTCGTGTTTATCCCTACTGGAAACACCTTCCGCAATCGATAGCAGCAATTACTCTATTTCCTCCACGGTCGGCAAGTGAAAAGAAAATTGTTTGAACCCTTTCTCTACGACGATACCCGTTATAGCAACTTCATCTTCCCACCCCTCCCAGTGCTTGTTGTTCTTTAGCCGGAGAAAGGTGTCGGCGTCCGCGTAACGTGAACAATCCTTTCAAACACGCGACCTCCGCGCACACCTCCACACCGGTGAGAAAAAAAATGTTTATTTACGTTTCCCTGGGCGACCACAGCCTTGCTCCACCGCCCTAGGCACTCGTGTCCGCATAATACTTTCTCGAGGGGGGAGAAGATTGTAGTTTTTTGGTGTGTTTGCCTCCTGAGGAGGAGGTGGTGGTGTTGTTTTGACTGCGCGCCGCGCAGTAAGTGCGTATGCCGTTTCTGCCACGACAGGAGAGAAAGGCCTACAAATACCCATCCCTCATCCTCCGTAAGAATACATCTATATAAATATATGTATGTGTACGCGTATATATCTTAAATCGTGTGATAAAAAATCTTTCCGTCGCCACCGGCAGCAGCTCTGCACCAAAGCCATCTCTCTCCCGAGGCGATTGTGGCAGAGAGAGGGAAGAGCCGGAGGAGGATGAGGTTTGGACCGAAGTGGAGGGAGGTCGAGAGAGGGAGAGTCTGTATGTAAGGAGAGAAGAGGAGGAGGATAGGGAGAAGGGAAGGAACGAGAGGGAGACGAAGAGGTGGTCTTGAGAGATGGCGAAGGACACACTCGCTCGAGTCCCACCAAGCTCGCCTCTTTAGCGGCCGCGTTTATCGTGCACTTTAGTGACCGTGCGTTGAAAGGGGACGTGTTCATGCGCTTCGCGTGTGCGTGTTTTTTTTTATATGAGCTTTCTCGCTTCGGAGCGGTAAGCACGTGTGGAACCACATGGAAATATACACACAAAGATCTATCTCTTTCGGTCAATGTGGGTGTGTCGTTCGCATGTGGTCAATTACTTAAAAAGCCCGCGAAAGTGTTCGTGTGAGAGCGTGAATAAAGATCTCGATTGACATACAAGTGCTCAAAAGTATTACCGCAGGTTATTTTTTAGTGAACGCATATTTGTTTTCAGTTTTGTTCAAATCGGTCGTGGTCTTGCTAATAATTGTCGCCGACTCGGTTGATGTGTATAAGGAGAGAGCAACTCGTAATAAAATAATTACAATTAAAACGACAACGAAACCGTGAGCAAGATTCCGAACCACCCAAGTGTTTAATTAAAACTTGCGTTCATCCGCGCGATTAATTTCAAATTTATAACCGATTTTGATAGGGATTGAGAGGTTAGTGACGCGAACACCAGTTGTTAGTGTTTTCGTGTGTCGAGGAGGGAGGAAAGAGTGTAGTAACCCCCCCACCCTCTTAGACGACGGGAAAAAAAGACGACAACAAAACACCGCCGCGTGATCCTCACTTGTTTTCTCAATCGCTCTCGCATGATAGGTGGCAGTACTTGTTTGACGTGCAGCGAGCGAGAGGTATACGAAGAGGGGGCGAGCGGGGCGGTAAAGGGAAGAGAAGAGAGAGGAAGGAGGTCACGAGGGGCGGTGTGGAGGCAGGGAGAGAGGCGGAGGAGGGGCCGCGGGGGGCGACGGGGGCAAAGAGGGGCGTGTTGGGGCGGTGAGCGAAGCAAGGAGAAGAGGGGGCAGAAGAGGTCCGCGAACACGGGAGGGCGCGTAGTGTAGTCTCGAGTGTTAGTGAAGGGGTTATATAGCGGAATAAAAGCGAGTTTGTCTCCCTCGCTGGCGGACTTCACATCGCGCTCTCCGCGTGCGTAATACGTGAAGGCGTTCGTATATTTATAACTCTCGCACGCGAGGGCGAGCGTCCACGCGCGTACTAGATCTCCTTCTCCCGGCAAAACACGCCGGGCAGGCCGGCAGCGTCGTCGTCCTTTCGTCGCATGTGTGACTCGTCGGTGGATCGTCACGGATGTGGCGGAGAGATGGGAGGACGTCGCGTGTCTTCTTCGTTGGCGCAGGTGAAGCGGAAGATTTGATGATGGATGATGGTGGCATCGGGTCGCCGTCTTCTTCCCCCGCGATGACACGGCTCTCCTGCTCCGTCTTCAGCTGGTGACGTCGGTGGAAGTGTTCTCCGCGGAAAATAAAGTCAACCCCGCCCGCCGAAACGTTTGCGAAAGAATACTCGGGAAAAAGTGTCGGAGTTAATGCTTGCCCATCTACCAATCCACCAGTTTGTGCGTGGTGTTCCCGAAGGTGAAGGGGGGTGAATCGCTTTCTTTTGTTTTGAATGTTTGTGTGTGATCTTCGTGTATGGATTTTAAGAAGTTAGTTTTCTGTTCCAAATGGTGTGGGGTGTCAACTCGTCCATTTTATGTCTTCTCTGCCAGTGTTTCCTCACGGGCCGTGTTCGACCTTGCCGAGGTCGCGAGAAATCTTCCAGGTTAGGTGTTGTGGAAGCGTTCTGAGTGATTCTGTTACTTTTTTCCTCATTTTTTTTTGGAACGCTTCGGGACGCATAATCCATCCCGCGACGGACATTAATAACCATCTCACTTTCGCCGATTGATTCGTTTATTTTTTTTTTAATTCATTTGGTTCGGTCCGGTTCTCTTTACGAATCGAACGGTCGGAAAAATCGGAAGAGGGAGAGGATTAACGTGCTGTTGTGCGGGAGAGAGAAAGAGACTGCCCGATGCTGTCCAGTGGAAGTGAGCTGTATGGAGGGTGAATATTAAATTTAAAATAAGAAGTGAGGATTGAGAACGAGGTGAGTGCCGGTGTGTGCCTGCAGGTGCGGCTGATATGCCTCCCCGATGAATGATTGCCAACCCATCCGGACACTTTTTTCGTCACCTACGCCTCCACCTCGACCAGCTTACGACGACAAATCCCGCCGGCCAGCAAGGCCGGTGTCCCAGCAAGTGCGTCGTCCCCCTGCCCGTCGAAGACCCCTCCCGCGACAAGTGCGGGTTGAAAGGCCGGTCCGTCCGCCATCATCGTCCGGCACCGCTCTCTCGGGGCCGCCGGCACCACAGCGGAAGAGGAAGAAGGAGCGACGCCTCGCGGACCGCCGCACCCGACCGCACCAACGCCGCCGTCCCGCCGGCCAGACCGATCACCAGACGCATCGCGCAGTCTGCCACCCGTCTGCTCCCGCCGGGCGTGACACAGGGCTCCCCCGCCGGCGGAGGAGGCCGGAGAGGCGGCGGAATCGTCGGCGGCCCGGCGGCGTCGTGGTGTTATGCTGGTTCGGCGGCCGCCGGTGTGGTGCGGCGGCATCGAAGACAGCAGAGCCGGGGGCAGGAGCGGCGGGGGGGCGGAGTCCGCTGCCGGGGGCGGAGGAGGAGGAGGAGGCGGAGAAAGAGGAGGAGGGAGGGGCGAGGAGGAGCTTTGCCGTCGCTGCTGCCGCGAACGGCCCCCGCAGGAAGCCGCCCTCGTCTCGGGGAACGTCTGCGCCGCTGTCTCCGCCGCGGACTCCGTTACACTGCAGGGGAGGGAAGGAGGGGGCGGAGGAGGCGGAGGTGGAGGCTCGCCTCCTGTGAGAGGGAGAGGGGAGGAAGATTCGCCGGCGAGGGCGGCGGGGAAAGCCGGGGAAGGAGGCGGAGACGTCCGCGCTTACGTCGGAGTAGGAAAGTGGCGAGCGGGTATGGGTGCCGGGCGGAGGAGTTGGTGGTGACGGAGGCGCGGGGAGGGACGAGGTGGCGGAGGAGGGATAAGGGTGGAGGAAGAAAGTCTGGACGCGAGGCTGTGGAGGAGGAGCGGAGGAGCAGGAGGAGGATAGCAGGAGCGGCGGATTGTTGGAAGCGGAGGAAGGGCAGGCGTACCAAGAGGAGGGAACGAGAGGAGGAGGAGGAGGAAGGAGAGGAGGCAGCCAAGGATAGTTGGCCCGGAGTCAGATCTCATACTACCACATCTACCCCTCCACGTCCAAAATGGCTCGAAGTCGGTGAGTTTTTTATCTCCAACCCCCCCAAACCCTCCCCACTTCACCCCTCTCCTCCCCCCAGGAACCATCCGCGCTCACCGCGCCAACACTGGCAGTGCCCCCGAAGGGCGTTGGTTCCATTATAAAACCCTCCCCATTTTATTTTTTGTGCTCTTCGCTCCACGCACATTCAATCCTCAAACTTCCCCCTCCCTCAACTCCCACACGCGTCCTCCTTGAGCATCGCAACGCTCTCCGTCTTGAAGTATATACTGTGTCTTTTGAATGTGCCTCGTGTGTGTGTCCACTGCCATCATTGACTCGTCTTTTTCTGCTTCGTGTGCCTGTGATGTAAAAATCTGCCTTTGCGCGGTAGCAATGACCCCGACGTTGTATACTGTGTAACAACGTCGGGGCGAGGCTTCTCTATCTTAAGAAGGCTTCGGACAATTTAAAAAGGTGGTTTTTCTTTCGCATTCTCGCCGCGGTTACAATTCGGGTTGCGTGAGATATTCTGCCCGGTATTCGATGCGGCGTGACTGGCCAAATGAGAGGTGTATCTGTCTCCGCGTGTCTTCCAATCGGCGTATTTTGTGGTTTCGTTTGCCGTGTGCTCCATCTTACGCATCTGCTAGTGCGTAACAGTTATCCCGACGTATATAGCAATATGTGCGGACTTATTTCTTTGCGTTCCTCTGGAGTGGAACGCCATGCTTATCGGCTTCAATTCTCGTGGTTGCTTTCAAAACGACCCACGTGGTACGGAACTGTGTAAAACCCTGACGTAGGAATGTCATTCATTAGATCATGGTTTATTTGCCCTCTTATGCCTTTCCCGCCCGGCGTATGAGATATTTTGATTTTTTCGAGTATAAATCATCCAGTCGTGCGGAACTGTTATCCTAGCTTCGCTTTCAGACAGTGGATTGAAAATTAGACTCAATCTTTTATGTAAAATTAAAACCGATTTATTTTCAGACGAAGTTTTCAATATCAAACGAACTCCAGCATACTACGGTCGATCAGATTATGAGAATAAAATTAGGGGAATAGACTGTAGAACAGAAAAGTTTAAAATGTCGTTTTTCCCGCGATCGATAAGAGACCATAATGGCTGCGTTAAGACTTTGAAGTAGGTTAGTTGACAGGTAGTGTAGCTGATTAATTCATGTGCCCCATAATGCATGTTTCTAAATCTGCCGAGTAGTGCCTACACCATGTTTTGAATGTTCCCTGCATTACTCTTGTGTCACGCTTTCATAGTTACATTATAATACCATTGTCGTATACCGATAGTGTGGTGTTCGTTGGTGAAAGTAAATTTCTTCACTGTCGTTCATGTTGGTGATAAGTCACCCTCAGCCAAACACCCTTGTGGTGGCTTGCAGGGTTTTGAGTAGAAGTAGATGTAGCGTCGGTTCGCATATCACCATCAGTTTTTTTCTATCCTCGCGTGCCTGCAACTTAGATTCCCATCATGCTGGTCCTCAAAAACCTCTCCTGGTAGTTCGAGCAGTCTTTAAATGGTTATTTAGGACTGCAAGAGGGTTTTGATCGTTCTGTGATGACCATTTGAAGGGCCTGAAAACGTACATGTTCCTTTCATTTTTCACCACGCACTGCGTGCCTTCACGCTCTACAGCCCTGTTTTATATTCGGAGAGAGTTGAGTCAGCGGCGCTGAAGGTGTGACTCGTGTCCTTGTCCCTGCGGTTAAAGGCGTCCAAATATCCGCTCTTGTTATTCTCTTGGTCGATTTTCATGTCAGAGAGTTGTGTGAACCGAAGAAATACATGGCTATTTACAGTCTAACAGAAAGTTTCGGGGTTGTAAGATATTCCTGCAGACAGGTAGACCCACCATATAATATAATCGCCGTCGACCTCTTCCTCTGACCTCCTTCACTGTTGCTCAGTATGCCGCACAGTCCTTTTGTGGTGAAAGACGATGGCGGCAGTCGCCTTGTCTTTGTTTTTTACATCTTCATGTTACACTGCAAGCCTCCACGAGGGTGTATGGCTGGGAGTGAGTTCTCGGTGAGGTCTGCAGAGAGGGAGACCCACCCTTTAATATAATCTCCGTTGACCTCTTCCTCTGACCTCTTTATGTCCCTTCCTTGGCGCTCAGTATGCAGTACTGTCTTCCTGTGGTGCTCGAAAATGGCTGCAGTTGCCTCGTCTTTGGTTATATATCTCTCCACGTGTTAACTTTCACCGACTCCACTATAGATATGTTACCTACGCTCGAGAAACAATGTGTAATGATGCATAGTGCAACTACAAAATCGGAGTACATGATTCATGCTGGAATCATGGGAAACGTGTTATTAGTACTTCTTGAAAAATCACGAAGCAAACATTAGGGAGCAAATCAACCAACAAGCTACACGACCTGTCGACTTATCTATTTCAAAGTCTCATTTGCAGTCATTATGGTCTATATTCGATGGACGGAAAATCTACATTCAAATCTATCTGTTCCGCAATCAATTTCCATAGTTATATCCTCATAATCTGACCAACCATAGCACGTTGAAGTTTGTTAAATATTAATAGCGTCGTGAGAAAAAAATTGGTTTTTAATTTACATCAAAGATTGTCGAATTTTTAATCGAAGGTCTGAAAGCGATATCAATCATCTGCATGTTTAGGTCATGTACCATCTGACCGAACTAGTACGCAGGCGTGCGGCAGGGGATGTTATAACGGCAGCCATTTGTGGGTACTCGTAACATTTCGTGATAGTCCGTGCTCTAGTCTAGCGTAATTTTGGTTTCGCACGCGTGCGTTTCAATTTTCTCATTCATACACATGCAGTGTTTGTATTACGTCTTTCCAACCGTCTAAAAGGAAAGCTGAAGGGCATGTAATGTAGTTAGCCGTCATTACATGTTCTCAGGAATTAACAAAACTTTGTAAGTTTTACGCAGAGTATTTATTGTAATACCGGTACGACCTGATGATGTCGAGTATTCGACGAAACGGCCGTACTCTAAATACTCTTCGTAAAACTAACAAAGTTTTTTTTATATTCCTGAACATGGAAAATATTTTACAATGTTAAGGCTTAAACTATTGAATTACATGTTCTATTTTAAAAAGAAATTATTAAATTTTATTTCATTGAGATAATATTTTTGAGCTTGGTACGCGTGTTTTTGTCCCCGTCACCATCCTTGCGTGGGTCCTCCCTCGAATGGGTGCCATTTTTTTTAAATTTGTCGTTTCGGGGCGTGAGTCGTGCAACGTAAACTTATCACGCTCGCGTGGGTTTAGACGGCAAGGACGCCCTGGACCCTTCTTTTGCGTGCGTGAAGTTTTTTTTAGGGAGGAAAATAAAATTTTAAACGCGTGGAATGATAATGATGTCGAGGGAAGAGAAAAAAATAAACTCTTTGCGACCCGAATGAACCCGCGCCGATTCTCTCGCATGCAGTGCTGTCGTTTTTTTATATTTTATTTATAAACTGAAGTGCCCAGCGGTCGGCTTTAGCCATTTGGAGCGCACTGTGGGATTTGACTGACTAACGGTCGTGTTCGTGCGTGTGTGTGGGTGGTGCAAAGTGTGTGAGCAGGCCGCTTTCAACCGGGGCCGAAAATTCAGCCGGACAACGCCCCCTTTCTGTCTCTCTCGGTATTTTCACTTTCACTCTCGCTAGATACTGCCTGCCTGCCTCTCTCTCTCCTTCTCTTGTTCCTTCTCTCTCCCACCCTCCCCTCCCTTCCCCTCGTTTCCCCTCTTCTCCTCCCCCATCCCTCGCTTTCCTTTCCCCTCCCTTCCACCCGACGCGCCGGCCTACCCGCCTCCTCGCCAATCAATACAATAATAGGTCACCACCAGTGAGCATGTCTTTCCCGTTTCTCTCCCTCCCCGCCCCTTCCCCCCCCTAACACTCCCTCTAACCTCCACCCCCAACCTAACCACCCACTACTTCTTCAACCACCTCCTTCATCAACGTACAAAGCCGTTTTAACTGTCGGAATCCCACACGCTCTTTTCGACCGAAAAAGACCTTCCCTTTTGTTTGTCCCCATGTTGTTCGAGTTTTTCTTCTCTCTCTTATCGAGAAACTAAAGAAAACCAAGAAAGAGGACCAAACCCCTTATAAATATAGTGATAGGGAAATCAAGGATACACCATGTAGAAGAGATCAACTACCTGCGGAGCATAATTACTAGACACGACAGATGGACCTCTGCAGTGAAAAGTAGGATAGCTTTGGCGAAGAAGGCATGTAAAATGAACCACCACCTTCTTCAGTGTACACAGCAGTTATAACTGGCGGAATCCCACACGCTCAATTCAACCGAAAAGACCTTCTTTTTGTTTATCCCCATGTTCTTCGAATTCATCCTCTCTCTTATCGAGAAACTAAAGAAAACCAAAGCAGTGAAGACTAGTTGAAGTAACCTAATGATGTCGCAAAGCGACGAAGCCTGGGTCGTGAATATATACAGCACATGTGGAAATTGCAAAGTGTTTCAATGTAGAATCATGAATAAATGATTTTGTACTTTCCCGGCGAATATTATTTGTGAAATTCTCTCGGGATCCCCTCCGGGTTATATTTTTGGCTGCTGCCAACGTTTCGATGGATAACACTTCCATTGAAACCCTGATGACAATATTAGTGTTATCCATCGAATTGTTGGCAGTAGCCAATAATTTATCCCGGTGGGTATCCCGAAAGAGTTTCACACATAGAATTATGAAGTTTTCCACAAAGCTATGTCTGAAACCATTAATTTCTATGGTAGTTCCTAGAGAGAGGACCAAATCCCTTATAAATATATTGATAGGGAAATCAAGGATATACCATGTAGAAAAGATCAACTACCTGCGGAGCATAATTACTAGACACGACAGATGGACCTCTGCAGTGAAAAGTTGGATTGCTTTGGCGAAGAAGGCATGTAAAATGAACCACTACCTTCTTCAGTGTACACAGCCGTTATAACTGGCGGAATCCCACACGCTCAATTCAACCGAAAAGACCTTCTTTTTGTTTATCCCCATGTTCTTCGAATTCATCCTCTCTCTCTTAACGAGAAACTAAAGAAAACCAACAAAGAGGACCAAACCCCTTAAAAATGTAATGATAGGGACATCAAGGATATGCCAAGTAGAAGAGATCTACTACCTGCGGAGCATAAGTACTAGAGACGAGATTTGCGCGACTGCGGTGAAAAGTAGGATAGATATGGGGAAGAAGGCGTATGAAAATGAACCACCTTTAGCGTGCACAACCGTTTAAACGGTCGGAATCCCACACATTCTTTTCAACCGAAAAGACCTTCTTTTTGTTTATCCCCATGTTCTTCGAATTCATCCTCTCTCTTATCGAGAAACTAAAGAAAACCAAAGCAGTGAAGACTAGTTGAAGTAACCTAATGATGTCGCAAAGCGACGAAGCCTGGGTCGTGAATATATAAATCGCATGTGGAAATTGCAAAGTGTTTCAATCTAGAATCATGAAAGAATGATTTTGTACTTTCCCGGCGAATGTTATGTCTGAAATTCTCTCGGGATTCCCTCCGGGTTAAATTTTTGGCCGCTGCCAACGTTTCGATGGATAACACTTCCATCGAAACCCTGATGACGATATTAGTGTTATCCATCGAATTGTTGGCAGTAGCCAATAATTTAACCCGGTGGGTATCCCGAAAGAGTTTCACACACAGAATCATGAAGTTTTCCACAAAGCTATGTCTGAAACCATTTATTTCTATGGAGTTCCTAGAAAGAGGACCAAACCCCTTATAAATATAGTGATAGGGAAATCAAGGATACACCATGTAGAAGAGATCAACTACCTGCGGAGCATAATTACTAGACGCGACAGATGGACCTCTGCAGTGAAAAGTAGGATAGCTTTGGCGAAGAAGGCATGTAAAATGAACCACCTCCTTCTTCAGCGTACACAGCCGTTATAACTGGCAGAACACACACGCTCTTTTCAACCGAAAAGACGTTCCCTTTTGTTTATTCCCATTGTGTTCGAGTTTTTCCTTTCTCTCATCGAGAAACTAAAGGAAACCATAGCTGTGGTATTGGATGAATCCTGATGATGTCGCACAGCGACGAAGCCTAGGTTGTGAATATAAAAATCTAACGTGGAAATTTAAGTGTTTCAATCTAGAATGACGAAGTTATTCTACAAAGTTTAAGTAGTATATGAATGCCTTTATTTGCATTTTAAAAAAAACTTGGTCCTTCTTAGCCATAAGGCTTGTCAGAAGGTTCCATTATTATATTACACAGTGGCATATTACAAGCATAAAATTTAATAGTCTAAATAAAAATTACCCTACTGGTATATTGCTTACATTACATTTATATTACATTATAATTTCAATTTCATAAAAATAATTCAATGACAATAACATAACATTTAAATTTATAAGGAATATTGAAACCAAAATAGGAAAAATTATTATTACTTATAAATATCAGGTTGTTATAAGCTATTACATATTCACAATTCCGCTAATTAACCATTGTTTCACTTTTGTTTTAATTTCGGCCAAGGATTTTAGATTATGCAGAGTCTTAGGCATACAATTAAAGGTATGAGGTACAACATCCTTTAGCAACCTTTTACCATACGTATTCTTGTAATAATACGTTTCTAACAAAGGACTGTTACGTTTATCCATACAATGTGTATTGTTACATGGTATTTTATGCTCTTTTTTACGCCGAAAACCATTACTTTCTATGGTAGTTCCTAGGAGATGACCAAACCCCTTGAAAATGTAATGATAGGGAAATCAAGGATATTCCAAGTAGGTGAGGTCTACTACCTGTGGTGCATAAGTACTAGAAACGAGAGTTGCGCGTCTGCAGTGAAAAGTAGGGTAGATATGGCGAAGAAGGCATATGAAAATGAAGCACCTTCTTCAGCGTGCACAGCCGTTATAACTGTTGTGTCGGAATCTCACACGCACTTTTCAACCGAAAAGACCATCCCTTTTGCTTATCTCCATGTTGTTCGAGTTTTTCCTCTCTCTTATCGAGAAACTAAAGAAAACCAAAGCTGTGGTAGTTGATGAAACCTGATCATGTCGCACAGCGACGAAGCCTAGGTCGTGAATATAAAAACCTCTCGTGGAAATTACAAAGTGCTTCACTCTCTAATCATGAACTCATTCTACAGAGTTAAGCCTGAAATCATCACTTTCTATGGTAGTCCCTAGAAAGAAGACCAAATCCCTTATAGATATAATGATAGGGGAATCAAGGATATGCCAAGTAGAAGAGTTCTGCTACCTGCGGAGCATAATTACTAGAGACGACAGACGCACCTCTGCAGTGATATGTAGGATAGCTTTGGCGAAGAAGGCATGTGAAAATGAAAAAAATTCGTTATTTTATGGATGTGGAACTTGGGACATTGGGAAAGATTGAAATATGTCGGTTGAATGCAGTCGAAATATGTATTTGAACAAGGTTATCCAGGACGAGATGGATAGACAAGCAAAGCAACATCATTTAACTTCAAAGGGAAATTAAATAGGAGAGCAATTTAACGCAAAAGATGAATGGAAAAGAGAACAGGAAAATCGAATTTGTTGGTCATGTCCTGCGGTATAACAACTTCCTAGGAAATATAATGGAGGGATGAAATAAAACTCTGTGTAACTTTGTGGAGTTCAACGTTATTTAGTAAAAATAACTTTGACACTCTACTGGTTAGTTCACAGGTCGATTTATCTTTGATGAAGTTCCTTATATTCTTAATCGAAGAATCTCTACCTAATATTTTATTAAATATCTTAAGAACTAATGGCTTTTTTTCACCTGCCTTACATAATTATCTAAGTCACCACGCATAACAAGCTCATATATCTTATGCCTGCTGCCACAAATTCACTGGTCAGTGAGCACCTGAAGATAATGCCCGGCATCGAACTGTGAACTGTGTATAAATTGAACTGTGAACTGACCAGTGAAGGAACTTCATCTTCCTTGGAACTACCATATAAAGTAATGGTTTTAGGCGTAACTTTGTAGAATAACTTCGTGATTTTTATACTCACGACCTAGGCTTCGTCGCTGTGCGACATCATCAGGTTTCATCAACTACCACAGCTTTGGTTTTCTTTAGTTTATCGAAAAGAGAGAGGAAAAACTCGAACAACATGGGGACAAACAAAAGGGAAGGTCTTTTCGGTCGAAAAGAGCGCGTGGGATTCCGACAGTTATAACAGCTTTGTACGCTGATGAAGAAGGTGGTTCAAGAAGTAGGGGGTGGTGGTAGGCGGGTGGTTAGGTTGGGGGTGGAGGTTATAGGGAGTGATAGGGGGGGGAGGGGAGTGGGGAGAGGGAGAGAAACGGAAAAGACATACTCACTGGTGGTGACCTATTATTGTATTGATTTGCGTGGCGAAAGATGTTAACTTTAAAAATATAATTTGCATATATTACCACCACTAGAAATAAGTATGAAAACTTGGAATCTCAGTTGCCGGCGATCCGCAAGAGAATGTCGAAAGTTTCAAATACCTTGGAAGTGTAGTGGAAGAAAATGGAAGAAATGATTAAGACATTGATACAATGGGTAGGCAAACAGATGCGTTTCTGAGGAAAGTCAGGACGTTAGTATGGAGCAAAGATATCCCGCAAAAGAGCAAATGGATTATCTACTGGACATATCGTACTATGTATCCTGACATATGCTTCGTAAACATGGACAATGGAAAGAAAGGGTGTTAGTAGATTGCAGGCATGTGAAATGAAATTCCACAGAACAATAGCAGGAAAAACCAAAACGGACAGGATAAGGAATAAAAAAAATAAGCGAGATTTTCCATGAGGAATCTCTTCAGGAAATGATAGATACATCCAGGCTGAAATGGTTTGGGCATATATAGAGGGTGGAAACTGACGGTATTCCGAGGAAGACACATGAAATGGAAATTGAAGAGAAACAGCCACGAGGAAGATCACGGGATAGCATAGAGAAACGGAGGGAGGATTGGAAAGCTGTGAGAGAAGAGAAGTGGTGGGGTAATAGAAAATAAAGTGGAAAGACTTGTATACAAAGCAGACACTGCCGGTGACTGGAGACTTATAAATGATGATAATCAAACTTAGGTCTTATGCCGTTGCGGACATGGATGCAGGTATCTTTTAAAGGCCCTTTAATATAGTTGGAGACTAGACCTCAATTCGATGCCCAGAATGGTGACCTATTCATGTAGGTGTTATTTTTTAATATTCAAATAGGTGTCCTTGCATTGCTCCTTGTGAATTTTTCCTCTTCTATTAAAATCCTGTTAAATTCTTAACGAACGATGAGTGATGAAGCGTATCCGTGCATGAATGGGAGGATAAGAAAAAGTGGAAAGACGTGTATATGAAGCGGACCCGGCCAGTGGGTGGAAACTGTAATAGATGAGGATTAACATAATAATTATTAGCGGGATGGATGGTCAATAATGATTACTTTGGTGTGGATCAAATCTGTCCCGCAGAAGAGCAAAGGGATTATCTACAGGGCGTACTGTCTCCATTTTGACATATGCATATGCGTCGTGTTTCAAAGCGTAAACGGCTAACTTGCTAAATATTTTTGCATTACTTTCAGTATTTCATTTGACCGTGTGGAATTATCATACTCTTCCCAATTATTATGGAGAAACGTTTGATAATCGCAATTTTGTTACGTCGCCGTAAGTACCCACATCTTTGCCTATTTAATTATTAGACGTTTCACGTCACAAGAAAAACGACGTCCGCACACGACTAAAAGCGATGCCGCCACTTTTCGCCGCTTCTGAACTCTTTCAGCACTTCAGCCTGTCCGGCTCGTGCTTGCATTCCTTCCTTCTCCGACCTCCCCTTTAACCTACCCCCCGCCCTCTTTGTTACTTTAAAAATAACACTCTCGCCCTTCCCCCTCTGGTTATGACATAAGGCGTCTCGGGCGGTGTCGACGACCTTCTTGAAATGTTGTAATGCCGGGGCGGTTTTTTCTTCTACGCTCGGGATAGAGAGACGGAAAAGAAACAATTTTTTGAGTCGTAACTGAAAGCGCAAACGGCAAACTTGCTAAATATTTTTGCATGACTTTCTGTATTGTATTTGACCCTTAACATTCATGAAGAAAAAAAGCATGTGTGGCACAGCATTAAAGAAACTAGGTTTTGTTAAGCGTATAATAGGAAGGCCCTCGGATGAAAAAGAGATGGGTAATGGAGAGATGCTACTTCGCTCTGGTTAGGCCACACCTCCAATACGCCGCGAGCATTTGGGGCCCTGGTCATGAAGATATAACAAAAAAAAATAGTTGAAAAAGCTACACACTTCGTTAAAAACTGCTACGGCTATCATATAGTGTCTCACAACTTTTAAATGGATTAAGGTATGAGCCCCTAGAGACTCCGAGGCTACTCGCTAGGCTTAGGTTGCTAGGGAAATTCATAACTGATGTGTTTCAGAGCGACACAGATAATATTATAATTACGCCTTACTACATCTCTAGGTCTGACACATGTGACAAAATAAGAGAGATACACTGCCGAACATATAGGTACAAAAATCTCGTTCTTTCCGCGCACAATAGTGACCACAATAAAAACTGAGCTCCAATAAATGCACTCCCATGATGCATGTCACCATTTCACCTCCCAAGACCTTACATTTTTACACGGCTGGTGACCTAACACCTCCTGCCACACGCCCTTGCGGCGGCTCGCAGGGTATTATGTAGATGTAGAAGAAACCCATATGTATTATAGACCAATATTTCCGAATTACCCAATGGAAAATATACTCTGCGCAGATGTTTAATTAGGCGTTTCTCAAGTGCATAGAACTTATAAAAAGAGTCCAAGCATGAAACTAATGTGAAGTTGACGTAGAAGCCGATTTTCAGTGAAAGACGTTTGTGTGCCTTCTTCACCCCACTTCGCGGGGTGAATGTGGCACAGTATTGACTTTTTTCAGAACTAACACTGGTTGGATTGCTAGTATTCAAACGCGAAACGATTTGCTGATAGATAAAGTTTTCCTCGTTGAAGTTGCATTGAATAAAATGAAGGTCAGCTCAGAAAAACTTAAAAGAATTTTTAAAAACTGCTCAGAGATAATTAATTGTGCTGTAACTAAGGTGGATATTTCTCTAACTGGACTGGAAATGCGCTCATCACTGTACTTACACTTGAACAAATAGTACAGTTTGCCAAATTACACATCATTGCTGCAGTATAGTTATTGAAGAAGTATACTTCCAGGACTGTGGTACAGCACAGTTTCAGTAGTTTTAACCACAGTACAGATCCTGTTACTCAGATGTAGCACATTTTCAGTACACCCCTCTCCGCAATTCAGTTTCTACAGGACACTTCCAGTGCAAATCATCTTTAACCACTTGCCTGTGGATGACGAGATATCTCGTCATGTTCGAATTTGCGTTCTCCCATTTGGGCGTGACGAGATATTTCGCCGAGAGTTTCTTTTGTACCTTCCTTCGTCCTTCAAGTACGCTCTCTGGCCAGCAAATTGTCACAAAACTTCTGAATTTTAGAAAAAAAATATCTTTTCAATCGATAGTGACGATATTTTATGAAAATTGACTGAGTAAATTTGAAAATAGAAACAAAATATGATAAGAGATGTATTCCGTTTACTGTGATTAAAAATGTTATTGATGGTAAAAAAAATCTAACCCAAATAGAATGCGCTTTTTGGAAAATTCATTCGCCTGTCAAGTGGTTAACATTTCTAAATGTACATCATCAGTACAGATGACATCCGTGACAGGATTCAAATCAGAACTGCGCCCGTTTCCCTGATGCCAGACTCAGGTCTTAGGCAGTCAGGACATCAGTGCGCAGTCAGACCAGAAACCAGGAGAGTGATACGTAGAAGAACGTGCTACCATGCAGTACACTACTAAAGATACAACTACTGGTCAGTATTACCAATACGACAGATAAGTAGCACTACAAGGTACTAAAACATGCAAGAGCATGAAATGCCGGAGGTTTGTAGCTAATAACACGTGAGGTTAGTAACTAATAATCATTTTAAGATATTTAGCACTTCTAAAAAACCTATTTAACGTAGTTGGTATCCTATAACTGATCTATCGCAGCTATTATGGTCTCTTATTTCCCGTGGAAAAATAAGCATTTTAAATGTATCTGTTCTGCAGTCTATTTCCTTAATCATATTCCTGTGATCGTTTCTACCATAATAGTTTGGCTCTAGCAAAATATTTTGAACACCCGGCAAGAAATTGTCTCCACCAAACTTTCGTATAAGATCTAACCTAAATTTTCCCTTCGATTGGACTGAGATTCCCACCCTAATTCCCTCAACAATTTTGTGACACTACTTTGTTTATCATTACAATCTTTAATGAATCCAACTGCCCTCCGCTGTATGCGATCTATATTTGAAACTTGTCCTACTTCGTTAGGGTCCCATATACTAGCGGCTTACTTCTAGAATAGAATAGAGCTTTATTGTTCTAGGACTGCTGTCTTATGGAACAGTATACAATGTGTCAATTAATATTTTGGTACTCTTACAAATAAATAATTAAGGCGAAATCAGACTATACATATGAAATATATACTATACATAGACATAACTATGAAGTATATGAAATATTGAAATGTTGATTTAGATCACTAATTTACATAAATTGGGATATATATGTTCTCATAAAAAGGTATACAAATAAGCTCTAACAAAATATACAAATATATACTCGTACAAAAATGTATATGTACAATTGTACGAAAAATATAAATATACACATAATTACACATCGGGAAATAGGTAAGACAGATCATTTCCCAATTTCTAGGGAGGTGTCACGAGAGAAAAGTAACATCACAATACTGTCAACCACAGTACTGTCCTGTACAGTTTGGAGGACTGGAACTGCACTAACTGCAGAGTTTGGTACATTTTAAGCTTGTGTACAGTACATCCACAGGAAAGATTTTATTTCTTTGAGTGTACCGGCTTCACTCCGGTTCGTGGTAATATAATTTATCAAAACTTTTTTTTTTCCTGCGAGGTCCACATCTCTGGATGAGGCGCACGGTCGCTTTCTCTCTCGTTTCCCCTCCCCTTCTCTTCCCCTTCTTCCCCTTCCCCATGACCCGTTCGGAAAGGGGGAGGGGACAGGGGCGAAGGAGTGGGGGGGGGGAATAGGAGAGTACGAATCGAACTTGCCGTTCTAAAAAAAGATCCTTTTAAGAAACCGCGAAAAATTCCTTCAGACCGCCGTCTTCGACTCCTTCCCCTCCCCGGAATTCCCCCGACGAACCCCTCAAGTTAACTAGGCACGGTCCCGCGCATTCCTCCTTCCCTATAAATCTTTTTCTGGGAGACGGTTCTTAAAGGGGGCGGGGTGGGGAGGTCACCGGAGACTAGTTCTTTCTGTTTGTTGAGTTTTTTCCCCTTTTTTACACATACACACGCGGCACAAGGTGGAGATCATTGTTCCTAGACCCTCCACGTGTATCGCTGCGCGTATTTCAAATTAGGTGAGCCACTAGGGCGTGTCCTGCATGTTGTATTTATGTCCTAACCGGCCGGAGGAAAAATTAATACTGCCCAGTTTCTACGCTCGCCGTCGTTGTATTCGCGTTGCTCGTTAAAATTGTATACTTGATATCGTGCGTAGCAGGAGTTGCTCCAGCGGAGAGGCAGGGAGTTGTCTAGGAATGTTGGACCCAAAGCTGGACGTCACAAAATTTTCACTTTCCGCTAGTCTTTAATTACTGTTCTAAAGACAAATCGTTTTTGCGTTATCTAAATGGGCACTAGAATTGACCTGTCACGAAATGTTAATAGATTCTGACGCAAGCAATGATATATAGCTCTGTGATAATTTTTTGTACATGCATACCCATTACGTTTATGATTTTGTAAGAAAAACATTACCAGAAAATAAGATATTCCTGCTAAGCCTTGGAATTTGGGTGTCTTTTTTCATTAATTTGCCATATGCTGCAATATTTATGTCTCTTGCGCTTCTGTTACACTCATGAATTGCTAAATACACGCTGTCCTATCCTTAGGGCGCCTTATTTATTCCTCTCATGGGTCTCATCTGCGACTTCAACCGTGAATTTTGTAGTCTGACCCTTCCACTCTCATAACTCACGCCGCTCTAATAGATGTTTCATTTTTTGACTCTCGCCCATACTTTTAACAAACACGAAGCAACGAAGCACAATCCTTTCAATATTCCTAGCTAAATTCTTCTGGCGTTCTCATGTGATTTAAGGCCTCCATGAAATTGCAATCTGTGGGTGTAGTTACCTTGTCGAGTATGTGAATCAGTGTCACCACCAATTGCCAGAATGCCACCAATTTTATCTAATCCTCCGTGAATTTTCATGGAGATTTCAAGAATGAAGATGTTCAAAGAAAGACAATGCCTTGGGATCTGTGTTCGGATCTCAATGTCGCCATGTGTTTGTGTAAATCTTATGAAGATTTACCATAAGAAGACGAGACTGAAGCTTACCATAAGAAGAAGAGACGAAACTGAGAAGAAGACTCTTGAAGCAAGAAGATGGGGGGGGAATAGGGTTGGTGTGGTGGATATACTTGCTAACCATACGGGCGGCCAGGGTTCACATCCCTGGAGTGGAGGATGTTTTTCAGAGGATATCCGATCCCTACTTGAGTGTCTTGTGGAGGACACTTCAAGTACATTACATCCGAATTTTTATAAATTTATGTAACTGTTTACTTGAAGTCTGCTTTGAACTTAAACAGCTGATTGCTGTCGGTACTTAAGGTTAGTTTGATGATCGACTGGTGCGTTCCAGTATATGTTAATACAAGTATGCGCGCACATTTAATGAATTTAACCATAAACGAAAAATTGGTATTATATTTTGTATTGACGTTTTTTTTCCAATCCATAGATTTTAATGGTCCAGATTTATTATGGAAGCTGATTTTTAAGAAAACGATCGAGAGGTAGTAGACTGTTTTTTGATAAAAAACAAAATTTTGGCAGAATTTCGAAAACTCATGAAAAATGCTTAAAAATGAGTGAATAATCGACTTTAAATAATCTGAAAATACTTTTACATCATATATTCCCTAAATATGAACCTAAATGGGTTCAATGAACTATTTTCTCTTAATCCTAGTGAGAGTAAAAATTGAAAAAAAATATTTCAGGAAATATGGAGGGAAAACGCTTAAAAAGTCGATAATTCCTGAAAATGTGCGTAAAAACTCATTTTTATGTCATGTTAGAGTGGAAATCCTCAACCCTGCGCAATAATCTTGTGCGTACTTCCTAGTCATAGAAAAAGATTAGGTTTGGCACCCCTCGGGAAACGATTTGCGAGAAAAGCCTTTTGTCGAAACACCCTAGTGTTTATGTATTCTATTTATCGCTACCGCCAATCAGTACACTCAACAAAGGCATAAGTTGGAGTGAATACAGTTTACTATGTAGTAAATTTGTTTACAAATGCAATAATTTTCCTTTCTTTCGTTACATGACGATTTAAGACGATCGCTTGGCAAAATATAATTTTATTAGGGAAAAGAAATCTTCATTACAATGAAGTAAAAACCCATATATTCCAATTTTTGTGGACAGGTTATCATTATCATCATTATTCGTTCGATCCTAAGATTGGTTGACTGCAGCCCTCCGCCCTTCCCTATCTTATTTAACGCAGGTTAAAATTTAGGTTAAACCATTTAAATAAATTCGAAACAGAGTTGTTCACAGATGACGTTAGATATATATTGAGAACCCCTGCGTATTATGCTAGGTTTGATCATATTAACAAGATTAGAGAGATAGATTGTCGTACCGATATATTTAAAATGTCATTTTTCCCTTGTACTATCAGAGAGAACAATAGGCAGCGTAGCAAAGGGATAGGTAGTTGAAATATAGAGTAGTCTGTAGTGCATGATGCATGTAATAACAACCAATAATCCCTTTCTTATTATGTAGATACTTAACATCTTGCTCCATGTGACCCTGTTCTCTAGCATATCTTCCTTAAATATCCTACTTGCATGGCAATAGTGCATGTTTGGTGATCTTCACCCCCTGCTACACACCCTCGTGGTGGCTCGCAGGATATCACGTAGATGTAGATGTATCTAATTACTAGTTCTCTTTCCTCCTGGTATCTCTGCCTATGCAAATTCCTCTTCATTTGGTCCATTAACTTATTCCTGAGTCTTCATCTTGGGACTTTTTCTCTAATTTACCTTCAATTATGTTCTTCACAAACCCATTGTTTCTCAGGTTGTGTTCAATCTATCTGGTTCTTCTTTTCTGCATGGTGTTCCATTTGGTCCTTTCCTATTTTACTCTTCTGTGGACTTCATCATTTCTTATCTTGTCCGTCCATTATATCTATAGCTTCCTACTCCAGCACCAGATTTCGAAGGCTTCTAGGCTTTTCTGATCAGCTTTTGCTTCCGATTCATAGAGTGCCACGCTCCTCACGAACTTTTTCAGACAAAGCTTCCTGAATTGTAGTCCTATAGTCTTTGGGCACAGCAGTTGTCTTTTTCCCATGAACTCCTCCTTATCTTGGGCTATTCTCCGCTTGATGCCCGTTGTTTTTCTTCCATCCCGCAAGTTGGTACTTCCGAGATAGAATAGGATACAGTTTACCATTAGTAAAATTGTTTGTAAACGCAGCAGGTTCCTTTTCTTTCATTGCGCGACGAACAAAGTGCCCTGATCTCTTGGCAAAATTTAATTGCATTGGAGAAAAGAAATTTTTTTACTATGAAGTTTAAAATGTGTATTTCAATTTTTGTGGACGGGTAATATCTATGTTTTCAATAAGTTTTGCTAATACTAAAGGTGTATAAGGTATCGAAGATATCGAAAATGTGGCATATGTGCCGAAACCATGGTCGGTTTTTTGTCAATAAGTTTATGGAATTAACTAAGTATTTTACTTCTAAGTATTCTACTTCCCTGACCATATTTGAAGTAAGTAATTTCCACCATGTTGCACCTGAGACCTTCATAAACTATTGAAGATATTCTTTTGAAATTTAGTGAATATTTTTTGCTGTCAATGAATGCCTTATTTAACACATTGCTCCTTGCTATTTCGCAAGCTTTAGTTCGTGCAAGCACATTTGAGAATTTTATGATGTGGACGCAACGGTTATGGCCAGGTTCAATTGCTCCGGTTTTGTAATAGCCAGCCGAAGGTTGCCATACTGCGGGAGTACGTGTGCTGTAACTCAAGGCTCGAGTTGAACCTCGTTGACCCCGTTTGATGGCCATGGCGGGATGTTAAGAAACGAACGACGCAATCGGTGTACGGGATAATTTCAGTTTTGTCTTACTTGTTACTTAGCGAGATGACCATCCGCCCGACGAGCCATTATCGACGTCAGTAACGATTTTGGCCGCGGAATGAAATATCACTTTGGTGTAAAGTATTGCAGTCTGCCGAGAAACTCGAAACGAGAGGAATGTTTTTAAAAATCGCGCCTTTGGCTATTTTCCAGCGTCAGGTAAGTTATGTCCTCGTGCGAGTTGAGCTATCGTCTTCCGCCTCGCTAGGATTCTCGTGCCGCGGGATTCGCACCGATGTGTACTCAAGGCCGCGTTCAACTTGATGCGATGTAAGAAACACGATATATCTAGTGTGAAGATAACCAATGCAGAGAGAAATGAATTTGAAGCAGTGGAAATGTGGCGTCGCGGAAGAATAATAAAAGCATTGCGCGTGTCATCCCTTGGTGTTTATGCACCCGTGCGAGTGACTTCTTACCATTATTTGTACTTGCAATTTTGGAATACTGTCAAGTTCGTCGTTAAAAAACAATTTGGGATTATCGCCGCAACAGTGGTTTAATAAGCACGATTATCGTCCCCTGTGTCAGGATTTTCACTTGAGACGCGAACACATAGTTCGCATAAACCCTCGTCGAAATTCGCATCGAAGAAAAATGGCATGGTGGTGTAACTGGCAAACACACCTCACCGGCAAGTGGGAGATCCGGGATCGAATCTCGGTCAAGTGAGATTTTTCATTGTGAATTTAAACTATCAGAGTCAAAGAATTTACACTCTACAGTTTCAGGATTCCCATCGTGGATGTGTGTAGAATGTATACTTAAAGAATAGATGTAGTACTTTTCTCCTCCGCATCTAGTGCTACCGGAACTGTATTTTTTGTGACTCTGCCGGGTACGGAATGAAAAGAAGATATTTAATACTGGGAGTACATCTACACAAGTGATTCTATTTGTACTGCAGGTTTGTATGTCACTCGAGAGTTGTCACATAATAAACCATGCGTGATTCCAGGGAATTTCAACGTTCTTGGGAACATTGTACAACTTGGTTCGTTCCATTGAACTGGTAAATTGATTGCCTGAATCCGCCATTTGCCTCCTGTTATCCATCCTGATAAGTCAGGAGATAGAATGATACTGATCATCAGGGGAGATAGAATGATGCTGATCATCAGGCGTCCTTAATGCAGGTGTGAAGCGCAATGCATCACTTGCAATGCGCAGCCGAGTATTAGCAGTATGAACCTTTATTTTTAGGCTCCATATTAACTAAACAAATTTGCCCCTCCCCCGTGTATCACTGTCGTATATCGATCCTAGTGTATGATGTATCGCTTACCGCATCTTTGAGTACGCGGCCAGAGTATGAGCGTGATTTCGTGTCGAACGAAAATATTTATTGCCAATGTAAAACCTTGGATGAATTTATTTACCTTGCCTCGAAATTTAAGGAATGTAGTTATTTTGCCCGCTCTAAACTCACCGATGAATTTATGTAGCCTTTTAACGAGCTACACCCAAGGATTCCATCCATTTGCTACGGCATTCAGGCTCTTAATCGTCCTTAAGACGTGATCTTGGCACGTGCGCAGCCCTGTGGGTTTTCTCAAGCCATGCTTCTTCCTTTCTCATTAAATACGCATGAAGAAGAGCGTTGCTGCGTATTTGTGCTCCGGGGCTGTGATGGCCCAGAGATAGCGTGTTGGCTTCTCAACTTGAGAGTCCTAGGTTCGAATGCAAGTGACGGCAACAATATCGTGATTTTAGAAAAATATGTTAATGAAAAATTAAGAAAAAAGACTTTAAATCTGGAACGGGAGAATGAGAATTTTTTACGCCCTCATGCTAATAGCGAGAGTGAAATTCACAGGTTAGGTAGGAGTCCTGCGTTGCGGAAGGCAGCGGGAAACCACTTTATTAGACTGCGGTCCAGAAGTACTCAGGCATTTTTGGCCGTAGTATGTAGTATACAGACCCCTTAAGGGTTTTCAACAGTTTCTCCGGCTTCTATGAAATTTTTTAGTGTTGTCTTGGGTCTGTCTCATAGATTTGCATGGGTCAGGTTGATGCTTTATACATTTTTACGGTGAAGCCGGTTCCACTAATATTTACCCGCAGGACTAATAGCTAGGATACCTACCAAGTTGTAAACCTAATTATAGGATCTAGAGTCGCAGGAACTATCGCTTTCGTACCATATCTACCAGTAGCCATTGCTTCTTATGTCCTTTAGTTCTCTCATTCCGTTTAATTTAATTGATTTAAGTATCTCATGAATATAAATTAATTATTCAAGTTATTTATAGTCAGCCTGATTGAATTATTCCTGTTCTAGTTTACGATTCTATGTAATTATACTTCATGATGGTATTATTGAGGTACTCTTATATCTTATTTGACAAAATCACCCATCCGCTCTACTCCTTCCTGTATATTTCCACAGTGAGATCCAAGCATTTGAAGGAAATGTCCTGTGGGGTGACTATGCCTTAGAGTTCTCATTTGCATCTGAAGTTATTATTTCGAAAAGCAAATGTTCTGTCCATCTTTGCCAGAAATGACTCTGGCTACGATTGAGACTAGAGCCGTTCAATGTTGATGCTCACACCCGTCCGGCGTTTTGAATTCAACATTTCTGCTCGTAAAAGGTGTATCGCAAGAGAGTGAGCCAACTCTCTCCTCTTATTTTCAACCCTTTCACGAACGTGCAACGATTGATTCAGTTTCGTATAAATTGATACCGTTGATTACCCTTGATTGACCGAAAAGAAACCTTAAGGTATTTTAAGCGAAATATCATTTTACTTAGAAATCAATGAATTTGGTCTCATTTTAAAGGAAAATATCACACCCTTCTAATGACACCAAAAATCAACCCCTTACCGCATTACTTTCCGAGATATTTGCCAAAAAATACCAGCCCTTTTATATGGGAAATGGTACGTGTATGCACTCCAGAGAGACATAATTTACAAAATGAGGTATTTCTAACACTTAGACGTCGTAAAAAAAACTGACAGCGTGTAGTTTGTATGTTTTCTCATTTGAAAATAATTCATATTGTTACTGCAGTAGGTTCTTGGGTATCGCAAAACACCTTCCGTTTTGTAGGAGTTTCAAACGCACCACGCGAAAAAAATGAGTCAAGTTAAAGACTTATTTAGATATTTTCATTAACTTACCTGCCATCTCTGTCATAGAAAACTATATTATTACACCATTAATAATGCAATATTCAATTGTTGTTTCCTACCACTGGTGAAATCAAAAAGTATAATTCGAATATGGTATCTATTATGACTATCTCGCTCGGACTACCTTAAGCAATATTAAACAAATATTACCGAGAAGGGGGAATTTTGAGTTCTATTTCGAGCGAAAAATTATTTACGCGCAAAAACGTGAGGGCTATTTGCATGGGAATGATTAAATATTTCCTTTCTCATCATATTCCCCAGCAACTCCGAGTGTAGCAAATTTCTCCGCGAAAAGCGTCCACGATGCTCATTATGGCAATATTTGCTCACCAGTCTTCGTTTTGAAAGACTCCAATGTCTCGGTGCACTTGGCCACATTGCCCGTGCATTGAGCTTAATTTTTGAGAACGTGCGCTCTTGAATTGGGGTCACATTCAAATCACCGAATACATTTCATAAGTTCGCCACCCACCTTATTCAGTTTGCGACACAGCTTGTCGTTCAAAGTTGAGCAAGCATCTCGCCCGTTCCTTCATTCTCGGGTGGATTTCGACCGGGTTGGCCACTCTGCGAGACAGAAGTTTCGCCCGTGTTCAAACGGGCATCTTCGGGTTAGAGGTGCCGGGATTGGATTTCTGCCGAGTTAAGGGGGCTGTATACCCAGGCGGAAAATACTTCTGCAGACACCGACGCGATTTAATTTTACGACTCTGTTCTGTTACTTAAAGCGAATTTGTTTGCACAAGGCTCAGGAAAAAAGATTAATCTTTACAATATCCATTTTAAATGTTGGCTTGTTGCTGTTTACTTACCATTTCAACCGTGGAAGAAACGTAAATTTGTCGAGAATCAGGCGATGAAGATGAAAATTATGTATAAATTAAATTAAAGTAAACGAAAGAAACAGTTCTGTCTTACCGAAATTTACTTTTGATACAGTAGATCCATTCCGGATTCAGGATAGGTATACTTTATCTATTTTTAAGATTTTTTTATGCTTTCTCTGAAATACGGTCTTTTTCCTATTTTCCCTAGATTGCAGTCTCTCAAAGTATTGAAGCCTCTAAGGATTCATTTTACTTTCTGGCCTGGATAGAACAGTCTAACCACTTTAAAACGACCGCAATCACATATTACTTCCACGATGTTACGAATATCTTCATTTAAATATCTAGATGATTCTTCTTAGTGACCTCTTTTTTTAAATATGAAGTTATTTTTCTGGAGATTGTAGGTCATGATTCATTATTATTATTATTAGTTGCGTATTCTTTCCTTCCTTCTTATTGTTGCCAGCAACTCCAGTCAATGTTCAAAATATTCTACATAATTCAAAAAATAAATGTCCAGGACATGATAATATAAGAATGGTCGATCTGAGTTGTAAACACGACATGATTGCGGCAATAACCCACTGGATAAATCTTAATATAAATCAAGGTAAATTACACAACAATTTAAAAGTAGCTGCAATCAGGCCTAAATACAAACAAGGCAAGAAAAATGATACTAATAATTACCGTCCCATCTCTATCCTTCCTTCCATGGATAAAATCATTGAAAGATATTTTGCAGAAAAATTTATAAACTTTCTAGGTAAATTTAATATCATAACAAAACTTCAGTATGGATATCAAAGTAACAAAAGTTCTAAAATGCTTCTAGATAATTTCAGTGAAGACGTTCGAAAAAGTCTAAACAATTTTAGATATTTGGGCCCTTTTTTTTTATTGGATCACGCAAAGCATTATGACTCATTTCTAAGTTTCTTTCTTATTTTCCACACTTCTCTCATTCTTTCCTCGTGGATTCTCTTTCTCTCTTCGTCCACTTTGTCCCTGGTTTCTTTGGGACTTCGTTCTCTGACATTACGTTCCACTGATGTATCTTATTTCTTTAGGTGATTCTGTTTTCAATTTCCTTAGGGTCTATTTTTTGCTTTTTCTAGATCACCTCTGACTTGTGACAGCCTTGACTTGTCATAATTAATATTTAAACTTTTACTCTTTCGTCAACGTTTCACATCTTTATTTATGCTTCATCAGGGCTACAATGAAAATTAATAGTTGTATTGTATATATATCTACATATATATATATATATATATATATATATATATATATATATATATATATATATATATATATATATACACAACTATTATACAACTAATATATATACATCAAATGAATCCAGTTTACTATTTAGGTATTTAGTTTTCTTTAAAACTATGCATGCATGTGATTTTTGTTATTACCTCTGAGAGAGTTCCTTTTGAATTACTTTTTGTTGATACCTTCGCTGCTATTTATTATTTGTTTGGCAATTGTTATAAATTTAGAAGTTTTAAAAAAATCGAAATAAAATTAAGTGTTGTTAAAGAATATCAAATTATAATAGATTTTACTTAATTTGGCCTACCTATTATGACCTACTATCTCCAGAAAAATAACTTCATATCATAAATCTACATAATAATTACGCTGGTATTTGATGCGTGGCCGCCTAGGATACTCATGTTAGTTTTTTCGGCTTGAGTAGGGAGATAGAAAAGATTTTAACGGGGCTGTATACAACGGCCGAAAACGATTCTGATGACGCCTGCACACTTCAATTTTACGGCTCTCCTCTTTTACTTAAAGAAAATCTGTTTGCATGGGGGTGAAGAATAAGGATTGATATTTGCAATTAGTGTTGTAACATTTCGCTTTTTGCCGTTTAATTAACTATTTCGATCGAGGAGGATATGTGAAATGGTCGAAAATCAGACGATCGCTATGACGCGTACGACGTATATACATTTGTAAAATTATTTGCACTTATTGTAAGTGGGCATTCTTCGACTTTATGGAGTATCGTCAAAACATTGAAAATACGTATAGTGAAGTCACATCGAACATTTCAGCGAGCTCTTAAGATGCATTTTAACTGAGCCATCAGTGGGGCAGTTGTACGGGGCGGGTAATGAAGGGGAAGGTGAAAATATCTCCAAGGCTGCTGTAGAAGCCAAAATTTAGGGGGCATTTTCGGCCGGGGTATACAGGCCCCTTAATATAGGCTCGTACTCATTACCGTGGACCTGCTAGGCGGTAGTTGTATTCTCTAGTGAATCTATTTCAAGCTATTATTGTCTCCATGTATTCTCTAATCAGTCTTGGGAACTTATGTTTCCATTGGCGATCAATTTTGCCTCGTATGATAAATTTATGAATGGCATACTCTGCGATTTCTGACGAATGGAATCGTTTGTTTCTATTAGCTCTTTCATGATGCTTCAGGTGTGTCGTCTTCGAAATAATCCACGGTGAACAACAAGTTAGCTTTTCATTACATTATACTGCTGTACTTTCCTCAGCGGCTACACTTTGTTGCCAGTTTAAAATTCGTGATACATAACTTTGGTGAGAGATTGAAGATAATTCATAGCACTTGATTGTCTGTGAATTTATCGTTCTGCGTGTTCCTTTGCACAAGAAATCAAGAGGCCGCTTGCCCATCTATAAGTTATGTCTTTTTTTTTCTTGCCGGATGATTCTGTTGGCCCGTATGTCCCTGGAATCCCTATAGGCTGCTGAGCCTGTCATCAGGTTTTCCAGGGACCGGACCAACAGAACTTGACACACATCCATTTTTAATTGTTTATTGAGAAAAGTCCACATAAGCCATTATGACTTTTTATAGCGTTATGAATGACGAACAAGGAAATAACACATGCCCAAAAGCATAAGCAAAGGGATGGTTATCAAACAACGTCCAAACATGGCGGAATGAAAAAGATAACTTTATTTTGCGATTAGAAATGGCTTGGTTAGCGACGATGCTGGAATATGATGAGAAAGTGTCAAAACTGTCGGGGAGGGAATTTGGAGAAAATAGAGGCGAAGTAAAAGCTTATTGAGTGATAATAGGGGAGTTGGAGCATGGACCAATATGTTAATCCCGCTTGGTAGAATAGATAGCACTGTCCCGTAGACAGAGCCAGAACCACCCCGATATTAATCATCGCTACGCATGTGATCTTCTACCTTAGGAAAAAAACACTACATCTTGGATTCATCATTTTTCCTTTTCCATGTTTTTGAGAGAATGGATGAGAGTCGAATAACGAAACAGATATATAAGAGTGAAATGAATGGTGTGAGAGGGAGAGGTAGGCCGAGAAAGTTGTGGTTGAATGTGGTTGTGGAAATTCTTAGGAGGAGGAACATTAGGAGTCTTAAAAACAGGAGGGCGTGTATGAAGCAGTGTACGGGGGCAAATGAGGCAAAAGAGGTTTGCAAGGATAGGTCAGTACGGAGGAAATTATTGAAGCAGAGTTAGGTGTACAAATATGTATTTATGAGTGAAGCTTAGTGACTGTGCCTCCTACCCTGGAAGGGAACGGCGTGATTGGTTTGTATTCATGTATGCATGAAATTTTTTTCGTTCATTTTTTTGTCAAAGAGAATGTTCTACAAGCATAGGTCTTCTCTAATGTATTCACTGGGCTTATGTCAGAATTGGTCCAAGTAAAATCTTTCTCTTTCTTTCATACACTGCCTTTGTATAATTAATCTTCCACATCGGTATTCTTAAACTCATTTCATTAACTGTAATCTCAATTCCAATGCAGATGATTAACCCAATCTGCCACGAGTTTAGTCACGATCGTGACTTTACCCTTCGACCCGTATGAGGAGCTGCACTGATTAGCGAGATTCATTTTTTGTTATGTTTTAAATTTCATAGACTGCTGGTCATACGAACTGGTGTACTTTGTAGTGTTTTGGGAGAAGTGTCACGCACCTACAAGAACTCGGTAGGACATGGATAGCAGAGTCTGTACGTTTTGCAGAGATCTCTGAAAGACAGCAATAAGAAGCTTGTTAATGATGAAACATCAACTCGGTGATTTCTCTAGGATTGCTTTTTGGTATGAATTGGTTCCACCTAATCGCACCGGGGATTACGAATTACATTCAAGTCTGATGTGTTGTAATTTTTACCGAGATAATATCCTTTTCTTGATAACAGAGCCACATTGTTGGCTTAAGGGGGCTGTATACCTCAGTTGAAAATGCACTTTCAGTTCTGACTAAACCCTCACCCTAGGAGAGGTCTTCGCCTTCCCCATTATTACCCGCCCAGGACAACAGTGCCATTGATGTCGCCAAGTAAAATGGGTTGCAAGGGTTCACAAGAATGTTCATCGTAACTTGACTGTACGTAATTTTCAATATTTTGTCGATCGTCCAGTGATATGAAGGATTCCTACTCACAATAGGCGCAAAGAATTTTAGATACATGCGTCGTACTCGTCATGGCGATCGCCTGATTCTCAACAAATTCACGTTACCTCCGCGGTCTAAATAGTTATGAAAACAGCTGATTACGAAAAGGTACAAGACATATTGTATAAAGTAATCCATGTTCTTGAGCCCTGTGCAAATTGATTTGCATTAAGTAACAGACCAGAGTAATAAAATTAAAGCGCGTAGGCGTCTGCAGAAACTTTTTCGGATGTGGGGTACTGCCTCCTTAAGGAGAAGCAGTCAAGCCAGCGTTTCTTTTTTTATCCTATTTTCCAGGGCTAAGGACAATAATCAATTACTTGACTTTTTCTACTCCAAAAGAGGATTAATGTCGTGATGAGTATGCTAGTACTTCTAAAATTGAGATCAGTTTCTAATTTTCACCCTTCTATTCTTAAAAAACTTACGTTTCCGTGCTTTCCCTCACCCCCTCTTCAAACACTTCTATCGTCTGTAGTCTTTTTTACTCATAATTTACATATCGATTTTGGTCCGTGTCGTTCCCTTTGCTATAAAGCCACGCAGCGCGTTCTAGTTTTCACTTTTTTTTAAACGGGCCGGTATTTTTTTCTTCCCCGCTCAGCCAAAAACCTTCCCGACCCTCCGCTTTCTTTGTTCTTTTTTGTGCTGCCCACCTTTTTTTCGCTGTGTTCATCCACCTCGTTCCCCTTCTGAAGCCAGCTTCGTCCCTGTTCCCCTTCTTCTACGCTCCGTTTACCAAGCCTCCCGCACGCCCGTCATCGTCCATCTCCCCATACTTATGCCTTCGTTCCCAAAATTCTATGATGGCTATCCATTATTTCCGCCACATTGGTGCTGCGCCTTCGGAGGGAGTATTGCTGACGGTGGCCGATGCATATACATATACTCCGCTCTATTTCGGGATGGTCATCTTCGGAAGTACTCAATCCGAAGATTAGAATAGCTCATTGACTTCGCTCCAGCCACCTTAAGGTAGTTTAAGCGACATAATATTTTACCTAAAAATCAATGAATTTGGTCTCATTTTTAAGAAAAAAAATATATATATCACCCTTCCATTGACATAAAAAATTCAACCCCTTACCACAATACTTTCCGAGATATTTGCCAGAAAATACCTGCCATTTTACATGGGAAATGGTACGTGTATGCATTCCAGAGAGACCTTATTTTAAAAATGAGGCATTCCCTACACTTAGATCTCGTCAAAAAATCAACAGTGTGTAGTTTATGTGTTTTCTCAATTATATATGAAAATTAATCATATGGTCACCGCAGTAAATTCTTCGGGATCGCAATAAACCTTCGGTTTTGATGGAGTTTCATACGCACCGCGTGAAAAAATGAGTCAACTTAGAGACTTATTAAGATATTTTCATTTGATAGCTTACAATTTCTATCATGTAAAACTATATTAATTCATTATTAATTATGAAATATTTAATTCGTGTGTCTCACAGCTGGTGATATGAAAACTTATAATTAGAATATGGTCTCTATTATGATTAGGGAACTATCTCGCTCTACTATACTACGTTAAGTGAGATATCATTTCTCCCAAAAATCAATGAATTCCGTCTGGTTTTGAAGAAAAATCTCATCTCATCCTTCGAAAAATTTCAAAATATCCACCCTCTACTGCACTACATTCCCAGATATATACCTAGATGTCAAAAAATACCAGGCATTTTATATGGAAAATGGTATGCGTGTGTTCTCCAGAGAGACATTCTTTTAAAAAATGAGGAATTTTAGCACCTAAATATTGGAAAAAAATTGGTAGCATCTAGTCTTTATGTTTTTCAACTATTTTATAAATAAATCATCTAGTCACATCAGTGATTTTTTCCAGAATCGCAACAAAAACTTTCCGCTGTGAAGAAGTTTTATATGGAAAATGGTATGTATGTGTTCTCCAGAGAGACATTGTTTTAATAAATGACGAATTTTAACACCTAAATATTGGAAAAAAAATTGTTAGCACGTAGTCTTTATGTTTTCAACTGTTTTTAAAAATAAATCATCTGGTCACATGAGTGATTTTTTCCAGATTCCCCAAAGAAACTTTCCGTTGTGAAGAAGCTTTAAACATAACGCATGATAAAATTAGTCAAGTTAAAGGCTTAGGCTAATATTTTTATTTAATTACTAAGAATTTCAGTCATCAAAAAGTATATTACTGCAATATTTACTTCAATCTCCCCACAGCTGCTGAAATTATGGCGTAAAATTCGAATATATTCTCCGTTATGACTGTGAAAATACCTCACTCCAGCTCTTTAGGTGGCTCTAGCCCTAATGTCTCTTAATCCACATTTTCTGAAAACTTGAATATTGCATGTTTTTAAGTCCGTTATTTAAACTGACATTTAAATTAAATGGGGTGTCCTGGCTAGTTTTAATGTAAATTAGCCTTGTAAAGTGGAGATATTAACATGGTCACTTAAGGAGATCGCTCAAACTACCCCAGAAAATTGTCAGTTTGAACAAGAAAGCATATTCAAGCTTTCAATAAAAAATAATTTTTATGAGGAAAAAGTCTTGGGAAACAATAAAAATTAAATATAGGGATCTTACTACCCTTTTTTAAAGTTATATTCGATTTACTGACGGAATTGAAGTCAAAATTCGGTTGTTCCATGCAAATGGCGCTGCAGTCGGTTCCCAAGACTGGAAAATCGTAATAATTAAAAATATAACCGTGGAACTATGCGCTTATTTTCTCCCTCAATTTTCATTTTCCATAGGAGAAATATCATGTGCGAAAGCAGGTTTTTTATTAAATAAATAAAAATAATATTTAAGTATACTATTTGTCTTGACTCACGTAATCAAGCCAGAGCCACCTTAAGGTGGGCGTTTTTTCCAAACTGAAGCTTAGCATGGTGACCTCCAGGCCACGTTGCCAGCCATTTCCAACTCCGCACAAAATTATAGTCACTTACTTCGAAGGATCATTTGCATATTGGAAGAATCTCAAAATTGCGGTTGATATACTACATTGGATTGGATATTTGGGGAGGCGACCGACGGCTAAGGCCATTTGCGCCATAGGGGATAGGCGAGGGAGGAAGGGTGGATAGAAACCCGGCGTCGGCATTAGCCTGCTCTTAACGAAAGGCGCCAAAGGGACCACGGTTTAACGTCTCATCCGACAAGCGTAGTACTGTACTTAAGTAAGTGTCCTCCTCAAGACACTCAAGTAGGGATCGGGTTCCCTGATGATATACTACATACATCTGTCTCAACGTTCATGTTACATTTTGACAACATAGCTCTGCCGGTCTTCGTCATCATTGGTTATTCAATACTAAGATTGGCTGGCTACAGCCCTCCACCCTTCCTTATCTAATGCCAGTTCCTTTACCTCCTGGTATCTCTTCCTATGTGCTTCTCTCTTTATTTGGTCCAAGAACTTCTTCCTGGGTCTTCCTATGGGGACTTTTCCCTCGATTTTGACTTCAATTATGTTCCTAACTGACTCATTGGGTCTCAGGGTGAGTCCAGTCCATCTTGCTCTTCTTTTCTCTATCATGTTCCACATGGTCCTTTCCTCTTCTACTCATCTGTACACTTCATCATTTCTTATTTTGTCCATCCATTTTATCTTCAGCATCCTCCTCCAGCACCACGTTTCGAAGGCTTCTACTCTGTTCCGGTCAGCGTTTCCAATGGTCCAAGCTTCGGATCCATAAAGTGTAATGCTCCACACGAATGTTTTCACGTATAGTTTCCTGGTTTGTAGCTCTATTTTCTTAGAGCACTGTAGTTGTCTTTTTCACTTGTACGCCTTCTTAGCTTGGGCTGTTCTCCGCTTGATGTCCGCTGTACTTTTTCCGTCCCACGTGATGGTACTGCCGAGATATCTGCCGGTCTTATGGAGATTTATTTAGAAATGGAATCCATTTAACTTGTACGCGCTGCGTGGTTTTCTAGCAAAGGGAACAACACGGACCGAAACTGATGAGTAAATCACGAGAAAAAAAGACAGCGGATGATAAAAGAGTTTGAAGAGGGTATGGGAAGGCACGGAAAGATGAATTTGGCCGAAAAACAGAAAATGGGGAACCATTTAAATGGAAAATGGAATATGTGTGCACTTCAGAGAGAAATTCTTTTAGAAAATGAGGGATTTATAACACCCAAATGCCGTCCAATAAATAATAGCATGTATTTTGTATATTTTCTCGACTATTTATGAAAATCAATCACGTAGTTACCTCAGTGATTTTTTTTTGCTTGATTGCAAAAATAACCTTCCGTTGTGAAGAAGCTATGTGCTGTGGAGATTTGCATTGAAAGGGATCTTAACAAGAACCCATACTGCCTACTTAATGTGTTACATGGTATATGCTGGCCTACCTTCTCTCCTCATTCGTGTTCACCCCGTTTCGCCGTTCCCGCGATAGGAAGGGGATTTGGTGGGGGAGGTGTGGTGTGTAATGCGGAGAGAACCGGTCCTATATTTTCTAAATTCGCCCGTCCTACCCTCTCCCCACCCTCCTCTCTTATTCCCCTCCCATACTACCATGTAGTAAACCCCAATGGACGAAACATGCCGGTCGGCAAACTCTCTCTCCACGGTATGCGTAAAAAAGACACAAACATTAGAAAAAAAATCCCAAGCGCTCCCGTATACAAGTTCACTGTTGGCGGTTTTTTTATTCCCTCGCCATACCTCCTTTCTTCTAACCTCTCGACTCGTTTTATTCGTTCATTTTTTTTTGTCCGTCCGGGTTTATTTATAGACGTCCCAAGCCAAGTCTCCCTCCCTCATCCCAACTCTGGTAATGGAGAAGAGGTGGCGAAGTGTCATGCGGCCTAATGAGGTCCGGTTTGTTTTATTTTGTTGTTTTTTTTTTAAATTTTTGATTCTTAATAAATGGACACCGATTGGGTGCGTTAAGAGTCCGCGTTGTCCACCGCTTAAGGGGGTCAAGGGGAAAAAATACCCTCCGAATCGCTGCCCGCTGACCGTATCGTTTTTTTTTAAGTTGATCATCTAGCTTTTCTCTGTCGGTTGTCGTGTCGTCATCACCGAATTCGTGGTTCCTTCTTCTGTAATCGATTGCCCGAACTTAGCCAAAGATATCCTGCCTCTCTGTGAGGAGACGACTGATTGCAGTTAATTCCACTTTCTCTGGCGAGTTATTGTGGAATAGCATTTTCAAATGATAGCCAAAGGATATCGTATTGTCTATTATATTTTCAAATCATACTACACGTGTGTTGACTGAATTTAAGTCTTCATTGGGTGCGACATTACGTTGTACCTGATGATGACTGATATACAGTCGAAACACGTGTAGTACGATTTGAAAATAGAGTAGACAGTACGATATCCTTTGTGTATCATCTGAATGCAGCAGCCTTAGACGGATTTCTTTTCGCTAATGTGGAATTCGATAGTTTTTCCTCCAAGAAAGCTCATTTCTAATGCTCAGGAAAGAACGAAACTTAGTTTTACGCAAAATAGTAATTGTACGACTGGTTTCGTCGAATAGTCGACATCAGTATATGATGACGTCGCCTTATCAACGTGTCCCCAGACACCTGATGATGTCGACTATTCGACAACACCGGCAGTAAAATTAATATTGTATGTTAAACTTACAAAATTTTGTTAATTACTGAGCAATATGGATAAGTTTTACAAAGTTTAGGCTGGAACTATTGAATTTGTTAAGCTCATTCCTTTTTAGCTCTTCCTTTAATGTAATTTGAACGACTTATCATTTCTCATAGGAATCAATGAATTTGGTCTCGTTAAAAAAAAAATATCTCACCATTCCAAAGAGATGCTACTTCCGAGATTTCTGACGAAAAATACCTGCCCTTAAACATGGTGAATGGTCCGTGTATGCGCTTCAGAGAGACCTTCTTTTCACAAAATGAGGAAGTTCTAATGCCTGAATCTCATTAAAAAATAACATTTCGTAGTTTGTATCCTTTCTCAACTATTTTTGAAGATTGCATCATGTTGTTACCACAGTAATTATTTCAGGATCGTAAAAAAACCTTCCGTTGTGAAGGAGTTTTGAATGTACCGCGTGAATAAAATGAGCCATGTTGAAGACTCACCCCGAGCTACCTCTCCCCTCTTTTATTCGAGTTTTGTCACTGTAGAATGGAGTTTTACTGTCTTTCGTTGAAATACTATTGTCATTTCGGCAGCCGGACGTGAATACCCTAGGGTGAAATCGACCGAAGACCCGATGGACCTAATCTTTCCATGAGGTTTGAATCCGGAGCGTTGGTCCCGGGTCCAAATCCTCATGTGCCTCATTCTATATGTTTGAAGGGCAAATTATAGTACGTCGATGTAAATCTTTTTTCTCAAAGATTGTTCCATGATAAATAATAGGTATTTTTTAAACACTTTGCCTATTATTTCAATTACAGGGGTTACATTTTCTTTAGAAAACAAAATATTTCTCAGGAGTCATATTGATATCTACTAGTACTAATAGATATGCCGCAAAGTCCAATATTTCTAGTGTTAAATATTTCCCGCTTTTCTTGCGTCAAGCCTTAAACGTTGAAAAACTTAACTAACTAGTCAATGTCTCGAATTAAATAAAGGAAAAAATATCCAAACCTGTAATATTCTGCGGTGAATTTTGCAAGCTCATTACGCACCCATGTTTAAGACCCTTTAATTTTTCATTTCTCTTGTCGTGCAGCGAAAATCGCAACTCGCTGGATTCCTTCATGTTTTGATATCTTCTCTCCGAATCATGCTCTAAAACCTCTGTCCCCAACCACCGCTGACCCCCGCCGCCTGTCTGAGGACAAGGCAGACACTGAGGTCAAGGAAAGTCGAGTGGTAAGGCCATTGAAGGGGAAAGAATTGAGCTCAGAATTATCTCAGGGCCAAGCAGAGGTCGGGTGATGAGAACACATCCCCTGCTGTCTCGCCAGTGGATTGGAGGACTTCTTTATACCGAGTGCTTTAGCAACCACTACCTTCCTTTAATATTGGCCTTCCTAGAAAAATTGAATCCATTCGATCAATTCGGCATAGGCAGCAAGGCCCTTGCCCGGAGAATTCTTCAGTCAATGCTACCAATCCAATCCATTTTGTTTCTGTGGGGTATAGAATTGCTAATTTATGTCTAACTGTATTTGCACAGTTGTTGTATCCTCGTGGATTACTGTTCGGGACTAAAATTTATTTCTTTTGGTCAAAAATACGCTCTCATTATTTGTTGCCTGGTATGCCATGTACATTTCTACAGGAACGCAATTTTTCCCTCTTAAGTAGCATTCTCCGCCTTTTCTCAGACGAAAACCTTGTTTCCTGATAGATACTCTTGTAAGGTAGTTTGAGCGAAATATCATTTCACCTAAAAGTCAATGTTTATGGTCTCATTTTAAAGACATGATCTCACCATTCCAATGATAACAAAATATTAGTCCCTTACCGAACTACTTCCCGAGATTTTTGAATAAAAAAACCAGTCATTTTACACGGGAATTGGTCCGTGTATGCACTCCAGAGAGACCTTAATTTTCGCACGCGAAATTTGTGACACCTAGATCTCGTAATAAAATTACAGTGTGTGGATTGTATATTTTCTCGACTTTTTGAAATAAATCATATTGTCACCGCAGTTTTTTTTCAGCATCACAAAAGAACCTTCGTGAAAAAAATTGAGTTAAGTTAAAGACATATAGATTACTCATAATAAAAACAATGTATAGTTCCACTACCCATTTTTTAATGCTTTCTGCCGAATTTGTCGCCTATAGTGTCATTTTCAAGACGAGAAAATGACGCTATGCGTCGAAAATAGTAGACAGCTTGAAAACATAGTGGGGCTGATCACTTTTTGTTATCAACACTATTATTATGAAAAATTTTATGTAATATTCAGCCAGCCTTGAGTGTTGTACTTCATTTAAGGATTTAACTGTGTATGAGTTTAGCCTATTATTATGTTTATCATGTTGGATGAACAATAAACATATTAAATAACTTAATAAATAAACTGTACGTCATTAATACCATGAGTTATTCTTTCTAGCGTTCCACAATGTAACGCCACAATAAATTGATTTGGCTGATATAGATATCCGTATATTTTGTTTCTCAAAGGTTTTTTTCTGTCGCAGCGCCATAACTCCCATAATTATAAATCAAAATTAATGATTCAAACATCGTTTTAAAGCTTATGTTCCCCGATATTGATGAAAAATAGACAAATTGTTTAAAATTAAAGTTTTTGTCAAAAAAATGATACAACGCCATCTGCTGACAATATAATCAACTAATATGTTGGCAATGGTTACGTGCTTAAAAATCTGTAGGAGGCGCCATCTATTAACACATCGTTTAGTTAGATTGTTTACATCATACATGCAGTCAGTGTGACCATTTTCTGTTTACGTTTACGTTATGTATCTCTAACACAAACATAAATAACATATTATTGTCCATGGGAAGAACCAGGTAAAAGAACAGGAAGAAAGACGGAAGAAACAGGAGGAAGCTGCATACTGTGCGAAATATTCGACAGGTAGAAGAACAGGAAGAAAGAAGGAAGAAATAGGAAAACGCTGCATACTGTGCGAAATATTCGCTCGGGTATTCTAGTTTTTATTTAATTACGAACAATTTCGGTTTTTACAATCATATTATTGCACATTTAATAATACAATAGTAACTTCGTGCTTTTTACAGCTCCGGAAATTAAAACCGAGTATGGTCTTCATTTTGACTATGGAATTATCTCGCTCCAACTACCTTAAACGGCGACTCATTTGGCTGATTTGGCGGATTGCCGTAACCTAGTGCCATTCAGTCTTGTGATAAGTCTTTGTCAACTCTTATAGCCGTGTCAAAAACTTCATTGAATGACTTATGGGTAAAGGTAATAATTTGTATCCTTTTCAAAACCTAGTATATTCTGGTGGAACGCCTGGTCGAGTAAAATTCTCGTGTGAAAATGGGGTTCACGGATTGTTTTAGTGAGTAGAAATGAGAAATTCTGATGTTCCTAATGCATATTCAGTCGTAGCTGCGCATCCATTCGGTTCTGGAGACATGTCTCCTTCTGGGAATCGGAAGACAGCCCTAGTCTTGTTTCGGCAGAGCCCCCCGAACTTTCAATTGGTCACGTCTGCCCTCGGCGTTGATATATAAGGATCATCTGGGTGGGATTTAGCGATAAGTGCACTTACCTCGTGGTCCGTCTTCCCACGAGTATACCGCATACCTCCCTTCTTCTGTTACGGCTATTCTTTCCCTTTTTACCAAACCGCGCCGGAACGTCTATTCATGATATACTTTACGGTGGGCCTCGCTTGGCTATGTGAGTCTAGACGGATACTACGTTGCATTAAATTAATGTTCGAAATATGCAAATTATTCTACGAATGAATTTTTAATGACCAAATTTGACCAGCAATTCTACATCTACATACTAACCTGCGAGCCGCCGAATGGGCTTTTGGCAGGGGGTGTTAGGTCACCAGCCGTGTAAAGATGTAAGTTTTTGGGAGGTGAAATGGTGACATGTATTATAGGAGTGTATTTAGTGGAGCTCAGTATTTATTGTGTTCGTTAATTGTGCGTGGTAAGAACGAGTTTGTTTTACCTATCTGTTCGGCAATGTATCTAAGACAAAATCACCCTATCTGAAATAGCTATTTTTCCCAGATTAAGGCAAAAAACGAATTTTGAAATTAGCGCCTCAAATTATCGCGGGATTAAAGTGGTCACGAATTTCTGGATCAGTTTTACGTTTCTTCGACTTACGTCGCTCGTCTTCAACACGCATCACCGACGTAATTCGAGGACTTACTTTAATTTGTATTTTCCAATATTGAGCGGGAAAATTTTTAAAATATCCCTACAAATTACTTACCTTAGACAGCACGCCTGCAGCAGAAAGAAATTATATGGCCCTCAGTGTGTTAAATTATAGCGGATTTCTGCAGTAATTGAAGTCAAAATGCGGTAGTTTCATGAAAATGGCTCTGCAGTCGGGTCCTATGGCTTATCAAATGCGGTCATCATAAATTTTTCGTGGAATAGCCGGAATATTTTTTCCCTTAACAATAGTTTTCAATAGATATCCCATTTCATCAGCGGAAGGAGGATTACTAAAAACTGAGTGTATAAATAAAGTGTAATACAATATTTGCTTTGATTAACGTAGTCAAGCCACAGCAGGGGTACTCATAGAAAAATATTCCTAAAATACCTTCCGTGGCGGCATGCGGCGAGACATGCTCAAAACCTTTAGGGAGTTTCAAAAGTACCGAGTGAAGAAAATCATTCATGTTCAAGACCTATAATGATATTTTTATTTAATAATTTAGAACTTCAATGGTAAACATCTACATAATACCCTACGAGCCGCCGCATGGTCGTGTGGCAGGGGGTGTTAGGTCACC
Organism: Ceriagrion tenellum; assembly: GCA_963169105.1. NCBI lineage: Eukaryota > Metazoa > Arthropoda > Insecta > Odonata > Coenagrionidae > Ceriagrion > Ceriagrion tenellum. The sequence goes on along the minus strand of OY720639.1, from coordinate 91,425,121 downwards.
AGCCGTGTAAAGATGTTAGTTTTTGGTAGGTGAAATGGTGACATGTATTAAGGGAGTGCATTTAGTGGAGCTCAATATTTATTGTGGTAGCTTGTTGTGCAGGGAAAGAAGGAGTTCTTGTAATTATCTCTTCGGCAATGTATCTCTCTCATTTAATCGCTTCTGTCTATACTTATCTACATCTACTACAGCTCATACTACCCTATGAGCCGCCGCATGGGCGTGTGGCAGGGTGTGGTAGGACACCAGCCGTGTAGAGATGTATGGGATAAAGTTTTGGGAGGTGAAATAGTGGCGTGTATTATGGGAGTCTATTTAGCGGAGCTCAGTTTTTATTGTGATCGCTTATTGTGCGCGGAAAGAACGAGTTTTTCTACCTATCTGTTCGGCAATGTATCTCTCTTATTTTACTGCTTCTGTCAGAGGTAGAAATGTAGTGAGGCGTCATGATAATATTCTCTGTGCCGCTCTGAAAAATATCAGATCTGAATTTCTCAAGCAACCTATGCCTAGCATGTAGCGTCCGAGTCTGTAGGGGCTCCCGCCTTAATCACTCTGCGAATGATCTTAGCTGTCGAAGTAAAAGTTGTGAGACACTATATGTACTCTCATGGCAGTTTTTAGCGAAACGCGCTGCTTTCCTTTGTATTTTATTAATTTTTTTGGTTAAATCTATTTGACCAGGGTCCCAAATGCTCGCGGCGTATTCGAAGTGTGGCCTAACCAGAGCGAAGTAGCATCTCTCTTTGACTTTTTCATGTGAAGACCTTCCTATAATACGTTTAACAAAACCTCGTTTTTTAATGCTGTGCCACATGTTTTTTATGTGTAATCCCCTCGATATACCAGCAATAATTCCAAGATATTTTACTGTATTTGAAGATTTTAAAAATGGTATGAAGGTAAATCAATGAACTTGGTCTCATTTTAAAGGAATATATCCTAATCTTCCAAAGATATCAAAATATTAGCCCCTTACCATACTGCTTTCCGAGATTTTTGAGAAATAATACCAAATTTCAAAATTTTCAAAAAAATTCCAAATAAATAATTTCAAAATGAGGCATTTCTAACACCTTGATCTCGTCAAAAATTTAACAGCTTGTAGTTTGCATGTTTTTTGGTCTATTTTTTAAAAAATAAATCTAGTTGTCACTGTTGTTGTTGTCTAGTTTTTTCAGAATCACAAAAAACATTCCGTTGTGAAGTAGTTTTCATCGTACCGCGTGAAAAACAATGAGTCAAATCAAACATTCATGCGGATATTTTTATTTGATTACCTAGAATTTCAGTCACATTAAAGTATATTAATCAACGTGTCCAGCACTCTGGAAAGCCGGGAAGACCGGGAAATATCAGGGAATTTTATTTTCACTGGAAATATCAGGGAAATCTCAAGGAAATATCGAATTTACTCTGGAATTTTCTGTGGTGTCAATATATAAAACAGCAACGGAAGCAATGTGCCTTTATCGGCAAGTTGCGAAGTCAAACTTCCCTTCCGTTGTCGCATTTTGCATTCCTGTAATCACCGAAAGTAGGTACAGTGTTTTGTATATAGGTGCATTGTGTTCTTATTGGTCATAGTCTATAAATCAGTGGCGTAAAGAACGTGCCTTTATCGGCAAGTTGCGAAGTCAAGTTTCCCTTGCGTTGTCGCATTTATAAAAATAAGGAAAAAGGTCAATTCCTTCAGTTTTTGAGTTTTTGATCATTTTTTATCAATGCTATTCAAGGCAAAGTCTGGCTGTATTATAACCTTGCTCCTGAGCACCAGCATGACAATGATTAAATCTAAGATAGGGTGGTGTTTTGATTTTCTCTCAAAATATTGTAAAATTTTGTGTTTAGTTTCTTCCAAACATGCAAGTTTAAAAATACCTTAAGGTTAATCACCCAAAAAACATACCGAACATTCTCTTCAAATTAACGAGAAAAAATCAGTATTTCCTGTGGAAAAATAAAAATTATGTCCAGAAAACCTGGAAATCTGAGGGAATTTTCAAATGCCCAGTTGCTGGACACCCTGTTAAGGGGGCTCACTACCTCAGCTAAAATCGCCTCTGCCGACCACTTTTATTTTAATTGTCACCCTATTGTTTTTTTGTGTAGAAAGTTTAAGTTTTCACATTTTTGTTAGGAAAGAATGTATCTGAGCTTTCATTGAGATACATTGTTCACTTCACTAGACATATTAATGATAATTAGTGTTTTCAGTGACCTTTTTCAGTCATTTTTCAGACCTCTTCATTGCCCTTTTTATTCACTAAAAGAAACATATCACGTAGTAAGATCACATAATGGTCTTTGGTATTTAATTTGGTGTCATCTACTTTATTATTCTTGTCACTATAAGGCCTCAGACTTTAAAATGCTAACGCATGTTTCGTGTTTTTTCGCGATCTAGTCACGGCATATGGCCGACTGCCCCCACCTCCTCTGCCGTCACCCCCTCCTCTAACTACTCCCCCCCTCGACAAGAAGATTAGGACTTTCCCATTCCACTCAGGTCTCGGAGGGGAGAAGTCAGTCGAGGAGAATCTGAGAAGTAGTGAGCCCCCTTAATGCACCATTAATGATGCAAAATTTAGTTAATGCTTGCTAGAGCTGCTGAAATTGAACCGTGCTATTCGAATATGGTCTCCATTATGACTAGGGAAGTATCTCACTCAAACTGCCTTAAGCACTCCGCATTCTTCCATCACGTTTCTGCCTATCCATACTATTTTATTTCCCGTAGACCTTTGCCGGTTCCACTCCTCCTTACTCTCAGGCGGCGGCGCGGGCGGCGCCACTGTATCACCCCACGGTGCGTTTAATACGCCACGTGCTCGTCCACAGAGCCCCTCTTGCGTCAGCGGTTCGTGATCCCTCGCCGTTTTAGCTGTCTCGTTTATACTCCTGTCTCTACTTCCTCCCTCTCTCTTCTACACCCTCTGCCCCCTTAACTTTTTCGCGTCGGAGGTCTATTGCCAAAAGGCGTGCTCGGTTTTTCCGCGCGTAATGTTGCGTGCTCACGGTCGAGCTTCAGATCTGAAAGTGGGAATTGGCGCGAAAAAAAAATACTTGCATCAGGGTGTGTGTCATTTTTTTTACCTTCTCTCGATTCCTGGAAGGCCAATGTGAAGAGGAGGCTTTGCACATGGAAGTTGACTCCTATGGAAGTAGCTAGTATATCAATGTCTCGCTTCTTGCAGGGTATCGTTCTAATTGCTCATAACTTTCGTTTTATTCCAAGTGGATGGTTTACGGAAGTAAGCAAATATGGCACACTCGAAAATAATCTAAATTTAGCCATTTTAAGTAAAGAAGAATGTAAGGAAATACCCTTATAGTTCTGGTTTCTGCCGCAACCTTGGAGAGGACTTCGCCTTCCGCTCCATTACCCGCCCCATACAACAGCGCCACTGATGGAACAGCGTCAAATGCGTCGTAAGTGTTCATAGAAATGTTCAATGTGACTTTTTTTATACAAAATATTCCACATTTTGATGATCTCCCATAGATTTGAAAGATTCCTACTCACAATTAGTGGAGTTTCTTCTATATTGCATAACTATGACTTCTGGTGGGATTGGATTCTTGCATTTCAAGTGACCTTGTGGTTGCCATGGGAATATTTTGCTAGCAGGAAGCTTACTTGAATACTTCGAAACTATTTGCATATATCGACGGAATTTCCAATGGGGAGGTCGTTCAAAGATACAGTTTTTGCTGGTATTAACGAAAGGATTTCATTAGCGCGTGCACAACTTGTATTCTCACTGTATTGGATGATATTATAAAGAGCATCCTATATCTACGAGATAGGATGTTCTTTATAACATCATCCAATGATGAGATGTGGTGTTTTTGGGTGTTATAAAGGACATCCTGTCTCTAAGAGATAGGATGCAATTGCAATTATAGCATAAACTATCCCTAATCCTCCAAATGTTACCTTTTTAACTCTTTCTTGTGCAGTAATGTGTGAAATTATACCAAATGCTGGTAGAATTAAAATTTGCACTTCAGGATGCCTAAAAAAATCAAAATAAATGTTGATATAAAATTGGATCTCCTCCTCCTGCTGGATCAAACAATGAAGTATAAATATTTCGATCAGTTAATATTACTGTAATTGTACCTGCTAATACAGGTAATGATAAAAGTAATAGTACGAGATAGGATGTTCTTTATAACACCACAAAAATTCATCTGCTGATTCGAGCGTAATAATGATTGAAACTATTTACGAATTCATGTAAAACGTTGGTAATATTACCTTCCGTCTTTTATTTCATCCAACATTCTAAAACGTCGTCATTACGGTATAATAAGTATTTCTAGGTTTTTTCCATTCTGTGATGACCAATAACATGGAAAAAATAATAATGAATGACTGAAATGGGAACGGTGAACGAATGAAGAGGAGCGGGTCCCAAAAAGGACCGGTCTATAGTGAACGAGTTCCTAAATATGAACTGGTTTGCCCATCTCTAGCGTCCACTACGCAGCGCCATGAACTTTTGCGAGAGCTGTACACAAGCATGATAAGTCTCCCTGTCCACTCTCTCCTCCCAGTAGAATGAAACAATGCATTCCGTGAGTCTGACCTCAGCTCGTCCCTCATAAACAACGCAGCTCCGGACTCTAATTTATCCCGGGATATTTTTTTTTTCATTTTTACTCACAACCTCGAAAACAGCTCAGCGAAGGCCTTTTACATCGGGTGTTTTAACATTAACAAGAGACGAATACACAAGCCCGTCGCCTGAGCACATAAAATTCTACCCAGGCTGACTCGAACCCGCGACCCTCGGCTTAGCAGGTGAGGGCTTTACCCCACCGCCACCGGGACCGACAAAATATCCGAATCAATGCGGGATTTCGATGAACCGTTCGAATTAGAACCGTACTTTCAACCGACCAGCCACCCTCCCTCCCCCTCCTCGCCCACACTTCCGTATTCAAATGACATCGTTACAGGGGCGTTCAGAAACGAAGTTTATGAGCTCGTCCGTGGTTCGGATCGTTTCAGCCCAATGCCCGGAATTATTTTTTCGTGCAAGCTCCCGCACTATTTACGATCGGGCGTATCCATGCGTTTTTCACCTACAAGGATTTGTTTTACATTTTTGTTCAATTTTATTTCTTTTCTTTTTTTACTGGAACGTAAATTCTGTATTTGATTAATTTTTTCCCCGTGGGGTAACGGAGGGACAGTGAGCACGTTACGTCCATAAAAGTTTGGAGGAATCGATATCAATTCGTCGAAGTGTTGCAGTCAGCTGCCACATTATAAAGCTGATGTTTGGTGATTCAATGGTTAAATCTCTCCCATATTTGATCTCTAATTATCAACTCTTGTTGCATCGTTTGTTTTTTGGAGGCTGATAGACCAAAAGGGGCGCCTAGTTTCCAATGTGAGAGGGATTAAGGGGGCTGTATACCTCAGCCAGAAGAACCCTTTTACTTCTGGCTTCAACCGCAGCCTACGTTAGATCCTTGCCTTCCCCCCTTATCACACGCCCAGAACAACAGCGCCATTGGGGCTGCAGTGTAAAACGCCTTCTAAGGGTTCGCGAGAATGTTCAATTTCACTTTAATATACGTAACTTTCAACATTTTGATGATTATCCTTAGAGTTGAAATATTCCTACTTACAATAAGTGCGAAGAATCGAAGAAATATACATGGCCCGCGTCATAGTGATCGTCTGCTTTTGGACAAATTCACTTCTCTTCCGCGATGGAAATAGTCATGAGAACAGACAAAAGCGAAAAGTTACAATTTTTATTGAAAATTATTATCCTTTTTCTTCACCCCTGTTCAAACAAATTGAATTTATCTAACAGTACAGAGCCGTAAAATTAAAGCGGTTAGGCGCCTGCAGAATTGTTACCGCGACCGTGGTATCCACCCCCCTTAAGAATGGACATTTAGAAGTGAAGCCAATCACTTGGTACGTCCAATGACGTTTCAGGAAAGGAATCACATTATTGAAAAATTTAATTTGATGGTCTTTGTTTAAATCATACGATCGTGAAAAAATTGTTCACTTTTATTGTCTTTCTGACCAAATCCAAGCACTTAACTGCGCTATTAGCATGGACGGACTCTTAGGAGGGAATACAATTCATTAAGAACGAGGAGGGAGATTAGGAATCTAAAAAATGGAAGAGCTTTAGTGAAGTATTGCGTAAGTGTATCATATGCGAAAGAGTGATGCAAGAATTTAGAATTTTCAGTGGAATTATTTAAATATAATATTTTACTCAACACAATTAGCATACATTAATCTTTACAACATGGGTAATATAACGTAGCCTAAAATTTGTACCTGTATGAAGATTACAATCATTTGGTCAATATTTATGCGTTAGTCTTTTACATAAATGAACATAGAAGTAGATACACAATGTGTGAACTGTGGAAATTCGCACATTGTGCATTGCGGGTGACTCCGTAGAAGTGGAACTCCGTGGCTAGTCCCGGATAGCTAAAAATTGGTAGATACGCAATATTACGTGAGTTTATCAGTACTTTTAGCGGAATTATCAAGTTTATCACGTACAATTATGACAAGGTATCGGGGGCGGATATTTGAGGGGAATGCGAAGATATCAACTAGGCTGCACATAAGTCAGAACTAATAGAGCGTTGACGGCCGAGTAATGAAGTCTTCTTCTCTTTACTGGGTAATTGCATAGGAAAGATACCCAAAAAAAGTTCTGCAAGAAGCATTTCTCATAACAAGCAAGTAAAAGGTGGTTTCCTGGACTTTTTAAGCCACTAAATATGAAAACGCTTAATACCAGGTCAAAATTTCTACGGGAAGCGAAAGATCCAAGATGGTTGCGAAGTTAAAAACATGCTGTTTTCTCTTAAATGCTTGAGTAAATTGATTGTATCTACGTCTGTTCCTAAGTTTTAAATATTCAGGAACACGAATATTAAACCAGAAATGACGTTTATCATTTTATTTTGATTTTGTCTATTTGTAGTTATTTTAAAGAAAAAATCCTCACGCCTCCAAAAATAAGCTTAATTATTCCCCCTTACCGAACTATTTTTTGATATTTACGACGAAAAATACGAGCCTTTTTAGATACGCTCTTACGCATTGCCTTTTTACATGGGGAATGGTAAAAGAATGCACTCATGAGTGACCTTATTTAAAGGATGACGAATTTACAACACCTAGATCTCGTAAAAAAAGTAGCAACGCGTAGCTTGTTTATTTTCACGACCATTTTTGAAAAAATCTTGTCACTGCGGTAATTTTTTTCAGGATCACAAAATATATTCCGGTGTGGTGGAATTTTATACATACCACGTGAAAGAAATGAGTGTGGTCAATGGCTTATATAGATATTTTTTCGTTACTAAGAACCAACAGGAATATTGAACCAGAAATGGCGTTTGAATCAAAGTTCTCAAAATATATGGACACTAGCTGACCCGTGCTAATATTTCTCACAGTATGCAGCTTCTTCCTGTTTCTTCCTTCTTTCTTCCTCTTCTTCTATCTGTTTCTTCCCATGGACTGTTATTTGTTATTTATGTTTTTGCTAAAGATACATAACGTAAACGTTGAACGGTCACACTGATTGCATGTGGAATGTAAACAATCTAACTAAACTATGTGTTAATAGCGTTAACTCACTCCTACAGTCTTTTAAGCACGTAACCATAGCCAACATATTAGTTGATTATATTGTCAACAGATGGCACTGTATCATATAAAGTTTTTAACAAAAACTTTAATTTTAAATTTTTTAACAAAAACTTTAATTTTAAATTTTTTAACAAAAACTTTGATTTTAAACCATTTGTCTATTATTCGTTAATAGCGGGGAACATAAGCTTTAAAACGATGTTTGGATCATTAATTTTGATGAAGAATTATGGGAGTTATGGCGTTGCGACAAAAAAAAACACCTTTGAAAATTTGTATGTATGATTTTTCGAAATACATCAGGTATCTACCCGCTGTTTATATACGTGTGTTAAAATATTCCGGGCAATACATCGAACAATTAGAGGTGAAAGGGTTTATTTTTAACCTGATTTTACTCGTGGTTGCTCTTGCATCTCAAGAGTTTAGGCTACTGTACAGCTCGACTTTGGGAAGGGGTTATTCTCAGTGCTTTCTCCCGTGTGTGAGTGTGTCTGGCAATTCCGCAGTGTCTACCTTTTAGGTCCGAATACCGTTAAGGAGCGAGTACGTGTAGTATATACAAACGAGAGTCGAGAGAGAGAGAGAGGTAGACGGGTTTGCGTTCGCCCCGAGGCTCCATCTCTTTGAGAATTCCCTCTCGAATGAAACTTTGGGACGACGACGAAGAGGCAGACCATGGAAAAAGGCGGAACATTTTCCCCCGAGGATCCTCATTCGCGGTGATTTCCGTCCGGCTCTCCGGGAGATTTTCGCCGCCTCCGCGGATTTCGCGAACGCTAGCCGCCGCTCTCGCCTTTTCCGTATGTGTGTGTGTGTGTTTTTTGCGAGTTGGGTACACGTCTCTCGGGCTCGGGGAGTGGAATATCCGCGACCGAAACCAACTCTTGGTGCACTATTTTCCACGCGGCCCTCCCCGTTTTCCCGCGTGCACTTCCCTTTGGAATCAAATATTTGCGCGCTCCGGAAACCTAATTTTGAGACTTCAAATGCTAGACTTCTCTCTGTGTCTCGTTCGCCCTCCCACCCTGCCTCTCCTCCGATACACCACCGGCTGGCTCTCTCTCGCCCCCCCTCCCCATTCCCCGCGTAAGTATGGATTACCCTAAATGGAGGTCTTTGACCGGCCGAGTTCAAACCCCAACCGGGTCACGGCTTCCCCTGCGTTCAGGGCCATCCGTTGAGGACGGAACGGGCAGATTCAATTAAGCTTGTGGGATGAGTCGATTCATCGAATTCATCGACGATGATTTTAGTCATCGCGTTGCGATGAACCGCGTCGATTACAACGAATGTCATCGACGTCGATGAATTCTCCGATGTAGATGAGTCAATGAATCCATCTCCATTAGATGATAATTATTTGTGATAAATAATTGTGTTGCGTCGCCCGCCCGTGCCTATCCCTACCTTTCCGTCGGCGATGAATGAATTCATCGACTTATCGAGGTCGGTGAGTTCATCGACTCATCGACGGCGATGAATTCATCGACTCATCGACGGCGATAAATTCATCGACTCATCGTCGTCGATGACAATATGATTAATTTTCAGAAATAGTTGAGAAAACATACAAACTACATATTGTTAGTTTTTTGACGACATCAAAGTGTTAGAAATACCTCATTTTGTAAATAATGTCTCTCTGGAGGGTATACACGTACCATTTCCCATGTCAATGGGCTGATATTTTCTGGCAAATATCTCGAAAAGTAATGTAGTAAGGGGTAGAATTTTTGGTGTCATTGGAAAGATGAGATATTTTTCTGTAAAATGAGACCAAATTCATTGATTTCTAAGTGAAATGATTTTACGCTCAAACTACCTTAAAATGAACATCATATGTAAATTCATGTTTTTTTACTCGGCATGATACCTAAGTATTCATAGATACCCAAGAACCTATTGTGGTGACAGTATGATCAATTTTCAGAAATATTTGAGAAAACATACAAACTACATACTGTTCTTTTTTTGATGACATCTAAGTGTTCGAAATACCTCATTTTGTAAATAATGTCTCTCTGCAGTGTATACACGTACCATTTCCCATGTAAAAGGTCTGGTATTTTCAGGCAAATATCTCGGATAGTAATGTTGTAAGGGGTAGAATTTTTGGTGTCATTGGGAAGGTGAGATATTTTTCTTTAAAATGAGACCAAATTCATTGATTTCTAAGTGAAATGATTTTTCGCTCAAACTACCCCCATTGACTTAAAGAGATGCCGATTCGCCGGTTGGTATAACCTGGCCCTAGTTAATCGCCGTTGTCATACATTACGATTTTTGAGTGCCTCTAATTAATCAACGGCGTGTCATTTCGTAAATTCGTAATTTCATAATAATGATATGTTTTAAGGGCAAAAAATCCAAATCCATAGAATAAATAATTTTAGTAATAAAAAATAAAATTTAAACTCGAAATTTTGAAGAAATAAATAGTTACCCAAGGAAAGGCAATCTTTCAAAAAATACTAAGTCAATGGGTAAAAGTAAACATTATATGTAAATGCGTGTTTTTTACTCGGCATGATACCAAAGTATTCATAGCAGCTATTATAATAACCCTGCGTCCTTGCAGGCGGGTCATTTCACCCTCAAACCTCCCGTACTCCCTCCCATGTCACTCTCCGTCTCCCCTCCCCTCGATTCCTTATTCCGACCTCCTATCCTTTCTCTTTTTCTCTATCTCTTCACCCCTCTGCACTTGCGTCCTGTCTCTTCCTTCTATATGATGGAAAAACGGTTTCCAGGAGATAGTATCGCCGGAATTGAGGTGGTTAATATGATGGAATCATCCAAACAGGTTGGTGAACTTCACTCAATGAACGTTGGTGCTTTATGAAATGGAGCTTTTCTTATAGATCATTATTGGTCGTGAAATCCTAAGATTGCTTGACTGTAGCCCTACATCTTTACATGCCTCGTTAGTGCGGATCAAAAAAATAAAACTCCAAATTTTCGAGTCGGGTAAGTCTTATTCGGTGCCACGGCGTCAGACAAAAATTTTGATACCCGAATCGACCCGATCAGACCACGGGAAAAGGTCCCGCACGGCGCTTGAATATTTAATCTAGTTGATCATAGAAATGAGAACGATAATGCGCTGTCAGGGACCGAAATATCGTTCGGAAAGAAAATTTCTTGAAACAGAATGTGTGCAGAAAGGTCTATTCTAGGAGGGAAAAAATAAATCAAGTTTGTTTCTCCAAAAAAAGTAATAATAAATTTTTTAAAAGTTTATTGCCTATTTTGCGGGGACAAATGTGAACAATTTTTCGCAAGTAATTAACATAAAAAACAAGATCAAAGTTTATTTACTTATCTATCATTTGCAACCGTTAAGAGGAGCAATTGACGTTGCTCTTCACTATTAGTCAAATTAATGCCCTTTAGAAATTTAGTTATTAAAATACAGCTCTTCCCGCTGTATCATTAACAATTGTGATGTTTTTCTCAACACTAAGACTTTGAGGAAATCCTGAACAAGCCTCCACAAGTTCGGGCCTTTATCTATAAAGTTCGGTGAAATACCTACCAGATGCATTGAACATTTTTTTAGATTGTTATGTGACAGAGTCCTTGTGCTGTAACTGGAGAACAGAACATAGCACCGAATAAGACCTACCCGACTCGAAAATTTTGACTTAATTTTTTTGGTCCGCTCTACTGCCTCGTGCTAATTTGGTAGCTTCCCTGTAGCTCTTCACCCTCTTCTTTATCTCTTCGTCGATTTCCTCACACTATAATATGAATCGTATTTTTTCGCATCAATGAAAATTACGTCTATATCTACGAAATACCGTGCAAGCCACTACTAGGATGTGTGGCACGGGGTGATTCCACACCAGGCATGCAGCAGTCATGCCAGTTAAAATCAGAACCGCGCGCGTTCCCACGAATGCCAGTCGCAGGCCAAAAGCGGTCAGGGCAACGGTACGCATATAGGCCACAAACCAGGAGAGTGATGCGTAGAAGAACATTCTACCATGCAGAACATCACTCAAGATGTAACTACTGGTTATTATTGTTATTAATGCGACAAATAAAGAGCACTACAAGGTATAAAGATCTGCAGGAGTATATTATGCCGGAGATTTCATGCTAAGTTAGTATCTACAATTCATGTTAAGATACTGAGCACTACTGAAAAATCCTATTTAACCTAGCCGGTATCCTAGAACTGATCTATCATAACTATTATGGTCCCTTATTGTACGTTGAAAAAAATGACATCTTAAATATATCGGTTCTGCCATATATTTCCTTAATCATATTCCTGAGATCATTCCTGCCATAATAGTTTGGCTCTATCTGCCCTCATGTAATCGATTTATTTCGAAATATATGTCAAATGCAATGAAGCTTCGTGTTAAGAAAGTATGAATTTGCTAAGAAACCAAATCGGTAACATGCATTATTTTCAATGTTATATATGCATATTATTTATTGGACAAATTCGGCAAGATTTCACGCAAAAAGGTTCATGTACAAAAATCGCTCCAATCACCATTAGGGGGCTGTTTTCTACGGCCGAAAACTAAAGCGCGTCGACGTCTGTAGAAGTGTTTTCTGCCGTGGTATGCTGACCCTTACGGCTGCTTTACACGGTACATTCTGTTGTACAAACGAATGTACAAATTAGGTAACATGCATTATTTTCAATGTAATATATGCATATTATTTATTGGACAAATTCGGCAACATATCACACAGGTTCATGTACAAAAATCGCTCCAATCACCTTTAGGGGGCTGTATTCCACGGCCGAAAACTAAAGCACGTCGACGTCTGCAGAAGCGTTTTCTGCCGTGGTATCCTGACCCTTAAGGCCGCTTTACACGGTACATTTTATTGTACAAACGAATGTACAAATTCCTTCATGAAGGAAATTGTACCGTGTAAAGCGTCAAATTGTATGATTGTCTTAATGACTTAACGGGAAATAGAACCTGCTCTGATTCCATTCAGTTTTTGTTGTACATTCGTTTGTACAATAAAATGTACCGTGTAAAGCGGCCTTTATACGTTTATCGTAATCCCAATCCAATCCTCGCACCCAACACATCGTCTCGCAACCAACCCCCAACATATACACTCTTTTTCCCCCTCAGCGTATTACGACTTGTTTTCACGGGTGTGGTGGTGTGAGGAGGAGATAAATTAGGCCCCATTTCTGAGTCGTCGCCGGTGACTCCCGAGTGCGTAAGGCTATGTGGTGAATCTGGGTGTCGTGTTGCACCAACGCGCTATTCGGCACCGAGCTACATCGTTCACGCTTTATATCTTTCTTTTTTCGCAAAATTTTGGGCCGCATGGCCTCAGGACGAGAGTGCATTCCTGCGTAAAGAATTCATTGCGCTGTCAGGTATAAAACTTCGTAAAAATATTCAAACATGGCCGGTGATTTTCTTAAAAAAAAATTCACCCGCCATGTTTGAATATTTCCAAATGGCCAAGCACGGCATAAGTGCTGGTGAAGGATACTGTCTCTTGGTTGTGGCTAATTTGAAGTCCTCTGCTCCCTTTCGTTGCCGCCTTTGATGGACCGCAAGGGCCTAAGATCTAGTTGCCTTGTATCCACCAAAATTGCCATGGGAACTAGGAAGCCTGGATAGCTTAGTGGTCTGCGCAATGGTCCGGCAAATCGAAACTCCGTGGTTCGATTCTCGGTCCAAGCCGAATTTTTCTCATGGCAATTTCTTCAATAAAAATTCTTGTTTTAAAAAAGGTCTATGATTAATCTTGACACCTTTCCCAGTGAAATGCAGAATGAACAAATATGAAATTATTTCGCGCAATATTGACTTTTAGATTTATCATGAATCATATTAAACATCATGTTTTCAATCGTAACTTTCTATTCCACTAATATATAAATATATTACTGAAATATTCTTTAATTATGGTCAATGAGTACATTTCTCAATGCCGACGTATCGTCAAATTTTTAGGCATCTTCATAGATTTGAGTACAGTAATGTTGAATTATCAGCAAAGTGTGTGTCAACTAAGACATTGCTTTGATGATTATTTTATGTAATTGATTCCAATGCCCCCTAAGATGCCAAAATTTTGGCTAGACGTCGGAATTGAGAAATAATTTACTGACCACAATTCAAGAATCTTGCTGATTTTGGTGTTGTTTCCAGATGGAGGAATGGAGCTGAGGGATGGTTCTCCGTCTCGTATTTGTTTCATATGGCGCGATTTCACAAGACGGTGGTTCAGGGATCCTAATCTTGCGCTATGTGAGGGTTTGTTGTAATATTTCCTCGTTCGTAGTCCTATCTTCTTCGGGCGCAGCAGTTGCCAAGTAGACGATGCGTATTGTAGAAGTGGGTCGTTCGCGAACGAACGGCACCGAAGGAACTGGTTCATGAATTGAACGGAAGATCCGAGGACCGACTTCTCCGGAACGACCGCTCCTTTCGGTCCTTTCTTTCCTTTTGGTCCATAGTTCCATTCGGTCCTTTCGTTCCTTTCGATCCCTCGTTCCTTTCTGTCACTCGTTCCTTTCGGTCCCTCGTTCCTTTCGGTCCCTCGTTTCTTTCGGTCCCTCGTTCCTTTCGGTCCCTCGTTCCTTTCGGTCCCTCGTTCCTTTCGGTCCTTTCTTTCCTTTTGGTCCATAGTTCCATTCGGTCCTTTCGTTCCTTTCGGTCCCTCGTTCCTTTCTGTCACTCGTTCCTTTCGGTCCCTCGTTCCTTTCGGTCCCTCGTTCCTTTCGGTCCCTCGTTCCTTTCGGTCACTCGTTCCTTTCGGTCCTTTCTTTCCTTTTGGTCCATAGTTTCATTCGGTCCCTCGTTCCTTTCGGTCCCTCGTTCCCTTTGGTCCCTCGTTCCTTTTGGTCACTCGTTCCTTTTGGTCACTCGTTCCTTTCGGTCATTCGTTCTTTTCGGTCCCTCGTTCCTTTCGGTCACTCGTTCCTTTTGGTCCCTCGTTCCTTTCGGTCACTTGTTCCTTTTGGTCACTCGTTCCTTTCGGTCCCTCGCTCCTATCGGTCCCTCGTTCCTTTCGGTCCCTCGTTCCTTTCGGTTCCTCGTTCCTTTCGGTTCCTCGGTCCTTTCGGTCACTAGTTCTTGCAATATTTTTAAATCCGTTCCCTAATTTGATTTTTATAAGTACATATTCAGTATTGTGTGACGCAATTATTACAGCATACAAACTATTTCTAGTTTCTTATATAATTTTTAAATGCTAAATACACATTAAAAATCAAAATTAATGATCATTATTAAAAAAGGAACGGTGAACTAGTAAATATGAACCGGTACCAAAAAGGACCATTCCACAATGAACGAGTTCCCAAAAATGAATGAGTTTGTCCATCTCTAAAGTATTGTGTATTTGCTCCACGCTTTGCTCTTGCGCTCGACCTCACACCGCACCCTCCCGAAACTTCTAATTCCACACGCGCAGGAATGTGGCGCCAGTTTTGTTCCCTTAGCCTTTCAGCCGCCTAGTACGCCCATTTAAATCCCCCCCCCCCTTTCAGTCTCCCCCTATCACTTCCCCGCCTGGCTGCACAGACTTCCCCCACCCTCCACCTCTCTCTCCAGCCACGCCCCCTCCCTCCCACCTCCACACTTCAACATCTGCGGTCCTCACTCACCGCTTCGGCCACTACTACTACTACCACCGCTTCTGCTGCCCACTCTCTCAAAACGTCCGCGCGCCGTGTGACGAAGGTTTTTTTTTCACAGTTGCGTCACGGGGAAACGGGTGGAGTAACTTGTTAGGTCACCTCCCCGGGATCTAAATCTTCATCTCGGGCATCTCTCGCGGTGATTCGTTTCTTTTTCCCCTCGCTCCCCCCCTTTCTGCCCCCCCATTCCTCCATTAAACCCCCTTCTTTCGTGAGAGTGAAAGCCAAAAGGAGCCACGCGGCGCCGCCGTGTGCGTTTTGTCATTGTTTGAAGAACGCGAGGCACGCGAAATTCGAGTATTCTTCTTTTACCGATGATGGCGGCTTGGCCGTCGGATTGTTCCAGTAATGTATGTGTCCTTCTTACTTTTTTCTGTGTATTTCAATGAATATGTATCGTGTTTACGTGAGTGCAACTCTTTTAATAATATTATAACCTCCTCGGTCCTGGCGTATTGTATACAATACGCATACGTTTGAGTTTTTTTCCCGCTCGGCAACCCAAAATATGGGCAATGCCACTTGCTGATAAGTGGCAGCATCATAAAAATCTTGAGTGGCAGAGATATTAACTCTGAAAACATGGCTTACAACGCAAAACGTAAGTATGAAGAACTTTCCAAAAATAATGCTGGATATGTCTCGGGACTGAGGAGGATAAATAAAATAATATATATTACTCAACACAATAAAACATACATTCATCTTTACGACATGAGTGATATTAGGTAGCCTAAAAGGAGGACCTGTGTTTAGACTACCATTTCCAAACATTGCATTTAACAAATGATGTCATTTAGTCAATAGTTATGCGTTAGTCTTTTACATAATTGAACATGGAAGGAGATACACAATATTACGTGAGGTTATCAGTACTTTTAGCGGAAATATCAAGTTTATCACATACAATTATTACAATATATCCTCTATTCTTTCTTGAGCGCATAACCAAGATTGTATATTTTTCAACACTGTATTAACAGATTTGGATTTAACACATGAAGTAGACAATATATTGTACAATTTATATCCGACATACAAAAAACATCGTATAAATAACGTTAGGTTTGTTTTGGGCAAGGGTACACGAGATTTTCGAATGTTGGAGGGATAAGGCAAATATAGTTGTAACCCAGCATTTCCTCTTCTTATGTAAAAACGTCTTAGGACCTTATCTTACTAATAGGTATATAAGAATCTAGTGGTGTCTGTCTGTCTGTCTATTACTCAATCACTCATAAACCTATTAATCGATTGAAACAAAATTTGGCAGGAAGATACTTGATATATCTGGTTCATGCATAGGCTATATAAAAAGGGCCTCGGGGCTCTAGAAGGCTCTCAAGTGGGCCCTTTCATCGCCAAAAATTGGCTCTGGAAGATAATTCATGCCTGTATTAGAAACACGTAAAATATACCTATACTGAATGTACAACAATCATGGGGTCGTAAGTCACGCTGGGGCCCGAGGTTCCAAAAGAATGCTTTCTTAAAAGCCTCATAAGTATTGAACGAGTGAACCGATTTTAGTGAAAATTTCTCGCATGGGATCAGTTAAGCTTTTTTAAGGAAATTGGGATTATAAGGAAGGCCCCTGGGCCCCAGGGGCAGCGTATTGGGCCGTCTGGTGTCTTATGTGTTTGAAAAACTCAAGTCTAAACATTTTGTTCAAGTGCAGAGGTTTCTCTTTTTGCATATTTTAATTAGTTCTACTGAAGATAGAAGGCTACGTTTTTCGCCATTAGATGGATAAAAGATTGCAGTTTCATATTATTTCATTCAATTTTCTTATACGAATAAAATTTCCCTGGAAATCGCGTTTTTAATGTCAATATCATGAATTTTACTTCTGTCAACAATAGGATATTTCCTTGGTAACCGTGGAGTTAGCATTAGCTTTAGAAGAGAAGTGGGGCCTTAATGATGGCAGCTGGGTTTTATATCTAGAGAGGGTATTACAGTGAAAAACTAGGCTGTATACTGAAATGTTACTAATTACGATATTTTCAGGGATATTTTTGCCTAAAATTGGTAAAATTCATGTTAAGTGGATCAATTTAAGTTGGACTCATCTAAAATAGGAGAATGCCACGATGTTATATTAATGCGGAAAGCCTCTGGAATGCAAATGGCCTGTAGTTTAGTTTCCATATGCTAATGCAAAAAAATGTTGAAACTCGGTAAACGTAATATAATGCAGTTTTCATCTGCTGAATTAAAAAATAATACTAACATTATAGCTGAGTAAAACAGGAGAATGCCACGATGCTATATTTATGCGACTAGCCTCTGGAATGCAAATGGCCTGTAGTTCAATTTCTATATTTAACTGCAAAATAATGTCGAAACTCGGCAAGCGTAATATAATGCGGTTTTCATCAGCTGAATTAAAAAATAAAACTAAGATTATAGCTGATTTGCCGAGAAAAAAAATTCACTTCATGAGTGACTCCAACCTATAACCTATATGCCCTGTCTTTCTTTCATCCCATGTTGAATTTCAACGGGTATCTTTGCTAGTAAATGTATAAATGTCTCAATGGGAGCAACCGTAGTTGAAAAAAAGTGGAAAAGAGCTATAGAAAAAACGAGCTTTAAAAGTAGTACTTTGTCTAAAAATGACCGGACAGTTAAAATATTTCACCTAAATTTACGTTATTTAGAGCCAAAGTGTATACATAAGTATAGCCTCGTAAGTTTCAAAAGCTCCCGTTAATCCTTTTAATAATCGATCGACTAAATAAATTACACCTTGAGCTTTCCTCGCTTCATGGCGTTGCCATAATATCATAGAATTGCCGTGATACTCAGCGGAAAAACAAAATACATTCTCCATTTTCATTCAGTAACTCGGAGCCATCAACGTCACATTCAATAACATTGACCCATTACACTGAAGAGGCGGAAGAATCCCAAACGTACCATCGCCGAGTGTGTTTTCCTCTGAAAGATATTTTCATAAATGAGCATGGTACTATGCGCGTGAAATATGAAAACAATCGTATAAATGACACTTCCCCTTGGCTCATCTATCACAGTAAATTGTTTTTAACCTTCTATGGACGTAATTATGAAACGGCATGAAAACATACTGCTACTTTATCAGCTTTTTTTAAGTGCTATTTAAGACTTTTTTAGTATCCAATTTATTTGAAAATAGCATTTATTTTGACATGTAACGTATTTGTATTGTATATATTTAATTTAAAACGAATCTTTATGTAATCATATTTACATAGGGCATGCTTCAACATTGCCTTCATAAAATACCGTTTTTAATCTTTCCCAATTTTTTCCTCCTATGTCAGCCGAAACTATTTATTTCTGAGCTCCACCTGGCACGCCATCGTCAGTGAATAGCGTCATACATTTATCTATTCAAATTGCTTGACAAACTGCCGAAGGAGACACAAATTTCCACGCATTAATCCGAAGCGTTACAATTCTGTCCAGTGCAGCAACTAAATGGAAAAGCCTCTTAAAAAGCAGATATTTCAATGGTTTTGAAACGTAACAAATTTGACGATTAAGTACGATGTTGAGAGTTTTTTTATAGGTTTTATAATATTTTTTCAGAGAAGCATGCTTTAACGTTTTTCTTAATTTTTTTTAATTTGTTACTTTTTAGTCCTATTAATGGCATGTTTAAAAAACAACAAGTTGTTTTACAAACATTTTATTTACTAGGAGTGTTTACTAAAAAAAATCGCTAGGTTGTGGACTCAATGCGACGACTCTGATAGACCCACGGGACGAGATTCAGATACTTTACCGCTATTCTAACTCGATTCATAAATCTAAGTAAATGAAGTGGTAACAATGGACCCATGGATCCAGGGAAAAGCGAGTTAAAGAAAAGCCTGTAAAAATACACCGTGCTCGTCATTGCATTTGCCAGGTTTCCAACAAATTCGCGTATCCTCCGCAGTCAAAATAGTTCGCAAACAGCAAAAAGAGCAAAAGTTACAGTAGGTACTAATTTTAAATATATCCTCATTCTTGAATCCTGTGTAAGCAGAATTGCTTTTGGTAACAGAACATAGTCGTAAAATTAAAGCAAGAAGATGTCTACAGAAGCGCTTTTGACCATGTAATATGCCCTCTTTAAACTCTCATTATTGTCTATGACACAAGACCTTCAGGTAAACTCTCTTCTTTCAAAGTGTAATGTAATTGAAATAATTGAAATGCAGTGCGTTCGGTGCGTCTGAGAAATGTTTCTGGGGTGTAGTTTTATGTGTTTAAGGTAGTTTGAGCGAAATATCATTTTACCTAGAAATCAATGAATTTAATCTCATTGTAAAGAAAAATATATCACCCTTTCATTAAAAGAAAAAATTCAACCCCTTACCACATTACTTTTGGTGATATTTGCCAAAAAAGACCAGCCATTTTACATGGTAAATGGTACGTGTATGCACTCCAGAGAGACCTTTTATTGAAAATGAGGCATTTCCTACACTTAGATATCGTCAAATAATTAACTAGTTGTAGTTGTGTTTTTTCATAACTATATTTGAAAATTAATCATATTATCACCGCAGAAAATTCTTCGGGATCGCAACAAACCTTCCGTTTTCATGGAGTTTCAACCGTACCGCGTGAAAAAAATGATTTAAGTTAAAGATTTATTTAGATATTTTCCTTTGATTACTCACAATTTCTGTCATGTATAACTATTTTATTGCACCATTTATAATGAAATATTTATTTAATTCATGTATCTCACACTTGGTGTAATTAAAACGTGTAGAATATCGAATATGGCCTCTATTTTGATTAGGGAACTATCTCGCTCGCACTACCATAAGAAGTTACTGGAGAGGTAAATGTAGGATAGCATTGGGAAATGATTTGTTATAAACGCTCCTGTGATGGAGACTAATGAGAGTAGCGTGCCTTGTTTGTTTGGCCTTGTTGATGGAATGGATGAAATTTGAATAGTGAAACAGATTTACGATAGCGAGAACAAATGATTTGAGAGGAAGAGGTACACGGCGGTGAATTTGGAGGAAGGGACTCGGATGATAAATATAATTAGGATTGTTGAGAGCAAGGGAGAGTTTTTGAAGCAATACGTGTGAATGACTGAATGTCACACAAAACTGGCAATAGAGGTATTTTAGGACCGATCAGTACGGAAGATATTATTAAAACTGAACCAGCACCGATTCTGATTCCGATAACGTATATCTTTTGATATACTCAATGAGTTCAGCCGTGAATTTGGGGAAATTCATGGTTCATTATGAGAATAACCCTTGGTATTTATTTACAAGTTTATTTTTAAATGCTACAACCAGTTTCGACGCAAAGGTTTCATGAAGATGACGCTTTAGCATTGGTTGCGCGAATTAAAGTAAACTTGTGGAAAATATCAAATGATTTAAAAAAAATTATTTCCTTTGATTTTCCCCGGCCCCAATTATGAATGACATGGCGGGTAAGCAGGCATAAATGTGCTATTTTTGAGTTTTCCGGACACAGAATGGGTTCTTGTGGCCCTCTGCATTAGCTGATCCAACTTTAGCTCTCACCTGTTTACCTCCTTCGTCGCATTAAGCCCTTTATCTCTCGTTCCCGATCGGAAGTCCCTCGATTTGTTACCTTTTTCCTGCCCTTCTCCCACTCCGTCCTTATTGGCCCTTAAGGAGGAACTGGCTCTTCGAAGAGCTGTTTTCTTAAGACGTATAAAATTTGCTATAATGTATAAAATTAGGCTTATTGCTGCGTATATTTTTATATTCCATGTAAATACTCCTTTGAGTAAATTATCATAGGACATAGCATTGAACCGAAGGTTTTCTTCTTCGTAATGAAAGCTAGTAATTATACCGACTCCAGTCTCTATTCCTATTCTGTGGGATATGACATCATGATTTTTTTAACAAATTTTATTTTCCGCGGAATATATAAACTTCAATGCACCTGTGTAAAGTCTTATGTTAGGCAGACAGGACGATCCATCAGATGTAGAGTAAGGGAACATGAACGGGCCACGGAAAAGAAGCAGCTCCGACTCTCCGCCGTCGCCGAACACGTATGGTCGGATACTGGCCATAGCGTAAGTTTCAATGAGCCAACACTCACCAGCAATGAAAGACGCTATTTTCCCAGAATCATTCGTGAAGCCATTAAAATTACAAAAATACCCGAATAATTTCAACCGGGAAGACGGCTACAACCTATCAAATGTATGGAAGCAAGTTCTCACACCAATAAGCCAAACAAACTCTCTCAAACCAGGTCGCTCCGATCGACCAGACAGGTATATAAGGACGGACCATGAGACATAAAAACGTTAACAACAGAACCAGAAACCACCAAACATGAAATCAGCCGAAGACAGCTGAACAAAGCTAGGAGCGGCAAAGAAGAAAACCCAAGTGATAATCGAGGATTGGGTCGGATTCCACTTGGACCACGATGCATCGCCACTTCGACCTGAAGACGCCATCAGGATGGCTGGAGAAACTGTCGTCACAAAAAGACAACACGCGGAAGGAAACCCGAGAACTGTTCTCCAAATTTAGTTATGTATATTAAATGCCTAATTTTGAATTAGTTTCCTGAGAAATTCTGTAAACCAGGGGAACTGCAGAAATTCCTTTTGGTAACATCAAAAATTCATCATTTTGACGGCTATATGCTCCAACGAACTCCAGAAGTCTGTTATTTAAACCGATATACTGTGTTATACTATATGTGACCAAAGTTCAAAAAATATACTAGGTATCTCATTATCTGGTGCACGTTGTACAAGTTTACAAATAATGTTACTCGGATGAAAATCGAGATAAAAAACGTGTAGAAAAATGGCATCGCAGTCATTAAGACAGTGCATTTCAGCGTTAAAATTCAATATTTTAAAACCAGTATATCCTCGTTTAATGATCGATGGCCTAGTTATTTTACACCATTTGATATATACTTTATAATTTATGGTTATGATAGAATTTAAAATTCTGGGCGCATAACCTTATCAACAGATGAGGCAGAATACATTGCAGCAGCAGGGACAGAGTTGGTCTCATTAAAAGGGATAGCTGAAGATTTGCATCAGAAAAATTGTGCCAAAAAAAACAGTATTAAAAATAGACAACAAAAGTGCAATTAATATGATTGAGAGTTTCGAAAACATCAAAAGAAGTAAACATATTGAAATAAGACATCATTTTATTAAAGATTTAGTTACTTATAAAGAAATTACCCAAATTCAATATTCTAGAACTGAAGAGAATATCGCCGATATATTTACTAAAGCCTTAAGCAAAGAAAAATTTGACAAGTTTAGAAATGCCTAAAAAATCAAATAATTACGCGCTGTAAAAGGATTAATAATGATGATACCAACATTCGTGTAAAGAATAAATACCACAAAAATTGAGGAGGATTGTTAGAGACGTAAGTAATGTATTTTATACTTACTTAATTATTCCCAGTCATTGCATTGACATATGATGTGGTACGAAGTCACTCGCACGGGTGCTTTTACACCAAGGGTTGAAGTTCGCCATGGAAAAATCATTTAACTTGACTGGAATTCGAACCCGGATCTATCAATTGCCAGTCAGGTGTCAGAGGATTCAGGTATGTTAGTGTTTCTGGCCAACACACCTGACCGGCGATTGAGAGATCCGTTTTCGAATCCCGGTCAAGTCAAAAGATTTTTTTTCATGGCGAATGTCAACCCTTGGTTACTTTATATTACATTTTCAAGTAAGGGTAGGTAATCGGGAATACCTAAAATAAATATCCCTCCTTAACTGCTATTACCTCTACTTTCAAAGACTCTCCTCCCTCTCCTTAGCGTTCCTCTCCTGTTTTTTCCCCGGATTTCTTGTAGAGATGGAATGGGTGAAAAAAATGCCCGTTCTTTTTTTTAATGTGCCTTCCACGCTGGAATTCCCACCCACTGTTTTTGGCGGAGAGGCGTGGGCCCCTGAAGCGAGTATATACTACTGCGAGTGTGTGGTGTGTCAGTGTTTGTAGGGCGGAGAGACGTGTGGCTGGGGAAGTTTTGTGGAAGTGGGATGGTGAAGGGTGGGAGGGGATATGGTGGAATTTGTTCGCCTCAGAAGTGAGTGACGTACGGGTCACTTTTCCTGATTCACCATTATTTCATTATCTTCCGTCTCCACTTTCCCTTCCCAGCTGTATTACTCTTCCCCTCTTCGTTTTAGATTGGGCTATTGCAAAAAGAGTAGCAATTTTTTTTTAATTTGCCGGAAGAATCTGTTAGTCCTTATATCCCTGGAATCCCATTACACTGCTAATCTTGTCATCAGATTTTCCAGGGACCGGATCAACTAAACTTGACATTAATCCATGCCCTGGATGGTGATAAACCCATCCAGGCGGAACCCGAACCCGCGACCCCCAGTTAGGCTGGCGGGGACTCTACCCCGCCGCCACTGGGGCTGGCATTGCGATTGATAAGTATTAAAATCCATTAGGCCATGGGCCTCATTACTTAATTATCTATCAACACAACGATTTCACCCTCAAGAGAGGCAATGCCATCATAGATTTAAATATAGAACTTGATTCTGAATTAAATTTTATCGGCCTCAAGGTGTTATACCTCCTGTCTATATAATCTGTAGCCCTCAGAATATTTGGGTTTATTCAACGTAGCACGAGAAAAAAATCGGCCTGGACCGGGAATCGAACCACGGACCTTTTGCCTGCCGGACTAATGCACAGACCACTACGCTATCCAGGCTTCCTAATTCCCACGGCAATTTTTGGTGGATACAAGGAAACTAGACCTTTAGCCCTTGCGGTCCATCAAAGATGGCAACGCAAGGGAGAAGAGGACTTCAAAGAAGCCACAACCAAGAGTCAGTATCCTTCACCAGCACAAAAGAAGGTGCTAAAAAGTGTGTGGCGAGTGGTAAAAAAAAGGTGCTTTCAAGGTGAAAAGAGGTGAATTTCAAATGGTCAAGCACGGCATAAGTGTGTTCCATAAGGTCCTTTCCTCTTCTACTCTTCTGTACACTTCTTCATTTCTTATTTTGTCTGTCCATTTTATCTTCAGCATCCTACTCCAGAACCAGGTTTTGAAGGCTTCTATCCTCTTCTCGCCAGCTTTTTCAATGGTCCATGCTTCCGATTCATAGAGTGCCACGCTCCACACGAATGTTACACACATAGTTTCCTGGTTTGTAGCTCTATTTTCTTAGAGAACTGTAGTTCTCTTTTTAACCTGAACGACTTCGTAGCTTGGGTTATTGTCCGCTTGATGTCCGTTGTACTTCTTCCGTCCCACGTGATGGTACATCCGCGATAAGTGAAGGAATGCACTTGCTCTAATTTCTCTCCTCTCAGGGTGACTTCTACATTCAGTTTCTCATCCGCATACTAGGATCGTAAGACTTAAGCAAATGCATTTTTGCCTTAATCTCGTGTATTAGTTTCTCGCGGGGCAGTGCATGGTACTGTAACAATATTAATGATAACTTCATAACAGTAATACATTTCATTGCTTCCAAAATATATTTCTTTACAAAATAGGAATATATTACGTAGAAAAAGAAGCATTTATGTGGCCGCTAAGGTGCACTCATTTTGGGGCGACCGTCAGTTTATCCATACCATGTGTGCAAACAGTTTTAATATTTTGGCTGATGAGTACATTTTAGTGTTTCAGACAATTTTACTATGGAAAAATAAATTTCTGTAGAGCATATTATTAATTACAGGCAGATTGTATTTTGTACAACGCGTTAGTGGGCGCTAAATTAAATTACGGTTTAATATGTTGAGGTGGAGCCTACAAGACGGCATGCATCCTGCAATTGTTCTCCAAAAACATATAGTGAGAATAATTACTAATAAAAAGCGCTTTGAGCATTACTACCCCTTGTTTGTTAGCCTGAAGTTGTTGCCATTGAGATATGTTTGTTTTTAAGGTCTTAAAGCTATTCTTCTACACCATAGTGGTAATTTGCCAGAAAAGCCTCTTGCAGTAAAATGTTATAACTTACGCAGAAGCATTGAATTTCATATTGCAAAGACAAATCTCTCATAATTTATAAGGTCGTTTTTGTTCATTGGGCCAAAAACTTTTAATAATTTACCGAGTGGCATTAAGTAAGTAAAGAATAAATATATTTTTTGTAAAAAGGCCAGAGATTGGCTATTATCTCATAATAATATAGAAGTTTTTTTATGATTTCATGGTTAATAATTTACCGAGTGGCATTAAGTAAGCAAAGAATAAATATATTTTTTGTAAAAAGGCCAGAGATTGGCTATTATCTCATAATAATATAGAAGTTTTGTTATGATTTCATGGTTGTGTATTGTATAAAAAATTGTAATGTAATTTGTTTCGCCTCTGTTAAATTTCTAACATTCTTGGAGCAATAAATTTATCTATCTATCTATCTATTACTAATTAGAAGTGCATTATCACTAAAACTTAGTTACATACATAGAACAGATCCAAACTTTGAACAATAATATATATATATATATATAATTATAAATAAATACTCAATACTATGGTGAGAAAGTAGTGGATAAAGTGTGCGGAACGTTAGTCTTCTGTTGGCAGCCGCGGAAGCCGGATCGTACGGCAGTGCGGTGGAAAGGGGGAGGGTGGAGGGAGGGCGAGGGAGGCGGAGGGGGTGGGAAGGAGAGACCGACCTCCCCACCATCCTTCTTTCCCTTCCTTTTGGATTGTTGGATATGTCTTGTGCCCACGTGGACTCACAACTTGGTGGGTATTTTTGGAAACCCCAATCTAGCGTCGGGAGGGATGGGGGGCGAGGGAGGGAGGCCGTTGAGGAGGAGGGGAAGGAAAGAGGAGAGAAGGAGGAGCAGAGAGGAGAAAGTGTGGAGGAAGGAGAGATGGTGATGATGAGTGGAAAGGGGAAAGAGTGAGGGAGGTGGGGGTGAAAAATAAGGACGTGGCGGAAGTATGGCATGAAAGGGGGTGTGTATCGGGGGCGGGAGGGGGTGAGATTTCGGGGGATAGGGTGGGAGGGGAAATCAAGGGGAGTCGTTAGGGGAAAAGATGGGGTCCAGGGATATGTCGTAGATCCGAGGAGGGAACACTCGTATTGAGAATTCCCGCGCTTGTACCAGGGAGGATTTTGTTGGATCCGATCGCGACTCTTCAAAAAGAAAAATATCTCACTTTTCAGAGATACTGAACTATTTGGCTCATTTTTTCTACAGATTCGGGTGAGATATCATGGAAGTTGGTCATAATAAAAAAGAAACAACAATTACACTATTTCTTAAGGTATTTTAATGCGTACGACACGTTTCAGGGGCTCTGTTGTATGATGGCTCTGTGAGTTGAAACGCGTTGTGCGCATTAAAATACCTCGTGGAATAGTGCAATTGATGTTTCTGTTTTAATATTTGCTTCTTATTGTATTAATATCCGAGATTTTTGGTAATATATACCAGCCATTTTATTTAAAAAATGTTAAGGGTATTGCACTCCAGATATACTTAATTTTTTTAATGAGGAATTTTTCATCTCTATATTTATTTTGATTTAAAGAGTGGGTTCACTGTAGGGGTTCTTGACACTTTTTAAATAAATTCATTCCTCACTGCAGAAATGTTTACAGAATTGCAAAAGAACCTTCCGATGTGTAGGATGTGCCGAAGTGTGCTGTTCCAAACACTTGAGGTAGTGTGAGGGAGATTTTTTTCCATTTCATAACGCAAAATTTTTCTAAGTTAAGTTTATTATTTCAGCTACTGCGGGAAGAATTAATAAAACATTTTATGCCAACAGCGCTAAACATTTTTTATCGATTGTCGTTCATTTTTGCCTGTATCACTTTCCCGTGTGAAGACAGCAATGTTAGGTTGGAATGTAGAGCTCTCTAGTTTCAATTCGGATGATGGTGGTTTGTGGAACCGACGCGTCGTTTCGAACCGTCGCGACGTCTCAAAGGCGTGGTCTGCCATCGTTTTAAGGGTGAATTTTAAAAAAAGTGGTTATTCTTTTATATTGTCTGTCATTGTAATCAAGCTGCTTGTGTTTGACCCTCTTTTCCCGCTCTTTTTCTTGTCTGTCCCAGGATTGGTGTCCATGCACTGCTAATCTGGAAACTTTTGTCTCTGCTCATATTGTTTCTGTGGTTGTTAATTTTCTCAGCCTCCTTCACAATCCGGTCTCAATGCGTCGAAACGTCGGTGCCACAAACGACCATCCCCCGATTGAAAAACCGAGAGTTCTACTCCCTAAGCATTCGCCGGGAAAGTCTGAAATCTTACAGTTTTAGATTGATCGTGCCTGCTTGAAATCACTTTCCAGTGGCTGATTGGTGGCTATGATGCCCGGATGAGAAATAATTGCTGTGTTAACTTTATTTGAAAGTTGTGGAAATCAAGTCCCACGTATTCAGTACTGCTAAGGTATACAAAACAGTAAAAATATGAAACAATATAAAAACAAAATATTTTACTTCGATTTAGTTATGATAAATTGTAGCTGTGTCACAAATACTCCTGAATCAATGTGAATTTTTGCAAAACGGTTCGAAAAGTTCTCGGAAAGACCATTTGACTCTTTGTCCCCCCTGTTTAAGGTAGTTTCAGTAAGATTTTCCCAAATTTTCACAAAATTCACCATATTCGAAATTATTTTTTTTACTTCAACGTGTGTAAGAAGAATAATTAAAAAAAATATTTTTATATTAATCGGTGCAAACATTTTGTTTTCCGTGACTTAGATGCCCAGTAATTAAATATACATGAATAAGTCATGCAGTGTGACTCAGATTTTTTTTATATCTCTAACAGATGGTGGATATTCTTGCTTTACATCCGCTAACTCGTGCATTCCGTGATGATATCCGTAGGAAAGAGATTCCATAAGATTGTTATTTCGGTCGTCAGGCAATGATTTGATGAAGTTTTGTTCTCTACATTTACCTCAATGAGTAAATTCTCCCTAAAATTTCAAACCGTTTGCTGCTGTACCGCGTGACTCCTTCTTTACATGTCCGGGATTTTACCGAGCGATTCTAACGCAACACGTGTGTCGAGTTCCCCAAGGCCTGTTTTTTATAGAACTGCTTAGCGCTAATAGCTGAGCATTATCGCAGTCATAATTGTAAAAAACAAGTTCTATTTTTTTAATTTTTGAGAATCATTTGTTTTTCCACTTT
Organism: Ceriagrion tenellum; assembly: GCA_963169105.1. Lineage (NCBI taxonomy): Eukaryota > Metazoa > Arthropoda > Insecta > Odonata > Coenagrionidae > Ceriagrion > Ceriagrion tenellum. Next base: position 91,396,674 of record OY720639.1, on the reverse strand, counting down.
GTTATTTATTACGTACGGTAATTCTCCGTTGTTGCGCCTTTGTCTCGCGATTTAAATGCTATGGTGTCATTATTGTCTGCATGTAATGCCTAAATTAAAATAGCATGAAATCAAACTATCGGTTTCCGTAATCCATTGTATGAAAATCCAAATATCCGCCTTGGTGTCAACTCTCATAGATTTTCGCCCTGTCCATACACATGATCCTTAAGTGTCGGAATTTCCTGGAGAATGGAGGAATCATTCGGAGAATGGAAGAATACCATTGTGATAGTTGTTTACGAAGAAGAAAAAATATGTTACATGTATGAATATTATATGATGTTATATAGGTTTTTGAGCTATATTATTTGGGCGAAAACTGAGATAAAAAAATTTATGTGAATAGACCCTATCGCACTACCATTTAATCAATGTATTTCAGCGTTAAAATTCATCAATACTATACCAATATATCTTCGTTAAATAACCAATCAGTTTCTTCCTTCTTGTTAATCCAGTTGTTTAGTGATACTTTTATTTTATGGCTGTGATCTACATCTGCAATTACCCTGAAAGCCACCTCAAGAGTGTTAGGCATAATCACCAACGTGGACTACAGTTCATAAATTATCTTTTACCAACTTGCACGTATATATAGGTATGCTTCCAATGCTAAAGAAACTATTAAACTAATTTAAAATGAAACTACGTAGAGTGAGAAGTCATGCAGAGAAAATGGAAAACGTGGAGTGAGCAGTACGCGGAGGATTTCAAAACATGCATTACGGAGCACATTGAGTTATCACCTACACTACCCGTCAGCTAACCTACTTCAAAGGCTTAAGGCAGCCATGAGAGTCTCTTTCGATCGCAGGAAATACGACATTATAATCCAATCGGTTTTACAGTCTAATTTTCCTAATTTAATTCTCTCGATCTGATACACCGAAGCATGTTGGAGTTCGTTAGATAATAAGGACTTCGTCAGAAAAAGATTAGTTTTGAATTTACGCAAAGGAATTAACCAAAAAGCCCAAGTTTTAACCTACGGTCTGGGAGTGAGTCAAATGTTGCAAGGAGTCAGTAATACTAACGAGACTATCATAACGGCCTTTTACGTATTTTGCTGATCTTCTCTACTCGCGTTTTAACTCTTTTATTAAGCCTGCGTCATGAAGATTTTTCCTGATGTTATCATCTGATATTATGCCTGATAATGTTTCCTGGGCAAATGAAGAATGTTATATGATGTAAGGGCCAAGATGTACGAATTTTCATGTCGTGTTATATTTTATCACCCTTCTTTGGATGGTTTTTCATTTTTGACTGGAACATGTAATGTTCTCGTTAAATTCTTGGGTACACGTTGACATCATTTTATACACACGTGGCAAAATTTGAATCCTTGAAGCCATGGACATTTTAGTTGTAGTAGTCTTTCAGCCCGATTGAAGGTCACCCTCATTCCAGGGATTCGTTTTCTCGGGCGAATCTAATCCTGCTCCCTTGGAATTACGTGCATTCCTTTCGCAAATGCACGGGGATAGTTAATTGGCGTTCCTTAGATAGCGCCTTCCTCTCTCATAATGAGATTGAAGGTGACAGGCGGGCACCAGCCGTTGGAGGAGCGTTTTAAGCGTGAAGCTATTACTGGCATTCGAAAGAGGAAAAGAAGTCCCTTCCCCTCTTCCACGAGCTTAGTAAATACGGCCAAAGGTCTCCTTAACCAAATTCCCAATTAACCTCCACTGAGTGAGGATGAATGCATCTGGTTCGGCGAATCAGAGCATTGCACATTTTCTGCTTTCTTGTGCAAAATAGAACAAGAATTTGAATAACTATGTGGAGGGGAAGTGTTATTGTTATCACTAGAGTTATCGACTGTTTACGGTAGGTTGAAATAAATGATAATGTACACCTTTTCTTTTGATTTTTAGCGACTAAAACCTCGGTTTACCCTCACGATATCTTACTTCATCTCCACATGCATCCGGCATTCTCCACATGCATCCTTCGTTCATTGGTTCAGTTCTAAGATTGCTTGACTACAGCCTTTCACCCTTCCATATCTAGTGCTAGTTTCTAACGGCATACCTTCATCGCGTCCCTATAACCTTGCCTATCCCTCCTTCCTTACTTTGTACCCTTTATCTCGGCCTTAAGGAACACTTTCCTCTTATTTGTGTGTAAAAACGTGTACTTTTCCTCCTAATCTCCTCTAAAAAGTTTCTCCTCTTCATGTCTTCTGCGAATTACTTCATCGTTTTTTTTTTCTTTCTGACCTCTGAATTTTCTCCATTCTCCTCTCAACTTACACTGCCGATATCTGGAAAAGAAGCTGAAAATAAGGAACGGTAATGAATGCCTCAGGTTATGTTAAGTGATAATTATACGACCATTGAAATATTTAAGACCGTTGTAAAAGGTAAAATTTCGTGGAAAGGTTTAAGAAAGCCGCGGAAAGCAGAGAAAGGGGTGCTAAAAGTGGTTTAGATTAGGAATCTTAGGTTGCTATGAAAGAGGCTACCATATGTGCTGATTCTCATTCTTAGGGAGACATCGTTTTTTGTGATAAACGATCTGGATGTGAACGTGTAGAATTATCGTGAAGGAGAACAAATTATAGTTTGCTGTTTTTGTATTTAATTTTTTCAATTTGATTGAGAGATTTTCCTTCCCGAAGGGGTAATCAGCCTACCTTTACTATTTAATGCGAGTGTCAAGTCCTTCTCTTAATTTGGATCTTATTGCTAGCCTCAACTGGACTGAATTCTGAGAAAGAGTTTAGAAATATCCTTGAAATGTGGGGAAAAAAGTGATGTATTCTCTCACCTCAAGTGATATCCACTAGGTTTTCTGCGGTGGCGGAATTTCTGGTACCCGGCCACTTTACCAAATACATTTCCTTGACATATAGTGTATGAGAAAGTTGTATATTCTATAAAGTTTATGAACGCTATATCGGTTGGCATTCTTGATGTACAAAGAAACTACCTTTGAGTATGATCAATGTGGATCATTTTAACGTTGCATTTACGACGCTGAAAGTGAGAGCAGACGGGAGAAATCGCATTTTTCATTTCTCTTGTATTGCTTGTCAACGTGTTGATTATAACGCTCGTGGATTAAACTGTTGGAGGTAACCGTGTGTAATGAAGTATGAGCGTTGTAATTCAGCTCTCGCTTGCTGAACATCATTATGCGTGTGTGAATGATGTCATATTATCACAAGATGATACTAATTCTCTAATATTTCTCACTTTTCCCCGTGCAATATTGTGAAAAACAGAGATTTCTTGAATGAAAGGGCGATGCCAGACAGTCGTTGGGAAGAAACGATGTTCTGATAGAATATATACTTGGCAAAGAATCCGTGTGCTGTGACTTCAGGAGCAACGTTGTTGATCCGTTAATCCTATCTTCATAAGGGCAATATAAGTTCCTCATGTCAACTGCTAATTGTTTCATTGATTATTAATTGGTGGCAGCTTTAAAAACCAGTGGTACCCAAGAGAGAGGAGATGAAATTAATATGCCGGGCCAGTCGGAATGCGAGGTTCCCCTCTCTTTTCTCCCGCTACTATCACCGAATTAGAACAGTGTGTAGCCCATCCATAACTTCTGTTGGCATGTGTTCATCATTGGAAGTCCGCTGACATAAACTAATGTTAATTCTTGGATGGAGGCGACAGCGTCCTTAGCCATGTCCCCTGGTAACCTAATGATCGTGTTCGCCTCACGGGTTGCATGCACACAAGGATATCTATAAATATGCTCAGCCAATGAGGAGCACTTGATTCGCTGCCAAATCATGTCGTTTGATTTCTTGTGCTCGATTTATCTCTCTCGATCATTACGAAAAGATTTTAAATTATGATGGATTGGTTCAACGTTAAGTAAGACCCTGTGATCATGCATTTGGAATATCTAGTGAAAGAATCAATCCACAGGTAATGATAACGGAACCAAACGTAACGTAACAAAAACAATTAATTAAATATAAATAAGAGCTGACAGCTTCGTCAAAAACAGTTGCGAGTGAACATACAGTGTTTCACAGCTTTTAGAGGGATTAGGGTGGGAGCACCTAGAGACTCGGAGGCTACGCGCTAGGCTTAGTTTGCTTGAGAAATTCAAAAATGGTGTGTTTTAGAGCGACACAGAGAAGATGTTCAAGGCGCTGCACTACATCTCAAAGTCTAACGGAAGCGATAAAATTAGAGAGTTACATTGCCAAACAGATAGGTACAAAAACTTGTTCTTTCCGCGCACAATAAGTGACCACAATAAAAAGTGAGCTCCACTAAATAAACTCCCATACTACACGTCACCATTTCACCTTCCAAAACCTTATCTCTTACATCTTTACGCGGCTGGTGTCCAAACACCCCCTGCCACAAGCCCAAGCGGTGTCTCGCCGGGTAGTATGTAAATGTAGATTGAACCTCCAAAAGTAGAGCTGGTGGAGAAATTTTGTTACCTTAGGAGCGTTATCACTCGCGACAACAGATGTAACGTTTAAATAAGGAGAAAGATTGCGTTAGCCTTAAAAGCTTCTAAAGGAAAATATAAAATGTTCGTATGAAAACATTTAGATAAAGAAGTAAGGGAAAAATTTGTGTAAACCTTCGTTGCAGCAACATTCTCCAACGCATAAATTTATATTGGAGCACCAATCCCAGTCTTACATTCCCCCCTCATTACTTACCTTATTCATATTACTTTTGCTGCGAATATTCTCAGGTACCCCAACTCCACTGCTAATTGCGTAATTTTATGTTTTCGGGAAAAAATACAGGACTTTTACCAACTTATATTAATTCAATTCGTGTTTATGAGTCTAAAATTAGGACATTTGTTGTCATCATGTCAAACAATGACACCTTTTATTTTATCTATTTCAATAAAATTAACGTTTAATGTTCGATATTGTTGTTTGATATGTGAAATGTCCATAAACTTGCCCGTCTCGTCATTTATTTACTTTGTTTACTAATTACACCCGTATTCTGTTTTTGCAGGTGAGTATTCTCATAGCAGAAGAAACCTGTTCTCCAAAATGGATACTATAAGGATTCCGTAAGTTAAGACAAACTCACCAAATAAACCAAAACTAGATGCATTATCTATTGTTTTTTGCAATGAACTTTGTGGAACGTGGACTGGTGGAACGTTGGCCATAAATGCGAACCATGCGATCTTTCAGGTGTGGAAGGTATTTTTTGGAAGTGAACCAACCGCTTATTTAAGAACTTAAATTGATCTCCATCTTTGGAGTCCGTTCAGACGGCGGTGACAAAGGAAGTTTGGATGTAATAGTGAGATTTTGTTCGAATTTATTAAGTCGATATCAAACTAGTTCCATAGGTATTACATTATTCTTCGAGTGCAAATATTGAGTTTAAAATTTGCTTGCGAGACTGCTTATATACAAGAGTAATTACGGTAAGCATTAATGTCAAAAATCCTCGGCTGACTTGAATATCTTTCTCTTTTTTCGTCTATTTCCGTGTGTTCTTATTTTCTCGCTTCAATTAGAGCATGGAATGCCTGTGGTGGTTAAATATGCGGTTGTTGAAGTATGTTTGAGTAAATTAATGTGGAAACTATTTCCATTCATCGTATGAATTGAATTAAAAAACCACCTTCAGTTTCCAGTGAAATCTAATGAACGCAAAAAAGACTAAACGCTACGACGTTGCTTGAACAATGCGCTGAATTAGTGATCGCGTTTTACTACGCTTTAAACGATAGTGTCCCATGAACTCTGACCGTATCGGGAATATTTGTTTTTCATGTATGGTAAACGATTTATTTTTCCATAAGTAGGAATAAAACGACATATATGTCCCTTCCTGGTGGAACCACCTAAAGGAGAATCCTGCGATCATAAAATGTACAAAATTTCCTGCAATGAGAAACTTAAGGCTTTGTGCTGCCTTTTATAATTATTAAATTTCATTTAAATGCTCCTAAGGGTAAACTCGTATAGCACAACGCGTTAAACTAAAGCTTGTTCCTCGTAACGAAAACCAGTTATCATACTGACTCCTGCCTCCATTCCAATTCGAGTATGAAGCAGTGTATGGGGGTAAATGAGGCAAAAGAGGTTTGCAAAGATCGGTCAGTATGGAGGAAATTATTGAAGCAGAGTTAGGTGTACAAATATGTATTCATGAGTGAAACTTTGTGACTGCGCCTACCCTGGAAGGGAACGGCGTGATTGGTATGTATGTATGTAATATGAATGATCTAAGCTGAAAAAATATGTTACGTGTCTGAATATTATGTGCATGTTATATAGGTTTTTGAGCTATATTATTTGGGCGAAAATTGAGATTAAAAAATTTATGTGAATAGACCCTATCGCACTTCCATTTAATCAATGTATTTCAGCGTTAAAATTCATCATTACCATACCTATATATCTTCGTTAAATAACCAATGATCTGGTAATATTTTTTCACTATTCGATAGAAAAAGTCTTACTTTATGATATGTTAAAATCAAGGTAGGTAATCGGGCATGCCTAAAATGAAGGTTCCTCCTTAAAGTAAACCTTACACCCTCAGGCGTCACATCGTGGAAGTATTTTATATTTGAATCCTTTTACTTTTCCACCAATATTTATTAATGTACTACGCGTTTTGCAGCTTGCTGCATCCTCAGGTACAATTGTTTTCATGCTATTTATTTATAATTACGGTAGTAACCAACGCTAATAAGCTTGGGGGGGCTTGGAGAACAAACTATTTTTTGGGTGGAAAGGCAGGGGAACTTAGGTTAAGGGCTTGTATATAGGAAAATTTTTATGCCCATTTTTATCCCCAAAATTCTACATGTCCCACTAAAAGGTTTATGGGTGGATGCATTGGAGCAAATGGAAATTATGAGAGAGTCGAGGAGCCTTTGCAACGAGTTTCTTTTCCGCACCTCTCCCTACTCCTTTCCGAAAAAATTTCCCTTTTTACAAGCCCCTAACATATGTTCCCCTACCTAAAAAAAATTGTCTGTTCTCCCAATCCCCCCTCAAGCTTATCAGCGTTGGTTACTATCGTAACTATCAATAAATAGCATGTAAATGCGTAGTACATCAATAAATACACTTCTGCAAAAAAAGTTCAAAAAATGCTCGGCTACAATTTAGGGTGTTTCTGGCTAATTTTTGGTCGCTGAATCCGAAAATGACCTCCGTTTTTTTCTATCACCCTCCATTTTTACGAGCAACCCCTAAATTGGGGAAACCAACCCCGTATGTAAACTTATCGCTTTTCAAGGGACTTTTACTAATGTTATCTGCTTCTGATTAAAAAAACTGACGTTTTGAGGCTATCAGGGTCATGAAAGAGACAAAATTGACTGGGGTTGAAAATATTTAGTATATATTAGTGGAAAAATACAAGGATTGTTTTAATATGGATTCCTCCTTAAAGCCTACACCAGGAATGAAGAGTACATCCTGCCATGGGATTGCCTCGTTGCTCACCGTAGTGTGCAGGCATCCTGCCCCCAGGCTAATGCAGAATTAACACACACCAGCGTCGCTCTTTCCTTTTCCTATCAACTCTGGTTATTAACATTGACGCTGGCGAGTTGGCAGGCGGTATTTATTCGATTATTACACACTCCGGGTCCCTATCTCGGGGCTGGAATCTTTTAGGCGTTGAGGAGGAGGGGGTCTCAAATTAAAAGAAGCGCGAATCTTCGTCCTTCGGGGGGCAGCATAATGCATCTCGTCTTAATCTCTTTCGGTTCCTTCTCGGTTACGTTTATCCTTGACCTCAGCGCACATCCACATTTTCCTGGAACGAAGTGGTGTTGCATGAAAAATTTTAACGTAGTTTGAGCGAAATATCATTTTACTTCGAAGTCAATGAATTTTGATCTCAATTTAAAGAAAAATATCTCACCCTTCTGATGACACCAAAAATTCCACCCTTTGTCACATTTCGGCGATATTTGCCAAAAAATACCAGAATTTACGTGGGAAACGGTATGTGTATGCACTCCAGAGAGATATTATTTGCAAAATGAGGTATTTCTAACACTTGAATGTCGTCAAAAAACGAACAGTATGTAGTTTGTATGTTTTGTCAACTATATTTGAAAATAAATCATACTATTACCGCAGTAGGTTCTTGGGTATCACAAATAACCTTCCGTTTTGAAGGAGTTTCAAACGCACCGCGCGAAAAAATGAGTCAAGATAAAGACATATTCCGATATTTTCATTTAATTACTTACAATATCTGTCATGTAAAACTATATTATTTCTTCATTAATAATGCAATATTTATTTGATGTGTCCTACAGCTGGTGAAATTACAACGTATAATTCGAATATGGTCTTTATTATGACTAGTGAACTATCTCGCTCGGACTGCCTTAAGTGAAAGAAAATGGTGATAAATTCCGTAGAAAAAGATGAAAAATGAATGGGAAATATATAGTGACAATTATTCGGAAGTATTGCGTCGATTATCTGAAACAATTAGAGATCGGGGGTGTTCGGAAATCTGATTTTAGAGGTAATCAATCATTGATGGTAATAAACATTACGACCGTGTATGCAGGATGTTGGGGCAATAAGAAACCAGAATCCTTTTGAAATGTCCGATAGTGATTAATCTCCAAGTTCATACTCCCGAGGTAATCTTGATCCACAAGCACTTTTTTTCAATTGCTCTATTATTTTAGTCTTTCAGATAAACTAAACAGTACGCGTTTGCGTTTTGACAATATTGATAACAGTTTGAACCAAATGGCACAACTAACAAGGGTAGGGTAGGGTCTGTCAGAAGCGAAGAGTCACACGTCACTGCCCATGAAGTCTAGTCGAGCATGTTAGCACGCAGGTCGAGCAGTGGATCCGTATCTTCTGCTTGTCGCGCGGATTTGCTTTCGATTTTGCGACGTTTCAGATTACCAGTATTCGGATAATCGATGCTTTACTGTGTCTCCATTTATGCGCCATTTTCCCCAGTATTTTAGTCTCAATTTAATCGTTATATTCTCCAGTTGCTCTTATTTTGCAATAAGGTATAAGTTTATGTGTAATGTAGAGGAACATAATTACATTTATTACTATTATTTAAATAGTGCAGTCGACAATGAATCCCTAATAACAGAAAAGTATAATTTATATGCGCATAAGAGAACTGCAGGCTGGAAGGTTGTCTTTCAGTATCGCATAAAAAGTTTATCGGAGGTTACAATTAAAGTTTTTGGAGACTAACTTGGTCTAACTTGGGGAAATGCTTTGAAAGAGGAGGAATGTTTGGAGTATTAGGAATGGAAGAGCGGAAGTGATGCAATGATAAGTTTAATAGAAGTGTAAGTCGTTTTGCAGGGTATTGCGTGGAAAACCATCAAAAGATACACCGAAAGCAAAATTCTTTGGCCTTGACTTCCCCGGAAGCGTGGTGCGCAGCGGGTATGTACGCATATTTGCTCCTGGTTTTTGGTCAAAAAATGTAATCATTTATATTTGCTGACATTTTGGATTATTTTCAATCCTTTAATAGGGCAAAAGTATAAAAATACAGCGGAGAACAATAAACACCGACAAAAATAAAGAAAACAGGGAACGATTAGCATCAACAAAACACATAAGCTGCAATAAACAGGAAACATTTTCACCAAAATACACATCCCATTAAATGCTGTTTATTGAATCGTGAAAATTTCTTCTATCAACTCCAGTAAAAACGTGAAAAATACCAAACTCTAAAATTAACCTTAAACAGAATATCATACCAATTATTTATTTTTGCATATTTTTTAACTCAATAACTTTCATCACTTATTTTAACCGATATTCAGCTACCCGGACCTTGGTTCGTCCTATTTCGATAACTTTCCGAAGACATCCACTTTCTCCATCCCGGGGCCAATGCCCTTCGCGGATCCATTCGTTCTTTTTGCAAAGTTTATTTCGCTGAGGGACCAGACCCAATATTTGCGCCGCGATTTTTTTTGTCCCGTGAGATTTTTCACTCTTCCCCGCCATTGGTATTTTGCTGTCAGTGCTTCCATTCGTGTCTTTGTCGCCCCATCTCCCTCCCGAAGCCCCGATTTCGTTCGTCGTTCTCCGTCCTTGTCCTTCCTTTTGTCTCCTCGGGTGTGTATTTTTTTTATTCGCCGTCTGCCTGTTTTGAATGCCTCCCCGCGTTAACCGTAGACGAAATTATAGCGCGTCCTTGCGAAATTTATTCGTGCTTTAGTTAACTGTCTCCCGCGTGATTTTTATGTACACGCCTCGGATCTTGACGTGATGAATGGCCGTCTGGTTATCTGGAGCAGCGTTACTCCCGGGAATTTGCAGCTAAGATAACAAGTGACGTACGTTGGTGCGATATAATACCGAATGCCTTCTCAATTTACCGCGACCGATTTTAATTCTTGTATTTGCAACCGCTGAATTTCATCGTCGGCAAAGGTTGGATTTGATTAAATGAGCCTTGGAGTTGCAAAATGTCGAGCTAATATTTTCTGAATTTCGTGGAGTCCGGAGTTAGATACCGGAAAATCTCTGCAAAACATGTTGTAATATGTTTTTTAATAATCATCAATAAGCTTTAATCATCCTAAATATTTCTTAATTATCCTTATTTATGTAAGATTTCATTATTTGCCTCGAATATTGGAGATCACTCGCCAACCGGAAGGGAATTAATGAAGTTCGAGGGTACCTTAGAGCATGTATACAATACAGGACGCGAGGGCTATCCTTTCAATGTGTTGTTAGTAGCGCCATAGCAAGCCGTCACATGTGACGTCAGACATAGTAAACAACTGCGGTTTATGGTCTTGAGCCTGGAGAATATGTTCCAGTAAACATGAATAACAAATTTGTAGTGACGCCTTCTCCATCAGAAATGTTATAAATTCTTAGTCAGGCATTAAATATTTGTTTGACATTGCAAATTTGCGTCCATATCTCCAGATTCTAGAGTTATTTGAATTTTAAAACTGTTATTTTAACATGGGCGCTATAGGCATTATCGGCAGCCTCGCTTTCTCTGGCGTCACCTGCCTGGGTCCTGCTCTGGAGACAATTTTCCTCGGCCACTGCGTCTCTATTGTATACGTCGTCTAAGGAGAGTACCTGTACGATATAACTTCAGACAACTTAGGATATATAGCCCAATCGTTATTAGAGAACGATGTATTTCATTTGCGTGAGTGGGTATAACTTTGTGGACCTATTTCCTTTATTTTTATTTCTTCACCCAAGCAATCCTTACGATTGTGCCAACTGAGTGTCTAGGTGATACCATACGGAATCAGATGGGTTGATTAATCGAGTTGATGAAATACTTTCTTCTTTCCCTTCAACTAAAACGCGGATTTTAGATAGAAAGAAAGTGTTAGTACTATATGAGGATGAAGGTGATTGCGTTTTTTCATAATCTTTCGTTTAAGGTAGTTTAAGCGAAATTTCATTTTACCTAGAAATCAATTCATTTGGTCTCATTTTAAATAAAAATATATCATCCTTCCATTGAAACCAAATATTTAACCCTTACCACATTACTTTCCGAGATATTTGCCAAAAAATACCAGCCCTTTTACATGGGAAATGATACGTGTATGCACTCCAGAGAGACCTTATTTAAAAAAATGAGGCATTCCCTACTCTTAGATCTAGTCCAAAAATCAACAGTGTGTAGTTTGTGAGTTTTCTTAACTCTTTTTTACAATAAATCATATCGTCACTGCAGTAAATTCTTCGGGATTACAATAAGCCATGCGGTTGGATGGATTTTCAAACGTACCGCATGAGAAAAATGAGTCAAGATACAGACTTAATTAGACATTTTCATTTGATTACTTATAATTTCTGTCATGTAAAACAATATTATTGCACCATTAATGTTGCAATATTTAATTATATCACAGTTGGTGAAATTAAAACGTAGATATAAATCAAATATGGTCTCTATTATGATTAGGGTACTATCTCGCTCGCACTACCTTAAAGAGTAAAGATGTCTACATCTTCGGTCGTGTATTAGAATCAGATCTCAATCGCAGCTGAAGGAATATCACCTTCTTCTTTGTAACAGATCAGATGCAGAAAACAATTATTTCCTTTATTGTGTGGATATTTTCCTCGAAAGATGCAATTGGTGCATTAATGGAATACGGGAACGCGAATTATATTGTTTTACATTCAATCCATGGTCTAAAATACCCGCAGACTCCGTTTAAAGTGACATTTAAATACTCTGACGGAAAGTGGAAGGGATTTTTGTTGCTACCAAACGAACCCCAATAGCCGCCTCTTTCGTGATCGAGATTCTTTTTTGTGATCTTTCGTTTTTCTCCTTAATCGGGATAAGATGCCTTTGTCTCTTAATGGCCTACACCTTCGCATTAAATCCCAACGTAGCAAGGGCTCGTAGCATCGGAATTGCCGGCCAGGATTCTGTAACCTGACCCACGGCCTCCTTTTAAGGTTTCAATGGAGTTGAGCCCCGGTGTTTTCTAAACTGCGGGTGGTAATGTTGGCGCGTAGCAATTGCTTATAAACCCTCACCTACGCTATCACTACGCCTTTTCTTGTGCACTTACCCACCCGAGCCCTCAAGCATTGCATGTACGTACTTTCAGCTCTGTTCCTCTATCCATTCCGTGAGAGTAGCGTAAATCAGACGCGGCAATGTTTTATCGCCCGTTCTCCACAACACTCTCATTTCAACCCCTCCACTCGCCCGACACTACACGCCTCCCGGCTGGTCTAACTCCACCCATCAGTCTCCCGCGTCGTTCGATTCTTTTTTGCCGTGACGTGATTTGCGCCCGCGTTAACGTTTCGGAATTGTTTTTCGTCTGAGTCGTACAGCTATCGTCGAAATTCTCACTCGAAATGTGCGAGGAACGCTCTGGGAGAAATGGGTGGCGAAGAAAAGTAAAAGAAAGAGGGAGACGGAAAGACCTAGCTCACTCCCATTCTTCGTTTCGTCTTTTTTTTTCTATCTTCGCTCCGAAAACAGCGCCGTTCCGATCACTTTAACGCGGCCGGAAGGCGCACTGGAGAAATGTAGGAGCGGCAGAGTGTCTTTTTATTCGAACCTTTCAACTTCTAGCCTCCACTGCTCCAGGTATGTCCTCATCCGCGTGTTTCATGATCGTTATAGGAGTCGCCGATGAAGCTGTATCAATCAGGACTGTGGTATTTAATTTAGAAACGGTGGGGTAATTATAGCATCCGATAGTCATATATAATAGATAATAATAAGATTCTTAAATATTTGGTCATTAATATATTGAACTCACAGCCAACGTTTCGCCTAATATGTTGGCATCCTCAGGGCTTTGTAATACAAAAACATTGTTTATGTGACTTTAATATTTGGTGAATTTGAGTTGTTATTTACTTTGTTCCTGTTCAACATTAAGCTCAATGACAGTTAAATTTTTGTTTCCTTAATTTTCTACTAATAATTGTATAATTACCTGATGTATGTGTCCTTGTTTTTTGTGTTAGAAAGCCTTGAAGATGCCAAAATATTTGGCAAAACTTTGGCTGTGAGTTAAATGTGTTATTGACCAAATATTCAAGAATCATATTATTATCTATAATTTATTGGTCGAGAAATTTATAATTGACTGGTCAAATATAATGGCCCTGCGTTTTTGAAATATCGCATGTTGTACCAAAATTTGATTTTTCTCCAACGTTTATCACATAGGGAAGGGATGAGATAACTCGACTTTAGAGAATCGACGAAACCATGCGATAACGTAATTTTTTCGCATGCGATAACGTAATTTTTTCGCATGTGATAATTACCACGGCTTCCGAGAATCGACCCGTAGGTAAATGGTCCGCGTGTACTCATCATGAAACGTTTAGCACTAGCAAAGGGATCATTTTGAAATTTCCTAATTATTAGCAATCTATTACTTCCAGTTTAATTCGAGATTTTTTATTATAGAATGAAGTTCTATCGTTACCTTTCGTTGAATTATTATATACAGTTCGGTAGCTGGATACCCAAGAATACCCATGAGTAACGCCGCACGAAGATCCGACAGATCTAGATTTCCCATGAGGACTTGGACACGGGACAGAAGTCCCAGTTAAATCTTCAGCTCGTACCCCATATGCCATATGCCGAAATGGCAAATTATAGTATGCTGATATAAACCTTTATTCTTGTTACCTAATGCTCAATAATTATTACAAAATGTTTTCGAAACAATTTTCATATTAATTTATTTAAAAACGTTATGTCGCAAAATCCTGTAATTCTAGTGTTATATCTAACTTTATGGTGAATTCACTCCACGACAATCTTACTATTAGTACTATGGTCTGTATCTAATTCTGCGAATCGCGCATTTTCCCCCAGAATTCCTTAATATTCGGTGGTAACAGTCATATGTTAGGATTAGGGATGTGTTGGTATTGAAAGAATGCGGAAATAATGCGGCGTAGGTGTCCCTGTAAAGAGGGTGTTCTTACTGAAGAAATGTGCTCCGTTGGTTTGTATTTGTTCGTGGAAAGAATGAGAGTAGAAAAGTAAAGCAGATTTTTTATAAACGTGTGAACGGTGTGAGAGGAAGAGGAGATAGAGATGGTCGTGAGAAAATGGGGATGGAAGAGTGTGTGAAGAGGAGGAATACTAGGAGTCCTGAGATTGATATTTTTTTAAGTTTTCATTTCCTTTTAAATTAATCTACAGACCCAGGTATGGGCTTAAATACATCTTCTGGTTACTCATTCATCATCCACAACTCTACAGCCTGGTGTGGGCCTTGGCTTCCTCTACAATGTGCCTCTATTCATTTCTTCTTCTTAATGTAAGAGAAACAATTGCACTTTTCCACAAAATTGTTTTAATGCGTACAACGCGTACAATGCGTACAACAAGACTTGTACCTGATGATGGCTCTGTGAGCCGAAACGCGTTGTACGCATTAAAACAATTTTGTGGAAAAGTGCAATTGTTTCTCTTACATTATGAAGAACTTCCACGATATCTCGCCTGAATCTGTTCTTCTTCTGGCTTTCTCCCTCCATCTCGTGACTCCCATTGCCTTCAAGTCTTCTTCAGCATCCTGTAGCCATCTCTTCCGTGGTCTACCTCTCTTCCTGATCCCTTCCATCTTGCTGTTTAGAATTAATTTTGGTATTCTTTCGATTCCCATTCTTTCTACATGACCCAACCATACCAGCCGTAGTGCTTTGGAGAATCTAACTAGGTCTTTTTCTTCTAGAATATCATTTATCTCCATATTAATTCTAATCCTCCATCTCTCTCCATCTTTAATTGGGCCATAGATCCTCCTTATTATCTTTCTTTCAAATTTCCTAAGGATTTCTTCATCTTGTTTTGATAGAGTCCACGTCTCGGTCCCATAAGTTACTACTGGTCTTATCAGGGTTTTATAAATCTTCAGTTTTGTGTTCCTAGACAGCAAGGTTGATTTGAGGAGAGGTGCATTCGCAAAATAGACTTTGTTGCCTTCCATCACTCTGTAGTTGATTTCATCAGACACTTCATTTTCATTATTCAATATGACTCCCAGGTAAGTTAATTCCTTGACCCCCTTAAACTCATAGCTTCCAATTCTTATGTTTTTCAGGTCTCGGGTGACCTGTGAAGATGATATTTTCATATATGGTCTTCTCTTAATTGATTCTGAGTCCCATTCTTTTACCAGTGTCTTCTAAAGATTTCCTCAAGATCAGTCAGATTACGTGTTATCAGTGCTATATCGTCTGCATGTGCAAATCCTTGTTTGGATTTATGCACAATAGTTCCTCTTCATCTCAATTCTTTCATAGCTTTATGTAAAGCTAAGTCGAATAAGACAGCTGAGAGTACATCCCCTTGTCTCACACCTGAGGTCATCTTGAATGCTCTACTTACTCTACCCCCAATATAAGCTTTACATTGTGATTCTTAGAATGTCATTATGTCATGTCTTTGAATGTCTGGTTACTCATTCCACTCCTTAATTCCGTAATTGAGGAAGGAGTTTTACATGGAATTGGTTTCTATTGTCTAAATTTTTGTTAATATTGGTGATCCTACCGCCCTATGTAATTAGGTTTTTCAATTCTATCTGATAGCATCTCCCTTCCCTTTTGATTTGGTGCCATTTTATGCCATCCACATACCTTATTCACTTTTTCTCTTTGCCTGAGTGATTCTCATCCTAGTGATACAAACATATTACAGATGAAAGTGAAAAAGTTGAGTGTTATGAAGTTGGTTTCTTTGCAATTCAATGCTCTTTGAATCGCATGGGGAAGTAGACCAGCATTTAAAGTGGGATAAACACATAAATCGAATTTCAAGGGAACTAAAATTTATCCACGCGAAGTTTTATTTCCTTCGAAATAAATGTACCCGACAATTCATTAAAACTATTTATCATGCTTTAGTGCAATCAAAATTAAACTACGGGATAATCTGCTGGGGAGGTGCCTACAAAAATTCGCTCAATCCGATGCTGATTCTCCAAAAAGCAATAGTGAGACTGATTGCTAGAAAATGTCAATTTGAACCGTCCTTCCCCATATTTGTGGATTTACAGTTACTCCCTTTACGTCATCTTTACGTGTACAAAGTATTGAAATTGTTCTACCTCGGAAGTGGTAATAAACCTAAGGAAGAACCAATAACCAATGTATACAACCTAAGATCTACAAAAATGTATGTTTTGCCCAAACCAAATCTGACCGTGTTCAAACGCTCATTTATCTATGTAGGGCCAATATTATTTTCTAGATTGTCAGATAGTATAAGAGGTTCAAAAAGTTTAACATCTTTTTTGAAAGGAGTAAAGAAATGGTTACTTAATGTAGAAAATCCAGATGTATTTTTTGTTAATAGTAAGGTTAATACTCACTATATTTTGTATGCACGACAGGTTGTAACTAAAAAACAAATTGTTATCTTTTCATGCATTTATTTATGTCTCGTAACTGGTCTCAGTTTACTTATATTGTAATTTATCTTGAGGTATCCCAATACAGGCAATGCCTAAAGGGATTCCTAATTTAATTTATCCTTATTTAATTGAAATGTAAATATGCTTGTAATGTTGATTCTAAGGGATAAGTAAATATTATTATTATTATTATATGTAAAAGTATTATGCATCTTTTAGGGAGACTAATGTGGTGGTTTCCCCGTTGTCTTCCACATCGCAGTACTTTGGCCGATTCCGTGAACTTCACTCTCACCCGACGCTGTGGCTGTTGATTCCGGTACGATTTTCTTGATCTGCGCTATAAATGCCTTCCACAGAGACTGCTACCTCTCAGTAGTGGGGTCTAGAGGTGTGTCGTTCATGAATGAATCGTTCATTCTGAATGAATTCTGAATGGCATGAACCGAATGAATTGAATCTACGCTTTCCACTCGAATCGTTCAAAATGAACGATTTGATGGAAGATTCAAATCCGCCGAATCCAAATCGTTCAATATGAACGATTTGTGTGGAAGATTCTGCTAGCAAATCTCCGAATCCGCCAAATCCAAATCGTTCAATAAGAACCCTGTAAATACCCTTGAAACACCTTGTCAAATGTCTTGTGTTTCCGAATTGGAGCATCAAATTTCACCTTTTTGTTTGTTATTTCGCACACTAATATTTGAAATGCAGTAAGTCGACAGATTCACATGGATTCGAGATTCACTTGGATTCGAGATTCAGTTGGATTCGAGGTTCACACGGATTCGAGATTCACATGGATTCGAGATTCACTCGTGGATTTGGTTCATTCGGTTCATTATGAACGATTTAAAGAACCGAATCATTGCCACGAATCAAATCCCATGAACCGAATCCACAACATGAACCGAAATTCCCACCTCTAATGGGGTCAAATACGGGTAGGGTGCAAGTGCTGGTTGGCCAGCCAGGATATTTATTTCCGACGCTTGGTCTCGAACCAGCGACCTTCGGAAGCTGGGTTGAATACGCTATCAATGGTCCAAATCGTACCAATTTTGCATTATGCTACTTGAGATATATTTCATAATAATCGTACTTGGTATGAACAGATTTTCTCCTATGCGTGGAATTATATGTTTCATATTATTATAATGGTTGTTAGTATAGTAAAAAGAAGCTTAATGATATATGTAGACCCCAGAAGTTAAGGGGTTTAAGTGACATTTTTGAAAAAAAAAAGTTAGGTACAGGAATGGGATATGAAAATATTAATCTTTTAGGTGGTAAAGGGATCCAAGTGATTTTCTTGACAGGTACTGCTATCTAGGGTAATTCCTCTTAACTACTTAATGGGTTGTACCAAACATTGTCAATTTTGACTTAAGTTTTCTCTAAACAATGGTTTTGTTACTTAGACCCCTGACTTCTGGGGTCCTCATATACCCTAGTGATAAACTCGTATTACCTTATAATATTCTGTGGTGGCTAGAGTACTGGCTGATCATACGGGAGGCCAGGGTTCAAATGCAGAGGTGTATCTTTTTCAGCGGAAACCCGATCCCTACTTGAGTGTCTTGTGGAGGGTACTTCAAGTACAGTACTCCGTCTGTTGGATGAGACGTTAAACCGTGCTCCCCTTGGCACCTTTCGTTAAGAGCAGGCTGATGCCGACGTCGGGTTTCTATCCACCCTTCCTCCCTTACCTATCCCCTATGGCGCAAATGACCTTAGCGGTCGGTCACCTCCCCAAAAATCCAATTCAAACTTATAATAAACTTATGATAAACTCAAACTTCGCTCACATTTCATATTCCGCGCCGAAAACTCAAGAAATTATTTAATCATGGCGAAAATTAAAAAAATATAATTATTGCTTGATTGATATTACTTCATGCATGGAGATTTCCTCCGAATAAACAGATATATCGTACTTTTGTGAAATTAGGTCTAAGTATTTTGTTTCCATATCCTCGAGAATTTACTAATGATGCGCCTTTAAGGTAGTTCGAACGGAATATTATTTCAACTAAAAATCAATGAATTTGGTCTCATTTTAATCAAAAATGTCACACCCTTCCGAGGGTATGAAAATATCAGGCCGCTACCAAACTATTTCAAGATGTTTACCTAAAAATTGCAGCCAATTTACATGAAAAATAGTACGTGTCTATGTATTCTATAGAGACGTATAAAAAATGAGGAGTTTCTAACTCTTGGATCTCGCTCGAAAATGAAGCGTTTACTTGGTATGTTTTGAAGAAATTGGCATGGGAAAAATTAGGCTGGGACCGGGAATCGATCCACGGACCTTTGGACCAATGCGCAGACCACTACGCTATCCAGTCTTCATAATTCAAATGGCAATTTTGGTGGATACAAGGCAACAAGATCTTAGGCCCTTGCGGTCCATCAAAGATGGCAACGCAAGGGAGAAGAGGACTTCAAAGAAGCCACAACCAAGAGTCAGTATGCTTCACCAGCACATATGCCGTGCTTAGCTTAGTTTAAAAAAATATGAAAAATATGCAAACAAAATTAGGAGCGTAAAAAAGAAATATTACCACTATGCTGGCTTAAGAACTTAACAAAAATAAGGCAATTGTACTACAAATGTGATTGAAAATACAACATCCTTATGTAATTCTAAATTTACATTTTTTATTATTTTAAATAAAAATTATGTCTGGAAAACTGGAAATCTCAGGAAATTTTCAAACTGCTGGACACCCTGTTGGAAACTATCTTGCTCCAAAATCCCTTAAAGACTCACGATTACTGCTCCAGCCACCTTAAAAAAGCGGGCTTGGGACGGTGGGGAAGGGAATTTTTCTTCCGGAGTAGAGGGACAGGGGAGAAGCGCGACGATTGACGGGTTTGGCTCCGGCCAGCGTCGCTCCGCTTCTTCCCACAACTCGCTCAGCGAGGGCAATTTATCGACGGAGAGCGTAACAGCATCACGGATTCCTTTTAATGAAGGATGGCGGAATAAGGACCCGTCTGGAATGCCTCACCCAATTTATGCCTCTCTCTCCCCACCAGACCCCCCCTTCCCCTTTCCCATCCGACACTACGTAGGAGCGTCGCCGTAAAATTAAAAGGGTAAAAAAAAAGAGAGCGAATTTTTTTATTGAGCCATGAGATATCGCAGGAATGTCTCTAATTTTGTCCCTCTCTCCCACACCCCTTCCCCCAAATCTTAGTTTTTTTTTCTTGTAGGTGGGGTAGAGGGAGTTTTTTTTCTGGGGAGTAGGGGACGGTCGTGATGAATACGAAAGGGCCGCGAAAGAATTCGGCGAGGCACGGAATGGGCCTGGTGCGTTTTTGCTGGCGATAGTGGAGTTCGGCTAGGGAGAGGAAAAACTGAGGAAGAAAGAGGAGGAGAAATTTTAGGAAAAAAAAGGAAGATCTAATTATGTTCGTTCCACTAAATTCAACAGATTCAGGCGAGATATTGTGGAAGTTCTTCATAATGTAAGAGAAACAATTGCACTTTTCCACAAATTGCTTTAATGCGTACAACGCGTTTCGGCTCACAGAGCCATCATCAGGTACAAGACAAAGTTGTAAGAGAGTTCATCACATATATATGAGGACCCCAGAAGTCAAGGGGTCTAAGTAACAAAATCGTTGCTTTGAGAAAACTTAAGTCAAAGTTGAAAATTTTCGGTACAACCCACTAAGTAGTTGCATTACCATATAGTAGTAGAAGAGGTAGTAGAGGTATAGTAGTAGTAGTAGAGCATTACCATATAGTAGAGGCATTACCATATATAGCACAACCTGTCAAGAAAATCATTTAGAATGCTTTTCCAAATGAAAGATTTATATTTTCACATCCCATTTCTGTACTTAACTTATTTTTTTCAAAAATGTCACTTAGACCCCTTGACTTCTGGGGTCCACAATTATATCTTTTCAGAGGGGGGGGGGGTAGTGGGAGGAGACTAGAGGAGGAGTGGGAAGGAGGAGGTAGTGGCGGAAGAAAATGGGGAGAAATCAGGAAAAACCAAGGGAGGAAAGGGGGGGGAACGGACTAAACCGTGAGAGAAAGGGCAAGAAGCGGCAAAGGGTGGAAAAATGCATGCCTATTCCCTACCTTCTTCCCCCCTCCCTACAGTCCAAAGGTCCGTGGTTCGATTCCCGGTCCAGTCGAATTTTTTCTGCTTGGAATCGGCCATCATTTCATCTTCACACCACCATTGTCTTTGTAAATTTTACGTGTTCCTATCCACTTTCTTTCTACCTTTCTGTATAAACATTTATATGAGTATATTTGCCGCTGTGCGGTCTGAGTGAATGAGTGAACGATTGTATGCCCTGAACGGGTCATTTCCTACTTGGGTTAGCGTACCCCGAAACGCCTGTTCTATATCTTTCACCACTCTCTGTGTGCTTGAGTTATTCTTTCATTTCGCCTTCTGTGTATGTCATTCCTTCTCTGCCGGTGGGTGATAAGCAGCCCGCGCGCCATCTATTGGCCGCTC
The DNA here is from genome assembly GCA_963169105.1 of Ceriagrion tenellum. Classification (NCBI taxonomy): domain Eukaryota; kingdom Metazoa; phylum Arthropoda; class Insecta; order Odonata; family Coenagrionidae; genus Ceriagrion; species Ceriagrion tenellum. Next base: position 91,375,288 of record OY720639.1, on the reverse strand, counting down.
TCGTGGGTCATGCCCTGGGGAGTGTTTGTTCATATAAACCCCCCGCCGATTCCAGCAGTTTCTTAGTTGACTGGGTAGCTTGGTGGTCTGAGCATTGGACGCGAAATCCAAAGGTCCGTGGTTCGATTCCCGGTCCAGTCGAATTTTTTCTGCTTGGAATCGGCCATCATTTCATCTTCACACCATCATTGTCTTTGTAAATTTTACGTGTTCCTATCCACTTTCTTTCTACCTTTCTGTATAAACATTTATATGAGTATATTTGCCGCTGTGCGGTCTGAGTGAATGAATGAACGATTATATATATATTTATATATATATATATATATATATATTTATATATATATATATATATATATATATATATATATATATATATATATATATATATATATATATATATATATATATGTGATGTACTCTCTTACAACTTTGTCTTGTACCTGATGATGGCTCTGTGAGCCGAAACGCGTTGTACGCATAAAGCAATTTGTGGAAAAGTGCAATTGTTTCTCTTACATTATCGTTCGTTCCACGTTTAGATGACAGAATAGGCTCTCATGGAGACTCGCTTCCTGTGTAACCTCCATAAGGCTAAAGTTGCGAAGTTGCCGATTGTCGCGGGATGCGTTACTTATGGCCGGTTGCAAGAAAATTTAGTTATGGAATCAATAGTTATGAGATCCATAAAGTTATAGAACTCATAAATATATTCGGGTTGCAGGAACACATCTATTAGTTACTTAACTTATTTTCCAATAGTTACTAGCCTAGAATATTTGATCTAATCTTCCACCGCCGGATAAAGTTATGAAAGTTTAGCCTATGAATAGTTGATAATGCACATTATAATTAGTCAGTAAGAGTAAACAAACTGGTCATTTGTCTGAAAACAACTCTTTATTCAAGTAATTAAGACTCCAAGCGGTTCATTGCGCATCCGCCATCTTGTCTACTTATGGAACTCATAACTCCATGCCATAAGTTATGAGACCAATGAATTTATTGAATGTTTGTGCAACACTTATTGAATTGCTTCCATGGCTTATGGGTCCCATAACTTTATGGAATACATATGTTACGTTCCTGCAACTGGCCATTAGTATCATATAATAATAGTATGAATTTTGACTCCACCATTTGTGACACATCTGTACCAGCACATGATTTACCACATTTACAATGTGAAATTTGGTACCGTAATTGATATAAACCGTTTTTGGGGTTACCACCTGAGTATATTTCGAGGGACAGACACTCATTTATCATCATTATAATTCACACATGTCCTAGAAAATCCCGTCAAATTAAGCTGTGGCCTTGCAATTAAGAAAATAATTATGTAAATTTCAAAATATGTGCTAATTAAAAACAATACTTTGCCACAGGGTAAAGAAATTTATACCGTATTACAACTTCAATGAATTCATGCATGATGGTCTAATTTGTAATATAATTACGAATGCTATTCCAGTAAATGTTCAATTTTTGTATAATAATATATTTTTATTTTGTATTAATATTATACAAAATATATTATAATAATATATTTTGTATAATAATTTGTAAATAACCAATTCATCATTGTTCATCAAATATATCCCTCGTGGTATGAGTTATTAATTCAAAAGGTGAAGGACAGTGCTATTTTGGCGCAAGGCACTTGTTAGACTATAAAATATTTCTTATTCGGTTTTGGGAGAGTAAATTTTCCTCGTGATTTTCGTACATATTCACTCGGCTCTATTCTATTTCCGCCTCTATTATAAAAAACTTTTAAAAACATGTAAACAAATAAATGTCTCATGGGTAATATGTCGAGCTCCTTAAATAGTGGAAAGGAACGCACTGATTTTCCTGTGTGCACAATTACGCTACGTGTGTCCAATCCATTTGTTTTATCTTTTCCGTGTGGTGTTCCATATAGTCCTTTCTTCTTCTTTTCTTCTGTACACTTCATCGTTTCTTATTTTGTCCGTCCATTTTATCTTCAGCATCCTCCCCGAGCTCCAGATTTCGAAGGCTTCAATTATTTTCTGGTCAGCTTTTCCAATGGTAACAATATAAATGCATGATGAAAATGAGTTTACGCAAATATGTTCTCTAGAGTTTGATTTGGTCTAAGGCAGCGGTTCTCAACCTGTGGGTCGCTTGTTTCTTTTTTTCTCCTGTTTACCTTGTTTACCAAATCGATCAGTAAACTACTTCAAACTTAAGTGTTCGATCATCATCATTGGTCGTTCAATCTTAAGATTGGTTGACTGCAGCCGTCCACCCTTCCCGTAATGCTAGTTCCCATACCTCCTGGTATCTTTTCCTAAGTAGTTTCCTCTTTATTTGGTACATAGACTTATTCCTAGATCTTCCTCTGTGCACATTTTCATCTATTTTTACCATCAGTTACGTCATCTCTATCGTCTCAGGCTTAACTTTTTGGAAGTTCATTTTATCGTAAATGAAAAATGAAAAACTTTGTAATATTCCACCAATTTATTTTACTGTACAACTAGTTTCGTCGCAGCGGCGACATCTTCAGGTACAAAGAGTCAAAGCACAAAATATGGTCGTTATATCCCATCTAAGTTAGGTGTTTCGGTGGGGGAGGAAGAAGGTAGGTGGAAGGGGGGTAAACTTCAAGGCTCTAAGGTTTCTTCTGTACACTTCATCGTTTCTTATTTTGTCCGTCCATTTTATCCTCAGCCGTCCACCCTTCCCGTAATGCTAGTTCCCTTACCTCCTGGTATCTTTTCCTAAGTAGTTTCCTCTTTATTTACCCCCCCCCTTCCACCTACCTTCTTCCTCCCCCACCGAAACACCTAACCTAGATGGGATATAAGGACCATATTTTGTGCTTTGACTCTTTGTACCTGAAGATTTCGCCGCTGTGACGAAACTAGTTGTACCGTAAAATAAATTGGTGGAATATTACAAACCCTTCCACCTACCTTCTTCCTCCCCCACCGAAACACCTAACCTAGATGGGATATAAGGACCATATTTTGTGCTTTGACTCTTTGTACCTGAAGATTTCGCCGCTGTGACGAAACTAGTTGTACTGTAAAATAAATTGGTGGAATTTTACAAAGTTTTTCATTTTTCATTTACGATCAATTACGTTCCTCACAAACTCATTGTGTCTCAGGGTGTGTCCAATCCCTCTGGTTCTTCTTTTCTCTACGATGTTCCACATGGTCCTCTCTTATACTCCTCTGTACTATTCATCATTTCTTACTTTTTCCGTCCATTTTCACTTCAGTATCCTCCAGCACCAGGATTCGAAGGCTTCTGGTCACTTCGGTCAGCTTTTAAACTACTGAGATAAGCGTGAAACCCTTCTCTTGCAGAGCATATTAGCACTAAATACTGTTTTTGTTGCATTATTTTCATAATTCAACTAATGCGGAATAGTTCTTCTTCATAGAGGTTGATTCCTTCTTTCGGGTTTTCCGCCGCGTTGGTTCATGTTGAGGACAATATTTCGCCGGCAGTCCTGCTGGCTTCCTCCTGAGGAAGCCAGTAGGTTAGCCGGCGAAATATTGTCCTCAACATGAACCAACTCGGCGGAAAACCCGATAGAAGGAATCAACCTCTATCAAAGCCCCACGGAAGCCTTCATCAGAAATTCTTCTTCTTCTGCAGTTGTCCCTCGATCAGGATTGGTTGGCGACATCCCTCCACCTATCTCTATCCTCTGCCATCCTCTTCATTTCGGAAAATCGTCCGCATCCCATGTCCTCCATTATCTGCCTCCAATACTCCAATCTTGGTCTTCCTCTATACCGTTTGCGTTACACCATCCCTTCTAAAATTATCTTTTCCAAAGCCTCATGTCGCAGAACATAACCAATAAATTTGCCCCGTCTTCTTTTTGATATTTCCCATAGGTTCCGCTTTTCTTTCACTTTTCTTAATACCTCTTCATTCGTTACTCGCTCTATCTGATAAACCTGATAAAGACCTTTGTGTGGAGTGTTTTGCTGTATGGCAGCGAGACATGAACTGTGGGGCAAGAGGAGAGGAAAAGACTAAGAGGCTTTTGAGATGTGGTGCTATAGAAGGATGCAGAATAGTATGAGTTGTATTTTTTTTAATTGCCAAAATATTCATTTGGACTTCAAATTATATTTTACTGGAATCTCAGAACGTCCGGGTAATGCTTTGCGTTTTTACTGGGCCATGCGTCTTCGGAGGTGCCCAGTCGTAAAAGTTTTAATGCGCGTCTTATTAGCTTTTAGGCACCAGGGCGCGTCTGTTTGTCTGGCTTCGTCAAGTGTCTCGAAAGGGGGCAGTGACGCGTCCGATTCGGGGATTTTATTTTGGTATCAACGGTCGCCTACGACGATGCCTGGCTCGTAAACATCTCATGCGGGTATTCCGGTATTTTTCTTTACGTTTTGTGATCTCATTTCCGTCCGGTTAGGACATGTCTTCGATTTTTTAATCGGTCAAGCACAACTCTGGCAAAAAAATAGCAAGTATTGCTTAGTTGGTTGATTCAAAAATTCTTAAGTTTCATTTTTTTTGTAGTGTTGAACCATTTCCAGAAAAACTGATGGTCATTGATAATCGGCTGGTATTATTTATAGTTCCGACCAAAAATATACCCTCAGGCTTCTTTCTAGACATTTTAGCGACAGTTTTTCCCAGTATGAGTGTTAATTTGATTATGTCTTATTTATTGGTAAAATCCTTCATTGTATTTTCACGGAGACACGATAATAAATGTTCAGTGACGTGGCCAGTGACTATCCCTCGTATTTGCTCCCTGAGCCTTGAATTTACTCACAACGAGATCTAGTTTTGGGCCTTTGCACTTTTTAAATTGAATGTTTCAACTTCTTCGTCTGCTTCTAGTAGGCTTTCTGGTCATTCTTAACATTGAATACATTCTTTCCTTCTCTTCGTGGGCCTTCCAGAATGTCCAATAACTTCTAGGCACTAATCTCTCGAAGCCTTCTCTTTCATGTTGTCTTCCATTCTGTTGATGTAGTCGTTGTACAGCTTTCCTTACACTTTGACTTTTACGTGTGCATTGGTGTTACTTGAAGCTCCTCTTTGATGTAGCTAGAGATTATTTTTTATTTTTTTCCATGCTCTTAAAAGTATTTTTCTGAGTGTCTTCATTTTGGTTACATGTATTAATATATGTGTTAATATATTGTTGCTGTCGCTTCACTGGTATTTTTATATTTTAGCATAAGTTTCTTATGCTGCATTTCTGTTTCTGTGTATAATATCCTCTCGGGCATTTTGTACTCTGTCAGCCTTGTCTAACTTTTCATTTTGAATTCGTGAACCTAATAAATAGATTCAAAGTTGTTTAACTCAATTGCTATCACTCAAACTAGAGACGTACAAATAAACGAAATTTGCCATGAAATCATCGTGCATCGGATTTGATTACGCAAGATTTATTCCTATTACCATCCAGGGCGATTTCTTCGTGGCTTACATGTTTCCTACCCCGTTGAACTCACAGTCAGAATAGGAGCGTCTGAAGAAATTACAAATTGGCTGTTTCCACATGAGGTTTTATTGTTACCGACCATGGTTTCGTTACAGAGTAACATTACCTTGATAATGCATCATAACATCACCTTGATAATGTCACTCTGTAACGAAACCATGGTCGGTAACAATAAAACCGCATGTGGAAACAGCCAAGTTGTAATTTTTTCAGACGAAGGATTCTAGGAAGGAAGGACAAGGAAGGGTACTATGAAGGATTTCCACGAAGTCACGCCCGCTACCATTACTCACAGTCAAAAGTTCTTGAAAGGTGGTTTGAGCTGAGTTAGTGCGTAAAGGTAGTTTTGAATTCTCTAGTCGTGAAAGAAGCCGTACTCGACGTAGATCCTCAATTATGCGCACTTGTTGGAAGAATGAAAGAAATTTGACTATATTAATCACACAAAAACTCTTTGCAAAATTCTACAGAGGAAAAATCATTAACCTTGACCCTGACACAAACTCGCCGATGCTCCTCTTCCCCTGTAGACTTTTTTCAGCTTTTAAGCGAACTTGGCGTTCAAAACAGGCGGGCATACAATGTGACGAAGCAGACCATGGCCCCTTAAATTAAACTGTCCGCAGGTGATAACTATTTCACGAAATACACAAATGGTAGATAAGGGTACGGAATTTAAACGAAACAATTCGATGAACTGTTTTTCAAAAATGCGTGAGATAAAAATCTCGAAGTTTCGAGTTGACCCCTTGAATCGGCGAAACCATGCAGTAGCGTCGTGATTTTCACTAGCGATATTAGCCAACTAGTTTAATAGCAAATTGTTGCAGGATTCCAGTTAGTTATCACATTCTACACAATCACGCGATATTTTACAGTCAATAGTTATCGCATGAGGACAAGGTGTGACGACTGCAGGATCCTGTATCGACTAAACCTTGGTGCAAGGGCATGTAACATTTTCGTATTCGATGATCATTGAGTCATTTCGTAATAATAATCCCTGAGGAGAATGATATTTTCCGCTGTGAATTTCTCATATTCCTCTAAGAATAACAGCTGCCTAAACATTTTAGGATTTAAAGCCTCTTTGTCAGTGATTTACGCCTCATACATGCTATTCCAGGTCAACAAGTTTTAACTTCCCAATAAATTAAATCTGTTACTTTGGAGCTCTTAAAGAAAGCGCAAGCTTCGCGAATCGTAATTGCTACTCTGTTGCTTAATGGCTGTGCTTCCCGCATTTGGCTCACGGAGGGATTTTGAGTGGCACACTAATTAAGTGAACGCGCGCATGCTCAAAAGTGAAAATACCCGACGCTCTCAAGAATTCCTTTCAATTTCCCAGCACCTTCACCCAGTCAAGCGCAGGCCGTGGTGCATTGAACTCTTCGAACTCCAGCTATTTTCGACAAACGCATTACGCTGCGTCTTGAATACATAAATGCGTCCGGCCGTCACGCTTCGAGAGTGATAAAATTAAAATACTCATCATTTGCGCCTGTGTCGCATGAAATTAATGTGTCAAGAAAGTTTGCTCGGTGGGTATGTTCAATGTATCCGTTTTAAGTGAAAAAAATTCTCGGTTTGTCTTAAATTTCTCTCGCACTTTCAAATATTTTCCTTCACATATCATGATCTCAAAAATGAAAAGGTTTTTGTTCATTTTCCACAGAAATAATTTTATTTTCCGACCTGGTTTCGACATTAGCTATGTCATTTTCAAGGTAAAAATACACAGATATTGCAAGCTTATACATGCTTTTGTAAAGAGTCCGGGGGGACATACTCAATGCAAGGGGAAAAAGCGCGACTTCATGGAGCAATATGAAATTTCATCTGTAATTAAAAACAAAACTTTAACCATTGTCAATGATTATCTGTATTCCGAACGCTCATCGTCGTTATTATCTTTGTTGTTTGACTCACCAATTTTGTAAAAGCTTGCTCCAATCTAACCTTCTCTCCTCCTCTATGTTCCAAAGCCTTTATGTCAATTCAGCCAGTGCAAAACAAACCTTCAAGCCCCCCCCTCCTTCCCCTCCGATTACGTCATTCCATCCCCACCTTCCACCATTTCCTTCCCCCTCCCCCGATCCTTTAAAAAAGCATATACATATAAGCTTGCAATGTAATACAATAAATGCTTATATGTATTTTTCTGAGTGTCTTCATTTTGGTTACATGTATTAATATATCTGTTTTTATTTTGTTGCTGTCGCTTCACTGGTATTTTTATATTTTAGCATAAGTTTCTTATTAGTCTTCACTTACTCATTAGTCTTCGTGAACCTGATGAAAATAAACTTGCAATATAAATATACACACATGCAAGCTTGCATGTGTGTATATTTATATATGAAAGTTTGTTCGGTGGGTATGTTCAATGTATCCGTTTTAAATAATAAAAAAATTCTCGGTTTGTCTTAAATTTCTCTCGCACTTTCACATATTTTCCTTCACATATCATGATCTCAAAAATGAAAAGGTTTTTGTTCATTTTCCACAGAAATAATTTCATTTTCCAACCTGACTTCGACATTACCTATGTCATTTTCGAGGTAAATATACACACATGCAAGGTTGCATGTGTGTATATTTACATTGCAAGTTTATTTTCATCAGGTTCACGAAGACTAATGAGTAAGTGAAGACTAATAAGAAACTTATACTAAAATATAAAAATACCAGTGAAGCGACAGCAACAATATATTAACAGATATATTAATACATGTAACCAAAATGAAGACACTCGGAAAAATACATTTAAGCATTTATTGAATTACATTGCAAGCTTATATGTATATATGCTTTTTTAACCCTTTGAGTGCGGCATGACGTGATATCACGTCATGGTTGTCTTTCCGCCGGTGCTGATGACGTGATAATCACGTCGTGGGTACTCCCGCTCTCACTAAGGGGCCTAATCAAAGTTCCCTAATGAAATCTGGAACACTCACGGTACCCTTGACGTGATATAACGTCATCAGCACCATCGTAAAGACAACATGACGTGATATCACGTCATGCGGCACTCAAAGAGTTAAAGGATCGGGGGAGGGGGGAAGGAAGTGGTGGAAGGTGGGGAGGAATAACAAAAGGTGACGTAATCGGAGGGGAGGGGGGGGGGGGCTTGAAGGTTTGTTTTGCACTGGCTGAATTGACGTAAAGGCTTTGGAACATAGAGGAGGAGAGAAGGTTAGATTGGAACAAGCTTTTACAAAATTGGTGAGTCAAACAACAAAGATAATAACGACAATGAGTGTTCGGGATACAGATAATAATTGACAATGGTTAAAGTTTTGTTTTTAATTACAGATGAAATTTCATATTGCTCCATGAAGTCGCGCTTTTTCCCCTTGCATTGAGTATGTCCACCCCGAACCCTTTACAAAAGCATATATGAGGACCCCAGAAGTCAAGAGGTCTAGGTAACAAAATCGTTGTTTTGAGAAAACTCAAGTCAAAGTTGAAAATGTTTGGTTCAACCCACTAAGTAGTTAAGAGGCATTACCCTAGATAGCATCACCTGTCAAGAAAATCACTTGGATCCCTTTACCAACTAAAAGATTTATAGTTTCACATCCCATTCCTGTACCTAACTTGTTTTTTTTAAATGTCACTTAGACCCCTTGACTTCTAGGGTCCACATGTAAGCTTGCAATATGTGTGTATTTTTACCTTGAAAATGACATAGCTAATGTCGAAACCAGGTCGGAAAATAAAATTATTTCTGTGGAAAGTGAACAAAAACCTTTTCATTTTTGAGATCATGATATCTGTAGTGCATTTCCACAACATATCGCCGGATACTCTAATCTTAATTCTTTTCCTTCACGCTGTACATAGTGTCCTGCTATTATGGCCGCTTTACTCGGTACATTTTATTGTGCAAACGAATGTACCATAAAATGTACAAGAAACTGAATGGGATAAGAGCAGGTTCCATTTCCCGTTAAGTTATTCAGTCAATCATACAAATTGCCGCTTTACACGGTACAATTTCCTGCGTGAAGGAATGTTTACATTCGTTTGTACAATAAAATACACCGTGTAAATCGGCCTTTACTCCGTCAACCAAGTGTTCTCTACAAGCATTCCATTTTTACTAATATATTGCTCACCTGTATCTTTCTAGTAGTTAGGATATATGTGAATATTCTAAGCTTGACGACATCAGGCGTCAATTCGTAGAAGAATCTTGTATTGAATTCCATTAATTCTTTAATAATTTATAACAATTTAATACCATTTTAATAAAACAATATGTTTATAATTTATAATAGTTATTCCATATAGCAAAGAATGCTCGGTACATCCGCCATTTCCACTTGTAAAATTGTAAAGAATTAACAAGTCATCTGTTTTTGTTTCATAAACACTTGTGAAATCCGACGCGTAGGGGCTGGTAACTCATAGAAATACGCCCATGTTTTGAAGAGCACCTAGTGTACGGGGTTTAAAACTAAGGGACAGCAAGGGTGCCGACGTGTTGCAAAGTGAACAGTGTACTAGACATAACGAGACATATTATGCTAGCCGGTACTGGATGTAGCGGACTGGATTTAGGATGATTAGTGTCTTCCTGGCAGGTCTCAGAAGATCATTTAACTTTTACTGGTAGGTATGCGGTATTTTCATTTCAACCCAGTATGTTACGCATAGCCAGCCACATCTCAAAACTACGCCACCACTAATCAACAGCTGCGAAAGCCCACTCTCCAAAACGTTTCGCATATGGTTCTCGAAAACTTCAATACCCCTTCCTATTTTCCTTTCCTTTCCCTATATTATAACCTTCTTTCTTTCTCCTCCACCGTAGCGGGCATTGGCTCATAAGTGCTTTTACTCTATTTATGTTTCGCCCATCTTTTCCTCATTCTCCGTCCTCCTCCCCGTTCACATCCCCCTCAAACTCCATGGACCACTCCTCCGAAATTTTCGTACATGGTTATTTTTTTTTTACGAGGGCGTTCGGCTTTACTTGCCTTTGGGTCGGTAGGGAACGGGGAGGGTCCGTGGGTGGAGGGAGGGGATGGGGAAGAGAAATATGGCCGTGGTAGCAGAGGGGGGGGGGGTTTGAAGAATTCTGTTCATAGCTCGCGTGAGGGGAACCGAACACAATGAAGACCGTTTCACGCGGTACATGATAGAAAACAAGGCATAGTCGTACTGGATATTGTGGGAGGAGTTCAGGATGATTGGTGTCTTCCTGGAAGGTCACAAAGCATCTTAACTTTTACTGGTAGTTAAGCGGTTTTTTTTTTCATTTAAATTTAAGAGCATGTCCACTGTATTATAAAATGAAATATTGAGGTGGATGTAGAAGGCATTACGTCAAAAAACTGAATCCTAACAATCAAAATAACAATTATATTGGTTAGCCCTGCTCTTCCCATACTTTACTGTGGATTGCGCCGCGGAATGGACGAATTATCGGATGTAAAGCAAGAAGAATATCCACTATCTGTTTGAAATCTAACGAAAGTAACTCTTGGAACAAGTATTCGCTACTTAGTTGTATGCTTTCTACTCTGTTTTACTATACATTTCTCCGGGAATGAGGACTGTTATTCATTTAAAAACGTAAACAGTGTATGTATAGAGAACGCTTATTAAAGAAGTAAATTCATGCTAATTTCTAGTAAGTTATTGAAACATCGTATTATAAAAAAATTAGTGGGGATCTGGTTGGTGTGGTGGCTTGAGTACTGGCTAACCATACGGGCGGCCAGGGTTCAAATCCCTGCATAGGTGGATGTTTTTCAGGGGATACCCGATCTCTACTTGAGTGTCTTGTGGAGGACACTTCAAGTACAGCACTCCGTCTGTCGGATGAGACGTTAAACCGTGGTCCCCTTTGCGCCTTTCGTTAAGAGCAGGCTAATGCCGACGCCGGGTTTCTATCCACCCTTCTTCCCTTACCTATTCCGTATGGTGCAAATGATCATAGCATTCGGTCGCCTCCCCAATAATCCAATCCACTTCAAAAAAATTAGTGCGAAAGCCAGTAAGGAAAATCGGGGTTAACATAGATGGTGAGAACAGGCCATGCTTTTTAGCATAGACCACCATAGAAAGCGCTCTCTCCAACTACTTTGATGGAATTAACCAATCAATGGCACCAAGACACCAAAACTGCAGATTGGACGTTTTTATGTAGTGCTGATATTTTTTTTACTGCTTTCAAATCGCTGATAACCAAAATGAGTTGTACAAGGCATCGATTTCACTAAGTTAAGGTCGCTCTGCATGCGTAAAAACTTACGTGATTGGTCGAAGGCTGCTTGGGTATGCTGGTAGCTGGTAGCAAATAAGTACCGCATTTATTATGAAAGTAAGTGGCTCAGTCAGTAAGATAGCATAGCATAGCAAAGCCAGCATACTGGTTCTGCATTACGCTGTAATAATATGGCTGCAATAGGCTGCCACGCTAGCGAGTATCCTCTGACTCGGTCTTGATCGAATGTCGCGTGATGCGGGGTTACGTTGGTTGGTGTTATTTTATATTATGTGGAGATTTGTGTGAAATTTTACATTTGTGTTGTTTGATAAAAGTGGAAAAAAATAAATGTTAATCATTTAGTTTCTTGACAGTTTAATGCTATATTAACGCGTTGCCTTATAGCATTTGACGCATGTTCCGAAAAAACTAGATTACATATGAACGCATTTTCTCATAAACGCGAAATATAACGTATATATGGCATAAGCAGAAGACTATGAGCGTAAAACGAGGCGAGTCGACCTTTCAAGTCACTTTAAAGTGAGAAATAGAGAGAGAGAGCGAGCGAGAGAGACAGCCAGAGCAGAGTGAGCGGTCGCCTGAGAGATGCGCGAAAACAGATGCGCAGTTGTGATGTCAACCACGTAGTGGTATTTAGTGAGTTTATTTAGCGCGAAATCGAAGAAAAAAAGCTCTTACAACGCTCTATTCATTTTAATAGCGAGATTTCCAGGCTCGTAAAACTTCAATTTTGCGCCATTCTTTTGCTGCTGCTGAAATTAAAAAACAAAATTCGAATATGATAATTATTATGAATGGGAAATAATTTCCTTCTTTAAAATCTATGTTAATTCTCGGAAAACAGGTAAATTTTTCCGTTCAACAATCTTTAAATCGTCTCGTAGCGTAAAAAAAAACTTGCGTAGATTCCGCGTACATTCAGATATGGTTCTCTCGCCCCGGCGGAGACTCTCCTTTACGCTGTCCGTGCGAAAAAGGGCAATGGCCTGTTTTTGTGTCTATTTTTCTATGCCTTCACGGTTGTGAAGAACGATGTTTCAATTGCAAATATAGCAATGATAAATTTGCCAAAAAAATTCTTCAAAAACGATGCATGCATTTTTTTTGACATTTCGTCAAATTTATTATTCACGGAACGAATTTAGAAAATCAGATTTATTTGATGCTTTATAAATGACTAAATCACTCTAGAATGCTTGATCTTGAACTATTTTCCGTGACGAAACTAAAATTTGATAATTTTTGAATCTGCGATTAATTATTCCAAATACTACTTCGTTGCAGCAAAATTAATTCCCAACGGACTTGAAACTTATGGTCACTAAGGTTAGTGTTTATTATTCATGGTTGGTACTTGAAACTGCTCCACCATCATCAGAATGAAGCTTGAATGATGGTTGGTTGAACTAAATCTCCCGTTGGTTTTTTATAGCTTTGTGAAGATCGCAATTAAGTGTTTTTTCGTCCAATATTTTCCCTTCTTTCATATTTTTATCATTTTTCTAAAAACAGCTGTTGCTACTCTTTATTTGTCGAATTATCTATTCTAATATATTAAAATGTATTGGTTTCCATTTGTTAGTCACTCAATTCAACAAAACTACTCCAGTTAATCGTAAATTTTGCTTGATTCTTGTATATGTACTAACTTAAGATTTTGACTGTACGAAAGAGGCCACAGGGCTCAAGGGGCACAAAAACGAGACCCTTGTATCTAAATTCTGTAGTAAGGGTATTGAAATCAGTGCAGATGTTTCTTTTTTTGCTTTTTTAAATTACCTGCAATCGATATAGGGATGAAATTTTTGCTATTGTATGGTAGAAATCATGGAAAATTTCAATCTTGCAATCGATGTTGTTGGACGGTTCGTTTTTGCGGGGGCATGGAAGGAGGTGTTAGGACACCAGACGTGTAAAGGATAAGGTTTTTGGATGTGAAATGGTGAATTGTATTTTGGTTGTTTTTACAGTCGAGCTCAGTTTTTATAATGGTCACTTATTGTACGTGAAAAGAACGATTTGTTGCACCTATCTGTTTGGCAATATATCTCCAGTATCTTATCGATTCTGTCGGACCTAGAGATGTAGTGGGTCGTCAAAATGATATGAGTATATTGTACCCCATCCTCACCATGAGCATTTTATAAGTCTTTTACATGGTAATTGCTTTTATCAAGTCTCAAGTATTATAATTAGGGCCAATCCTCGTAGTATATAGGCCAAAACTCGTAGTATATAGAATTATATAGATATAGAATTTTGCGCACTGCTAGGAACTTACGTACTGCACCAGTTAAACCGTAACCAGGTCCTAGAGCTGGAGAAAGATCGTTCCAATGGGCTGTAAGTTCCAAAGTCACTGGTATCTAATCTATTTATTTTCAGAATTAATAAAATAATGAGCCACCCATCTTGAAATTTCGCGTGTAGCCACATGATAGGTATGTACTGATATATGATAATGTGGTTGTGGTGTCTGTCTTTCTGTGAGTTTGTTCGTCATTCTTCTCCTCAAAAATCATTGATCTGAATTTTTGTATCCATTTTTTTTACTTTATTGATTTGGTATCCTTTGTGAAAATTTGTTTTAGGCATAGTTTCTGTCACATCTGCGTATCGGCACAATTCGTTCCGACCACCGCAAAATGGTCGACATGTTTAGATGAGATCGACGTGTGGTAGGGGACTTTCGCCCAAAAGCGAATGAGTTTCTTCCATTCTCCTCCCAGAACAGAGCCCACTACATAAAACCCAGCTCAAAAATTTACGAGGCATTTATTGCGCTTTTTCGGAAGGGCCCGCTCGATGCCTTGTGGTCTCGTGGGCCCCGTCCGGAGTGGACCCGACCGGAACGTTCAAGCTGGTCGGTTCTTCTTTTACCGACCGTGACTCTTCTCTTCTCTGCCCAAGTCGCAGCGTTAGCTCCAGCGCGTACACGACGCCTTGAGTGCTGAGACTGGCACTTAAAAAAAAAGTGAAAATGAGATGAGGGAAAAAAATTATGCTAGCTATCCTTTTTTTGCTCTCATTTTCTAAGGGGTCACCCACCTCACTCCTTTTTTTTCCTTACCAATCCCACTCACTTCTTCCTCTACTCTGTCTTTCCCTATTGGCCCTTCCATCTTGACATCCAGAACCGTGAGCCCCCTTCGAGAGCATTCCCCCGTCCCAAACGAATCTGCATATTACCATGCATGACACCGCAATGGTGTTTTCCAGGGGGCGGCTTATCACCAACATTGCACTGTAACATAACGCTGGCCTCGCCATTTTTCTTTTACCACCTCATGGTTTATAATAACAATAAGGGACCCACCATATTGTGAATTTTGAGAATAAACAATAGACCTAAGGAGTGGAAGCGTCGGCAACAAAAGGGGATTGTAGAGGAAACCGTCGGAGGGTACGGTCGTGCAAAGACAGCACGCAAATAGCTTTGTAGATCAAACCCTCGCAGTGAACGGACGTGCAAAGAGAGAGCACGCAAGTTTTTGGTAGAGGGAAGTTCCATAGTGTGGCATCGTGCGAGACATAGCCCACGTAGAAAAGGAGAATTGACAAAGGAGCTGGAATTAAGGAGAGGAACGGGAGATTTTACAACAGGACGAGACCCAAAAAGCTGAGGGCCCGCCAAGGACGAACACCACGCAGGCTGAGAGGATTTTCCAGACCACAGAGGGACAAACCAACCTGTGTCGTCGAATAATTGGGTCGTAACTATAAACTTTCATTTTCATATAAGATACAAGAAGCCATAAGGCAAGAGGTTTTAATTGGCCAAGAATTAAGTTTGTGACTGGCATCCCTTTGTATCAAGTAATTGGATTTTGTGAAAAGTTAAAGTGAAGAAGTGTGGCAAATAATTAGACAATATACTTAAAAGAAGGAATAATTATTCATATACCAAATTTGTGTCTAAATTAGAATATACAGTTGGTCATGACCTAAGGGTATAAGGAATTATTTTGATTATTTAAATTCTGTCAATTGGATATTTCATTTTGTCAAGTAAATTGCAACCGTATCTCTAAACTTGCAATGTTTCATGCATTTTCTTTTCCGACGAGCAAGCTGGGGCAAAGTAATTAAAATATAAGGTACGAGAAGTTATAGCAATTGTGGTTTCTTTCCAGGTAAAGGAATCAATAGTTTTTCGTGTTACATGTTTATCCACAACGTGTGGCATTTCGCGTATTAATTTGTAATAATACCTTTTACATTTTTGGCTCCCATAACGTGGGGCATAATACAAAGTAGAAAAACAACAGAAAATACTTGTTACAGCACTAATGTTAACTAAAATTAACTTTCAACTACATGTACCAAATTCTGATATATCGTGGGAAACACACATACAAAACATGTGCGGCACAGCATTAAAAAGACCAGGTTTTATTAAACGTGTAGTAGGAAGGTCCTTAGATGAAACAGTCAAAGAGAGATGCTGCTTCGCTCTGCTTAGGCCACACCTCGAATTTGCCGCGAGCATTTTGAACCCTGGTCATAATTATTTTACCAAAAAAATTAACAAAATGCTATGAAAAGCTGCACGCTTCGTTAAAAACTGCTTCGAGAGAACAAAGGGTATTTCACATATTAGAGGGATTTAGGTTGGAGCCCCTAGAGACTCAGAGGCTACACGCTAGACTTAGCTTGCTTGAGAAATACAGAACTGTTGTGTTTTAGAGCAACACAGAGAATATTATTATGACTCACACCATGACATTATATTAACATGACATTAATCCTTATTCTTGGCCCCTGTGCAAACAGATTTCCTTTTTATTTCAGTACAGAGCCGTGAAATAAAAGCGCGTAGGCGTCTGCAGAAGCGTTCTCGGCCGTTGTACATCCTTCCTTTAAAATAGTGTACGTATTGTGATACTTATTACTTATATTCAGTCACCTTAGAGTATTGAATTCACTATTCCGATATTGTATCTGATAAAATTGATTTTTCATTCCGAAATGCGTTGAAATCGCGCGGCCCGTTAAGCATTCAGAGGTCAATGCAGATTTTAAGTCCAAATTTAATTGAATATATTGCAAAATAATGAGATAATGAGGTTTTGCTACTACTGAAAAAGATGGAACTATTTATGCTGCATAATTTAGTTGGGTTATCGTGAGAATTCCTGAGAATATTACGCAGCGCAGTAAATTCGCCTTCATCTTTCACCGGAATATCTTTGAAAAATTTCCGCCCATGGTTTGTTTGCCTGTCTTCTGAAAGCGAGCCGTGTTTCGACGTGGCTCTTCAGAAGTCCCAAGCCGTGCATTTCGGCTCAATTTCCGAGGAATTTACTTATTTGCCGCATCGTAGCCGCAGGTCGCGTAAATTCTTTCTCGGAGTAATTTTTATTTTTAAAGGCGCCACCTGCACCTTCCGTCCCTGCAATTTTATTTTTATATCTAATTTAGTCTCGGAGGGAGTGGTGACACATACTGTCACGTCACACGAAGTTCCTGGAAGGCTTTCATTTCCCGAGGAGACTTAATTTCACGGTTTTGCGGAGGATAATTTCGTCGGAATCCCCAGAATTTAGCAACATTTTCCGACTCCTCCCTTGTCTCGCGGGAAAGAATTTTTTTAAATTTTATTTCCAACACTCACGGCCGACGTTCCATTGGCCCGACGAGCGAAGGTGGTGTGGATGCTTATTTAACTTTTCACCTTTGAAATTCGGATATTTTATTCAAAATCCTTGAGGTGATTGCGAAATTTGTTGCGGCCGCAATGTGGTTGCAACATTGTTAACTGGTGGCGCGCTGTATATCCGCTTCATTCGACGAAAGTCGTTGTCACACACAACCATCAAGTGTCAGAACGGGGTATTTCAACAAATTTCGTAACTTCTGCAGTGTATTTCTAGAATTAACAACCGGTTTTGGGTGCTACACCACCTTCAGGTACACTCTACATCTACATAATACCCTGCGAGCCGCCGGATGGGCACGTGGCAGGGAGTGTTAGGGCACAATCCGTATAAAAATGTAAGGTTTTGAGAAGTGAAATGGTTGCGTGCATTATGAGAGTGTATTTAGTGGAGCTGAGTTTTTTTGTTATCGCTTATTGTTTGCGGAAAGAACGAGTTCTTGTACTTATTTGTTTGGCAAAGTATTTTTCTTATTTTATCGCTTCCGTCAGACCTTAAGATGTAGTGTAGCGCCTTGAAAATATCCTCAGAGTCGAATCCTCTGAAAGAAATCATTACTGCATTTCTCAAGCAAGCTAAGCCCTGCGTGCAGCCTCCCGAGTGTCTAGGGGCTCCCAGCTACCAAATCCCTCTAAAAGTTGTGAAATGCCCATAGTTCGCTCGTAGCAGTTTTTAACGAAGCGTGCTGATTTTCTTGGTATTTATAATTTTCTTGGTTTTATCTTTATGACCAATGCCCAAAATGCTCGCGGCGTATTCGAGATGTGGCCCAGCCAGAGCGAAGTAGCATCTCTCTTTGACTTTGTCATCCGAGGACCTTTCTATTATACGCTTATCAAAACCTAATTTCTTCAATGCTATGCCGCAATGTTTTGTATCTTTTGGCACTCAATGTACTTCAATGAGAAAGCGGTTGTGCAGTCAATAGTTGACTGTGGACGATAAGAAGTTTGTCTAATTACCACTTTGACCTTCCTCCAAATATGATCTTTTGAATTTTGAATACATCGAAACAGTTGAAAATTTTCCACTGTGCCATTCTTGGTGAATGGTTGGGGAACGGATTGGTGTGGTAGCTCTTCACCCCAAGAGTCTCGGTTACTATCTCGGCAGTAGTGGAGATTTTTCAGTTGAAATACTCGAGTGTTTTGTGGAGCGCTCTTCAAAGGTGGTGCATCGTCTGTCGGATGGGGTTTTAAGGCTGTGGTCCCCTTGTCGACTTAGGTTAAGAACGGGCTAATGTCGACGTTCTCCGCAAGTCTTCCTATTCTCGCTAAGTGATCCTTCTCTGACAAACCTAATCACTTCGTCCTTAATAGAGTTATACGAGCTAACATTTCACATAGAACTCGGAGATTTTGACTTTGAAGTTGATATTTTTGTTTGAGAGAGTTTGACATTCTTATCGATATTCTTCGATAAGAATGTCAAAATATTAGCCATTTACCGCCCTATTTTTCGTGGTAGATGCCAAAGAATAAGAGTCGTCTTCCATGGCATATGGTGTTCACAAGAACACCATATTTCTAACGGAATTTCTCACGCCGAGATGTCGCCATAAATATACAAGAATGTAGTTTGTATGTTATTACAATTATTTTTTTATTATTCAGTCACTCACTCTCGTAATTTTTAAGAATCGAAAAAAACCTTCCGTTGAGATGGGATTGTTACTGTACGGCGTGGAGAAAGGAAAAGACATCTAAATATAATATTATATTGGGAATAACTATTTGAGTATCTAGTCGCGAATACTGCACTATCACAAAATTAAAGGGCCAAGGTTACAAATATAAGACTGTCTCCGGCGTCTCCGGGTCGGGAAGATGGCATGACATGCTGAAACCCGGGTCGTTTCCTTACAGTAAAGTGTGGAGTAACAACAAAGTGTTTTTTATTATCAAAAAGGTTACAAATATCTTAAATACAATTACTAAGAAAAGATGCTGGCTTCACACGAACGGACGGAAAAGGAAATACGAATAAAATACAAGAACTGATGCAAAACCTCACTTAGGACCTTTTGCAAAGCACGTTTTGCAAATTAGTTTGCACTTCTGTTGATTCAACCAATAGAGATATTACAAAGGAAATGGTTGCAGGCTTTATTTTGTGGAAGTTATCCTTAATGGACCTTCCTTTCCCTCGTGTCACCTTAAGATGGAACGAATTGTCGAAATCCGGGTCGTGGAGTTAGCAAAGTCATTTTTATATGGTCCAAAATAGATATTAGTTATCATGTATGCCGCTGGAGTACCTCTACGAAAAGGGGGGGGGGTGTGATTTCGGCATTTTTGACCTGTCTTAGCCCTGGGTTGGCAGTGGAGTTGGGTCTTTCCCTTTCTAGCCTACTAATGTCGCAGGAATTCTGCAGAGGTGGGGATTCGGCAAAGTCAAATAAACACGTGGCTTCTAAGGTGCGTGTGGGTAGGCTTTGAGTGATGGCGCGTTTCGGCACCAGGTTTTGTGGGTGGGGGGATGTGCTTGTGGAAGGGGGCGTGTCCGGGGGTCGGGAAAGGGAGAGGCGAAGGGTCTTGGATTAGCGGAGGGTGTGAGGATGGAGCGCAGTGATATTTTTGTAGCGGGGGAGGGACGTAGGGGGTGAGACACCCCTCTTGAAAGCCTCTGGTTCAGTGTTTGGACAAGAGGAGACTTCGGCACGTCTCACGGCATCAATGCTTCCGCAGGTCAAGACTTCACCCGAACTGACTCGAGAAACTGCGTACTTACTTTTTATCCTCTCTTATTTTCCCCGAAGACGTACGGATGAAATGCTTACGGCTCCGTGTGTATGCGGGGTGATTTTTAAAAGCCTGGGTCCATATTTATTCAGCCCGGAAAGCCGTCATGAAAAGGGTGGCATTCTGTACATCGCGTGGTTTGACATCTTGAATCTATTCAGTTTGGCTCAAATTGTTTCGATGAAGTGTAAATAGATATGCTGGGCTCAGTCCGTTCGGTGATGTACTCATTGACTCGTATTGGCCAAGAAGACAGTCATTTTCATCACCGCTCGAATGTTGACTAAGTTACTTTAAGGAATAATATTAGTATGTTGGAAGACTACGAGAAGCATTATATATATTTAAGGCAGTTGTAGTTGGTGATTTCTTTCTGCTGTTGACGGTGAAGTCATTATAGAGATTTACCCGGATAATTAATTCTATAAAAGCCATTTAAGTTGAGTGAGATAGTTCCCTAGTCATAATGGAGACCACATTCGCATTATACGTGATATTTCAGCAGCTGTAGTAAGCCTGATTGAAGTATTGAGTTATAAATTGTGAAGTAATTTACTTTAATGTGACTGAAATTCTAAGTAATTTAATAAAAAGATATGAATAAATCTTTTATATGATACATTTTTTTCACGCGGTACGTTTAAAACTCCTACACAACGGATGGATTTTTGTAGTCTTTAAAAAATAACTGCGTTGACAATATATGATTTATCATAAAAATGTTAAGAAAAGGTACGAACAAAGCACTTTTGATTTTTTACGCGATCAGGGAATTGCAAATTCCTCATTTTTTAAATCTACTCACTCTGAAGTGCATAGACATATCATTTCTCTTGTACAATGGCTGGTATTTTTTGTCAAAAATTCCGAAAAGTACTTTGGGAAGGGGTAGATATTATGGTGTTTGAGAAAAGCTGGGATATTTGTCTTTAAAATTATACCGAATTGATAGATATCTAGGTGAAGCGATGCTTCACTCAAACTATCTTAAGAGCCCAGAGTTTGAGAATTATAAAGTATGCAGATGACGAGGAGGTGGTAGCAGAGAGTGGGAAACGATTGCAGGAAATACTGGATAAAATCCGGAGGGTTGGGAAATTTTAAAACATGAAAATTGACTTTGGGAAAACTAAAGTAATGAAAGCAGAAAAAGAGTAAGGTGTTCTAAAATTGATGATGATTGTTGATGAGAAAAGGCTATAACTAATACCATCCTTTAGTTACAAGGAACTTTTATAACATGGAATTGAAGTTACACGGAGGAAATGAGAAATAAAATATTTAAGGGAAAGGCAACCTTCAGTAAAGTTAAACAACTGCTGTCAGCTAAATCAACTGACGGAAGAGAACAATTTGCAAAATTTTATACATACTTAGAGTGTAGTAATTGAAGTAGAGCAGAAACATGTAGTCATGAAGATAAAGAAAAAATATGTATAGGGATTTGAAATTTGGTTATGGAGAAGAATGGAAAGGATAAAATAAATTGATAAAGTGAGACATGAGGAAGTTCTGGAAAAGATAAATGAGAAAAGGAACATTTTGAGATCAATAGGAAAGAGGAAGGCGAACTGGATAGGACACGTCCTGAGGAAATATTGCCTGCTGAAAAGAATACCAGAAAGAAAGATCGAGGGAAAGAGAGGAAGACAAAGACAGGATGTGTTGACGGACATAAAGATAGGCAGGAGTTACGAAGAACTGCGGCAGAACAAGACAAAGTAGCATGGAGGGAGCAGTTCAAATGAAACCTGTCAAGGACAGATTCACCCAAGGAGAAGAGCCCATACTTTCAGCTAAATGTGAAACGGACAAGTAGTTTCTTCGACTGAATATATTTTTACATATGATATTTTCTGGTCGCCCGTAAACTTTTCTGGCAAGTAGTAATGATTTGCCTAACTTACTGTGGCGTGCACCACATGCCACTCTTCATTTGTTTCGGAGAGTCTCGAGAGAGGGCAGTTGCTTCGAAGACCACGTGACCGGAGAACACGGAGCCCGTACGAGGTGACGAGAGGCGGGCAGTTCGACTCCTGCGGGAGGATGGTGGTGTGACCAAACTGGGCTTCGAGCTTCGCCTCAGTGATCACCTTACTTCTTTCAAATATTTTTTCTATATTTCGTGTAATCAATACTTAAACATTTGTAATTAAGAAGAAACCACTGGTGAGATCTTTTTTTATTCGACACTCCAAATTAAGCCGCCACGTGTCGGAGGAAAGGATCTATCCCCCATTCCGTGGTACACGTTTCGGAGAGGTTACAATAAATTGTCTTCTTTAAGCTATTAGCACTCTTTTTCTCCTCTCAGCCACCCACCTATCTTAGAGTGCATTTCTCTCTCTCTCACTCTGGCGGTTCAAGTGGCAGATGAGCTCAATATTGTCTTACCGTGTCTTCATAGCCCTTTTTTCTTGCAATAGAAGGATTTGAAAGGGAACGGAAGCTATTCTGTGGACCGATGAACAAAGAACTCGAAAGCTTGGGCGATTTAGAAGGAAGATGATAAAAGACTAGGAGCCCTAGCGGTATGAATATGGAGGGAGATGGAAAAAGTGAGTCAGAAAAATTAAGTGAGGCGGTACTGAGGAGAGCAGGTGAGCAAAAAACTGTAATGGATACGATTAGTGTATGAAAGAAGAACTGGATAGGTCATTGCCTGAGAAGAAATTGTTTGCTAACTGCAGGAATGGAAGAGCGGAAGCATAAAAGTGGAAGGAAAAGGAAGTAAATATTGAGCCATATCAGTGAATGGGGAAAATACGCGAAAATGAAGCGATTACGCGAAAGAGAGGATAGTAGAGGCGGAGTTCTTGAGGAAACCTGCCGATTGAGGCTGAAAAATATGAATGAATGAATGTAGTCACCGTAGCTGTTTGAAGATCTTAACGTTGAAGTTGAACAACTCACATAGTAAGGGATTCTCTGGTTAGTGTTCTTCATAGCAAAGAGTCGTGTTACTATTCATTTCGGTATTAATTCAACTGTCCAAATGAGATACTAAAAGTTAGTGAATTTATTTTTTAGGTTCTTAAAATTCTAATATTCCTCAGATCCTCTTCTCGTTTTTCTACGACTTTAATATGCATTTCTCATTCTGATAAATTCTCCCAATTTTTCATCTATTTTTTTTTGGCACATGTTGTTAATTTTATTAATGACCATTGAATTATGTTATGCTGATAGTATTGTCAGTTGGATCTCTGAAATCGAAATAATGGGAAAACAATCGGTTGAAGTCTAGATCGTTTAGCCAAAATTATTTTTTGTGTTTTTAATGGCAGCATTAGCAGGGTTATCAGTTGAATTTTCTCAATGCGTATTTTTGTGCTTTTCCGCTTTGGAATT
Organism: Ceriagrion tenellum; assembly: GCA_963169105.1. Taxonomy (NCBI): domain Eukaryota; kingdom Metazoa; phylum Arthropoda; class Insecta; order Odonata; family Coenagrionidae; genus Ceriagrion; species Ceriagrion tenellum. The sequence goes on along the minus strand of OY720639.1, from coordinate 91,351,825 downwards.
AACCAAAACTTCGCATTTTAATCGAGTTGAAAGGTGTTTGAATTGCTTGAATTAAAATTCGTTAACTTTTTCCCAAAAAATGTAGGCCTATTTCGTCGAAAAATCATAGTTGCAGTTGTGAGTGAATATTATTAAAGCGATGTAGTATTTGAAAACATGGCTAAGGGGGTGAATATTATTCGCGGTAAATAGTGCTTTAAAACCTTCTGGAAACGAAATCCGTGTAGAACCAATTTATTGATTGAATATTTTATTTGGGAACATTCATTGTTTACGTATATTGAAAAAAATCTCTTCTAAGGCTGATTAAATGCCGCGAATGACCATGGATAAGTAATTTCAGCACTGTTACAAGTAAAATGCCTTCTTTGAGTGCCCGAGTAAGTTCTCAGTATGGGAATACGAACTCCTCTCTGATCTCCGGAGTGGCTATCGTCTTTCAAATTGTATATCTAGGCAAAATTCGTACTGTTTACTAAGTTATATATTTGTTGTAAATTACATAATTGCATGTTGTAAATTGTATATTTTAATTATGAATTCTCTGGTTGCACTCTTGCGTAATATTTAGCTTCCAAGTCTGTATATTTCGCTGATTATTCTTGCCCCCCCTTATTCTGAGGGCGTTTTTCTGCGGTGACTCTTGATGCAAGGATACATGCCAATTATCCTCAATTGTTTTCTCGTACGTTGAAATCTTTTTTCAAGATACATTCTTATTATAATCTAACAATAAAAATATCACACGAAGAGAGATTCTATTGTATATTGTGGTAAACCAAACTTTGTGTCTTCCAGAAATTTATTATGATGAGTATAACCGATTTCGGCAGTTCCGCCATCATCAGGTACTGTACAGCCAGTGTAGCTGATTATGGGGTAACTACCGAAACCTGTTGTACTTATAATAATAAATCTGTGGAAGACACAAAGTTTAGTTTACTACAATGTCGACACCTTCAGCATTTGAATTTATTTTATATATTCACACAAAATTTTGATTTTCATGTTTACCCATTCTTATGGATGCAGTGTATTATTTTCTCTTTCATATAGATCCAGCGATGAAGATCATATTGTGGGTAATATTAATAACTTTTTCATGGTGTATAATCATCATTAGTCGTCTGCTTTCGCAGGTCCTTGGTGCCTCCATCTCTCTCTGTCCTCTGGTTTCCTCTTAATTCTCTGTAACTCCCTCCATCCTTCGGGTCATCAAAAATCTTTCTTTTCTTTATTCCTCTTTTGCGGTTTCCATCCACCATTCCTTCCAGTACATCTCGTAATAAACATTTGCTTCTCAGTACAGGTCCCATCCAGTTCATTGTCCTATCTTCAATGGTCTTTAAGAGCTTTCTTCCTTCTTTTATTCTCTCCAACGCCTCTTCATCTCTAACCCTATCAGACCTTGTTGATGTTGAGCACTTTCCTCCAAATCCACCTTTCTAAGTATCCTTTTTCTATCCTTTTCTGTCATCGTCCACGTTTCCCCACCATACAAAAACACACTCTAAACAAAACACTTGACGATTCTCTTTTTCAGTTCCAGCTCCAATTTACTAGTTAGTAGAGTCTTTTTCTTCATAAATGCCTCCTTAGCCATACCAATTCTTATTCTTATCTCCATTTCACTCTTCCAATCGTCCGTCACTTCAGTTCCCAGGTACTTGAATCGTTTTACCTGCTTCAGGTGTTCTCCATCCACACAAATATTCAACTCTTGCTTCATCTCCACTTTCATTACCTTAGTTTTCTTTTTATTGACTTTGAGTCCATATTTCTCCTTTGTTAGTGATAGATGATCAACAATTTTATTCAAATCATCTTCACTTTCTGCAAATAATGTTATATCATCTGCAAATCTAATTGTTCTTATTTTTCTTCCACCTGTGCTTACTCCTTTATCTTCTTTCCAGCACTTCTCAATCATTTCCTCTATATAGATGGTATATAAGTTATGGTGTATAGATTAGCGAAATTGTTACCAGCAGATATGGTAGAAGAGAGGAGATTTATGTCCCAGTCTCGCTAACAAAACTAAAGATTCATCTTAATATATTTTCATTGACTGTGTAATGTGCCTATTAGCTGGTGCAGTATAAAAATGGGCTGTGAGATGCGAAGCTAGCAAGAGTTACGTGGTGTTGCTAGGCGTGCGCTCATGTTTCGAATTTCGTGCGGCGCCGATAACGTATGCCCGTCTTCGTTCAATTGGTGACTTGAGTCCGTGCTGCCTGTTTACGCTCGAACTTCCCGCAGCCGCCAATGTGTGGCGCTTTGGTCTCGACAGTAATGAAAGAAGCGGATGCACTTCTAGTAGCGTCATCTTTCGTCATAACGCAAGCTGCAGTCAAGGACATCGCGGACGGAGTTCCTTGTTCGGCTCCTTGAGGTCTCGCTCTACCATCACGCGCGAATTTCGCACTTCTTATTGGCACATAACTTTTTGCAGAGCCGTCTTGGAATCAAACAATAAGAAAATTCTTCTTTCCAACGTGAAAAATATTCATGTTAACCACACGGCTCGGGAAACGGTCTCTTGTTTCCCTGTTTATTTAATATCCGATTCTATTTTACATCTAAAGAATGAGGAGCTAGATCAATCACTTTCCGTAATACATGTTCGTTGGAAACGTTGTGCCTTTCATGCTAGTAGCTGTTTAAAAATCGCTAGTGTCTCTTAAAAAAATGGTCACTTCACTTAAAAAATATCATTTCATTCCGCATAGAACTACCTTCCTGATATGACGTGTAGGTAGGCTTTTCAATCCTTCTGTAGAATAAGGAGGCAAAAATTGAGGATTATTCCAATTGAGATGAAATAGTAACTACTCTCACTATGTTAGATGACTGTGACAGTCCAAGAAATGATAATTTTACATGAAAAACGAACTTCACTTATTCGAATAAATCCCTATAGTAATTAATATTTGCAGCATATAGGAACATGCTTACCCATTGCAACGTCCTCTTTCAGGTGTGCACTACCACTAAAGCTTGTTTCTTGGTGATAGACCCGACAATTTATCTCTGCATTGACGATTACCCCCGGTCCGTCCGTCGGCCCCGGTGGCGGCAGGGTAAAGTCCTCGCCTGCTAACACGATGGTTGCGGGTTCGAGTCCCGCCTGGGTAGAATATTTCTGCCCAGGACATGGGTGTTTGCGTCTCGTGCGTTATTAATGTTATTCATCCGACGTAAATGGCCCATTGTGCTGTATTCGGGGTAGTGCAGATAAATTACCTACATACTGCCCTCTCATTTCTCGCTTCATAATTTATTACCGCCTTATCATACTCCCCTAAGAGTCGGCGCTTATCGCGTAATCTGTCCCAGCATAAATAAACAGCTAGTCAAGTCTAGTCCCCACGCAAAAAAGTGACTCATGAAAATGAGCTCAGCTCCAAACACTTTTAAACATACTTTTACACGGCTGGTATCGTAACATCCCCTGTTACACGCCAATTAGGCTCGCAGGGTTTGTATGCAAATATAATCATAGAATGTAGATGTCACTTTTTGAGATCTGTCCATACTTGAAAGAAGAACACAACTTATTAATTAGACATTACCGGTTTCGGCTGTTTGGTCATCATCATCAGGTGTACAGTATACAGTGAAAACAAGTCGATCTCGTTGCTGTTAATAATTTCCAAATCCTTTTTACCGTCTGATAAAATGGATGAATGGAGTGAAAATAACTACGGAAATGCTCTCCCATTTCTTTTCGGGCATATACGCTCGTATCTTACGAGGAGAAATCTTTTATCGAATTCCAGTATTTTTTTTTCAATGTTCTTATCTAGCCGAAAAGAATGTGCCTTAATCGTGGGGAACAGGAGGCAATGATGATGATTCTGCGCTCTTTGTCGTCCATAGATTTCTATATATTTTGCCAATTCTTTCGTATGAAAAGCTGAATACTCGGGTGTAGCGAGGAGTTTTAGGGGAAGAAAATGAAAGAAATGATAGAGAAATAAATGGAAGGGGTAGGCAAGCGGAAGCATTTCTTAGAAGTGTGAAGAGCTTGGTGTGAAGCAAATACGTCTCACAAAAGAGCAAAGGGATTATCTTCAGGACACAGTGTGTCCCCATCCTGACGTATCCTTCGGAAACATGGACAATGAAGAGAATGAGTATGAGTAAATTGCAGCCATGCGTAATGAAATTTGACAGAAAAAGTGCAATAAAAACAAAACGAACAGGAATGAAATGATTAGGGAGATAGTCCAGGAGGAACCGCTTCAGGAAAGGATGGAGACATCTAGGCTGAAATGTCTTATTCATAGAAAGAGGATTGAAATTGACAGAATGCCGAGGGAGATACAAGAAATGGAAATTCAAGGGAAACAGCCACAAGGAAGATCACGAGATAGACAGTTGAAAGGCAGTTGAAAGGCGTGGAAGATAAGGTAGGGAAACGGAAAGAGGATTGGAAAGCAATGAGAGAAGAGAAACGGTGGGAGGATAGAAAAAAGTAGAAAGACTTGAGTACGAAGCAGACCCGACCATTGGCTGGAAACTGTTATAGATGATAATGATTAAACTCAGATCTCATGCGGACATTGATTTTTCGGTATGATTAATAGGCCCTTTCATACAGTAGGAGATTAGACCTTAATTTGATGTCTAGAATGGTAACCTGTGCATCTGGCCATAGGTGTCCCTCTTGACGAACCTTCTTGTACGTAAAATCTTGGCGAACGGTGAGTGATGAAACTTATCCGTGCACCGCGCGTGTAAAAGTTAAGTACTCGTTAGCTCACTCATGGATACGTGGCTGAGATTCAATTGTACTCAATTCTCTGAACAAGTAATTTGCTCTGGATGTAATTTACTATCAAGCAACGGTAAATGTGACCCTCCCTGTCTCTTGATCCTTTATATCGTGGTTTAACTCGTATTGGAGCATATGCCAATATGTGCTATTGCTCTTTGAAGAAGATGATGCTGATATCATATAGGTATTTCGAATTTCACATTTTTACTCTCGAGGGTGCTGATATTCATTGCATATATGCTGGATTTTATACTCCTTGATTCGAATGTACTTTAAAAACATATATCTTGCCTATAAAAAATTATATGATGATACCGGCTGTTAGTGCTGCGTATATTTTTCATTTGGTCGCAATTTTACGTCTTAAATGGGAGTTAGATCTCTGCAGTGGACTAATTCCCTGGTTGGGACCGACTCCTCATAGCTCGTGCGGTTTCGGAGAATTGATGGGCCTTACCCTTGAGCACATCCCTATTCGATCCCCTCCCCTCGTCACAAAATGTGTTCTGCAGCTTTTCCTATTTTCTCTCCTAGGGTGCTGGACATTGATGATGCTCGAATGATGTCGTTGGTAATGTAAAGAAAGGGTTCCAAATAACTTTTTGAAAATTTAACTTGTGTTCACGAATTCATGATTCGTTCAAATTTAATACTATTGAGTAGGCATTGGTCAGTTAGAGTCAATTTCAGCTGCGCAAGGTAAATTTAACTTTCAATTATATCATTATTTATGACAAAGAGCATCTCTTTAATTAATATTGCCCCAATTTTGTTTGAAAATCATACTTAAGACAGCATTTATCGACTAGTTTTTGCTGTAAACTTCAGAGTAAAACTAGCTAAAATGCAACCACAACCCTAGTGTCTGAACATGAACATAGCCAAAGAAGTGGGAACAAAATGTGTTTTGTAAAAGGAACAGTCACTACTGAGAGTTTAACTTAAGCCAAAAATTAATGCATAAGTAATCGTCTCCGGCTTAACTTTTTGGAGGTAAGTAATATCTGTGATAAAAACAAAGTTGATTGAAAACCAAGTAAGTGGATTGAAACAAAGTTGTTTTTAGCATGGACGAAAATTAATGCCTTCAGATTATGCATACATCGCGAATACGAACCAAAAATGTATAGATTCTTCATAAAATATTTCATAAAAAGTTTTCTGGGAAGTTGCTAAAAACATTACATATCATAAGGACACAATAAAACCTTTCTTTTGCGTTAAATTTAGTGTAAGGCCGTATTTTCTTTAGGTATTTTTCTTGCATGTCATCAAAGCACCCCTCATTTTGGATTTTTGTTTGGTCATCGAATCGCTTTTGATAATTTCTTCAAATATTCTTCTTCCCAAATGCTCGTGCTCCAACTGTCCTAACGATCTTGCTGGCTTTCAAGAGAGACCATGCATTCTGTTAGGTCAGTTTAATTTTAGTTTGAAAGAAGTGAAGTTGTAAGGCGAGATTAGAATGACATCGATGATGCTAATCACGTATATATATTTTAAATAATTGGCTTAGCCCTGTGGGGCGACTTAAAGAGAAGAAAATCTTCACATGTTAAATTTCACAGTTTTCGATTAGCCCGTTACCATGGAAGGTCTTTTTTCTAACATTATCTCTGGCTTGCGGTCTCTCAGATCACTTGTCTTTATTTCCTAATATTTTGTTCTATAATTATGGTTTGTCAATTCACTTGACATATTAATTTGAATGAAGCTCAATTATTGCTGCGAAGGCTTCAGCGGTTGTCTTTTTCATCGGTAATTTTCGGATTCTCGGGTTCGGGTCAGGTTAGGATCTAATGAAGCTTACTGGAATGAATGCGAAACGGTCGTAAATAGAAATAGGAGGAGAGAAATAAAATAAAAATGGAAGAAATTAAATGCGGGGAGAACCCGAAAATTACCGACAAGCTCAATCTTGCCGTATTGCCTAATGCAAATGAAAAATTATATCAAGTAGGGATGCGAATCCTCACTGTTCTCCCCTGTATTATTCCCTTCAGCGTTCCCTCTACTTTCAAAACGTCCTCCATCCATCTCTACTGCCTCCTCGAACCTCCGCCACTTGGTTTCCATCGTCTCCAGCCGTATCAAATTCCCTCCCGTTCGTCTGTATCGTTACCCAGCTCACGCTCTCCATACTTATCCAAACCAAGTTTCAAACACCTCGACTCTGTGTATCATCCCTTACCAATGACGCCACGCTCCGTATTAGAGTTTTCAGTTTTTCACCAGCCTTTTCTCTGTCTCTACTCAGACTTCCCCCTCATCAATTTTTTAAAAATCTTTGAAAATACTTCCCTTGCTCGAGTATTTCCACACCGTAAGTCCCAGCCACTAAACCGCTTCTCTTCCAAAATGCTACCAGATATGTAAACTTGCTCTATTTTGTAACGTCCAACCCTTATATTCAGCCCCGCCTTCTTTTTTCTTGAATATCTAATGACTATCGTCTTCTTATCGTTTAGCTTCATTGGATTGGGTTGGAATTTTTGGGAGACGACCGACTGCTAAGGTCATTTGCACCATAGGGGATAGGTAAGGGAAGAAGGGTGGATAGAAACCCAGCGTCGGCATTAGCCTGCTCTTAACGAAAGGCGCAAAGGGGACCACGTCTCATCCGACAGGCAGAAGTTCCTTCACAAGGCACTCAAGTAGAGATCGGCTTTCCTCCGAAAAACATCCACCTTTGCAGGGATTTGAACCCTGGCCGCCCGGATGGTTAGCCAGTACTCAGGCCACCACACCAACCCGATATCCGTTTATCTTCATTCCAGCTGGTAGATATTATATTTTGGACAGATGAAAGAGTTGTGGCACTAACTTAGACAAAACTTTAACATGCATCTTCAAAAATCATGCAAAAAATGTGGCAAACACTGGTACACTTCCACACATAGTTTATGAACCGAATATGGTATCGGCACACCATGGCAAAAACTATAGTCATGCCTCGCGAAACCTTACCAATTATTTTCACCTTTTCCTCTTTCGAAGATAGTAGTTTTTAGAGTTTTAAGTCCCGAGGAGTCACGTTTTGTGCTCTTTTATTGTCTATCCATCGCCATAACTCTCTACTTCGAGGAGATTCGCGAAGGTTAGTCGGAAGGATATGAGAATGGCGGAGGACAAGCGGTTTATTTTTTTATTTTTTTTGAGCGTCGGGGCGGGGCTGGGATACCGTCTGGGCCGTGACCCCGGAATGGCTCGGGGGAGGCCGGAGGGAAGGGGAGGAGGAAGAGGAAAAGGTATTGGTGGTTGTAATGTTCACAAGTGGGGCGTATTCACCGAGTCGGTGCGCCAGCCCCTGCCGCCGCCCCCTCCCCCACGGGTTGCTAGCGGCCAGACGCCGGAAATTGCAAGTTTCCATTGTTGCGGATATCCCTACTGAGCCCCCCTTCCACGTCCCTCCACCGCTCCCAAACTAGTACTATATTTTGCTCGAGTTTTGTCGGGGAGGAAAAAAAATCGTGGGGTGGTCCGTTGTGGTTTTTCTGGGCGGCTCTCGCACTGTCTGGTGCTTCTTTTCTCTTCATTTTTTGCGCTATTTCCCAGTCTCGTTTGTGGCGGAGTGCTCCCAAAGTGATTCCTCCCCCAACCGCCGGATTCAATTTGGGTCCGAAGGGCATTTTTTTAACTTATTATAATTATTCTCTTTTTTCTAAGGGCTAAAGAGCTTGGAGCCCAACTCCCCCCCACCCTAAAGAGTATAAAATTTTGTTCTATCCGCCTCACTCCGGTACTTTTTTTTCATTCGTGTTATTTTTTTCCGGGCGCAACAAACAAAGTCGAGATTGCGCCAAGGAAAGCACTTATTGCATCTCTCGCCCGTATCTCTTTGACGGCGTCGTGTACACGTAACCTTTTTTTTCATACTTCCCCTTCACGCCGAGGTTATCATGCTTTTTTCCTCTCGGGTATTTAACCTGGTGCTTGCATTCAGCCTTACTGCTGTAATCTAAAGAAAAAAATGCTTCTATTGCCAAAAAAAATGGATATAGAAGCCGTTTTCAAAAACGGTTGACTCGGTGTGAAACTGCGTCTTTCGATTCCTCCTATTGTAAATAAATCAGTATATTGGATTTGTGACCCCCTGAAGAATGAATTTGTTTTCGCCCGAGTTGGTAATGTTTTGCTACTACTCGCTTGCATATAGTATTGCTTTCTACACCTCAGTAACAAATAAAAGCCTAAAGAGTAAATATTTCCAACTTTTGTGATAGCAGTTATTATATCTTAACCCTTATCTTAATTTATTAGCATTTAAATAGCATTCTTCATTAGATTGTAATCAGTGTTTAATGTTCTATGTCCAATTCATCAAGTAGAATCCGTTCAGTAAAATAACTAAATGAAATGTGCTGATTAGATTTAGATATGATAAAGTAAATAATTTTTAACAATATGAGGGTTAAACAAAGGTCAATGACGGATTCTCCGGTCTTATTAGTCTCTTCTCCAAACAATGATTGACGTATAAAGAAATTTTCTCTTGTTCTGTCAACTGCGCAATTGTTCGGGACTCATGACATTTTACATTGCATTTGCGTTTTTTGTTGTTTTTGTCGATGGCCAAATTGTATTCACGGCGTATTAACTTTTTCTGTGTTTTATGCATCTTTTGTTGCTGTAATCATCGTTTATTTTTACATCATTAACGTCAAATACATGAAACGGCATTTAGAACACCAGTTTTTCACCGTGAATGCAAAAAGGAGCGTGCATTTTAACTCTTAAAGGCTTCTACTCGGAGTAATAATAAATTTTGATATATTCAAGTTACATTTGTGTGGCTTGTTAAGTTGAGGATGAACAAATTAATAGGAGTACGAAATTTTCATGGAGGACTGGTGTCACTTGCGAAAATGATTGCGAACACCTCTTTCCGCCAACGTTTCGCAGAAATATCTCTGAATTCTGAGAGCTCGAGATGAATAGTAAAATATAATAACCTGTTATCATCCATTTATTATATTGAACTCTGCCTGCTATCTATCTCAAGCCCAAGAGGATGCTGTAAGAAATCTGCGAAACGTTGGCGGAAAAAGGTTTTTGAATTCATTTATACCACCAACACTAATCCAGAAGAATTTCGTATATGTATAAAGCGGTCAAAATCACTCTTCATTTAGGAAATTAATAGGAATTCTTTCAACCCCTGCTCTTGCCGACGAAATCAGAGGACTCTATATTTCCTGGCATCACCGTTTGATCTTGCGCGAGGTTTGAAGGCTTCAGTTGTATGGAGGCTTTTCCTTGCGTACAAGCACCTCTTACGAAATCGCTTGAGTGGGGCTTCCGTCACTTATTAATTGTGAGTAGGGAGTGGAGTCGTACGTTTGGTAATACGCTGTGAATCCCAACGGAAAGAGTTTGACGCCGTCCCTGATTGCAAAGCCATTCTTCCTGTCCTACATTTTCGAACTCCCTCCCAGTAAAATTATTAAGACATCCGCGGTCCAACTATGTGAAGAACTATTGTTTTTTTGGGTAACCCGCATCAGGAATTTTTCGAGCCTGTCGAACGTTTCTTCTCCCTTGCCGTAAACTACTTCAGGGATAACTGACCTTTCTGCCTTTATTGTGCATCATTTATACATCCTCAAGGAGGTTAAAATGGGGAGAGGGTGGGGGTGAGTGTAGTCTTCTTAGGGTTGAGAGAGAGGGTTACCATTTAACTTTTTTATTTCTAGAAGACTACATCCACTCCCACCCCTTTTAACCACCAGTTTTCTAAACAATTTTTCACTTACCGCTCGTTTCTCCTGATTTTTGATTGAAGAACAGGGATTGATGCAGAGATAGAATTTCGGGAATAACCTTGGGCTTCCCTTCAGGGTGAGAATGGCCACCCATACAACTCATAAAATGAACATAAGTGTACCACTCTAAAGGAAGCCTAAAATGTAACTGTAGAACTAGCCTAGGAACCCTATTTTATTTTCATCTCGGTTTATAAAGTGCCCTTCAATGATGCTTTTACAAGTTTTCAGACAATTTGCAATGAGCAACCCTGAGACCAGAGCCGCCTTAGGTAGTTCTCTGGTGATTCTGACGAAAATGCTAAGACATCGAACTTCACACGTCTTGTTTTCACTCCCTCCGTTCCTTTCCTCACTGCTCGATGATTTTCTGCCCTTCCACCTTTATTCTCGTCCTCTGTGGTGTACGTCCCACCCTCTCCACCTCGCCCACCCTCTTCCGTTTCACCCGCCACACCCTCTTCCTCTCTCGACGTCCTTACTGTTCCGCACTTGTCTCTCCCTCCCTGCTGCTTGAATCTCGACACAGCGCACGGCGCAGAGCTAACACATTCTCGGCCGCTTCACCCTTTTCTCCCCGCAACCACCCTCCTTTCCCCAAACCTCCCCCCCCCCATTCGGCATTCTTCGAGGAGGTGTAGAGGGAGCGGGCGGGCGCTCCCCATCTTGGAACACGCCGTGATCTTCAGCCGGCCACCTGCGTCTCTCTCACACTTTTCGAACCGGGAGCGTGAAAAATAGGCGAAACCGTAGACGCCTGTTTCTTGCGACCCCGAAGCGCGGATGCCTTCTCCTCCAGCTAACCTTTTCTCCCTTCCCTTTCCTGCCTCTCTTTTTTCAACCTCGCCTCACCCCTCTCATCACGTTTGCCTTGCAAACATTCTCCTCTACGGCATCCTTCTTCTTTTTCTCTCCCCCTTCACACGCACACAAATATACCGTCCGTGAAAGTTACATGCGCCGACCTGCGCGGCGAGGAGGAAATGTATTAAAACGGAGGGGGCGAATGCAGAAGGCGGTTGGGTTAGAGAGAGCGGCAACGAAAGAGAGAGTGAAGCTGAGGAAACAAACTACTTCGTAAAAAATAGCACGAGGCATTTCCTTGCTAGGCAAGTAATAAAAATCACCCATCGCTATACCTCCAGCCGGAGAACCTCTCTTGAAGTTTCATTTGAATATGATGGACACGTATTTTGTTCACGTTTGTCGTAAAAAGACAACTGCCGTGCTCAAGGAGGTGAAAAATAGGAAACTAGGACATATTGTGTGAAAAAATTCGTTTGGAGCGTGACACTTTATTGATCGGAAGCATTGACCATTGGAAAAACTGACCAGAACAGACTAAAAGTCTTCGAAAACTGGTGCTAGAAGAGGATATTGTAGGTAAAATAGACGGGAAAAATACGAAATGGTGAATTTTAGAGAAGAGGAAAGGTACCCGTGGAATACGATAGAGAAAAGAAAAACGTGATAGATTGTACACACTCTGAGGCACAATGGTTTGTAAAGAACATAATTGAAGGTAAAATAGAGGGTGAAGTCCCCTGATGAAGACCCGGGAATGATTCATGGACCAAATAAAGAGGAAAGTACATAGGAAGAGATACCAGGATGTAAGGATAACAGAATTAGATGGGGAAGGGTGGCAGGCTGCAGTCAACCAATCGTGGGATTGAACGACCAATCATGATGAGGCTGACGTGGCCATGCAGAAAGTGGCAGATATTTTGGTATATTTGGAAAGGGAAGAAATTTTTCTTTATAAAGCCATCTTCTTCTTCTTCGGTGGCACTACAGCCCAAATCGGGCCTTGGCCTCCTCAATTTTCTTCCTCCATTCCTCACTTTCCTCTGCCACCGTTCTCCACTTTCATACTCCAAGCAGTTCATGTGCGTCCTTACTGACGTAATCTTCCCCCCGAGCTCCACCCTTCTCTTCCCTCCCATTTGTCTAGTGAACATTCTCTTAGCTGTCCTCTTCCCTGGCATCCGCAGGACATGCACTGCCCATCGCAGTCTCATCAGTTTTCAGAAGGTAGAAATGCTGGCTTCTTTATATGGACTATATATTTCGTTTTTATGACGGATTCCACATGCTCCTTCTGTGTTTACAGACCCGTATATCCTCCGCAGTACTTTTCTCTCAAATCTGTCCAAAAAAGTATAAAGCGACCTAATTCTTTGAATTGTAGGTGAAGTGATGTCTAGGTCAAACTACACGAAAAATGAGTCACGAAACAAGCTGATGATAGAAGCACCCATTTGAAGCCGTGATTTGGGCGTTTTTTTAGTGGAGGGGAAATAGCCCAGTGGCACTAGGAGGGTGGGGTGGGTGGGCGGAGTTTCGCGGGTTGCTGTAATTCACGGCGTACGTGAGACTTTCCTATCTCTGGCTCCTATGCTACCGGTCCGAGAACCTTCGTTGTGTTAGGAATTAGAACGGGCGCTAAAATCTCAATTGCTATTTGATCGGGCATGAGGGGCTGTATTTTATGCCAGATTGGTGGCTATATTATGTAGGTATTGTCTTTTATCCAGCCCTAGTCTGTCGAAGGTGACTCTAGCCTTTCAGATGCATTCATACAACGACGGTGTCATCTATACCGGGTACCTGGGCTTATCTCAATGTAACTGCTAGGCTCGCAATACTATTTGTGCTTTTCGCTTTTGTTTCGAGTCATGGTAATTTTTAAATGGTCATAGCTTTGCATAAATGACCTACCATGCAACCTTTCTGTGGAGAGTATGATTTATGCAGATGAGACAGCCCTCATCCATAAATGTAGTAATCCTAGTCATGTCAAGCATCTTACAGAGCAAACAAAAGCAGAAGCACAACTCTGGTTTTCAGCTAATCATCTATTCCTGAATGATAACAAAACATAACACCCTATATGCTGTCTTAACAATGTTGATGAAGTAAATGATCCTGTAAAGCTATTAGGTTTTAATATTGATGCAAAATTAACATGGAGTTCACATGTGTTCCATGTTAGCAAAAAACTCTCCAGGGCTCTGTTCCTGTTAAGGAAACATAAGACCTAAGTGAGTGGAGAATTTATGAGATCAGCCTACTTTGCCTTCTTTCAGAGCGTACTTACTTATGGTATAAGACTCTGGGGGCATTCTCCTGAAACTGTGGAAATTCTTAAGTTGCAAAAAAAGGCTATGAGGATCCTGAATAGCTCTGGACCCCGTGAGCACTGCAGGCCTGTGTTCAAAAACTTGCATATTCTAACCATCTACAGTCTGTTTGTGCTTTGCAGCCTTATGCACATATAACAAAACCTTAACACGTACTTAATTAGATCTTCAGTCCACTCGTATGACACTAGATCTGAAAACAATCTTGGTATCAATCACTGCAGATAATCAAAGACATACAATCAATCCGACAACTTGGCAAAAAAACTATTTAACAAGTCGCCTAGCAGTGCCAGCTCAGTAAGCTGTACCAAATTCAAGTGTAATTGAAAAATGGTTATGTGCTAACCCTCTATATTCCATTAATAGGTATTTTGAGCTGGGCTTTGAATCCATTGTATTTTAAATGTGCTTATCATTGTGCTTATACTAAATGATTATATTCGACGAAACCTACACAAATGTACACCAGGATTGAAATTCGCTATGAAATAGAGATGGACCGACACCAGAAATTTCCGATACCGATACCGATTGTTTGATCAAGTCAAGTCAAATGATTGTTTCATGGTATGAAACAATCATTTGACTTGACCGGGATTCGAACCCGGATCTCCCAATTGCCGGTCAGGTGTGGTAGCCAGTTACATCACCAATCCATCTTCCTTCTAGGCGAATTTCGAGGGGGGTTTATGCGAACTAGATGTTCAGGCCTCAACTCTACATTGTAGCACAAGAGACGAAGTCGTGCTTACAAAGCCACTGTCGCGGTGGATAAACCCAACATTGTCGTTATTAAAACGACCAACTTGACAAATTTCCAAACATTGCATGTAACAAATGATGTGATACGAAGTCACTCTCACGGGTGCAATACACCAGGGTTGAAGTTCGCTATGAAAAAATCATTATGCAATGTTTGGAAATCTTTACAAATGTCTTTTGTCTTCTGGTGAATAATAAGTTGAATTGAATTTACTAATGTCGAACCATGTTTCGCTCTTGAAAAAGGTAGGTGCAACGCCGCAAGATTTGAAGTAGTTAGCTGATCGTGAAAATCGGTATTTCAGTCATTAACGGCGAAAATTAGTGTAGTGCCAGGATTACGTTTTTGCACACCGTAAAATGAATGTACGCTTGGTTTCATAGAGGTCACTTTAATTCAAATAAAATAAGTATATTGTCCGGAGTGAGTCAGATGGGAAATAGAATGCTATAAAATGTGCTATACTTCAATGTGCGGGGAAGAATACTGTCTTTTATGGAAGTAAAGTCAATACAAAATTCAAAGTCAGTGTTGTGATTAACGCTTCCGCGGGGCTTGGATGGAGGTTTATTCTTCAGTTTTCCAGGATTTCCGCCGATCTATCTCGAGGACAATATTTCTCCGGCTATCCTGTAGGTATCCTCAGGTCCAAGTGGATTTTACCTTAAGTGTTGGAATGACGCGGCTAAAATCCCGGAAAACGGAACACTTGAACACAAAGTCAGTGCGTCACTTGATTATCCTATTCATAGGATATTCGCGTAACCGTCAATATGTGATTCCGCACATTATTGGTTTATTTTCAAATTGATGTGGGTCATATAAACGACACAGATTTTATTTAATCTGCATCGTCGCAACGAATCCTCTGTATCAAAATATTTAGTTCCAAAAACCATAGTTATTGTTTTGAACCTTGAGTTTTATATTTTGTAACATTTGGTCTCAAATTGAACTTTCCGGAGTATTTCAAATTTGTCAATTGTCCTTCAGAATTTCAACTCTGTAATGATCGTGTGTTCCCTTTCAATTCACCTCTTCAACACATCACTTCTCTACTTCCTCACCAGTCTCAAGTTTGGGTTTCCACGTTATATTTTCCTACTAAAAGAATTTAGGCCAAGGAATGTGCAAGAGCTGGGACGATTCAGTCAAAAAATTGTTTGTATAGAATGATAAGGTGTCAAAATGAACTCTTTGGTACTCTAGCGTTAAATTAGAAACGTTTCTCTGTCAGTGGTCACATGGAGCATAGAAATACATTCACAGAAGTCTACTTTTCTTTGTTTTTATTGATATATTGTATTTTTCTTAATTTACTGGTCAATTTTCCTTCATGTAAAGGAAAATATTGCCAAGAATAATATTTTCACCGCAAAAACACATTGAATGATGCTACTTCGCTCTGGTTAGGCCACACCTCGAATACGCCGCGAGCAATTGGGACCCTGGACATAAAGATTTAAACAAAAAACTTTATAAAATACCAAGGAAAGCAGCGCACTTCGTTAAAAACTGCTACGAGCGTACATGTAGTGTCTCACAACTTTTAGAGGGATTTAGGTGGGAGCCTTTAGAGACTTGGAGGCTACACACTAGGCTTAGCTCGCTTGAGAAATTCAGAACTGATGTTTTTCAGAGCGACACAGAGAATATTATCACTACATATCTAGGTCTGACAGATGTGATAAAATAAGAGAAATACACTGCCAAACAGATAGGTACAAAAACCCGTTCTTTCCGCGAACAATAAGCGACCACAATAAAAATTGAGCTCCACTAAATACACTCCTATAATTCATATCGCCATTTCATCTCCCAAAAACTTACATCTTAACACGGCCAGTAACCTAACACCCCCTGCCACGTGCCCATGCGGCGGCTCGCAGGGTATTATGTAGTTGTAGATTTTGTTAATTCTCTAGGATAATTACTAGTTTGAAAGCAAAGTATTTAAAATCTCTGAAGTATTACACAACTTTTACAATGATCTACATATTCAATGGAAAGCCATTCTTATACTCCATCGTTAGTGTATTACCTTCGATGATTTCTGTATAAAATACGATCGTAAAAATTTCGTGTGATTCCGCTGGATCCATTTTAGAAATCACGCTGCGTCTCTACATCTTCGTGGGCTTCGCAAGTAATCCAACTTCCGTAAAAAACGAATGGATGTTTTTCCCGCATCACGCAGCACGATTCCGCGAATCCGAAATTTCTGAAGATGGCCGGGCGGCTTCGCATGGTAGCGAGCCATTACCCACCTCCCCGTGGCGAATTCGTGAGGCTTTCTCACGCCTCATGTTTCTGGCAGGAAAATTTGTAACTCTCTCGAAAAAAGTGGCAAAAATGAGTAAACATATGCGAGCGGTCCACATTTAGTCGACAGTTTGGGCTCCTATGGTTCGTTTACGATGTAAGTCACCATGAAACTGGATGATGAATGTTGCGAATTGTTGCGGGAATATGAACATAGTGTACGTGTTCGGAACTAACTGTAACTAAAAGACTGCAAATATGTAATTTTTATTTTCTTAAGTAAATGGCATACACTAAGCGAGGAGTTGGAAATGGTTCCCGACTTCGTTTGAAGTTTCATTTTGCTACCATTCGCTCGTGCTCAAGAGGATACCTTTATACCCTTTCCGAAAATATCCTTGTTCTGACTTCTACTGGTGTGCTGAGTAGAGATATTCTCCGTTCCCGACGGTGTGTGATAGGTACCGTGCTATGCGCATCCGGCTGAACATCAGGGGAGACCTAGGACACGTTCTAGGAGACGATCCTGATTGTGCATGTCGGATAATGTTATTTTTAAAAGATTCTGGGCTTTTTAACTGTTTGTGACCAACCATTATTTGGTGTTTTATCTCACGCCCATTTTAATGTGAGTAGTGTTGTTTTATTTGTCTATTTAATTATTTATTTTAAATAACTTGACATGGTGATGTTAGGTTGACGTGGTGCGAATGACCTTGGTCGTCGAAGCACCCTAATCACCCTAATACTACTACTCTCCGTTCCCTTTACAATTGTCCACCCCGGACAACAACACCACTTAATGGTGCAGGGTAAATTATATCGCAAGGGTTCACGAGAATGTTCACTGTGACTTTATTATATATTAATTTCAACATTTTGATAATCCCCCATAGAGTTGAAGTATTCCTATTTAAAACAAGTGCAAAGAATTTTAGAAATATACATCGTACTCATTGTAGCGATCGTCTGATTTTCGACAAGTTCACTGTCTGCGGACGAAATAGTTATGTAAACATCAAGAAACAAAAAGCTAAGTAGGAGCAAACAGTTTTGTTTTAAGTAGCAGAACGGAGCTGTAAATTGAATCGCGTAGGCGTCTGCAGGCGGTGGCATACACCCATCTTAAACCCCAGTCCTTCTACTTCGACCCCCGCCCCTCCCCCATAGCCTTCCACCCCTAAAACACATCCTTTCCCCACCCCCCCCACTCTCCCCTCCCCTCTTCCTTCGGATCCTGCCACGCCGTCTCAGCCGGAGACGGGACCCCATCCGCGGCCATTGGCGATGGATGGTTCGCCAAGAGCGAACCGGGGCGTCGTCCGACACGCTATTTTAAAACTTCCCCGTGACACGGAAGCGCCGGAGAGGGAGGAGCGGCATTTCTTCCTCGCTAGCCCTTTTTTCTTACGTGCCACCGTTTCTTATCCCTCACTCCCCGCCTCTCCTTGTCCTTACGCGAAGGTCCGCCCTTGCCCTCTCTATCCTTCCTCGTCATTCCCTTCCCACCGACTTGTGGTGGTTGTAGCGATTTTCATTAATGCGCAGATTTGTGTGAAACTTAGCACACTTGCACTCATTCTTAATATGTGTCTATAAGTAAAAGCGAAAAAAATTGCACGTTACCGATTTGGTTTCTTGACAATTAAGTGATATTTTAACACGTAGCCTTACGGCTCAGGACATATATTTCGAAATAATTTGATTACTTATGAGCAGATTTACTCCTAAATGCAAAAAGATACGTCACATATTCGTAAAACGTTTCCTAATGAATATCAAGGTTGTAACTAGGTACATTTTATATGTTCAGCAGTCCAACTTCCACCCGGGTACTGGCATACAAGTTACAAATCAATCACAAATTCGTCAATAAAAAAGTAAAGACGTAGATGAAAGTAAAAGATTCTTCTACTTCATTCCGACCAAGGCGCGCGGTGAGCCGAAATATTAAGGATCATCTTGTAAGTGTTTTTCTTGAATGGAAAAGTGTAGAAGCGTTTTTGAAAAAAAATTTTTTGGCAGATCTAGAGACGATCAAAGTTTCGACCATTTTGCGCTTGGACCTTTTTTCTTTTTCCTATAGCTTCTAAACCAAAATAGTAAGAGAAACGATTGACATCTTATTTTGCTTGCAAAAGAATGTTCAGCAACAGTGTGTTATCAGTTTTGTAAATAAACTAAATTTTATTGAAATTGTTTCAATTTTAAATGTTTAAATTTCAACAACAAAAATACAGCCATTTTAAAATTTAAATTTTTATTCTAGTTTGACACTTTAGTCTTCTGTCTTACCTAGAAAATAAGTTTTGTCGTGGGCAGTGCATAAACAACGGAGATATTTAACTTCAAAGATTGGACTACGCCCTCATTCGCCACGAGGGTCGGCATTAAAATGATGTGCTGCTGTACTTTGAGATTTTATATCTTGGTCCGTGTAAATGATAGTGCAATACTTTATACACCAATTTTTAGATAATTCTACTTTAATTTCATCAATATTTTTATCACATAATATAGCAAAACATTTAGTCTCGTTACTGCAATAATTGACACTGCCGTACGTAAACTTAGCAGTTTTGTCAACTTCATGAACTTTGTAACTCAGCCTAGGAAAAACTGCGAAATCTACAGCATTGACTTCTCAGAAAAGGTTGCGAGAGTTGATAAAGATACAAAATTGCAAGCGAAATTTTTAAAACGCATATTTTGTTGTTAATGAATGAAAATGTTTAAACATTATCTAGTCCTACAATTTGCATAGAATCAAAAAATTAAAGCCAAAGAAAAACTTATTAATTTATTTGTAATTTTTCTCTGTTGCATAATATGTAAAAATAGTATTATTTGTTAATGTTAATAATTTCAATCATTGCCATACTGGATAGCGCCGCACGGCGACCGGTCAGAGGAAAGGCCGTTCAGCGGGGAGAAGGCGACAAAGCCCGTCGACTCTTCCTGTCATATTGCAGCGCAAGCATTCCATGTTAATGGAGGTCGATATGGTGAACAATGAGGCTACATATTTATCCCTCTGTCTTCCTCAGGGGGACTTTTCCCTCTGTTTTGCCTTCAGTTATATTCTACATAAGCCCATTTTAACTCAGTGTTTGCCCAGTCCATCTGGTTCATCTCCTTTAACTATTCCATGGGTTCCTTTCTCTTCTACTCTTTTGCATACTTTTTAATGTCTCAGTTTGTTCACCCATTTAGTTATCAGCATCCTCCACCAGCTCCAAATTTTGAGGGCTTTTAGTACGTTGCTATTCTTTCCGACAACTTCATCGTTACTGGGAGTTGGGGATATTTTTATATGACATCTATCCGTTGGTTTGTTCATGTGATCGTTTGTGATGATGAAGAGGAGTAAATAAAGAAAATCCATGGCTAAGCACATATTTAAAAATTACAACGAACCGAATAAAGGCTTAGATTATTTAGTTATTTAATGAAAATGAATGTCTTTAATTCATTTTTGTACTCAAAAATATCTTTTTAGAACTATGATAGCCGTAAGTGTACAAAAGTTGAAGTTTTCTAGGAATGGCACATGTAAGCCGCTCTAGTTCCATTGGTTCACCGATCGGTATAATAGAATACTCCCCTATTTCACCTAACACCATATCGAAAGATATGGTGTTAGGTGTAACTTATTTGCTTGCATTTGTATTTGCTTGTATTTGCTTCTTTATATATAGTAAATGTTAATTTCCAAACTGGATGAGGCATTTGTGCTTAGTGGTATAAAACCTAGAAACGTGAAGAACATTACGAGCATTTTCGAGTTCCATTGTTTTACCGATCGGTATAATAGAATACTCCCCTATTTCACCTAACACCATATCGATAGATATGGTGTTAGGTGTAATTTATTTGCTTGCATTTGTATTTGCTTGTATTTGCTTCTTTATATATAGTAAATGTTAATTTCCAAACTGGATGGCGCATTTGTGCTTAGTGGCATAAAACCTAGAAACGTGAAGAACATTACGAGCATGTAAACGTATCTGCAGTGTATTTAGGAAAAAAGAACGAAACTCAATAACGGAGTGGCATTCATGCAATGCCCGATAAACATTTCGTGAAGCTTTCTGCCTTCTTTCGTGGAAATATTTTTTTTTAAGAATCGGTAAATTCTCCTGCTGTATTTTTTTTCCAACTTTCTCGTGGCATACGAAAAAGCTTCCGTTCCTCCGTCAGTTGCGTGCCGAGGGACAATGGAACTGAGCGACGGGAACTGTCAACTGTTTGGGTGCTTGCGTAAAAAAAGGTGTGGGTAGGATTTTTGGAAGGTGATTCAGGCTTTATGTCTCGCTCAGAATAGAGTGGAAAGGGACGCGGGGTGGACGGAGGAGGGAGGGATATACAGATGGGATATCTCAAGTGGCTATCTCCGCTTTGTTTCGTCTCCCACGTTTATTTATTTTTTTACTTTTAACGTTCGCCACGAAAGGGAAAGTATCGTTAGCATGCCAAACATTTGAACCCGAAATCTCCCAAAGAAATGGACGTTTTGATATCCCCTGAACACGTTTTGACTCTGCGGTGGAATACACGTACGTATCTCCTTCATCACTGTTACTTACTCCCATGCGCTACAGCCTTTGTAGGACCTTGGCCTCTCCGAGAAGATCAGCCTCATCGTCATTGGTCGTTTATTCCTAAGATTGGCTGACTGTAGCCCTCCGATCCATCCCTATTCAACGCTAGTTCCTTTACTTCCTAGTAGCTTTTCCTATGTACTTCCCTCTTTATTTGGTTCATGAACTAATTCCTGAGTCTTCCTCTGGGGAATTTTTCCCTCGATTTTACCTTCATGTTCTTCACAAATCATTGTGCCTCAGAGTGTGACCAATCCATCTGGTTCTTCTTTTCTGTATGATGTTCCATTGGGTCCTTTCCCTCCATACTGTTCCCTAAACTTCATCATCACTTATTTTTTACGTCCATTTTATCTTCAGCATCCTCCTCCACCACCAGGTTTCAAAGGCCTCTAGTCAGTTCTGGTCAGCTCTTCCAATGGTCATCTTCCGATCCATAGAGTGCCACGCTCCAAACGAATGTTTTCACATACTGTTTCCTAGTTTGTAGAGCTATCCTCTTGGAGCACCGCAGTTGTCTTTTTACCATGAACGCCTTCTTAGCTTGGGGTATTATTCTCTAATTGCTGCCTAGTCTTCACGATTCCTTGTACACATTCTCCAACTTTTTTACTCACATCTTTATCAGACCGTCCTCTACATTATCCTACCATCTTTGTCGTCGGCGTTCTCTCAAGACTAAGAAATATAGGTAATAGACCTGTCTATTACCTAGATTTCTTATGTTCGTATTTCGATTACACTATCTACAATCAATCTCTCAACACGCTCTAATCATTGTATTCTACTGATAGGGTCAGGAATGAGTGGGTAATAAATTGATGTGGGTTAGATGCTCCAGTAATGGACATATATGAAAGGAGTGTGCTTCATTGGTTTGGCCATGTTGAGAGAATGGATGAGAGCCGAATAACGGAACAGATATATAATTGTGAAATGAATGGTGCGAGAGGTAGAGGTAGGCTGAGAAAGTTGTGGTTGAATGTGGTTGAGGAAATTCTTAGGAGGAGGAATATTAGGTGTCGTAAAAACAGGAGGGCGTGTATGAATCAGTGTAAGGGGGTAAATGAGACAAAAGAGGTTTGCAAGGATAGGTCGGTATGGAGGAAATTATTGAAGCAGAGTTAGGTGTACAGATATGTATCTATGAGTGAAACTTTGTGGCTGTGCCTACTCCGGAAGGGAACGGCGAGACTAGTATGTATGTATTGAATTATATGAAAGTAATGCCTCAGTTTTCGTTGGCTTAGGAATTCGCCTATTGTTTTCGGACGGATTATTGATAAAAACTGAGGTATCACTGTATTACTTCCTCTTTTAAGTGTTAGCGTTATTTCCTCTTAAAATTAACTTATGAGTAATATGCGATAAAATATATACCGCGTTGTTTAAGTTCATGGCAAATTTTTAAAAATTTTTGCGATCAAAATTTCTAAGGAGTGGGCACAGTTACCATATTTGACCCCACTTAAATCGTTTACGGAAGGAGTGGGGTCCAGAAGTTGGATTCAGGTCTCAATTTCAGTGTAAAGTGACCGAGGACGAGGGTATAGGATCGGCGGGAGTTCAGGAAGAGTAGGGAACACCTTGACCATACGTGACGGCAATGCTTCAGTTTTGTTGCGTGTCTGGGAGCTCATGGGATTGAGTAAAAGTGTTAAGTGGGGTGGATTGAAAGGTCTGGACCGAGGATGGATGGGCACGTCTGTCGGAGGGTGGAGAGTCTCGTTAGCGCGGGAACTTTCCGCAAAAGTGGGCGTGGTCTCTGCCTCTCATGTGTTTTAGTGTGATCGAGCGGCGTTCCCTAGTTGAAATTGCAGCTGATAGGGTTATGAGGGACGTGACTTCTCTTTGGATATCAATCATATTTGCCTATTAACTCAGATATATTGCTGCTATCTGCTATCTTCTATTGCCGTTAATAAAAGAATTGTTCTTTTGACCATCTTATTTTTGGGACTGTATTTTTAATATTTGTCATTGTGAATTCCCTTATTCTCTCAATATTTTTCGGAATTAAAAATTCGTCTCATTCTAATACTAGTTTAAGTTGCAGCACTGGATTGTAGTAAGTATGAACAATAAAATCACGCCTCCCTCGAAGACTAAATGTTTCTTTGTGGAGATTTTAACAGTGAGGTAGTCTCCGGCCCCTGCGTAGGAAAACCGAAGATGTTACCAAATATAAAAAAAATCAAGCTTGTCCTTACATGGCCAAAATCGACACTCTTTCCCATTTTTTTGGATTACAGATCGTAATTGATCTTTTGTAAGATAATGTGAATTATCTAGGTTTTAATCATCAGATTTCTACAAACGTATTGTCTCAGTTTTCGTCAGCATAGGATTTTTCCTATAGTATTCGGATTGATTATAGATAAAAGTTGCGGTATCATTGTATTTCTTCCTCTTTCAAGCTTTCCTAGCCTTATAACAACATTAAAAAACTTGGGAGTAATATGCAACAAATTAATTATATCTCCCTTACTTCGAAAGCTCAGATCGCTGATGGCACCGAGTAATTTATCCAAGTCTTGTGAGTTTTATGAAATAAATGATGCACGTTTCATTTTTATATTCACAATCAAACAATAACGTTGTTCCTATCGCCTCATCATTATTTTTTTATTATTTGGTTCCTTTTTTCTTTGTAAAATTCGTTTTGTTAACCGAAGATAATATTTTATTGCATATGGGGGATTTGAGCCGCCGGTAGATATTATTTCTCTCTGCAGCTTGGCTTTTCATTACTGGACGAAAGTCAACACGCTAATCTGCCGTTAATAAAAGAATTGTTCTTTTGACCTTATTTTTGGGACTGTATTTTTCAAATTTGTCATTGTGAATTCCCTTATTCTCTCAATATTTTCCGGACTCGATTTGTTTTGTTTATTTTTCTTTTTTCAATTATAGAATGAAAAATGGAACTCTTAATTAAAGACTTTGGCTCCTGATTATTGAGCCGTGTAGTATAACTGTGGTGAAAATTCTGAAAAGTGTATCAAAATGTGTTTTGTTAGTCAGTTGTAAGTATCTATCACTCCGAAAAAGTTATCGTAAAATCCTAGTATTATCTCTCCTATGGCCCGCATCATATTATTGTACTGCTGGAAAGAACTTGAATGATGTGAACTTTTGTACTTCAGTGTAATGTATTTTGAGGATGGATCTCGTGGAAGCCTTTTTAAAGTTTTTTTCAATCCTCTCCAGTTAAGCGCAATGTAACTGTCATAACCCTAATAATCAATCCCCAGTAATGTTTCTAGCCACAGTGCAGGAGTCAAGAGCCCTACGAGATCGACTTTTGCTCTTAATGGATGTGTACAGCGTGCGAGCTCCGTTCTTGGTCGCATATTATTCTGGTATGGCTTCTTAACCGTCTGGAGCGTGCGTGAAATCTGAATTATATCCCTCCCAATGAGCAATTCCGTTTAGTAAGAGCATTACTTGAGTCATTCTAATACTAGTTTCAGTTGCAGCACTGGATTGTAGTTAGTATGAACAGTAAAATCACGCCTCCCTCGAAGAAAAAGTCCTTTGAAAAACTTGTTTTCAATATAGTTACGATATGACGATTCCATTTATTATTTCGAAATACAGCCGTGTCATTGTTTTCCTGACAAAGTTTCTCTTCCTAATATGCAGTCATCTTCAGGTCGAAGATGTCAGCGTTCCTTTTGGCCGGTTTTATATAGTGAAGCAGTCGTTTCATTATGAACCAGTAATCCATAATTACTATCGATTTTTATGTCTGTGGCCATTTATATACATACAACATTTTACTACTCCGTTGCCATGTAACCATGTTATGAGCTACCTAATCTCTTCTAGTAAATTTTATATTGCTATTAATGTTGAGATAAATTAGGAAGATAATTAACATTAGCTTAATGTTAACGAGAATAAATATTCGGAAGGATAAACAATTTAATACTACCAAAGGAAATGTTTCGGCATATATCTTACCCAAAGCAATTATGGCATCGACAACACTTAAGCCCTAATGCACAGTATACGGTACATACATATTTCTGGCAAACTTGTATACAATTGACACGGTATGAAAACTTCCTGTTTCATTTAACTGTTACTTTAACCTTAGTAATCATTTCGTATTAGAAATAAATGTTGTAGTGCACTTTACTAAAACATTTTTAAAATATAAAATACGCGCACCTGATCTCAGCTTCCAACTCTCAGCCATCTTGATCGCTAAAAATTGCTGTTCCATAGCATCGGCGGCATAGGAAACGACCAAGCACAGTAAACAAAATACTAGAGGTGTTGTTTTAATCCTCAAAAATAATAATAGCAGTTTTAATACGTACTAATTAAGCAGCGTATAATATGTGTGGTATGGGGACCGGGTTGGTGTGGTGGCTAGAGTACTGGCTAACCATACGGACGGCCAGGGTTCAAATCCCTGCTGAGGAGGTGTTGTTTTAATCCTTAAAAATAATAATAGCAGTTTTAATACGTACTAATTAAGCAGCGTATAATATGTGTAGTGTGGGGACCGGGTTGGTGTGGTGGCTAGAGTACTAGCTAACCAAACGGACGGACCCTGTTACGGTTCAAATCCCTGCTGAGGAGGATGTTTTTCAGAGGAAAACCGATCCCTACTTCAGTGTCTTGTGGAGGTCACTTCAAGTACATTGCTCCTTCCCGATGAGACGTTAAACCGTGGTCCCCTTTGGCGCCTTTCGTGAAGAGCCGGGTTTCAATCCACCCTTCATTCCTTACCTGTCCCCTCTGGTGCAATTGACCGTAGCAGTCGGTCGCCTCACCAAATATCCAATCCAGTTATGTACAGTATACTGTTCACCAGGAATGAAAGGGTTTAGCAATTGTATAATTTTTTTTAGGTGTTATAATTTTGTTTAGATGTTATAATTTTGTTCCTTCAGTGCTAGCATATTGCCAATGTGTCGAATACATTTAAAAATTAATGAAAGCTGTAAATGTGTCATGCTCTTTACGGTTAAGCTGCTTTCTCAGATACACTGTGATTCACCTATTCCCGTCGTTGTTTTTTTTCAACCGACGCTTCCCTTTAGAGAAATGAAATCTCCTCCCGTTTAACTCTTACGTTTAAGGCCAGAGACAGATGTGGCAAATCATCTTTGGAAACTAGTCTCCTGCAGGTTACCTAGCGTAGATGGCAGGTGAACCAATATGGGCGTTTTGTACCCTATCCCACCACTTCCTGAAAAAGATGCATGTGCCAATGGGCTGGCGTACAAATTGGAGGGCGAGATCAGCTACGGTCTCTTTCGACCCGGGAGATGGTTTATGCTTCTTCACGGGTTGATTATACCACTCGGTCTCAGTATATATCTCACCAGGTCTCGAACAATTGTGCAATGCATGTCTCAGTGATCATAATATAAATGTTGTTATTTTTTCGACCACTGTATTAAATGAGGATGGTTTTTTCCGGAGTTTTGGTCAATTGGTTGAAATAAATTCAATCTGTCTTTGCGGGCGTTACGTCCAATATATTTTACCTAGTCAGGGCTAGAATATTGTGTTAAACAAAGGAAATGGTCGCAGGTTTTACTTTGTGGAAGGTGTCTATTTCGGAAAAATCAAATGGCTTTGTTAACTCCGCTTGAGATTTATTAATACGACCCGGGTTACGATAACCTGAAGATGACACAAAGTATGGAAGCCCGATTCATGTTAATGAATCTCAAGTGGAGTTAACGAAGTCATTTTATTTTTCCGTATTTTGTTAAAGTTGTTCATTAGTTTACAAAGAACTTAACATCAGGCAATTTTTTATTGGTATTTTAACTAGCTAGTATACTCCTATCAAAAACTACATGAAGTATACTACTCTCTTAAGTTGACTATTACTCAATTATGAAACTACTAACTATCAAAAATTTTCTGATGCTAAATACTTTGTTATCTCCTGATCAACTTAAGCAAGATAGTTTAAGCCCCGATAAAGTTAAATGTATTTGACGGAACGACAGAAAGGCTGGGTTTAATTAATTTCAACCTAGTGGCCAATGCTTCAGATAAAAACATCCTCATATAATATGAATGGCATGTTCAATTTAGATCGAAATTAGAGAAATTAAATTATTCTTCTCTTTTATTCAACTCATTTCATATTACATGCATTTTCTCAAGATCATTAAGATGAATTAATTTTGTAAGATATCGGTAAACTTGTTTTTCGATTAGGAAGTCTCTCTCAAACATTTTGCTGTACAAAATTACGTGGATTCTTAGTGTGCATAGAGGGAAAAGCTAGAGGAGCTCATCTTGCTTTACCCTAATTAATTTCTGATAACGTTTGATAGATTAGTTCATTGGGTCCTCATGTAAAAACACGAATATTATAGCACTGCAATGGCTGTAAAAAGCTATATATGACCATTTATGTGATTTATTTATCATATTTTTTCTAATAATCAATTTTGAACGACCATAGAAAAGTTCTTCCTAACCATATCGACTCTACGGCCATTGCAGTACTGTATTGTTATGCCATGATTGCAGAGTTTTATTTCCTAATAATCGGTACTGAGTCGCAATCCTGAAAGTAAACTCATATTTGTGTTGCTACGCTTTTGATCGTACCCATGTGTTAATGAAATACTGTTGTTCGGTGTAAATGAATGTGTATTGAGACATGGGTACACTTGCCTCTGATACTCTTGCCATTCTATTGATTTTAAAATATTTGCTCTGAACAATCTGCCTCTCTATTGCCTTTGTATTGTATCTAATTTTTTTCTTTTCTGTTTTTTGCAGGTGAGTACTCGATTGGTTGTTATCATCAGTTCCCTACTTTGGATATTTTGAGGGCACTGTGAGTAAAATTTTTCCTAATGTTACATGCAATATTAATAATGTTCTGGTGTTGTTTCTTTACTATTTTTTCTGGAGTAAACTTTGCGCATTATTTGGAGAGTATGTGGCATGGTATGCGATCCGGCGATGCCATCGTCCTTTTTAACCGCGGATCCTGTCCCGAGTGTCCAGACTCTTAGTAGGGAATCGCTCAAAACGTTTTTGGCTGAATTGTTGGGGTTTT
Organism: Ceriagrion tenellum; assembly: GCA_963169105.1. Lineage (NCBI taxonomy): Eukaryota > Metazoa > Arthropoda > Insecta > Odonata > Coenagrionidae > Ceriagrion > Ceriagrion tenellum. The sequence continues at coordinate 91,323,460 of OY720639.1, read as the reverse complement.
TTGGGAATTTTGGGAATTTGGGAAGGGAAAAAAGTTGGGAATTTTTAAGAGAGCAATCGGATTTTTAATCAGATTATCTTTGCTTATTGTGTGACCTCGCAAGAAAATGATCTTATCGTCTCACCTTTTTATTTATCTTACGGAGCTCTTGTTGCATGGGGCGGCGTCCTGACATTACTTTACCGTGCACATCAACCTTTTTTTCAGTTTTTCAACTGCATTATTAGGTGGTTGACAAATATCTATAAATGAGGGTTGGGAGCATTAGAAATATACTATTTAAGTACAAGTTCCATGATTTTTCAAACGTTACGAGTTACCAATGAGGAGAACCTCAGTTGTATTTTCCAATGCTTGCCGTTCAATGTATGGCTAATTTTTAAAACTTATCAATCCCAATGAGTCCTTGCTTTGTGCCTGTTTAAACTAGCCTTCATTAGTTTCTAAACCTTTCTATGTGACTGCCTAATCGAAACTCCTGAATACTATAGGTTTTTGCAGTGTGAAAATTATGTTGTTAAGGTAAGGGAATAGGTAAGATGTGAATTAGATTTTTTTATTTTATTTATTTGATTTGTTAATGTACCTTGCACTCTTTCATATGCCCTGTAAAATATATTTAAACTCTTCAGAGTGGAGTTTGATAAGGGGTGATTTTCTCGATTGATTTTCTTAACTAACTTTTTCTTCCCGAGGAGTATAATAACGATGCCGGAAGCTGTTTTTTTCATTTTCCCAGATATTTTGCTGAAATGATATTAAAAGTAGGTTACAAAATAGCTGATAGAAATACCGTAGGCTGTTGGTAATTAGAATTGTGATATTTCTCATTTCTGACTGAAGAATCTCTCCATTTGTATGAGATTATTCCTAGAGCCGCATTAAAATTTGCTAATCGAAATTTTACGATCGTCAGAAGTATATTTATTTTAAAATTCTATTCCATTGCTTGTTTGTCAGTATCGTTTCCAGGTATAAATTGTAATAAACTTCCGAAATTTACTTCCATCAATTGATTTTTCTCTCCGAGTAATGCCAATTTTTATATAACTGATCGCACATTTAATCGAATCGAAATGGGCTGTAAAATAATCAAAAAGTGTGAAAAATGTACATTTTCATGAGAGCTGGGAGTTATTTTCTCGCTGTGTCTGTTGTTAAATTTTCCTCTTGTCACTTTACTTGATGTCATATTGTTAAGTTTTCCAATTGTCTTTCTAATGCTAGTGCGCAATGGGAAAAATTTCTTTCTCGTTCAGGCCATTTGTGGTTGAAAAATTCCTTCCCTTGGTGGATGGGATTATTGGCCGCTGCGACTCTTTAAAGTAATGGAGGAAATAAGGCAGGCGATTTTCTTGTGCCTCCTGTATTTAATAGGAAGAGCTTATTAGCTACGCACATACACGACCGTCTTTGCCAGACGCTACTCCTTTGGGAAGCGGCTTGTAATTACCGCGGTAGCTTAAGCTCTTTCCTTAGGTTTACTCAAAGTCTCTTTGAGCTCGTTTCCTGCATCTCAGAGAAGTGGAGTAGTTTCCTGTTTGCGGTAAAAAGGTTATTGTCGATTTCCCATGACGATCTAAGCGCCAGACGACGAGAAATGTGGTCATTTATTTTAAGAAGCTCTTTCTTTTTATACACTGAAGGCCATATTTGAACCATGCAAATCAGCGACTCGATTTAGGACTGGTGTTTCTTCATTTCATCTCGTCTTCAGCGTAGATGCTGTGGATGTACTTTATTATTTTCGTTATCCGCGATGTATACTAACACCAAGACCGAAAACTGAATATGTCTCACTATATATTAATGGATTGCAAGAAACGTGGAGCTTTCCTCGTCGTTAGAGGTTACTGGAGGATTTTTTTATAAAACTCTCCGCTCAAAAGAATAACTAGGACATCATTCCGTGAATTTTATTCGTGCAATGCAATGACAATCGAATTATTTTCTATCTCAGGATTAATGCCATTTTCGTTGATATGTGTACCGCTGTGTAAATTTTCTAATAAATACATTGTGTTATAATTCACGGAACCACAGAAGATTTTCTCGAGTCACAAAGCAGTTGAAATTCGCCTTTTAAAATTCCGGGGTGACCAGCCGCCATGAATAATAAAACAACATAGTAAAATATTACCAATTAAAATCTTCTCCGAAACTAGATGGGCCGTGTCTTGTTCTTTGATATTATCGTTTGAGTTTAAACACTAATGTTTCACTCGTTTTCGTTGTAGTTGCTTGAAGAGGTGTCTGGAAATATTTTTAGACCTTATCTTTTTCTAATTCGACATTGAGATGGCATTAAAAATAAAATAAATAAATAAAGAGGATTAAAATAAATAAATAATAATAAATAAAGAGGAATAAAACAAAGAGGAAAATATTTTACCCATCCAGAATCCAAACACGGATCTCCTAATTGCCCGCTAAGTTTTGCCAAAATAGTTTCTAAAATCGTAATTACGTAATTGTCAGATAGCTCATCAATTGTGTCGTACAAAAAAATGCCAGGCAGTAACAAGAAAGTCTGAGTTAATGTACATAATTTTACGATACGTTATTTGTTTTTTCTTTGTTTAACCATTTCTAAATCTGTACAAAACCCACCATTAGCATAGCACGTAGTCACGCGCGCGCAAATGCAAAGATATTCGCTGATGGGAAAAATTGCCATGAAATAATTGTTTGACTTAACAAGAATCCCGGACCTGCTATTTGCCTATCAAATGCGTTTTCTTGTCACATCACCAAGGATTGGTGTTACAGTGGAGCAACACCATCGGAAACTCTGGCTATGCAAATATCTCGTTTATGGCGAATATTCTCCCTTTTTTGTACATTTTCTTGCTCAATCAATGATGCATTTTTAATTAACTGTTTTTACATGAATTCAATCCTTTCAGTCGTAACCTTGTGGAAATCCATTATTGAATACATTATGACAATACCAACTATGTTTCAATCTATAGAGTTTTTTATTAGTTTAACTAATTTCAACGCTTCTGCGTCGCCTTCAGGTGCCTGAAGATGACGCAGGAGCATCCCAGAATGTGGATGACAATATGATGAAATAATGACAATACCAATATGTTTAAACCCACAGAGTTTTTATTGGTACAACTAGTTTCAACGCTTCTGCGTCATCTTCAGCTGCCTGAAGATGACGCAGAAGCATCCCAGAATGTGGGTTTAAACATAGTTGGTATTGCCATTATTAGTTACTATTTTTACAATTAATCTATTAATTTCTAATGTTTCTTTTTACATTTAATTCTTGGTTTTGGGTAATGGCTGAAATGTTAACAATATTTTTTTCAATATTTCAATTACGTCTTGCTTCAATATTTTTTCGACTTCTTTATTCGTAGCGTCATAGCAGGATACTACCCCGTTCTATTTCTTCGAAATTAGGCGTCGTCTTCACATCGCATTGCGCGCCGATTTACGTGCTTCGACGGTTCAACGATTATGAATTCTTTCCACGGCGAAGCGTATCGCGAAATCCTTTTGAGGAGCGTCGAGGAAGAGAAAGAGAGAGGGTTTTAGGTCCGCGAGTGCCATTTGCGCCGCAGTCCCGCTCGCTACCGTCCATCCCGTCCTAATGCAAAATGCCCGGCAGGACGGCAGGCCGCGGCAGACGTGCTAACTATTCTCGCAGACTCTAATGACTTCAGTCGTTCGTATGCGCGCCGTAAAACGCAACACCTGCCGCCGTGCACCAAAACTACACCTTCCCCCCCCTCCACCTTCCCCGAATGGTGCTCGTCTCGTCACAAGCACCGCGGCGCATGTGAATGCAATTGGTCACGCTCCCCTCTCTCCAACTCCTCCTCCCCTTTCCCCCCAAGTGGGGAATTTTCACGCAGTCCGTCCCTGGTCGACCTCTTCCCCGGAGTTCCCACCCGGCCGACCGGCCAAATTGTTATCGGCTCTCATCATGGATTCTGATGGCTCTGGCGAAATCATCTTGAGCTGGTTCGGTGGTAATTTTGGGGAGGGCCGAATAGAGGTCATTTGCAACGTAGGGAGGTAGATCGATTTGGGTACGATTATTTTTTTAATGGAGCGAAATGTGTGTACAATTATAAATATACTCGAAGATTGGTTTGTGGAGGATCATTCATTTATTGGTCGTTCAATCCTAAGATTAGTATACTGCAGCCCTCCACCCTTCGCTATCTAATGCTAGTTCCCTTACCTCCTGTTGTCTCTTCCTATGTATATACTTCTCTCTTCCTATGTACTTTCCCTTTTTTGAAGGATATCCTAATGGAAATTGCTAATCTATCTTACTCAGGTCTGAATAAGAATTTTATCAAGCTTGAAATGAAGATATTAGGTCTGATTCGTACCAGATTAGGTTTTAAATAAACCAGATCTGGTCATAGATACTGCCTCATATGTCAGGAGCAATTCGAATGAAAATAGTTTTTTTATATCTCTCTAGTTCGTTCAAAATCCATGTATCATTCAAGAGAAATAAGGTGTGAATCGACCCAATGGCACCTGTTCCAATTCTAAATAGCAGTTTGCAATTAACCATGTTCCCTAGCGGGTGATCTCCCAAAAGTTTGCTGGTTTCCCAAAATATCATAATAAAATCTAGTTATGTGGGATATGATAAAGATGTACTGGCAAAATATAAGGCCTACAGATGAGACGTGATCCCATTGGAGCAATTTTGTTCAACCGGCGCGATGAAAAATATATTATTAGTTAGATAAATCAAAAATATGCTTTTAGTTTGGTTAGGGAAGTTAAGATATGATAGGTGCTTGGGCCTGAGGTCTATAAGTTTTCTGAGATTCTTAACATAATTTCATCTAAACGTACCTTTATCGATAAAACACGTCCTAATAAAAACTTAAGGTGCCTAGAGTGATACGTGCCTAATGCGTTCGCATCATGCTCGTACTAAGTTAACGAGCTGGGTGCTTGCGAAGTATTAAAAACGCCTCCTTGTTCAGTCATTCCACACGCGTTAGGTTAATTTGTTAACAATCGTCGTCTTCTTTCATCTCTCTTCTGTGCTCTAAATTGTGTGGGTTATGCCCAATTGAATATATACGTATTATTTTGATAGTCGTTTGTTATTTTATAATTATTTTTATGGATATTGCATAATTCCTAAGTTACGTCATGATACTTACTCATCACTCCATTACGCAGCGTTTCATAGGTTTCCACATAGCATCTTCTTGCTTAAAAGCATTGGTCAATAGCCTTTGGGTGTCTACAAAACCACGCTGATGGAGTGATGTTAGCTCCTGCTTCCTCGTGATAAACGTGTATCGGAGCACCCGGTCCTTAAGGTGGAATACCACGCTTGCCGAGTACAGAGTCGGACCCAATCCGTGCTCCTCTTCCTCGAATATTCATTCCATTCTCTTTAAGACCTTTACCTCACTTTATTGTCTTCAGGAGTTGCTATAAAAGTACGAGCTTCCAAAATTTTCTGTAGCCTGTTGCTGTCTCCAACAGCTACTTTTTCCAAACCACTCGGTAAAACTATAGGGTGAATTAGAAGGGCCACTGTAAAATGAGTTATTTCCGTGTCGATTTTTAAAGAAAAAATTATGACACGAAAAAGTAATACTAATGTTGCACTTATATATTTTTCTATTCTCATCTACGATGGTAATTTGTGAAATTTGTTCTGTAAAAGTGGTAAACTGTTTGCAAGATAGATCAATGAGAATGAAATAACAATTATGAAAAGTTACATACATATATACCTACCCATCACACCGTTTCCTTCCGGGGTAGGCAAAGTCAAAATGTTTCACTCATTATTACATAATTGTACACCTAACTCTGCTTCAATAATTTCCTCCGTACTGGCCTATCCTTGCAAACATCTTTTGCCTAATTTACCCCCATACACTGATTCATACACGCCCTCCTGTTTTTACGACTCCTAATATTCCTCCTCCTAAGAATTTCCTCAACCACATTCAACCACAACTTTCTCGGCCAACCTCTACCTCTCACACCATTCATTGTACTCTCATATATCTGTTTCGTTATTCGACTCTCATCCATTCTCTCAACATGGCCAAACCAACGAAGCACACTCGTTTCATACACGTCCATTACTGGAGCATTTAACCCACACTCAATCATGACCCACTCATTCCTGACTCTATCCATCCTTTTTTTGCCGCAAATACTCCTCAGATAACTCATACCCACGGCGCGGCGTTAAGTCTACTCTTATGTCTATCCTGACATACCCATGTTTCACTACCATCTAGCAAAGTGGGAAGAAGTACACTTTTGTACACGGCAATTTTCGCATCCTTAAACAAGCACTCATTCATTGATATGCTCCACATGCTACCTACCACTTTCCTTCCAGCATTCGCACGTCTCTTTATCTCCTCATCTATTCTTCTATCTTTCGAATACATCTTACCTAAGTACATGAACTTACCCTCATACTTACCTATGAAAATTTTAGAGATTTATTTGCCGTAATTGCGGTTCATGTGATGTTTCCCATTAGTTTAACTTCCTGTTCCCAGTGTACTTATTGTTTACTGCGATCCATATTGTGTATTATCAAAATACTTGCATTATGCAGATACTCTAGTGATAATGCGTAGCGATGGTGCTTGTGCAACGAAGGTAGATTCCTATTGCGACTTTCTTACATTTTGAAATTTTTTTATTTTTGTTTTTGAAATTGAAAAATATTTGAAGGGCGAAATTCTTTAGCAGGGCCTGACCACACACCTTTGGCAATGAGAGAAATGGAGGAACTCGCGATAGCTTTTGTAATTAGTCACGCGTACACGTTCGTCTGCACTTCACCACTTGTAGTCCCTTTTTCTTTTGCACGTTTAAATTAGAGATAATGGTCTCACGAAGTCGATACTAACGCCAAACGAAAGAAGATATAAAATAAATACTTAATCTTTCAATCAAATTCCGTTTTCCTATCGCATTTGGTAACTTTTTGAAAAAGAAACATTAATAAAATTGCTCTAAATTACACTGGGCAGTAGCGTTACGTTGGACTACAGTATCCAATTTGTTACATTGAATCCGACTCGGAATTGTTATTTTTACACCTGAAATTATGGCTCAATCGCTCACTGCAAACTGACGCAGAAATTTGGAGTTTTTTTCTGTTTGACGTTAATCATAATTTCTGCTGTAAGTTCAGTAATATAATCTGATGAATATCAACCGACGATAAACTCTCATTGGTTCAATTTTTGAGATTAGTTTATGAATAAAACAATGATTTAACTTCAGTCATTTAAGTTTTCACGTCTGTCGGTAGTTTCCCTACTGTCACCTTTTTTGTTTAGACTTTTTCATTAAAAAATACCTATGCTAACTCATATTGAGACACTGCGTGGCTTAGAGAATTTTAATCTACAATGCCTGCCTTAAAAAGTGGAAAGAAACGTTTTAGGGAATTTACAATGTCATTACCGTATAAACGTTTCCATGTTAAATTTTGGGACATATCTGTCGCTTTTGTCATTTCATGAGAACATTTAACCTGAGGCTCCACCTTCGTCAAGTTTTTATCATATCATCTGAGTAGCTTTTAAAGCGCTCTTTGTCCATTTAATAGTATGTAAGCATGAAACCTCTGCTACTCCTTAATAAATTAGACGAGTCTTGGTCTAAAAGGATTTGATGTTGTTTCTTTATTCCAGCATCAATCTTCTGAAAATGCAGATACAGAAGGCATTACACTTTATCGCCCATTTATTATCCGAAATGAACCAGTAATGTTTTGACGGCAATATGAGCAGATAAAATTCAAGCTTTTTAAGTTAAATTTATCAGGTTTGCAGAGGTTATTTTTAAAGCACTTAGGAAATCTTTGTCACCTCTATATTCTAGATTGTGATAAAGCTGAAAAGTCTAATTCTACGTGTTTTTTCAAGGCTGAAAGATCTTTCTCAGTATTTTCTAATCCCTTCAATTTGAATAATAACTTTCTCTATAATTTTAAACATTTTGAATAGTTTTAGAGCGCTCATTCTCTTTTAAATTCCCTTCGCTCAGTTTGGAGAAACGTTCGCCTATCCCTAGAAAGAATGTAAATATTTTCTACAGTCCATGGCAATGCTTAACGAGGAAAAATAGTTCCTTTGGCATAAAAATATCTTGACTTTCTGTCCGCCTTGTCTCGCTAAAATGTGGAATTCTCGAGAAAACGATTTCGGAAATGTGTAAAACTGTGCTGGACCACATCGAGGATGCTCAGAAAAAAAATTTCCTCATCCCCGTCTACAAGAGCTAAAAGTAGGTTACTCAAATACCACGTTTAAGTGGATTTCAGTGTCTATCTTGACCTAGTTTGCGTGACGTAATCTGTTCTAGAAATACCCATAAAAGGTCCCCATTTCCTCGCGGAAGGAAAATGTGTTTGTATTCTAGCGTTTACTCATATGTCCCCTTGCACGAATATATTTGTGTTATCTCTCTGCGGGCCACAATATTTTGCAGTACCTCTCATGGATGATTCACTATAAACCTTTTTTTTAATGCATTACCCTTTCGTTGCTAAATGCTGTTTCCAATTTATGGCATTTCTTTTTAGAATCGGCTAATGTTGCCGCGAGAAGAGGGACATATATGCACAATATATCTCAGGGTAAACATAATAATAGGTATGGCAAGAAGCAAAGAACATCATGGTTTAACTCTGAGATACATTTGTGGTTTCGGACTACTATTCAGAACGCTGCGAGATACGTACCTCACTCGCTCGAAGGCCAGCTTACTTGATGAATCCACTCGTGTGAGCAGGTGCGTAAACAAATGGATGAGTGCATGAAGTACGTCACTGTAAAGATTTCGTAGAATTGGAGCACAGGTAGGTCAGAGAAACCTGAGCTTCTCCACTCTTTTTTAAAACAGAAAAATTATACATCGTCGTTCAAATGTCTAGGGGGATAGGAGGCAGGACCAAAGTTAGTTGGGGTGAGCGAGGGGAAAGTTGATCGTCACGTGACTTTCCAAGAGCAAGTCAGGGTACAGCTGGTGAGGCGTAGAGGCTCGAAAATTCTGTCGCTGTCAGATCTCCGTTGTGTGAACTTCGTGATTCTCCTTGCAGTGTTGCCAAACCTCATACTACAGGGCCTCTCTCATTGTAGGCCACGCGCTTTTTCCGGCTGAGGAATAATAATCTCGGTAATGTCGAGCTAGAACCCCCTCTCTCGGTTGCAGCTCCCCGCCCCCTGGTAGTAGAGGCCATCGAGAAATTCCGGACTCGCACGCAATTCACCCGCCCTCGCAATTTTCAGGCCTACCTCTTAGCCCCCAAGACATTTTCCTTCCAATATCCCGTATGAGACAATACGATGTAGAAAATTTTGCATATGTACTTAATTGATAATTACCACTTGGCTATTAGCCACGAGGTCAGTTTCGAAAGAGCAAAGACTTAACCTGTGCATTGGATTTGAAGGGAAAAAGACGAAGTGATGGGAAATTTGCAATGTCAGTGTAAGCAAAGGAAAGTGAACTCCTATGCATGAATTTCGGTTTTCCAGATAGCCATCGACAGGAAGACGTACGCTTCTTTGCTGCTGTTCCCAGCCCCCCGGCAATAGAGGCTTTCGAAAAGCTCCAGACTCGCACGAAAGTCGCCCGCCCCCACACGTTTTGGCCCTGCCTCCTAGTCCCCAACAAATTTGAAAATATATTATTTTTGCTTCTCTCCAGCATCGTGCACTCACTAATAATTCTTACATATTAGAAAAACTACTCGACAGGGAATATTTTTTTTAAGTTGTAAAAATGAGTGGAAATGTTGAGTTATTTTGACCTATCCCTCCAATGGACTTCCACAAGGCCTCATCCACCACGCTCAGAAAAGATTCAGTTGGAGGAAAACAGAATGAGTTGGAGAGCTGGAACTACCCAATCTTCGGACTGATAGCAGCTGTGGATGACGATGCATTCTCAGTTCACAATGTACTTGATACGTGTAGTCCATAGTTCCATAGTAGTTCCATATTCCCTCCTCAGTATTGACTCACAAGGAGAGATTCGCTCGCGGTGTAAATATACATTAGGCCAGCGGTGTGATGTTGCCAATTTCACAGAAATATTATCATACTATCTCTCAGAGTAGCTACTAGCTGCGTACCTAAGAGCCTTACAATGCCCAAAATATAACTCTCGAAAGTAACGTTCTAAAATTTAAGGTGGTTACGTACATTGAAAATTCTCGAGAACTCTTGCTGCGCATTTTACACTGTGCCATCAGTGGCGTTATTGTCCAAGGCGGGTAATAACGGGGAAGGCGAAGATCTCTCCTAGGTTGGGGTAGAATCCAGAACTGAAAGGCCATTTTCAGCTGAGGTATAAAGCCCTCTTAACGCAGTTTTGGAAATAATTATCTATGTTGCCTAAAGGTGAGCGTGCGGAGCGTAGATCTGGCAACAGTGTTCTCTAAACCCCCGTTCTGTCAACTAAATGTGTCACACTCTTTAGTAGTTCTGTGCACATTTCTGTTCGTTCACCCCGCCCACGGAGATAGAAATATCCGCCGTGACAGAGAGGGAGCGGATTAATCCATTGTTGATGCGGACCCAATTCTTCTCTTTCCCCCCAAAATTCCTCACTCACCCTCGCTTTATCATTTCACTTGCGTCGCCCGCCGCCGTGTCTCGGTTCGTTTCCATGGAAACGGCGCAGGTGGAGCGTCTTCGCCCCCGTCACCCCCTTTTTTCTCCTTCCCCGCCGCCCCCACCCTCACCCCTCGCCCCCTCCGGCCTCCCTCCGCCTCCCCACCTCTCATCTTCCCTCTCCTTGTCGGTGAAGAGAGCGAAATCCCTCAGTCAGCCGGAACTTTTGCTCTTGAGCACCTCCACTTTAAGGTGCTTTCAGCGTTAACGGACCCGAATGTCAGTTAGCTCTCACTCCGGATACTGTCACAAAAATATGTCATTTATCCGAAAGGAAAAAAAAATGTTACCTTTACAGGCAACTTCTCGTGCAAATTGAAATTGAAATTACGGACAAACCTAGGAGATGGTGCAAGCTGCCATTCATCAACCAACTAAGTTACAAACTTAGCCGAGTGCTGCCTAAGGACAATTTTAAACTATGCTTTTATAATCCTGTGACTATCGGTAGACTCCTTTTTAACTCTAAAGATCCCTATGACAACTTGGAGAGAAGCGGGATGTACTCCCTGAAGGGTGATTCTCCCAGATGCAACCGTTTTTACGTCGGCCACACTGGCCGCAAATTGTAAGCAAGAATTTCCGAACATTTTAAATGTTTTTTTAAACCATGACAACAGCTCTATGTTTCATATGTGTTTGACCACAATCACATCTCTAATTTTAAACCCAGTATTTTATATTTTTGTGACATAGGTGCCAAGTTGGATTTTTAGAAAATGTTGAAATTGTTTTAGCCTTTAAAAAATCTAGTTATAGGGTTTTTAATGATTTTATTCCGGACAAATTGTCTCTCCTTATTACTGTGCCTCTCCCCTCCTCTTTTAACTCTTGACGCTGTTGGTTTTACATTTCCCGTGTCATCGCTTTGTTAACCCCTGCCTCTCTACTAATATCCTCCCCCCTCCCAACCTCCTCCTTACCTCCTTCCCCGTGTGGTGCCCTGTATATATATCAAACCACGACCTCTGTACGCTGTATTTTACCTCTGATGATAATGTGTATACATTGAAACCGGTCAGGCCTGTTTACTAGTGATAGAACAGTGTGGAATATAACAAAGTTATTATTATTATATCATTTTATACCTTGAAATTACTTCATGTTCATTGTAAGGATGGGATACGCGGGAAAAATAGTATGTTCCATCCAATATAAACGCCATTTTTACGGGAAACTTCTATAAGAAACTAAAATATCCTGGAAATTTATTAAAAATAAAAATATTCATTTAATGGCCTTATTTTTCGTCCTTAACTGCAGGAGTAAATTCTTAGGAGGAGGAATATGTGGAGCTTTAAAAACAGGAGGGTGTGTATGAAACCTTAACTGCAGGAGGAAATTCTTAGGAGGAGGAATATGAAGAGTTTTAAAAATAGAAGGGCGTGTATGAAACAGTGTATGGGGGTAAATGAGGCAAAAGAGGTTTGCAAGGATGGGTCAGTATGAAGGAAATTATTGAAGCAGAGTTAGGTGTACAATTATGTATTAATGAGTGAAAAATTTTGACACTGCCTACCCCGAAAGGGAACGGCGTGATGGGTATGTATGTATGTAACTGCAGGAAAACGGCAATCACAGAGGTGGATTAAAAACCTACCAAAATAATGTACGCTGTGAAATATAGAGTACAAAGTTACGTGGTTGCAGGTTGAGGAAATTAGAAAAATTAATTTACAATCATTGCATTAGCACGTGATGTGGTGCGGAGTCACTCGCGCGGGTGCATATACACCATGGGTTGAAATTAACCATGAAACAATCATTTGACTTGACCGGGGTTCGAACCCGGATCTCCAAATTGCCGGCAATTAAGGAGATCCGGGTTCAAATCCATTCTTCTCCATGACCACATTTCAAAACTCTCTAGACATTTCTCCTCTTTCCTCCGGACTGTCCACGCTTCTGCTCCATAATGCATAACATTTCAAATCAATAATTTTGCAAATATTTTCTTTAAGCCTATGTCTACTGCTTTGGCTGAAAGTAGTTGGTTGACTTTACTGAAGGCTGCCTTTCCCTGTGATATTTTTCTTCTTTTTCCCTCCGTGCAGCTTCCATTCCATGTTATAACACTTTCAAGTTATGTAAAGGATGATATTTGTTCTATCCTTTTTCCATAGCAAGTCTAATAAAGCATACACATTTCCGTATCTTTATACGAAGAGCAACGAGTGAGGAACACAGTGACCAGTGAGGGGATGAGTGGCTGAACAAAAAATTGTTATACAGGTGCACATTGTATAGTTGGCCATGCTTGATAATTTACAGTATTTCAAGAACGTCTACTTTATTTCCATAATACACTCAGTGAAATAATATTGGAATGAAATCACTGGTGTGACCCCTCTCCAAACGATGCTACGTAAAATTTGAGGAGTCCTCCAATCGCAAGGATCCGTCGTGCTCCCTAGCTCTTGACTTGCTCGGCTAGTCCGGTCTGTGTACCCCGTAGAGTATTTCAACGTATTTCACTCCAGCTTGGACACGCCAGACTGTTCGAGCACTTCCTTTTTGTCTTTCCCGTTCCCAAGGAACTTGTGAAGATTTCTTTGCGTGTAATGGGCTACCTTGAGGCGGTAAAGGGTGGTAACAAGTTGGCTGGCCTATAGTATGAGCCGTATATCGAAGGAGGTTTGTACTATCTCTGAGAATCTAGCAAATTGGGGCCCCTGATTGTGGTATCACGTGCCGAACCCATTGTCGGATATAAATAAAATGTGGTATGGCAAAGGTGTGCTGGCAGGTATAGTTTTTCCCTTCCCAGTGCGCTGGCAGGTATACGGTTTGTGGCGATTTCGTATTTTCCCCTTTTTATTGAAGTACTTAGGTCTAAAAAATTTATTATTCCGGCACTCTTGTTTGTGTTTTGTATGATATATTGTGGTGCTGCGTATACAATAAAGTGGGGAATAACCCCAGATCAGCTGTCGGTCACTTCCTGTCCATAGAATACCGTCCAGACAGCGGTATTGTTATTCGATTAATTAGGTAAGTTAATGCTTTGAGTTGAATAGATGCTTTAGAAGTTGTCTAGAAATAATTCTGCAACCTTGAGAGGAATGGACGAACCCACGGTTAATCCATCAACTATCTGAAAGAATTAATTTTGAAATCGGAAGTCCTTATGTTTTTGCAGTTACTTCCAGTAGTGATACCGGCTCTATAACAATAGCGAAGGAACACTCGTTAACAGATTTTCTATATCAATCGAAACAACATTGGCATTTAGGACTGATTTTGATTTTCATTCTCTCATTCCCAAATTCAAGTTGAATATTTATTGGTTTACTTAGATTTAACATGTGTAAGCACTCTAAACATGTTGTTTATTTTCCTAGCCAGCCGGAGTAGGTTTCAACTGATATACCTTGCATAGACACTCCAAAAATCGCATTTTTGTCTCATTTGAAAGGTTTTGGAATTGTTTTTTTTGTAAAAACTTATTTGTCAAAACGTTATTCATGAAAAATGTGTTTGTGAAATAGGATTTGTAATGTTTTGCATGAGCTAAATTACGATTTCATAAAATTGGGTTCGTAAAAATGACATACCTCTGCTATATCTCGTATGCATCCTGGAAATAAAGTTGACTCTTTGATTCGTTATCTCGTGGAAGTTAAAGAAATCCATTTTTATATTGAAACTCAGAACGTTTTTCTCACTGTTTGTCATTTATTTTCAACTAAAAACGGTACCGCCGAGACAACGCATCCTCTGACAAATTCTGAAGCTTCAACCATTCTATTCTGATTCAAACAGAGAGACTGTTCAGGAATTTACAAAACTTTGAAAGTTTTACGCAGAGTATTTATTGTACGACCGGTATCGTCGAATAGTCGACATCATCAGGACATGAATGATCCAGCATCAGGATATTCAGGTCTTAATGATTTTGACTATTTGACGAAACCGGTCGTACAATAAAGACTCTACGTAAAACTTATGGAGTTTTGTACACTCCTGAGCGTTATGTTTTACAAAGTTAAGGTTGAAACTATTGAATATAGAAAAAAATTCTCTCTCTATAGACATATAGAAAGCTTGAAGCTACAGAATTTGTTGAAATACGCCGCGTAGAGTGGAAGTAAATGGATGAACAGTGAAAAAGTTCCGCGGTTTACTATTTAAACAGATGACCACGTAAGTGAAAAAGAATTACTTTCGCTCCTCACACCTGTGGGTTGGGTGGACTCATGAAGTTTTGTTCATTCTTGTGCATTATGTTTTACAAAGTTATGGTTGAAACTATTGAATATAGAGAGAAATTTGTCTCTACAGACGTATAGAAAGGTTAAAGCTACAGAATTTGTTGAAATACGCTTCGTAGAGTGGAATTAAATGGATGAAGAGAGAAAAAGTTCCGCGTTTTACTATTAAAACGGATGACCACGTAAGTAAAAAAAAATTGCATTCGCTCCTCATGCCTGCTTGGGTGGACTTATGAGGTTTTGTTCATTCCTGAGCATTAGGTTTTACAAAGTTAAGGTTGAAACTATTCCATATAGAGAGAAATTTCTCTCTCTACAGACGTATAGAAAGGTTAAAGCTACAGAATTTGTTGAAATACGCTTCGTAGAGTGGAAGTAAATATGTTTTACTATTAAAACGGATGACCACGTAAGTGAAAAAAAAAATTCGCTCCTCACGCCTACTTGGGTGGAGCCTCTTTAAAGAGTGCCGCTTGCACATCTCCGTTCTCTCCTTCCTTTCCCTCCGCGCTTCCTCAGCAACCCCACGGCCACACCCGGCGCGGCGTCGCCTCCATGCCCACTCCGCCGCGACGCCCTTACCCCTCTCGACCCGTCTCCGACGCCGCTTCCTTTAAGCCGTCGTGCCGGGGTTGACGGGGAGAACGGGGAGGGTGCGCGCGTGAATTATGCCCCCTTATCGATTCGCTCTCCTTTTCCAACGGCCTCCGCCCCTCCCCCTGCCTCTTACCCCACCCCCTACCCCAGACCAACACCCCTGCACCCTCCCTATTCTGCCTATAAACCCTCTACAGAACCTCCCGTCCCCATTTCTTACACCAGCACACCAACATAGACTTCCCTCTCTGCTCCACAACTTTTTTCTCCTCCTGCCACCCCCACCACCACCTCGTCTTCGAATAAAAAAATTAATAAAAAAGAGCTACCTTCCCAAGTTTTTTTTCTCTCCCGTATCTCCCACAGACTTCTCCCCCACACCCCTTCCCCATGAACCGACGTCTCCCCCTCCAACACCAACTTGCCCTCCCCACCCTTCCCACATCCCCCTCCCTCTCTCCTCTTCCGATCTGCTCTCCCACTTTCGGGCTACATTTTAGATGACGCTATAAATAGCTCCTAAGGACTTGATCCAAAGATCCTGCTGGGAGTTGACGTTGAATCGGCGTGTGTGTGGTGGAAGTGGGAGGGAGGGGGGGAGAGAGAGAGAAAAAGCCGGGAATTTACCCCCGTTTTTCCGAGAGATGGGAATTTTTCATCCCCGAGGTTTGTACGCTGGGAAGTTAATCTGAAAGAGCGTGGATTTTTTTTACCTCTTCGTTCACTACCGACTCGGATTTATTTCATATGAACATTTATATATTTTATATATATATATATATATATATATATATATATATATATATATATATATATATATATATATATATATATATATATATATATATATATATATATATATCAGTTGGTTGGTCAGGCGGTTGTGTCCGCCGAAATATATATATAATGTCTGTGAGCTTTTCTTTTTGTGTTTTCTATGTGTAACTGCCAGTCACGCCTGTGACATTTTTTACTATATATATTGTGTGACTGAAGAAGGGATAACACCCGAAACGTCTCTAAGTAAGACTCTCTCTTTACTTTCGTCTTTTTACCCCCTGTAAGTTTCCTCTTTAATTATATATATATATATATATATATATATATATATATATATATATATACACATATACACACACGTATGCGTTTAATCATGCAATCACTCAAGCAAGGCGCTCAGAGGTGCATACAAAATTTTCAGTCGGAACGGAGGCACGGAAAGAAAGAGGGCGACACCGATTGCCGATTGAGGATTGCCGATTACAACTGAAAGAAAATGTCGTCTGGACTGGAAATGCAACCACAGACCCTCCGATATAGGTCTGTCTGGGATTGCACGGACCATATAATCAAAAGGACGTCACAGGCGTGACAAGAACGATACCAAAAACACATGTAAAAAGACACTCACTCTAACACTACTGTTTATTTTTTAAACTACTCGGTTTTCTTCGATTTTTTCCGCAAAAATTTCTTCTCGGTTTTTCTCGGTTATACTTGCATTTCGTCGGCATGCCAGCGTGACTTCGCTGCCAAATATTTGAAAATAATAGTGTGACCCAAGCTTTCTCCTCCTCAGTTTGGCTTTGATTCTCGTTAGGTTAGCATCAACCTCGGCAGAAACAGGCCTAATTGGACAGCTTCTTTGTGCAACATCGCTCCAATAGACTCTGAAGGTGTTGCTAGTTCCGAGAGACCACATGGGATACCCCAGAATAATGCCTTCATACCTAAGGTCCTTAAGGAGGAGGTTTCTCATCTCAAACAATAATACCTGCACCTTTTCTTCCCTCCTCAGCAGTTTTTATACGCCTTACGCCGCCTTCCATATTTTATTTTTTAAATATTTATTTAGTATTTAAATTGTATAGTTTTTAGTATTGTTGTATAGTTTTTAATATTACTGCTTTAGTGGTGCTGCTTTTAGTGTTATAATCATGTGAATATAAATGTTGTGTGATACGCATGTATGAAGTATTATAGTAATATCTTTATACTTGTGTATCATACATGTATAAAATATTATAGAAACATCTATTGCTAGGAATTACTACGTTGTGTTGTCGAAATAAAAAACAGTGACACTCCGGTGTTCGTCGATCATCAGCCCGT
This sequence comes from Ceriagrion tenellum, assembly GCA_963169105.1. Lineage (NCBI taxonomy): Eukaryota > Metazoa > Arthropoda > Insecta > Odonata > Coenagrionidae > Ceriagrion > Ceriagrion tenellum. The sequence continues at coordinate 91,305,876 of OY720639.1, read as the reverse complement.
AAACCTCACCCAGTCCATAAATAAAATTATTATTACTATTATTATTATTACAAGTACTAGGATAAGGAAGACTACTTAATTGTCTTAAATAATGTAAAAACAAGATGAACTAATTTGTTCTGCCTAAAATAAATAATAAATATGGTGAACGTGTTAGGCAGTATATTTTCCTAAAATTATTAAATAAATATTTGGAGTTGGAGAAAGAAAAGGAAGAAATTGTAATTAGTTTCAAAAATATTGTAGAATTGGTCCTACAGGGACAAATGTTAATGGAATTGTAAAAGACTATTTTTTATCAAGGTGCATTGCTATTGTTGTTGTTTTTTGCCGTTATTTTTGCTGTTGTTTTTTAGCAAGGTGCATTTCTGTTGATGTTTTCTTAAGTATATGAGCCTGAGCTGCTATATTTTGTTGGTAAAAGAAGAAAAAAATTATATTGATATTTTTAATTTTTACATATGTCCCGTCGACAGGCATGTGCCTGACATAAAGTATTATATTAACATCTTTTGCTAATGTATTATATTAACATCTATTGCTATTGCTATCAACAGATGTTAATATAATATTAATGTTAATGTATTATATTAACATCTATTGCTATTGCTATCAACAGATGTTAATATAATACTTTATACATGTGTGATTCGCCGTTGAGTTCTCTGCTCTGTGTGTGTCGCACGTATTCGAGAATCTGTGCCACTTCAGACTCCGCGGATGTGGGACGGATTTTGAGCGCCGCCGGAGACTTCCTCTTTTTTTCCCCCGATCAAAATTTCTCGCAGAAGCCGTCGTTTTGCGTACGCCCTCAGGAGTTTGGCCCTTGTGTTTAAAAAAAATGAAAGCGGTAAACCGATGAATGATCGAATTTTTTATAGTTCTGGGCAAGTGACTGAGATCACAGCGAAAATTTTGTTTTCATCGGCTCACAGTTGGGACATTTTACAATAATTCATGATTATTCTCCATTTCTCCGTCTGCTGTTTTAAGGGATACGAAACTGGCTTTTTTCGAAACCAATCACCTCAGTGTTGTTCAATATTTCCCCTTACGCGAAAGTTTTTGATGAAAGTTAAATGTTTTTGACAATATATAATACTTTCATCGTTCTCAGTGATTAAGGTAGTTTGAGAAAAATATCATTTTACCTAGAAATCAATGAATTTGGCCTCATTTTAAAGAAAATATCTCAACCTCCCAAAATTACCAAAAAATATCAGCCCCTAACCGAACTACTTTCCGACATGTTTTTTCCAAAAATTACCTGTCCTTTCACATGGGATACGATTCGTGCATGCACTCTAGAGACACCTGATTTAAAAATTTTAACTTGAATAACACCATGGAATTCATCAAAAAAGTGAAAGTTAATATGTTTTCTCAACTATTTTTTAAATAAATTATAGTTTCCGCATTAATTTTTCGGGATCGTAAGAAACCGAAGGAGTTTTAAGAGTACCTCCCAAAAACATGAGTCAAATTAATATATTTCACTTATTATTTTTATTATGTCACTTATATAGATATTTATAGTTAATTTCTTTGAATTTCAGTCACATAATAGTCATATTATCGCACCACTAATAACGCAATATTCAATCCATGCTTTCTGCATGCATGCATGCATGCATACAGTGGCTGAAATTCAAAGTTATAATTTGAATATGATCTCCATTATGAGCTATCTCGCTCAAACTTCTCTCGACGATTTAGTGGTATATATCTCAATTTCATAGCAGCTTCCCCAGAGGATAAAATATATTCATCTTTTTGAATAACATCCGAACAGTAACAACACAGCGGTTTTACTCATATTTTTCTCTTAAGTTTAAGATAGCTTATTATCGGCAAGGAGTGTTGAATCCAGTGCAGCAGCATAAACCAAATATGTGCAATTACCTTGGCTCATTATGAGATGTCCTACTTAGTGTACCTCGAAGGTTACGAATGAGTTCCCGTGAGTTGAATTCAGTTGGGTGATAAGAGACAGCTGAAGAATTTATGACTCATCAGATTTAATTGCCTTTTCATTCACATTTTACAGTGCTGGGTGCGTTACCTCCCTCAACTAAAATGCCGTAGTCAGGAGCAAACAGATAATGTTTTCGTAACAGAACAGAGCCATACAATCTAAGCGCGTAAGAGTCAGCAGAAGCGTTTTCGGCCGTGGTATACAGTCCCCTTAAGTTCATTTCACTCCAACTAGCTGACCTGTGCGAACATTTCGCACAGTATGTGGCTTATTCCTGTTTCTTCCTTCTTTCTTCCTGTTCTTCTGACTGTCGAATATTTCGCACAGTTTGCGGCTTCTTCCTGTTTCTTCCTTCTTTCTTCCTGTTCTTCTACCTGCCGAATATTTCGCACAGTATGCGGCTTCTTCCTGTTTCTTCCTTCTTTCTTCCTGTTTTTCTACCTGTTTCTTCCCATGGACAATTATATGTTATTTGTGTTTGTGTTAAAGATACATAACGTAAACTTAAACGGTAAACGGTCACACTGATTGCTTGTAGAATGTAAACAATCTAACCAAACGATCTGTTAATAGATGGCGCCTCCCACAACCTTTTAAGCACGTAACCATAGCCAACATATTAGTTGATTATATTGTCAACAAATGCCACTGTTGAATTTTGATCATTTATTTAAATTTTTTAAACAAATACATTTATTATAAACTTTTTTTTGTTTGTCGTCAAAAGCGGGGGACATAAGCTTTAAAATGACTTCTGATAATTAATTTTGATAAAAAATTAAGAGAGAGATCCCCAGAGAAATAATATATACGGATGATAGTTCTATAACATTGAACGGGATGTATGCATGAGCAAGTTATGTTCATAAATGTTTACAAACTATTTTTGTAAGCGAATATAATATAAATATGAAATCAAAAAGTTTTAATTGCTTTGACTTACCAGATGACCATTCACCCATGTACAATCACTTTGTGCATTTCGTACTATTTTCATTTTAAACCTTTTTTTGAAGTTTAGAATTAAAAAAAATGTGTGGAATCGATATACCTCGAGCGAGTAATCGACATGGAAAAATCGAAACTTTTCAGTCAAATTAATGGGTAAATAGTGAAATTTGAGATTGAGATTGTATTTTTCGTCAGAAGCCGGTGATTCAACGTTTCAAATGATACCTCATTTATCACTGTAGGTGCAGTATTAACGGAGCATATACGGAATGACAGAAAAAGACCTTTCTGTAATAATATATATATGATTATGACACTCAGCTACGAGACCCTTGCTTCTGAATTAAGATCCCATCTATCCGCTGGAATGTTGTTTACTTTTTAGAGTGAATTTACTTTTTTATTCTCAGTATCTTTACTGTTTACATCGGAATCAGTTGCACTCTAACAATGTAGTAACTCATTCTTCCACCGCGGTAATTTTCACATTTTCATTTAATCCTTATATTTGATTCAATTCCGAGATTATTACGTTAATTATCAAAATATCATCTGAGTCAGACGTTGCATTTCAGTGTCAATTATTGCATACCCAATAAGGAATTATGCTTTCAAAAATACTTAACTTAAATATTTTAACTTTGATAATTCTGTTCATCAGAGAAAAATCTAGTGTTTTATTCTCTGCTGAAATTTTGTTTTTGCGACGGAATACAATTTGTTTGAAAACTGTAATACTTTTACTTTGTAAAACTTTAATTTGTTAAGACCTTTCTTATTATATCCAATATACAAAAATGTGAATGTAAAATTTATCTTGATCCTTGGTCAGGATTCTTTTGTTGTCATCATAATCTCCCAGCTTTTGGGAAAATTAATTTTGAACCTACGATTCATCGTTACAGTTTATCAATAAATATTGGTTAATTAATTAAATTTAATTTAACTTTCTTAGTTCCACTTAGTTTCATTTCTTCGCAGTGTAAACTACAGATAGTCGAACTAGAACTGTTGATATACCCCACCCCTCTTACCAAGAACAGGCCTGCGATAAATAAAGGGGTTAAATGAAAAACGATCTTTTCGTGAAAGTTTACTAGCAAAGTAACATGGGCGCCTGTCAATAAATGTCAAAGCCACACTCTTAGTTCAAGGAACGAAAAAATATTTTCCCGTCCACGCGTCTCCGGTATGAGAGTGGCTGAAAATTTGAAGCTTCGTGGTGTCGAAAAAGACATTTGATGTGTACATTTTTTTAAGTAGGGGAGTATACAACCACGATCTATGACGTGTAGCCATCTTAAACGGGCATTTTTAACTGTCTTGGTGTCAGATTTGTTCCAGGATGTAGCGTTGTACCCACGACCTCTTGGATAGTCGTATCGCCTCGAGTTTTAACGAGCCTGCTCAAAAAAGCGTCGTAGCATAAAAGGAAATTGTCGAGGGGGAAATGGGAGAAGTGGCTGAGAAAGTGATTTTCAGGACGAAACTTATCCGTGTTCTTTTATGTACCACGTCGATAGGTCGAGGAACACGAAGCATGTGGCCCTTTTTGTTTTTTATCCCTTTGAAGTTTTTTCTCATGCGGCGCTCATCCTTAACTTAAGAATTTTATGATGAATTTGAAACGCGACTCTCACCATACATAATGAATTGTCGTAACATAGGAAGAAGATTAGGTAATTTAATTTTCGTTATTATAGCTCTCATGTCCGATATTATTTATTCCGCTTGGCGTTTAATAAATTCAGTCACAGTTGTTGTGCCGCATGACTCCACAGTAACAATATCGAGATTATCTCGAGGCTTTCAATTTCAACACCCCTAGTTCTGATATTCCATAATGAACGCGGAACGCAAGCTAAGGTGGTTTGGTCAACTACATCTGCATACTACCCTGCGAGCCACCGAATGGACGTGTGGCAAGGGGGTTTTAGGTCTCCAGCCATGTAAAGATGTAAGGAATAAGGTTTTTGGAAGGTACAATGGTGAGGCGTATTATGGGAGTGTATTTAGTGGAGCTCAGTTTTTATTGTGGTCGCTTACTGTGCGCGGAAAGAACTAGTTTTTGTACTTATCGGTTCGGCAAGGTATCTCCCTTATTTCATCGCTTCTTTCAGACCTAGGGATTTAGTGAAGGTTCATGATAATATTGTGTTGGTCTGAAACACCCCAGTTCTGAATTTTTCAAGCAACCTGAGCCTGGCGTGTAGCCTCCGAGTCTCTAGGGGCTCCCACCCTAGTCCCTCAAAAAGTTGTGAGACACTATATGTTCGCTCGTAGCAGTTTTTAACGAAGCGTACTGCTCTTCTTTGTATTTTATAAATTTTTTGGTTAAATCTTTATGACCAGGGTCCCAAATGCTCGCGGCGTATTCGAGGTGAGGCCTAACCTGAGCGAAGTAGCATCTCTCTTTGACTTTTTCATCCGAGTACTTTCCTATTATGCGCTTAACAACGCCTAGTTTCTTTAATGCTGTGCCGCATATATTTTGTGTGTGTTCCCCACGATATATCAGAAGTTAAGGTAATTCTAAGCTATTTAACTGTATCTAAAGATTTTTTGTTTACTCCACTCACATTATAGGTATGGCATTTGTGTGATGACTTTCGCAGGAAGTAAACTGTGGTACATTTACTGATATTTAATTCTCACTCCCACTCCTAGCACCAGGAATGAACGTTGTTAAGGTCCGATGACAGAACTTCGAATTCCGCGTCTTTGCTTACATTTCGAAAGAAAAGTGATGAGTACTTGAGAGGGAAAGTCCAAAGATTGTAGTACTTGGAAACTAAAGGATAAGAAGACGTTAGTAAGTTAAGTGGAAAGATCTGATAGCGGAAGACCTAAGAGACAGAAATAGGAAGGGAAATGAAGCCCAAAACAGTGAGGAATCGGACAGTTGGTGCATAAAAGAACACGGATAACTACCATCCTGAAGATCTGTTTCCCAGTAGCCTCTCCGATTTCCTCCTCGACAATTTCCTTTTATGCCACGAGGCTTTTTTGAGCTGACTCGTTAAAACTCGGGACGATACGACTATCCAAGTGGTCCTTGGTACAATGCTACATCGTGGAACGAATCTGACACCGGGACAGTAAAAAATGCCCATTTAAATGGCGTCACGTCATAGCTATATATATTGCTTAGCTATATTATACTCAGGTTGTATATTCCCCACATCAAAAATTTCCACATTAAATGTCTTTCTCGACACCACGAAGCGTCAAATTTTCAGCCACTCTCATGCTGGAGACGCGTGGACAGGGAAATATTTTTTCGTTCCCTGAGCTTAGAGGGTGGCTTTGACATTTATAGACAGGCGCCCATGTTACTTCGCTAGTAAACTTTTACAAACAGGTTGGTTTTTTTATTGAAACCGCATTTATCGTAGGCCTGTTCTCGGTGAGTGGGGTGGGGTAAATGAACGGATCTAATTCGACTATCTGCAGTTAACACCGCGAAGAAGTGAGGAATTAAGGAAGTAAACAAATTATTAAGTAATTAATAGCTGTGGCTGTTGATACCTGTCCAATCTTCTTGATCTGCGCCATCGATGCCATCTGCTGAGACTGCTGCCTAGCCTATAGCAGGGTCAAGTTCGGGTAGCGTGCAAAAGTTGGCTGGCAAGCCAGGAAAATTTTTTCCGTCGCTTGGTCTAGAACCTGCGGAATTTCCTAATAGAAGTGGGACCCAGGCAAAGTGTAAGAAAAATCTATATACTGTGAAACCTGTCTTTAGCGTAATCCCTCGGGGCCATTGTTTTTTCCGGATAAGACAGGTTTTCGCTTAACCCAGGTTCTGACATTCAAAAAAGATCTTGAAAGCCATATCACGTCCATTACATACATCGCCTTAAAGGTTGGTTTGTCTCAAATTCTACATGTAGACGAAATTATTATGAAATTATGAAAAAGTATCCCATTGTGGTAAGGTTTTTTGAACTAATTGGAACTAGTTTGAACTAATTAACATAAAAATCGATCTATAAAATACGTACTTATATCTATAATGTTTTTTTGTTTGCTTTTCCATTTTTTCCTGTATGATACAATTCTCTACATTGCCGCTAGCCCCATTTAAGATATTAAATAAATCAGTGTTACCTATGGTAAGACTACATTCTGCTAATTCTTTTAAGGAAACCAACATTTCTTTGTAGGACTTTTTGTTTCCTTCACATGTTACAGTTATATCTTATTCTGATTCACAGCCTTAGTATTCTTTTATGCTGTCAGGGAGCCGTCTTCATCGCTCGTCAGAAGATCATTGTCGAAGTCCACTAACATCTCCATCCATGTTATGGCCAATTATCTGTTGTAATTCGCATAGATCATCCATTTTTTTTAAATTGTCTCCTTGTATTTTTATGCAACTCCGCATAACCCAGGTTCACGTGCCCGGGAACGGATTCCGTTACCGCGTTTGTCAGTTTCCGTTTAGCACAGGGCATCAATAGATGTAAAGCCCTATAACCAACGCCGGGACCAACTTTTTTTTCCGGATAAGACAGGTTTCCATTCAAATCAGGTTCGCTTAAGGCAGGTTTCACTGTGTCATGCGGAATGTTAGTTCCCTTTCGCGCCGCTCCGATCTCACGAGCAGTCCCGCGATTCTCTCGCCAGCCCGCCCCCACGTATTCAGTGAGAGTGCATTCAGCGGCGCCGTTTCCCTCCCGAGCCTCCCGTTTCCCTTCCTTCTCTCTTTCGTCTCCTAGAGGCGAGACGTCTGGAGGTGCGAAGTGGAGAACATAGATGGCAGTGGCGAGCTCAACGCCGAGCGGGCTGCATAAGTAAGAAGGCGTGAGTCGGTGTGTCGGTTGTGCTCGGAGCGGGGAGGAGCGGTAAGCGGGTGTTTCTCCGGTGCTGGTGGGGTCGCCGGGGCAGACGATTCAGGGAACGGGTGGTCGGGCGGGGGGGGGGGGGGCGGGATCGCGGGGAGGTTTTTTCGCCCCCCCCCCCCCCCCCTAATGGAATGGTGGGAGGGAATTGAGGTGGGTGATGGTTGGGTCACGGGGGCGGACTTCTCATGTTCTGTTTGGTAATCTTCACCCCCTGCCACACACCCTTGTGGTGGCTAGCAGGGTATTATGTGGAAACAACATACTATTAACCCCTTCGTTCTACGGCAGATTAGATCGCGCCAAAAAAATTAGAGAGCTAGATTGTAGAACCGATAGGTATAAAATGTCATTTTTTTCCGCGTACCATTCGGGACCATAACAGCTGTGATCGTCGTCATGAATAGTTCGAGTATTGACTATAGGCAGGCAGTAAATCTTTCTCATTATATTCCCTACTCTCTTATTTATGCATGATGTAAATATTGATGTTCTTATTTATGCATGATATTTTGAATCTGTAGTAGTAGTCTTTGTATCCCTTGCATGTTGGAACGATTGACGATAGAATGTTTCTTGGGTACTAGATTTTTATTGGCGCTTTGTATGTGTGGTACGCGGGTTTCAGTGTAATTTCGGTGTTCTACCGTATCATTCATGCATGGCTGGTGTGGAAGCACCCCCTGCCACACACCCTTTTGGTGGCTTGTAGGGTATGACGTAGATGTAGATGTAGACGTAGACGTTCTAGGGGAGTTTTTGTGGGGGGCGGGGCGGGTGGGTTGGTAGGGTGAGAAGTGCAGACGAGCACACACAGACTTGACTTTTTTTTTAAGCTCGGCCTCACGGCGCATGTCATTAATTATTGCGTCAGTCTCTCTCTCGCTCTTGCTCCCTCCGTCCGTGCACGCGGGTCATTTCTCCCTTATCCACCTGCCCCCCCTGCCCTCCCCCCCGTCACCTCCCAAGTCACTCTCCGTATCTCCTCCTCTCGACCCCTTATTCCGACCTCCTCCTATCCTTTCTCTTTCTCTCCGTCTGTCTCTGCACCCGCCCCTGTCTCTCCCCCTCCTCTATGATGGCAAAGCGGTTTCCAGGAGAAAGTTCGACTGAATTGAGGTGGATAATTAGTCGATAGTAATAAGGATTGGAGGAGAGATGCTAGAAGTAATAGAGGAATTTGCCTACTTGAGAAGCAGAATAACAGCCAGGTGGTAGAAGCCAGAAAGAAATTGTGAGGAGAACACATCAGGCCAAAATTGCATTCTATCTAAGAAAGAACCTACTCACCAGCAAGAACATTAGTTAGGAAATAAGGAAACGGATGGTGAAAGCATTTGTTTGGGGTGTGGCCCTATACGGGAGCGAAACATGGGTAATAAGAAAACAAGAGAGAAGGCGGCTAGAAGCCCCTGGAGATGTGGCTACACAGAATGAAGCTCTGCTGGAGAAATAGAGTCACGAATGAAGAGGCACTGAAAAAAGTTCAGGAAACCAGATCCTTGTGGAGGCATATCGAAACGAGAAGAGACAAACACGTAGGCCACATTCTAAGACGCGACAACATCGTTAGAACTATAGCAGAAGGAGCTATAGAAGGAAGGAATCGCCGGGGACGACCAAGGATGTCATTCATGCAGCAGATTGTGAATGATATGGGTTGCACCACATACCCAGAAATGAAGAGAAAGGCAGACAGAAGAGAGGAATGGCGTACTGCTGCAAACCAACCTCAGGGTTGAACACTGAAGAAGAAGAAGAATTAGTCGATGGGGTCATCATAGGAGGTCGGTGAACTTCAGTCAATGAATGGTGGTACTTTTTGAAGTGGAACACTTCTTATAGATCATCATTGGTCGTGCAATCCTAAGAGTGGTGTACTGCAGCCCTCCATCATTCCCTATAGGGCCGTGCATAAACTACGTTACCAACTTAAGGTAGTCCGAGCGAAAAAGCATTTTACTCAGAAATCAAATAATTTGGTCTCCTTTTAAGGAAACATATCTCACCTTTCCAATGACACCAAAAATTCTACCCCTTACCACATTACTTTCGGAGTTATTGGCGAAAAAATACCAGCCCTTTTACTTGGGAAATGGTACGTGAATGCACTCCAGAGAGACATTTTTACAAAATGAGGTATTTCTAACACTTAGATGTCGTTAAAAAACTAACAGTGTGTAGTTTGTATGTTTTCTTAACTATTTTTGAAAATTAATCATACTGTCACCACAGTAGGTTCTTTGGTATCACAAAATACCTTCCGATTTGAAGGAGTTTCAAATGCTTCGCACGAAAAAAAATGAGTCAAGTTAAAGACTTATTTAGATATTTTCATTTAATTACTTACAATTTCTGTCATATAGCACTGTATTACTGCACCATTAATAATGCAATATTTAATTGATGTGTCCTACAGCTGGTGAAATTAAAATGTATTATTCGAATATGGTCTCTATTATGACTAGGTAACTATCTCGCTCGGACTACCCTAAGTTGGTTAGAGGTCGCCTAAAAACCTACGGCTGGTAACGTGGAGGGGTTCACCACAAGTAACGTAGCTGTTACAATTCGCCTGTTCACGGTTCTTACTCGGAAATATTGTGTCGACAATACTACAGAGTTTAACATGAGTCTTATTTCAACCTTTATTTGTCTTATTTCTACCTATCTCCTAAAATTCACTTACTCAATAATTGAGAAATTATTTCTGAATTGAAAGTTTTATTTGTAGAGAAAACATTACATGTCGGTAGGGGAGGGGTTGGAAAAAATACTACGGTTGTCAACGAAGGGGGAAGAGCGGGTAAAAAAATTACGGAAAACGGTAACGTAGTTAATGCACCACCCCTATCTAATGCTAGGTCCCTTACTTCCTGGATGCTCTTGCTCTGTACTCTCCTCCTTCCTAGGTCCTAGGCCTATTCTTAGGTTTCTTCTGGGGACTTATCCCTCTATTTTGCCTTCAATTATGTTCTTCACAAACCCATTGTGTCTCAGGGTGTGTCCAATTCATCTTGTTCTTTTTTCTGAATGGTGTTCCATGTGGTCCTCTCCTCTTCTATTCTTGTGTAAACTTCAACATTCCTTATTTTGTCCGTCCATTTTTCTTCACCAGCTCTCTATCACTAGGCTTCAATGGCCTCTAGTGTGTCCTGGTCTGCTTTTCTAATCGTCTACGATTCTTATCCATAAGGTGCCTTGCTCCACGCGAATGTTTTCACATACGGTTTCCTAGTTTGTAGCCCTATCCTCCTTCAGTACCACAGCTTCAGTAAATTTCAGCATTCCTTATTTTGTCCGTCCATTTTTCTGCACCAACTTTCTCTAGTACCAGGTTTCGAAGGCCTCTTGTCTGTTCTAGTCTAGTTTTCCAATTGTCTATGCTTCTTATCCATAGAGTGCCTTGCTCCACAAGAATATTTTCACATACTGGATAAATGTTTCTCGGGTATTGTCTGTTCTAGTCTAGTTTTCCAATTGTCTATGCTTCTTATCCATAGAGTGCCTTGCTCCACACGAATATTTTCACATACTGGATAAATGTTTCTCGGGTATTGTCTGTTCTATTGTCTGCTTCTTCTGCTACTTTCTCTCGGGTATTGTCTGTTCTACTGTCTGCTATTGTCTGCTTCTTATCCATAGAGTGCCTTGCTCCACACGAATGTTTTCACATACTGGATAAATGTTTCTCGGGTATTGCACCGGATAAGAGGATCCAAAGGTCCCGGCATTTCGTAGATCGACTTGATTTCCATCTTCAGGGGGTTCATCAGAATCCCCTGAAGAAGGAGAATCCGAAACGTCGGGACCTTTGGACCCTCTTACCCGGTGCAACACCCGAGAAACATTTATCCAGCAGATACGCCGGGAAAACCTACTGTCTTTTGTCACATACTTTTTCCTAGTTTATATCCCTATCCTCCTTGAGTACAGCAGTTGTCACCGCAGTTGACTTCTCATAGAATTGGGGAGTACTTCTGCGAAAGGCAAGCGTCATGCGACACCCGACTCCTGAGTTGTATGTTTTTCACGTTTATATCAGTACTCTGAATGTATTCATGCCAAAACTATTACTGAAGTGCGTTAAAAGTAATGGCGCATCCGATATATAAACACGTTCATTGTACATAGTCCTTAGGTTGCCCAGCATAAATACCTTGCGGACCAACATGTTAATCATATATTGTTACTCATTAAACGCCAAAATGTTGCAATTACACCATTACATCTCAATCATTTATTATCCTCTTAGTGAGCATTAAATGGCCTTATTTCACTTTTGACGCTGGTAATCGTCCTTCATTCCATGTAATTTTAGTCGTGTCATTCGTGGAAATTAGCAAAGCAGTAGTGCACATGAAGAAGTATTACTTTAGCGGAGTTATCCGATATGGATTTACGAACATGTCACATTTTACGGGAAGAATGTCACTCGCCCGGGTTGGAATGGCAAGGGTACACTACTAATTCCATCGTCATTTGGGTAAACTACCAATTAAGATTGGTTTAATTCGAAGGGACACAAAATCTTTAAGACCTTTAGAGGCGCAAACCTCTATCTGCATACACAGTTCCTTTCAGAATCTTCTTTTACATCGTACCATTTTTGATCGCGTCCATAAAATCTAATCTCTTCTTTCCGCTCTCCCTATTCCCTGCCTCCTCGCTCCTACTAAAATCGTTCAACCTCCCTTCACCCCTCATTACCTGTCGCAAAGGCATACTCTACCTCCTCCTAATCCACACCAGATGATTTCTTACCTCACCCACGATACCAAACACTTCCTCGTTTGTCTTACAATCAATCTTGATCCATTTCTTGATTGATTGATCCATTCACTCTATTCCAAACCCACATCTAAAATGCCAGCAGACCATTCTGAATCCTCTTTCTGAGAGTCCACGTATCTGCAGCATACGTCACTTCTCTCGCCCGTTTAACATAAAAGCTCCTCTTTTTTCATGCCAGCCCTATTTCCCCATTATCAGATATCTCTTATTGGTTAAAGCTAATGTTATTGAAGTAGTTCTCCTTTTGGTATTTTCAATCCTGTACTACTAACGATAAAATACCGTAACCCTGATTCGTCTGCCCCGGCCACCCCACTATACCCCACCACATCCCAATGCCATAAACCACACTTGATTAACTGGTAAATATCAGCAGCGATATGAAATACCATTAAGTTTTATTCGAAATTCACCCAAATTCTTCGTTGAGCTCATTTGAAAGACTTTCAGGGGCCAAGTTGTACCGAGCCGTATTTTGGGAAACCATTTATACATTTCACTACCGAAAAAAACATACGAATACCATTAAGTTTTCTTCGAAATTCACCCAAATTCTTCGTTGAGCTCATTTGAAAGACTTGTAGGGGCTAAGTCGTACCGAGCTGTACTTTGGGAAACTATTTATATACCTTTAATTACCGAAAAAACCATGCAAATAAAACCACAAAATAATTTCAGCCTATTTCTTAATTCAGCTGTGATGGATTTCATAATTCAGCTGTGAGCTAAAGGTATTTTTTTAGTTGACAACTTAAAGAAACTCAGAAAAATAAACCTACAGTCTTCCCTTCTCTCGAAACTTTAAGAGAAACGATAGGAATATGATATAATTGGCACGGACATTAACATTTGTGGTAATTTTTAGAAAGAAATTCCAAGATTTTTCAGAAGAAAACTACCATCAAACGATAAATTCATTATCATGTCTTGATCGTAAAATATTTATTTGGTGGTGAAATCACTCTCCTTTTTTATGTTTCTCTGTCTTACCACATCGTGTAGTGCACTTTCGTACTATCACTTCTTCGCTCTGTTTTATATTCTCACAATTTCATCGCCCCTTTTGAAGTCTTCCACTTGATATCCTACCTTGTCGTCTGTCATTATCATCATTTGGAAGACGCCCGTAGTGTTTCTTCGGAGGTCGTGTCGTGTTGATGGAAAAATGTTGATAGCTGGAAGGACTGAGGGAAATCCGAGGAAGATGGGGACATAGATAACGGCTCAGAGGTGTTCAGGTGATCGTGATTAAGCAGGAAACAAAATAAAAAAGTCAAAACGAGGGAAAGAATGATGCGAAATGTTGGAATCTCGGTTGGAATGAGCTGAGAGCTTTTATCATTTGAACGTTATCGTACGACTAATGGGGTTCTGGCCGTCTCCTCTAGGGATAGCGGTGTTTGCGTTAGGCATAACCATACACCAACCAGTTTTCTTCTCTTACTGCATGCCACGTTAGGTTTTGTCAACTTCCTTCAGGTACTAACTGTTCACTTAATTTGAGTTGACCTGTATGTAATTTGTTTTCGATTATTTAGTCTCGAACAACTCTGATGTTGATTATTGCGTATTATGAATTTCTTAATGTTTTGTGATTTACGAAGTAATAAGTTACTTGTGGGGAATAAGTTTTCTTTGGTTGTGTAATACTTTTATGATTTTACTTGTGTTAAATGTTGGCATAATTAAGTGATTTTATCGTTTGATCATAGAGCTGTTATGTGAAACCTTTAAGTTCTAACTGAATATTAACACAAATTTTAATACCCAAGCCAATCGTATGATATTTCCAACTTTTCTCTACATGAACATTTTCGAGTAAATGGAAGATCTTTAGTTTATTTTTTCTTAGTTTCTCTGCATTTTCAGGTAAAAATTACCTTTAGCTCACAACAATTCGTCACAACTGAATTAAGTAAGAGACTTAAGTCATCGTATGGGTTTATTTGCATGTTTTTTGGCAAATGAAATGCATGAATGATAACGTAAAGTACAGTGCGGTCTGGCTAACCCCTTACAAGATTTCCAATGAGCTCACCGAAGCATTTCGTAAATTTCGAATCAGAATTTTAGGTTTTTGATACCTCTTCATCTACATAATACCCTGCGAGCCGCCGGATGGGCGTGTGGCAGTGTGTTAGGTCACCAGTCGTTTGAAAATGTAAGATTTTGGGAGGTGAAATGGTGACATGTATTATAGGAGTGTATTTAGTGGAGCTCAGTTGTTTTTGTGATCGTTTATTGTGCGCGGAAAGAACGAGTTTTTGTACCTATCTGTTCGGCAGTGTATCCTTCTTATCTAATTTTATCGCATCTATCAGACATAGGGATGTAGTGTGGAGTCATGATAATGTTCTTTGTGTCTCTCTGAAAAACGTCAGTTCTGAATTTCTCAAGCAACCAAAGCCAGGCGTGTAGCCTCCTAGTCTCTAGGGGCTCCCACCTTAATCCCTCTAACAGTTGTGAGGCACTATATGTACACTCGCAGCAGTTTTTTTTACGAATCGCGCTGCTTTCCTTTGTATTTTAGTAATTTTTTGGCAAAATCTTAATGACCATTGCTGATGTTTACGTAGGTATTAATCAAGCGTGGTATATGGTATTGAAATGGGTTACCTGCGGGGAATGTATATCCTATGGTCGTTAAATGCTATTATATTTGTACTTGTCATCAATTAATGCATGAAATAATAGTACCTTGACCACCGAGCTGACATTGACTGCCTCGCATTGCATAGTTTTATGGAGCGGACACGACTCAAATTCCAACCGCGAAGCCGAGCCTTTTTTAAACTTTTATCTACGTAGTGCCTAGCAACGAGAGGCGTTTGGTTTCTCGACGGGAAGACGCGAGGAGGCGAAGCCGAAGGCATTCCGGCCCAGCCAATGAGATATTCGTCGCCTAAATCGCCTCGTCAAGTGGCTATCTTTATTTGAGGGAGACACCACTCTCGCCACGGGGAGTTTTATTGTTTCAAACGGCCCATAAAATTAGTTTTTATACATCTCGCCACCCCGCGGACGTCCACGCCCCACTCACGACTCCGGGAGAGTGCAAGTGCAAGGCATGAGAGAGGGAGGAGATACACCGACGTGGAGAGGGGTGAGGAGGTTGAGTCGGTGGTCGTTATAAGATAAAAGGCGCAGTATTTTTTTGGTGCGCTGACCTCAGACTTGAGAGTGAGAGAGAGAGAGGAGAGAAAATAAAAGTTGGACATCCGTCCGTCCTGGCCATCATCAGTTAAATCAGCTGCACGTGCAGGAACTTCTTTTTTTTCATGCACGTGAACTCCTGGGGGTGGAGGAAGGGGAGACGAGCTATAGACGGCTTGGGATGGGGAGTTTGGCGAAGAGAGTTTTATAACCCCCCAAAGTGCTTGCACACCCCTCCCCTCGCCCTCCCATTGCATGCATCTGACCTTGACAGCCCACTCTCCGGGTCGTCCTTCTAGTTTGCACCAGCCAGCCGAGGGGTTGGGGTGGGAGGGTAGGGAAGGGAGGGGTTGTGTTTGGCCGCCTTACCACCCAACCGACCCAACCCCCCCCCCCCCTGGCGTCCTTCTCAACCGCATTAACCGCCCCTCCTATCGCCATCACAGTGACTGATGTCTGGAGCCTACTGCAACAGTCTTCCTCCCCACGCGTCTCTTAACCTTTTCAATACTCGCATACATATTCATATTTTAACTAGCGGACCCAAAGGACGTTGTCCTGCCCAAACGTTGGCTTGCCTGCCATTAGCGGGTTCAGCAAACGTTTTTTCGATGTTTAAATTTTCGATAAACTATATACTAGGTGAGATTTGACATTAATTTTCATAAATTTTTTTATAAATGGATACTGCTACTAGATGCATTCTTTCTTTCCCTTTTTTCTTCAGTTTATATGGTTACTGTGATGCGTACTTTACTCTGCCAGGAGATTTTCCTTGGACCCACCGCTGCAGTTTCCAGAAAAACAAAATTTGCCCGTGATAGCCTTTCGCAAATTGCTAACAACAAAATTTGGGCGTGATAGCCTCTCGCAAATTTCTAAAATAAATATTATGCTCAGCGTTGGCTTAAAACTTTGTTTGAATGTGTCTGCTTGGAATTGTCGTCGCTTTAAGCTTGATTCCTTCATTGTAATCAGTTACGTTCATCCAAGTCGTTTTCTTTTTTGGGAAATATTTTTTCCCAGTACCTGTTTATCTGTTAAAATTGATTTATAAAATCTGGCGTCGTCATCTTTGCCAGTCTTTACTTGTAAGCATTTCGCAAAACGTAATTCATATATGTTGATGAGAACTTAACCCATGTTGTATCAGTCAATCCCCAAATTATAAGTTTTGTTTGTGAAACATAGTTTTATTACGGAAATTCTCCTCGGATTCACCTCTGGGTTATGCTCTTCGTACAGAAAGACGTTTCGGCGTCCGACTCGTGCATAACCTTCGGGGATGTTGAGTCAATGAAGACGATGCGCGAGTGGAGCATCGAAACATCGGCTTGTATGAAGAACCTTACCCGACGGAGAACGCGAGAAGAGTACCTACATGAACTGTCCCAGGAAAGCACAAGATCTTTCAGCATAGTATTTTTCACTTTCCACAGAACTTGACTCACCGACCAAGTTTTCTAGATGAGCTTTGTCATTTTCAAGGTACAATTTTCACGTCACGCAAGCTTATACATGTGTTTTTGCACGGTTTGGGGGTTGGTGAATACTATTACCTGCGATATAAGCTTGAAATACGTGAAAATTGTACCTTGAAAATGACATAGCCCATGTTGAAAACTTGGTCGGTAAATAAAATCCCGTGGAAAGTGAACAAAAACTTTTATTGTGAGATCATGGTATCTGTACTTCATTTCCACAAAATATTCTCTGATACGCTAAAATAAATAGTATAGTTAATTTTCTTTGACATGTTGAATTCTATTGGATTATTTTACTTATGTAATAGCATCAGGAGTGTATCGTCATTCGCTATTCAAATTCATTTGGAGAAGATGATTTTACTTCTCCGCCGCGAGAATCGAGAGCAGACTTATAGGAGCTTAATGGCGATGTAAGGGGGCGTCCATTAAGTACGTGAGGCGTTTGGGGGGGGAGGGGGTCGAGCCTAATCTCACCCAGTCTCACGTAGGGGATGGGGGGGGGGGGGGTCTCGGCAAATATCACGTAATTTTTTTCCGCAAGAAGCAGTGTAAAATTGCAAGAAAACTGGGTTAAATTAAGTAAAAATTGATTCACCACTAAAATATGGCTAAATTCTACACAAAAATATGTATCGCGGTTATGCGAACGCCAAAAAGTAGCACAGTATCCCCTCGATTGTTTAGCCGCCACCGTCCAGCCAAACGCGCGACGCGACGAACGCTTCGGCGTACGAGTCGGGTGGCAGCGACGCGCGGATAGGTACCGACCTGCTGTGTTTACGCCCGTAAATGTCTAAAAATGAGCGACAACGGTTTAGAGTGGCTAAATCAGAGCGAGGTTGAAGGAGCAGATGATTTTACTGAAAATCACATGGACATGTTGGTTCCAGTAGTCACTCTTGAGACCACACACGAGTCCCCGTGGACTGAATTAGGATGAGTATTCTTTTACGAATTTTAGTAGTTGATCTAGTAGTAGTTGACGGGTGTGAAAGTTGCACTATCGGGAAACATGAAAAGAATAGACTATAGGCCCTAGAAATGAGGTGCTATCGAAGGATGCAGAAAATCAGCTCGTGAGACAGAATCACCAATGAGGAAGTGCTGAGAAGAGTACAAGAAAAAGTCTCTGGAGACAGATACAGACAAGGAGACTTAAACTAATGGGTCACATTCTACGATGCAATGATTTTATAAAAGTAATTTAGTAAAAAAAAATAATATAAAAATAATAATAATTAGAGGGAACAATTGTGCATAAATCTACTCAGGCATGTGCCTATGCCGACGACATAGTTCTAATGGCACGGAATATGGATTCTCTGAAAGAAATATTCAAAATTTTAGAACAGAAGAGTAAGAATATAGGGCTCAGAATCAATGAGAGAAAAACGAAATACATGAAAATGTCGACCACGGAAGACAGAAGATGGACTCAAAACGTTACATTTGGGCAGTACAACTTTGAAAATGTAAAATATTTCAGCTACCTCTGAACTAATTTAAACTGTAAGAACTCAATGACAGAAGAGATCAACAAGAGGATAATGGCTGGAAATAGGGCTTACTTTGCTAATATTAAGCTCCTGAAGTCAACTCTTCTATCTAAGGAGATGAAATTCAAGATCTATAAGACACTTATCAGACCGGTCGTGACATACGGAGCAGAAACGTGGACCATCTCCGCTGGAAACGAGCAAGCTCTGCGGATATTTGAACGGAAGGTTTTGCGAAGGATATATGGCCCCGTGACAGATGGGGTAACTTGGAGGATAAGAGCAAACAAGGAAATAGAAAATATTATCCGAGGCGAAGACATAGTGAGATTTGTGAAGACCCAACGGTTAGCTTGGCTAGGTCATGTAAAAAGAATGAGTGAAGAAAGGATGCCTAAGAAGCTTCTACATGGAAATATGGATGGAAAGAGAAAAAGAGGAAGACCGAGGAAAAGATGGATGCAGGATGTAGAAGAAGACATAAAGGCTATGAGGATTGTCAGATGGTGGGAGAAAGTGCAGAACAGGAGAGAATGGACAGGCGTCTTGAGGGAGGCCAAAGCCCATACCGGGCTGTAGTGCCGAGGAAGTAAGTAAGTAAAGTAAAGTAATAGCTGAAGGTTTTATTGAGGGGACAAATCGTTGAGGACGTCCTAGATTAAGCTATATGAAGCAGATCATCAATGACTCTGGATGCGTCTCATATGGTGAAATGAAGAGGAAAGCTGAGCAAAGAGCGGAATGGCGTGCTATTGCCAACCAACCCATGGGTTGATAACCGAAGAAGAAGAAGAAGTAGTTGATCGTCGCGAGCAAGACGCGAATACATTTGAAATACTTATGAAATCAAATTCCTATTGTAGTTTCGCGACACCATTTGGATTAGCGCGAACACCCCCCACATTACACGTGCATGCATGGATCTCTTATTTTTTTCAATATTAAACTTCTCATCCTTCTCGTATATCGTCGCATCGTTTTGTTTTAGTCAGGTTCATTTTTCCCAGGGACCTTGGGAAGGATAAAGGGTGTGGGATATAATAAAAACTGCGGTGGATAGGAGGATTAATCAGTTAACGAGGCTGACGTTAAAGAGTCGTTCTTCCCCAAGTGTTATTTTTTCGTCCCGCTCGCTCTACTGCCCCTTCCTCCTGTTTCCCCCCCTCCCCCAACCCCTCCTTGCATTTTTACGCCCCACGAACGAAAGGATTTCCAGATATTAACGCTAGATGCAGCAGCGAGCGGCGGCGCGGCGTGAAGTCGCCGTCAGTTTTCTCGCGTCTGGGCGGGAATGGAAAAAAAAATGAGTGCTGCATAGTCTTCCGTTCCACGGGCTAAGCCCTGGAGCCCCATTATTATTCCATTCGTACTATGCACACATGTGCTCATCGCTGGGGATCACCATTCCGAGACTGTTTGTATGCACGTTTGTGTGTTTGTATCGTGCTGCAGCAGCGACGGTGGTGAGGATTTCACTGTCGTGAGCGGGTGACTGATGCTTAACCGTGTTCCACGTCAGTGTCACGTGGGCCCAGCTGATGGGCAGAAGAAGGGTGGGTACTGAATTTTTCCAGTTTTCGGGTGACGGATGGCGAATATTGTCCCACATTCCCCGCTCCATTCTGCCATATTTCCCTCCACCGCGCAATTTTATTGCTTTGGCTAAAATGAATTCGCTTTACTCTGGGCGTATTACTTACTGCTAACAAAAAATATGTTTAGAAAACCTTAAAATATAAAAAATGTTTTGCAGATGAATACTCTTAATTTCTGGCGTGCTTTTCGTCTTCTTACTTCAAGTCTTAGGTTTCAAGCTAGTCACGATCTTCTTTAGTCCTGGTCTTTCCATGTCTAGCTTGGATATCCCTGGGATCTTCGGCCTTTTGTTAAACTTTTCCAAATGATTTTTGGCACTCTCTCGTTATCCATTCTTTTTAAGGTAGTTTGAGCAATACATCATTTCACCTTTAAATCAATGAATTCTATCTCATTTTTAAGAAAAACACCTCACCCTTCCAAAGATACCAAAATATAATTCCCTTACTTCATTACTTTCCGAGACATTTTCCTTAATATACGTCATTCTTCATGGGAAATGTAACGTGCATATAATCCAGAGTTGCATTATTTAAAAAATGAGGACTTTCTAACTCCTGTATCTCGTTAAAAACTAACAGCACATAGTTTGAATTTTTCTCAACCATTTTTGAAAGTAAATCATACTGTCACCGCAGTAATGTTGCCAAAATCACTAAAAACCTTCCGTTTTGAAGGAGTATTAAACGTACCGCGCAAAAAAAGTCAAGTAACAGACGTACAGATATTTTTATTTAACATATTAGAATTTCGATCATATAAAAGTATAATATCGCACGATTAATTAAGGAATATTTAATTCATGCTTCCTACAGCTGCCAAAATCAAAACATACAATTCGAATATGGTCTCCATTATTACCAGGGAGCTATCTCGCTCAAATTACTTGAAGTGTAATCTCCTCTGAAATCTTACATGAGCGACTTGTTAAATGGGTTGTGAAAAATGCGGCACATTTGACATTATTGGGCTATATTTTAGTATACTCGCGAGCCTGTAACTCTTCGGGGGCCCTTACGACATGATTTCCGCTATGTTACTTAAGTATTGTTGGTATTTGCCATCGAGGAAGATGGAGAGAGCACCATGTCATCAAACTTTAAACTCATCGGCTGCAAGAATTATGTGCTTCATTTGTTCTGCCATCCTATAGTGAAAACGTGAACCTTATATCATGTACAAGTAACATAAAAAGTAAAAATAGCTTAACTGATTTCAATGCTTCTCATTTTGAGGGTAAAATATGGCCATTTTTATGGCCCTCGCGGCCCTGAGGTCCTTAGGTCTGTATTTCGATGGATTTGCTACAAACCTTAAACACCGAATCTCAGGAGAAACGGTTCGGTAATTTTCGAGAAAATATTTTGAAACATAAATAATGAGATAAGGAGAGGCAATTAATCATTCCTCTCATTTATGAACGCTCGCTTTCGAATGCATTGTTATAAGTAATGCTCGGGGTATTAATTGATCATTTAGCGTACGGAATTGCTCCACGCAAGGTGGCTCTTTTTCCCAGCATGTATGATAATAATAAATGTGTTTGTCTTACCATGCTAATCCCTATTTTTCGCCTAAAGCAGTTGGCTAATTTAGTTGATACAATTTAATTTTTCGTGTCCTCTTCAAGTGCAAATCTATGATGCGGCCGGATATCGTATACAAATATTTAATACAACCGGCTTCGGTCTCATCAAATATTTGGCACTAGAATTCTGGGAACAGTTCTCCTTTCTTCACTTACGGGCTCCTCTACATCCGTCCTTAGATTGCAGTATTAATATTAAATTAAGAATGCTTTTGAGGATAACTGGCTAATTTTTTTTTAATTTTGTTATTTTTCCTCACTATCCCGAATACAGCACAATGTGCCAATTTACGTCGGGTGGATAGCAGTAACAACGGATGAGACAAACACCCATGTCCTGGGCTGATAATATTCTACCCAGGCGGGACTCGAACCCGCGACCCTCAGGGTAGCAGGCGAGGACTTTACCCCGCCGCCACCAGGGCCGACAAAAGTTTACGTTACTTTAAAGTTTAAAAGTTTACCAGGGCCGACAAAAGTAAGCTTAGTTTAAAACTTTTGCATCTAATTTCATTTCTCTTCATTAAATTTTTGTGATTATTTATGTTTAAAGCCTGGATCAGAACCCATTTGTACGTATAAATTGAACCTGAAATCGTAAATTCATCTAACGAAGTCCAGAAGTGTAAAAACTCGGGTCATCTCGGTTAACTATATGAGTGAAGTTCGCTTTCTTTTTCATTTTCCATTTATTCTGGCCATTTAAAAATGTTCGCAATATCATTCAACTCATTTAGCGGTTGGATTTGTTATTCGGAGGCGGGAAGTGACTTGTTTCCTTTTGTTCTGCGTTGTATTGTTTTTTTTTTTTTGTGTACGACTGTCTGGGGTATTCTCCCGTGCATACATGTGTACAAATGCACAGGGATGTTATGCCAGTCGCAAATGCCATGGCTTGGAGGTGATAACACTT
This sequence comes from Ceriagrion tenellum, assembly GCA_963169105.1. Lineage (NCBI taxonomy): Eukaryota > Metazoa > Arthropoda > Insecta > Odonata > Coenagrionidae > Ceriagrion > Ceriagrion tenellum. The sequence goes on along the minus strand of OY720639.1, from coordinate 91,283,082 downwards.
TCAAGTGCTACTTGAATTTTCCCTTGTCCTTCCCACCACAACTGTCGCCACGCTTGGCTCACACCTAAACCTCGAAGCTCCCGCGCTGAATTCAACGGCGCGAGCTAAAGTTTTCGCCCCTGGGTTGATTTTGGGGCGAAAGGTATGTTTTTTTTTTTAAACAGCTCGTCTTTATTGTTGTTTCTCCGCTCTTTTCCCCACGGGCAGTGTTCGTGTGAGACCGCAGGGAAAAACAGGGCGCCCCGCGAATGGAAACTAAACGCGCGGCGATTCGGAAGAGATTTTTGAGAGACAAGGAAAAAGTTTTCGACAATCGCGCGCCAAGGGATACGTGCCATCATCCTTCTCCATCGCTGGAACGCGAGCCCGTGCTCCTAGCACATGATGCATGAGTGCACGTGTATATATGTGGGCATTATATACGCATATACATACATGCATATGTATAAATGTGCGCGAGAGAATACTCCTCCGGTGGAGTCGTAATATAAAAAGAGAACAAAAGGGAAGCGAATTTACTTCCCGCCTGCGAGAAACAAAAGCGATCCTAAACATCGCGAGCGTCGCGGATAAGGGTATGCCGGAGAGAGAGGGGTTGGGGGTTGAAAGAGGAATGAGGAGGGCTTAAGAGAGACTCGTGACTCTCACACTCCCATGTTTTCGACTCAAGGTCGTCATTTCGTTTGTCTTTTGTTTCTCTCGCATGAGAGCCCGTCTTAATCGCCGGAGCGCCCCCGTCTTGAAAAAAAAATATCCTTCTCCCGTCGTTTTTTCCTGTCGTCTCTCTCGTTTCATCCTCTTATCCTCATCGCCCTGACTGACTCCTCCCGTCAATCCTCCCCATCTCTCTCTCTCCCGGCGTTCCCTCCTTCAACTCCCGACTAGTTCTCCCGCCCCGCCCCCGGTTCGCCGCCGGGGTCTTTTTTTCGAGAAAAACTTGGAAGAAAAATATTACGTCCTTGGAATACTGGATGATGTAGCCTGGATTCGGGAATCGTCGTATCCATGGCATGACATCCCTTCTTTCAAGGCGTTGAGGAAAATTAGAGCATTCGGGTGGGAATGGGTGGAGAAATTTTTGGGTGAAATGTTACATCCAGGGTGTGGGTTTCTTTTTAGCTATATTTCCTCAGATTAATGTATGTTAGTAAATTCGTCTTTTAACGTTCATTGTGACGACGACGTAACTGATAGGTTGCGGATGAATGGTTGCAGTAAATGTTCACCTCGAATGGCTCCTACTTTGGAAGTGTATGTCATCCGAAAACAAAACACCGGAATTCCAGGGCTTTTTGAAAACATGTAGTCTTGAAACGTATCGCGGGGTAGTTTGCGAAATATCATTTTACCTATAAATTGATGTGATATGTACAAAACATATGTGGCACAGCATTGAGAAACTAGGTTTTGTTAAGCGTAAAGTAGGAAGGTCCTTGGATGAAAAAGTAAAAGAGAGATGCTACTTCGCTCTGTTTAGGTCACACCACGAATACGCTGCGAGCATTTGGGACGCTGTTCATAAAGATTTAACCAAAAAAATAATAAAGTACAAAGAAAAGCAGCACGCTTCGTTAAAAACTGCTACGAGCGAACATATAGTGTATCAAAACTTTTAGAGGGATTAAGGTGGGAGCCCCTAGAGACTCGGAGGCTACACGCCAGGCTCAGGTTGCTTGAGAAATCCAGAACTGGTGTGTTTCAGAGCGACACAGAATATTATCATGAACCTTCACTAAATCCCTTGGTCTGAAAGAAGCGATAAAATAAGAGAGATACAATGCCGAACAGATAAGTACAAAAACTCGTTCTTTCCGCGCACATTAAGCGACCACAATGAAAACTAAGCTCCACTAAATACACTCCCATAATGACACGTCACCATTTCTCCTCCCAAAACCTTGTCCCTTACATCCTTACACGACTGTTGTCCTATCACCCCTTGACCCAGCACGCCTATGCGGCGGCTCGCAGGGTATAATATAATAAACTCGTTTATTGTTCTAGGAGTGAACATAGAAATGAAATACAGTGGTGTGCAAGACAAATAATATGTGAATAAGCCAATCAGGAAACAAAAAAGGGAAGTTATCATATAAATTGCTAACAATAGACATATACAACATTATCATTTAGCAATGCAGAAAAAGAACTGAATTTCTTCTTCTAACAAAAAAACGAACATTAAACATATCAATAAAAAAATAACACAACTTTAAAAAAGAAAATTTAGCTTAACAAATGAAAAGAAAAAAAAAGGAACTGAATTGCTTCTTCTTACGCAACAATGGACATTAATCACATCAATGAACTGATAAATGAGTTGCATTGTCAGCATTCATGGTCGGCATTCCGGAAAGTAAGTGTGTGATAATCTTTCTCTTAAATATTACCAGTGATGCACTGTCTTTTACCAGTTTAGGCAAGTCATTCCACAGCTTTGAGGCAACAACTGTAAACGATTTCTGGACTGTAGCTGTCCGGAACTGGGAGGGATACAAAAAACAGGGGTCTTGTCTAGTAACAACATTAGTGTATTTACTACTTGGGAGAAAAAGATCCATTATGTACCGAGGGCTCCCATATTTGAGGAGGTTGAACATGAAGCAGGCCATGTTATATTTTCTTCTTGATTTAAGATCAAGCCAGGAGAGCCTTTTAAAATAAGGGGTAATGTGTTCATCTCTCCGTAGATTAAAGATGAATCTCACACAGGAGTTCAACAAACGCTGTAGCTTAATATTCAACTCCTCAGTTAAAAGTAGTATGAGAGGGTAGTATGTAGATGTTGATGTAGAATATGTAAGGAGAGGACAGGCGGTTAGGCTCACGCCGCAGGATTACAACTTCCGCCCCCGGTTTGCAAGCTCTCGCTTATTACCGAGGACATGGAAGAGGTGGGAGGAAAGGATGGGTAGGGAAGGTTAGCGAAACCACTGCCCCTTCGAGACCGACACCAATGAGGCGGATTGAGGTCAAAAGGACCTCAAGGGCCTCCGCCTCCCCGAAGTGCTCGTTTTAGTTTGGTTCCCCCAAACAACTGAGACGAGTAACCGTCGGCTCCGCTTTCGCTTGAGCCTACCGCACATCTCTGCGTACCGAGAGAGCCTGTTGCCCAAATATTTGGGATAAGGTATCCCTCTGATTCGCTTTTTGGGTTGCCGCCGTGCGGTCTGCCGACTTACGTCATTGGAGTGAGGATCACCGGACCCAATGGAGGGTCAAAACGGACCAATTTTGGTCAAATGTGTGAGTACAACCCACTCCTCAATAGGTCCCGGCAACCCCTGTAAGGAGAGGACAGAAAGGGAATGGAAGATGCACTAGCCTTGGATCGGTCTCCTCTCTGTCTCATCCCCACTTCTTCAGCTTCTCCGGTGCGGGTACGCTGATGATGGGATTGGTAAGGGCCGTCCGTCTGTCTGTCCGGGTGATGTCGTGGAGGTGGAGATAAAGAGAGGGCTTTGCGTTCCGACTCGCGTGCTCGCGTTGCTGCGTGGGGCGGGTTTTGATTGGGTGTTGCGAGAGGAGTCCAAGAGCTCGTCGTGAGTGTGTCCGTCTGCGTGTGGCTGTGCCCGAGAGTGGGGAGAGGCGGAGTGGGTAATGACTTGCTTCGCCCTTCGCGGCCACTTTTCCGCCGCATCACCGTGTCTGCGATGCCCACACGCCACACGTCCCTCTCCCTCTCCGCCAGTCGCGTCGTCTCAATCAAACTTGTGCAGCGATCCTAAGGACTGGAAATTTAAATCCAGAATCGACTTTCGATTTCGGTTTTAAAAATCGACTGTCTAAAAAATCGATTTTTTTGTCCAAAATAATCGAAAAATCGAAATCGAAATTTTTCAATAGTTAAGTAATTGTCTGCTGAAATACGGATGTGCTGTTCTAACAAAATGCTAAATATGGGTTAATGGAAGCACTAGGGTTAAGAACTGAATACGGTGAACTTTATTAATACAATTTATTATTTACAAATATTTATAAGGTATGCAGGAAAGTAATAATCCATACCAGATACTTATATACATATAGGTAATATAACAAGAAAATTATATAAGTGGACCCCAGAAGTCAAGGGGTCTAAGTGACATTTTTGAAAAAAATTAGTTAGGTACAGGAATGGGATGTGAAAATATTAATCTTTTAGGTGGTAAAGGGATCCAAGTGATTTTCTTGACAGGTGCTGCTATCTAGGGCAATTCCTCTTAACTACTTAGTGGGTTGTACCAAACATTTTCAACTTTGACTTAAGTTTACTCTAAACAATGGTTTTGTTACTTAGACCCCTTGACTTCTGGGGTCCTCACATAATTTAGTAGCCCATGCGCAGTAGACGATATTCAGACTGGGCGAATATATTTTGAAGAAGACGGGTGCTCTGAAGCGATTTATTGAGAAAACGTTTACAAAAAAGGCACAATGTCAACACGTATTATCATTTCGAAACTTCGTCTCGCGGTCTACAATATATTACTTTTGAGCGCGAGTCCCCGCCTAAACTAGAAGTATTGTAATAAAAATCCGCAGCCCCACAGTTGGCAACTCCAACCTGCCGGTGTCCGATGCACTTTGCCTCCCCACCGAGGTTCCCCCACCAGCGATGCAGAGTGAAAGAGCGCGGAGCGGAGTAAAGCGAGGCGGCAAACTTCAAAGGCTGTAGCAAGCTAAAAATCAAAAATCGATCGGCTATAATCGATTTTGAACGATTTTTCAAAATAAAGAGTCGACTACGATTAAATCGAAAATCGGAGTGTGATTATCGATTTTCGATTAAAATCGAAATCGATTTTCCAACCCCTAAGCGATCTCTCTTACATAGACCCGCAATTTCTCGAGATTTTTCTCATTTGTGTTTAAAAAAATAAATTGTAAATTTTACAGTCAATAGCAGAATGGTGGTCTCAGTGGTTTCTGGCCCAACTTAGCGGAAGCTCATTATGAATAATAAAAATGAAAACCGTGTTTGATTTCTTCAATTTATGTTATAGGTTACTCGGGTTTTCCACCGAGTCTGACTCTCCATCATCTACATCAACATATTACTATAATTCATGCAATGACTGCAACTGCATGCAATTACTACAACTCGATATTTGTATAAGTGTTACGAGTTTAATAGAAGAACTAGGATGGGAATTACTATCAGAACGCAGGTTAAAATGTAGGTTAAACCTTTTAAGTAAATTCGAAACAGAGTTGTTCACAGATGACGTTAGATATATATTAAGAACCCCTGCGTATTATGCTAGGTTTGATCATACTAACAAGATTAGAGAGACAGATTGTCGTACCGATAGATTTAAAATGTCATTTTTCCCGCGTACTATAAGAGAGAACAATAGGCAGCGTAGCAAAGGGATAGGTAGGTGAAATATAGTTAGAGTAGTCTGTAGTGCATGATGCATGTAATAACAACCAATAATCCCTCTCTTATTATTTAGATACTAACCATCTAGCTGCATGTGACCCTATTATCTAGCATGTATCTATTAAATATCCTAGTTGCATGTCAATATTTCATGTTTGGTGATCTTCACCCCCTACCATACACCCTCGTGGTGGCTCGCAGGGTAGTACGTAGATGTAGATGAATACCCTGCGAGCCGCCGCATGGGCGTGTGGCCGGGGGTGTTAGATCGGCAGCCGTGTAAAGATGTTGGTTTTTGGTATGTGAAATGGTGACATGTATTATAGGAGTTTATTTAGTGCAGCGCAGTTTTTATTGTGGTCGCTTACTGTGCGCGTAATGGACGAGATTTTGTACCTATATGTTCGGCAATGTATCTCTCGTACTTCATCGCTTCTGTCAGTTCCTGTAAGTTTCATCGCTTCTGTAAGTTTCTGAACAAACCTTATCGGAATACACTGATTAGCATATCGTTAATTATCTTGGCTCGCCGTAATTGCCTCTTTATCTTCTGTCTCAATGTATGTCGTCCAGATTTGCAATATTCTTCCTTCATTTTCTACGAGTGTCCCACATCCTACATTCCATCAGCCAATTCTGCATGTCCTATCGTCTTGGAACTCCATCCTTTGTACATCGTCCAATATTGCTGCCCCTTCCAAATCTCCTGCTCCAATAACGCTCTGCCTTCCCACCATCTTTAACTTTTCTTTTCATGCCTGATCTTCCGATCTGTTTTCTTCTTCGCTCAAAAACTCCGAAAAAAACTTCCAGAGTATGCGCACCTCTTTCCGGGAATTCCGTTCCGTCCAGGACTTTGCTTCCTCTCGAAGGTTAAATCGCATACATTTTATGCTCTCTTTTTAAGTTCCCTCCCGTCCGTCCCTGCCATCACGCAATTACTTTATTATTCCGCACTATGCTCTACACCTACATTGATCTTGAAGAGAGCGATTCTGGTGTAAGCTAACTGCGGGTTCAAACTCCAATATGGAGTAACGGATGAAAGAGATATGAGTAACGTGGAGGTTTTATATTTTTTGTACAGTCGGATTCAAATGTATTGCAAAGAATCGAGCGGCGCCACTTACGCTTCTCAAGGAAATCGAGTTTCACTTACGGCGCTGTTATTCTTTGCTATGCAACGCTATCTATTCCACTGCTTATTTGAACGTATTTAAATTGTAACAGTTGAGCAATTGCTTGTTTTGTGCTAACTTGTTATTACATAATATGATCAGCTCGAATAACAATTACATGCTGCGACGTATTGATTAATTGAAATACCAAACTTTGTTATTAAACACAGATCGTTCCTGGCATACAATATACCTACGGCAAGTACTACGTATTCTATCATTTAGAGTAACAGTTGTGATTAATAAATAATAATTATCCATGCTCAAATCGTAAATCCAAACCGAAACGAAAGTGTAATAACAAATTAGCACAATATAGGAAATTGGTCAACTATTACCATTTGAATACGTGCAAATAAACAGATGAATAGGTAGCGTTGCGTAGCAAAGAATAACAGCGCCGTAAGTGAAACTCAATTTCCTTGAGAAGCGTAAGTGGCGCCGTTCGATTCTTTGCAATACATTTGAATCCGACCGTACATATTTGCGGAGGATTTGTCGTAACTGTGGAAAAAAATAAAGGGGGTGCCGCGTTGGAACGGAAACCAACTTTTCTCTAAATCTCAAACTTTTAGTAACCATTTTCAAAGAACCACGGAACTGGCCGTGCAGTAACTTCAACGGAGCCCCCCCGCTAGTGATCACTCGATCGTTTGAAATTCACAGCGGAAAAATCATTCGCCTGGACTGGGAATCGAACCCAGATCCCTTGGTTTCGAGGGATCGAGGCGAAATGGAGGGATCTGAGTTCGATTCCCAGTCCAAGTGAATGATCTTTCCTCTCTGAATTTCACACAATTATATTAACCTATCAGTTCTCCTTTGTTTATGTGCGCACCTCAAAGTCTCCAGTCGACGCTTATCTCTCTCCGCGGATACCAAGTTTCCGAGCCGCACAGTGCCGCGAAACATTTGACTTTCTGAACCTACAGTTTTTGTGCCTTTTTTCCTTGCACCCTTCTGCGATTCCCCTCCTCCCGTAAATACTTCATCAACCAACGCTATTTTTCTATACTTAGCCGCGTTTATTCGCTTAATATATTTTGCTTTAAGGTAGTTTATCAATTTACCGAGAAATCGATGAATTCGGTCTCATTTTATTTATATATCACCCATCCATTGTTACCAAAAAATCACCCCCTTATCTCATTTATTGCCGAGATATTTGCCAAAAAATACCAGTCCTTTTACATGGGAAATGGTACGTCTTTGCACTCCAGAGGGGAGGAAAATGAAGAAATTTCTAACACCTAGATCTCGTCAAAAAATCAACAGTTTGTAGGATGTGCGTTTTGTCAACTATTTTTGAAAATTAATCATATTGTCACCGCTGTACAAATTTTAGGATCACAATGAACTTTCCGTTGTAAAGGAGTTTTGCAAGTACCGCATGCAAAATAGAGTAAAATTGAAGACTTATGTGGATGTTTTCATTTGATTACCTAGAAGTTTCTGTCATATAATAGTGTATTATTGCACCATTAATAATACAATATTTAACTCGTGTGTCTCACAGCTGGTGAAATTAAAATGCATAATTCGAATATGGTCTTTATTATGATTAGGGAACTATCGCGCTCGCACTTCCTTAAGATACGGCATAGTTACAAAAAACGTAGGTTACCGGTTGAAATCGGGGTTTCCGTTTGAGACGATGCGCGCTTGCTGGCTGCCAATGTAATTGCTGACGATCTTCTTGGGCCGGGACGCTTTGCTGCGCTCGGGGCGCCTTGGTGACGTTCGTACGTTCACATGTGCATGCATCTGCGATCCGACGCTTAGACATCCGCGCACCACGCCCCCTTGTTCTCCTGCATGTGCACTTTTTTCTCTCCCTCTAACCTCTCGACTCGTGTATTTTCACCCCATCGCTTTTCCATCCTTCGTAGCTTGGTGAGATTTATTCCTTCCCCATCTTAAACCGCGTCTTCGCCTCTCTCAATCTTTTCTTGTATGGCGCCGTACTCTTTTAAGTTCGCTGCGTGGGACGATTGCATGGCGTCTTGAGTTTTTCTTTTTATTGTTATCCAGACGGAGGTCTTACAAATTGGGTGGTTTCAAGGCTGGCTGTTTGTGCGTGCGTGGAGGGAGGAAGAACATGAAAGATCACCGAATGCAAGCAGGATCTGTGCTCTTCTCTTTTCTCCTTCGGGCGGTGCTGATGCAAATGAATTAAGGTGCACCCACCGGGAGGGATGGTGGGCGGTGCATAAACCGACGTCGTTTTTGCATGCAATAACCGCGCGATTCGTTTTATAATTTATCTCCATTGCGCCTTCTCCAAATACTGTAATTTCAAAGGGTAATTGAGCGCCCGGGGAAAATAATAAGCGTAAAAGAGAAAGTATGTCTAATCGCCCGGAATCGATCGGAATACGGATTTCGCTCCATAATATTATAATCATTGGGTTTTTTATACATTTTTTACGACGCTGGGTCTTAGTTACTCGTGTCTTGTACGCTCCTCGCAACATATGGGTGTGAAGACATTATTTAATCTCCATATATCCCCCTCTGAAGGTGAAATAAGCGGCAATGTCCGTCAGAGGATGACCCAGGAATATGTTAATGGACCAAATAAGGAAGACATTATAAAGGGAATGATCCTAGGAGGTTAGGGAAACTATAATTAGATATGGAAGGGTGGAGGACTGCAGTCAACCAATCTTAGGGCTGTACGACCAATGATGATGATATCCTCCTCTTGAAGTATAAGATCCCGTTTGTGAAGATGTGTCAGCAGATTACCGATTGGATTATCGTAGTTAAGAGAAACGATATGTGGTTAATGGTAGCGGGTTAAATTTTAACGGTTTTTCATAGGAAATTTGAAGTATTTTCATCAATTGTTTGTAATTCCCCCTATATCGCAAGCGCAAATCCCTGAAAGATTACTGTTGTGAAGTAACTCTCAAAAAACTGTGTGTGTAATTAAATTCATTTCCCTGAAAAATCTCCCTCTCAATATACACGTAAATAGGCTTCAAAAATTCAATAGTATAGCCCTTTTACTTCGTTTTAAGTTAGCAGTGTTACCTGTGTAAATTTATTCTTCAAAAATGATAATGTTTCACTTAATTTCCTGCTCGTGCTGCAGAAGATATTGAATTTAAAAATCTCCCCAGAGATTTTAGAAACATATTCCATGTAAATCAATGCCTATCTACTTGTATTTTTGATACGACGTGACTCCCTGAACAAGGCAGAGAATTTTTAAATTCCCCGCCTCTCTTTTGGTGGCAGTTTTCCACAACCTCTGAATGTGGCTGTGGTTTGACTATGTGAGGCAAGACAAATATTTATTTTTTAAGTATTCAGTTTAAAAATCCAGCTTCTTCTGATGAAATGGGTCACCTATTGAAAATCAATATCATGGTGCAAAATATGCAGATTATTCCGCGGATATTTTTTTAAATTACCACATTTCTGCAGCCGTAAGAGTCGACTGCAGTGTCGTTTGCATGGAACTACTGCGTTTCGACTTCAATAATGCAGTAATTTTCAATTAAATTTTAAAAATAGGTGGTATGAGGCTTATATTTTATAATTATCCAATTTTCCAGGGATTTTCACTTCCCATTCTTCAAAAGTGATGATAAAGTGAAAGGCCCAGTTGAGTCTTAACTAATCCCGTATATAGAACGAAATGTTTGTGTGATATCAAAAATGTTGGCGAAAGTTCTGTTATAGGTGTGTGTAATTTAGGAATATTTGACTCGTATTGACGCGTTGATATTCATTACCAGCACGAAATGAATTACGTTGCCTTCAGGAGAAAATCTGTGAAAAAATACGAAATTATTGCATCACGCGTGTTTAGGCCACGCGTGAAATTAACATTGAAATTCCATAAAAATCCAAATCTGTGAAATGAATTTTAAAAAAAATTTTTATGGACATTGCTAATCTATATCTATTTTTGTTATTAATGCGGGGTTGGTATTATTAATGCGAATCATAATTATAACTAAAAAACTAAATCATGCAGGAAACTAATTCATCCCGGGCATTCCAAGTGGGTTAAGTTATTAATAATGTTGATAAGTTATTAAGTGCAAGGACAAAGTCTACTGTTATCTATTTAGAGTCGATTTATCGAGGTCAATTCGAGGGTCATAGAATTAATTTATCGCAACGGTTTCGGTTCCTAATTGTACGTGGAAAAAAATATATTTTCAACATATCGGAGTTGGCGTCTCTCTATCTATTATTACGCCTGTCGGTCTTTTGTTATTTAATAGTTTGGCAAAATTTGTAGGACTTTCGGAAAAAACAATCAATCACAAACTTGCGTACAAGATTTTACCAATATATAAACCCCCTTTCGATAAGCTAGAGGTTCCCTCTTCAATCCTTCAAAAGTCCAATTCCTCCTAATGAGAACACGTTTAATACAAAATTGTTCGTGGACAAAAGTCGCCCCAGCCGCCTTAAAGCATCATTAAACTATCTTTCCGTGACCACGGAGCGTGTTTGAGTGTTGTCGACCACGGTAGTCGGGCCCCATCAACATTCGCCGTTCTTCCCTGGGCCTTCCGAGGGTCATTTCTGCGAATGTCTTGGAAACCGTAGGCTCGCTGTTTGCTCATTTGTCTGTTTGTTTTCTTACATGTCCGCCTGAGCTCTTGGTTGCGCTGCCGTGACCAAGCAAGAGTGCATCTGCAGAACGTCAGGACTATAGCGCCCGTGTTTGTGAGACTTGAGTTTTTTTTACTCCGCGCGTCCCAAAACACGAGTGGGTTAATGAGCTGATTTGATTGCATCCACGCAGAAGACGGGTTAAGTTGTGATTAACATTGAGAATAAGAACATAACGTCGTCTTTAATTTAAGATATTAACGCCGCTTAATGCGTCCTTACTTTCATTATTAATGTAACTTGGGTAACAAGTTTGAAAATCTCCATTGGCCGAAATTTAAATAAAATATATAAAAATAACTTTAAAACATGCTCCCCTCGCCAAAGGCAAATGTCAAAGTTGATTTCTTGTTAAAAGATGAAGTTCCTCTGACGAGTGGTGCTAATTTTGTTGAAGTACGACCATTGGAAATTCTTTACTCGTTACTTAAGGTGGACGTATACCTCGGCCATAAATGCCCTCGAAGTTCTGGCTTCTACCGCTGCCTAGGAGAGATTTTTACCTTACCTCCATTCCCTGCTCCGGACAACAGCGCCACTGATGGCACTGGGTAACATGCGTTTCAGGGGTTAACGAGAGTGTTCATTATGATTTTATTAAATAATTTTCAAATTTTGATAATCCTCCATAAAGTTAAAGGATTCCTACTTCCAATGAGTGCCAAAAATTAAAAAAAAACATGTGTCTTGCGTGTCATAACGATCGCCTGATTTTTGACAAATTCAAGTATCCTCCGCGGTCGAAATAGTTATAGAAACAACAAAAAGCGAAAGGTTGCTAAACCTATGGTGAATAATATTTCTTATTCTTGAGCCCTGTGCAAATATAACTGCTTTAAAGGGGCTGTCTATAGTCCACGTAGACAAAAATAGGCCACTTTTTGGCCTTCCCTCCCCCCACCATGGACACTTGTAGACTTCATCCGGACCCCCGCGTCCCCCCCCCCCCATTTTGTCCACGTAGAGTTTTCTTTTTTTGCAGACAAAGCTGTGAAATGGGTTATTAATTGACTGTCTTGTCTGTTTGTAAATTAAAACTGGTTTTAAGAAAAGGTAAGTAAAAGAAAAACTACTCTTGTTGCTACGATGATTAGTCATTTACTATAAACTGTGTATTTACCATTGTCCACGTAGACATCCCTCCAAACCCCGCGCCCCCCAAAGTGGACCTTCGTTGTCAACCCTCGTACCCCCCACCCCTGTTTGGTGTCTACGTGGATTATGGGCATTCCCAAAGTTATAGAATAGAACCATAAAATCAAAGCGCGTAGGCGTTTGCAAAAGTGTTTTTAGCCATAGTATGCACCCCCCTTAATTCACTTGGATTCATCCTTCGCAAACAAACAACAACTATGTTTAAGCTTAATCAGCTAAAGGTTATTCCTTCGCAAAAGGACATAAATTTCATTTTATTCACGCTGTGGATACTTTTAGAGAATCATACCCTCTATCTGAATTGAGCAGCAAAATATTTACTTTTCCGCGCTGTTTTTCTTGCAAATCGAACTACAAATTTCATGTTGTTCTGTGGGATAAATGTGGGATAAAACGCGTGGATAAATGGCATATTTTTATCTAATACGATATGAATGCTATTTTCCTGGATAACTGTTTTCAAGATGCGAAATTCGTTTTTGAAAATTGATTAAAATGACATTCATTCATCTATCCGCCTTATTTGTTGAGTTATTAGCTAAATATTGAAGTCAAAATGTATTAACTCCTAAGTGAAAATGCTCATTTCCACACTATTGCTCCCGTGTGATGCCCATTGTTACGGGATAGTAGTTCATTTCTACTCTGATAGATGGTGTTAGTGCTCTCATGCGAATGCGTTGGGAAAAAACTAGCAAATGAAAAAGCTTGAAGGACGAGATAAGCTCCGAGCAGCTGATTCACGCGGTTCGCTATTGAAGCCAGTTGGTATCATTTTTTAAAATATTTTCGATTTCCCAGAAGTTAGTAATTGGGGTACTTCTGTTACCCATACTTTGAGAGGGATTTCGAATTCACGTTTCTTCCGCGGTCGAAATAGTTACGTAAACAACAAAAATGGAAAAGTTACAGCAGTTATTGTATATAATAATCGTTTTTCTCGAGTCCTGTGTAGACGGTTTTGCTTTTAGTAACAGAACACAGCTATCTGCGGAGCGTTTTCGACCGCGGAACACAGCCCCCGCATCTGTCCAATTTTTTTTCTTGTCCTCGAGAACAGATCCCTCATCTAATTCGCCGGCAATGCACTAGATCTTACCAGAATATAATTGGCTCAAAGGTTCGTACATGGTTCTAAATTTATCATTCACTCTATAAGGGGCGTGCATTCATGTTGGTGCATTAATCGGAGGCAAGCAATTAAAGTTTCGCGGCCTCGGTGTAGTTTTTCTTCCTGTGTAATTGAAGCGGCTTGTGGGGGTATAACTTATCCATCTCTGTTATCGGCACTAAAAATAGTATACCCGCGAGAAGATTTATTTGGGGAATGTTGAGAAGCCTAATCAAGGATAACTCATATCCTCCCCGTCCCTTTTTCGACGAAATAATTTCTTTTTTATTCAGCCAACCATTTAATCTTTCGCCAACATTCTCCGCATCCTCTTCTTCGCTTCACCGCGCCGTGTCTACCCACCCTCAGTTCGTCTTTGGTTCGCTTGAGAAATGCAATTGTATCAAATATGGCTTTGGCGGTTTTAAGAAAGTCACTGTGGAATACTTTGCCAATAATGGCCATAAATTATGACAATATATATTTTTTGTAAGAACAGCACTGAGTTTATTGATCTGATCCAATTCATATATCCAATAGTAAATGAAGAGAATACGGAAAATGGCAACACAGTCGACATAGAAACTGAACGAAGCATACTATTTTGGTTTATAAAATATATCATTGGTCTGTTTAAATCCACTGCAAATTCATCAAAAATTGCTTAGAGAAATGCAAAATTTTGCAATTCATTTGCAATTGTAAGTAATCTATACAAATCAAAAATTTAAACACAATGCATAAACAAATCGAAAAAAGAAGCGCAAAAAATACGATGAAAAAATTACATAATTGAAGAAATCCAGATATTAATTATTTTAAAACTACATGTGAAATTTTAAAACAAGAAAAGAAAATTAATAGGTAGCCACATGATTTTGATTCTGCTTAGCCAAAAGGTCTTGTCATTAGGTGTCTTATAGTAACAATATTAATTCAGCTGTGTTATTTTTGATTTTTTAATTAAGCAGCCACTCGTGGTGTTGCGCCTTAACTTCTCTAATTATAAATTTTTGACCGTTCGTACCCTAAAAATTATTTCACCTTTTTTAAACTTCGCCTTATTTATAATGCATTTATAAATAAAATAAATTAAACTGCATTATTTATAATGCAGTTTATCTTATTACGTAGTTAGAGATAGGTGAAATCAGTGACTTAAATAATTTTCTCATTTATCTTGTACTACGAAAATTCCTTTCGGCTCACGAGGCCGCTCGAGTTCGCCTTAACCCTATATCGACGAAATTATGAAACATCAGCATGAAAAAATATGACTACTATATTAGTGTTTTTAAAGTGCTATTTAAGCACTTAAAAAATGCAATTTATTGGATATTAACATTTATTTTTAAATGTGACATATTTGTATTGTATGTCATCGTCATCATCTGGTGTTCTGTCTGCTGGCAGGTCCCGTACACCACTGCTGTCTCCATCCGCTTCTGTCCCGAGCTTCTTTCTTTGCTTCATCATAGCTGATGTTCTTCATCTGATCCACCAATTTAATTCTTCTCTTTCCTCTCTTTTTCTTTCCTTCAGTTGAACCCTCAAGTGCCACAGTTATTATACTTTTCCTTCTCATCACATGGCCCAACCAGTTTCCTTTCCTTTTCCTTATTTCCTTTAGGAGCGATCTTCCTTCTTTTACTTTGCTCAAAACCTCTTCATTTCTCATCTTATCTACCCATCTTACTTTCCCCATCCTTCTCCACACCCAAATTTCATAAGCTTCTATTCTATTCCTTTCCCTCTTACCTAATGTCCACGCTTCACATCCATACATGAAAACGCTCCATGAATAACATTTAGCTAGTCTCTTTCTCAGCTCCAGATCCAGGCTTTTATTGCATAGCAATTTTTTCTGCTGGCTGAAGGCCTCTTTTGCCATTGATATCCTTGCTTTTATTTCTGCAATACTTCTCCAGTCGTCTGTCACCATCGTTCCTAGGTACCGGTAGCTTTTAACTTTTCCTATTACACCTTCATTTATTTTCACACTCGTATAATTTTCACTATAGTATATATATATACACTATAGTTTTCAGTATACTGGCATCACCTTTGTCTCTCCTAGGTTTATCTTCATGTATTGTATATGTTTAATTTAAAATAATATTTAACACAATAATATTTACACCAAATATACTTCAACATTACCTTTATAGTGAACATTTTTTAAACTTTACCAATTTTTTCTTCATATGAGAGCTGAAACTATTTATTTCACAGCTCCACCAGGCATGCATTCCTCATTGAATAGCGTCACACATTTATATATACAACATATGTTTAACAAACATGTATATATATATATACATGTTTGACAAACCGCCGAAAGAGACGCAACTTTCCACACACTTAATCCGAAGCGTCACAATTCTGTCTAGTGCAGCAACTAAATGGAAAAGCCTCTTAGAAAGCAGATGTTTCAATGATTTTAAAACGTAACAAATTTGACTCACTCGTCCTTAGAGGGTTAATCTTAGTGAGAGGAAGACTCAGTCGGTTTCCCGAGAATAAGACTTCCCGCTGTGTGAGGGAGAAGTTGTTAGTAAACTTTTCTGCATATTGGCGATGGTATTGAGTGCCCGAAGCTACCTCACTTCACTTGTGTTGCCGGGAGGTTGTATTGTTCCGTAAGTTCCATTTATGACCCCCCACAAAAAAGAGCTCGCTCACGAGATGTTTGGCTTGCGGTATTAGGGTGTGGCTGAAATCGTCACGACCTATATTGGTGAGTGAAATTCGTAACATTGAGGTCTGGGGGTCCACATTTGTGCCCCGTGCTTCGTATAGTTTAGCTTGTAGTTCGACTAGACGCTCAGAATAGTAACGCTCATGGGTTACAGGAGCGAGTGTGCCCAGAGACATCCAACGATTTTCCAGGCATCCAAAATATATCAAAACAGCTCCGATCATCAGTGCATGTCTTATACAAGTCCATTCCATTAACCCTCGAAAGTTATTGTAATGTCGTTTCTGTTGTACCTCTTTCATTCTTAGGACTTTGGATAGATTTTTAATATCCTCTTAATTCTTGCCAAGGATTGCTCTGCTAATTCCGTGAAGTCTTGGATTTTTTTATTAAATGGGATTTAATGATGGAAATAGTATTTTTTTTTATTTCGTCATGTCCCCTGTTCTTTTGTTATGTGTCAGTTACTTAGCTATGGAATATAGCCTGTCCTAAATTTCCTTAAAAGGACATAAGTACCTGCTGGTTGATATTATTACAGTTAACATCTTAAGAGTTTTTCGTTAAACATATTTTTAGCTGCCATTTATGGTACTCTCATTGAGAAAATTTGCGTGGTACTGAGGAAAATTAATTTGGGGATTTTTAGTCAGTTATTTGTTAACGTAGACTGAAAAGTTATTTGTATTTCAAATAATTCTTTCTCCTTCCTAATAAATACTATTTCTATCTCAAATTACTTTCCAACATATTCGCAACCACGATTCGCCTCAGGGTAATCTATTGCTATATGATTAATTTTGTGAGTATATTCAGTGGATTAAAAATAATTTTTGAACCAACAGACTGCAATGGTTACATAACTCAATCATTCGATTCATTTTCAGCCTTCGTAGGGACGAGCACATTTCCCCTTCCTGGGAAAAGCTCCAATGGCTGAATATATTTTTTAGGCGGAAATATCTGCTTTGCCTTTTTATTTTCTTTATTTAAGGTAGTTTGAGCGAAATATCATTTTACCTAGAAATCAATGAATTTGATCTCATTTTTAAGAAAAATATATCATCCTTCCATTGTTACCAAAAATTCATTCCCTTACCACATTAATTTTGGAGATATTTTCCAAAAAATACCAGTCCTTTTATATGGGAAATGGTACGTGTATGCACTTCATAGAGACCTTTATTAAAAATGAGGCATTTCCTACGCTTAGATCTCGTCAAAAATAAAAAATGTGTAGTTTGTGTATTTTCTCAACTATTTTTGAAAATTACTCATATTGTCACCGCAGTAAATTCTTCGAGATCGCAATAAACCTTCCGTTTTGATGGAGTTTCAAACGTACCGCGTGAAAATAATGAGTCAAGTTAAAGGCTTATTTAGAAATTTTCATTTGATTACTTCCAATTTCTGTCTTGTAAAACCTATTTATTGCACCATTAAAAATGCAATATTTAATTCGTGTGTCTCACATTTGGTGAAGAAAAACGTATATATCGTATTTGGTCTCTATTATAATTAGGGACCTATCTCGCTCGCACTACCTAAAAAATAATAAACCGAAATATCCCCTTGACATTTTTGTAGTCCTCCTGAAACTAGAAGCATGCTGACTAGAAGTGGCCCGTCCGACCTTAATGTACCTGCCCACAGAACTGCAATGTTTCACAAATCCTCCGTCGTCAGATCTGCTGTTATATGTAACGTTTTGCCTAGTGAGTTAAAAAATGTAATCATTTGCTATTTTTAAGAAAAAATGTCCTAATTTCCTGTTCCACCAGTAATTTATGTTGTTACACTAAAAATAGCAACATCTGTTTTCCTGTTTAAATGTTATAATAATAATAATTATTTTATTTTATGGCCTTCATTGGACCCCGTCAGTCATCTTCGGGAATTCTTCTGTTTTCTGTTAGTCCAGTATTTTTTCATTTGTTCGGATCGTAATTTTCTTTCTTCATCTGGGATCACCCATCCTGTTCTCAATTTATTAATCTTGGTTTGTAGTCTGGCCTTTTTGTGCTTGAGTTTCATGATTGTGCCTTTCTTTTCTTTCAAATCTTCTATTGTAATGTGTAATTCACACATATCTTCCTTAATTTCTGCAACCCATGTTTTGCTGGTATTACTCATCTATAGTTTTTCTATAATTTTTTTACTTATTCTGTTTTCCGGTGTCTGTGATTAGATGTCCAAAATATGAGATTCGTTTCCTTCTCATTGTGCTCAGTACAGATTCTATTTCTCTGTAGGCTGTTTCATTTGAAGCTAACCCCCAGTGCCCGTTTTCTTGGTATTATAATTTTATTATAAATGCAATAATTATTGTAATAAATTAGTAACAAATGCTGTTCTTTGTTATGTACAAAATTCATGTGCGTCCCAATGCACTACTGTGTTGCTTTGAAGGGGTTTTGTATCCAAAGCATTGAAATGAACTTATTCTACCCTATTCCGGTGAGATCCATGCGTCAAAATTCAGGCGTGTCTGGTTCTTTCTCGAGAGCGGTAGTATCTCTGACTGTGGATGCGGTGGGGAAGGAAAAAAAGCCCCGATAATTATTACCGATGCGCGGATGCAACCTCGACTGTCGCTACTGCTTACCCGAAGGCAGCCGCCTCCCGCGAAGTGGAGAGCCTGTTTTCTGCTGCAGACACCAGACACTTATTCCTCCTCCTCCCAACCTCCCCCACACAACCCCGCCCGCCTCCTTCCCCCTATTCAAGCCTCCTCCTCCTCCCCCCACCCTCCGTATGACACCCTCCCCCCGCCTTTTCCCTCCCCTCGTCTCCATCCAGCCGCACTTTTATCTCACCAGAGGTCACCTTGGTCGGAGCGTAAAGCCCGCGCTTATCGCCCGCGGCGGCTGCTGGCTTGCTGGCGCTCTCCCGCTTGCTGTTGCAGCGGCGAAGAGTCACAGGCAACAGCCCAGCCGTCCCACAATCCATTTTGGTCCTCCCCATCCCCCCGATACGAACTTGCACATGGAGATCGGTACTATACTGTTGGAAGTTGGTTGGGATGTTTCGTGCTCTGTGATACACCGGTTGATCTATACATTGAACTAATTTTGGACAAACTTTATTAATCTGAAGCAACTGCTTCGTAAGAACTAAATGCAAAATTAGAATAAATCAACTCTCAAATGGATTACAGTATTTAAATTATTTATCATTATATATTTAATAAAACAAATAAAAAGAAGGAACCAAACATCAAGTAACACTCAGTCGTCGCTGTTCTGACTTCACGAATTCAGTATACATTTTAAATGAAACTTTGTCATTCCACATAAATTTTATTTGTTCGTTATTCCTCATGCATTGCTTAATACTTTGTTATTCCACATAAATTACCCGGGTCGTCTTTAAAAAATTTATGTGGAATAACAAAGTTACCTAATTTATAATCAAGTAAACAGATAAAAGAGAAAAATGAACTATCAAGTAAACCAAACAATCGACATTAAAACATTTAAATTACTATCAACATTAGTATATAATACAGCAAATAATTGAGTAAGTGGAACAATAGATCAAACAATTGTAATAATCGTACAATTTATGGTTTACAAGATCAATTAAATGAATGAAAATACACTCCCAAAAATAATTGAACCACGATAAAATGCTTCAAGGGTGAGTAACACGATTCTTTCAGAAGACCTCGTTCCTCCATTAATGAATCAAAATGATTGAACTTGAACACATGAGGGGTGGAAGAATTTTTCATGCACAAAAGTAGGGAGTTCCACTAGGACGTAGCCGATGCCATAAAAGAATTGTGAAATGTAGTTGTTCAACGCTCAGGATATTATAAATAATTTGGATCAGCTCTGGTGCATATGCTGCACTTTTCTACAGCTTTTAATTATAAGCACTAAGCGAGTCGACTCATAGAGTCATCCTCAGGTTCAAGACCCTTGGCATCATTTATGCATTCAGTTTTACATTAATAGGGTAACCTTTTTTGAAGGGATTAGGGTGGGAGCTGCTAGAGATTCGGAGGCCGCGCGTCAGACTTAGTTTGCTGAAGAAATTCGGAACTGGCGTGTTCCAAAGCGACGCAGAGAATATCATTTTGACGCAACACATTTTTAGGTCCGACAGAAGTAATAAAATAAGAGAGACATGTTGCCGGAGAGACAGGTCCAAAAATTCATTATTTTCCCGCACAATAAGTGACCTTAATAACAACTGAGCTCTACCTAAATCACTCGCATAATAAACTTCAGCATTTCACCTCCCAAAACCTTATCTTTACACGGCCGGCGTACAAACCACACACACGCACATGCGGCGGTTCGCAGGGTTATTTGTAGATGTCGATACATCATTAATACAACATTTACAATTATAATCAGTTGAAAATGCGCCTCTGGTTCTAATTATGGCGAACTTTTACTACATAATACCTGAATCTGTTGAACTTAAATTTTTTTTAGATCTCATTTTCTCTGTTTCACCATTTCTGTGAAATTTTGCGAACTTGAAAATCTCTCATTAGATCCCAAACGAGAACGCCCACTACACCAAATTA
This sequence comes from Ceriagrion tenellum, assembly GCA_963169105.1. Taxonomy (NCBI): domain Eukaryota; kingdom Metazoa; phylum Arthropoda; class Insecta; order Odonata; family Coenagrionidae; genus Ceriagrion; species Ceriagrion tenellum. Next base: position 91,262,397 of record OY720639.1, on the reverse strand, counting down.
TTGCCCTGCTTTTTACCTCGCGTTTTTTCGTCTCTCTTCTTTCATTTTTCTAAATTTGTGTCCGGCGATAAGAATAACCGCTTTTGATGTGAACATTAGCGCGGATAAAAATTCTAGGCATCACGCAGGGTATGCTCACCTAAACCCTTAAAGTCAGTTCTCGTTTACCCGGCGTGCTGTGCCCACTCCAGCCAAATTCGGACGCAAGGGATTTAGATTCCCATCTCGGCATGGAATCTGTGTTGTCACGTGATCACTCAAATTTGCTTATAACCGACGAGTAAAATAATAGCGACTCCGTGATTTTGTTGTTGTCGGCGTGAAGATAATACATTAGCATTACCGTCCGAGTCGGTGCCAATCGCTCTCTGGAATAATTTCGTCGATAAAGTGTTATCTGCCTAAGCCAATGGGAAGCAATGCTCGAATTATCTTTTTGTGTAGAACAAGCGACATGAGCGTAAATTTTCCTAATCTGATGAATATGTCTCACTGAATTTTATGCGTATTAATCGGTAGCCTGAATCTATTGGTCTCTTATTTGCTCGTGTAATATTAGCCTGGTGCTAAATTACTTCTTTTATTCATGGAGAACTTGGCCCATTGCATATAGTCCAAGGCTAAAACATGAAAATTAACTACATGAAGACTAAAATCAGAGTATGCGGAAGAGAAAAGCTAAATGCTGAAGTCGCAATGAGAGGAGAGAAATTAGAGCAAGTGCATCACCTCACCTACCTCGGAAGTACCATCACAAGGTACGGAAGAAGTACATCGGACATAGAGTAAAGAGCACACTTAGAAAGCTTTCATGGTAAAAAGACAACTGCCGTGTTCATAGAATATAGGACTAGGAACTAGAAAAAAATGTTGGAAATATTTCTGTGGAGCTCAGAGTAATACAGTCTACGGATCGGAGCCGGATTGGAAAAGCAGACCAGACAGACTAAATGCCTTTAAAATATGGTGCTAGTGGAGGATGTTGATGATAAGAAGGACGGATACAAAAAGAAATGATGAAGTTTACAGAGGGGTTGAAGACGAAAGGGCCAAATGGAACACTATACAGAAAGGAAGAACCAGAATGATTGGACACACCCTGAGGCACAGTGGGTTTGTGAAGAACATAATTGAAGGTGAAGTAGAGGGAAAATACCCCAGAGGAAGACCTTGGAAGAATATCATCGACCAAATAAAGAGGATAGTATATAGGAAAAGCTATTAGGAAGTAGTGGGAATTAGTATTAGATAGGGAATAGTTCAGGGCTGAAGTCAATCAATCTTACGATTGAAAGACCAATAATGACTGTGTTACTTCCGAATGTTGCTAAAACGATGGATTCCTGTGTGGTGTGGAATTAAGAGGAGAAAATTCTTATCCAATGTCATTTTTAGGTAATTCCACCAAAATAGTCATGATTTGCTCGCAGTTCCTTTCATAATGGGCACTTAAAGATACAGCTATATGATATGAATGACATAAGTTTACTTTTTCACGCTAAATGAACTTCAAATTTCGATATTCTAAATGCGACTATGTGAGAAAAACAGGAAAATGTCTTTTTCTGTCTAATTTATATGCCATTTTAACTGGCCGATGTATATAGGAAGCGAAAAGAATCCTGAAAATTGACTGAAAATAATAATTGAATGCATCCTACTTTTAGAATGTTTTAACTTTTTACTGCGATAATTTAAATCAAATAGTAATAAAAATGAAACCAGCCCCTGCGGCCACGCCCCTTAAGGTGACTCATCACGCTCGCTTGACCGGTCGAATTTGTCACGACTTGCGACCCCATATTTTTTTCTGAAGACATAGGCCACCAACTTGAAACTTTCATAATGGAAATAATAGATCTTTGCCAAGGGAGGACTATTTCTCAAATATGGACAATTTATCGATGCATAAATATACTACTGGGAAATCGGCAACATGTTGGATACATGTTTTACAATAAATAAGTTTCAAATTATAAAATGTAATCTAAGACATTAATTATTCCATCAGTTGTTAGATACAAAGTTAGAAGTCTCTGTTAATACTGACTCATGGTTGTGACATGAAATCTGTAATTGTTCCTTTTTCAAGGAGTTTCCTGAGAAGTTTTCTGTGATGGTATTCCCAGATGGTGTAGTAATTAGTCCAGCTTTTCCTCATAGGCCGTCAATCTTCGCTACCTGTGCCTACGCGCTGGAAGTTTGGCCACAACTTGCTGGCAACTGTTACCTTGAGCTGGAGGTATCCTAGAGTGAGAGGGTCCTGACGTCAAAACGCATCGATCGGATTCGAGTCATGCCATCTAGTGAATTTTCTACGCAACCAATACTACTATTGGGTTAGATGCGTCCTATTAAGGTAGTTAACCCAAATATAGACAGTACTTTATATACAACTAGCTGTACCCGGAATGCGTTGCAATGCTTCTTTTTCTTTCCTAGTAGGCACACATGTACGAGGCAGAAACATTTACATGAACAAAACAAATGGAAGTCAATGATTTTTTGTGTATTAAATTAAATGTACTTCCAAGCCTCATTGTTTTCAGGGCAGTTTATCATATTCTTAAATCGCAAAATAAAATACTCTATCCCGAAGTCCCCACTGCTTTCCATACCTTTCATGGTTTGCTCCACAAACCTTTTCTGGGTTCTAAATCTGTCCCTACACTAATTTGAGATCTAGTCAAATGAATTCCTTGTACCTACACAGGAACTTGTAGTGCACAAATGATGGCATGAGTTTCTATTCCTTGCCTATGCTGCGGTTTCCAAGTAAATAAAATATACTATTGCTGAAGTAGTGCAGAAACTTAAGATTTTCGAGTTTAAAAATCCACTTTTAGGAAAAAGCGAAGCGCATTCGGAAATCAATTGCAAGAATTAAAAGAAAAAAATCAAAGTGACCACTGCAGTGCATCTTATTGCACGTATAATAAAACTACGTACCATTCAACACAAATTATGTCTTACCGATACAATTCTGATGCACGTGATTGAGGGTCTCGTGAACGATCTGCTTCGTAGTTTGCTTGTCGTTCCTCGCTTGTTTGAGAAGATCGCGTCCCAACACTCGTGTGTTGATACGACTTGCGCTCCACGTATTGCGCAATGGATTTAATAATTCGGAAACCTTCGCGGGCGCGCGCACAACTAACCAAAGTTTCATCGTAATCTGATGAATGGTAATGAAACGCATAGCAGACGATCAAACAAACATTTATTTTGATATATTAGATTATTATGGTAAGGAGCTTATCTTTCCACTTCTATGGGAAAATCTGTATACATGTAATCGAAATATTACTAAATCTATGTCAAGTTCTGTTGGGCTGCGTGTTCAAATATCATTAAATTTCCTGGAAATGTTATCGATGGCATGCATTTTTCCGATGTATCTATACATTTTATCGTACTTATGAGAAAACGTATACAAAGTTTCACGCAAACATGTACATAAACCAAAATTGCATTAATTTTTTATTTTATTAGAAGTCATTCTGTGCATATTTAATCGAATTATTTCGAATAACAAGTTTTGTACCTTAGGCTGTATGATAAAATAGAATTGCCAAAAGGCCACATCAGTAAGTGATGAAATATTTTTTACTATATGTACCTATATACATCACATATAAGAACTTGTACACAAAGCTTCACGCAAATCTCTATGCTAACAAAAATTGCATAAAAATGATAAAATCAAAAGAAAGTCCGTCCATATGTAATTGATTTGTTACAAAATATTAGTTGTGCACCATTGAGCTGCATATTAAAATAGAACTAAAATGCCAAAATATCACGTCGATAATTTGTGAAATATTTTGCAATTTACGTATATACATCACGTATAAGATCATGTGCGAAAAAACGTTTCAAGAAAGTTTGTATGTAAACAAAAATTGCATGAAAAATTATAAGAATGAGAAGATATACTGTGCATTTTCAATCGAGTTGTCTCAAAAATAAGTTCTGTATCACCGGGCTGTATGTTAAGTAAACAAAAATTGCATTAAAAATGAGAAAAAATTCTGTGCATTTTCAATCGAATTATCTCAAAAAATAAGTTCTGTACCACAGGGCTGTATGTTAAGTAAACAAAAATTGAATTAAAAATGAGAAGAAATTCTGTGCATTTTCAATCGAATTATCTCAAAAAAATTATTTCGGTACCACAAGGCTGCATGTTAATATACCTTGCACTGAATTACCAAAAAGCCACATTGGTTGGATGAACACTTTATGTATAGACATCACGTATAAGTACATGTGTGAAAAGACGTTTCACGAAAATCTATATGTGAACGAAAATTGCGTGAAACAGTGTAAAAAATTAAAAGAAATTTTCTGCAAAATTATCGAATTGTTACGAAGTATGAGTTGTGTACCATTAGGCTGTATGGAAAATAGAACTGAATTGCCAAAAATCCACATCGATAATTGGTGAAATATTTTTCACTTTGTGTAGGTATATACTTACATCAAGTATAAGAACAGATATGTAAAGATTGACGCAAATCTACATTTAAACAAAAATAGGATAAAAATGATAAACATTAGAAGATATTTTATGCATATTTAATCGATTTGTGACAAAATATATGTTGTGTACCACAAGGTTGCATTTTAAAATTGAGCTGAATTGCCAAAAACCCTCATCGATGTATGATAAAGTATTGTTCACTTTATGTAGGTACATACATCATGTATAAGAACAGACATTCAAATTTTTACGCAAATATATACGCAAACAAAAATTGCATAAATGTAATCAAACTTAAAAGAAAGCCTGTGCATATTCAATCAATTTGCTACGAAATATAAGTTGTGTACCACAAGGCTGCAAGTTGAAATAGCACTGAATATTTTTCACTAAATGTATAGATATCTATATATATATATATATATATATATATATATATATATATATATATATATATATATATAAAAAGGTCACAGGCGTGACTAGCAGTTACATATAGAGCACAAAAAAAGGTAAAACTCACAGAAATTTTGATATATTTCGGCGGACACAACCGCCTTCGTCAGAATGTTAGAAGGTAGTCAAATAATAATAATTTATATATATATATATATATATATATATATATATATATATATATATATATATATATATAAACGAATATATGTCTGTCTGTATGTCTGTCCTGTATGCATTACTACACTGTTGATCCGATCGCCAAGAAACTTTAAGAAGTTGTTGAGTACACTCTTGCAAAGGGTTCGAAGGTTTTAGGATTAAAAATTTTTTTAATATCCCCCCCCAAGGCCCTCTTAATCTTTCGAATACTTTTCGCTCAACAACGCCCGACGGTTAAGCTAATAATCCTAACCTCAGTTTTAATCCTATCGTGCTGAAATAGTTCAAGGCAGGAGGAAAGTTGTAGGCTACTTTAAAATGGTCTCAGGGCCCATGAAAGTCCCATAAAGGGGCCCTTAGGTGGTTCACGGTACTTATCGGGTTTTGTGCAGTGGTTTCATTTTTTACTTTTTTAAATTATTTCCGCTCAAGATAGAGAGTTGGAATTTTTTTCGTTAAATGTCTGAAAGAATAAAGTTTTTAATTCTTTCAATTAATTATTCTTTTCTCTTCGTAATTGACTGAAAATTGCGTTTTTAGCTGCAGAAACATATTTTTCTGTGAAATCAACAATACCATATTCGCTTGACAACCAGATTTCGGTCATTGATGTTGGAATTCATATTGCTTAGCTGAGCCGATTAGTAATGCTAAGCATTGGGATTTGTGCAGTGGTTAATTATTTCGCTTTTTAAAACAACTTTAACTAAAGATAGAGAATTGAAATGCATGTTATCGCATACCCGAAAGCATGATATAACTACAATTAGTGGTATCTTGCCCAAAAGAATGAAGTTTCTCTCTTTTTCAATCGATTTTCTTTTACGCATTTTCCTTGACAACCAAATAAACAAACAAAAATAAACATTAAATCAAATCTTAATTAACGAAAATGAAATTCTGAAAAACTACTCAACAAGTAAGTACTCGAATTATGTACTTAACTATAATGTTCTTTTAGCCTGGCTGTGCAGGTAGTATGATTACAGTAAAGGGTTTCAAAAATTGTCTCTCTACTCTATATTAAACAAGTTTTACAAATTTCATTGTTTTTATTTTACCATGTTACCATTTTTTATCATTCTGTCAATTTTTCAGTCATTTGACTTATAATTATTATTGTTCATGGGAGATATTGTCACATTGTTTACTTACTATTGTCTCACAATTGTATAGATGCTCTGCAGAAGAAAATATTAATTTAATAAAACAATTGCTTGAAATGTAGTCTGTCATCACAACTACTTACTAACTCCTCACCTCTTATATAAAGAGTTTTGAAGGAAGTATGATCCCGAGCAACGGCGGGTAATTCAGCTAGTCACTTATGAGAACACGAATGCAAGGTTTCACTCAAATCTGTACGTGAAATAGAACCGCTCCGACCACCTTTAATCTCTTTGTCTTCTTGCAGCCCACGTACGGGCTCGCTATCGCGCATGCCCGAGCGAGTTCACGCCGTCAATTTCGCCTACTCCACCCGCCATCCATCTCTCCCCTTTACTTGCCATTTTATTATTATTTTTTCATCCAATTCTATCAGTCACTGTTGCATGCGGCGAAAGGGAACACAACAGGGAAGAAAGTTGAAAAAGAAAGAGAAACCAGGGCCGCCAGCCGCCGTCTACCCCCGGCCGGCATGAGATCCATTCCACGGTCATTAATCTCAAAAACAACGGGCAACAGCTCAAGGCCTCCTCGCCTTCAACAACGTGCATTACATTTTCCTAGCGGGGGCCGTAATTTCGTGAGCTGCATCCCCCGTCACGAGTACAAATCACCCCGGCCGATCTGACTAATTTCCAGCCTGCAGTGGGAGGTGAGAGGGCGCCCCCGTTGCCGCCGTCTGAGGCATTGCATGTGTGGTGGTGAGCCATACGTACTCAACCGGGCCGCTTTCTTTATCACGTGAATGTAAATTTACTCTCCAAATGTATTTTTCTCTTCCGTGGAAGATACTACTTAATTGCAGATTTTAAGCTATCCGGGACTAGCCACGGAGTTCCACTTTTACGTAGTCACCCGCAATGCACAATCGTGCGAAATTCCACAGAGGGACTAGCCACGGATAGCTTAAAATCTGTCTAATAGAGCGAACGCCTTTCTGTGTTCAAAGTACGATCTTCCCTCGTGGGCAGTGGTGCCAAGCGCTCAGTAGCGACTGATTGTTACATTGTATGTCCGGCAGTCGAGAACATCTGGTTCCGTTAAGATCACAAAAATATACCGGGGAAAATTGAAGCCTCGGTAGCTTAACTGGCTAAAGTACTGTCCTGATCGTCCGCGGGAGGGGAAACTGGAATTTTTTGTCGATTGCTCAGCGAATGCAACACCAGCATTTGAAGGCCGTGGAGGTGAAGAGTTGGCTTATGAGATATCAAGTAGTCTTTCAAAGGCCTATGGAAGTCAGAGTGCATTTGATCTTCATCCACTAGCAATGTTGGAAGCTCTATGTGGACATTCTGATTTTGGAATGCGGTGGAAATTTATTTGATGGTGTGTCTTTGGCTGTGAAAGCTGCCCTTTTCAATACAAAAGTGCCTAGGATATCATCTGCAACTGTTGATGGTGGTGTTGTAGACTTGCAGCTTTCAGATGATCCATATGATTATCAATCAGTTGCTGTGCCTTCGAAACCCTTACTCGTAACATTAACCAAGATTGGTGAGCATTGTGTTGTGGACCCCTCGGCTGAAGAAGAAGTCTGCAGTTTAGTCAATGTTGTCGCGGCAGTGACTGAAAAGGGAAAGTATGTTACCTCTTTTGTTAGAGGTGAGGGTAGTCTTCATCCGGACACCCTGGTTGAAATGCTGAAGGTTGGTCAATCTTTGGGTGTTGAAATGAATAAAGCATTGAACAACGCTTTTAAGATTGAGCTGGCCCAGGGGGACAAGAGGGAGAGATTTGGTTTTCTCAAGGAAATTGAGATAAGATAAGATAAAGTTTATTTACTCTGGGACCATATAATCCAATGGAGCACAAGTACATGGCATTTACATCTATTTATATTTTAAGCTGCTGATAAGATTTACAAACAACGTAAATTAATAAAGTAATTGCTACATAATAACATGCAGGAGACATAATATTAGAGGTTGGTATTGTCTCTGGAAAAATTACATAAAAAGATGAAAGGCATAAAACTTACAATGCTTTGTATAAACAGCCACTAATATTGCACAATTTACAAAAAAATAAAGCAAAGAAATAAGTAAATGTTACATATTAAATACTAATATTTAGAACATAAATACTTTTTCAGAGCATCGGGTGTGTGAAAAATTGTGAAAGTGGAGTGATGGAAAAATTCAAATCCTCGCTGTGGTGGCTGAAAATGGGCTTGTGAAGCATTTAGGTTTGAGTAATATTTATGATAATAAACTGAATACAATATTGACTGTAAACCCCATATTTTTCAATAAATTCATTGAGAAGCAAAAAAAAAGTACTCGGCCTGAAATCGAGGGATCCGGGTTCGAATCCCGGTCAAGGCGGATGATTTTTTTCTCTGTGGAATTTCGCACGAGTTAATTACTTCCTCGGCGCTACATCCCGGTATGGGCTTTGGCCTCCCTCAAGACGCCTGTCCATTCTCTTCTATTGTGGACTTTCTCCCATCATCTTTCGATCCTCATAGTCTGTAGGTCTTCTTCCAAATCCTGCATCCATCTTTCCCTTGGTCTTCCTCTTTTTCTCTTTCCATCCATATTTCCATGAAGCAGCTTCTTTTCATCCTTTCTTAACTCATACTTTCCACATGTCCTAGCCAAGCTAGCCGTTGGGTCCTCACAAATCTCACTATGTCTTCGCCTCTGATAATATTTTCTCTTTCCCTGTTGGTTCTTATCCTCCATGTTACACCATCTGTCCCGGGGCCATATATCATTCGTAAAACCTACCGTTCAAATATCCGTAGAGCTTGGTCATTTCCAGCAGAGATGGTCCACGTTTCTGCTCAGTAGAAGATTTAAATCGCATACTATGCTATGGAGCCCGAACAGGAACTCTGCGTGCGATGCCTAACGTAATTCACTTTCTGCTCTGAAAAGTAGCGTGGCTTGATTGAAACTGGACTCCCCCGTGTGAATTTTAGCGTGATTGAAACTAAAGTTTTGATTCTATTTATTGAAACTTGTCTCCTCCACTGTCTTGCGTGATTGAAACTATATTTTTCCTCTTCTATAATAACCTTCCTTTGCACCTCTTTTCCGCGGCTTGCACTGCAAATCTCATACATAATTAGAGCTTCTAAAATATCGGACAATGTTAGAGCTTTGAGCTTCGGGAACATCCAGTTCGCGACAAAACTCTTCTATTTAGTCATTTTTTTCGGCTCAATTTCGTTAAATTTTTTCGGCTCAAGTGTCGGCCATTGGTGAATTCATCCGCTCAGCAATTGAAGGTGGATCTGGCTCCGGGGTCACTCATTCCAGATGTTCTGAAATCTGGAAAATAGTGTCTCTGAAGTGCGTTTTTAAAGTGATGTGAAGATAAATTAGGGTTTCCGCGTTAATTTTACTGTCGTTTAGCCTAGAAAGCGCAGTTTTTAACATGGAATCCCATAAAGACTGCTCTGATTACAGCAGAGAAACGTCGATTTGAACGAGAAAACGTGATTAGACTATTTATAAAAACTGTTTATAGGATACAAAAAGTCCTGGGAAATTGAAAAAAAAATTTAGGTAGTGCAGGCACATATTTTTTGCTACATATTTTTTTACGTTATTAGCGGCCGTAATTAAATGCGAAATGCTGTAGTTCCATGCAATTGGCGCTGCAGTCGGTATGTACGGCTGGACAAATGAGGTAATGAAAAGTGTTTTTGTGGAATAATCTGCATATTTTATACCTTAATCATGGTTTCCAATGGTAACCCATTTCATCTTCGCAAATTGGGATTTTTAAAACTAGATGAATGAAAGTGCTTAACCAATTAATATTCTTGACTAGCGCAGTCGATCCAGAGCCACCTTAACACACAGGTGTTAATTCCGGAACAGTCGGGCACCTCATTCGCTATGGCATGCGGGAAAGATTTCGAAAACGTATTATAATGGTATTCGCTCACTTTCCGTCTCTCTGCGCAGTCAACTTAGCAGACATTCACGTGAATCTTTTTTTGTGATTACATTTGGCCGTTTTCCATCCCATGGCTACTTGAAACTTTGATATGTTCGGGCTTTTCAATCCACAATTTCTTTTCTAGAACGCGTAATTCACACTCGTCTCGAGAAAAAAACATTAGATTTATTTTTAATTTTAATTATTTTCATATCGACGCCGTATAAATACCGGAGGAAATCGCGCCGAGCCTTCAAAGTTGAGTAAACACGCGGAATTTTGTGGTTTTTGTGCGGGGATAAAGGAACTTTTTTTCATCTTTCGACTGGAGGAATCGGAGGAATATTTGCATTTTTTGTGGAATGAAAGAAAAATACCTCCGCCTCTTCACTTGAGACAGCTGGCTGTGAATGACGCGACTGCGCCGTGTCTAGCGCGCATGGAAGTGAAAAATAAATCGTGACAAACTGGGAAATTGCAATTGATTAATTGGTAGATCGGAACACTTTGAACCTATTGCTACGTGGACTGGTGAAAAGAAGGTTTTGTATTTTATGTGAACAGTTGTAGTATTGTCGTATACAAAGTAAAAATTTTTGTCCATCCATTTTATCTTCATCATCCTCCTTATTCACCAGGTTTAGAAACCTTCAAAATCTGGTGCTGGAGAAGGATGCTGAAGATAATATGAACGGAAAAATAAGAATTGATGAACAAAACGAACAATGTCAGGGGTAAGTTTGTGTAATTTCTCCATGGTGGAAAAAGGACAAACTTTGCAAATTTCACTAGTAAGTTTTATTCACGATCCGAGTTTAGACAGTTTATGTCATCTTCAGGTCAAATGAAGATGACACAAACTGTCGAACTACCTGAAGATGACATAAACTGTCGAAAACCGGGTCGTGAATAAAACTTACTGGAGAAATGATGAAATGAACAGAGGAGTAGAAGAGGAAAGGACCATATGGAACACTATACTGAAAAGATGAAGAAGATAGATTGGGCAGCCTTTGGGACACAATGGGTTTGTGAAGAACAGTACTAAAGGCGAAGAAGAGGGAAAAGTCCCCAAGGACTATCAAGAAATAAGTTCATGGACCGAAAAAAGAGGAAAGTGCATATGAAATGCTACCAGGAAGTAACGGTACTAGCTTTATGTAGGGAATAATGGAGGGTTGCAGTCAATAAATCTTAGGACAGTTTATGTCATATTCAGGTCAAATGAAGATGACACAAACTGTCGAACTACCTGAAGATGACATAAACTGTCGAAAACCGGGTCGTGAATAAAACTTACTGGAGAAATGATGAAATGAACAGAGGAGTAGAAGAGGAAAGGACCATATGGAACACTATACTGAAAAGATGAAGAAGATAGATTGGGCAGCCTTTGGGACACAATGGGTTTGTGAAGAACAGTACTAAAGGCGAAGAAGAGGGAAAAGTCCCCAAGGACTATCAAGAAATAAGTTCATGGACCGAAAAAAGAGGAAAGTGCATATGAAATGCTACCAGGAAGTAACGGTACTAGCTTTATGTAGGGAATAATGGAGGGTTGCAGTCAATAAATCTTAGGATTGATCGACCAATGATGATAATATTAAAAGTCAATGATTCATTTCTATAAGTATTAAGTGCGCGTTCGTTCTAAAAGAAAAAGGTATTATAAAATATATAGGTATATTATAAAAACTAAGTATAAAAAATTAGATCACATAACGACGTGTTTTACTGAGTCAAAACTCAGAAATTATTACAAAAAATATTATAATGGAATGAATGCGGTCGTACTCAGAGCGGTGGTGAATAAATGCCGTTGTTTCGGAGTCGGCGACGTAGCTGAGGATATTTATTATTGTTATTTCATGCATTTGTGTTTGCGTGTGTGTTTTGAGGGGAGTGAAGAGTTGAGATCGAACATGTGAAGGGAAAAATGCTTGGGTCGTTATGAAAGTTTTCCCCTTATGTCTTTTACCCCATACGCGATTATCATTTGCATTCACTTTTGCCCACGACGGCGATTCAGTCGCACGTGCAAAAAAACCCCGAGCCTCCCCACGGCGTGCCAACAAAAGGCAGTGGCACCAATAGCAAGAGAAGCGGTGGTGACGAAGACAACCTTTTTCCCTCACCTCCATCGCCAGGCCGTCACAAGAGCGTGTGTGCACGTGTGGGAAGGGAGAAGAAGGGTACGCCAGCGCCAAGTACGGTAGTTGGCAGAAGTGAGAGAGAGAGGGAAAGACAAAGGAAGGTTGTGAGGCGTCGCCGGCGACGGGGAATGAGAGGGAGAGGGGGCGAAGGGTGCATTGAGGCACGCGCCGGCCAGACTTTTATCCGATGCAGACGGACTTCCGCAATGGGGAATGGCATGCCGGAGAGATAAGGCCTCTCTGCCTCCCTCCTCCAATTTTTTTCGTTATTATTTTATTTTTCGTTTCATTGTTTTATTTTTATTCCCCTCCCTACCTCTCCCACCTCCCCTTTTCTATCTCGCCGATAGGGGAGGTCTCCGGGGGTGGGGGAGGGTGGGAAATAAAGGTCGAGAAGATAGGAGTCAAGCGGCCTATCTCGTTATCAAGCTCTATTTCTAGCCGCGCCCCCTCCGAGCTTCTTGAAGCTGTTGCTTTTCTTCGTTGGGACAGGACGGTTGGTAGCCTCGTATTTCGCGAATTGTCGGAGAGATGCGAAAATTGTGCGCGCATTTCGTCATTCTAATGTTGAGAATTAATAGAAGGGATGTCATGTAATCTATATAATTTTTTAAATTCAAAAACTACAAAAGATGAGTTTCATTTGGTATCAAAATCAAAGCGTTTCGTAAGAAAGTCTGTTTCAAGTACGCCAGAATAGTAATGCGTAAGGATGTTCTAAAAAAGTTTGCTGAGTTTTACGTATAAATGTTATTAGACGACCGATTTCATCGAATAATCCACATCTTCAGGTCGGCAGTCGACGTCGATTAGTCGACATCAACTGAAGATGTCGACCCTTCGACCAAACCGATCGTCCAATAATAATGCTACGATAAACTCAACAAAGCTATTCTTAAATTCCAAGCACTATGGAGAAGTTTTACGAAGTTATGGCTGAAAAAATTGAATTAGTAAGAATAGTAATTTACATCGTTCGTCTCTTGTTAATAAAACTACCAACACGTTCAAAAAATATTTATAATTGAATTTCAGAGTAGATAGATTAATAATGTATCTTCAGTTTGGACGCAGCCGTTTGGGCGCAGGCCTTTTGGGCGCAGAGACGTTTGGGCGCAGCCGATTGGGTGCGGGAACATTTTGATTTCAACTCGGCTGGTAACGATGCTTTTATGATTTATGACTATTGGTATTATTATAAAATGTTAAAATTAAATTGTAAGTGTTACATCTGGTGTCAATCAAAACAGTAAAAGTCTAAAACTTAGAAATTTATTTATATAATTTTTTAATTCTGCAACCCGACCTTATAGCACTTTAGACATATTTCTCAATAATTATATTGCTAACTGCATTAGGCAAATTTGAATCGCGTCCTGGACCCTAGAAGGTGGGGACTCCATCCCGCCTCCTTTAGGGCCGACAATCCGTGTCCTATGCTGTTCCGTATGAGGTCGTGGGGTGGAAGGTGTTGCGCTCTAGAGAGAGGGGGGAAGGTATAGGTTGCCGTGCACATTGCAAGCGACAGCCCTTGTTGCCTCCACACCGTTGCTATCTCGTCCTCTCCCCGGCCTATGTCCACGTTTCTTCCCCTACCCTTTCTCCTGTCTCGCCCACTGTTGATTTTTCTCGCCCCACGCGAAATATTGACCGATCGTCTCACGAACCAAGAGAATCTTTGAAAGGGTTTCCAGGGTATGGTCATCGTTATATTTTATTTTCTCTCAATCCAGGGTCAATATTTTTAAAGTTACAGGAACGCGGAATTGTAAAAAGTTTAAAAGTCCAACGCGCCGGAATGATAATCGATGAAATTTTTTATATCATTTTTGCGAATAATATAGATTTTGTAGCGGGATGTATTGGCAAATCTGTCCACAATCAAATTGACATCAGGCATAAAATAATTGAGAGTGAGGGAGGTAGAAAATGAGCTGGCAAATCGGAATTTTTGACATGATAGCGAGGAGGTCGTTGTCTGCTTTTGCTTTTTAACATTACTTCATCTAATTTTTGCTATGATCATCATAATCTTTTGCCCAGGTACAGTTTTTTCCGGAAATAGTAGGGATGTTTTTCTGCTTCTTTTAAAACTACATGTTAGTTTCTGCAATAATTTTTTATAATACTTAAATTATTAATTACACATTATGAATGTGTGGAAAATATGGGTTATGTTGGAAATAACTTTGTGTATATGTATAATTTTATTGATTTTATGGGGATCACTCGGCTGCCTAGTTTTGTCCAAACCTAGGTCGCTGTGTCATAGTAACATTCGTGTTTGGAAATGTAGAAAAGTTCTGTTTCGTCTCAAAATTGAATTCATTCAAACACAGGCTGCTGCTTGATTACTATTGTTAAAATAATCAAGTGTTGATACATAAATTATTTGAAATACACGTTAAAAGTCATTCCAGGGAAGTAAGATAATTGCACAAACCTGCATAAAAATGAAATCAACAGTAGGTTTTTGAATACTTTATAATATATATTTTAATATACTTTAATATATTTTTGAAATGCGCTCGTTTTTATGTATTATTGAAAGTTTATTTGAAACATTTAAATTGATAATCAGAATGATACCGTCTTTACTTCATCTGTTTGCCAAGCAAGTCCATGAGAAAATTTATCAATAAATATTTTTCAAATCGGCAAAAGAAAACGAGTCGCATTAGAAAGAAAAAAATTTGCATTTACTCGTAAATTGAGTTAGAGTAAGAGAAAAATACTTACGTATATCTGATCGGTGCAAATCACTGTATGTTTCATACTGATAGACAACATGCAGCATGTATAAATGAAGGCGTAACAATATGTAAAGGCTATCATTGATTCGTATTTGTAAATTTTATCTTTCTTTATATTCTCTTTTTACCCGTTTACCTACGGTAATATTTGTAATTTGGAAACATAAAGTTTTTTTAAAACCTCCGGAAGTCGATGTCCTAGTTTGCCGTGGAATTGTCATTTTCCATGCCTAATTCTGACGTAGTTCCAAAAGTAAATACAGGTTGTAGGAGCTATCCGTTTCATTTATTATCCTCCAGAAAGCATTGCATCTGGAGTTTGGTCCACTCTCATTCCTCATAGTCAAATTTATTTACATTTTTCGTATGTATATGAATTACTAGTGAATGTTATTTGTTGTCAGATCCCGAGTAATTGAAACATGTTTTTCGTTGCAAAATAACTTATCATGAAAAAATTATTAGATTTCCAAGTGGCACATCGGGTATCTTGATAACGTGTGGAAGCCTCGAATTTTTAACCCCATTCTGTCAAACTAATTAAGTTATGAGACAAATTATGCAGCAAACAAGTTTATCGAATGTTTCTGCGACGCATATCGAGCGAATTTCTTCACTTTTAGATCTCCTGACACTATTAATGACATTGTTTCTGCGAGCGGCCAGGAAATAATAATAATTTTTCCGTTTAGTTTAAATATTTTAGTTATTTAATTCCGTTTGATTTTGATTGTTATCGAATGACAGTTAATCCCATTCAGCTTCTTTTATCGTCCGGGAATCCGAGACGGAGGTCCGGGGGAAGAGCGCATCTCACAGGCGCCGGTGCGGGTCTTCCCACGATGCCGTGCGTTAGATTACGGCTCCTGCAAGTCGGTTGCAACACTTGGTGCCCGGCCATATCTGATTTCCCCAGACTGATTTGAAAGGCCCCGGAGCTCTTTGGAGAGGGACCGATTTTTCGAACCCGGCGACCCGTCCCCGGTGGAGACTGAGAGGCGGCGATGGGGGCCCATCTCGTTTCAACTGGACCGCCTCCGACTGCAGCGAAGTTTGGAGGAGGGGGTAAAAAGAGGGGGAGGCTACAAAGGGACGATAGGAAAAAGAACTTAAATAGTGTTGTAAGCAAACTTAAATGTGTATCGAGTTTCGCTGCCGAGGTACGCGCTCATTTCGCTGCTGGCGAAGACTCTCCAGAAAAGACCAAAAAATGTCGTCTCGCTTACAAGGGGAGTGTCAGCTAGCCGGGTCTCAGATTTTATTCAAACTTAGTAGTTGTACACACCGTTGTATGTGGTTCATGAATCACCCCACATATATGGTTATATAACCAACAGTTTAAACGAAAATGGCCATTAAAAATTTCAAAATTCCCTTTTATACGGGCCACCAACATAACTGACAAGCTACGAAAAATTTGAATATTATTAAGAATTATGCTTGAATTGTAAAAATATGAAGACAATATTATAAAATAATTATAGAATATGGAAATCATGTGCATGAAGGAATAATGGAAATACCTCGTGAAAAGATAAGGATGTGACACAATTATAAGGCTGCCTTCGACCGAAAAAATGAGACTAAGCCTGATGTCGTGTATGCAAATGAAAAATTTGCCTCGCGCAAAAATAATATTTCGAGTAAAAATAAAAAAATCTTGAGCGCATTGTAGGATGCCGTAAAAGATAAACTAAAAAAACAGCGGAAGAAACATACCCCGTATTGGAATCGAACCCGTGTCTCTAGACCGGAGACGAGCACGTCAGTCACCCGTCCAGCTTGTCAGTTATGTGGGTGGCCCGTCTGAAGGGAATTTTGAAATTTTTAAAGGCCTTTTTTGTTTAAACTATTGGTTATATAACCCTATATGTGGGGTGATTCATGAACCACATACAGCGGTCTGTAGAACTACTAAGTTTGAATAAAATCTGAGACCCGGCTACCTGACACTCCCCTTGTTAGTCTAATTCAGGAATATGAATCTTTGTGTACGCCCAAAGTCAACTCAGTTGCATACTTACCGACTTATAAAAGTCACATTGTCACCATCCGGCGTTTGAAACATGTTGCTTCTAATTGTTACCCTTAAGACCCCTAAAAGAGATAGTTTCCCTTCAGTAAGGAATAGTTCTGTAGAAAATCCTCTAGATGGTGTCACTCGCACCCGATCGAGGCGTATTACATCAGGAGTCTCGTACTCCCGAATAACTCTCGCTCAAGTCAACAGTCCTCAGTAAGTTGTTAGTAAGTCTCTCGCGCGTAAGCACTGGCAGCGCTGACCTTAGACCTGTGAGGGATGACTGAACTATTTGCGACATCATCCGAGCATATCATGGCTGAACACCAATCAGGTAGCTCGTCGGAAAGAACCAGTTACAGATTTTAACCTGCCACCATTACGGCTGTTACTTGGCACTCTGATATAATAAAGATTGCTACATCTCCCTTGATTTATGATTTTTCAATGATAATAATAATAGTTTACTTAATATACCCTATATCTTGCCGTTCTCCCTTTCGTTTAACAATGCTCCGAGATAAATCTGTCTTATTGCAGATACGGGCCTCCCATGAAAAAGGTCCATTATTTATGTTCTAAAAATTTCAAGTAAATGGCGAAAGTCTTTAACAAAAAATCTGGGGTCGGAAATCATGACAAATTCAACCAGTCGAGCGGATGTGATGCGTTGACTTAAATCTAGCGCTCACTCATCTTTCAGGAGCGTTTGTGTCTCATATGAAACATATAAAAAATATTAAATGACAGAGAATAAAGGTAAGGTTAAGAAAATCACTGTGACGCTGAAATGATTCTCAGAGCTTCTATCTTTATGAACGCAAAGCTGTTTTCAAAATTAAACCACAAAGCATTGTAAAACTTCTCTTAAAAAGAAGCGATTTCCAAACCTCTTCAACACCTTTTCAAACAAAACTTCAAAGAAAATTCACATTATAAATATGAAAGGGCTCTGTAATTCAACTTTTGTATCTCATTCAGAGAGAAGGAGAGGTCTCTTCCATTGGGATGCAATCAATGTTGTAAGCTCGAATATTGCAGAAAGTTTTAGTATGGAAAATATCATACATTTGGAGAATTTGATCCCCATTAGCAATGTAAATTATCCTATGATTATGGGTCTAAACACATAAGACATAGCCGCAATTTGGGATAGATACCCTTGAAATAGTTTTCACCAAACATCTGCTTAGTATGCTTGAAAAATTTTGTCTTAAGAAGTGCATGATACCAAAGATACTTAAGGAGGCTGTTCGACAACTCTGTTCCTTCATAGCAATGCACCTAATACCATCTCTGTATGTTTAACGCTACTGGCCGCCTTTCCGTGATTTCTCTAGCTCTTACTTTCATGACCATTTGTACTGCTTGGTCTCGTCAACATGTTGCCCAATAGCATTTCACCGGACGCGTCTTTGTTTTTTGGACCGAATTGGCAAGTGACTAATTCTTTGACATCAGCCTGTCATTCATTACAAACTTTGAAATCAACCGATCCCTATCGCATAGCAAAAATTGTTGGCTTAAATTTGGAATTCATACTTTTGAATACATGAAGTTCTTCCTCCAGTCCATTCATTCCATTGCTTCATTTATTTTAATTCGAGATTCTGATGCACGGGGACAGTGTATTGCTGTGGTGGTTACAGCGGATGGGCTATCATGGTCGGTGCGGAAATTGTTAGTCATTGAGTGCACATTCAAATAACTTTCAAAGTAGGTCGAAAAGAATTCCATGACCACATTTCACAAAAATGCATCAGTTTATTCGGCGCAAATCCCCGTGCATGATGTAATATAGATAATACAGGAGTTATTTTATAAAATATTAACCGTAATTAAAGTACTGTCTTGATTTGGGTTTACAGAGGCTAGTTCGAAAGTTTAACGAACGTATGTAATTACTTGGTCATTACTTGATATTATACCGTGATATTTATAGTGATCATGATGATGACATGAAACGTATTATTTCGCGTTTTGGGGAAAATCTGCGCGTGTAGAATCGAATTATTTTGAAATCCATGTCAAGTGCGGTAAGGCTACTCGTTAAAACAGCAGTAAATTGTCAAGAAACCAAATCGGTAACGTGCAGTTGTTTTTCTGTTTAATCTATACAGATTACTGACGCGAAAACGTTCGCAGAGTCACACGCAAATCTGTATGTGAGCAAATATTGCTCCAACCGCCTTAACTAGCGTGTAGCTCAAATTATTTAGTTTCATCGTCGGACTTGCAACTTCCGCTCGAAGGCGCTTTTAACTTATCTCCGCGAGGAGTTTGGTGCACATGTTCGGCGCACCACTTTAAAAAAAACGTTAAAAAAGGTTCCGCTTGGAGGAAGGGCCGCTTGACTGAGCGCCGCTGCGTTCCCCCGGTGCTTCGCGCCATTCTTTTGTTTTACAACCTCTTCATCCCTCAACGGACTGCCGTTTTCTCGCGCCGGCGAGCCGGTAAACGTGTGAAGTGAGGTCTGTGGTTGTTTGGAATAATGATTTGAGTCAATTTGGACGCAACCGGTTAGCCAGACAGAGGGAGCCGCAATTTTCCTCAGTGGATAATCCAATTAACCCTCGAACGAATGGCGTCGCTAACCTGAACATCGTCCTCAATTGAGATCCTTACGAGGAAATTGGGGTAAGAGTGTCAAATCGAAAAAAAATTAATATGTCTAGCTCCCTTGGTTGTTAGGGAGTGTTCTTAGGAATTATTCGGGGATGCAAACCACTGATAAGCTAATTTTTCGCCATTTAGAACGGGTGGGTATTGTTTTAATAGTCTTGAAATTTTTCTGCTTGACTAACTATGAAAATAATTACGGAATAATATGAATTCTGAAATTACAACGGTGGAGAATAGTATAATTCACGCACATCTAAAGTTGTCCTGCCTAACATTTTAAGTTGTGTTTGCAGGTTCCGTGGTCTACGTAATTCTTCCTGATTCTTTTTTATTCTTTTGCTGGTTCTTTTTGATTCTGAACTTATTATTTACGAAGGAAAAAGGACCATTTAGAACACTATAGAAAAGTAGAATCAGATGTAGTGGGCATTGCCTGAGGCTCAATGGGTTTGTGAGGAATAAATTCGGATTGCAAGAGGAATACCAAGGGATAAATCATCGGTCGAATGAAGCACGCAAGAAGAAATAATAAGAGTTAAAGAACCGAATTATCAGAGCGTAGGAGGGCTGCAGTCGTCTGAACCAGTGATCGAAAAACCAATATTGTTTGAAAGTAACATTATCACGGAAAGATTAATGGAATCTCCGAGACTGGTTAATAGGAATATACCCATATCAAATTATCAGGCTTGATTCGCTAGAACGGCAATTCGATCTGAAATGAATTTCACTGGTAAACATTCAATAATTATTGTGCAATTTTGTCAAGTGAAACTATTTTCATTTGATAGTTAACAGGAATCGAAGAGGGCTCTTGTACCTCGTTTATTTGTTGATCGGGGTTCATGAACAGCACTGTACTATGCGAGAAATATATGAGATTGAATTGCAGTGAACATTGTAGCAGAATTTCCCAAACACAAACCTTCCCCCAACTAACGAACAAGTGCTACCCCCGACTCTCCCATATTCTCCACCCCCCTAAAAAACCCGGATAACTCAAGTGAACTGATGATCGTTGTTTACTTTTATATGTGATCATGGCTCCTCACCATATACCCAAACCATACCTTCCACAGTGTAAATTGTAGTTGACTTTCCCAAAACACAAACTAAGATGTTTTCCCCTCTCCATCCCCTAACCCTTTCCCACCTCCAAGCATTTCCCCCCCTCCCCCACGCCCGCCTCCCACACCCCCTCACCCCTCCTCTCCTAGATTCCTTCCCCTCCCCTACCACGAACCTGTATATATAGAGTAATAGATGTTGTTTTTGCACCTGAAGATGACATGAAGTGTCGAAACCCGGGTCGTGTTATTAAACCTATAGTGGAGTATACAAAGTTTTATTTAAGTTACTATATGAGATTGAATTTTCTGATTTTATTAATTTACCGAGCGCCATCGCTTTCATGAATGAGCAATCATGTGAGAGTCTCTAACGTCTGTCTCTATTCCTATCTCTGTGCTCTTATTTTCGTGCAATGCAGCTCACGAGAGGAATCCACCTCGCCCTCACTGTAGCGGATTAAATTGTTCGAATCGCATAAAAATGCTTCCGGAAAGGTAGCCACTGTGAGCTACACATACTTCAGCGCGCTGTCAACGCGGGTGGAAGGGCTTGAAAATGGCAAAACCGGAAGATATCCCACGTATATCCCTTTGAGTTCACGCCGCGAGTAACCTTTCGTGCACAAAACCCATTGCCGACCAACAACTCCGCTATAATGTCTTAATATCATCGTGATACTGTTCGGAGTTCTTTTTTTTTTGTTCCGCTTTGATACTCTTTGTGGAGTTCTTTTTGTGTTTTGTTTGGTTTTGTGGAGAATGAGTGGAAACTCCTCCCTTGTAATATTTTTCGAATTTATCGCGCCACATCCATCCCTCCCGCGTGCCTTTTGTGTTGTGTGAGTGTGTCACGGGAGCGGTCTTGCGTGAGAGCGGAGCACACGTGCGTATCTCACGTCCGTGGCGAGTTCTTCCTTTTTTCTCTTCCCTTGCCCACTTATCGCTTTGCGCTTGGAAAAACTTCCCCTTCCTCTCTTGGAAGTCTTTTTTCGCTTTTGCTCTTTCGTTGCATTTTTTTTATCCCGTCCAGTGACTGCGATTTTCATCCCCCCTGCCTGTGCCCTCCCCCCTTCCCACCCTAACCTCTCACACTCCTATTGCTCACGCGTTTTGCGGGGAAATAGCGGATTTCGCGAGACTCAAGTTACCAATCGTTTCTTATTTCCACCATCTCGCACTCTTCTCGACTGCTGAAGGGATGGGGAGGGTTTTTCTCTCTCGGTAATTCCAGCGTTTAATCTTCATAGGTAATGACCAGGAAACATTTGTTTCCTGATCTCTGAAAATTGATACATTTTTAAATGTAAATTTCTTATTAAATTATTTTATAAAAGCCTCTCTTTCATTCCAAAAAACTCTGATGAAAAAAATGGTCTTTGCACCGTGTGCATATCGTATTCCTATCCAATTTTGTATCCTACCAAGAGAAGTACAATTTTTTTATGGTTAAGCTTCAGGTTAGTTTGAGCTGGATATCACTTCTCCCAGAAATCGACAAATTTGGTCTCATTTTAAAGAAAAATATCTCAACCTTGAAATACCAGAATATCAGCCCCTTACTGATACCTTTCCGAAATTTTTCACGAATCTTTTACATGGGAAATGGTACGTTTATGTACTCCATTGAGACCTTTTGTTAAAAAAAATGAGGAATTGCCATCACCTAGATCTCATAAAAAGATAAAATTCTGTATTTTTTATGTTTTCTCAACTATTTATCGAAAAATCATTTGGCAACGGCTGTGATTTTTTCAGAAATTTACAGAAAGAGCTCTCTCGTTAATTCCAGCCTGATATCTTCATAGGTAATTTGGTTTATATTATAGAATAGAATAGAAAACAAATTTATTGTTCTAGAACAGGACCTATGGAACGTGCAATCGATATAGAAAAAAAACAAGCTCTGTGGTATTAAAAAAGAAAATCTACAATTCACCTTGCTTTAACAACACGAACAATACAAACATATTATGAATTCAAATACAATGACAGATTTTACAAAGATGATGATCAAGTCAAGTCAGTATAATATATACAAAATTTCTGAAAATAAATAGGTAATGAGGTGAAGAAGGTATTTTTATTTAATTAATTAGAACTTCAGTTTTATAAATATTAATTTTACAACTGAAGTTTTAAATCATATTCTGTATTATATGTATACGATACTCAAAATAACGTTTATCCGATGTATGATAATTATGTTAGCTATGAAACTTTGATAAAAATGTTTGATTTTCAATGACTACAAAAAAGATGAGCCATATGTGATCCATCTCTCCTATATGATTTGCTTCATCCTGGAGAAAATAGTGAATTAATTAGCAAAAATAATTTCGTAGTGCCTAGTAATAGTGTAAGATGAAAAAGTAAATTCAAGTTGAGCATGGGAAAATCAAACTGTTGTGATAACTCACCTCTACACAGAAGGTACCGGAATTTTAACAGCTACTGTGATAAAATTGATTTATGTCAACAAAGAAGTCTCTTTTGTAAATTGATAAACATTATAGTTCCTTGATGTTTTTCGAGATTTCTGTATAATTTAATTGATTTCACTGTGTTTTGTGTATTTTGTTTGCTTTGTAATTATTTTGTTGTGCGAACTTTAAACTCAATACATAAATAAATAAATAGGTAATGATCAGAAAACTATTATTTCCTAATCTCAAAGAATTGACAAATATTTTTGAATGTAAATTTCTTTCATTAAACTTTTTATGAAAACCGATTTTTCATTCAAATTACTCGGTAACAGAAAGAAATATTGCCGTTGCAATGTGTGCATATCGTATTCCTAATCAATTTTCTGTACTACAAAGTGAAGCAATATATTTTTATATGGTTAAGCTTCAGGTTAGTTTGAACTAGATATCGTTTCTACCAGAATTTAACGAATTTGGTCTCATTAAAAAAAAAATTCTCTCCCTTCCAAAATCATTAGAATATTAGGCACTTACCAAACTACTTTCCGAAATATACCTGCCCTTTTACGTAGGAAATGGTACATTAATGTACTCCATTGACATCATTTGTTACAAAATGAAGTATTTCCATCTCCTAAATCTCATAAAAAAATAAGTTTTGTTTTTTTGCTAACTATTTATGAAAAAAATCATTTGGTAACGGCAGTAATTGTTTCAGTATCGTTAAAAACAATCCATTTTGAAATTGTGTAAAACGTATCGCGTGAAGAAAATTGGTCAAATAAAAGACATGTAGATATTTTTATTTAATTAATTGGAACTTCAGGTGTATAAATATTAATTTTACAACTGAAGTTCTTTCAGTTGTCAGTTTTTACATAATTTGTAATACAGTATTAAATTCATGTTTCCTACAGCTGCTGAAATTAAAAAAAAACTTGTAATTCGAATATAGTCTCCATTATTGAGGTCAGTTTATTCGGGTTTTTCCCGCGTCCATTAACGTTAACGGACAACAGTTTCGCTAACGTTACAGCTAGCGTCGTCCTGACCTAACGACGCTAGTTGTAACGTTAGCGAAACTGTTGTCCGTTAACGTGAATCAACGCAGGAAAAACTCGAATAAACTGACCTCAATGAATCACCGCAGAAGCCTCCGTACCATGGTCTCTATTATGACTAGGGAACTATATCAACCAGATTACATCAAGTTTTTACATAGAATGAATTTTTCCACTTTTGAATTTGTCATTTAAATTTGAAGTTATTTAATTTTATATCTTATGCAGCCAAAGTATTCTTAATTCTCTATTTATCATCATTAGTAACGGACGGGGAACATTTGGTGAAGATATTTCGGGTTTCATAAAAGATCTATTCGCCCGTAAAACCTTGTATCCGGGACTATTTTGTTTCCTAATTCCTCCGAATTTAGAAATAAATGTATTTCATCAAATAAAAACAAACATGCTGTTATTTGAAATGCACCTAAATGGAAAAAAATTGTACCCATTGCATGGTATGTATATTGTATACTAATGATGATATACTAAAGATGACTTCGTATGCGCCTTCAGGCCGTATCTTATTACGGGGAAATAATTTGACATCCTTTTATCTGGCGTAGAAAAAATGTATAGTTGTAAATATTTTTATGTTCCTATGCCGATAGTTGAAGTCCACATTTTTTCCTAATTTTAAAGCTTTTCGGCTGAGGATTTTGCCAAAAATTTGGTTCAAGAATGGCATTGATGGCTTTAAATAAACCTGTTTTACTGAAACATAATTTTCTTGAGTGCATTTCGTCAGAGTGTGTGATAGTTAGGACTTTGTCTGGGGCTATAGTGAAATAGTAGTTTGCCTGTAATTGGTTTAAAGATGTACTAAGGCTGTGAAATCGGGAATAATAAGTCTCTATAACTCAAAAGTAGAAGTGGTAGGTACATTGACTTACGGAACAGGAATAATACGTGCAATACGGGCAATGGAATATAACTCCATATATTTTTATGACAATTTACACTGTGCGTAAAATTAACTTTTCCTTTAACACGCCGTGTTGTAAAATACAAATTTTCTTCTCCAATATCGTAAGTTTCTACTAACCGTGTAGAAACGACAGTATTAATGCTTCGATGAGAGAATCATCCCTAAAAAGGGGTCGTATTCTTGCAAAACATTTCATTATGATATTAATCACGCATTTAAATAATAACGGGAACACATGAACACTTGTTCTTGGAAATTTTTCTGTTAAAATAACTATTAATTGATAAAATTATAATGCAGATACTTAAATAATCTTTGTATCTTTTTAAGACTAGTTAAAATGTAGTTTCCCGGACACAAAATCTACTGGGATACATATCGCATGTTCCAGGCTAAATTTTCAAAATAAACAAGACTTATCGTTTAAATAACCGATGCATGCAGTAGGAACGAAAATGCATGTACATTATTCAAATGATATTTCGTGCGTATAGAAAAATCTGCCCTGAATGTTCGTACACAAAGTGGATTTTTTCCTACTCTCTTTCGATTCATATGAAGGAATCAATGTAATTTGTTACGCTAAGCAAATGTCGTATCGAGAACAACCTCTCTTACCACCATCATCTTAGATTTACTTTGTTACAAAATTTTGATTCTGAAATTATATTAATTTTATAACAACAATGAATTTTTCAATGAGTTTACATACTAAAAGGTTAGTAGTACCCGATTCAATGAAAGACAGCGAGGAACGTGGGGTCGCATTGAGATTTCATCCTGGCAGGGGATATCGATTCTTCATGCTATAGCAAAAAAATATTGAAATGGGAAACGAAAAATATCGGTCGCTGCCGCATTATACGCAATATTGATGCAGAGTCAATTGTGCATACGGAGATATAATTAACAACGAGAATATTAAGCAACGATAATGCAAGAAGAAGACATTCGACAGAATTGACTGATAAAATATCATGGTTCACAACTTTGTATAATGGATATTTTTGGCATGACGAATTCAAAAGTTTAAATTATACTCTATCTAAAAACTTGAGGTGATTTGGTTGATATAGTTCCCTAGTCATAATGGGGAGCATATTCGAATTATAAGTTTTTTAATAACAGCAGCTGTAGGAAACATGAATTAAATATTTAGTTATAAATGATGAAATAATATACATTTATATTACTGAAGTTCTAGGTAATAAAATAGAAATATATACAAAGTCTTTTACTTGATAAATTTTCTTTAAGCGTTACGTTTTAAACTATTTCAAAACGGATGGTTTTGAACGATGCTGAAAAAATTACTGCCGTTTACAAATTTTTTGTTCGTAAATGGTTGAGGAAACACAAAAACAACAGACTGTTATTTTTTATTCGATCTAGGTGATGGATATTCTTCTTTTTGTATCAAAAGGTGTCAATGGAGTACATAAACACCCCAAAATGCGTCTCAAAATATAGATTATTTGCATTGACTTTAATCATATTCTTCTCCGACGCGGCACTGTGCTGCATCATTTTACATGAAGGGCTCAGCCCGTTCGATGCATTACAAAAAGTCACCACACGCCCCCCATTTGCCTGTGACTTCCTCGGGCGAAAATATTATCCCCCTAGATAAATCTCTCCGTCGCAGAGCTGTTTGCGGAGTGATTTATTTCCTAGGGTAACACACACTCACCCACACACGGACACGTGTATATATATCTTAGCGTGCGCGAGAAATCAATTTTTCCCTCCATTCGGCGTAAAATATCCCCCAGAGTGGGGGACGGAGAATAGGGTACGTTATTTTTCTCGCCCGCAATTTCTACTCGTTCTCCAGTCCTTCCTTCGCGCGGAGCAAATAATTTATCCTTCTAGCTCGCATTATTTCGCCCCGCTTTGTATAAAAAAAAGCAATCATCTTCCCTTTTACCGGGCAACATTGTGATAAAATGAATGTTCTCTCGTGTGTTTTTTTTATATTTCGTTTCGCCGACTCTGCCTCTCCTAACATAACCACCCTCCCATCGGTGCCGCCACAAGCGCATACACTCCCCCCCCCCCCGCCCCCCGCCTCTCCCTTGGCTGCACCTCCGTCCTTCCCCCCGTCTCCCTCCTCCCCCCTACACGCCAGAGACCGTTCGTTTTCCATTTCCCTGCTTATATACGGGTGTGCAAGTTTGTTCGATCGCGCCCCCGCTCACGCCAGCCTCGTCCTCCCCTCCTAATCCCCGATCCAGAAGCCCGTCATCATCTTTGCACCTGCATCGCGAGATGAGAGTAAGCGAGAATCCATGGATGTCCCCCCGCCGCCGTATCCACTCCTCTTCGGCAACAATTTTATGAAGGTTGTTTTGCTCAAGTTTGCCTATTCTCGCGTCTTCCCCACCTCTCACGCGCGAAGCGTTTCCCGGAGCTTCTTTATCTTTATCGTGGCTTCTTTATCTCTTCCAACCAATCTAAAATCCCTTGATTGTATCTCTCACTTCTTTGACAAAATTGTGAAGCAAAGAGTCTCACATCTCCGTAATATGTCCTCAAATGCTGTGCTGTCCTCTCTTTCCATTTCTAACCTCGAAAACCACAGACTTAAAATGGATTTAAAACTCCTCCACTATACCCTTAACTCGACCATTGATTGCCCTGAATTGCTTTCTCTCTTCAACTTACCACAGACTTAAAATGGATTTAAAACTCCTCCACAGTGCCCTTAACTCGACCATTGATTACCCTGAACTGCTTTCTCTCTTCAACTTACCACAGACTTAACATGGATTTAAAACTCCTCCACTATACCCTTAACTCGACCATTGATTGCCCTGAACTGCTTTCTCTCTTCAACTTACCAGCTCGATCCACCCGCACCCATACTCTACTCCATCTGCCTATTCCTAGGATATCTCTCACCAAGCGCTCACCTTTATTTCGCCTGCCATCCCTTCTTAATTCACTCCCTCACACTGTCGATCCTTTTTATTTACCATGTAACTATTTCACCACCCAAGCGATATCCCACCTGTCAACAAATTAAGTATTTCCCCTTTCCATGTTGGGCTCTCGTTGCTTATTTTTATGCTGTTATTGTGTTTTTGTCCTTTTTCATGTTTTTTAATCATATGTTTCACTATAAATTGGCGCTACTGCTGTATGTGAACAATTTTTTTGGAATAAATAAATAAAGTAACGTAGTCCGAGCGAGATAGCAGCGACCATATTCGAATTATACGCTTTAATTTCACCAGCTGTAGGACACATGAACTAAATATTGTATTATTAATGGTGCAATAATATACTATTTAAAATTGACTGAAATTTTAAGTGATTGAATGAAAATATCTAAAGGAATCTCTAATTTGACTCATTTTTATCGCGCGGTACGTTAGAAACTCCATCAAAAGGGAAGATTTATTGTGATCCCGAAGAATTTACTGCAGTGACAATATGATTAATTTAAAAAAATAATTGAGAAAACTTACAAACTGCACGCTGTAAGTTTCCTTGACGACATCTAAGTGTTTTAAATTCCTCATTTTGTAAATAATGTCACTCTGGAGTGCATGCACGTACCATTTCCCATGTAAAAGGGCTGGTATTTTTTGGCAAATAACTCCGAAAGTAGTGACAGAAAGTAGTTATCTAGCATGTCTACATTAAATATCCTAGTTGCATGTCAATAGTGCATGTTTGGTGATATTCACCCCATGCCATACACCCTCGTGGTGGCTCGCAGGGTATTACGTAGATGTAGTGTGGTAAGGGGTTGAATATTTGGTGTCATTAGAATGGTGAGATATTTTTCTTTAAAGGAGACCAAATTCATTGATTTCTAGGTAAAATGATATTTCGCTCCAACTACCTTAAGGGGGCTATATGTATCTCGACCGAAACTGCTCATTTAGTTCTGGCTTCTCCCGCAGCCTGGGAGGGGTCTTCGTCTTCCCCTCCATTACCCACCCCGGACAACAGCGCCACTGATGGCACAGTGTAAATTGCGTTGCAAGGGTTCACGAGAATATTCAGTGTGACTCTATTATACCTATTTTTCAACTCTTTGATAATCCTCCATAGAGTTGAAGGTTCCTTACTTACAACCAGTGCAAAGAATTTTAGAAATATTCGTCGTACGCGTCATAGCGATCTCCTTGTTTTCGACAAATTCACGCCTTGATCTCTGTACAGATTTCCTTCAAGTAATAGAACATAGCCGCACTATTAAAGCGCGTAGGTGTTTGTAGAAGCTCTCTCAGTCGTGGTATAATCTGTTACGTTTCTGAGAATATTTATGTGGTTGAAATTCCTAATTTTTAAACAACGTTTACCTTATTCCATGCAAAACGGCTTATCTTTTTTGAAAAATTTTGGCAGCGGCTGATATTTCCGTATAATAATGGTAATTTTCCGGTAACAAGGGAAATGTACTTACAAAAAATGAAGAAATTTTGAAGTTAGGTGCTTTAGAAGACCAATGGACTCTTAATCGAGAGAAATCCTTGCAGAATTAAATTTATGTATGATAACGGAAAGAAACATTTGCGTTCAGGGGGAAAATGTGATTTTCAACTTGCAGATAATATAGACTATGATAACCAAAAATTCAAAGCAAATGAACCTAATGAAACAATATTTCAATATTTTACTAGCCAATGACCATTTTTTAACTATTTGACAGTTAATTTTATAATGTAGGCCCATTTATAATATCCAAGGATCTTTTGAACAAAGTTAAATTTGCTCTAGGCTTTAGGACACAATAGCCTGCAAAGTTTAAACAACATATTAAACAAAATGAAATAATTTTGGTGTATTTTCACTCCTTAGATGAAATATTTTCAGTGTTTTGTACCAATACACATTTCTCTTTGGGAGTATCTTTAAACTTACGAAATGTGGGGGAGAATGCCTCTGCAGATTTGTCAGAAGCATTGTTGTAATTATTTTGTTTGTAATATTATAGCAGGCCATAATGAAAAATGACATGCTCCTCCCCAACAGATCAACCCATAATCTATCTTCAATTGGATTATAGAATAGTAAATTATTTTCCGGGCAGAGAACGGACATTTATTGCGAATAAAATAAAATGTTGCTAAGCTCAAATTAAAAGTCACGCATTGGATTTGATTCCTTTAAAGGGTCTGTAATCTAAAATTCAGAATTTTTATCACTTAATGGTATTCCACGG
Source organism: Ceriagrion tenellum (assembly GCA_963169105.1). Lineage (NCBI taxonomy): Eukaryota > Metazoa > Arthropoda > Insecta > Odonata > Coenagrionidae > Ceriagrion > Ceriagrion tenellum. The sequence goes on along the minus strand of OY720639.1, from coordinate 91,232,026 downwards.
TTAACAAATTTTATTCACCAACTAATATGTAAATACTTGTTCTAGGTTGACTGCAGAAATCTTGTATTGCTTTGCCTATTACGATGCTTGTATGTTTTTGGGTTACCATGGTCGTTGTTATCTGCATGTTGTAAATCGCATTGTTTTTCCCCTGAGCACAAATATTTTTTTTCTGTTGGTAATACTGGATTGTAAACTGTAATCGTTTTCTTAGAATAGTTAAACAATTGTTATTGGCTAGTAAAGTACCTAGATACTGTTTTAATGGGTTAATTTTTTTATATATTTTTGGTAGTCGTGGTCTTTGTTATCTGCATGTTGTAAATCTCATTATTTTTCCCGCTAAGTGCAATTTTTTTCGGTTGGTGATACTGAATGGTATTGTAAAAGTTTAAAAATAATGCTGGCATTGTAAAAGTTTTGTTAATACAATTTGGGTCTCTAATCCCTGCAATAGCATGTATGTGTGAAGATGATGTATTTTTTCTTTAAAATGATACCAAATTGATTGAATTTTAGGTGAAGTAATGTTCGTCCTAACTACCTCAAATGTGAGGAAAGAAAATAAAACCCTCAATACGCTCTCTAGCTATTTTACCTTCACTTCTCCTCCTTCATCTGGACAAAGGAAATGTATGCAGGCAAAAAGTTAAATGTCCAAGTCGGGTGTGTGTGGAATTGCCCGTGGAGAGATCTTTTTGCCCCCTTCCAATATGAGTATGTGCTACAGTGTGCCAAGATGGTGTAATATATTTCCCGACCGCCACCGCCCGCCCGCCACTTCCAATACCTTTTCCTCCCGACGGTGTATATAATTTGAAACCTTATTACCCGTGTGTGTGGAGTCGGGGATATGATGGAAAATTACGATTCGCCTCCTCAGATAAGAAATAGTGTTTCGGGAGGGAATGATGTTTTCACCTCGAAAGACTTGGTTAATTTTTTTTTCATATTTTTCCTTTCCTTTTCCTTTTGTTTTTTTTTTCACCCCGTACCTACCTCGCCGACCAACCCTCTCCGTTTCCACTCCCATTGCCGGTCCGGACCGTAATTGCGTTTCTTCGCACACGTCTGGGAGGAAAATATTTCCCGGCGAATCCTTGGTAATTCCTTTCGGGGGGGAGAATGAGAGGTGGTGGGTATTGCCCAACTCGCCGCTATCTTTTCTCCTTTTTCTCCGTCGTTCCCCCCTGGCCGTCGCCACCCGACGGCAATGATTTCAAAAGTGGGCAAGCGTCTGTTTTGAAAAAGTCTCGGGTTTAGTACAGGAACCCCCAGAGTTTTTCCTACCATTGCGACCGCTAAGAGATCGTTAGTACTCTTTGTCGTGTTTAATTAAAAACTTATGACCATCATCATATATTTTATCCGTATATATTATTTCACACAAGGTGTTTTTTTGTGGATGGGCCATAACTCCCATTATTCTTCATCAAAATTAATGATTCAAACATCGTTTCAAAGCGTATGTTCCCCGCTATTGACGAAAATTAGACAAATTGTTTAAAATTAAAGTTTTTGTTAAAAAATGATACAGTGCCATCTGCTGAAAATATAATTAGCTAATATGTTGACTCCGGTTACGTGCTTAAAAGACTGTGGGAGGCGCTATCGATTAACACATCGTTTAGTTAGATTGTTTACATTCTACATGCAATTATTGTGACCGTTTACCGTTTACGTTATGTATCTTTAACACAAACATAAATAACATATAATTGTCCAATGGAAGAAACAGGTAGAAGAACAGGAAGAAAGAAGGAAGAAACAGGAAGAAGCTGCATACTGTGCGAAATATTCGCACGGGCCAGCTAGTAATTTTTGAAATGAAGATGATGTATCAACAGCTTTCATAAATAATTAAGTTGGAATTGTGATATTTTAGTTATTCTTTATGAAACAACTACTTATATCGTTTATACAATTTACAACATAATGGTTAGCGGCGTGAATTGCTGTGCAAGCATCGTTTTTAAGCTAACAATGACTTGACGAAAACAAAATTATTCAAATTTCAGTATTCACCGACATAAACAAATTTATTGACTATTAAGTGCCAGCTGCAAAATAAATTATGCGCCACGTATAAAATCACTTTCAGCATGCAATTTTTCTATGATTCTACTTATAATGATCCGCTAACGTATTTTTTTTTCAACTATATTTACCTTCTGTAAGACAGTTTGGTTCCTCTTTTACCGCACTATCTGGCATTGTATTGTTATATATATATATATATATATATATATATGTATGTATATATATATATATATATATATATATATATATATATATATATATATATATATATATATATATATATATATATATATATATATATATATATATATATATATATATATATATATATATATATATATATATATATATATATATATATATATATATATATATATATATATAGGTCTTCGCTCTTGCGACCAAGGTGTTAGTTGCACCGAAATATCAAGAAACTTTGTGTGTTCATTTTTTTGTTTTCTGTGTTTGTCGTCTGCCTTCCTCTGGCAAACTTTTATATATTCGTCACTTAAGTGATCCTAAGTGCAGTTATATATATATATATATATATATATATATATATATATAATATAAAACTTCGTCACAGGGTGACACTAAACATAAAACATATAAAAAACAAACTCACGAGTTTGAAATTTTCGGTGGGTCGCCCGCACCTTCATCAGTGATAGAATTCTATCACTGATGAAGGTGCGGGCGAGGCCTGAGGCTTTTGACGAAACATACCAACTTTTTTGCAATGGGAAATGGTGCACTCCAGAGAGACCTTATTCAAAAACTGAGGAATTTCTCACAAATTGGTAATTTTGAAAAATTATCGGTTGGTAGTTTGTTTGTTTCTGGATTTAGGTAAGGTGATTCATCAGGGAGGCTATAGAAATTGCGAAGAGACCGGAGAACGTCAACCGGGAAGACGGTTACAAGTTGAGTAGCAGTCTAAAACGGATTTTTTTCAAATTTAAATTCCGGCAACAATGGGAGTCCAGACTCATATATATAAAAACAAGCGAGACAAATGAAGCAGTTCAGTTAACCTGATTTAGCTGGCAGGAGGACCATTGAAATATTGTTGTTTAAAAAAACATACATCGCGGAATGAATCCCGAAAAAAGGAACAGTCAACACAGCGTCCGCGGAAGCCTACGAGCCACCAAATTCTTACGTAAACGCCGTCCATTTCATCCCTCCTGTTGCCGCTCCCACACACCTCCACGAAACGATTCAGCCGGGATCCCTTTTGTTCCATCGCTCGTCAAATAAATCTTTTTTCCGCGAGCGGTGCATGCGTGTGTGTGTGAACAACTTCGCGGCGGGTGTATTTAACGTCTGGTTAAAAGGGCGCTCTGTCTCCTTCACGAGTGCGCCGGGTAGCGTCTGCGTCATCCCCACCTCCTCCTTTGCCCCCGTCACCCTCCCTAGAAGGCCCGGATAATGTGTTTGCCCAATGCATTCGCTTGTGCAAAGTCTGCGCCGTGCTCTTTACCTCCCCCCCTCTTCCCACCACCTCCTTCCATCCCTCGTCTACCCACACCACTTAAATACTCACCCCTATCTTCGTTCCTCTGACTCGACACCCTTCAGTTTCCTCTTTTTTGCCCATTTATCAAGGGTACGTCTGTGTAGTATTAAGTCCGTCAACATTCGTAGCACCGTTGACGGTTGGAAATTCAGCCATGACAGCAAGCATGTCCATCACTGTTTTTGGGGAAGGGAATAATCATGTGACCGAATAACTGAAGATGTTATCCTTATTTTAAGGCAGTTTGAGCGAGATTTTTTTACTCAATCCCGAAAACAGCACGTTTTCGGCCTTTACATCGGGTGATTAACATGAAGACGAAACACCAACACCCATGTCCTGAGTGGTGAAAAACCACTCAGGTGAGACTCGAACCCGCGACCCTCGGATTGGCATGGGAGGAGTTTACCCCGTTGCCATCTGGGACAAACTTTATATCCTTTCACCTAGAAATCAACAGATTTGGTCTCATGTACCTTGGAATTACCTTAACTTCTGATATATCATTGGGAACACACTTTTAAAACATATGCGGAATAGCATTAAAGAAACTATGTTTTGTTAAGCGTATAATAGGAAGGTCCTCGGATGAAAAAGTAAAAGAGAGATGCTACTTCGCTCTGGTTAGGCCACACCTCGAGTACGCCGCGAGCATTTTGGATCCTGGTCATAAAGATTTAACCAAAAAAATTAATAAAATACAAAGGAAGGCAGCACGCGTCGTTAAAAACTCCTACGAACCAACATATAGTGTTTCACAACTGTTAGAGGGATTAATTTGGGATCCCCTAGAGACTCGGAGGCTGCACGCCAGCCTAAGGCTGCTTTAGAAATAACAGATGCGATAAAATAAGATAGGATACTATGCCGAACAGATAGGTACAAAAACTCGTTCTTTCCGCGCACAGTTAGCGACCACAGTAAAAACTGAGCTCCTCTAAATACACTCCCATAATACATGTCCATATTTCACCTCCCAAAAACTTACATCTTTACACGGCTGGTGACCTATCACCCCCTGCCACCCGCCCATGCAGCGGCTCGCGGGGTAGTATGTAGATGTAGATTTTTCTCGCGGTCAAAAAATTATTGCGTCGTCCTGTTACTTTCACAATGTCCAGATATCTTTTCGTATTTAAGCCAATCAGGTCTTCGTGGCGATGTGGCACCGAATAATTTGATACCAATTATTTCCAAATCGCTGCTATTTGTTAGAAAGTATAACAAAATCCCGGCTGAAATTCACTGTGAGCTTGGTTAGTTAGTTGTCATACTCACTTAAACGAGGATTTGGAGATTCGGGTTCGAATCCTGGTTAGATAGAGTGATTTTTTTCCTTCATCTGCCATCCCTTAATGGGTGTGTACAAACCAAATCTGTTTACTGAGTTGGAAGGTCGGTGGAAATGAGTGTTCATACTCATTATAAGTCCAAAGTGGCTGGGCGCAGTTACTTTAATGTACTTAAGTACGAGTCGGAGAGCAATCCGCGGGCTGTTGCTAAATGTCCGGAAGAATATTTATTCGTGAGAATGCGGTCATCCCAGCGTGAGAATGAAACGCTTACCTTGAATTCTTAGTGAGATCATGTTTGAAAATACTACTTTGTAAAATGCGTGCTAACATGGACAAAAATCCGAGTATGAGACAATTTTCTCCAGCAATCTTCCATGTTTGGTTCTGGCCAAATCCAGCTACCATCGTCCTACACAACTTCTCATATCCGACTCGCCCATTTAACCCCTCCGTCAAATACTTTTCCTTTTCACCGAAACCCATTTCTCCTAAAGCCTCGCCATTTGAATGACGTGCTAACATGGACAAAAATCCGTGCACGAGACAATTTTCTCCTGCAATCTTCTGTTTGGTTCCAGCCAAATCTAGCTACCATCGTCCTACACAACTTCTCATATCCGACTCGCCCATTTAACACCTCCGCCAAATACCTTTCCATTTTAACCGAAAGCCCTTTCTCCTAAAGCCACCCCATTTGACTGACGTGCAGGAGAAAGGCTAAGGAAACAGTGACGGATCTTCCGCCACACCCCCTCCGTCTGCCAGAGTTCCCCCCTCCCCTGCTTCCCTCTCCTCCCACCCACTCCGGCTGAAGCCTTGCGACGACGTCTCGTCGAGAGAGAGAAAAAAATGAATAACGAAAGTAAAAGCAAAGTCGATGCGTGCGTTCTCTTATATGCGTATGCGTTTGTGTGCACCAGCGCATGCAAGTCATTTCCTCGTCATCCGTGTTTTATCTTTTCCCCATTTTTTTGTAATCAGTCCGTCCAGACGATATTCGGGGAACAGCAGATCGCAAGAGTGTTTTGCTTTATTTTTTTATCTCTTCCGGGCCGAGTTCGCGTTGGGCGGCTGGTGATGGAAGGGGATGTCTGGCGTTGAGTATGGTTTTGGTTTGGGGAGGTATTAAGAATTGTCGGTTTCGGGAGAAGGAATACTGAGTTTCGGAATGAAATAATAATGGCTTCTTTCATCCGGTCGAACTTCGCTCCGTCCTGGTTCTCACCCGGGTTAGCATTTGGCCTCGCGATTTGTTTTTATTTGAATTTTCGGTGGTAGATTTCTGTTCCAGGAACTCTACTGTCTGCCTGCGAAAACGACATTTAAATCTGGAGATGAATGCAACTCTTAAGGCAATGGAAATGCTGCTCTCCGACAATATGTATCGCTGCTTTATAATTACTTCTTTGAATGGGAGTCTGAATTTTAGGTTAAAAGGACTGATTATTTTTTCTCAGATGTAAATTGCGTCAAAATTTCACAGTCCGCGATTGTGTTATTCCGTATTCACTGACGATTTTCTCTCAAATTTCGAATTCCGCTCCGTGAACCCAAGTGATGACAATGCTTTAATTGAACTTTATAACAATTTGGAAATATTCTCCTTGCATCGTCGATATTGCAACAAGTACGGTTATTTGGGGCGCAGAGTTAGATTTACTTAAGTGAAGTGTGGTCCATGAATTTTTTTTCGACTTACTGGAAATGTTATTAAAATGTTCACTCAATAACTCACGATCCGCGCTCCAGCAGTCTTAAGGAAGTCACATGTAATTTATCAAAGGTATATGTGAAATCCTGGCTGATAAATGCATTCGTCTGGACTAGGAATCAAACGTACACCTTTTCGATATCGCACTGAGTGCTCATATGAGTTAAACTAGACATGCTTCCTCTTGAATTTTGAAGTGAATTAGGAGGCCTGGGTGGCTTAACTGGTGAGGGCACTCGTTGCGATATTTATGGGTCTGGGTTCGTGTCTCAGTCCTAATGGATGATTTTTTCCTCTTTGAATACACGAAATTGTACGGAAGCTAGCGAAGTGTGTCAGATATAATTATGGTGAAAATGTTAATGCAAGTTTCCTGACTCGAAATTGCTTGAGAGAGTTGTCATATTTTCAATATTTTCCCATGCCTGTTTGAAAAGTCAATTAGAAATATTATTTGGGATTGTGCTGCCAGTGCACCTACTTACTATATATACTTAAATTATACCCTTAATTAGTTCTTAAAAGTTGATTATCCATATAAATTCTTCGATTAACTTATACTTTCCACGTTGAGACAATTTTATTGGTGGCTAATTATTGAAATAAAACTTATTCGTTCCTTTTTTTAATGCCGCACAATAATTTTTAGGACCTAAATAATTATGCATCTCTTTATGCCTGTGACTGGTTGTTTGCTGAAGTACGATCGATAGTATATAAATGTGAAAGTTAATCTATTTCTATTCAGTTTGAAATGAGGACCCCAGAAGTCAATGGGGTCTGAGTAACAAAACCATTGTTTCGAGAAAACTTAAGTCAAAGTTGAAAATGTTCAGTACAACCCACTAAGTAGTTAAGAGGCATTACACTAGATAGCAGCACCTGTCAAGAATATCACTTGGATATCTTTACCACCTTAGAGACTAATATTTTCACTTCCCATTCCTGTACCTAACTTTTTTTTTTCAAAAATGTCACTTAGACCCCTTGACTTCTGGGGTCCGCATATATAATTTTCTTGTTATATTACCTATATTTATATAAGTATCTGGTATGGATTATTACTTTCCTGCATACCTTATAAATATTTGTAAAATAATAAATTGTATTAATAAAGTTCACCGTATTCAGTTCTTATCCCTAGTGCTTCCATTAACCCATATTTAGCATTTTGTTAGAACAGCACATCCGTATTTCAGCAGACAATTACTTAACTATTGAAAAATTTCGATTTCGTCAAAGATTTGTCAAGAAAATCACTTGGATCTCTTTACCACCTAAGAGATTAATATTTTCACTTCCCATTCCTGTACCTAACTTATTTTTTTCAAAAATGTCACTTAGACCCCTTGACTTCTGGGGTCCACAAATTATATTGTGTTTTTCTTTAAATATTATGCTTGCCTTTTTATTGATTGATTGTGCAGTGAATTCTAATGTCTTCCCTTTTTCTTTGCAGGTAAGTTGCCGCTCTTGTCCCGCTATCGTTAACTTCCAGTTCTTTTTCACCAAAAGTGAGTATGATTAAAGGTACGTGAGCTTTGGTGTGAGACGACAAATAAGTTCAGCCGTTGGTCTCGTATGTCATCAACGGAAGGTATTTTGTACTCGAGTCGTCTGAAGTCTTTGTATTCCGTTCCCACATTCGGAACAAGAGCAGCGAGAGGATATGCATACAAATTACACCCGATTTCCTGAAAACATATGTACGAGAAGAGTGGAAATGCCGCCTTCGTTCATTCCGTTCCTGCCGAATCGAAAAAAGAAGTTGGCTCGTTGTTCATCTCTTCCTGGTTTTTAACCTTTTGAGTGCTGTATGACGTGATATCACGTCATAGTTGTCTTTACGCTGGTGCTGATGACGTGATGTCACGTCATGTGTACACTGAGTGTTCCAGCTTTCACAAGGGAGCCTAGTGAATGTTTACTAATGAAACATGGAACACTCACAGTTCCCTTGACGTGATATAACGTCATCAGTACCGGCGCAAAGACAATCATGACGTGATATGACGTCATGCCGCACTCAAAGGGTTAAGAGCGTCTATCTTCTTACGCGTACATAGCTCGTGCCATGGTGATTCGCCCGATTAGTAATATCATACGTTAGGCAAATACGATGCATTTCACTTCACCATTTCTTACCTAGTTGATACCAGGTTCAATAAATAATACAAGTTCTTTGGTAACTTTGTGGTATTCCATTTCTTCTTTCAGATGATTTAATGGCTACATTTACAAAACCACAACTTAAAAAACACTCACGACCCGGGTTTCAACGCTTGAGCGTCATCTTCAGGTCCTGAAGATGACGCTCAAGCGTTGACACCCGGGTCGTGTGTGTTTTTTAAGTTGTGGTTTTGTAAATGTAACCATTAAGTCATCTGAAAGATACCAGGTTCATTTCGCATTTTAATCAAATTTTCCTTATTCTGCAATAATTCTATAGCGAAGGCTCTTATCAGTATCTTATTGTTGCATCAGCATTTTCAATAAATTATCAAAGTCATTTATGGCCAGTGGCGGCTGGAACCCAGACTTCCCATCTCCAATGCCGGGGATCGAGTATGGACTGTGATATTTTTGTAGTATAAGTTCCAATGATGATGCCGTTTGGAGAGAATTCCATAGACCTCCGTCCGTGGGATGGGACGTTAAGATGCGGTTCTCTGGCTGTCTCACATTAAGACCAATATAATTACAGTTTCTTTAGTACCTCACCCTTTTCACTTTCTCGTCCAACTCATCAATCAATCGTCCGGTACCAAATGCCCCGATTTACCTAGGGTGTCGGTCGTCTTCATCTGAATAACCGCCATTCGTAAAATTTATCACTCTCAAAATGTTTATCAAAGTCGGGTCTTCGAAAAAAAAAACTAAGAGTGATACAAGAAGCGATCTCAGACGTAATAAAACTTCATGTTATTACGTAATAAAACTCCATGTTTTGTACGTAAAAATGAAAATATTTCTTTGACTATGATGAAAAACTATGATGAGCGGCACATTTTTCCATAATGATGGAGACAAACAAACAAATGGAACAAATTACTTCGGTTTCATAACATATTACTTCTGTTTCTACAGTCTTAAGAAATTGCCTATCCAAATTTTACTTCATCCGTAACAAATGTACACTGGCTTTCAAAAAAGTAATTTACCATTCTCTTGTACAGTCAAAATTAAATTATGGCTTAGAATTTTGGGGAGGCGCATACTATAACAAATTAAGGCCAGCTGTAATCCTGCAAAAGAGAATCATCAGAAGTATGGTATTAAAAAACAGGTTTCAATATTCGTACCCCTTATTTTTAGGCGTGATGTTAGGCCTGAATGTTTTCTTATGTTATCAGATTTTCTTTTTTTCACTTTCATTGTAGAAATCCTACGCACTCATACTATATTTGTATTTAATGTTTTGTAAATACATATGTTTGCAATGGCACTATTGTTTAATGTATCTTTATCTCACTTACTGTGTAAAAAAAATTGTGATTGTTAGCAATGCTGATAAACATAAGAAGGTTGCCTCGGCACAGTTCTTCCTTTTGGGGCAACCCAGCTTTCTTGTACTTGACAATGTAACCAAATTTTTTATCAATTTTGTTGCTGAAAGCAATACATTACTTACTAAATTACTTTACTTTTGATGGATGTATGGAGTCAGTATAGTTACTGATTTTCGTATCGAGGTAAAAGCTTCCGTGTGACGCTTAATCCTGTAACATTTTACCCAAAAGAGTACTCTTGCGAAATTTCAAAAAATACTCTAGGCAGTACAAAGCCTAAATTTTCTCATTACAGAAAATGTTATTGATCTAATGAATACAATACTTCGATGTGCAGGTTCCTCCTAGATATTCCCGATGTAAGAGGCCAGTTGTGCCTGTTCCGGGTGGTGGAAATAAATTTATAAAAATAAAACAACAATAATATAGCAGTTGTCCGATATGATGGGAGGAATGGGTCGGTTGATATTAGGAAAAGGAGAGACGGAAGCGGGTTAATCTTTATGCGACCTTCGGAGTGTGACATGTTTCGTGACGCGCGACGACGGTTTAATATAGGGGGAGACCTAGAATCCTTTCTAGGAGACGACCCTATTATTTTAAACCGTAAAGTGTTTTTACTTAAAGAGATTGGACTTTTTAAAAAAATTTGACCGTATCCGCCTGTTTTATTCTTTACTTATATCTATGTATTTGACGTGTACACTATTGTGAATATTGTTATTTTTATTAACAGACTGTGTAGCGGTGCAAAATGACCTAGCCGTCGGCGCACCCTACAACATTAAAACTACTGCTACTTCTTTATGCGACCCTATGCTTGCTGGTCCATCATTTACTTTTAGAGTTCCTTTTCCTTCTCTGCCCTCCGCTTTCATATCAACAGCCGCAGGAGATACGCCCCCTTCTCAACCTGCTATATTCCCTCCCTCTGGATTTTCCCATGGCAACGATTGCATGCGGCTAACGCTCCTTTCTCTCTCCGGCTCACTCGCAAGTCTTATGCAGTCGAGTCCGTTTTCCTCCCCCAGCTAGTGATTTCCCTTCATTTTTTTTATATTCACCTCCCACCCGTTTCTCTGTCCCCCCCCCCCTCCCACTCCCCTTCCCCTCCTCTTCTCCCCTCACCACCGACTTCCTGCGCAGACGGCGTGGAATTCGGGAATTAAGGGGGTACTAAAAGCTAACCCTGTTACAGAGGTATGACGCGACGCGGCGCTGCATGTTACCGTCCTTGACTTGCTCTTCCCTCCCTCCCCCCCGCCCCCACCGTCATTTCCCCCCTTCACCCCTCTGTCTTCTCTCTTACTCCGTCCATCATGCGCTTTATTTTATCTTTTTTTAATTTTTTTACTCTTCATTTTCGTTGCTGCTCATCCCTTCTTCACTTTCTCTCTCTATATCTCTCTCTCTGGTCCCCACCCACTTTCTCCCCCTCCCCCCATCTCTCCCTCTCCCTCCCTGACGGCTGTGCGAGACTGACAAACCGGCTGTGCGCGAGCGGACCGGACCTTAAAAATTCCATCTCTCCTCAGATTTTTCTCCACCCGCCGCGGAATCAATCTCTCCTCCGATGTCGGTGGATATGGGGCTGGAAAGCGAGTCCGGCTTCGCGGGTTGGACGTTGCCCAGAGACAAATGCTAGATTGCCCAGCATTGAAATTGTATGCCGCCACAAACTCGTTGGCTCATTATTCATCTCTTCCTGGTTTTAAGAGCGTCAATCTTCTTACGCGTACATAGCTCGTGACTTGGTGATTCGCCCGATTAGTAATTTCATACGTAAGGCAAATACGATGCATTTCACTTCACATTTCACTTCACTTTATTTTATCGACTATAATGAGATGATAGGGAGACTAATCACAGGACTCACTCAGAATGGATGAACTGGATGGATGAACTGGATGGATGATCAACCGGGGTGTTATACGATAAGCGGATCGGAAGGAGTACAAAGGGAAGGGTTTTTAAATCAGTTGTGAGACCAGTCCTGATCTACGGCTGCAAGACATGGCCCATGAAAGGATTGGATATTTGGGGAGGCGACCGACGGCTAGGCTCATTTGCGCCATAGTGGATAGGTAAGGGAGGAAGGGTGGATAGAAACCGGGCGTCGGCATTAGCCTTCTCTTAACAAAAGGCGCCAAGGGGACCACGGCTAAACGCCTCATCCGACAGACGGAGTACTGTAGTTGAAGTGTCCTCCACACGACAGTCAAGTAGGGATCGGGTTCCTCTGAAAAACATCCGCCTCTGCAGGGATTTGAACCCTGGCCGCCCGTGTGGTAGGCGAGTACTCTAGCCACCACATCAACCCGATCCCCCTGGCCCATGAAGAAGAGGCAAGAAAATAAATAGGACTTAGTGGAAATGAGGATATTGCGATGGACTATGGGAAATACAAGGAGAGACTGGGTAATGAATGAGTGTTTTAGAGGGCAGGTAGAGGTACTTGAACCTTCGAAGCACGTACAAAAGTAAAGATTACAGTGGTATGAGGATGTGATGAGAAGGGAAGAGGGGCATGTAGTGAGGGGAATGATGGGCCTGTAGGTGAACGGCAAGCGACTCAGAGGAAGACGTAGGAGGAGATGGATGGATTGCATCATGGAAGACCTGAGGAAAAAGGAGCTAACACCTGAGGACACGAAGGACCGAAGAGAATGGAGAGGGAGAGTGAGAAACAGCAACTCCTTGTCTCTAGGGATTAGGCTGAAGAGAAAGAATAAGAATGAGAGTAGGGTTTTACTACTTTTTATCCACAATAGTTGATCTTGGAGGGTTGCTCTGCAATAAAGCAATTATATTTACCTCTTGCCATCATTGTTGTAAATATATTTTTGCATCTTCTAGTCTATGATACTCGATAATTCTGAGGTAAATAACGTATTATTTTTTAATTATAAGAACCAGATAGATTGGAGACACTCTGAGACGCTATGGGTTTGTGAATAACTTAATTGATTGTGGAAATAGAGGGAGAAGCCCCCAGAGGAAGACCCAGGAATAAGTGCATGGGCCAAATAGAGAGGAATGTACATAGGAAAAGCTACCAGGAAGTAAGGAAACTAGCATCAGATATAGAAAGGTGGAGGGCTGCAGTCAACCAATCATAGGATTGAACGACCAATTAGAAAAAAGATATTGAAAACTGTTTTTGAACCTTGAGGTGAAATAATTAGCCTAAAATCATTGATTGTGTAGATATTGGACTAAACAAGCTGAGCACACTTTACTTGGAAATGATAATTATGAATTAGTATTTGATCATGGTTAAGGTACGTTGTGATCAGCGATAGTTTGCCAATTTCTTCGATCTTCATAAAATTCTATAATTTGTGTAGTTAATCTCATTGGGTCCATTTTTACTAAGACCGTTGAATATAACCCTCTTTTTCTCGATTAGGAATGTTTGTCTTTCTCTTTTCTGATTTCAGTATTTCCTTTTAATCTCAACGTTTCTTGATAATTGCGTTATAGACGTAAAATTCTCCGATTTATTTTTTTCCTTAGTTTGGGTTTTCTCCATTTAGATGTACACTTACGTAATTATTTATAATTATTCGATTATCTATCGGTGGACGTGGATTTAAATGGAAGTTGTCCAGAATCCTCAGGGATTTTTTCGATCGATGGTAGACGGGAATATCTCTTCAGACAATATCTTTGTCTGTCCTTGTACCCATGCTGACGTCATTACGCAAGGGTTTGATGTCCTGTGAGGCCTTGCCTACCCCTCTGCCGGACCCCACACCCGAACCATTGGATGAAGTCTTGCTGTTGCGAAGATTCATTTCTCGGTCATGCACTAAGACACTTAGGGGCGTCCATCAATTACGTGAGGCGATTTTGGCGATTTTGGCGATTTTTCGACCCCCCCCCCCCTTTAGTGAGATGTCGTGAGGTTTGGGTCGACCCCCTCCCCCTAATCTCACGCGAGATTTTTCAAAATGCGTAATTTTAGTGTAAATCCGTCAATGTGTGCTTGATTGCGTTGGATTTATTGTAAAAAAACACAATTTGCTTAATTACTTTTATTTAAAACTAGTTAATACTAGTATTTAAGACTACTAAGAACGTAGTGTAGAATCACAGTGAGAAATTCGAGCAATTAAATACTTAAATAGGAACTACCAAAATTCGTAAAAGAATACTCATTATAGTTCAGTCCACGAGGACTCATGTGTGGTCTCGACTGGAACCAACGTGTCCATGTGATTTTCCATAAAATCATCTACTCCTTTTACCTCGCTCTGATTTAGCCATTCTAAACCGTTGTCGCTTGCACACACAAGCTCAGTAGCTCGACGTATGACAATCCGTGAGGGTCGCACTTTGCGCGCTGGTGCAGCTGGTGCACTGTGGACCGCACGCCGGTGCTCTGCAGCTCTTGTGATGGATAAAAAGTATAAAGCGCATGTACTGCAGCATTTCTTTTCTAGATCACCACGTACACTTTGGCAATAGAGGGCATAGGGCATGCTGATGAAGGCGTGCAAAGGTTGAAACGGTAGGCAATGGCGAATCAAGAAGGGAACAATGACTTTGTGGCGTTCGCATAACCGCGATAAATGTTATTGTGTAGGATTTAGCCATGTTTTAATAGAGAGATACATGTTTTACTTAATTTAACCCAGTTTTCTCCCAATTTTACTCTGTGTCTTGCCGAAAAGAATATTACGTGATATTTGCCGAGACCCCCCCTCTCCCCCACGTGAGATTGGGTGAGATTTGGCTCAGCCCCCTCCCCCCCCTAAACGCCTCACGTAATTAATGGCCGCCCCCTTACATCCCCCGAAAAATTGATTGTTTAAGAAGTAGGCGGGAGGCTTACCATTCTAGCCTCATTGGACAAGGAAAGCCCATACACCGCATCTAAGTCCAAGTCAAGGGATGTTAAAAATGTAGGCTGCATCATTGAAACAAGTTTTAGATGATTGGCGGCAGTAAAATCAGTGTTTCTCATAGCATTGATTCAAAGTAAGTGAAAGGGGAAAACTCAATACTCCAGGCTTTATTGGACTACCATGTAAATAGCACCGAAAAAAATGCTTAAGATTATTTTTTGCTTAACCACCCACCTGACCATAGATGCCGTAAATGACCATTGTTTTTGGTTTTCTCCCCAAATTATCAATCGACCAACAAATTATAAGCTTGGCTCTTTATCAATAGCCTCTCGCAGACACGTCAAACTATTTCTGGTGACCATACCCATTGACTGATAAATTATCCTATCTTGCCGACTGAGATTGGAGAGTGAGTTCAAAGTCCCCTTTTAAACCAGACTTCGAATAATTCGCGCATATTTTCCTCCTCACGAATTTTAGATAAGATAGCTAACGTCAGTTCTATTGATCTCTGAAAGCATTTGAAGCATGCCTTTCTACTTCGGTTATCTCAGGAATGAATTGATTCAATGTTTTTCGGGCAAGTGTTGAGGATGAGGGAATCCACGCTTGTGCCTTATCTTGTCTGCGTGCCTCCTGTCTCACGGAATGGCTTATCGAGAATGGACTCATTTTCCAAGGAATGATTCATAATCCTTTTTCGACGCGAAGTAATGAATAATAGGCATGTGAAATGTTTCATTTTCTTTTCTTAATTTCAGTCCTTTCACACAATTCTAGCCCTAACAGGGTCCTATTAGGGGAGCAGTTCAAGTGCATTCCTTCCCGTCTTGATACCTGCAGATCGTCTTCTGTAACCCATCTCTGTAGTTTTACGCATTTATTTGACTAGTTCAAATGGTTGATTAGAATAGCTCACTGTTTAAATAAAAATTATTTTATTTTGGTGACGATTCACGAAAGAAACAAGTTCAGGACTCAGGGCAGATGAAGGATCTCCGAAAAAAGGAAGGAGACTGATAATAAAGGTGAACAGAGTGGTTTATTATCAGCCGAAACTAAGGAATACTTAATTTCCTGGTAGAATGCAATGGAGTATCCAGGAAGAGTTACATGTGAATCTAAGTGGCAACAACACTGGAAAAAATTACGTGAAAACAGCATTGGAAAACAACACTGAAAAAAGTTATGAGAAAATCTTTGCTTGAAAGAAACCGATAATAATATCTTTAATGTCAGTTGATTGTGACCACTTAATACGCATAAGCAGTTATTATGGAGTAATGGTCTCGGTTGAATAAATGACTTCAAAAACCTCGTTCCATCAATTTCACATCTTGGAAATCGTTCACCTATAATTTAGGGTCGATGACATGAATATGTGTTCTGCTTGAATTTCAACAAGTATACATTGCATATTCGTTACATGAATATTGTTGGGATTCTCGGTATTAAATATTATCTTCACATGTTTTTTGTTTTCGGATATCATTAAAAATTTTTCGTTCTCTATTTACTAAAAATATTATTTTATGTTGTTTATCTTTATGTACAGCAACAGTTAAAAAGGCTACTATTCATTTCTTATAGTGTAATCAGACTGATATCCTTCTCAAAGTAAAACACTGTCTTTAAATTTTTTTCAAAGTTATTAAAATATTTTTTTTTTAACTGATAAGTTCAATATAAATGTTATCATATTTGTTGTACCAAGCCCTGAGGATGTGGAAGTACATTTTTTTATTTAGTTCTACATAGGTAAATAAATTTGCATTCATATTCATATAAATATTACATAGAAAATCGTCTTCTTAAATTATATTTTATCTCATTATCATTACCTTGTATCAACATTATCCATCAAAATAACCCATCAACAAGTAATAGCACGACGTATCAGTCCAGTATAGGTCCTGCTAAGCTATTTATATAGCCTATCAACAGGTTCATATTTTATCACATAAATCTTTGTCGTTTTCAAAGTCATGTCCATATCAACCGCAAAACGTTTGCGGAAAGTGCTGTTTGAAGTCATTTACACAACCGTGAACAAATTTTCACCATAGCTGCCTTTATGCTAATGATACCAACAACTTTTGGCTTAGAAAAAAGTGAACTTTCTTCTTCAGCGAAATTATTTCGTAAAACGAATTCATAACTTTCGGGGGGGAGGGTGTAGTGCCCAGACTCCATGTATCCTCTACTGGCTACTTCCCTCCTCTATGTATTCTTGCGTCTGTTGAACTCTCTCACTGTGGGCCGTACATCAACGCACGGCGACGCTGTGCCAACCACACCCATCCATAATTGCGACACTTCATCCGACGGCGAGCCGGTCAGCGCAACGGGCACGTGCAATGTCCCCAGATCCTTCGGAACGCCCTTGCCACCCCCCTCCCCCCCCCACCCCCCTACGGTTCGGAACACTTGTCCACTGACTCCCCCACCCTTTTGTCCTTTCCTCCGCTTCCCTTTTCATTCCCAGGGCCGTGTGCGAAGTTGCGTCACCATATCGATGTATCAGAACTACTGAGGGCGGTATTTCATTTTAAGCCTCCGTTGTGGCTGAGTCGTAAACATTGTGTGAGAGAGAAAGGTTAGCGCAACAATAAGTCTGGGACATTGAGGTAGATGGAGAGGGCGCTTGCTATGGTGGCCAATGCTGTAAGCTCTAACCTGTCCACTATATAATTAATAAATAATAAATAAATTTCTTCCTATATTTCATATAAAAAACTTGGTCTTTCTAAGCCAAATGGCTTGTCAGAAGGTTCCACTAATCGTGCAAACAGAGCGGCATGGACAAAAATGTCAAATTGCAGTTACATACGGCATGGAACAACAATTTTCAATGGTCTAGTTGCATTACATCTGGCTACATTCAGCAAATTAATCGATATATGAACATAACAGATTACAAGTTTTGAATTACAAATTTTACATTTCATAAATTAACCATGCTTCAACTTTTTTCTTTACGTCTGCTATCCCTTTTAGGTCTTTTAGATGATCAGGTATACAATTGAGTGTGCTCGGTATTTAATGTTTTGATGAATTAGACAATTGAGTGTGTTTTGGTACATAATATTCATGATGAAATGATAAAAGTTGGTGGACTCCACACTAATTTATTAAACTAGAACCGACCCGAGTTTGAGCAACTGAGTGCCAATTCCAAGGTACTGTTGTCTTGAGTGGGTTGACAACTGTTCCTTGAAAATGCCACTCAGTTTCATAAACCCGGGTCGGTTCTAGTTTAATAAATTAGTGTGGAGTTTACCAAGTTTTATCATTAAATCATGAATATCCAAAACTTCCACCAGGTAACGCCCGAAACAGTTTCGTTTTTTTCTGTCCACTATATTTGTTAACCCTGATTTTCCTTCAGCGCTCACGGGCTTACACGCTTATTTTCAACGTTTTTCATCGATAACTGAACGATTAATCATCATGCTCTAACTTCTTCAATACGCATTCTCCTGCATGCATTGTTTACTTATCTAAATTAATAATAATCTGCGTACATTTCGAAAATTCTTTGCGCAAATTCGTCAGAATCCTTCGGGTCTGTGGACAATCGAAATGTTGAACATCACCCATAATAAAGTCTTATTGAACATTCTCGTGGGCCCTTGCTGCGCATTTTACACTGTGCCATCAGTGGCGCTGTTGTCCGGGGCGGGTAATGGTGGGGAAGGCGAAGATGTCTCCTAGGCTGCGGTAGACGTTTGAACTGAAAGGACATTTTAGGCCTAGATTACAGCCCTCTTAATAGTTCAGACCTATTTTTACTCCCACTGGTCAACATTTCTTCATTTGAATGAACAAACGGTCATGGTATTATTCTCGAAGGTAGTATTTTGTTCCTAAAGTTTCTTGTGCTGTTTCAAAAGAATACCTAGGGTGTTATAAATACTATTCTATTTTAGATGTTATCATCTTTAAATGTGTTTATCAAGCTGATCTTTGTTCAATATTTTGAATGAATATGAATATTTGGTTGTTTTTCCTGTGTTTTATTAAAAAGTATTTTTTCTGTTGAAAGTGAAAATATTTTCAGTATTTTCATTAATGTGACAGTTCTGCATATCTTACGGTTGTTTAATTCGTTATTTTTCTTCGGAATTCATTTATTCAAGGTTGGCCTTGCCTGCCTTCTGGCTCTGGTTAAGTGTTCCATTTATATTCAATTGTTTCCATTAGTATGGGCGCATACAGTCTTTGACGGGTAAACTCAGCAACTTACCAATGCATAGTGCAAGCGCTGCGGTTCTGAGTTGGCCAAATTCTGCCTCTCCTTCTGCCAAATCGTGCCTTTTGCTAAAAATTGACCTTCTCTTGTCCTTATTCCGAAAACCGAGGATCGCATGTGGAACGCATTCCTGGAAATGCGCTCTTCCATCCCCGGACACCAGACTGCTACGATTGCATTCTGAGGCGATCGTGGATTCGCGTCACCCTCGCGAAAGCCAAGGATTTTTCCATCATCCTCCAACGAAACTCCTTTTTTTTGTCAAAACCCAATGCATTGAAAGTGAAAGGGGATTTTCTGCACTGCTTGCCATTGCTTCTGCACAAAACTAAAATAGTTTCTTTAGGTAAATCTATACCTGGTTGTGTGGCAATTTATGGAAAATAGTTACATACATACATACATACCAATCACGCTGTTCCCTTGCGGGGTAGGCACAGTCAAAGTTTCGCTCAAATACATATTTGTACACATAACACTGCTTCAATAATTTCCTCCATACTGACCTATCCTTGCAAACCTCTTTTGCCTCATTTACCCCCATACACTGCTTCATACACGCCCTCCGGTTTTTAAGACTCCTAATATTCCTCCTCCTTAGAATATCCTCAACCACAACTTTCTCGGCCTACCTCTACCTCTCGCACCATTCATTTCACTATATATATATATATTAGGTGTTGAGGTTGGGGATGGATAGATAGGTATATCAGTGGACACTCTCAGAAAGGCGATCTCTAAATTTATTTCCTCTTTTTGTAATATATATATAAATATAAATATAAATAAATAAATAAATAAATAAATAAATATATATATATATATATATATATATATATATATATATATATATATATATATATATATATATATAATCGTTCGTTCATTCACTCAGACCGCTCAGCGGCAAATACTCACATAAATGTTTATACAGAAAGGTAGAAAGAAAGTGGATAGGAACACAAAATTTATATATATATATATATATATATATATATATATATATATATATATATATATATATATATATCTGTTTCGCTATTCGAATATCATCCATTCTCTCAACATGGCCAAACCAACGAAGCACCGTCCTTTCATATATGCCCATTACTGGAGCATATAACCCACATTCATTAATTACCCACTCATTCCTGACCCTATCCGTCCTACGTTTGCCGCACACACTCCTCAGATAACTCATACCCACGGCGTTTAGTCTACTCATATGTCTATCCTCACATACCCATGTTTCACTGCCATACAACAAAATGAGGGAGAAGTACACTTCTGTACACGGCGATTTTCGCTTCCTTAGACAGGCACTCATTCCTTGTTATGCTCCACATGCTACCTACCAATTTCCTTCCAGCATTCGCACGTCTCTTTATCTCCTCATCTATCCGTCCATCTTTCGCAAACATCTTACTCAAGTGCGAAAATAGTTGAGTGAAAAATTGCGGTTGTCATTGAAGATTCCTTCATGTGTGTCCCTTAATCAGTAATATCCTCATGTATAGTACCCTTGAGTTGCAGTGATTAGCCCTTTTCAATTGATCGCCTAAGCGATTTTGATCACGACCGTAATGGTTTAGGTTGTAAGCCGCTGGAGACTTGGAGGGCACAGGCTAGACTAAGTTTGCGGAGAAATTGGGAACAGGTGTATTTCAGAACGAAGCATAGAGTATCATTTTGACGCCACACTACATCTCTAGGTCCGATTGAAGCGTTTTGATGAGGGAGGTACATTGCTGAACAGATAGGTGCAGAAATTTGTTCTTTCCGCGCACAGTAAGTGAACATAATAAAAATACATACGTGACATAAAAAATGAGTTCCACTCAAAACATTCCAATGAAGACTCCGAGCTAACCTGCTTACCCTGATTACTTAACTCATGTCTCACCTTTCGGTTCCCGTCTCAAGAGTAAATAAAGGACCGCAGTAATGATGAATTCCCATTTTTAACGGTAAAATTTGTGAATAATGCGCGCAAAACAGCTTGAAGTAAGGAAATATGCCGGAGAAATCAGTCTCTCTTAAATATTATGATGGATGAGCATCCTAATCAGTTGAATCTAATGATACGCCACACCTTAATTGCCATGAGAATTTCGTGGTTCATGCGCAACTTGATAATAGCTGGGTGGTCAAGAAAATGGTTTAAATTATGCTGTTGAGAGCAAAATTCTATATTAAGGCTGGGAGTTTTGCCAACATTATAAGGGACGAAATTGTGGGAATCGTGTAAAACTCTTCTGAAAATCGCGGATAATCGCCAGTATTTTTTCTATCCAGGCCCTGTTACTTCACCTGGAAATAGATAATTCCCTTATGTTGGAAATTTATGCGTCCTAGAACCTAGATCATACGTTGGGTAAGTTTACTGTTTTGTATGAAGGTCTCTGGCTTTAAGTGTGCCATCATAATTATCCGACCCGGCATAAAAACGACCTTCGCGTTGAGTTTCGAGGTATTTCCTCAGGTTTATATTTATTCGAAAGGTATGTTAGGAAGGCGATGCATATTGGGGGGCGGAGGAAGGATGGACTTCAGGAGGTTCTGTCTGGTGCTGAGGGTCCGTCTGATATAATTGGAGTCGAAGTTACGTAAAAGGGATTACTGTATTTTATTCCACTTACCGTGGGAGTGTGCTGGGTGGGTCGTGGAATGGGGAGTGGCGGTAGCCTTTTTTTGTTTTGCACTCGGGAGCTTGAATGCATTAAGCTGAAAAAAATTCGGGTTTGAGTGGGGTTGTCAGTCATCGGCATGTGCAGACGGGGAGTGTCGCTCGGAGGGGAGAGGTATGGAGAGGCAATGGCTGGCTGATGCCCCCTCCTACCCAACCCCCCCGTAATGGGGGTGAAGCCATAAGGGGAGGGCACCCATATGCGCGATTGAATTACGCACGCGTGGAGTATGCGCTGCTGCCCGCATCGAATCGTCCGCCCCAGATCACGTAAGTGCATTCTATCTCTTATTATTCCGTGCTAGCCTCGGGGTTTTATTATTATTTTTTTTGTTCTTTTGGCACCGGTATCCGCCCAGCCGTTCGCCCACCCACCCGCGAAAGAAGCTCCTAATATGCAGGGAACGCCTCCTCCCGACACCACTGTGGGACGACTCCTTCGGTACTTTATATTTATTTTTTTTCGTTTCTCGTTTATTTCATTTTACATTTATTCGTCGCCGCGGTCGCGTCTGGCGCGGCCCATTGTTGTAGCCCTTTGCGAGGAGTGTGGTGGCATTTCCCGTTTCTTTTTTTACCTCCGCCCCCTTTCGTTTTCTCCGGGGGAGGGAGCGGTGAGTCTGGTTTTGGTTGGGTCCGTCTCACCGTCCTACTGCAGCCCGCTGCGGTTTCCCTAGCATTCTTTCCTTTTGCTCCCCACTTTCTTATTTCATTTTCTTCGTCTCCTCCCTGATGGGCGTGTTGTTTCGGTCGTCAAGGCGTCTGGAGAAGGAGACGGGCACCTTGAAAAAAAAACGAAGCAATTTAAACGTTGAATTTGTTTCGCTACACGTTTCTGTCTAAAGATCTACTAAACTTTTCCAGTTTTCAAACGTTGTGTTTATTTTATTATTAAATCTAGCGCTTTTTGAATTAGTTCCATGCGATAATACACATTTTTTCCAGGCTTTAAATCTCCCACATGCATTCGCTGACGAAAATCCAAAATATGATATTTGATATTTTGTCGTCTTTAGACCGCATCGTGAATGCCGGGTTTTACATCACCTCATATTTTTGTCGTTACAGGTCTTTGTGTCAAGTTCAACGAAACTTTCCCAATTTTCAAACGTTTTGTCTACATATTTTTTTTCGTTTTACCTCTTGTACTTTTAAAATAACACATTTGCAATAAAATGGATATTTATCCGGATTTGAAGTCTCTAGCTTACATTTCCTGAGTGTTTTCCAAAATCTAATGTACAATATTTTTTTGTCTTTAGAATGCTTCGTGGATTCCGTTGTTTTTTGACGCCTTGAATTTATTTGGTTACGCGTCTGTTAGTCAAGTTCAACTAAATATTTGCAAGTTCAAATGTTTTTATGTTTTTATTTTAACTATAGTACTTATTGAATTAATTGCCATCGGAAAGTCGATTTTTTTCGAGATTTTTTAATCTCCAATATGTTGGAAAAAATTTTCAACTGGAATAAATGAAGGCTGTCGTATTTAACACTGTGGAATGCATTGTTAACCTATATTAATGATTTCTTTTTTTCTTACGCTATATGTGAATTATTCAGCTACTCTCTTTGTGTATTATTCAGCCACTCTCTAGTCTTTGGCCAACTATTGAAGATTAACAGAAATTGAGTACTATAGATTCAGGGTGGTAGTTTTTAGGACGGGCCCAGGAACATTAGAGAGCAGGCTACGCCAAGTAACTCCGCTTTAAGTCGTTTTGAACTGAAGAGCACCTCTTCTCAAGGTCTCATCTCCGGCGTTGCTAAAAGTCAAGTCACGTTACGCCGAGTTAAGGTGTTGCGAACGCGGCTTACGGCATTGCTGTGCTCGATAAGCTTCATTCAAGAGAAAATAAAACTCTCTTATCTCATTTCGTTTGGTACAACAATTTTTTTAAATTAATGTATTACGAAAGTTAAGAAATTGTGAACCCACAGAGAATTGTGTTGGGGTTATGTCCTTTCGCTAAACTGCCTCCAACGTTCCATTTGTGACATCTTCGCTATGGACTAAGTTGACTTGCAAACATTAGACATGGAAAATTTACATTTCATCGCTTGTTTTCTTCGTTTAGGCTTTTGGCCAGTTCTTTGCCGAACCATTATCCTTTAATCCTATAAGTTCTATAGCAGAAACGATCACAGGCATAAGATTAAGGAAATATACTGCTGTACCGATAAAATTAAAATGTATTTTTTCCACGTACAGTAAGCGACCATATTAGTTGCGATAGATCAGTTCTGAGATACTTTGACCCTGACTAGGTAAAATAGGTTTCTGCACTCGCGCTAAATATCACAACATCATTATTAGTTACTGACCTCGCATGCAATTTCCGGCATGATATAGCTCCTGCATGATTTGGTCCCTTAGTCGTATCTTAAGTAGTGTACTACATGGTAACATGTTCGTCCACGTAGCACTCTCTTAGTTTCTGGTCTGACCGCGCACTGTTATCCTGACTGCTTTTGGGCTGCGCATCCGAGGAACGTGCGCGGTTCGGATTTCAGCTAGGATGAGGGCTTCATACCTGGCGTGGAATCACCCCGTGGCGTGAAATCACCTTGTGGTGGCTTGCACGGTATTTTTTAGATGTAGATGGAGTTATTTTGCATTCCTATCCAGTATTTCAATTGCGTATCTGTTCTTTTCTTGCTCTTTCCGGTGTTTTTCTAAGGTTCTTCATGGAATCGTCCTGTTGTCATAGGTTTTCATAGAACTAATATTATGCTTTACCTCGGAACACGGCTTTTCACCATGGAAGTAGTTTGTAAATGACTTTTTATGACGCCCGCTTGAAGAAAATGACCACGTGTACTAGTAGTTTGGCAAGAGAGTAAGAGAGGAAAGGTTGCCTGATATTGATTAAGGTGACCCTTGCGCCTATCTTTTCATTTCATTCCTTCGGTTGTGCCGAGACAGTTGAGGTGGCGGGTTTTTGAACAGAGCGAAAAATCGATCTAAACGCAAACTGCCGCGCCCGCCGATGGAAACCAGGCCTCCATGGCGATCTTCCTTTGTTTATTTCTTCGGCCGGTTCGGAGGAGGCGGCGCGGCGAGCACGTCGAGTTAATGGCGCGGTAAAAAAAATGATTCGCCCTTCATTTTTTTCTTCGCTTCAGCCTTCGCGAGATAGGTGGACGGCGTACATTTTAGCGTGTCGAGTCGGAATGGGGTTTAGCTGGTGCATTGAGTTGTGCAGGTGGGCACCTACCTGTCCGGTGCGAATATATTGTTGTTTGGACTCCTTTTTAATGCCTTCGCTCGCGGATCTTCCTTACGGCGCGTGACGTGCCGAGTTCATAATCGCCTCTTTTATGGGAAAAGGAAGCTGATGCTATTCCAGCGCGGCTTCAGCTGTCATATCCGGGGAGTTTTGCCGTTTCCCTCGGGTCAAAATGCACGCCTTGAAGCCGTCTTACCTGACGGCTGCTACTTCTTAAGGAAGTGTTTTTGCCAAGCAATGCGATCCCATTCCAGTACCCCACCTTTTCACCAGCCCGCCCTATGTTTTGGCTGTGCATAAGGACATGTACGTAGTAATTTAATTTACGGGGTGTGGTGGGCAACCTCCAGTAATCATCCTGTCTGGCTCCGTCTAACTGATTTGGAATAGAATTTGGAATAGAATTTTGGAATGTCTCAACCTTACTTGCTCAAACTACTTTCTTTAGGCCCCAATCGATGAGACAAATCCGTCGAAATCCACCCTAATTTGAAAATTGGAGTCGAATAAAAAATTAAAATCATTGAGTTCCTCACATGTCGTCCGAATGCATTTTGCCAAATTACAAATAAATCAGATTATTTGAAATAATCTGATCTAAAACAAGATATCTGGATGAAAAATTACAGAGAACTCATATTCAAAAATGCTAAAGTAAACAACTGGCAATGCTCATACATAAGAAGTCTCCACAATGAAGATTCAGCGATTTTAAACAAATATTACGTTCCACCTTATTATTCTCCTGACTAAAATAGGTCGACGAAAATATGACAGGCTCAGGAGCGATTTGTTGGAAGTTGCCAATATTCTATACGAATTCTGACATCTTCTACCCCTTCCTGCCACTGCAGTATATATTACATGTATTTCAGATTTTATCTGTACGGAACCTTTTTAATTTTTCCGAAGCCACGTAGTAGCTAAAAACTAGCTGGAGCGACTTGCCTACCCCACGAATGGTGCGGGAATTCTGCGACAGGTGCGGTTCGACAGCCCAGACGCATTGAATGTTCGCTCCGTCCATATGAATCCCTCGCCCACGTTCCTCCTTCTCTTTGCCGCCCCTTTTTTTTGACCCCCTAGAGCGGAGTGGAATGCAAATTGAAAGCGATAAAATTTTTACGTTCCTCGGGGCAGGACCGCCTCACCGGTATACCTGCCTAGTTTTTCTTCCTCCGCTCGCGTCCGCCTGTCTGTTGTTGGATTCCCCATAATCGGCCGCAAGAGAAGGGATTTTCTTAAGGGGGCTGTTACCAGAACGTTTCTACAGACGGCTTCGCGCTTTAGTTTAACGGCTCTGTTATGGTACTAAAAGCAAATATACTTGCAAAGGGCTCAAGAATAAGAATTAATATTTACAATAAGTGTTGTAACTTGTAGATTTTGTCCTGTTAACATATCTATTTTGACTGTGGAATAAACGTGAGTTCGTCAAAAATCAGGCGATCGCTATGATGCGTACGACGTATATTTCTAACAGTTTTTGCATTTATTGTCAGTAGGAATCCTTCAACTCTATGAGAGATCATCAAAATGTTGAAAATTACGAATGGTAAAATCAAATTCACCTTTCTCGTAAACCCTTGCAGCGTATTTTACACCGCGAAATAGGTGAACCCATTAAACTTACATATTTTCAATGCATCCGCCCCTTTATACTAGTCGTTTTCACACTTTTGTTGGCGGTGTTTGGAAATAGTCTTGTAATTATTTCTGCATCATCGTCTATTGTGGCAACTATGTCTTTGTGGCACAAGAAATTTTGAAAGTTTTCCTACTTTCTGAAAGTTTTGAAATAAAAAATTGAAGAAACGTGAATTTTTCGAAAGCCAGGCGATTGCTTTGACGCGTGCAACGTGTATCTCTAAAATTACTTGCACTCATTATAAGTAGGAATCCTTCAACTCTATGGAGCATCATCAAAATTCGAAAAAAATACGTAAAATAAAGTCACATTAAACATTTTCGTAAACTCTTGCAACGCATTTACACTGTGCCAAAAGTAGCGCTGTTGTCCGGGGCGGGTGATGAAGGGGAGGACGTAGATCACTCCTACTCATAGGTAGAAACCAGAACTAGATAAGCATTTTGACCGAGGTATAAAGCCCCCTTAATCGTTCAGACCATTTCTGCTCCCTCCTGGTCAAGATTTCTTCATTCGAATGGCAAAAGAACGTAATATTTCTTTCCCGAAGATAGTATTTTGTCCCTAAAGTTCGTTATGCTGTTTCTTGAAAATACCTCGGGGGTTGTAACTATTCCATTTCACATGTGATCATGGTTGAATTTGTTTTTCAAGTTGACTTTTCTTCAAGAGTCTGAATGAGATTCATAGTATGATTTTGAGAGAAATCCGTTCTGGTAACCGATCCGTACTCGATAGTAAATTTCCACACTTTTTATAAACACCAATCATGGTTTTGACTCTTAATGTCATTATCAAGGTACAAAGTTAACTTTCCGATTCTATGTATACCCCTTAGCAAAACAAATTTAGGTGGGGGGTAGATTCTGACGGCGGAGAGGGTAAGGGAGGGAACAAACAGAGGTGGGGGAGTTAAAAGTGGCGTAATAAAAAGTAAACAATAGTGGAGTAAACCAGATTTACTATCGAGTTTTCATTCTTACAAGTATGGATATTGAAAATTTCCACAAAGTTACGCCTGAAACTTTCATACATTGAGAGAAAGCTTTAAAAATTTGTTTTGATTATGAGTTGCTTATTCTTTGTAAGGTTTACAGCCCTCTTAAGGTAGTTAGAGCGAAATATAATTTTTCCTAGAAATCAATGAATTTGGTCTCATTTTAAAGAAACATAGCTCACCCTTCTAATGACATAAAAAATTCAACCGCTTACTACATTACTTTCCGAGATATTTGACGAAAAATACAAGCCCTTTTACATGGGAAATGGTACGTGTATGCACTACAGAGAGACATCATTTACAAAATGATGAATTTATAACACTTAGATGTAAAAAAACTAAAAGCGTGTAGTTGTATGTTTTCTCAACTATTTTTGTAAATTAATCATATTGTTACCGCAATAGGTTCTTTGGTATCACAAAAACCTTCCGTTTTGAAGGAGTTTCAAACGCACAGCGCGGAAAAAATGAGTCAAGTTAAAGACTTA
Source organism: Ceriagrion tenellum (assembly GCA_963169105.1). Taxonomy (NCBI): domain Eukaryota; kingdom Metazoa; phylum Arthropoda; class Insecta; order Odonata; family Coenagrionidae; genus Ceriagrion; species Ceriagrion tenellum. The sequence continues at coordinate 91,203,795 of OY720639.1, read as the reverse complement.
TTAAGTTATTTTCATTTAATTACTTACCATTTCTGTCATGTAAATCTATATCATTGCACCATTAATAATGCAATATTAAATTCTTGTGTCCTACAGCTGGTGAAATTAAAACGTATAATTCGAATATGGCCTCTATTCTGACTAGGGAACTATCTCGCTCGGACTACCTTAACGCGTGGTGGTGAAAAGACGGCAAGTCACTCGCGTAGGTGGTCCGAAATCTGTAAGCACATCCGCCACATCGACCAAGACCGCAGGCCTTTTTCGGGGGCCTGGTGTAAAGTGCGGAGCGGGAGAGGGGGAGCGGCTTGAGACGGTGCATGAGCAACAGACTGCACCACTTTTTTGGGGGGAGGCGGCCGTGGTGTCATTTTAAACCGGATGAGCGTCTTTCAGGGACCGGTTTTTGGGTGAGGGAGAGTGCGAGAGAGAGGATATATAAAAGAGGAAAATCGCAGTATCGGATTGATGCGCCCCCCCCCCTTCCCCCGCCCCAAAAGATTGGGTGCCTTTGTGGTACGCCTTGTAAAGAGCTGCTTCTTTCTTTCCTCCTCTCCGTCTCTGTCTCAATTTCTTCTTTTTACATTTCGTCTGCGTCATGAGGGAGGGGAGATGGAATCAAGGTGCATCCAGGACTTTGTCCAAGGACGTCTCATTCCTCTTCCCCCCCCCCACACTCTCTCGCCTGCATTTCGTTTGTATCCCTTTTCATCGACAGTTTTTTGTTCGCCCTTTCTGCCGCCTTCAGTACGTGTTCGAATGATTTGTTCCGAATGTGGCCACTAAACGTGCGAGAGGATCAGTGCACACACTACGCAGGAAACCTAGCTGCAAACTTTCAAATCATTCACTACGTATACCAATCGATCTCAGATCGATATGAACTCGGACCGATCTGAATATTCCAAGGGAGCCGACTCAGATTTCCTAGTTTACCATCGCAGACTGAAAATATCGATATTGAGCAATCGAATCTTCAACCAGCTGAAGCACAATGGACCCGATATGTATGCAAGTAAATTTTCAGTCACATTCCAAGTGAACTAAATTGCCCATTTGGAGGTGGAAATGCGATGAGCTACGATATCATCATCGTCACATTACTCGCCATTACTCCACTCAAGCTGGAACTGGTTTCAACACACGCCTTAAGTAATAACGACTACATTTTGTTTCCCATTGACAACCAAAATAATTACGAGGGCCGCCACAAACTAGCTCGCTCAGATCGATCTGAAATCTCAGACTGGCTGAGTAAGTGGGCCGAGTTGGCCCGCTTGTGTTGTGATTAGTTCCTGTTCGTATTGATTGTGTTGAAAAATTTGATACGGTAGACAGGCACGCGCGTGTTAAGAACGGGATTAATTTTCGGAGCGTCGAATGTAATGAAGATTGAATCCACCCATTCGGGGAAACTTGTATCTTTAACGCTAGGAGAACCTGAGGGGTCAAAATGATTCCTCTTCACTTTTGACAATCCATTACTTCTGAATGAATCGTTCCCGCTCTTGCATGCATTTTGACCTTCATTTTTTAAGAGGAAAATATAATGTGAAAATAAGAACCTTGGAGCAGCAATGATTTTTTACGTAAATTAGAACTTACTATTTTTTTAATTAGGTCTTTCTGGACTTCATTTACGTACCACTACCCATTGTAACGTCAGACGTTTGTTTTGTTCCAAATCCTCTTTATTTTCTTAAAGATGCAGTTTCTTTTTGCCTCACTACTTCGAACCACCTTCCCTTTTCTTCTCCCTCTCAACAATCCCCTCTCTCCTCTCATGAACAACCCCCTAACAACATAAACATCAATAATTAAACATCAAACGTTACACCATGTAAAAGGGCTGGTATTTTTCGTCAAAAATCTCAGAAAGTAGTTCGGTAAGGGACTGATGTTTTCGTTTATTTGGATGGGTGAGACATTTTTCTTTACAATGAGACCATTATCGTTGATTTATTGGTGAAATTATATTTTGCTCAAACTACCTTGACCTAGCTACCCTTTTATGAACGGCTAAATGATGTAGCGCTTCACTTGGAAACTCTTTATGAATGATATGAGGCGGAAAAACTCGCAGAACCTATATCCTTTCTTAAAGCTTCAGGACCAAATGAAAGGAGCCACTTATGCTTCTCAAGGAAACCGAGTTTCATTCACAGAATTGTTGTTTCTTGGTTCCGAGCCACAACTTACTATTCAGTTTTTTGTTGATAGGTATTTAAAGATTAGGCGTGAGAAATCATTAGAACTTATTCTTTCTTGGCGAATAAATTACGTGAGCTCATGTCGGTAAATGCACCAGGATAATGTTGATCAGGTTTTTATCTTCTTTTCCTTTTCTTTAATATGTCTCTGGGAAAGGTTTGAGGGCCAGACGGATGGCGGGTGTATGTACTGTGCATGTGCGGCTTTATTGGCTGGCGTTTGGTGAAATTTCGTGAGGGGTGGGGTGACTGTCGCGGCGGCAGACAGTGGCCGTCATGGGAGAGGGGTCATAGTTGCTTTTCACGAAGCCAGACGGAGTGACTGCGTGGGAGGCAGGAGAACGGGGAAGAACGGGCAGTCACTGTCTGTGCCGCTCATATAGCTCTCTGGTGAGTATTCAGGATGTGATGAATGTTATTTCTCCTATTTATTTTCGTAAAGAAATCGAGAGTAATCATCACATTCTTCTTCTTCTAAGGTGAATCTGTCCTCAGAGAGGTTCCTATTGAAGTACTCCCTCCTTATATATTGGAGAGACCGGGCGCACGATAGAGACCCGAATAAAAGAGCACAGGAGGTGTATTAGGCTTTTCCACCCGGAGAAATCTGCCCTGGCTGAGCATAGCTTATCAGAAGATCATATTATCTCCTTTGATGAAGCTCAAGTGGTCTCTGAGACCCATATGTATTGGGATCGTCTCCTTAAAGAAGCCTTTGAGATCAGGCTGGAGAAGGACAACTTAAATCTCGACTCTGGGTACATACGAAGCAGGGAATGGAGACCGTTATTTCAAAAAATAACGGAAAGAAGGAGACAACAATTCCCCCAGATTAAGCGGCTATATACACGCAGGAAGGAAGGCCTGCATTTCATTACTGCTCTGAGGACGATGGAAGTGTTATCCATCGAAACGTCAGCCACAAAAATTCTTACTCAGCTAGAAGCCCGAGAATTATATATTCATATAATTCGCCGAGAAAGGACAAGATCGTACAATACTCCCTCCTTGTTCGTCTATCCTGTGCTGCCTACTTCAGCTCTTCGTAACTCCTTCCGTTCATAATATGTCTACATATTATTTCTTCGTCTTCCTCTCCCTCTCTTTCAAATATTTTTTTTATTCAAATAAAAATATTAGTACGCTTTATCAACTTAAGGTGCATAAAAATCTGCTGCCATTACATACTCGACAACTTCTCGTCAAATCATTAATATTTCCTAATTTTGATTTCTGTTGTCTTATTTATAATGATTAAACGGCAGAGCTGAACATCAAACTACAGCGTCTCCTAAATTCGAGCGTTCGATATGTTTTTAATATTCGTAAAGATGAGCACCTCGCCCCCTCTTACAAGAAACTTAGCTGGTTGAATACCATATCCCGTCGCAAATATCTGCTTGGAACCTTTCTTTTCTCTATCTTTGGCACTAATGAACTGTCATACCTAATTGATATGTTTTCTAAAAGAACTTCCTATCATACTATGGTTACTAGAACAGAACCAAGTAACCTTCAACTTCCGACTCACCCAACTACTACATTTCATAAGTCGTATGTCGTGACCGCCTCACAACTTTGGAATTCCATTCCAATTGATGTGAGGAAATCTCGCTCGGTGAAAATTTTTAAATCTAAATTATATGAAATTTTATTAAATGAATGTTATCCTGAATAGTTTAGCCTGGTCAGAACTCAGTTCGCATTGCCAATTTTCTTTTTTAAAATATTTTTTGAATTATTATAATAATTATATTTATTTTTTATTAGACAAAAATTGTTTTTTTCCCCTCATGGTCTGTTTTTGTTTTTTATCCTGTATCTTATATTTATATATTGATTGTATTTTTACCTATCTCCGAGTTCAACTGTTAAACATGTAAAATTATTGTTTTCAATGAGAGTAGCTGTTTTTGTCTTTTTTATACATTGTATGTTATTAAGCTCTATTTATTTTTTTATTTAAGTTAAATAATATGTTTATTTGTCATTACCTCGCTGCTATACCATTGTATAATTTTTGTATTCTTGCTCTAAGGGACCTGTCCGAGAGTAAAATAAACGATTATTCTATTCTATTCTCTTTCCTTCTAATCTTCTTTCCAGCCGCCAATCTTTCCTCAGAGCGTGTCCCGTTCAGTTCATCTTTCTTATTAATCTTAAAATATTCCTTTTCTCATTAATCCATGCCTGCTCTTCCTCATTGCTCACTTTATCTTACCATTTTTCTCCAATGACACATTTAAAAATCCTCTTTTCTCCTCTTTCCTCCTTACTGTCCATGTTTCGGCTCCATAAAGCGAAACACTCCAAGTAAAACATTTAGCAAATTTTTTCCTTAGGCCTATATTGATTGCTTTTTCTGAAAGTATTTGGTTGACTTTACTGAAGGCTGCCTTTCCCTGTGATATCTTCTTATTTCTTCCGTACAACTCCTAGTCCATGTTATAACACTTAAGAGGTATCTAAAGCATGGCATTTATTCTGCCTTCTTCCATCCATGGTCACATTTAGAACTCTTTCCTTCCGTCCTTCATCTAAATATGAATTTGGATTTTTTTTCTTCCTCAGTATGCATTGGTTGTTCAATCTTGTTTCACAGCAGCCCATCACCCTCCCTATCTAACCCTGGCCCCTTTCACTTTCCATGTCCCTATACTGCATTTGCCATTTCTAACCAATGTACCCCTTCCTGTAGGCCGCACCCGTAGATCCGGTTGGGGGACTATTTTACCTCCGAAATATTTTACCGGAAGGAGTGCCATCATGTCATATGTTTTTCGATTGTAAGTCTGCCTTCTTTGCCCTGTTGCCTAGCACATCGCAATACTCCGGGCGATTTCGTGAACTTCACTATCGCCCGAAGCTCTTGATACCGGTCCGGTCTTCTTGAGCTGCCTTCAGCTGAAAATGGTGCTTCTCAGTTGGGTCGGGTGGAATTTAAAAGTTGGGGTCACAGTCGGGAGAATTTTTCCGTCGCTTGGTCTTGAACCTGCGACCCTCGAAACGGGAGTCGAACACAATACCAACCCGCTCAAACGAGCTCATTCAACTTTTTCTCTCCCTTGACTTTTCTCTCAAACTCTTCCAAATCTTATTTCTAATTCGACTTAGCAAATTAAACAATAAAGTGGGGAGAAGTACACTTTTGTACACGGCAATTTTCAATTCCTTAGACAGTCACTCATTCCTTGATATGCTCCACATGCTACCTACCACTTTCCTTCAAGCATTCGCACGTCTCTTTATCTTCTCATCTATCCGTCCATCTTTCGTAAACATCTTGCCTAAGTACACAAAATCATCCACTTGTTCAATTGCTTCACCATTCGCCCTCATTACACTCTCTCTCTCTCCTTTTCTCTCCTTTCTCCTTTTCAAAAACTATTACTTTAGTCTTGTGCGGATTTACCCTCAATTCCATTCTCTCTGTTTATTCACAAAACTTATCTAGGAGCTTCTGTAATCCCTCTTGGCTCTCTGAGATCAAAACAGTATCATCCGCAGAGAGAAGAACTCGCCTTTTTATATTTCCAATCAAAACACCGCCGTTTTCACTACGTTCATCTCTAACATATATATTTAATAACTACCAAAATCATTGAGAAGGGCATTTATCGAAGTTACAGATAACTTAAGGTGGTTGGATCGATTTTCTTTTATGTTCAGATTTGCCTGAAACTTTACTTTCGAGCACTCATTAGTAATATTTACGGATAAAATTGCTTGTCACCGATTTGATTTCTTGGTAATTCAATGCTATACCTTTTACCTTCGCCGTCTGACTCTTGACATATATTTAGAAATAATTCGATGACATATGTGTAGTTTTTCTTCTTTTCGCAAAAGCATACATTTTATATTATTGTAATGGTTTCAAATAAATATCAGGGTACCATGCCGAATGAAAAATGCGTATTTAAGTACAATTTTTGCTTACATTTCGTATTCCGTGCCGTAAACCCAAGTCACAGCAGTGCTTTAAAGGATGCGAAAATTTTTAAACATGATTCTTACATCATTAAAAGAAAAGAGTGTGCTATCAAAAGCCGAACTTAGAAAAGTTAGTAAATATGAAGTTCCAAGATGTTTCACACAATAGGGTTGCAGGAAATTAGGTGTTCATGTTCCAAAACTGTTCAGTAATATGAATGATGATCGAAAATATTTGGAATCTTTAAAGGAAGTTAAGAGAAGGACAAAGGAATGGTTGTTATGCACATAAATTATGTTTTTTTATCACTTAAATTCTTAAGTGTTAATTATATATAGCATTGAGTGCTGAGTTTTTGCTAGTGTTAAATAAAAACACTACTGAAAAATATAAAAGGCACCTGCTGATAAGCCACGAATGGCATAGCAGGACCATAAAGTTCTAAAGTTGATTAAATAGCGTGCGTTTTACAAGATTTATATAATAATGCTTTTATATAAGTTTTCTTTTCTATGTTGCGTACTGAATTTGTACATTTTTGGGAATTTCCATGTAATTAGCAAAAAAGGCACTTTGATAAATTTTAAAAAATATTTAATTATCATATCGATGGTTATTTCCAACGCATTAATAGATGAACTTAGGTTTGGTCTAAAATATTTTTCTCGACTTACTCGGAAAGTAAATAAAACATGCACTCAATGACTCATGATTAGAGTTTCGACCGCCTTAAATCAAAAGCAATTGCAAAAAGGAGCAGCTAGAGTGACAGACGGTTAAATAACCTGGAACGCGAACCGAATGCCGCCAAAGTGACCTTTCAGAAACGAAGGCAGTGCGAGATATCCAAATTGCGATTTCGGTTGGAGTTGTTGGTCTTGCGACCGCCAGGCGTGCATTCTCCGTCCGTGCAATCCATTGGCCCAGTCCACAGACTGGCCCAGAATCCTTCGCGATCTTGACCGCCTCCGCTCAGTCAGAGGAAAATCCTGAGCGGAGAAATGCGGTCGGCCTCACTTTCGCGTCGAGTTACATCATTCCGTCTGCCCGCTGTCGTCATCCATTGGCTTCAAGTACTTTTCCAGCAGTATACCTTGCACGTTGAAGACTATCCCGCTTTTATTGGCATCAAGGTTTTATGTCTGCACGTTTCGTTTTTCGCATTTTGCCCTTCTCGACGCCTTTGGGGGCTTAAGAGTGTCGGGAGGTTAAACGTGTAAAACTGATACACCAAGAATCAAATACGGCCTCTATATCATCTCTCAAAATAAATAACCGCGTAATATGATACTGTTCAATGTTGTCCACTCTTCAACCTGGGTTGTCGAAAAAGTGTGGAAACAGTGCTCCTTTAACCTTTAACCGAGCGGTTTCAAGAGAGAGCGGGCCGAAAATCTTATTTTTATCTGGGTGTATTTTTTTGTCGAAATCATCATGCAGTAGGCAACGCAAATAACGATGGGCTAACAAGTCTCGAAAAAGCTTATTCATGTAGTTCTGGGGCAAGCTAGTTCTGACTTCTTATATCCCTTATACGAACCTTGTAGTGCAAAGCAAATTAATCCTTGGTTGTCGTAGCGAACTAGCCTTACTAACGCACCCCGCGTAGGATGCCACCCGTTTGCCTTAGTAGTTTCTTTTTCGTTTTTTCATGCATTATTGCGTAGTTCTTTTTGGGACATTGTAATTCATATTTTCGTACACATCATGTGACATGAGAAAGTCTGTGCTCATTCGACGTGGATGCTTACATAAATTGGCACCAACTGTTTCTGTTAATACCATTTAAGGTTATATTTCATTCATCGTGTTGGATGTACGCTAACGAGATTTATTGGAATATTTCACCAAAAATATTTATTGCCATCCTATTGGCTATTGACACTAATAATACCTAGATTACCCGAGTTTACCGAGTGAAGCGATCTGTTGTTGGTCATGTTCATAGTGCTATAGTCGCCCAATCTGGTTAGCCCGATGAAGGTGGATATTCTAAGCAACTTTTTGGAATAACATCTCCATCATCATTATTGGTCGTTCAATCCTAAGTTTGGTTGGATGCAGCCCTCCACCCTTCTCCGAATGATACCAGTTCCCTTACTTCCTGGCTTCTCTTCCTACATGTACTTTTCTCTTTATTTGGTCAAAGGAAATATTCCTAGGGAATTTTCCCCATATTTTAGCTTCAGTTTTGTTCTCAACAAACTTATTGTGCCTCAGATGGTCCATTTCGTTTCTACTCTTCTGTGTACTTCTTCATTTCAAAATATAACCGTCCATTTTATCTTCAGTATTCTTTTCCAGTACCGGGTTTCTAAGGGTTTTAGTCTGTTCTGATTTGGTTTTCCATATATACAGAGCTTCAATATAATACAAAGTTCCAAATTATTGTTCTAGGTTGATAGTCAAGCCTGCTAAATGCTATATTCTAGAGTTAGTTTTTAGTTCATTTTTCTTTGTTTTTTTTTCACAGATATTAACTCACTTTTAAGTACATTATCATTTGAATGTTCTTGGCACTGATCTTTCGTATACATAGGGAATTTTTCATTTTCTGCCATGGTTTCCTGTGTGGGTGCAGCAGGTGACGTCTTGAGATTGAATATATAGTTTATGCTCGCCTCTGCATATCTTACCAGGTACCTCGAACAGTTAAATGTTTAAAGATAAGTAGATTACATTACAACATGACATTCAGTTGTATCATAAATCACATGATGCATTAATAGAGTGCCACGCTTCACATGACTGTTTTCACATACTGTTTCCTAGTTTGTAGGCCTATCTTATTTTGGCACAGCGGTTGTGTTCTCGTAATAAACGCTATCTCAGCTTGGGTAATTCTTTGCTTGATATCCGTTGTACTTTTTCCGTCCCAAACATCTCCAGTGAACCAGTAATTACAGAAGTGGCGGCACATGATTGTGTCACCTAATGGCGGTACCCTAAACTCTGGAAGCACCCTAATTCCTGCCCCTGCGGTTCGCAGACGCCAAGTTTTACAGCAGAGGTTGCCTCTGCGGCGAGAGAAAAAATACGCCATAAGTCAGGCCAAAGAAGAAGAGAAAGATGTCGGAAAAGGAGGAAGAAAATCTTCGTGTCAGGATTTTTTAAAAAAGTTATTTTTACACATCGTCACACACGAAATGGAAGAGGAGAGAGAGAGAGTGAGAGAAATATAGAACGCGAAAAAGCCGGAGAATTTTTAAATTCCCCTTCCGTTCCCGAAAGGAATGGGGAAGAGTTAGTAATAGTTGTGGGGGAGGATGGGAGCAGGACTAATCCGCTGGATTGGCAACACTATCCTTGAGCCAGACGATAGGAGAGAAAGGGGGCGGTAGGTCGAGGATTTGTGGGGTGGAGAGAGAAAAATGAAGATCTGGAGGGGACGAGGACAGAGTCGCGCGTCGTGTCTGTCAAAGGCGGCTGTATGGGATTGGTCGTGTGGGGGGAATCCAAGGGAAGGAGGGGGGGGGGAATGAGGCGGGGAGGGAAGTGGGACGTAGTGATACTGAGTAGTGTGGAGCAGAAAGCTGCGTGAATTCACATTCATTCAGTCGGCCTTTGTCTAGGAATGAGCCAATTTACATACGGCCATCCGTCAATGACTGAATGAACTGCTATATCGCGAGATAGCGATTGATTTTTTTGAAATATTTCTGGAAAAACGTCGATAGTTTCATCGAAAAAGTTAAACAAGTTATATCTATGTAAAATATTTCTATCTAATGTACCCCTCCTAATAGGATTATTTACGGATGGAGTATAAATTGTTATATGTATGAAGATAATGGCAAAAGTTGGTGCTACAGAGATCTGATGCATAAAATAACAGATAATTAAAGGACCATAAAAGAGGACGATTATATTCCTGGAAAAATAATTTTCCTTTGATTATACAGGGTGGGGCAGAATGGACTTTTTTTTAAAATGACTTCCCATCTTTAATTCAATTCCTTTGGGAAGAAACAAATATATATTTGCTATTGTCTGAAAAAGGATTATTATTTGTTTGGGAAAACACATTTTTGACATGCAAAAATTGATTTTAGTACCTGGAGATAAATAATAATATTTCAAATCAGGGAGTCCATTCTGCCCCACCCTGTATATCCTGATCACGATGGGCTGCTTAACAATTCGAATTATACGTTTTAATTTCAGAAACTGCAGTAATGATGAGTTAAATACTGCATTATTAATGGTGCGATGATAAATTTTTATATGACTGATGTTCTTAGTAAGTGAATAAAAATATCCATGTAAAATATTTCTGACTAATGTACCCCTCCCGGTTGGGAGTATAAATAATAAAATTAAGATGATGGAAACAGTTTGTACTACAGAAACTTGATGCATAAAATAACAGATAATCAGAGGAGCTGAGGAGCCTCGTATAGACTTTCATAGTACGGACCGACGTACGTACGATTGTAACGGTGAACGGGGTGCAGCGTTACCCTCAACTCCCTAACCAGGGCATCGTGACGAACAAATTAAGGGCAACCAAACGAAATGAGGAATACATCATTTTCCTCTGGCGTTATGGAAAAGTTCGAAACGTTTTTTTATAAACAAACAACACATTTATATGCATATTCATTAATGCCTCATTATCTGATTTACCTTAATGATAATAATTTTAAATCATCGTTGTACATCATTTCCAGTTTATGCTCGCTATACCAGCAGTACCACTCTACAGTAACAGCGTTAGGAATCATAGATTACCATGGTACAGACGTGCATTTACATTCCGACTTTAGACTACCGTCATACGGATCATTGTAGGTACGATAGTAGTGTGAATGTAGCGTATTCGAGGCGTGGCCTAGGGCTGTCCCTAATCCACGTAGACAAAAATAGGCCACTTTTTAACCCCACTTCCCATCGCGGACACTCGTAGACTTCATCCGGACGCCCCTCTCTCCTCCAGTTGTTCACGTAGACTTTTCTTTTTTTGCGGAAAAAAGCTGTAAACGAGTTATTAATTTATTGCCATAGATTATCTGTAATTAATGAGGCTGATTGTAAGGAATGGTAAGTAAAAGAAAAATTACTCTTGTAGCTTTGATAATCTGTTATTTACTCTAAACTGTAAAACTGGAAACGCGTCGTGTCGACCATTGTCTACGTGGACATCCCTCCAACTCCTTACCACCCCCAACCTGGACCTTCATTGACAACCCTCGTATTCCCCCCTCCCTCCTGCCCCTGTTTGGTGTCTTAGTGGATTATGGACAGCCCCCTAGCCTGAGCGTAGTAGCAGTTGTCAGGCCAAAACAGTCGCGAGTACTGACATTTCGCTCCGACGGCACTTAATTGCACCTTGTTGTAGTAGTTGATTGTCATGGACTATCTGTAATTTAAGGCTGATTTTAAGGATAGGTAAGTAAACGGAAAAAACTACTCGTGTAGCTTTGATAATCTGTCATTTACTTTAAACTGTAAAACTAGGAACGCGTCGTGTCGACCATTTTCTACGTTGACATCCCTCACCACCCCCAACCAGGACCTTCGTTGACATCCCTCGTACCCTCCGCGCCCCTGTTTGGTGTCTACGTGGATTATGGACAGCTCCCTAGCCAGAGCGAAGTAGGTAGCAGTTGTTCGGCCAATACAGTTGCGAATGCTGCCATTTCGCTCCGACAGCACTTAATTGCGCCTTAGCGGGAAGTATATACGACGGGCGGCGGCGGTTGAAGGGATGGGAATTGGGGAACCCCTCACTTCCCCCGCACTAGCCCGCGGAGGACGTGGAGGCGGAGGTGGCGAGTCGTCCGGGAGAGGCGGAGTCAGACCCGAAAAATCGCAATCGGGAGAGCAGACAGCGAGCAGACACCGTTGCGATGTTGCGGGGGGGGGGGGGCGTTGTCTGCGAGAGGGAAGGTGGAGGAGGTTAGACGGGAGAAGGCCTGGCGGGCGACGTTATAGAGATATGAAGGGGGGAGGAGGTGAGTCGGGGGAAGGAAGAAGGAAAAGAGATGGGCGGCCGTGGCGTTTCGTTTGTTTCTTTTTCTTTTTTTCAACATTTCGAGAGGGTGGCTCGGTGCACGGCGGGACAGGCTGCACCTCCAAATCGGAGCGCTTGCGTAGACGCTGAATATATTTATGTTTTTGGCTCATATCTAAAAGGGGAGACTCGTGAATGAGCTCGCCGTGTGTATTCCTTCCCTTGTACGCAACATTGTATAGAGCGTTCCACTTTCAGTTGACGGCCTGGGTCTGTTGGTGGACCCTGTTGCCAAATTTGCGTTGTCCCTGCCAACCTCTGGGTCACCGGGAGGACCATTTTTTGCACTGGGCCAAAGTAATGCAAGTTTCCTACTTAAAGGAAAAACACTCGTTTATTGGAAGATACTTAGATGTGAGAAAGTCGAAGGTCTAACACAGTAATTATCAACCTCTTATAAAAAGTTAAATGATGTTAGCCAAAACCATACTGAGGACACATTAATTAATTAATATTTTTCGTAGTACCACACGACTTGCCATAGCGCAATACCAAGTAAACTGAATGTGACTTTCAAAACGTTGAAAACATTAATGTTTTTGGCTCACATCTAAAAGGGGAAACTCGTGAATGGGCTCGCCGTGTGTATTTCTTCCCTTGTACGCAACATTTATAGAGCGTTCCACTTTCGGTTGACGGCGTGGGTCTATTGGAGAACGCTGTTGCCAAATTTGCACTGTGCGTGCCCACCTCTGGGTCACTGGGGCGACCATGTGCTGCACTGTGCTAAACTTATGCTAGTTACCTTCTTAAAGGAAGAACACTCGTGCATATGAAGACAGATGTGAGGTAGGTGTTCTGCTAGGCCGTATCTTAAATATTCCTACTGCTATTGGCAACATCGCACCTTCCGCCTTCATGAAAAACCGTCCTTTTTATGGAGTACTTGTAAAGTGCGACAATGAAGTGAGATAAATCAGCTACTCCTCCCTTGTTAGACCCTACTTAAAATACGCTGCCAGTGTTTGGAATGAGGTAGGCTTAAAACAGATTTAGAACGCGTGTAGAAAAGATCTGCAACTGGAATGGGAATCGCTTTCTGGCTGTCGGTTAAAAACTAGACTCAATATCTTATGTAAATTCAAAACCATATACTTCCCTCAAGGAAACTCAAGGAAAATATGTGAACATTATAGCCGTAAACCCTATGGGCCGAGACCACGTTTACTTTAATCCTGTTCTGAGTCATGAAGTTATAGCGTCAAAATGTATCACCCTGCAAGTTTAGCTTTGTCTTTTACGCAATGATTCTCCATTGCCGATCTTTTTATAGAGATGCATTCATCGACACCAACATAGTATCCCGCTAGCTACCTCCAGGGTGTAATGCAGGATGTGGTTGTTCAACAACATCCTTTTCAATATACTCTGCCGTAGTCAATGAAACGGAAAAGTTAATGGAATACCATTTATTCATTAATTACTACATACATTCACAGAGAGGCTATAGATTCACAGGAGTCATGTTGGTCATCCCGTTAGTGGTACGTAGTAGGTCAAGAATATCTTCTTCATAAAACTCTCATTATAGGCGTGTTGTCTAGGTGTGGCTTGACCTGCTAAAAATATCTAAAAACGATATAGAATGAATATTACATAACTTACTGATTCAGGTGGGATGAATGGTATCGTTCCGAAGTACTAAAACCGTTCGAAAAATAAAAGGAGCAAAACTTTCTCATTCTTGAAACGAATTATGAGGGACGTTTAAGGGGGAAACTCCTATTCACATTTCAAAAGGCTACGCGTCCGTACGTAGGATTGTGTAGTTAGGCTTGGTGATTAAGATGTGCCCCTATAGATGGCATGCGAGCTGCTGTTTAAATTCTCTACTAAACTTGCTAGCTAAAAGAATTTATATTATTTTATTTTATTATTTAATCTTATATTCGTAATAAAGTGTTAGTTTTCTGTTTCTGTCAAAATAAATATGCTTGTTATTGTACATATTCGTACGTATGCCATAGTTTTACCTCAATGATGGTGCCTCATTTCGGCAATTCAAGTGGCGAAACGTCGCTGACTGAATTAAAATGAAACCTTGGGGTCGAAAAGGATCTTATTTCTCTTCCAAGTTACATAATTTTCACATCAATACCAACCGGCTTAGCACATACGACTTCTATAATGACGGGAAACATTGGTCGCGCCGCTTCTTAAAGGGCAAATCTCTCTTCAGGTGCGATGATATACATTGAGCTGTGCGTCGCACGTCTCGTCATTCTCATCAGGAAAGTGGGAGGAGCTACACGAAGTGCTTGTTAACCTTGCTCTCGGGGGAAACCTTCGCTCTGTCTCGGACATTGGGGAGATAAAGCCTGCAAAGTCTTTCGCGGCGGGTGGATTCCATTTATAGCGAAATTATTTCCCGGTATATCGGAGGCCTTCGCCTTTCGTCGTCTCGTTGCGTGCGAGACGATCGAAATAGCAGCCGGCGATCTCAAGCGGAGAGAGAGCCGGCAGCTTCCTTTCGCCAAAACGCTTCGCGTAGTAGTTTCGCTTCCACGAGGCATTTCCGTCTTCGGGAGCCGTTCTGGGAAAAGTGTCTCAATATTCTCTCCTGCCGTCTGCCCTTGATGCAGCGAACGTGAGATCAAAACACACGCACACAGACTGGCAGAAGCCTCCTTTTGCCCCGTAACCAGTTTCTCAGGGTGAGACAGGGCGACGCTAATTTGTTGGTGCATCTGTTCTTTCGGGACGAGTCATGCGTGCAGAATTAGTTCGAAGAATTTTTTTGCGGCGCTGTGAATGGTATAGGAGAGCATATGTCGTTGAAATCGGGTTGAAATAGTTGCATGTATCGATTCATGAATGCCAAATTAGGGGAAAACCTTGTTGATGTCGATGGTTTCAGACACAACTTTGCGGAATTATTTTGTCAGTAATGAAAAAGAAAACTTTGTTTTATTCCACCAATCTATTTTCTGGTACTACTAGTTTCGTCGTAGCGGCGTCATCTTCAGGTGCGTCGAAACTTGTAGTTTCGTTTTACAAGTTTTGAAACTTGTTCATTGGTGGAATAAAAGAAAGTATTCCTTTTTTCCATCACAAACCTAGCTTATTATCTGTGTACTATATAGATATATGCTTGCTCCCTCTGTATAAGGTTAAAGTGGTAATATTTTCCCTAATATAATTGAGAATTTGAGCACCTTTCAACTTTGCTTTGATTTGCTTGCTTTTAGCGGCTTCTGGGAAAATTTTAACGAAAAGATTATGCCTTTTTATATATTTTTTATGAAGTGGAATTGGTAGCGTAGTCAATATATACTTACTTAATATTTTCTTGTGGCATATACTTGATTTAACTGCTAGAAATGCTTTGTTACTCCATTCCAGTTGTCCAAAAGGACTCCTAATTTCCAAACTTACTGGAAATTCTCTCTTCCATTGCTACTTTCGACACCCACCATCATCGTAGATTCTCCACCGTCCATTTTTTCCTGCTTCGTTGTAAATTTCTCTTTGTTCACTCATTTTTTCATTTGCCTCACAATTACATTATAATTGTGCAAACTTGAGGTATTGTTTACAGTTCAACCATCGGCATCCTAACCATCATATTGTAGGTAAAATGGAGTATATAAATAGTATCTGGTGACGTAAATGTTTGAAATTCCCCCTTGCTTTGCTTAATGGAATTTAGTGGCAAATATGTCTCGTCTTACTTATTCTTTCTAATGGGAGATCTTGTTTTTCGGACACTTAACGATCCCCCTCCCCTGGACCATAGCTACGCGACTTAGGGTGGCTCTGGCCTCATGGTAATTAATTCCAGATTTTCTGAAAACTCGAATTTAGGAAGATTGAATTTCGTTTTATAAACTGGGATAGAGGTAAAATAGGGTTTCCGGGATAATTTTACCGTAATTCAGCATTAAATGTGAAAATTGTAACTAGGGCTCTTATGAAGATTGCTCCGATTACAGCAGGTGAACGTCATTTTGAACGAGAAAGCATATTCAAGCTTCTCATTGAAATTGGTAAAAAGAGGGAAAAAGTCCTGGGAAACTGATTATAAATAAAAGTAGGCATCTTGCCTCTTCACATTTTTTTCGTTATTAGTCAAATACTGCCGTGATTAAAGTCAAAATGCCGTAGTTCCATTGTAGTGACGCTTCATTTGGCTCCTATTGCTGGACAAATGTGCTTATCAAAAATGTATTCTTGGATAAATCTGCATAATTTGAACCATGATTTTGGGTTTCACTAGGCTACCCAGTTCATCAGAGAGACTTGAATTTTTTTTAAATGGTTAAATTACATTGTATAATTTATGGCCGGTTGCATGAACATTTATTTATAGAACCAATAGTCATGAGATCCATGAAGTAATAGGTTTCATAAAAATATTCGGGTTGTAGGAACACATCTACTAGTTACACAACTTATTTACCAGTGGTTAATAGCTTCGTATATTAAATCTAAACTTCTACTGCACCTACTTCTGACAAACCGCCGGATATGATTTATGAAATTTTAGCCTATAAATAATTACTAATTCACGTAAATATTAATCGGTAAGAGTAAAAAAATTGTCATTTGTCTAAAAACAACTCTTTTATCAAGCAATTAAGTCTTCAAGCGGTTGATTACGCATCCGCCATCTTGGCTACTTATGGAACTCATAACTCCATGCCATAAGTTAAAAACCAATAAATTAATCAAATGTTTCTGGAGCACTTATTGAATGGTTGCCATTGCCTATGGGTCCCATCTGTTCATGGAGTACATATGCGTCGTTCCTGCATCTGGCCATTAGCACTTGTATTGACTCGCGTAGTAGAGCCGGAGCCACCTTAAGAAAAGTGAGCGAGGCCAGGAGAGAACTAACTGTTGAGGTCGGCCCATGTCAGCCAATTCACGAGAGGTCGTCATTTTGCAGTTGTCTTGTTTCTGCCCTATTTTTTCGGCGCAGTTGTATCTCGCAGTAGTTGACAATCGCGGCGATATTGACGACACGACCATAAATAAAACCACGACGACGAGGCAGAGATAAGAGGGTGTCAAACGTCTTTCTTGACTTAAGCTACCAAGTCTCTTTTCTGCTCGCTGTCTGAAGAGGATATAAATATGATAAAATGGAAGTCGCACTTACATGTGTACGTTTGGGGAGTACTTCAATGACTCATATTTTCGGAGCAACCCGCTAGAATGGACGATGGCTGGGTGGAGCAATGGAGGTTAAATGGAAATTCTGTGTTCGATCGACAAATGCTGAAGATTAAATAAATGTAATAAGATTCATCCCACCCAAAGGTACATGCAAACACATGGAAACAAATGTTTACAAGTTGTCTCGGGTGTGACTTTGTGGAATTTGCTTAATATTGTGAATTAAAAGATCACTTAAGTTATTCCTCATTAAAATTTATTTTATTATACTCTGGTTGTCTTACAATGAATTTTATGCCGAACAATTAACTTACTCAAGTAAGTTGTGGAACTTAGTAATAATAGATGGCAGAGCGTCTGCAAAAACTGACGTGATTGGTCGAAAGCTTCCGGGGCTTGCTGTGAGATTGGGACAAATTACCACGGTATATATTATGCAATCAAATGTCTCATTCAATATGTTAGCGGTTACGCTTGTTATCTTGTTCTTAATCACTCTGTGCTGGGAAGCTATCATGAAAAACGAGTATCTTTGTACTTGTGTAGTTTAAGTATCGAGGGAAACCGACTTAACAGTAACCCTAGGGGTAAAATACTACGAAAAGGACAAAGAAAGGATGAATTAGCTAGGAAGACAGGATTGAACACTTGGATTATGAGGGACGTTAACGGGCAACTCATTCACTATTCAAAAGGCTACGCGTACTTACGTATGATTCAGTTGGTAGCTATGGTGATAATGATATGACCCAATAGATGGAAAGCGAGCTCTCATATACTTTCTCCACTAACCTGAACCTTGCATGTTTCAGAATACACGTAACCTATGGCAAACTGCTGATTTAAACCTCCATTAACTTCGCCAAAATGATATTTGCGAAGATATATCTTTTTTGTGCTCGTTTCGTAAATTGTCTCCTATAGTTAAGTTTATCGTTTTTATTAGTAATATTTTTAAAACCCGTCCATGAATTCATATCTAGCCTTTACTGAATTAATCACTAGTTGACTACTGCGTCAATGTTTTAGCCGGACTCTGCCGACTTTTTAACGAGTGCAGTAATAAAACAGTTGGCAGAGCGGAGTGGAGACAGAAAGGGAGCAACAGCATCAAACCGATCTTCGGATTAATGTCTGCTGATGACGAGTGCGAAGTCGGGAGGGGTGAGGTTAAATATTTCTGTGCGCTTGACTCGCCGCAGCTAGAGATAAGGGAAGGAGAATGGATTTTTGAATTTTTTTCCGTTTTTTAACGTGTGCATGTCATACATGAGGAAAAAGGAAGATTAAATCTTCATATGGGGTGTCTGTATCGACGGTTCGGGAAAGGGGGAGGGAGGGGAGGGGGTGAGAGAGACGAGGGTGGGAGAGCGAGGGAGGGAGGGGGTGGGGGAAAGGCGGGGGTGATTACGTCGCAAGCTCAAGTACTTCAAAGGGAGAGAGAGGTGGGAGGTTCGTAGGGGGGAGGGGGGGGGGAAAGAAGGCATCCTGCTTTTATTGCACTTTGCTCGTCTGGGATCCCCCACCACCGCCACCAACAGTTACCCACCAGCCGAACGACGATTGCCTGACTGCCACCTCACTCACTCATTCTCTCTCGCCTTCTCGCTTCTCGTCGTCTTGAGTGAAAAAGTTCGGCAATTAAATTGTTCCCTCTCCTCTCCTTCCTCCCTGAAATATATATTCGCACCTCCTCAATAATAACCAGCAAAGAAATTATCTTCGGCCTTACCGAAGTTCAAAACAAGTTCAAAATACGAAGAAATTTAAATCATGATATTCGACTCCGCTGTATTGAAAAATATTCTGTTCCAAAATACTACAACCACGGTAATAGCTCATTAATGTACATTGTTTGAAAGATATTCAATAAATCGCCACAGTCAATTCGAGTGGTAAGCAGGCACGGGACGAGAGTAGAGCTGGTTTTAGGGGGAGAAGCACTAGAGACGGTGGACGAGTTTGTGTATTTGGGAAGGAGAATAACATCAGATGAGCGGAGCAAGACGGAAATAGTGAGCCGCATTAACCAGGCCAAGTTAGCCTTCAACAAGAAAAACACTCTCTTCACCGCCAGCAACATTAATTTAAGGATTAGGAAATTGATATTGAGGACTTTTGTATGGAGCGTTCTGCCCTATGGTAGTGAGACCTGGACTATTGGAAAGAGAGAGAAGGAAAGAATGGAGGCATTTGAAGGATGGTGCTATAAGAAAATGCTGAAAATACCCTGGGTGGCTAGAGTCACGAACGAGGAGGTGTTTAAGAGGATAGGGGAAAGACGGTGTGCACTCAAAATGCTATATAAGAGAAGGAACACCTGGATTGGCCATATTCTCCGACACGAAAGCTTGGTTAAGACCACACTAGAAGGTACAGTAGAAGGAAAAAACTAGAGGGGCAGACCTAGACAGGACTATATGGGACAGTTGATGAAGGAACTAGGTTGCAAATCGTACAGTAAAGTGAAAAGACTGGCCCAAGATCGGATAAAGTGCAAGACTGTTGCAGACCAATCCTAGGATTGTGACCAGGGAAGAAGAGAAGAACTAGGAACTTGGTTGCTGTTTTTCATCGATATTTTTAATGCTTTCTGATGGATCATTAGTGTGTTTGATTTAAAAGAATCATTTGTACTTTTGTTTACATTTGTTTAATTAAAAAACTTATGTACATATGCTATTTGATTATATGTTTTAATGGCGTCTTTGTGTATATTTATTTGTTTAGATTTCATTTCAGGTTTTTAATCTTTTTATGTTTTCTGACTGATCAATGTTGTGAATGTATTTATTAATTAAAAACGGCACCCGCTACAAGCCATAGAATTAGCAGGACTATACCTGTTATTATATTGAGGATCTATTGTATATATTTAAGAATTTTCAATTTTAGCGTTATTATGTTCAATTGCTCTAAAATTTATCCACAAAAGCATTGTAAAATTGATGTTATATAAATAAAATTGAATTTAAAAAAAGATAAGAAGCTTAATAACCTACACCTTTTGCAATTTGGAGTAAGTCTGGCTGTGTGGCTAGACTTAGTAAAAAAAATGGTGATTTTTTACGCATGTTTACCATAACAAACTATTACACTGTAAGTCCTCGATTTACGTCGGAGATGCGTGTGGAAGAAGAGCGTCGTAAGTCGAAACAACGTAAAACGGATCCAAATATCCGTGACCACTTTAATCCTGGGATAAATCAAGGCGTTAATTTCAAAATTCGTCTTTTGCCTTTATCCCGGGAAAAATAGCTATTTCAAATATGATGATTATGTCTAAGTTATCAAAACACGCAAGAATATGCACGCACGGTCTATATTATTATCATTAAACAGGGAAAACTTTTCCCACGACCCTCGTGAGCATGGACGTAACATCGAATCAGACGTAAATCGAAACGACGCATACCGGGGACTTACTGGGTGCTTTCGATTTATAACGGCGATAGACGGCAGTTGCGCAAATCGATCTTGCTTTGTTCGGCTCTCATAGTGGAGAGCCACCGATAGCCGGCGATAGACGGCTATTCCGCTAAATCGAAAGCACCGCGGCGTGGCGATCGCCGCCTATCGCCGGCTATAGCCGTCATTCGAAAGCACCCATTGTATTCCAAATTTCTGATCGATTAAATGAAAACTTTTGAGGTTGTGAAGGAAAGTAATTTCACTTCCAAAAAGGCACTTTGTATGGAATAAGGGAGTGGTTTCGGTTTGATCCAACCAATTTGAGAACTGTGTCGTGTGTGGACTACTAGAGGCTTATGACCCAAATTTCAGCTCGGTATCTCAATTTTTACGGCAGTTATCGTGCGAAGAGACAGGCAGACGGACATAGCTACATTGACTCGTAAGGTGATGCTGATCATTTCTATGTATACTTTTCCATACCTGCCACTCCTCCTTCAACGCGTTACATTTCTGCTGTGACAAAATCAATTATACAGGGTGATTCAAAAGTCTTGTTATGATTGCGGAAAATCAGAACTTTTTATTTTTCAACACAGATACATGAAAAAAAGATTAAAATGTTACTAAATACATCAAGTTTTATTTGTTATCGTTACAAGTCTTCAATGTGACCTCCATTTGAAGCGCGGCACACATCTGCACGATAGGAGAATTTGGTAACATTTTCATCTTTGTTTCATGTATCCATGTTGAAAAATAGAAAAGTTCTGATTTTCCGTAATCATGACAAGACTTTTGAATCACCCTGTATACTGACCACGTAGTGGTGTAGGTTTTAATAACACAGGCCTGAAAATTTTTAGATCTCAAATGCTTTTTGGATGCGGAGACGTAATTTTGTGCTCTGAATTAGAATCTACTCATGAAAATTGGCAATCACGTCAGGATTTTTAGACATTCTACCCTTAAAGGGCCAAAATGGCAAATTTTGGTCATTTTGGGCTTGATTATCTCAGAAACCTGAGGCGAAAGAGTAATTCTGCAAACGAATGCGAAGTCTGCGAAGATTCGAAGACTAATATTTTACGTATGTTTTTCCCTCTATTTTGCCATCAGTAAAATGTCTACCCTCCCTAATCCTTGAATTTCTTTCTTTATCGGTGTGAGCTATATTTTTTTTGAAGTGGTTATAAGGTCTTGTATCAAATTTGTTGTTGACTCGCTCAAGGATGAGTGATGTGGTTCTCAAGTACTCCACGTGGAACGAATAGAAGTACCTCTTAAGTCTGTTATCGTTATCTCGCAAAAGGTAAATGCCTCTATTCCCTCCGTCATCGTTGCCAGAGTCACCAATCTCGCTGTTATCTCCTAAGAAAGCTCTGTGCCAACGTCCTCTCAGATGAGATCGTATCTCGTCGGCTCCCTCCATGTTGTGGTGAAGGAAGCCATTCCATCTTCTCCACCGGAGCGATGCTTTTAGTGTATTGTTCTATTTTTAATCGCATTTTTTTGCTATACTCGACGGAATCGGTTTCTTAGCGTAGACACGTAGTGCTTGCCTTTATCTTATGCCTCTATGTGGACTAACGATCGTCTGCCGAAGACGGCGGATTACTTCCATCCATTAGAAGCTTGTTAATAATCGCGCACCCGATAAAGAATCTTTCATCAAGGTTAGACCGTAGGTATCTGGTGTTTTCCCAAATGCTCGCTCCCTAATGCATGTGTGTACCTATGTCTGGAATATTGGCGTTGTGCTTCCTTACGTTTACGTACTCTCCATATTAAAACACGTGACTAGTTTCATATCATTATGGTTGTGTATTAATCATCATCATTGGTCGTTCAATCCTAAGATTGGTTGACTGCAGTCCTCCACCCTTCCCTATCAAATGCTAGTTCCCTTACATCCTGCTTTCGCTTCCTGTGTTTTTTCGTCCTTATTTGGTTCAGGAACCTATTCCTGGGTCTGCCCCTGAGGACTATTTCCTCTATTATACCTTCAATTATGTTCTTCATTAACCCATTGTGTCCCAGGGTGTGTCCAAACCATCTGGATATTCTTTTCTGTATGAAGTTTCTTATGGTTCTTTCCTCTTCTACTCCTCTGTACATTTCATCATTTCTTATTTTGTCCGTCCATTTTGTATTCAGTATCCTCCTCCTGCACCAGGTTTCGAAGGCTTCTGTTCTTTTCTGGCAAGCTTTTCCAATTATCCATGCTTCAAAACCATTGAATACCTCGCTCCTCACCAATGTTTTCACATACTATTTCCTGGTGTGTTTTCCTATCTTCTTTGAGCACAGCAGTTGTCTTTCTCCCATGAATGCCTTATTAGCTTCGGCTATTCTCCGCTGGATATCCGTTGTACTTCTTCAATCCCACGTGATGGTACATCCAAGATAGGTGAAGGAATCTACTTGCTCTAATTTCTCTCCTCTTCATTGATATGTGTGCTAGATGTGGTTTGCCCTTAATTATGTGGCTGGGCGAACATCAAACCTGATAAAACAAATAAATTTTTGTGAAATCATTGCAATTTACCCATAATATCTTATACCATTCCATTATAACGGGAACCTTGACCACTTTCTATCGGTACCTTTTTCAGTGATCGCGTCCCAAGTCTTGCGACCTTCGTCTGGCAAATCGTTGAATTCCTCTTCAGGGCTTATATGAAGCCTCACGCCTCTCGATCCTCCCGTGCTAAGGGTGTATTGATGTCTAAACGATATTATTAATTTTTAATACCTGTGTGGTGTAAGTACTTTTGGCTACCTTTGGTTTTTTTAGCCTATGTCAACCTATCAGCCTCACGCCTCTCGATCCTCCCGTGCTAAGGGTGTATTGATGTCTAAACGATATTATTAATTTTTAATACCTGCGCGGTGTAAGTACGTTTGGCTACCTTTGGTTTTTTTAGCCTGTGTCAACCTATCAGCCATTAGCGTGCATGACACCGATTTCTCCAGTAAATTATTTACATTGCCTTTTCTAAATAAAGATTGATGAATTTCGCCCTATAAACATCCCTTCTAAGATTTCATTAGGGTTTTCTTTGCATGATGAGGGAATAGATGTATGTAAAGATAAACTGTAGCTCCTACTATGTGACTCAGACGTCTGTTTCTTGAAAATATAGCATACATTGTAGCTTAATTTATTGTATCCTTTTATCGTTGCTTTTAAGAGCGTTGCGGTGTTGACAAATTTCTGTCGCCATACTATTCTTAATTGAAGTCGCAAGAGAATGGTTGATTTCCCTCGCCTCTAGTCCATCATTAGATCGCCGATGTTCACCAGACGTTTGTGTTCAAATAGGCAAAATCCAATATCAGATATGGATTAAACTTGACTCGCGAAAATTTTCAACGTCCACTGAATCAAAGACCTCTGCAAAATAACGCAATGGGAAATCCTTGGAAACTTTATTCTTTATTTAGTGCTTAGGGTGGAAAGTTAAGCGTAATATTTCATGATTGTAATTATAGATACCTGTAATCATCCTTACGCAGTATCAATTATTCAAATTCATATCAAGAATGTTGATCAACCGATCGGTCGTTGATGGTGTAACAACTGGTATCCAATCCCCTGTCACTGCTACCGTCGAGCAATATCTGGGCCATCTCCGAGGATCCTGAGGTGGCAATCAATCTTGCTTAGTCCGATTGAACAGAAATACCAGCTTCTGCAAGGAGCGATGAGCCTCTTGTCTGCGGCGTTACTCCCTTCTAAAACGCCTCCTCTGCTCCGGCTCACAAGTCTCCTTATCGTCACGTACCGAGTCTCCATCGACGCTTGTTGCCGGGTTAATAATGTAAGCAGCGCTCGATAATGTGCTGTCGTGTAGATCTTCCTCCGTGGCCTGCCTCCCGAAAGGGAGACTCCGGGGGGAGAGACGCGGGGCGTCTGTGATACGAGGTCGTGGGTTCGAGTAATGGAATACGGGGTCCATTAATCATCGGCCGTCAGGAGCGTCTGGCCTCAAAAAAGAGTTATGAGGCGGCCGGGTGGGAGTTAAACTGCGGCCGTTTCGCCTTCGTCTGGACACAAAAGAAGAAGCGGCTGGAGGATCGTCCCATTTCTTCCTCCTCATTCCTCAATGGTTCTTTTTACACATTACTCACTTCACTGCTGAAAATCTACCTCGATTCCTGATCTAATATATAAAAATGAATGTTTGTTTGTTCGTCTTCTATGCGTTCCAATACCATTCATCAGATTACGAAGAAACTTTGGTGAGTTGTTGAGCGCGCGCCCGCAAAGGTTTCTGAATTATTAAATCCATTGTACAATAGGTGGAGCGCGAGTCGTTTCAGCAAATGAGTGCTAGCACGCGAGCTTCTTAAACAAGCGAGGAACGATAAGCAAGCGAACGAAGCAGATCGTTTACGAGTTGCTCAATCATGTACATCAGAATTGTATCAGTGAGACAGTGTGTTATAAGGTACGTAATTTATTTATACGAAGAATTAGATTTGGTGCAGTGATCTCTTTGTTTCCTTTTTTGAACTCTTGCATTTGATTTCCATTTACGCTTCGCTTTTTCCTAAAATTGGATTTTTAAGCTCGAAAATCTTTAATTTTTGCACTACTTCAACAAATAATATTTGATTTACTTGAAAACAGCAGCATAGGCATTGAATTCATACTCATGCCATCATTTGTGCGTTACCATTTCCTGTGTATGTACGAGGAGGATTCATTGGACTAGATCTCAAATTCGTTTGTAGAGCGATTTTGAATCCAGAAAATATTTGTGGGCCAAACCATGAAAAGTATGGAAATCTACGGGGAAAAAGAAGCATTTCAACGCATGCCGGGCACAGCTAGTGCTCAGTGAAGAACAGTAAAGGCAAATTTCCACTGGATAAATGATTTTACTGTCACCTGGGTTTCGATATATACATCATCTTCAGGTACAAAATAAGAAAAATGTGGTACTTACAATGCCTAACCCCTAAGCCCACTAAGCTTGCGTATTAAAACTCAGTATGTCATGCCATACACAAGTTAATTAACATTTTGAGTTTATACACACAAGCTTAGTAGCATCTATTAAGACTAATCCTTGAGCCCTCTTGTGTTTATAAACTCAACATATCATGTCAGGTACAAAATAAGGGACATTTAGTTTTCTTATTCACAAGTTTTATTTGAGATGACATGGAATTATGTCCATGAATCCGTGAGGAACTGTCTTTTAAAACGATTGGCTGCTTGTAACTACCTTGAGGTTATCTTTATTTTATTTATATCCTACAATGTGGTAATTTTCGGCTTGCGCAGAGACAAATTGCAACACAAAATCAGCCGAGGTACTTTTTGATCCCTTAGGTCCACTTTCTATGGTATTCATCATGTGTAGCGTTAGGCATTTATCTCTGTTTAAGTTGGAGAGAAGTTATAGAAAAGGCAATCATAGAAAAGCAGTTGCCGTAGGGCCTGTGAATGAATAGAGAGAAATGGCGGTTAGGCATCGGATAGCGTCGTAGATCGTTAAGAAACCGAGTTAGTATAAGAGCAAAGTGTCAGGTCAAAGAAATCCGCCCAGGGTCGTTAAGCTCTTTGATTAGACATATTAAATAAGTGATATAGCTTGGCATTCTGGGAAATATTATAATAAAGAAGGAACCCAGAGTATGTGAGTTGCGCAAATGAGACGAGCGGTGAAAATGGCAACGCTGGGCAGTGTCGGTGTTTATGCATCGTCTGCTCTTCGCGAAGGCTGCGTAAAATTTCCTCGATGGAAAGGAAATGTTTCATTGAGCTTATCGCGAGATCGGAAGCGATGACGATTGTTTCAGAGCAACGGATGAATCATGAAGAAGGCAATTGGTTGGTTTGATTTCCTCCGGACTTTGTATGATAGACGGTGGAAAACTGTGAGTTTCGCCATTCCCTTTCGTAACATCTCTATTCCACGATTTTGTTGGGAACTGGAGATCAGGGTCGAATACATTTCGGCTCAGCCGATGTTTTATTTTCAGACAACGTTATTAATATCTAACAAACTCGAACATTCTAGAGTAGATCACGTCATGAGAGAAAAATGAAGAGAACAGACTTCAGAGGATACAGGTTAAAAATGCCGTTTTCTCGCGGTCGATAAGAGACCATGATGGCTGAAAATGAGACTTTGAAGTAGGTTAGTGCAGGCGATTAGTTTATTTGCTTCCTAATTCATGTTTATTAATCAACAACTTGGTATTAACCTCAAATTTCGTATTATTTCTGCATGACTCTTTCATGACTGTCGTTTTTTAGTTACAAAATACATCAATACGAATCGTGTTTTTAGAATTGTTAGCATACCTATAGTGTATAGCATGTTGCTGAAATTCTTTTTAAACCATAATTGATGTTTCATTCCATACTTCATATTTTAGGGTATCAGGTGAGATGATAAATCGTAAAAGTATCGTTACCAGCTGAGTGGTAGCGCGCGGAAGGATATCATCGTAGGGTCTTCCATAATACTCAACCGGTCTCGAGCCGAAACGTCCGCGCGCCGAAACGTCCACGCGCCGAAACGTCCCAGCGCCGAAACGTCCCAGCGCCGAAACGGCCTGCATCCAAACAGCTCGCGCCCAAACGTTCCTACGCCAAAACGTGCCGAAAACGGCTGCGCACATTCGGTGCCATCATACATGCCATGACTCATTAGTACCGCGAATCTTTATTTTTTTGTTTACCATTCGTTATATTATGTGAACCAATTTGTAACAAAAAGTTTTGCTGAATCTCATTGTTCAATCATACATTTTTTAAACATCATCTACGCCACATATCGGTGTCTACCCGATCCGCGTGAAATTTTAAAAGTAGGAAAATCAGCAACTATCGATATTTCTTCTTTTTTCGTTTTTCGATTGTATTCTTTGTTTTTACGACTACTTATTATCATTTTTTAAATTTTGTCGACAACTTTACCAACAATTCCTTTGGTCACGACTATGCCTTCGGCACGCTCTTCGTTATGTTTCGATGCTTGCACCTTTGCTAACGTCGGCAAACGGGCTCTACCCTCACGTAGGAATTTTATTTATCGATCTCAAAATCATACGTATCTAAAAGTGGGGATTTCTGAAATTTCAAAATCTATTTTTGAGTAAAGTGAAGGGATGAGATATTTCAAAATAATTATGCAATTATGAATTTTGCTACTTCATATATAATCAACACTCCAGCATAAATATATTTCCCCTTTTAATGGAATCGACATTTTTATTTCAAATTTATCATCAGTTGGAAAAATATGCATGTCTGGCTGTTAAGTTCTATTCAGGAACTTCATAACTGCCAATCATTCGATGATTGGGTCTTCCATTGAAACTTTGGCAGCCATGCAGTGTTTAACTCGGTGGGGATTAAGACAGAACTAATTAATTGTTTCTGGATTAACTTCGTATACCGGGAAACCATGCAGAACTTACTTTACGGTAACTCTCTTCGTAAAATAATGTATTTATTTTTCAAACTGTCGTGATGAAAATTGATGAAGGCAGGCTATCAATTAGAAGTCGACCTTAGGTTTTCGAGAAAGGTTCAGCAACGTAGAAGAATAAGGTTTAAGGATGGGGAATGGTGTTCTTTAGTTCTTTTTTTATCCATCGGAATCTCAGTTTTCCTTACGTGCTCTTCGGTGCAGAAAAAGGATTTAAGTGATTTTAAAGAGTTATTTTGTCGACAAACCTGCTGGAGAACCAGTTTGAATCGCTAAATGGATCTCTCTGAACTTTAATTTCCTGTTGAAAACGAAACGTTCTATCCATCCGACCATCTCGTCTCTATAGATTTTCATTCCAGTAAAAACAATTGGTGTTCTCTCAAAGCTTTTAAAAGAATTTTGCGTCATTTGCCTGGTATCGCATCGTCAAAGCTCACTTATTGAACGTTATACTAGGTTAGCGGTTTGGTACTCTCTTTAGCGCACTTATTAAGCCCTCTGTATACTTCGAGTCTCCGACTTTTCATTGGTTATCAACACCCCTTTTTCACAGTATCAAGTTAATGGCATTTATTGAAATCGTTTCGATGAATACTAAAATCCTAATGATGAGTACCTCTTGGTGTTGCATATATTTTTTCCAAGTACAATAGTATCGTTAATAATTCCGCCCTTATCTTAGCAAGTATTCAAAATTTTACTCGGTAGCGGATATCAAAAATTATTCAAGTAGTATGAGACAGGTACAAGTATTCTGCGTGACGTTTTGGAACTGTTTTATGATGATAAAACGGGACTAAATTGTTTATTTTTTCACTGACATTTATTGAATTGCAAGCTGGGTTTCATTGCGCCACGAAGACAGCAGGAGAGCCTATTCCTCGCCATGGTAATTGCTCGGTTTTGTTTATAAATCGGCAGATAATTAAGTAAATTTTGGTTACCTATACTTTCTTAGAAATTCGGCCTTTCGTCAGTTGTTCTTTTATTTGTCATGAGAAATTTAAGATAACTTGTATAGTGTAAACGTATCAAGTTTTATTTGTCAGGAGCATCGTCAATTTACTGATTACCTTGTGTATTGAAACTCTGAGACTTGAGGTAATGCATGAATATAAATTTTCATGCAATTAAAAACCTTGTCGAAGCGAAATGAGTCGCATTTTTATTTTCGTTGGGGAAAAATAATTGGGAAGCATAGTCACATATAAAGAGCACTCGCAAACGTTGGCGATTGATCTTTTTACTTCTTTAATTTCAATGCCGGTTGAAATTTATCGACCGTATCGAATTAAATCGAAAAAAATAATTACATTGTGATTAGCATTTCCTTCCAATCATTCCCTTCCTCTGTTCTAACGAGTGATGTGTTTTTTCATGCATCGTTTCTACTTCCCTCGCTGTCTCCATAAGTCTCATTCTCTCCCTAAATTTCTCTCTTCTGCATTTATACCACCAATCATTCTTCCTTCAAAATCCTTTTTCTTCATCGTCCTTGTTATACCAGCAATATACACTTCATAATATTTTCTGTGTTCTTAGATTTGTAACACATGTACATTACATTAATTCATGTGGTCAACTAGTTTTTTAAACTATTTGGCTGGTTCAGTAGTTTACATCGGTTACTCCAAAGCTTCTCATTTATCTCATCTGTATTGTCTACGCCATTGCAATAATGATAAAAACTAGTTTTAACTGGGGCGAGATTGAACATGGGATAGTCCTTTCTTCCGTCTAATTCGTCGTCAGATGTATACATGAGTATGTGGTGTATAAGATGTATACCCCTGTGGGAAAAACGCAACAAATAACACCTACATCTACATACTACCCTGCGAGCCGCCGCATGTGTGTGTGGCAGGGGGTGTTAGGTCACCAGCCGTGTGAAGATGTAAGGTTTTGGCAGGTGAAATGGTGACGTGTATTATGGGAGTGTATTTAGTGGAGCTCAGTTTTTATTGTGCTCGCTTATTGTGCGCGGAAAGAACGAGTTTTTGTTCCTAACTGTTTGGCAGTGTATCTCTCTTATTTTATCGCATCTGACTTACCTAGAGATGTAGTGAGGAGACATGATAGTATTCTCTGTGTCGCTCTGTAAAACATCAGTTCTGAATTTTTCAAGCAAGCTAAGCCTAGCGTGTAGCCTTCGAGTCTCTAGGGGCTCCCACCTTAATCCCTCTAAAAGTTGTGAGACACTGTATGTTGGTTCGTAGCAGTGGTTAACGAAGCGCGCTGCTTTCCTTTGTATTTTATTAATTTTTTTGGTTGAATCTATTTGACCAGGGTCCCAAATACTCACGGCGTATTCAAAGTGTGGCCTAAGCAAATGGTTCGGCTCCCGCCGCAGGATGCAACTTCCGCCCTGGTCTCAAGCTTTCGCTTATACCCGGGGCTAGGAAGAGGTGGAAGGAAAGGATGGGTAGGGAAGGTTTGCGGAACCGCAGCCCCTTCGAGGCCGACACCAATGAGGCGGATTGAGGTCAAAAGGACCTCAATTGGGCCTCCGCCTCCCCGAAGTGCTCGTATTAGTTTGGTTACCCCAAACAACAGAGACGAGTTACCGTCGGTTTCGCTTTCGCGAAGAACCTACCGCACATCGGTGTAAACCGAGAGAGCCCGTTGCCCAAATATTTGGGATGAGGTGTCTCTCTGACTCACTTTACGGGTTGACGCCGTGTCTGCCGAAGTACGTCCTCGAGTCGGGGATCACCGGACCCATGGAGGGTCAATTCGGACCAATTCTGGTCAAAGCGTGAGTACATTCCTTCTCTCAGTAGTTCTCATCAACCCCTAAGCCTAAGTGGCCTAAGCAGTGTGCAGCAGCATCTCTCTTTTACTTTTTCATCCGAGTATCTTCCTATTATACTCTTAACAAAAACTAGTTTCTTAAATGTTGTGCCACATATATTTTGTATGTTTGTTCCCCAAGATATATCAGAAGTTAAGGTAATTCCAAGATTTTGTACTGTATGTGAAGATTATATGTTTACTCCTCCCACAGTATGCGTATGGCATTTGTGTGATAACGAGTTGAAATCCTTGATGAAAAAACCCACTTCAGGATAAACACCCACACACGAAAGTGTGAAAAACACTGCAAAATCCACTGATTGGTGAATCAACGTGAACCTATGATGAACAATTCTTGCAATATGACTAAAATGAGTCCGTTTTGCACATGACATAATACGTATGATAGGAGCAGTCATTGACTCGAGAATCAACGATAGAAGTATAGGAATAATGGATAGAAGTTCCAAAAGATCAACTTTTAGAACCGACAGCATTGATTCGGGTAGAGATTTTCAACAATTTGCACCAATATTTTGCCCTTTTGTGTCAGAAATTCCCCATTTTTTAGGTTTCTTAGTTACTTACTGAAAACCACAATTATGGTACAAAATATTCCGATTATATCACGAATATATATTTATTTATCACATTTTTCGAGCCCTAGGAGCCGACTGCAGCGCTATTTGCACGGAACAACCGCATTTTGACTTTATTCACCACTGTAATTTGCTAATAACAGAACAAAATAGGTGGTATGATGCCTATATTTCATTTTTATTCGATTTCCTTTGACTTTTAAATAAAAAAGTGGTAATGAGATCTCTTTGGAGTGCATACATGTACCAATTCCTAGGTAAAATGGGTGGTGTTTTACGTCAACAATCTCGGAAAGTAGTTCGGTAAGGGGATGATATTTTGGCATCTTTGGATGGGTATGATAATTTTCCTTAAAGAGTGACCAAATTCATTGATTTCCTGGTGGAATGATATTTCGCTCAAACTACCTTAAATACGTATATGGCGGCCAAAAATCTTTTGAAATTTCAGACTTGAAGATTGCCGACTGGAATGCCGGCGAAACGGTTATCCATTGAAATGATGAAACGCCTGAAGAAGAATCCGTACAATTACGAGTTTAAGTTCATTGTCACCCATCTGTTCCACGTCCGCTCTTGTGAACCCGCTTGCATTCGAGATATGGCGTGTGGAGCCCATTTCAGCACCCCTCTCTTAACCCGCCCTCACCCTACTGTCTACCCCCATCTCCCGATGTTTCGCGAGATGCATCAAGGTTAACGTCGTCGGATTTCTCTCCCTCTCTCTCTCTCTCTCTCTCGTCCGTCTGTCCGTCTCCTCGCCTTCCCAGACTCATCCCTTGCCGGAAAAATCTCACCATATTCCCCAATCTGCTGTCATCTTGGCTATAGCCGTCGGCCTCCCCTACTGTCTCTGCCTTGAAATGTCCCATAAGAAAGACTTATTTAGTTAATTATTTTCAAGAAATTACCGTAATCAATGCGAAAAACTGGCAAAATGTTATCAATAAAGAAAGAAAAGAAACTAAGGTTGTTATACGTGCAGAAATGCAGTTGAGCTAATATGGTATAGTGTAAAATCTGTTTTCTTTTACATTGCCATACTTTGACTGATCTTGACTTTGACTGATTGACTGACTTTGACAGTGTTGTGCATTTGTTTAGAAAACAACAAGTTTTGGTACTTATACTTAGGTAATTATGATTTGATAAAAATGTTCTAATTATGTTTTTATGTATATTTATGTTTTTATTACATTTCGCGTTTTAATGCTGTTTTCTTCTAAATTTTATTGAAATCTGTTTTCTGGCTAATATACCAGTATCTATTACATTATATTTTTTTATCTGATTTGATTACTGTACGAATACTTGATTGGCAATCCGGTGGGCACTGTAAAAAGAGAGCGCTTGCTGACAAGCCATAGGCTTAGCAGGACTTTATATGTTACATATTGCAGGGAGAAAACGTGTGTATGCAATGAATTAAATTTATGACAAATATTGTATTGAATTGCAACAAATTGAATACATATTGCATTGTATTGAATAAAAGGTGGCTAAAGTTTCAGGCTTAATGGGACTGTATACCTCGGCCGACAATGCCCTTCTTGCTCCGACTTCTTGTTCTAGCCTACGAGAGATATTCACTGTCCCCTTCACCATTACCCGCCCAGGGCAACAGACCCACTGACGGGACAGTGTAATATTCACTGTAGGGGCTCACGAGAATGTTCTCTGTGGCTTCTCATCATTGGTTGTTCAATCCTAAAATTGTGTGACTGCAGCCCTTCACCCTTCCTTATTTGATGCTAGTTCCCTTACCTCCTTGTATCTCTTCCTATGTACTTTCGTCCTTATTTGGTCCATGGATTTAATCCTGGGTCTCCTTCTGGGGACTTTTCCCTTTATTTTGCCTTCAATTATGTTCTTCACCGACTCAGTGTGTCTCAAGGTGTGTCAAATCCACCTTTTTCTTCTTTCCTCTATGGTGTTCCATATGGTCCTCTCCTCCTCTGTACCCTTCATCATTTCTTATTTTATCCGTCCATTTTACTTCAGCATCCTCCTCCATCACCAGGTTTTGAAGGATTCTAATCTTTTCTTGTCGGCTTCTCCAACTGTGACTTTATTATATGTAAATTTCAACATTATAACGATTCTCCATAGATTTGAAGGATTCCTACTTACCATATGTGAAAATAATTTAGAAATTAGTCTCTCTGTAAGCCCTCAATCACATTAGTCTTTCTAGAAGATGCAGCCCTGCATTCTAACTATATATGACGTGATGGCATTCCTCT
Source organism: Ceriagrion tenellum (assembly GCA_963169105.1). Classification (NCBI taxonomy): domain Eukaryota; kingdom Metazoa; phylum Arthropoda; class Insecta; order Odonata; family Coenagrionidae; genus Ceriagrion; species Ceriagrion tenellum. The sequence goes on along the minus strand of OY720639.1, from coordinate 91,170,017 downwards.
CCTAATAACACGTCGTACGCGTTGTAGCTATCGCCTGATTCTCGACAAATTCACGTTTATTCCGCTGTGGAATTAATCATTAATGTAAACAGCAAAAAGCGAAATGTTGCATCACTCATTGTAAATATTTATCCTCATTCTTGATCCTTGTGCAAACGGATTTGTTTAAGTAATAGTCACATTTAATGTTAGTTTTTACCACACCACACAACTAAAAACACAAAAACACGACCCGGATTTCAATACATAAGTATCACCCTCACCTGATCGTCGTGTCATTGTTTTTACTTCTGTGGTGTAGTGGAAGTTATCATAAAATATGTCCATGAAAATATACCGTAAAGTTGAGAAAGATACTGTTTCATTTGTTCGTGAAGCCAGCACAGCTTACCAAATGAAGTTGTATCGGTAACTCTCCCTCAAGAAGCGGATTGCGTCCCTAAATATCTTTTTCAACAGCCAGTGCCTGTAGCTTAATCTCACGCCTCCATACGTGGAGATTTGGATCAACTTCATCTGATGGTTATACTTATGTAATGAAACGCAGGTCGTGTTTTTGTGTTTTTTATTCTGTGTCGTCGTGAAAGTTGCCATTAAATATGACTATGGAAATATACCACAGAGTTAACAAAGATACCATTTTACTTTTAAGTAACAGAACAGAGCCGTGAAATTTATGCGCGTAGGCGTCTGCAGACGGGTTTTCGGTCGTCATATACAGCCCCCTTGAGTGTACATAATGTGTTTTGTCAATATCGTTTGCGCAGCTTGTATTGTCTCTGTACGTCGACCATCGTGGTTTTTTTGTTACTGTCGATGCACATCCTTAGTGGGAGAGAAGAAGTGAGGAGGAGGAGGTGGTTCGGAATAGAAAAAAAGATTGGGAAGGAGGAGGAGACGAGCCCGCCCGCCAAAATAAGACCATTTTGTAAGTCCGCCCGATCCCCCTCCTAGCCTCCTTCTTGCACTTGTAACGCTCTCCTTGTTTACGAAGCGGTCGACCTCGCTCGCGAGCACGCCGAGGGGAGGTATAAGTGGAGGAGGGGGGGCGGGGACGTGGGGGAGGTGGGAAAGGGGTGGGGTGGTGTGAGAATCGCGAAAGAGGAAGGGGGTGGGGGGAGTAGTATCGTCTGCAAGGAGGATTGTAAGGGGGCGGAGAGGGATGAGAGGGGGGGGCGTCTCGAATCCTTCGACTGGCGGAGGTCGCGAGTTCAAATCCTGTCTGGGGCACCGGGGGTTTTTCGTCGGTTGTGGCCTTCTTCTTCTTCCTCAGCCTCCTCCTCCTCCTCCTCTCCGCCACTGCTTTCATGACCGAGCGGGTCATCGGCCTGATGTCGAATGGCTCGGGCGAGGAGGAGCGGCGGGAGGCGGTCGTCTGCGGGGAGAGAGTCGGAGCGGGTGATATCCTCTCGCGTATGTGTGCAGCAGAGGCGGCGAGATGCAGGACCCGAAGGAATCTCGTCCCGATCGTGGGGATAAAAGAAGCGGTGGAGGACTCCTCTATGCAGGCGCTCCACCGCCCAATTTCATCTGGATATCGAATTTAGAAGGGACTTCTTTTAATAATTTCAACAGATTCAGGCGAGATATCGTGGAAGTTCGTCATATTAAAACAGAAACAACAATTGCACTATTCCACAGGGTATTTAATACGTACCTACTACGCGTTTCAACTCACAGAGCCATCATCAGGTACAAGACAGTCTGTTAGAGAGCACATAACATTTATATATTCTTTAGCAGTTTGAGTAAAAGAGGACGTCTTTTTTCCGACTCTTCTCGCAGTTTTCCTAGACCTCCTTTGTCTCCTCTACAGCTAAGTGTATTCAGCGTGCGATAAAAATTAGTTTACCACGTCTGCTTAAGGTAGTTTGAGCGAGATAGAACCCAAATTATAATGGAAACCATGTTCGAATGATACGTTTTAATTTCTGTAGCTGTAGGAAGCATGAATTAAATATCGTATTGCTAATGGTCCAATCATATACTTTAATTTTTTTTTACTATAAAGTATTATTTTAATTAAATACACAGGTACAATACAAATGCATCACATTTAAAAATAAATGTTATTATCAAATCAATTGCAATGTTTTTTATGCTTACATGTTTACCATGAATTTGAAATATTAAAAGTCCAAAAAAATAACAAAATTGCTACTTGCGACAAATAATAATAATAACAATTGACAATGTTGGCAATGATAACAGAAAAAAAATACATGCAAAAAGTTACAATGTGTTTTTAAAAATTTTTAATACAATTTTATTTTCAAATCTTGGTCCTGCTAAGCCAAAGGCTTGTCAGCTGGTGCCATCGTTATGGTGATCGGATATTTCAAATATGTGTTTTAATGTTACAAAGAGACATAGTTATTCATTTTCCAACCAATCCTTTATCCTTATTTTTACTTCTCTTTTTGTACTTATTGTTCTTAACTCTTCTGGTATTTTATTAAAAAGTTTAGGCACAATTACCGCAAAGGTATCATTACCCGATCTAGTATTTTTCAGTGGTACCATATACTTTCTACAAGTTCTCAACCTTTCAGAGTTCTGTATGGGACGGATTTTTTTATAATACTGAAATTGGAAATATAATATTACTGAAATTGGAAATAATTAAGCAAAAATAAATTCTAATGTCTTTTATTTGACTCATTTTTTACACCACTCATTTTAAGTAAGTATTAATCTTTTTCCAGAAGGCCTGCAAAAATAATTGATGTTAAGTAGCGAAGCGGAGTTGTAAAATAAAAACGCATTGACGTCTGCAGAAGCGTTATCGGCCGTGGTATGCAGCTTGAAGGTTGTTTCAGCGAGATAGGTCTCTAATCATAATGGAGACCATATTCGAACTATACGTTTTCATGTCTGCAGCTGTAGGAAGCATGAATTAAATATCGCATGATTAATGTTCCAATACTATACTTTAATATGACTGAAATTCTGAGTATTTAAGTAATGATAACCACATAAGTCTTTAACTTCACTAATTTTTTTCGCGCGGTACATTTGAAACACCTTCACAACGGAAGGTTTCTAAAAATTACGGTGGTGACATTATGATTTATTTTAAATATTAGTTGAGAAAACATTAACTACGCGCTGTTAGTTTTTTTACGACATCTAAGTGTTAGAAACTCCTTATTATTTAACTAATGTCTCTCTGTAGTGCACACGCGCACCATTTCCTAAATAATAGGCCTTGTATTTTTCGTCAAATATCTCGGAAAGTAGTGAGGTAAGGGGGTGATATTTTGATTTCTTTAAAAGGTGAGGTAGTTTTCTTTAAAATGGGATCCTTTTCATTGATTTCTAGGTGGTGTAATATTTCGTTCAAACTACCTTTAGGTGGCTCTTGCTTGATGATTCGAGTTAAGAGAATTACTCAGTTAAGAATTTTAATTTAATCTATTGAAAAATACCTGCCTTCGCGCTAATGAAATGAGTTGCTTACTGAAAACACAAATTTAGCTTTAAAATATTCCGATTAATCCACGAATATATTTTTAACTATCACATTTTTCGAGCCGTAGGAGCCGACTGCAACACTAATTGCATGAAACTATCGAATTTTGGCTTCAATGACGACAGTAATTTGCTAATAACTTAAAACATAATAGGTGGTATTACCTATAGTACATGTTTATTCGATTTCCTTGGTATTTTAAATAAAAAAAGTTTCTAATCAGTGTTAATTAATAGCTTGAATATGCTTTCTCGTTCAAATTAGCGTTTTTCTGTTGTAGTCTCACTAACCTCCATATATGTCCATGTTAACTTGTTAGTTTATTATTTAAAAAAGGTTATAATCAGTATTAATTAATAGCTTGAATATGCTTTCTCGTTCAAATTGGCATTTTTCTGTTGTAGTCTCACTAACCTCCATGTGTGTCCATGTTAAATTTTTATTTTATTATTTTAAAAAGTTTATAATCAGTATTGATTAATAGCTTGAATATGCTTTCTCGTCCAAATTGTCGTTTTTCTGTTGTAGTCTCACTAACCTCCATATATGTCCATGTAAAAATTTCCACTTACAAGTATGAATTACAGTGAAGCTAGCCTGGAAGCCCTAATTTATTTTCATCTCAGTTCATAAGACGAATTTTAAAGATGCCACTTACATAATCCAGAAAATTGGAATAAGTGACTGAGGCCGGAGCCACATTAAAAGAGTAAATTAAATAACTTATTGACTTCGAATGTCTATAAGTTTAATTGTGAATACTTATTTGATCCGTATGCTCTTAGGTCAGCCGTTTTAAAAATGTCCATGTTTATTTTAAGTGAGTGACACTAAACGAATGAGCGAGCTTGTTCTCTATTACTACACATTATTATTCTATTAAGAGTTACACCGCATCAAATAGTCTATATAATACAGAGTAAATGCAATCAAAAGTATAAGTACACATAATTTTCTTAAAATCTTCCCTCTGACTCTAACGTAAAATATGTGCGTATGAGAGCACATCCTGCCTTTACTGCTTCCCCTTAAGGCAGTTTGAGGGAGAAAGTTCCCAAGTCATAATGGAGACTATTTTCGAAGTATATATTTGAATTATTGCAGCTGTAGAAATCATGACTTAAGACTTGTATTATTAATGGCGCAATAAAATAAGTTAATAAAAAATAAAATAAATAAAAATATCTACAAAAGTCCTTAATTTGACTTATTTTTTTGAAGCGTTACATTTAAAACTCCGTCACAAGGGAAAGATTTTTTGCGATTCTGGAAATAGTGCTGCGGTAACAATATGATTTATTTTCAAAAATAGTGTAAAATACTCACAAGTTGAGTAAACACACAATCTACTCGCTGGTAATTTTTTGATGTGATCTAGGTGTTCAAAATTCCTCATTTTTAAAAGTAATATCTCTCTGACGTATATAAACGTACCATTTCGCATGTAAAATAGCTGGTATATCTTGGCATATTATGTTTCTGAAAGTAGGGAGGTGAGGAGCTGATTTTTTGGTATCTTTGGAAGGGTGAGTTATTTTTCATAAAAATGAGACAAAGTTCATTGATTGCTAGGTGGAATGATATTTCGTTCAAACTACCTTAAGTGTACTTTGTTTTTGTAGATCGGTAAACTCACTTGGTAGGTATGTGTCAAGGAATTATAGTAGAAAGCAGAGTCTGTCTTCATTGGAGTTTTCTACCAGCTAATTGGTAGGTTTTTTGTACTACGACGGTTGCCCAAAAAGTAATGCCCCATATTTTTTCTCAAAAACTTTTTACCAATTCTACAAAAATGTATTTATTTCATTCTCAATTTCCGCCGGAACAATATTGTTCAAAAATTTGTACAATTTACACCAGATATTGAAGCACCTAATATATATTTTAAGCCTAGGTCATCGATAATGTAACGCGAGCACTGAGGCTTCAATAACATACTTCCAGATTTCTTAGGAGCACATAGCCGACATATTGTATTAAACATTGGCTGGGGACATTTCTGCTGTTCACCTTGATTACCTTAGTTATTATCTTAGTTAGCTACTTCAAAATCAGGTATTTAATCATCATCATTGGTCGTTCAATCCTAAGATTGGTTGCCTGCAGCCCTCCACCCTTTCCTATCTTATGCTAGATCCCTTACCTCCCGGTATCACTTCTTATGTACTATCATCTTCATTTGGTCCATTAACTTATTCTTTGGGCTTCCTCTGGGGACCTTTCCCTCTATTTTATCATCAATTATGTTGTTCACAAACCCATTGTGTCTCAGGGTGTATCCAATCCATCTGGTTCTTCTTTTCTGCAAGGTGCTCTATTTGGTCCTCTCCTCTCCTATTCTTCTGTGAACTTCATCATGGCCGTCAGTTTTATCATCACCATCCTCCTCCAACACCAGATTTCGAAGGCTTTTAGTGTTTTCTGGTCAGCTTTTCCAATCGTCCATGCTTCCGATCCATAGAATTCCACGCTCCACATTAATGTTTTCTCATAATGTCTCCTAGATTGTAGACCTATCTTCTTTGAACGCAGCACAAAACTATCTTATAAACATTTTGCAATATGATTAGGGTCAAGTTGTGTGTCGTAAGTAGCATGCCTAAGCCGTCTGAGCTTATGACTGCATGGCAACGGTCACTTAGATAATCATAGGTATCCTTACATATAAATGACAGGTCCAAATCAATTCTTGCTTGAAGTACATTTTATCTTAAGTTCTCTCATAATTTACCGTCTCAACATTGTTTCACATCATTATATCACCTTAGTGCTTTTGTATCTTTTACTTATGGGGATTCATGATACGTGACATAAACTTAGCATTCCGCGCAGAAAATATATAGAATAAAAAAGCATTTACATAAATAACTACGATATCCGTTGTTGCCTTAGATATTATATACATAAAAATTTGACCCTGACACACAAGTGAAGTTAAATAAGAGCTATTAAAAAGGAATTTAAAGGGATTAAACAGTATTCGAAAGCTTCTAGTCTTTTTCTAACTACTTCAAAATTAGGTATTTAATCATCATCATTGGTCGTTCAATCCTAAAATTGGTTGACTACAGCCCTCCACCCTTTCCTATCTTATGCTAGTTCCCTTAATTCCTGGCGTCTCTTCCTATGTACCTTCCTCTTTATTTGGTCCATTAACTTGTTCCTGGGTCTTCCTCTAGGGACTTTTCCCTCTATTTTACCTTCAGTTATGTTCTTCACAAACCCATTTTATCTCAGGGTGTGTCCAATCCATCTGGTTCTTCTCTGTATGGTGTTCCATATGGTCCTCCCCTCATCTACTCTTCTGTACACCTCATCATTTTTTTAACTTGCCTGTCCATTTTATCTTTAGCATCCTCCTCCAGCACCAGGTTTCGAAGGCTTATAGTCTTGCCTGATCAGTTCAGGTATTTCATCTCCATTTCCATATGTTTTAAGCCTGAAGATAACTATAATCTTCACCCAGTTCGTTCAAAAATCAATATATAAAATCCTGCAGATATTTCAATGGACGCTAGAGCCTGTAAAATGACTGGTTATCGTTGCGAGGTAAAAGATTCTGTATAGCGCTACCATAAGACTTAACCTTAACTTACTCGTTACAGCAAATTTTATACATCTTAAGAAAACAGTATTTTGGAGAACAGGGTCCTTAGCTAATCATTTTCTTACGTCACTTCTCAGACCCGGGGAAGCTACAATCCCACTTTTACAATAAGTGTTCTTCTCCCGTCTATACCGGGTGTTTCAATATGAGTATCGGGGTTTTATTGTTTTGTAGTATTTATTCCATTAGAATTACAATTATAAATGATACATCAAAGCTGTAAACGATAAGGACCAAGTTGTAAGCGTTTCCTTAAAACTCTCCACTCAGACGTCACTGGAATTGCTAATTCACGACTAGCCTTCCGAACAGATTTCTTGGGGCTTCGCGCGTAAGACTCCCTCACTCGTTCTACTCGTTCTTCAGTCAGTCTTGGTCGTCCCGTACTCTTCCCTTTACAACGAGAACCGGTGTCTTCAAACTGATGATACCATCTAAGGATGTTATTATCACTTGGAGGATTAAAATGGGACTTAATACGGTACGCACGTTGAACTGTAACCACAGAATAACTCCTTGCAAACTGTATAACACAAAAAGCTTTCTGCTCAGTAGTCGCCATCTTTACTATTAGCGCTTTCTAACGGAAGACAGTGGAAATACTGCATGCGCATCCGTACAAGTGTTCGACAAAACTGTTCGAGTTGTCCTTTCAATTGATGTATATTTTATAAATATCAGTCAAATGGTAAAAATACTAAAAAGTCTTAAAACCTGTATATTTATTTTGAAACACCCTCTATATCATGGCGGTGAAACCTGGGTTTGCCTGGATAGTCTCAGCAGTAATACAGCGGGAATTAGTACCCGTGTGTGTTTCATTTACAAACCTGTGGAGGCAAAAGGATTGCTGATGCATTTGTTTATGCCGCGGGAATTTGGAGACTATTACTCCGTTCTTAGTAAGAACGTAATAAATCTTTTGTGGAAAACTTCGTAATTCATTACATTATGAAGGAATTCCACCAAGTCACTGCCAATACCATTAGCACTATTACTCCGTATAAATGGTTCCAAATTGACGTAACTGTTTTTAATCGCGGCACCTTTTATCTACTATTATGCATGTGGACTAAGTGGCCTCAGCTTTGTTCATCGGCGTAATAAACTTGAGCGTGACGTTCTGAAATGGGTAAATTTGTTCGTACAAAAAATTGGTTAATAATTCTTTCAGACTTGATAAAAGCAACGGTTTGGGATATTTTTTTCTGTCCCATCAACGGGTAGGAAGCGGTTGACTGACCGAGACCGCAGCGTGTTGCAGGTAACCCTCCCGAAATCTCAGGAAGTCCGTTGTGTGACTTAATTTCCTCCTCCTCCCCCCGCCGTCCCTCCTTAATTCGCCCCGACTGTTGAGTGATTTCGCTCGATGAGGTCCGCCGACTGAATGGACTAAACGCCGCTACTGTTTAATTGATTGCCTCCCGTCCATTAAGCGGTTATGGTTCCCCGCGCCGGGTGCCTAATTATGTGGGGAAAAATGTAACAATTTGTGCTCTCCTCCTTTACTAATCGAGCGTGGGGGTCCGCCTTTTGGAACAGTGGCTCAAAGCCTTTTCTCTCTCCCGGGATCTCTTTCCAGGGGGAAGTCAGTCTCGCGCGTATTCGCTCGTCGTCGTTCAGTTGTTTGTCCCTGCCGCAGTCAAGTCTACTATGCCCCGCTCGCTCGTTCGCTCGACGCTCAGCAGGGTGAGTGCACCGATACGACCTTGAGGACACGTGGAGCGTTTTTGGCGGTGGTGGGCGCGGCCCTTTTTACGCGTTTCGGGGTAAATTTCGTGCGTCTTTTGTTACTTTCTGACGCTCATTCACTCCCGTTCGAATAGTGTACGCGCGTGTACAGAATTAAGTGACCGCTTTAATTAGGGTTAAGGTAGCTCTAGCCTGGCCATGTAAGTCGAAACTAGTACTAAACTACCCATATTTATATATTCGGTTCAAAAATATCTTGCTTTCGCTTAATAAATTGAAATCTATTGAAAGCCAAAATTAAGGTATGAAAAATACTTAATAATTTTACTCGAACTTCGGTAACTTTGTGGTACTCCATCTCAAATTGATTAACTTTGTAACTTTGACAGATCTCATAATATTTCTGACTTCAACTCGACCCGGTTTTCGATGGCTAAGAATCATCATCCGGTGATTAAAAAGGTATCTCATTCCCTTATATAGTACCATTTGTGGGGAAAGGGGGGAAAATTACTAAGTAACACATTGGTGTGGAGGATAAATTTTGGATAAATTTGTATAACCTTCCCCTTCTCCCTTATTTGTCCTCTACCACAAATTCTCCCTCCCTTTCCCTCTACTGGTAGTATATAAGGGAATAGGATACCTTTATTATCACCTAATGATGGTGCTTAGCCATCGAAACCCGAGTCGTGTTGAAGTGTGAAATATCCTGTGGTCGGCAAAAGTTTCAAAGTTAATTAATTTACGAAAAATGCGATTTATTTCACGGACACATGTTTAATGACGGCGTTTTCCAGTCATAGGAACCGACTGGAGCGCATTTTTCGCGGAACTTCCGCATTTTGACTTCAATTACGTCTGTGATTCGCTAATAACTGTGAGAAATAGGTGGTAAGACTCCGATGTCTTATTTTTATTCAATTCTCCAGGGATTTCCGATACTTATTAACAGTTTGGATTGAAAAATTGAATTTTTTTTCTCGTTCAAATTGACGTTTTTTTTCTTCTGTAATCTGAGTATTCTCCATTGCATCCCAATTTTAAAAATCTCCACTTTCTAGGACGATTTGGAGCAAAACTTGCCCGAAAATCCCAATTTTTATCACATTTCAAATGCAAATGAATTGCAAACTGAAACGCACTTCAAAGATGCGGTAGTGTATTCTTCGAATGTGGTAGTATTCGACCAAGTTTCGCCCTTGCTAGGAAAATAGACTAGCTTCCATTTTACCAACAAGTTTCATGTCGATTCTTCGATAAAATCGCATCCGGTGAAATCTTCGCATGCCATCAAACGGAGATTAAAAATGTAAAAAAATGAATAACTCAGTTGGAGGAGGACTCATTGTTCCTGATGTGAATATTTATTTGTACTTGAAAATGTTTTAACCACTCATCATCATCGTCATTGGTAGACTGCCGTTTAGCAGGTCCTCAGTAGCCTCTCCTCCAGATAACTCTTGTGTTGCGCCTTCCTCTTCGTCTTCGCGTAGCCTGTCTCCTCTTCTAAATCATCCGTCATTTTCTTTCTTCTTCTTCCGCGTTTACCCTTTCCTTCCACCATCACTTCTAATACCTCCTTCATCAAACAATCTCTTCTTAATATATGTCCCAGCCAGTTTTGCTTCATTGTTTTAATTGCCTTTATCAGTCCTCTATCTTCCCCCACTCTGGTCTATGCCTCTTCATTTCTCACTCTGTCTGCCCAACTAACATTCAACATTCTTCTGCATATCCACATCTCCAATGCCTCAATCCGTTTTATATTCTTTTTCAAAGCCGTCCATGTCTCACAACCATACAGTAAGACGCTCCAAACATAATACTTTGCCAACCTTTTCCTAAGCCCAATATCCATTTTGCTAAACAACAACCTTTCATTTTTGATAAAAGCGTCTCTGGCCATTGCAATTCTACCTTTAATCTCCTTGTCACATTTCCAGTCCTGTGTAATTTCCGTCCCTAAATACTTATATCTTGTCGCTTGTCCCAGTCTTTCCCCTCCCATGGTAACTCCTGTCTTCTTCTACTAGCTACTTTCATCATTAACCACTAAAATTTTAACCTATAAGAACCCCTGAGGTAAGCTTTATGATTTATCTCTTATTAGGTAGTAGTAATTAAAGTTACAATTCTAGTACTTGATGCGATGTAATAATGCACAATTATGGTAATTTATATACATTTATTTACCCATGAATGGCTGTGGGACTATAACTGCGAAATGCGAACGCCATTATTGGCAAATTCATGCAATTTTCGGAATTACTCTATTCATTGTTTATTTCCGACATCCATTTGTTTGGGAAAAGCGGGAAGTAGGTAATGTGTTAGCAGAACGATGCCCTGAGAGTGGCGATACGATTCGAGATATCGCTACACTCGCGAATTCCATAGAAGTCAGTTTCCATGAGTAAAGCCGCTTTTACAAATGCCCAAGTGTCAATTGTGTGAACGATAGAAAAATAAACGCGCATATGCCCGTCCATATTGAACTACGATGAAGTGTTACAATTTAACATTTGAAAATAAAAGCACAGGCGCGTAATGAATGTCGGGTGTCGTAGCTTAATTTAGGGAACTGCCCGCACGGAAGTGGGAGAAATATTGCTTTGGGTTAACGATGCCAGGAAAAATTATTTGGTCAGCTGTAGGGAACAGGTTTAACAAATAACCCGACCATCATCCCTCACGGCGTTTCTTCTATGTCTCGAGAGTGGCGTGAGAAATGGTTTGTTTTTTATTAACTGCCCCAGTCTATTTCCGCACTCTTTAACCTGTGTCTCCCCCGGCTAAGTTTAGGGGTGGTCGCTTAATCAGATTAAGTACTCCTACTTAAACGAGTGCATACTGAGCAACGACGCATTAATTTTTGTGACTTAATCTGGCTCGGCGTCAAGATATACAAGCGGAGAAAAGAGGGACCGCGGTGACGTTGGAGCTTCACGTTTTAATTGCTCCCTCTGAAACTGTGATAAATAGGTCGGTCACCTACACACGTCACGAGTTTAACGAACCTAAGATGCACACCTCAAGTGCGCTTTGAGTATATAACGAGGAAGGTGTTAGGATACTGCCGTTTTATTATTGCGTTCTCACCCATCACGCCGTTCCGCGCCTGTTTATGCTCTGTCAAAAAAGCGTAATTCTCGGAGTAAGGCCGAGAAAACTTGCTTCATTTCAGTATTCAACTTGTTAATTACTACGCTTTTGGGCAGTTTTTATTCTAACGTCCGAATGTTTTCGGCACATCGTCCTCTTATTCGTGATCCGCCATTGGATCCATCTTTAATTTCTCGTATCGTCTTCCTCTTCCTATTTCGTCCAGAATTCATATCCTTTTCCTTCCTCTTCCACGCTTCCTCAGTGTTCTTCCCTCTCCAACGCTCTTCAATATTCTCTCTTTTTTCAAAACGTCCTCCATCCATCTCTTCTGCCTCTTCCAAACCTCCGCCACTAGGTTCCTCTACTCTCCAACCATATCCAAAGCCTCCTCGTTCGTCAGAAGGTTGTTATTGACATAGGTTTTACCAGTCGGTCAATCTTGCCATATTTCACTCATAATAAAAGATATGTACTTTGTTTCATGCCACACTATTTAATATAACTCAACTCGACCAAGGTTTTGACACTATGGTCGAGTGGAGTTATATTAAATAGTGTGGAATAAAACAAAGTACATATCTTTTATTATGACTGACATCATAAATTTCCACCAGGTGAAGCCGGAAACTCTGTATTATATTGCCTATATATTATATTGTCGGCCCCGGTGGCGGCGGGGTTAAGTCCTCGCCTGCTAACCCAAGGGTCGCGGGTTCGATTCCCGCCTGGGGAGAATTATAGCTGCCCAGGACATGGGTGTCTGTGTCTCGTTCGTTGTTACTGTTGTTCACCCGCCGTAAAATGGCCTAATGTGCTGTATTCGGGGCAGTGAAAATAAATGAATAAATAAAATAAATAAATAAATATTACTTTAAAAAAAGGTCGCAATCCTTAAATAAAAGGTTTTCTGAAGTCCTTATAGCTGAAGATCTTAATTTATTTCCACTTATGTGGATGGCCCACCATTTGATTCCTCTTGAATTCCTCATATCGTCCTCCTCCACTAATTTCGTCCAGAATTGCTATCGTATTCCTTCCTCTACCGCGCCTCTCCAGTGTTCTCCCATCTATTACCCTATTAAGTATTCCCTCTCCTTTCCGAACGTCGTCAATCCATCTCTTTTACCTCCTCAGAACCTCCTCCACTGGCTTCCTCTTTTCCCCAATCATATCCAGTACCTTCTCACTCGTCCTTCTCGCCACCTAGGTCACCCTCTCCATCCTACTCCAAAGTTTGGAGTCCAAGCCAACATGTCAAACGCCTCAAGTCCTCGTATATCTTCCCTTCGCAATGACCAAGTCTCTGACCCACACAGCTGGGCTTGTGCGATGAACGAATTTGCCCATCGAGGGTCGATGAAAAATATCATCGAGATGATTCGGTTTCGATGATTGTCATTGACGACGATGAGTCGATGAATTCATCGCCGTCGATGAGTCGATGAACTCACCGACCTAGATAAGTCGATGGATTCATTCATCGCCGACGGAAAGGTAGGGATAGGCACGGGCGGGCGACGCAACACAAATAATTTTCTTGCAATGGAGATGGATTCATTGACTCATCTACATCGGTGTATTCATCGTCTCATCGACGTCAGTTAATTCATGGACACATCGACGTCGGTGAATTCATGGACTCATCGACGATGATGAATTCATCGACGTCGTTGGTCGATGACATTCACTGTCGTCGACACGGTTCATCTCAACGCGATGAGTAAAATCATCGTCGATGAATCGATTCATTGCACAAGCCCACATGCAGTGCCACGCTCTATATTGGGGTTTTCACCCGCCTTTTCTTTTCATTACCTTTCCGTTTGCCCTACCCTCTCTCGGTTAGCATCGTTTTCCTAGTCTATTCGGCTGCATTATTTCTCCTAAATACTAAATTTCTCGCTTCAATTGAGTCCTCCGTACCTTTTTTTAAAGCTTGTTTTGGGGATTTTTTTATTCGTCTTATGAACTCTTACCTCAAAAAAACATTTACAACTCTACTTCTGTGCACCCTCTCTTTGTGTATTTTATTTTTTACATCCGTTTATTTATATCATGTAGGTGTTCGGGTAAGATTGCAGAACCTTGTTTATTTTTCATATTTTTTGTAGTAAGCTGTATACATTGAGAATGAAGTATATGAAAGTTCTGTTGAAGGCTTCCGCGGGGCTTTGATGGAGGTTGATTCCTTCTTTCGGGTTTTCCGCCGCGTTGGTTCATGTTGGGGACGATATTTCGACGAAAAAAGATATTTCCCCCGCCTCATCAGAGAAGCGGTGGAAATCGCTATAAACCGTGAAAACTTCAATAGAGACGACGGTTACCCTCTCTCCGCTTCTTGGAAAGCACTTTTCCAAGAAGAAACGATTCCGACCAATCAGAGAAGAGGACCACAAAAAAAGGCGCGAAAACGACCCTATATAATACGGCGCCTCCAGAACCGAATTGTTACATGGACCTGAGGAAGCCAGCAGGACAGCCGGCGAAATATCGTCCCCAACATGAACCAACGCGGCGGAAAACCCGAAAGAAAGAATCAACCTCTATATGAAAAGTGTTTGCATCAAAATTAGGAAAGAGAAAGGAATGAGTGTGACTCTAGAGGACATAGGTTGGATGCTCCAGGTCATTTGTTCATTCTAGTATTCTATTCGTACATTTTTTGCCACGGAGTTGACTGATAGTGATGCGTTCTATCCTAAACTTAACACCCTCAGTCCTCACTTTGTGGGAGTATTTTATATTCGAATCTATTCTGAGAATGAGTACTTTACTTTTTCACTAAAAAAATATAAGATGACAACTTTTACTAAAACCACTAGATTTATTAAAAAACGACTCAGGTTTCGATGTGCATTCACATCATCTTCAGGTAAATGGAGGCCGATTTGCAGGCCTTATATGGTAAACACTAGCTGACCCGTGCGAATATTTCGCACAGTATCCAACTTCCTGTCCTGTTTCTTCCTTCTTTCTTCATGTTCTTCTACCTGTCAAATATTTCGCACAATATGCAGCTTCTTCCTGTTTCTTTCTTCTTTCGTCCTGTTCTTCTACCTGTCGAATATTTTGCACAGTATGCTGCTTCTTCCTTTATCTTTCTTCTTTCTTCCTGTTTTTCTACCTGTTTCTTCCCATGGACAATTATATGTTACATATGTTTGTGTTAAAGATACATAACGTAAACGGTAAACGGTCACACTGCTTGCATGTAGAATGTAAACAATCTAACTAAACGATACGTTGATAGATGGCGCCTTCTACAGCCTTTTAAGCACGTAAACGTAACCATAGCTAGCATATTAGTTGATTATATTGTCAACAGATGGCACCGTATCTTTTTTTAACAAAAACTTTAATTTTTTTGCCACGGAGTTGACTGATAGTGATGCGTTCTATCGTAAACTTAACACCCTCAGGCCTCACTTTGTGGGAGTATTTTATATTCGAATCTATTCTGACAATGAGTACTTTACTTTTTCACTAAAAACATATAAGATGACAACTTTTACTAAAACCACTAGATTTATTAAAAAACGACTCAGGTTTCGATGTGAATTCACATCATCTTCAGGTAAATGGAGGCCGATTTGCAGGCCTTATATGGTAAACACTAGCTGACCCGTGCGAATATTTCGCACAGTATCCAACTTCCTGTCCTGTTTCTTCCTTCTTTCTTCATGTTCTTCTACCTGTCAAATATTTCGCACAATATGCAGCTTCTTCCTGTTTCTTTCTTCTTTCGTCCTGTTCTTCTACCTGTCGAATATTTTGCACAGTATGCTGCTTCTTCCTTTATCTTTCTTCTTTCTTCCTGTTTTTCTACCTGTTTCTTCCCATGGACAATTATATGTTACATATGTTTGTGTTAAAGATACATAACGTAAACGGTAAACGGTCACACTGCTTGCATGTAGAATGTAAACAATCTAACTAAACGATACGTTAATAGATGGCGCCTTCTACAGCCTTATAAGCACGTAAACGTAACCATAGCTAGCATATTAGTTGATTATATTGTCAACAGATGGCACCGTATCATTTTTTAACAAAAACTTTTATTTTAAAACATTTGTCTATTTTTCGTCAATAGCGGGGAATATAAGCTTTAAAACTATGTTTGAATCATTAATTTTGATGAAGACTTATGGGAGTTATGACGTTGTGACAAAAAAAAACACGTTTAAGAAATAATATATATGATTACCAGGTGGGGAGAGGGGGGGGGGAGAGAAGACAATACAGGAGGAGGGTGGTCGCGGGAGGGTATAGGCGGGAAATACAGGAGGAGGGTCCCTCCCGCGACCACCCTCCTCCTGTATTGTCTTCTCTTCCCCCCGCCTCTCCCCACCTGGTAATGTTTACTATTTAAGGCCTGCACATCGGCCTCCATTTACCTGAAGATGATGTGAATGCACATCGAAACCTGGGTCGTTTTTAATAAATCTAGTGGTTTTAGTAAAAGTTTTCATCTTATATTTTTTAATGATGGAATACCACTAAGGGAGACTGACTAAAGTGAGTGTTACTTTTTCATAGTTATTTTTGTAAACGTACAACGCGTTTCGCAGCTTGCTGCATCTTCAGGTACACTGTTTATCTTTTATTTATTGATTGTTACGATAGTAACCTTACGCTAAGAAGGGGGGTTTGGAGAACAAACTGATTTTTGGGTGGAGAGGCTGGGGAACGTAGGTAATGGGCTCTTGAGGAGGGAAGTTTTGTCGGAAATGAGTGTTGAGAGGTGCGGAAAAAGTAGCTCTTGGCAAAGGTAGCCTGATTCTCTGACAATTTCCATTTGCTCCAAAGCATACATCTTTAAACCTTTTGGTGGAACATGTCAAAATTCTGGGATAAAATCGCGTGATTATTATCCAGGTGACCCTTGGCAAATTGTGAGTTGTAATCCATATTAAATTAACTTCGTGAGTGTTCTTTGATGCGTGACTTGAAATTTCGTCCAGTTTGACCTATTTAAGGTACATTACAACTATTGCATTGTGTTCTATTATGTTTATCGAATGTAGCTTCTTCCTGCCGTTGTATTTATTTCTTTTTTTCTTTCTCCTTTTTAGGTAAGTTGATTCCCCTCCGCACAACTAATTCCTGCCAATCCTGGGGTTGACGTGAGTAGCATGTACATATAACTCTCTTCTTATGTCGGTGGCTGCCATAATAGTGATTTACGTCATCGGTTACCCACCTCTTTGCATTGGTATCATTTGAGCATTCTATTCGTTGAATGGTAGGTTTTTGGAATAACCTATCCTAGCGTCCTAATTGCAGATACTGCATCGTTTCGTTTTCCCTCCTATTGGTGATCCGAAATGAGATCCCTCCTTTAAATTCCTCATATCTTCTTCCTCTTTTTGTTCCGTCCATAAATCCTATTCTCTTCCTTTCTCTTCCTCATTGTTCTCCCATCTATTATTCTCATCAACGCTCCCTCTCCTTTCAACACGTCATCCATCCGTCTCTTCTTGCTTCTCCGAACCTCAGTAACTAGTTTCCTCTCCTATTCAACCATATCCAAAGCATCCTCGTTCGTGAGAAGATTTTTATTCTCTTATGTTTTACCATTCGGTCGATCTTGTCATATTTCTTTGTAAAAAAGTCGCTATCCTAAAATTAATGGTTATTTGAAGTTCTATTAGCTAAAGATACAAAATACAATTTACAAATTCAATTAATTTCACGATATCTACAGATTACATTCAATTATGGACACATCTATAATTTATTGGAAAATCTCAGTGTGTCTATTCACGTGATAATTAAAAAAAGGCTTATAGGTATTGGATTTTATACTAGTTACAGATGAAGAAGGGATTATTTTGATTATATTGCGAAAAAATTACACACTTTACCGATTGCAACTCACTCAGAGCGAACGTTACTTCCGTTATTCTCTCGCAGCCCGGGAAATTGGCATGTTCGGTTGGCCATTCATATCTAATTCCTAGAAATCTCAAACTGACATAAATGCTTTCCTTCACTGCTTTCATTCATTTCCGTATTCTTCCGGCTTATTGGTAGGTTTTTTGGACAGTAATTATTATAACGTCCTAATTTGTGGCATAGTAAGAGTTCTTTCTGGCGTGATCTGGTGAAATATCATAATTAAATTAAAGAAAATTGGCAAGACCTGACGATGATGCAGTACGTCGAAACCGGTCGCATTAGAGTTTATGGTGTGGGAAATTACCAATTTTCTTTAATTTAACTGTGGCGTAGTGTACTGCTTTCCCTTCAAGACGATGGCATAGTGGTCAATGCGTTCCATGGCTTCACGAGGATCTTAAATGTAACGTTACGATACGCAATATGTAACTCTTCGATGATTTGCACGCCGCAAGTGCGCTCTGAGTGTATAACGACGAAAGTGTGAGGATACTGCCTTTATTTTTGCTGCATTACTATCTGTCCCTCCGTTCCCGACCTGGTTATGCTTTGTCATAAAAGCCATCTGAAGGAATCTACGAGAATCTAATAGCTAAACATTTATTCGATAAAGGAGTGAATTGTTTGAGAGATATTGTTTACCGGAGGAATTCATGGTTGAATGTGGTGTAAGAGAGAATTTTTACCCGACAGTAGTGACGAGAATCATTGGGACAAGAGGGGTAACGTCTGTGTAAAGGACCGATTAGAAAATTGGAGTTTTAAAAAGCTGGTGTGTATTTTTTCTTGAATGGTCTCAAAATATCATCGGTCAAACGTGAATTTAAAAATATTTATTTAAAATTTTCACAACAAAAATAGTAGATACTTAAGGGTTTATTCAATCTGGGTTATACAGTAAAACGGCTAGATCGGGGTAGTTTTCTTTAATAGAGCCGTATAATCATTTCAAGTTATAGTATTTGGGTGTTGGCGGTACGTAGAATTGAGATTTAACGATTGAGTAAATGCTTATAGTAATATTTCAGTAGATGTGTTAGTTTTGAGCCGTAGGATGGACGATTGTTGGAATTTCACGTCCAAAGTTGCAAGTGACCGAGATCTAGCCATACCTGATTTATTATACATAGAGAATTAGAAGTCGAGCAAGAGTGAGATGGCCAGAGCGTGGGTGGCGGAGTGGTTATTGTGATTGGGCTGGTTACCACAACCTCTCAACCCCGAGTCCCGCCGTCCATTCCGTCCACCCAACCTCACCACCAAAGCTGAGCCATAACGAACTGTATTGTTGTTTTATGAAACGTATTAGCGCCTTATATCATCTCTGTGGCTTTTTTCACTTATTATTTTGTCCATAAGGCTTCATTGAAACATCCTTCTTCTGTCAGCAAAATGTTATTTTCCGTCCAGTTGTAGAAGAACTCTTCTGGATTGCCGGCTTCCTTGTGGTAGGCTTTTTCTTTTTAATCGCTTGGCCATTTCTTTGATGTAGTCTGTGCCTTCCTTTTTATTTCTTTGTATTAATGTAAACTCATCGTAAATAGTGCTTATAGAGCAACTCTCGTCAGACATTATTGTTGACTTTTTGTTCCCCGTACACATTCACGTAACGTGTGCTTGTTGTTATCCTGGCATCTTTAACGGGGTCCCTAGAGCCTCGTGAATGACTCCATTCAGGATAGTGTGTGTGTGTGGTCCCTGGTGAGGAAGCAGCAATCCCGAAAACCACCACAGAGGGTAGTCTGGTGGTTGTGGTAGGTCCCCAACGTGGTTTTCCCGTTAAACCAACACAACAATAATTTCTGGCGAGAGTTCTCTATTGTTACAGCCATTGGAGATATTCCCCCGTTTTGCATAACTTTCGAGGCCGTAGAGCTCATTATTTCTTGATTTGCCTACCTTGAAAGGGAATTCCGTGATGCCTATGTATATGCGTAAAGTATTGTTTTAAAGTGATATTTTGGCTCGTATATTGGAGAAGAAGTATAAAACTGGAAGTTACTGAAGAGCATTAACTGCAAAAGTTCATCATTCGCCTGCGTCACCAGAAAGATTATTTTGTCGTTCTGAGAAATAGGGCACCACTCTAGAGCTCATTATTTCTTGATTTGCCTACCGTGAAAGGGAATTCCGTGATGCCTATGTATATGCGTAAAGTATTGATTTAAAGTGATATTTTGGCTCGTATATTGGAGAAGTATAAAACAGGAAGTTACTGAAGAGCATTAACTGCAAAAGTTCATCATTCGCCTGCGTCACCAGAAAGATTATTTTGTCGCTCTGAGAAACAGGGCGCCACTTTAGGGGCTAAGGGAAACAAAATTACGAGTTTTAAGAAAAGGAGAGTACGAGTGTAATAGGGGCGAAATCAGTATGGATGGATTGGGCCTTTGGTATGAAATTATCGAAAGAGTTTCCCCGCGGCGTAGCAGCAATGTATATAGGTTCTTTGACTTCGCCTACCGTGAAAGGGAATGCCGTGGTGGCTATGTATGTGTACGTAAAGTATTTTTTAAAGCCAGCACACGTCGCTCTCTCAAGTCTTGACTGGGCCGAGAGAGGCTTTGGGAGTTGGGTCGTGGTGTGTGTGGAGAAATATAGAGAGAGGAGGGGTGGGGAAAGAGAGGGAAAAAGTCTTTTTACGATGCTCGCTCGACTACCTTATATGCCGGCGGGCTTGTCTGCTAGTGTGTTGGTGTGCGAGAGAGGAGGGGAGGGCGGCGGAGGGGGTGGGGAGCGCCGGCGGGGAGAGGGGAAGTGGGATGGTTGAGCCAGACGTATTGAGGGGAAGCCATGAGACAGAAAGGGGAGGGGGCAGTCTCGTGGAGGGGAAGCGGCCGTGGAGTAGGGGAGAGTTGTGTGTGGGGGGGGGGAGTGGGTAGGGGAGGGAGAGCTGGCTGGCTGGCCGTGTTATGCGAGACAGCAGATAAGTACGGCTAGACAAAAGCCGTCTGCAGTCATCTCGCCGTGTGCATGGACGGTGGAGGAGGAAAGGAGCGAGAGAGGTTACAGTGGCAACCGCAGGCAGGAAGAAAAGACTTGCTGGGAGGACGTCCACGCACACAAGTGTTCTCACGGCGACTTTGAAAAGACCAGTACTTCGACCCCGCGCGAGGGGTCGCGCGTGAAAAAAGTTTTAAACCGTTTTGTTGTTATCATCTTTCCGAGAGTGAATTTTTTTTACAGAACTGTTCTCTTGTTTAGTTTTAACCCTTTTTTACGTGTGTGTGTTCGGTGCAAGTTTTTGTGAACCTGCGTTGGCCTCGCCACCCGAGTTTGCCTCACAAGGACAGCGGGACCGGCTGCGGGACTTCGGGTTTGTGATTCTCCGCGTGTTCTGCGGTTTTATCTTCGTTGGGATAAGGATATTGAGCCAGTTTTCGGGTGACAGCGATCGAATTGAACCGTGATTGTTCCCCGGAGGAATATATGAGACGGGAGCAAGACTGCTTCTTCACATGAACGTCTCGAGGTGGTGTCGTGTGCGATACGCTCATTCTGCAGCGCGACTGAAGACTCCCGCGATCTTCGGAAGCCGGGGGGAGGTTTGATAGGAGGCCGGGCCCAAGCGGGGCGGTCGGCCGGTCAGTCAGTCGTGGTGTCTTGGCTGGGAGTGTCGTGCCAACCCAAAGCGGTCGGTCCCCTTTCGAATGTATCCGGCCGCCGGCTACTCTCCGCCCTCGAGTGCGTGCGTTCTCCGCCGACGAAGCGGTCGCCGTCCGTCGCCGATCGAGACGACGTCCGCCGCTGCCGGGCAGGGCAAGCCCTTGGCGATGCTCCGATGACGGCGGCAGCGACCAAGAGGACGGCGTCGCGGCGGTCACAATCGAGGGTCGATGAAGGCACCCGGCCTCTGGGGTGTCACCTCCTCCTTGGGCAATGGTCAGAAGAAGGAGGGGGCTAGGAGGAACAGCCACGGCAGGAGGAATCGTGAGTAACATTTTTTGAGCCGGCGAATTCTTGAATGTGCGGGACCGTGAAAAAGCGTTTCATTGTGTAAGTTCTACATCGACTTAAAACTCCATATGTTGTGCTTTCTCGTAATACTGGTCTCCGGCCATTATCGAGACGAATACGAGTCGACGATCAATGTTTTTAGACTATCCTCCGCCATTATTAACTCTACAATACCCCAAATTCGTCGTTAATTAGCCAGTGGTTCCCGATCATATTGTTTGCTACGTGTGTTTATGCTGCCGCGTTTTTATACCGACTGCCCTTATCCTTTTAAAATAATATATTTAAGTGCTAGGTTTCGACAAAATTGTGGAAATTTGAAAACAAAAAAATTTACATATAACTGCCTACCACATTTTTCTAATCATGACACGTGTGACAATCATCGTCGTCAGGCATTATTGCAATCGACTAGGCTGATTTGAGCTTTTTTAAAGATATGAATTCCCAAGTCTTTTCGAAAAATAATTCGGCCATTCTCGATTACAGATTGGAGTCCAGTTCCTTGAGTCAAGCGTTACAATGCTGGCACCCTCATATTTATAAGTCACCACCCGTTGTTCGGACAAACTTGGCGAATAATTTGCCGATAATTTTGTCTTGAACATGATTTGTGATTGTCTAACCGAAATGATTACTGAGTCGGTTTTATGACTTAATCCGAGGCCGAATTAAAATACCGAAACACGGCTTCTTCTTCTTCTTTATCCTTTCCGGTCCTTCATTCGCATCGTATTTTTTTTACCGGCTCGATTCGATTGCGTTCGTTCGTGTCTTGTTGTCGTCCCCGAGGCAAGTCCATTGTCCGGGGCGGTCCTTTTGTGACGTGCGCGTGCTGTTTATTTGTTGATTTTTGTTGTGGTCTCCTCCTCCTCCTCCTCCCCTTCTCCTCGGTCCCACTAGTAGAAAGGGAAAGGGGTGGCGTGCACTTTGCGTTGCCCCCAGCCACTCCCCCCCCCCCTCCCGTACCCCGCCGAGTGCAAAGTGCATCATTTGGTGTATAGGCCGGTGCGCGGCCGTCGACACCTGCCGAACGGAATTGGGAGAGTAAGGGCCGGTGCAACTCTGCTGCACGGTATGCTAGCCCGGTCCTTGCATTCGCATTGTGGTGTTCATCGCTTTTGTGCGCGATGTCGCCCTTCCCGAGTTTCAAAAGAACACCTGCGGCTTTCTGTTACACTCGTGGTAACCGCTGATGGAATTATTCTTGGGGGAAAAAAAGATAGGACTTCCTCAAATGCATAGAGGGATCAGCCCTCCAACCTTATTCGTGGGAATTGACAACAACAAAAGCGTGCTTTGTTGCAGTTATTTGCTGATAGAGATTATATAATGGGTATAATCGTCAAAGGGTATAAACGCCGCTTTGTAGCAAGTTTCAAGCGCTTGTATATGTACAGAAAGATGGCTGATAAGCGATTTGAAACATTAGTGGAATAATCGAGAATTAGTTTATTTCCTTCTATAATACATTCACATGCTCATCCCTAATGCCAGTTACCATTGTAAGTGTTCTAAGTTTGTAATCATTGATTCACACCAGGGTTGGGGATCGCAATTCCATTGTACTTGTTTTCGTTATCGTTTCCAATAATTCATATCGCTTCACAAGTGCAAAGTTCACAGTTACATGCTACGAATGCGCTTTATTAATAAAAACTAGACAGTTGCAAGCCTCTGACTAAATCGGGCGAATGTCGACCACGTTTATTGAAGAATGACAGTAAAGCGGGCGCACGGGTAATGGAGAACAGTGGTCGCGTCTCAGGTCTCGCTGTACGTGTATGCTTAAGCATTTATTGTGCTGTCATTTGTTTTACAATTATGTCCGAATAGTTATAACTTCAGGATTGTCGTTAAGGTAGTTTGAGAGGGACAGTTGTAGTCACAATGGAGAAAATAGTCGAGGTATACGATGTAATTTCAGCAGCTGTCGGAAGCATGAATTAAATATTAAATTATTAATGGTTCAACAATATACTTTAATATGACTGATAAAACCGAGTGATAAAATAACGGTATATGTGAATTAGTCTTGAACCTGACTGATTTTCTTCCCGCGGTACGATTTAAACTTCTTCTCAACGGTGAGTTTTTTTGGTGATTCTGAAAAACTATGGCGATGACAATATGATTTATTCTCAAAAATAGTTGAGAAAACATACAAAATACACTTTAGTCTGAATGATATACTTCCTTAGTCGTAACAGAGACCATATTTCGAATTAGAAGTTTTAATTTAAGCAGCTATAGGAAACGAATTAAAACGAATAAAAAAATAAATAAAAAAACGAAAAGAAAACGAAACTCTAATTAATGAATAAAAATATCTATATACGTCTTTGACTTGACAAATTTTCTTCTCGCGGCACCTTTTAAAACTCCTTCAAAACGGAAGCTTTTTCACGATTCTGATACAATTACTGTCGTTGCCAAAGGATTTTTGAACGAATAGTTGAGAGAAGATTGAAACTTCACACTGTTAATATTTTGACGAGACCTATTTGATATAAATTCACCTTTTTTAAAAGAAGATCTCACTGGAGTGCGTAACTTTACAATTTCCTATGTAAAATGGCCCGTAATTTATGTCAACAATCTCGGAAGTAGTTCGGTTAGGGGCTGATAATTTGGTATCTTTGGAAGAGTGTGACATTTTATTTAAAATGTGACCAAAGTCATCGATAATTAGGTATTTCGCTCAAACTAACTGAAGGTGGAGTTTTCACTAGATAAACAATCCTCATGTGCTGTATTGCATAAATATTCGCTTTGGTGTTATTTATTCCCGTAACACTTCGTGTTTGCCATGTAATTCGCAGCGTTTTCGACTCCCTTCAAACTTTCGCGGGCGACGTGATATACCGTTCGCCTTCCGATGATGGGGAAGAGCCGAAAGGACCTAACACGATTCAAGTCTGGTTCAGTGACCGGTTGTTTTATCTTTTTTTTCTTCAGTTATTTTTCGCTTTGCACGTCCGCTTTTAATTTACGCTGTCGTTCCGGGCCCGTTAAAGACGTCTTAAAAAAAGTTCATGTTCCCGGGGTGGTTTTTATGTCTGGTATGGGTGTCGTGTCGCGTTAAAAATCAGTCGCGGTCGTTTCCCTGCGTTGTATCGTAAGGGCGACAAGTGTTTCGGGGGCTCCCGAGCGTGTGGTGCATCATTATTGTCTTATTTTCACTCAGATTCTCTGTTGGATTCGATAAAAAAGACAATGGCGTCTACATTTCGAAAAAAAACATATGCAGCAGAACTTCGCTTAAGGCAGTATGAGCGAGTTCCGTAACCATAATGGAGACCATATTAGAATTATACGTTTAAATTTCAACAGCTGTAGCAAGCATGGATTAAATACTGTATTATGATTGGCAAAATGATATACTTTCATACGACTGATATTCTCAGTAAGTAATTAAAAAAACTACATAAGTCTTGTATTTGACTCATTTTTTCGAGCGACCCGTTCGAAACTCTCACAAGGGAAATTTTTAGTGATATTGAAACATTACTGCGGTGGCAATATGATTTATTCTCTAAAATACCTAGGAGAATTTTTATTCACGTTTTACAGCGTTACCTCTCGTTTTTAAATCATTATAAAGAATCAGTCGGATTTTTGGTCTCTTATGGTGCATTTTAAATGCATAGGAGATCTTTAGAAGCTCAATTGATGTAAGAGAAGCATCGTTAAACTATAAAAATTATGTTTCATGAATGCGGTAATTGAGAAAACACATGAACTACTCGCTGTTAAATTTTGACGAGATCTAGGTGTTAGAGATTACGCATTTTTTAAACGAATTATTTATAATAATTTCAATTAAATAAATCATTTCAATATATTTCAAACATATTCCATCCATCTATGGAGTGCATATCCTTACGATTTCTTATGTTAAAGTGCTTGATTGTTTTGTGAAAAATCTCAGAAAGTAGTTCGGTAAGGGGCTGATATTTTTGGTATCTTTGGAAGATTGAGATATTTTTCTCTGAAATGAAATTCATTTATTTCTAGGTGAAATGATATTTCGCTCAAACTACTTAAACCGAAATGAAGGGGGCAGTTTATTCGCATAAACCAATTTTTCGGATAATCTGCGGTTAATATTCGAAGGGGAAAATACGTGCAACTATGTAATTACATCGTCAAGAATCAATGACTCTTCGCTTCGCAACATTCTATTTCTTAAAATAATCGAAGATTCTCTTCTTGACTATTTCTTCACCACGGTCGCGGGCAGTATTGCTTCTCCATCAGTTGCTGCGTTGCTCGTTACGTTTCAAGCGACCCGGGTTTCTGTTCAGCTGGATTTCATTAATGGAGATTCTACCGTACATGTTTGCATTTATCGACACCACTCCCGTGACCTCAATTAAAGCTCCGTCAAGTTTTACTGCTTGTCCTTAAGCCAGCAAGAAAACCCCATCTTATTTAGGAATCGGATTAAGCCTCTTTGACTGCGCATGAACACAAGCATTTATTTGCATTATGTGCCCTATACATGTGCTTCGTAAGACGATCTTATTTCCTTTTTATCTGTATAAATTTCACCGTGAAATAGGGCGCATTGTAGTTTAAGCGAAATATCATTTCACCTGAAAATCAATCAATTTGTCTCTTTTCAGTGAAAAACATCAAACCCTTCCAAGGATGCAAAAATATCACCCTCTCACCGCTCTTCTTTCCCAGATATCTTAAAAAGTACCAGCCCCTTTACATGGGAAATGGTACCTGTGTGCACTTCAGGGAGGCATTTCAAAAATGAGGAATAACTAACTCCTAGATCGGACCAAAAAAATATATTTTTTCTTCTTGTCTTAAACCTGAAATTCTCGTCTCGTCTGTATTTTCTCGTCGCAGATTAAACAAGTGTGTAAGATGGTATGTCGATGCGGGAGAGTGTACTCTTTTTTTCGCAGAAAACGATCGTGGTCAACCACGCATTGGTTTAGTTGTTCTAGGAATCTATTGGTTGACGCATTTAGCTGATAATCTGGTACGAAATATTGAAAATACCTTAGTATAGAGTTGGGCTAAGTCGATCATTTTAGTGATTCAATCATTTTGATTCGAGTCACTTAAAAGATTCAATCGACTGATTCAGTCATTTGATTCATTATGGCTCGTGAGTCAGATTGATTAGATGAATCACGAGACACGTGAATCGAAAGACTCGAATGAATAAAGATTGAAGAGACTCAAACACTCGAATGATGCTTATTGATGCCATCAATCTAATCTTGAATAATTCGAATAATCGATTTCGAATAATTACTATCTTGCTTAGAAATTTAGGAAGGCTGATTGATTTCCATATTCCACGAATTTTTGATCCGCATTAAATTGGAGATTTCCAAGTACTATAGTCACGAGAATATTTATAGAGGCAAAACTGTTTCTCTGAATTCAAGAAGAATAACGTCAAAATATGTACATGAAAATTAAATCACTAGCTCAGACTACACAAATTAATGTGCATGAATGTTTTCTGATCTGCTTTATTGAATTCCATTCAATTAGGAGCTTTCAACTGAGCAGGTAATTAAAATTCTTACCAAGTTTACGAACTGTAATGATGTGCTGATATTGTAACGAGGGTATAAATTTCATCGTTTTTAAAATGAGCGCCTTGTCTCTAACTATGCCATACAAACATAAACTCACTGACCAAATATAAATGGATTCATGCCCATGAAGATATCTCTCTGAAATTTCATATCTAGACGTAACGGATAACGTACATGTGAATACGTTTTTCCACATCACATTCAATCACACGGCAGACGGAAACACAAAATGATTGAAGGATCGAATCATTTTCCCGAAATGAATCATGAGTCATTTGACTCACTTGGTGATTCAATCATTTTGAACGAATCGATCATGAACGACCCATCACTACCATAGTATACTAAATTTCCTTAGAATTATTTTCCCTACGCCTGAAGGTTTCCTTGAAGTAACGATCTGTTCGTAGGGAAATTTATCCCCATAGTCTTTCATTTTTTAAGAACAAAGTTCTTGGGAAAACTTATAGGGCTTATTTTTGCATTAGTATTTTAAAAATATAGTTTCAAGATGTCAATTCTTTTACGAAATTCAACTCTATTACGAAACGGGAAACGCAACAAATTATAATAGAGCAGCTTTGTGCTGCCAAGTGCTTTTAAATATTGTTGTTTTTTTTCTTCTAGACGGAACTATTTATCGATTTTCGGGATTTTTCGTCAACAAAACCAAATAACGTAGCATTTCGTGAATTTAGTCCAGAAACTTGGGGTATGGAACTCTCAGAAATGGTGTACGCTTGTCGAGAAATGATCGCGAAATGGACAGAAATCGACATAAATGGATAGAAATGGACAAAAATTAATAGAAATGGACAGAAATGAATAGAAACAATAATAATAATTCTTTTAACACTTACAGATTTCCCCTATTACCAGTGTTTTAATATATCATTTGACGAGCATAAACATCCATGTCCTGTTCAGTGAATAGTCTAGCCAGGCGGGACTCAAACCTGTGACGCTCTGGTTAGAAGGCGTGGACTTTACCCAGCCGCCACCGGGGCCGACTGAGAAATGGATAGATAAGTACAGAAATGGTTAGAAACGGACAGAAATGGATAATAATGGCCAGAAATGGATGGAAATGTTTAGAAATGGATAGAAATGGATGAAATGGAAATGCGGTGTACGCTTGTTTTTGAAGTTGCGTACCCCTCGTCCATAAGCAATATTGGCCGTGGCTGATTGTGGTCCAGAAAGGACATTGAACATGGGCCGGCCAGTTCTCTTTGACCGGACGTCATGAAAGAGCGAAGGAAAAAAGTTTTTGAGACAACAATTACGCGACATCAAGCATCAAGTCCTGAATTCAACAGCCCTGTAGCTCGATTTGAAGCGGCCATAATTCCCAAAGTATAGCTCAAAATGGTTTTAATCTGTGTGTTTTCTCGGAGAAAGGACCTTTTTCTCAGGCCTTAGAAGTGTTTGAAACGAATTCGTTCACTTCCAAAATTGAATTTAGTACAGGCAGGATCGTATTATGCCCCAAGGTGCGCCGTTGTTCTCCCGTTAAAAAAACACCTTTTTTGTTCCCGTGGCGCTGTTATTGTGTCTGCATCCAAACTGTCTCGGACGGATGGACGGGGAAAGAGGAGAGGGTGATAGGGTGGGGTGAGGGTGGAATGGCGGGAGGGGGGGGGGGCAATCGTTGCGGTGGAGAGGGGGTAGGTGGCGCTGTTGGCGGAAGGAAAGAGAGCGTGTCTTCTCTCGGTCGTCTGCCTGTGTGTTTCGGGAGCCCCCTCCACAATTCCCCGCGTGATAAGTCCAGCTGCATTGTTGCCGGCCGGCCAGCCGGACCTCCCCAGTAGTCGCGGCACGTACCGTATTAATATCCGAATTTAATGCCACCCCGAATACAGTGTGATCCCGAAAATTGTTGGGCCCGTGGTGTAGTTAAAAGTTCGTTCGAATATACCGTATTTCTCCGCATAATCGTCGCACCCTACTTCTTCAGTCCAAAAATCGGTTCACAACATTTCATCGCATAATCGTCTCATATTAATTCTGTTCGTCACGATGCTTGCTGTAAAAGGAAAAAATTGTCAAATCTTTCACTCTACCTGACAAATTTCTACCTGCCATTCACTAATACAGAGTAGGGGAGACCGGGGCATAATATGATAACTTTTCATTTCAGGCCGGAAAAAGTACGGTTTACGCTAAACAGGAAGAAAATAGTGTCGATTGGTAGTCTTAAATTTTAATGCATTGTATTTTATGTAGGCCTACCATTCATGAGATCCTAGCTTTGCAATATAGGCAGTTAAGTACGTAATAAATGACCTGTGTATAACTAATACCGGCGCAATTTTATTTTTTTTAAATTTCCCCTCATAATGGTCGCACCCTACTTTTTAGCGAAAAAATGGCGTAAAATCTGCGACGATTATGAGGGGAAAATACGGTGTAAACCGCCGATTATCCGCAAAAAATGGGTTATTCGAACAAACCGGCCACCTTCAATATATGTTTTTCTTTGGCTCGCTTTTCCCTGGACCCATGGGTCCATAGTTACCACTTCGTTTTACCCTACATAGTTACCACTTCATTCAAATGAAAACATGAATCGAGTTAGACTTGTGGTAAAGCGTCCAGCTTTCGTGTCGTAGGTCATTTAGAGGCGTCCGACGAGTCTACATTCAAGCGAATTTTTTTTCTAGTAAACAGTCGTAGTTTTTTTAGACTTAGTTAATAAAATGTTTATGAAACAGCTTGTTGTACGTAAACATTTTATTTACTGGGACTGAAAAGAAAAAATAAAAAAATCGACAATGAATTTTTTAGCATGCTTTACTAATTTTTAGGCATGCTTTCATTTTTATTTTGCACCAAAAGTTCATTTAAAGATTTTCCCGAAATTGTACATTAAGGCTATCTATAGCCGTGTCCCAATTCGTTAGGCATTAGGGAGGATGCGGTTAGCTACCCAAATATTTAGAGGCCTTTCGCCAAGGGAGCTTGATTTGGGACATCCTTCGCTAGTGTTGCCGTCTACCGAGCTGGAAACAGATGAAAAACATGAGTAATTAATAAAGGACTGAATGAAACCTGAAATTAAGACATTTTTGGCGCATGTGGCTACCTTCGTATGCGTTGTGAGATTTGGAAAGTGAAATAACATTTTTTCATCCATTTCGTTGCTTGGAGATTCGTTAGTTTTTAGTTTTTGGGGTATTTTAGTTTGTGTAGGTGTTCTGGGATTTAAATTCGTTTTTTTTTTAAGTGTACTAAGTAAAAGTTTTCTTTTGTAGGCGGGTGTTGGGTTGCGAAATATTAGAGAATTCTTTCACTTACAGACAAAATACTTGCCGGCCATGTTTGCCAGCTTTCAACTACTTCCTTGGGTACGAGTTTCCTCGTACGACGCATGCAGCGCTTTGCATGATGGAAAATTCAATATGGAGGCGGATTTAGGATAAACTCCATTTACTCTAAATTTCACCCCCGAGAAAGGCACCTAAATCCGCTCCCCCATGATGCCTAACGAATTGGGACACACTTCAAGATGGCGTCCTCCCTAAATCTGCCGATTTAGCTGCCTAAATGGCGAATTGGGACACAGCTTATATTCCATTGCATACATACATTCACCAAAATATTCATACTTAATGAATTTATGTTGATATCGAATATGAAAGAGCGCACCGCGCTTTTCGTTGTTGTGTAATCATTGTGTGACTAATTTCCTTGAATTAAATTTTATTATTTCCAGTAAAAGGCTAAATTTTCATTCATTCGAGGAAATATATTTTTTCTTTTTCAGTACGATGTAAAGATATTTCTGTTTTTAGATTTTTTTGTATCTGTTTAGAGAAGCATGCTTAAAAATTCTTTTTTGATTTTTTTTATATCGGCTAGGGTAGTTTGAGCGAGAAATTATTACACCTAGAAATCTAATGAATTTGGTCTCATTTTAAAGAAAAATATCTCACCCTTCTAATGACACCAAACTTTCAACCCCTTACCAAACTACTTTCCGAGATTTTTGCTAAAAATTACAAGCCCTTTCACCAGGGAAATGGAACAGTACAGTCTCCAGCTAGACCTAATTAAAAAAAAATTGGAATTTGTAACATCTAGATCTCTTTAATAATTAACAGTTTGTAGTTAGTGAGTTTTCGCGACTATTAAAAAAAAATCATTTTGTCACCGCAGTAAATTTTCAGGACCACAAAATACCCTTCATTTTCCAGGATTTATAAACGTACCGCGCGAAAAAATGAGTCGTTAATCATTTTTTTCTCGCGGCACGTTTGAAACTCCTTCAAAACGGAAGGTGTGTTGTGATCCCGAAGAGTATACTGCGGTTACAATATGATTAATTTTCAAAAATAGTTGAGAAAGTATACAAACAATACACTGTTGATTTTTTGACGAGATCTGAGTGTAGGGAATGC
Organism: Ceriagrion tenellum; assembly: GCA_963169105.1. NCBI lineage: Eukaryota > Metazoa > Arthropoda > Insecta > Odonata > Coenagrionidae > Ceriagrion > Ceriagrion tenellum. The sequence continues at coordinate 91,138,310 of OY720639.1, read as the reverse complement.
CTCATTTTTAATATAGGGTCTCTATGGAGTGCATACATGTGCCATTTCCCAAATAAAGGGGAAGGTATTTTCTGGAAAATATCTCGGAAAGTAATGTGGCGAGGGGTTGAGTAAGTGATTTTTGTGTCAATGGAGGGGTGATATATTTTTCTTTAAAATGAGACCAAATGCATTGATTTGTAGGTAAAATAATATTTCGCTCAAACTACCTTAAATGTTTATCTCTATCATCTCAGGCTTAACTTTGTGGAAGTTCATTTCGTAAATGAAAATGAAAAACTTTGTAATATTCCACCAATTTATTTTATGGTACAACTAGTTTCGTCGCAGCGGCGACATCTTCAGGTACAAAGAGTCAAGGCATATGGTCCTTATATACCATCTAGGTTAGTTGTTTCGGTGGGGGAGGACCACCTACCTTCTTCCTTCCCCACCGAAACACCTAACCTGGATGGTATATAAGGACCATATTTTGTGCCTTAACTCTTTGTACCCGAAGATGTCGCCGCTGCGACGAAACTAGTTGTACCATAAATAAATTGGTGATATATTACAAAGTTTTTCATTTTCATTTACCTTAAATGTTTTAAATCCGTTCCGTAATGTCATTTTTATTTCTTTTTACTTATTTAATATTGTAGAACGCAAGTATTACAGCATACAAATTATTTATAGTTTCTTATATTATTATTTTTTAATGTTAAGTACATATTGGAAAGAAAAATTGACGATCATTGATAAAAAAGGAAAGGGTCCCAAAAAGGATTGGTCCACAGTGAACGAGTTCCCAATAATGAACGAGTCTGCCCATTTCTAGCGTTGGTGGCTGCATAGAGAGTTCGCTTTATTATCTTATCCTCAGCCTCTTTCGCTTCGGCCGTCTCATCCCCGTCCTCAACGTCTGCCCCACCCAGACCTCCCCCTCCCTCTCCTCCCGGACCCCATCCTACTCCCCGTCTCCCTCCCCTCAAAATTCGCTTATTTTTCGTCTCGTCATCCGAGGACCTTGTCTGGCTGTCTGGCCGCGTGTACGTATGTGTGTGCATCTGACGTCTCGTCTCGCAAAGAGGTTTTTTTGCTCCCGCAATTAACCCTTTAAGTCACAAAACCCCGCCCTCTCCCCCTTTGTACTACTTGCTCCGTGCTCTTGCTGCTGCAACTCCAAGGTGTGAACTTTGTTTTTTTGTTGGGCCGAGTTATTTTTTTTTCTCCGTGCGAATTTCGGCCGTATATTCATCCAGCAGTGTGAACAATCGTCTTTCGTGTAAATAAGTTTGAGAAGAGGGAGTTTTTCAGTGTTTCGTTTGCAAGCATGAGTGAAATTGTTTTATTTTACGTCTGTGGCGAGTCCTTCCCTAACTGCCTGCTTTCACGCTTTCGTATGTTTTTTTAATAATATACATTCCGTTTCAAAAATATGCGACCATTGTTTATTCGGCTGGCAAAACACTACGAAATAATAATGTTTTGCGATGATTTGACGGGACGCTATGATTTTTAAATGTTATTCGCCTCTTTATCAGAATTTTACATAGTTTTTAATTTATTTTATTTAATGATTTATGAAAGAGACCACATGCAACATGAAGCCATTTGATAGTGTACGTACAACAAACAAAAAAGGACACAAACGTAAAAACAAAGCAAGAAGAAGGTAACAAATAATAATCCAACATGGGGAGATAGTAAAATTACTTTGTTTGGTTAATGAAATATGACTAGGTATAACGTAATTTTAAAGCAATGTGTTTAAAATGTTGATAAGAATCTTGCGCTTGTTTTGGCGACTTCATTTTACGTAAAACACTCATTACAATCAGTGGCGAAACTAGTCCTGTTCCATAAAATGTCTTACGCTTCTAGTTTTTGCGAAAAGACTGTTACCACCTGCAAACACGGCTAAAAATGTTCATTATTTGTTGTCGTTTTACAGTGTTTTATGTTTTTATGCAGTCGACAGATAAGAAGCCTGGAGGATATCGATTGAATTGGGTTTTGGCGATGTGTTAAAGTTGAGTTGTGCGTTTAAATGTAAAGCATGAGGTCAACAGCTCCGGGAAGGATTGATTTAAAGTGAAATATCCTCTCAATTTGACCCAGATGAAGTATATAGAAATGCAGATGCCAAAATGCCATAAAAATTCTGTTCGACCTTTGTGATATGCTCCTTATGATGCAACCACAGTGTTGCAATCCTCATTTGACTGCTGCGAATTCTTGTTTCACAACTCAGCAGTCGTCGGAATATTCCTCGGAAGTCTGAGGTCGATGAATTGGAGTGCTCAACTCAGTTTAATCCACACGAGTATATTTGGAAATAAGTGGATTAAGTTGGTTGGAGATATTTGTTTATGTACAAATTTGCGTGAAAGTTTGCGTGCGTGTAGTAGCGGGTGATATGCGTAGAAAATAGTGGAAAAATTGCAAGCTGCAGATTTTGTTTATTTCCTACTTTTTTACACGGAGCTTTATGGTACTTATATGTATATTATTTTATAGATATATATTTCGAAATATTTAAGTTTCATATACACACATTTTCTCTTAAACACAAAATAACTTGTTTCATATTACTACGTCGATGGATAAAAAATATCAAGATGTCGCTCCGAGGAAAAAACACTTTGTTACGTATGATTTTCGGGCAAATTTTGAACGACGCGTTGTAAATATAATTCATAGCAATGCTTTGCTTTTGGTAAAAATTTTTAAAATACAACAATTATATCAGTAATATTGCAATCCGGTTTGGACCAGTGGTAGAGTTTCCGACTTCTATTCCGGGTAGAGGGTTCGAGGCTAAGTGACGGAAAAGATAATTTTTCGCCGCTGGGGTTACCAACTTTTACACGCTACCAGTGGAAGGCAAAGGGGAAACCACCACATTAGTCTCCCTAGAAGATGTAGTCCTACATCTTAACTCTGTGTGACATGCTGGCATTCCTCCCAAATAAATTTTCCCAAGGTAAATAGTCCAAAATTCGGATCATCGGGTAGGAACTACTTGGAGGTGTACTCCCGTCAGTACAACGTTACTAGCAAATTATCTTTTGAGAAGCACAGAAACTTTTTTCTGTAGTTGAAAAGTAAGTGGACTCAATGACTCACGACTGCCGCTCTATCCACCTTAAATAAACCAAATCTCGTGTATTACGTTGAGTTGTATCCGGGTATTATGAATTACATTCAAAATATCACCAATGGGCATTCCCTACTTGTCCCGTGAGGCTGAATTAGGCAGTGAAATCGGAGTTTCTCCCTTAATTAATACGTCTCTGTCTCTGTATATTTCATAGACAGTCATTGACTTTTCGGATTTAAGCTCTCAATAAAAAACTGGATCTCGTAGTTGGCCAATTAATTAAAGCGTGATTTAGAATCTCCATTACCAGTTCAACTCATTATGACCGGAGTTGATGCTCTACTATGAGGTGTATTGGAGAGTTGGTCCATCTCCCTGCTCGCCCCATCGTGCCTAAATTACATCGTGGGCTGTAAGTGGTGCCGTGGTCGAAAGCCGCTATCTTAGAGGACGCGATAGAAGCGTAGAGAAGTCCTATGTTAGGATTACGGCGCGGTTTGCCGTGCAAATTAAGAGTAACGGTTTGGGGATTAAAGGAGATGTGGGAATTATTAAGGTCAGCAGACTGTGGGGGAGCTTTGGAGGCGGGCGGATGGGGCGTCTGGACGATCCGGGGCCGCAGACTGCAGCGGGGAAGGCCGGAGTCGTGCTTCGCCTTCCCTCTTCATCGATTCTGCTCTGTCTTGAGTCACTATTTTTCCCTTAGGGCGTATAAATTGCGAGAGGTAAATGGTACATCTATATCTACAACTACATACTACTCTGCGAGCTGACGCATGGGCGTGTGGCTGGGGGTGTTAGGACACCAGCCGTGTAAAGATGTAAGGGATAATGTTTTGGGAGATGAAATGGTGACGTGTATTTTAGGAGTGTATTTAGTGGAGCTCAGTTTTTATTGTTGATACTTATTGTGCACAGAAAGAACGAGTTTTTGTACCTATTTGTTCGGGAATGTATCTCTCTTATTGTATCGCTTCTGTCAGACCTAGAGATATAGTGTAGTGTCATGATAATATTCTCTGTGTCGTTGTGGAACACACCAGTTCTGAAATTCTGAAGCAAGCTAAGCCTGGCGTGTAGCCTCCGAGTCTCTAGGGGCTCCCACCTTAATCCCTGTAAAAGTTGTGAGACACCATACGTACGCTTGTAGAATTTTTGAACGAAGCGTGTGGCTTTTCTTTGTTTGTTATTATAGGAATGTATTTAGTGGAGCTCAGTTTTTATTGTTGATACTTATTGTGCACAGAAAGAACGAGTTTTTGTACCTATTTGTTCGGGAATGTATCTCTCTTATTTTATCGCTTCTGTCAGACCTAGGGATATAGTGTAGTGTCATGATTATATTCTCTGTGTCGTTGTGAAACACACCAGTTCTGAATTTCTCAAACATGCTTAGCCTAGCGAGTAGCCTCCACTTATTGTGCTTGGAAAGAATGAATTTTTATGCCTCTCTGTTCGGCAATGTATCTCTCTTATTTTATCTCATCTATCGGACCTAGAAGTTTAGCGCGGCGTCAAAATGCCATTCTTAGTGCTAAACTGAAACACACCTGTTTTGAATTTCTCAAGCAAACGTTGCAGAGCGTGCAGCATTAGTCACGAGGGGATTAGTCATTAGCATTAGTCCTCCCAAAATCTCTCTAAAATCTGTGAAACACATCTCAGGTGCGTGGTTGATTAGCAATCATGTACTATATTTTTTGGATTAAATGTATTGTTAAAAACATTAGTAAAATACATGAATGTAGTTAAGTAGTCATATGAAATGGTCCAAATTAATCACTGAAATATTGAAAAGTTTTTACTGAAATGTGTGGAAAATCCATCGCTAGCGAAAAAGGGGTCAAAGTGGCTCTCATTGACTATTACCTGCTGTTTTCCGGAATATGTTAGTATCTTAGGAGCTTTTCACCCGTTGCCTTCATGTGCGTATTTCCATTATCTATATATACAATGAGACGGTAAGTGATGCATCCAACACGGGTCGCGAAATTGTGTCATAGGCGTGCCTTATCGCATGGCTGAATACTTATGGCCCCTATTTTCTCACAATGGAAGCACTGTTCATTGTTTGCCTCGTTATCTGGAATATTTTCCGGATTCACGCTAGGAAGTCTCGAGAATTACTGGAATCCGCTTCGATCATATGAGCGATAATTCCCCGTGTCGCTGGTATTCTGACTTTCGTGTTGCATTTTAATGCTTTGTGTGTGGAGGTTTTCCCGCAAATGACACGCGACCTGCAGGACGGTATCCTTTCTAAAATCGCGTCGGTAATCAGGGGAGGGGTGGTTATTCCGTATGGCCTCAGACTTTCCGAGTCTCGACGAACATTTGACGACATCTTGATGTTGCAGCGACGAAAATTTCGAATGCGGCGATTCAAAAGTTGAGATTTGTCGGAAGCTGTATCGTCAAGCCCACGGCTTCCTGGTCCGTAAGGATATTTTTTTCCCTCGGCAATTTCTGCGTATTTCTGTCGCTGAGGTAAAATGCAGTTCTTCAAACCTTAATTTATTTAGATCGATATAGTCAATTTTCTGTAACAAATTTAAATTCCTATTTTTATTACTATTCGCGCTTTTTTGGACGTAAATCATATGCCTGCTTATAGAATATTTCCATTAAATTCCATTAAATTATGAATTAGCTTGGTCTACAAAAAATCTGGTTTTGTGTATCTATGCCATCAACTCCGGCAAGGGTGTGGAAAAAGGTGCTTGGGTGTTTTCGGTATTTTTTTAAGCATTGAATGGCCATTACGTTTCCTAAATTTAACTAGTGACGACTCTGGTGTTCAAATGATATTTTTTTTCGGTTTGGTGAAGTGGTATTGAAAGTACGTGGGAATTGAGGGTAATTCCCACGTATTTTCGTAGCCGGTTTTGGCAAAAGTGGAATTTCTTCAAAACAATGTTTTTTTATGTATTATAATGAAAATATGCCATTCAAAAAATGTAAATTCCGAAATTTTCAAGAGTAGTCACGGGACTTATTGAGGGGACTAAATCATATACCTACCCGCGGCATTTTTTCCTTTGAACCATGAATTGTCGTGCTTTACCGAAATAAAATTTGGTTTTGAATGGTTATGTATTCAATTCAGACAAAACCGTGAAAATTGCTGTTTTTGTCCTCGGGAGAGAAAAAGGAAACAGTTAGTGACCATGAAATGGAATTTATTGAACGAGTGGCCACCCTGTGGTGTTTAAACGATGCTTTTTTGTCCAAGTGGGGTAAGGGTGAGTGTAAAGGGTGTTGCTGAGTGGAGGGCGTGCATAGTGAGCGGGGGGGTAATCGCCAGGAATGGAGACTTGGGGTCTCGCGGAGTCCGCCATGAGTTCATACTTCTTTCTTATTTGCCGGTCACGGCGTCGGCAGCGGCAACCAACCTACAGAGCGCAATAAATTGCCGCGCAAAATGCGCATAGATAAGGTCTATTTGCGCTCCCTGTTTCTGCCTCCCGTCCGACCTCGCCATTTTATTCCTCGGGACGGTCGTCAGACGACGGCCAGTGTTGGGTCTCTGGATAGATATAGGCGGGGAGAGACGTGGATATGTTCTACCCGGAAGGTCCACTGAAGAAAAGTTGATTCCAGGCATAATGCTTTCCTATTTCCGAACATTGCGGGGAGTTTCAAGCGTAAAACATATATTTTTAAATTGAATACTAGCATGCGTATAGCTTATTCCTCATATTTTAATTATGCGCGTGTGCATAAAAACTCTATTAGGGTAATCCGACCTATGAATTAACAGTTTAGCAGAACAATTTTTTATTTTAAAGACTAGAAGCCTTAGAAACCAGTAATGGTTGAAGATGCTGAAGGTAAAATAGACGGACAGATTATGAATTGATGAAGTGTGTAGAAGAGTAGAGTAGGAAAGGACCGTATGGAACACATGCAGAAAAGAAGAGCCAGATGAATTGTACATACTCTGAGACACAATGGGTTTGTGAAGAACATAATTGAAGGTAAAACGGAGGAAATAGTCTCCGGAGGAATGAGTTCATGGACCAAATAAAGAGGAAAGTAGATTATAAGAGATACCAGGAGGTAAGGGAGCTAGCATTAGATAGGGAAGGGTGGAGGGCTGCAGTCAACCAAAAATAGGATTGAACGACAAAATTGATTGAACGTCAATGACATATTGTTTGAAATGATGATAATGGCTGTAGAAAAATATAATAACGGCTGTCTGAAAGTGTCAACACCTCTGTTAGTATGTAAATATGCTCCAAAAAAGTGGACATTATGTGTTGTTGGTTTGATTTTTAGGGGGTGTGGGGGTCATTGAGAGAATTTGAACAAAAGCTGAATAAATGAACAGCTCTTGCCAATCAATGGCTTACCAATTCGGCGTCAGATAGCCACTAATAGATGGGAAGAAATCCCTTATTTTATTTTTTTTGTAATTCTATCTTCACTACCCCGGATACAGCCCATTTGGCCAATACATACCGGGTGAATAACAATGACAACAGACGAAACACAAACACCCATGCCCTGAGTGGTGATATATCCACTTAGGCGGGAATCGAACCCATGACCCCCGGTATAGCTGGCGAGGAATTGACCCCGTCGCCACCGAGGTCGGCGTTCATTCTTACACCGACGTATTTTATCGTTTGTGTATTGTCAGATTTCGAAGAATCCGGGAAGTTGGTAACCCTGGGCTTAACCTAAGTTCCGCTAGCCCATAACCCTATTTCCCCCCAAGGAAAAAATTAATTAAGTATTCGAAAGGAGGCTATGACTCTCACCGCTCGCCTCTTCCACTTCCTACTTCGCCGCCCGCAAACTGGGCTCTCCGGAATATTCTCGACCGCCCGGATTACGTATTTAGTATGCTAATGTGGAAGAGAAGACTTGTGTTTCTGTGCCGGGGCTTCTGGAGCGGACGGAAATATTGGCGGTTGTGAGGAACATATGGGAAAGGTTAGGATGTTCGGGCGCGGGGCGATGCGGTGAAATTAGATATTTCTGGCTTAACTTTGTAAGAATTCATGCTTAAATTATTAATGAGGCATCAGTCCAGTCGATGGGCGACTTAGTTGGTGCCAGAGTAAAACGTGTCCTTTCGCATTCTAGCTATTTTTGGATTAGCATGTCTTCCCTTTGAGGAGAACAGGTAAATGGCGTTTTTTCATGTCTGTTAGCTGGTGTCTGACGCCTGATTGGTTATTGGTCATTCACTCGTGAGAACTGTTCATTTACTCTGTTTTTCTTTTGATTCTCAAAAGGACCTCCTCCCAAAAAAAAAAACAAATTAATAAAGCATGAGATCCCGTTTTTTGGAGCATATTTACCTACTTACGGAGGCCACTATGATTACTATGAATACTATGAGTTACACCATGAATACGATGAGTTGCACTTTAAGTTCAAAAGAGCTGTGCTCAGCTGTTCATTCATTGGTCGGATTACCCTGCTAGAGTTTTTATACCCACGTTCATAACTGAAATATGAGGAATAAGTTTTACACATGCTGGTATCCCGTTTCAAATGTATATTTTACGCTCGAAGCTCCCCGCAGTGTCCAACAATAGGTAGGGATAATGCCAGGAATCAATTTTTCTTTAGTAGGCCAGCCAAGTAGAACGCCTCCACGTGTCTCTCCGCCTCTGTCTATCAAGAGACCCAACCCTGGCCGTAGTTCACCGACTCTCCATATTAATAAAATTTCCCGCCTTTTTGCTGCCAATTGAACTAGGGAGCTACGTGGCGTGGAATGCAAGAATGAGTTAAAGTTGCGGAATACGATATATTATTACATTTAATCTCTGTGCAAATTTCGTAAAAAACAGACTGAAATGGTATGTGCCCAGAGAATTTATTTCTGAATTACTCGAAAAATAATGGAAATTCTCTCAACTACTGGCGATTTCTGCTCCCGCCACCTTAAGATGACCAAGTGATGAAACCCGGAATGGAAAAAATTATATGAGTTTACCGGTATTAAATCCGGTTAACTCATATGATTCCGATTACGTATCTCCCAGTTGCCGGTCAGATGTGTTGACCAGTTCCACGACCTAGCCATCTATGATGGAGGAGAATTTCGACGAACATTTGTGCGTACTCAGATCCGGGTTCGAATCCTGGTCAAGTCAAATAATATTCTTTTAAATAATTTTATCGCTTGGCGTATATGCACCCGGGCGAATGACCTCGCACCATAATTCGTAATTGCAATGAGTTGATACCTAAATATTTCAAAATTTGTTTTCTGTCATGGTTTGGAAAAATGTCGGTCAAAAATGTCCATGTAAATTACCATGTCCCTTTTGTCTCTTCGGGTGATGACTCCAATGGTGATTGCCCACGCTCTGATGGGGATCGTTGGATATTAAGATAGGTTGAGCGAGACAATTTCCTAGTCATAATGGACACCAAATATCAATTGTACGTTTTAATTTCAGCAGCTGTAGCAAGCATGAATTAAATATTTAATTATTGATGGTATAAAAGTATACTTTTATATGACTGAATTTCTAAGTATTAAAATAAAAAATAAGTCTTTTAAATGGGATAAGTCTTTAACTTGATTAATTGTCTTCTCGCGGTACGATTAAAACTCCTTCACGACGGAAGGTTTTTTTGCAATTCTGACAAAATTACTGCGGTTACAACATGATTTCTTATAAAAAATAGTCGAGAAAACATACAACCAACTCAGTGTTAGCTTTTTGACGATATCTAAGTGTTTGAAATTCCTTATTTGTTAAATTAGGTATCTCTGGAGTGCATACACGTACCATTGCCTATGTAAAATGCAGGTATCTTACGTCAGAAATCTCGGAAAGAAGTCCTGAGTGATATTTTGGGCTGGGAGAGAGGCTGATATTTTGGTATCTTTGGAAGGGGAAGATATTTTTCTTTAAAATGATTCCAAATTCATTGATTTCTGTGTGAAATGATATTCCTCTCAACCTACCGTAAGGAATTTTCCGCGACAAAAAGGATCGAGCGATCAGTTTTGACGAAGGCGGCCTTGAAGGGCATGGGCGCGATTTTCTGCATACTAACGTCAGCGATTGAACTTATCGTGTCTCCGCTGGGCGTCGTCGTTGACATTTTATCGAATGGGGGTCCCTTGTGTGCGTTGAATGCGCCCGGGACAGAATGGGCGTAGGCGAAAGTGAAAAAGGTGAGCTGGGGCCCCGGTTGCCCTTCAAACCGATGCCGTGTGTCTTTCTCCATTGTGCTACGTCCTGAGAGGCCCACGTCAAGGGGCGGCGGCGCTCTGCACGCGAAATAGCAATCACGGATCGCCCTAGGACCTTATTCAGTAGAGAACTCGACAAGTTCGAAACTAGGGAATTCCGTGGATGTGACTTCCAATTGCTCGACGGATTATTTTTATGGAGGAAAATTGAGAGAGCACTACGTCATCATACTGAAGTCTGGCCACCCGAATAACAACCATATTGTTTAACCCTGCTCTTTACGATTTTCACGATGGAATGGATGAATTACCGCATGTCAAGTAAGAATATCGACTATCTATTGGAATTTAAGGCAAGTAATCCTTGAAACATAAAATTCCTACTTGGCGCTATGTATTTCACTCGATTTTACCATAGAATTCAGTGGTAATTCGGGTAGTTGTAAATATAATAACTGAACTATACATTTAAGTAGGATGCTCATTAAAGAAGTAAGCTCATGTTGATTTCTAGTAAATTTTCGATGGAAAAACTTGTAATATAGCATTGCTAATGCGTCGGCTCGTAAATGCTGGGGGCTAATCAGGGTTAACAAAGATGGCGAAGAGGCCTCGCACACTTACAGCTTCTAGCATTGGCCAGTATTGCCAGCGCCCTCTCCATCTGCCTAAATGAAGATCTCAGCTCTCCCCTACATTAACCGCCTTGGACAACAGAGTCACTGATGACGCTGAGTAAAATTCGTTTTAAGGGTTCAGGGAAATGTTCAGTTTCGCGTACGTACGTACGTATTTTAACATTTTGATGATCCTCCATAGAGTTGAAGGATACCGACTTACAAAAAGTGCAAAGAAGTTTAGAAATATACGTCGAACGCGCCATAGCGATCGCCTGATATTCGACAAATATACATTTCTTCCGCGGTTGAAATAGTTATATAAACAGCAAAAAGCGGAAAGTTCCAACGCTTATTGTACACACGAATCCTTATTCTTGAGCTCTGTGCAAACAGATTTGCTTTAAGTAACAGATAAGAGCCGTCAAATTAAAGATCGAAGGCGTCTGTAGGAGCGTTTTTGGCCGTGGTATACAGCCCCCTTAAACGCCGGTCGTAAAAGGGAAAGAAAAACTTTATAGCAATCCTCCGTTACGCATCTACCGAGTTAACTGCTTCTTGGTGCATCTTTTAAGTTTATTTCTCCTTCCCACTTCTTATTTTATTTATTTTTTTAAGCGTCATTCTTTCGTCAGCGCGATGATGGTGGCAAGTGCATCGTTCCCATTAACTCTTACCAGACGTTGTCCTCGGAGGGGAAAAACGCCGTGCGTGGGAAGCACTCGCCTGACGTCGGCCGTTTTGCCCTCCAGTGCAGTTGGGTGTCATTAACTGTGTGTGATTGAGGCTACCATACGGTTGGTAATCCTTTGCTGCTGCCATTTGAAAAGTAAGTTGTGAGTTGCGATACGTGACGAAGAAAACCATTTTGTACAGCCTTTTTCTGGGAAAGGAACCCGAATATGACACATGAATGTTTGCAACAAAACCACATAACTTCGAAGTATTTACCGGAGCTAATCAAAATTATTTATACTATCTAGGCATAGTACAACTGGATTTCACAGTTGATTTTTGGTATCGACTACCTCCTTGTGGGACTCCCTACCTTTGCACATAAAAAATCCTCCACTCCTCATATAATTAAGTCCAATTCTTTAATTTAGAGATGGAGGAACAATTTCGTGTGACATTTTTATAGCTCACCTGTGAAGCATTTATTCTTTGTTAAATCATTTTTTGGAAGTGAATTTTATTTATTTTTTTTACTAGAAAACTATAAATTGTAACAGTGATATAATTCTTCTTGCTATTTTTTTCATCAATTAATTTGTTTTGTTTTATATACTAATGTTGATAGAAATTCATGTGTTTTTATATTGGTTATTTCGTTTAACTGATAGTTCATTTTCATATCTATATTTTTTATTTAATTATATGTACAGTTATTATTAATTTTAATATCGTAATCCTTTTGAGAGTCCATTTATTCTAATTCATTTCTCAATTTGTATTTTGATCTTACGGAATAATTGCTTCAGAGTAGTAAAATATTTCTTCATTTGTTGGATTCAGCTTGTTGTTGTTCATTCGCTCAAATGCGATGCTCACTTCGCTGACCGATAGCGTACTAAGTTATCTTTTGCACCAGACTTCGCTCTCGGTAGTATACTTTAAAAAAGATCGTAGCAGAGTTTCTGAGCGCTACATAACAAGAGAACTTCGATAGTCGCATCCGCATTTGTTATTTGTGTTGACTTTATCCTAAGGCGTCAAACAAGGATAACATTTATTTTTAACGGATGTTTTTGTGGTAAAAGTATTAGTTTTTGCTTATATTTTCAAATGATTGAACGAACTCGACACGACGCATTCAGCCGGGACTATTTTGAACGGAAAAAAATTCTACGAATCGGCCGATTATTACCGTGAGTTTCGCCTGCTTATAATGAAAGTGATAGTTCCCATAGCATTACCGCGACAATGCGTGTTATCATCATTTTCATAGTTTCAAGAATTCTATTCTACTGTCAGTTATTGGTAAATCGGCTTCAACCGGCTATCGGCTTACGAAAATAACTGGAATTGTTTTTAGACCATATCTATTCGTAAGCAAGTAAAATTTAAATAGAAACCTTTCGATATGCTGGCTACCTTTGAGGACATTTTTCGAATAACGCGTCGAAACTCGTTAAAAACATACTTTGGTGAAGCAAGTAGACCTGTCAGGGGACTAGTGAAGTACTAACCCTAGGTATTTGTGCCAGCAATCAGACTCGAGAACTTCGTTCGTTGGGGTGCTAATCCTCGTGATTGAAAACGCCCCAAAGCAGTTGCTGCTGGAATTTGAGAAAATGTACGGTAGTGTGACACATGAACGAAGGAAATTGTGATCCAAACTTACTTCGCCTTGCGATTACAGCAAATATTTGTTGATAATTTGTCCAGTGAAATGTCGCGTGATCCACCTGTTGATACCGACGAGAGAGGAAACTAATTCACCCGCTTTGAAAACAGAACTCGAGGTTCAATGCGCTTAAACACTAGCCGATGGATGTTAAGAAAAACTGCATCTTTGGCGGGACAGCCAGTAGGGCCCTGAACAACACCTTGCGGGACCCCGGGCAACCTATAATTAATGTATTCATATTATTGCCTTATAAGGGGCTGTCCTTAATCCACGTAGACAAAAATATACCGCTTTTTGACCCTCCACCCCGATCGTGGACTGTCGTAGACTTCATCCGGACCGCTCGTCCCCCCTGTTGTCCACGTAGACTTTCCTTTTGTTTGCGGAAAAAGCTGTGGAACTGCTTATTAATTGACTGTCATTGACTGTCTGTAATTTAAGGCTGATTTTAAGTAAAGGTAAGCAAAAGAAAAACTACTCTTGTAGAAATGATAATCAATCTTTTACTATATACCTACTGTATATTTACCATTGTCTGCAATAGACATTCCTCCAACCCCCACACCCCCCAACGTGGACCTTCGTTGACAACCCTCGTATCCCCCTACCCCTGATTGGTGACTACGTGGATTATGGACAGCCCCAAATAACCTTTTAAAAAATGCAAATAATTTTTTCACGCGAGACAGGTTAATTTAGAATTGGGTAATAAATTAATAAACAGTGAAGTAGCTTACAAATTCTAGTTGCTCTTTATCTAGTTATAATTAGTTTCTAGGTACTAATTTGCTTGAAAAATTAACTTGTAGTGTAGTTTTTTATCGTTTTGGGCCCAATTGACTTCTGACTTTTTGTCCTCATGCCGTTTATCAATCAACATGCTTTAAAATCTACCTATCTACTTGAGATCCCCCCCATAATCTCTGCCCCCAAGCAATATGTTATGTTGAGAATGAGATTATGTTGACGATCGCTTTGTTTCGTGGCACTCGTGCCGCTGTTCCCCGGCGTCTCCCGCCACTCGCCCCCGGGAGCGGGGGCCAACGTCGGTAGAAAGAGAACGCGCCAGGCCGCAGTAGCAGGTCCGTCTCTCCCTAGCCATTCCCCCAAAAAACTCGGCCCTCTCCCCTCGTTCTCCTCCGTTTTAACTTGTTCCCACCCCCCCCGTCTCCCGTGGTCTCCCCTCCCCAACATTTCCCTCGGTCGCTTCCTTGAACTGAAGTCCCTTTTCCCCGTCCTCCCCCCGCCCCCTTCCTCTCCTCGCCTCCCCCCGCCCCTTCTCCGTCTGCCCACTGTCTCGTCTCACCACCGGGTCAAAAAAAAATGCATCCGAAAGCCCCTCACCCCCCCCGCCCCCCTTCGCCTTTTCCCCGCCCGTCCGCCCCTTGCAGAGGAAGCGAGAGCGTCTGCGGTTTTCGTAGCGTCGTCATCGGCGGGCAAAGAAGAAGAGATAGGGGTTGCCGGGGGAGGAGCGGGGGGGGGGGAAAGGTTGCAGAGGGAGAGAACACTAGCTAGCTACGCCTGGGAAGAGGGGTGAGGCCTTGAGGAGTGTAGGGGGAGACTGAGACAGTAGCTGACTTGAACGGTATCGAGTGGTAGGTGCAAGAGCATCCTTTGGAGTCTGGAGTTATCTATCGGGTTATAGGGAACGTCCTCCTCGGGATGGTCTTATGAGGAGGCGTGGAAGTTAGATAACCTGGTGGTTGTGCGTCCCTTTGTGATGCATATAAGGGTGCCAGTTCCACCATCCCGTCTCTGTCTTCCCCTTTTGAGGGTAGGTGTGTAGGAGAGAAAGGAGGTGTGGGGCTTTTAAAGGCTTGAGATTGGCCCCGTTTCTTTGTCACGCGGGCCGGGGAGTCTGGTGAATGGGGAAATAAAAAACTCGACTCCATCCGAGCGAGATGAGACCAGACTTCCCTCACGAGCACGGATGGATGGATGTCGTGATATTTTGATCGCCCGGGACGAACTTTGTAGCGTCGGGAATTTCGGTGTCTCGTCCCCCTAGCTGTATCCAGCGTGACCGACCGAGATCGATGTAAAGGCCGCCTCAGGCGAGGTACTCCATTGCACGATCTGATGCAGGCATGACTCTGCACCGAAGATTGCGTCGTGTAAGGCGGTAGATTGCTAGAACCCTACTAAAAATTCCTTAGAAGCTGTTCTGTTGGACGTAAGGAATTCTTCAGAATTTGACTCTTTTTATTCAGAACTAGATCCTTTCCTAAGGACTTGTACGGAACATGAGAGCCTGACTCTAGAGAATATATGTTCTGTAGAGTTATTTTCTGCAGAGCAAAATTACTCCTTACAAGCTGTTCTTACGGAAATATGTGAGGTTTCCTTGAGCTTGTAAGGAGTTCTACAGAGCGTCAAAGGACTTATGTAGAACGTTGTAGGGAATCCTGCAGCACGTCCTAATGAATTCTGCAGAACGTCCTAAGGTATTCTGCAGAACATCCTAAGGTATTCTGCAGAATGTCGTAGGGAGTTTGGCGTTTAAATACTTTAAGGAATATCTACAGAACTTTTGAAGAAATTCTGTAGAAGTATTTAAAGGAATATCTACAGAACTTTTGAAGAAATTCTGTAGGAGTATTTAAAGGAATATCACAGAAATTTTGAAGAAATTCTCTAGAAGTATTTAAAGGAATATCTACAGAACTTTTTAAGAAATTCTGTAGAAGTATTTATAAGGAAACTATACAGATTTTTTAAGCAGGGAATGCATTCGCAAATGCACGACTGAAAGATGCTGAAGTAGCTTATTTAATTTTAGTAGCTTGGTTTAATTTCGAACCTGCGCTCTCGAAATGTCTGTACTTTGAATTGCGCAGTATGTAGAACGGCTTTCAGGAATGTCATATGGGTTATCTCTTTTATTCTATCTCAAAGGAATCCTCCTTTTTATTATTCCGAGCGTTGCTGTCGAGAGTTTATAATCATAACGAGATCGTTCTTAGAATCCATTTCAGGATTGGTTGATAAATTCTCATACTTTTGGGGGTGGAGGTTGGGTGGCAAGTTTTAAATTGGTCCAGATGCAGACAAGGAAAGGTCGGATCACTCCTGAAAATTGTCCGACCTTTCCGTTATTAGGTTCCGGTTCCGTAAGGAAGCTTATAGTCAAAGTATATACAACGCAAATCCAATCTCCTAGCTATCACCAAATAAACTGAACGTGACTTGTCCAAAGTTGAGTGTAAAGTCAAGGTTCTTACCCCTCTCGTAGAGCTGATTCTTGTGGACGCAGCTCAGATATTAATAGTTTACTGTCTTAGGCAGCTATTCTGAGCCTATTCAAGGTGTATCCTTAAGATGTGCATACTTGGTTGTGTAGATGAATGCAAAAAAGCTTGGGAATGGTGGGAGTGTGGCGAACATCCATATTTTCGAGGTACCGTGCAAGCGTCCTCCCAGAGTGTGGCATGGAGTGATTCCACACCAGGCATGAAAAACCGTCTCTTACGCTCCCCTGTACGCTATATGCTGACCAAAATGCGGTCGGAAGAATGATACTTGGCCAAACAGGTAACCAGGAGAGTGCTACGACGGCGAACGTGCTAACATGCTGGACATGGATTAAAATAGTAAGATCCTGAGCTGTTGCTGGTGTTCATCAACTGGTGTTCTGCCTACTGGCAGGTCCAAAACACAATGCTGTCTCCAATTCGTCCTGTCCCGGGCCTCTTCCTTGGTTTTCTTGTAACTTCTTTGTATCTTCACTTCGTCTGTCATTTTCAGCCTTCTTCGTCCTCTTCTCTCTTCTCCCTATACTGTTCCCTCGACTGCTGTATTTAACCCAAGAGTGGTGACGCCCGGATTCACAGACCGACGGCATAATCTTTCTGGCGACGGAGACGAAGTATGAAGTTTTACAGTTCATCCTCCCTATTTTCCCTATTTTTTGCTAATCCTCTGATATACGAGCCAAAAAATCACTTCGCGTAAGCGTTTCGCTGCATTTGTCTTCTTTTGGTCTAACAGACCGTGCTTCACAACTCGTATCTTCAAACACTACGTATTTTGTAGAGCTATGTAAAAGATGATATGCTTAAAATATGGATAAGTGCGTAATATTTGACTAATTATGGAAATGAATTCTTTTTTATATAATTATACCTTGCAACAGATATTTTGCTCTAATGAACAAAAACGTTCCCCTGGTCAACCTATTTTACAGTAATACCTAGATTGAATAAAAACTTAAGTATCTTCTAATTTAGGTTAGAAATTTTTGAATTAACATTTTAAATTCACGTTTCAATGCTGCTATTTAGAGATCGTTAAAAAAACTGATACCATCTTTCAAAAAACTTCGAAGTCCTAATCGGTCCAGAAGACCGACGTCACCAGTCATATCCCAATATTCCACGTCACCACTGTAGGGTTAAAATCCCCTATCGTCTTAAAATATGTCCGATCCAGTTTCCCTTTCTCTTCTGTATTGTTTTCTGGAGTGTTCTTTCCTCCCTAACTCTTCCCAGCATCTCCTTATATCGTACTCGATCCACCCATTTCACTCTCTCTAGCCTCCTCCACACTCACATCTCAAAATCATTGATCCTATCCTTCTCTCTTCTGCCCAAGGTCCACGTTTCGCACCCACTACAATTAGTATTTACTCTGCTCTGTATTACAATCAACATTAATTCATAGGTACCCTGAGGCTATAATTAATGCAGAAAACAAGATCACGTGGGGTATTTCTAGCAGGATGTGGTATAACTTATTAAGTGGCGTTATCCAGAAAGGGTACGAAGTTTAGTCTACCCATCTTACACTCAATGCATGGCGTATTCCTTCTCTGTTGGGATACTGAAGGAGAGTGGCTGAAGGGAGAATGGGTAAGGAGTCCAGCTTATGAGAAAAAATCCAGGAACCACTTGTCTAGGTGGTTCATAAGAATTTTCGTATGTCACGACTCCGGAACAAGGGAGGGGAGCCGGGAGCAAGGGCGGAATTCCTCTCCTGTGGACCCTGACCTCCCGCCGGCCCTGACTCACCCTCTCTGCCGACCCTCTCGACCCACGCCGTCGGCTCGTCACTGTACCGGTACTGAGGGGTGGATTGCGGTGTAGGAAGAGGGGAGGGTAGACAGGTCCACGAATGGAAGGAGGAGAATGACGGTTTTAAAGGGTTGGAGTGCTAATTGTTTGCGTACAGATTTGCGTGAAACTTACTCTTGCACTTATCATTTTTTTGCATTGAATATATGCACTTATTTTATTAAAAAGTGGAAAACTTTTAAGTTACCAGTTTGGTTTTCTATCAGTTTAATGATATTTACTCATAGCCCTGTGGGTTTTGGCACATATTCGGAACTAATTGGATTAAATACGTACAGATTCAACCAAAAACACGATATAATGGCGAGGAAGAAAACGTATATTAAGTTTAATTTCAACAGATTCAGGCGAGATATCGTGGAAGTTTGTCATATTAAAACAGAAGCAACGATTGCACTATTCCACAGGGTATTTTTATGCGTACGATGCGTTTCAATTCACAGAGCCATCATTAGGTACAAGACCAATGATGTACCTAATGATGACTCTGTGAGTTGCAGCACGTCGTACGCATTAAAATTCCTTGCGGAATAGTGCAATTGTTGTTTCTGTTCGTATATTAAGTTATTATTTCCGCTTTAATTTAGAAAACAGGATATTAAACCAACTCATAACCATGCTTTATTCGAGACGAAATTTAAAATTATAATTCTTGCATCATTTTTATATTACGAGATGCGTGGTCATGTCCACCACGTTAACCTTTAAGTAGCAGGAACGAAACGTACGTATTCTATAAAGTTATGGGACCCGTAAGCTATGGAAACCATTCAATACGTGTTGCAAAAAAATTCGTCGGAAAAAAAAACAAACGTCGGATGAGATGCATCGTCTTATCCGACAGACGATACTCCGTCTGTCGGATAACACGATGTTCCCCTTGGCGCCTTTCGTTAAGAGTAGGCTAATGCCGACGCCGGGTTTCTATCTACTCTTCCTCCCTTACCTATCCCCTATGGCGCAAATGACCTAAGGCGTCGGTCGCCTCCCCAAATATCCTATCCAATCCATCCGAGTGAAGTGTGGTCCAATAATTTCTTTGGTGAAAGTACGCGACAAGTTATTAATATGTGCACGGGTTCGGTGAGGCGTTGGGATAGACATCCAGGGTAGAGCGGGGGAAGTGGGAACACAGACGGCCGGAGGGCGAAACGGTGTGTAAAGGGGAGGGATAGGTTAGACAGGGTTGAGTGTGGGATGTAGGGAGAGGATAGAGAGGTCACGGGAGGTGGGGGGGGAGGAGAGGAGACTAGCCATCCCCCCCATCCCTCCCCCCCCCCGGTCGGTCGCGGCTCTGCATGCGATAACAGTGCACGGTGCATGTGAGGGACAGCGGCGGCATTGTCGGCGGAAGGAATGGGGGGGTAGTGGTGCGGGGTATTTCCCCGGATAGTTGGGTGGGGAGACGGTGTCGAGAGTGGGGGAGGTCGCCTGTCTGGCTTCGCGGGGAGAGCGGGTGTGTGGGAGGCAGGGGAGGAATAGAAAATTGCGCATGTTGTTCTGGAAGAGTAAATACTGCCTCCCATTCCTCTCCGTCTTTCAACCAACCACTACCTCTTCCGAGCTAGCTAGATTATAATGCTCTAGCGCAGGGGTTTCCAACCTAGGCTGGTGCGATGAGTCAATACATCGAATTCATCGACGATGATTTTAGTCATCGCGTTGCGATAAACCGCGTCGATGACAGTGAAGGTCATCGATCATCGACGTCGATGAGTCGATTATTTAACTGACGCCGATGAGTTGACAAATAAACTGACGTCAATGAGTCGATGAATTCACCGATGTAGATGATTCAATGAATCCATCCCCATTAGATGATAATTATTTGTGTTGCGTCGCCCGCCCGTGCCTATCCATACCTTTTCGTCGGCGATGAATGTTCGTCATTCATCGCCGACTTCATCGTCTTATCGAGGTCGGTGAGTTCATCGACTCATCGACGGCGATGAATTCATCGACTCATCGTCGTCAATGACAATCATCGAAACCGAATCATCTCGATGATTTTTTTTCATCGACCCTCGATGGGCAAATTCGCTCATCGCACAAGCCTATCCCAACCGGTGGTACGCGGGAACGTTTGAGGTGGTACGCGTGTACTAATTATATAAAATTGTATGTCTGAAGATGGAATAATGGCCGATTCATAGTGGAAAATTTTGGACTGGAGCGAGAATCGAACCAAGGACCTTCCGATGTCGCGTCAGAAGCTCAGACCACCTGGACAGCTTGGTGGTCTGATCATGCGACGCGACATTTGAAGGTCCGTGGTTCGATACCCGGCCCAATCAAATTTTTTCCAGTTGGAATCGATCGGTACGGAAAGACGTTCAAGTTGATTGCAGGGGAAAGGGTGTGAGAAAATCAAAATTGCAACTGCAGTGGGCGCAGAAGGGACGTTTGTTAGGTGTTCGTGCACCGGCCATCGAGATAAACTGTTTGAATCGATCGTGCAACATGTGCGTCGCTCACTTCCCTCGAGTCGCGCCAATTGTGCGTCGGGAAATCGATGGCTCGTTATCTGTCTGGGAAGGCTAGAATGGCGGAACAAGATGGAAGGGGTGGGAGACTGACGAGAAGTAAGGAAATAAATTAGCGAATTGGAGGTATATGGCGCAAATGGAGTGTCGAAAGGAAGGCAGAAAAAATAGAGCGTTCCACATTTGTTTGACAGTATGGGCCTTTATGTAGAACACTGTTGCCCAACTTTTGCATTGCTTTCATGTCCCGGTCACGTATACAACCATTTGCAACACCAAACCAAATTTGAGTAAGTACTTCAGGGAGTAATGTGTACACATAGGAAGATTCCAAGAAGATTTTAAATATTCTACCGGTAAAAGATAGGTTCTGGTAAAAGTCAGAGAATCCTCCCGGTTGTCTACACTTTCAGGATTTAATTCTCTTTTAGTATTTCCTTTTTTGCCTCGGCAAACGATCTCACCTTCTTCATCCCGTTCATGAAACCTTCTCTCTTTATTACCCTTCCCCGTTTGTCCAACATCATTCCCTCTATCACCCTCTTGAGCAGCCCATCGCCCCTTTACTACATCCTCCGGCAACCCACCTATCCTGGATTACATTCAGGAGTTTTCTTTCCTCGCCCACCATTTCAATCACTTCCTCGTTCGTCTTTCTGTCCATCCACGACACCTTCTACTTCCTTCTCCACACACTTGTCTCATATGCCTGCTGCCTTCTCTCGTCCTCCTTTCTGAGGGTCCACGTTTCTGCCCAATACATCGCTACCCTCCGTATCAAGTTCTTCATCAGCCTCTTCTTTACATCCTTTCCCTACGTCCCCGTCGTCAGCTCCCTTGCATTATTAAACGACTCAGTAGGTAATGCTGTTCTTATCCTTATGTCTTTACTACAATTCCTATGTTCTAGTGTACTGAATAAATAATTAAAATGCTCTACTTTCCCAAATTTCTGCCCTCCAACACTTGTGACCAGCCTCGCTTTCTTTGTCTGAGAGAATCTCCGTATCCAGCTCTTCACCAGCCTCTTCACATCCTTACCCAAGGTCTCCGTCGTCAGCTCCTTTGTATTACTAAACGTCTCAATAGGTAACGCTGTTCTTGTCCTTATGTATTTACTACAATTCTTATAATCTTCTAGTGTACTGAATAAATAATTAAAATGCTCTACTTTCCCAAATTTCTGCCCTCCAACATTTATGACCAGCCTCGCTTTCTTTGTCCAAGAGATTCTCCATATCAAGCTCTTCACCAGTCTCTTCTTCCATGATAGTAGAGTCAATTGCTTGTAAGAAAAGGGTAGACTTGGAAAGCCGTTGTTGATTGTGGGCGAGGAGACACTAAGGAGGAGAAAATTTAGCAGTCTTGAGAGTATGAGAGAAACGTATGAATGTGACAGAAGGGAAAGAGGTTTGCCAGGATTGGGCGTTATGGAGAAAATTATCAAAGTCGAAGCCAATTTTCCACGTCTTTCGCCCAGAGATAAGTTCTGTTGAACGTGCCTTCCACGAATGGGAATGGCGTGATTGGTATATAGGCTTCGGACTAGTGGATTCGAGACTCAGAGTCTCGTCGCACCACGAGTTGGGAGTCTCAATCAATGCAAGGTGATTTGGGGAGGACGATTTTATTATTTTTTTTCTCCTTCTTGCAACTCTTCCGACGCGAACCGTTGCAGCGAGAGTTGAACGTGTTAGTTTTTTCCCCCTTTTATATTCCGACTTCCAACTGCGATCTCTCTCTCTCTCGTTTGCTTGTTTCACCCGCCGATTTTTTTCCGAACTCCCTCCATCCCCGCCGATGTAGCCTTGAAAGAAGAGGGGAAGTGAAGTCTGCTCGGGGTGGATGTCTGGGGAGGAGGATGAGGAGGCGGGGCGGGGAAAAGTTGCAGCCAAAGAGGTCGGGGGGGGGGACGTATGTGGGGGAGGGTTGTTGTGTATCGATGGGTGGAGGAGGGTGGGATAATGGGTGGGTGGGACTAGTGTGTGTTGCAGACGCTGGAGAGGGTGGGGCGCGGTAGCGAGTCGAGCGTCGCGCATGGGGTGTGTTTGTGTCTGCTGTAACTGGCACCGAGTGTCCCTGGGCAATGCACTTCGTGTGCGATACGCCAGCCTTGCGGCGGAGATGTTTTTTAATCGCAAAACTTGGTTTTCGTGTCCGCTAATGCCTGCTGAGGGCGTTTTTTGCGCGAGGCACTGCACTCCGCAGTGTGATTCACGGGTGGACGTGTGGTGTAAATTGTGTCGACTTGAGTAGTTTGCCAAAGACGGTAAAGTGTATAATTTTCCGCTAAGACGAGGATTGGGTATTTTGCGAGGCGACCGACAGCTAAGGTAATTAGCATCAAAGGGTACAGGAAAGGGAGGAAGTGCGGATGGAAACCCGGCATCGGAATTAGCCTGCTCTTGACGAAAGGCGCCAAGAGGACCACGGTTTAACGTCTCGTTCGATAGACTGAGTAATGAAATTGAAGTGTCCCCCAAAAGACAATAAATTGGGGATCGGGTTTTCTCTGAAAAACATCCTCCTCTGCAGGGATTTGAGCCCTGGCCGTCTGTATGGTTTGCCAGTACTCAAGCCACCGCACCAATCCGACTAACTCCCCTCCACTAAGACGTACTTCACAATACGTCGGACGTTTTTCATTCGTGGTGATCGCCCTCGGTGATTTTTTTCCATTCGCTTCTCCTTCCATCATAGAGTTGTATGAAATGGGGCCAATTGATTTGTCTTCCCAAAGTTTTCATCATATTTATTTTTCCTCCAAATCTCCGTAGGACTTTCTCGTTGGCATTTCTCTTCGTTTTGATTTTAACCATAATTCGATTGCAGTAGGTACTAATTCATTGCTTCAAATCTCTCCTTTTTATTCTTGGTGATCGCCCTGAGTGATTTATTCCACTTATTTCTCGCTCCATCATAGTTTTGTATGAAATGTGGCAAGTAGATTTGTCTTCATTTCAAAGAGTTCATAATATTTTCTTTATGTCATAATCTTCGTAGGATAAATTTCTGGATTGAGTACGCAAGTGCTTAGACGTGTTCTGAAATCCGTTTTACACGAGGAACAAAATATTACAATTTAAAACTGTATGCTTTTCTCAATCGGGCGTGCAGGATTATTAAATGTGAGCCGGGGCCATTTTTCCATCTCGCGTTCAGGCATTCGCGCTTGGGTTCTTGCAGTTCACTGCGTTACATGACGCAATTTGTGGTGCATTTTCGTACGTACAGCTGATTTTGCCATTATGTGCACCGGGTGAAAGAGGCTTAAGATAAAAAGCCTAAGTTGTATATAAACATCAGTAGTCCTCAGTCTAGAGATTGGTTTGAAGTAGTTATGATCTTCTGCTCGCCTGCCACCCAGCAGCTCTTCTTCTACTCAATTTTCTATTGTTTTACTAACTTATATGGGGTGAAGCCAAAAACGGTAAAGTCTATAATTTACCTCGTAGACGTGCATCATAATAGCAGAAGTTTTTCATTCTTTGCCGTTCTCTGTGATTATTTCCTGTTATTTCTCGTTCAATTGTAGTTTTTCTATAAAATGTGGCCAGTAGAATTGTTTTTTTCTCAAAGTTTTCATTATACTTATTTTCCCTCCAAATCTATGTTGGACATTTTCTTTGGCGTTTCTCTCCGTTTTGGTTTCCATCATAATTCGATAGCTCTACAAATCCATTGCTTCAATTTTTTCTGCAGCTGTTGTTTTTCCGGCTTCAGTTCCATAAAAATGCACCATAATGGTTGAATCAGGAAAAAATGAGAGGTGTTCTTTCTTTTTAATTTCATGCCATTATAGTCATGTTGCACTAGCACGTCCACGGATGAACGGGATAAATTCCGATCCATTAGAAGCCTCTGCTGTTATTTTCTAAAGCTAGTTCTCTGGGTGTGAGAACATTCATTTTTACTTTTATCTAACCCAGCGTGGCAAAATCAGCAACATAGTTGGCTGCGTATGCTAAATAATTGCTTTATTAATGTTTTTGCTACATCTAAACTCGAACTCTGCACCGTATTGCTAGCAGTGTCGGTTATTTCTTTCACCCCATCATCCTGGAGGTCAGTCCTTGTTTATCTCAGTTTTGTGTTATACTTGTGAGATATTGATGTTCTGTGGGATATAGTATTTTCCAAGCTTTGAGCGGGGATGCACTTAAACTGCCCATTTTACGGCTATCGAATGGCCAGCACTGAGATGGGCTTGCCTATCTTTCGCGAACATTCGCATCGCGAATAAATTTGACCCTGGCATTACTAATTTCGCTGTTCGCAATACGAGTTTTCAATTTCGAAATTTACTCGTATAGTTCTCGTGCTAAAGATTCCTTACAGGAAAAAAAATTTTCTGTGTCCCTACTGTTGCTTGATACAGAATATGTCACAATTTTAAATGTAAATGTCCGCATAATTCATCGGTGTGATTCATTATATCTCTTTAATCGCAATATCGGGGAGTAAGTTAACCTTATTCCTTCAAGCAGCACTAACATTTACCTGTATTTCTTGTACCAGGGTCTTGATGATGATTCTGATTAAACTTTTTGGCCAAATCAGTGAAACTCTCTGCTTTCGTGCGCACGCGAATTCTGAGTAATTAAATGAAAAATAGCCACGTAAGTCTTTGACTTGACTCATTTTAATCTTACGGTAAATTTGAAGCTCCTTCACAACGGAAGGTTTCTTGTGATCCTGCATAATAATGGCGTTGGCGATATGATTTATTTTCAAAGAGAGTTGAGAAAACATATTATCTACGCACTTAGTTTTTGGCGAGATCTAGGTGTTAGAAATTACTTATTTTAAAAAATAATGTCCCTCTGTAGTGGATTCACGTACCATTTCCCATGTAAAAGGACTGGTGATATTTGTCAAAAATCTCGGAAAGTAGTTCGATAAGGAGTTGATTTTTTGTTATCTCTTCAAGGGTGAGACGTTTTTCTTTTAAACGAGACCAACTTTATTGATCTCTAGGTGAAATGATATTTCGCTCAAACTACCTTATGGAAGCAACACTAGGAAAAGTAAACTCAGGTTAGAATCTGTCGCGTATTATTGTGAGATTTGTGTGTATTTAATCGCAACGTTGAGTGCCTCAAAAACTTACTAATGCCGCCGTCTTTACATGCCGTGGATGCATTTATGAATGCGGAGCCACATTTGCGCCATCTCTTCGATTTGAGTTTTTCAAGCGAGAGCGCATGATATGCAGTCGTTGCACCGCGCTTTCACCGGCAAGGCGGAATAAAACGTCGTCACCCACAACGGGATCGCCTTAACCCATTGTCAGATGATGTCGCTTTATTTTTCCTTTTTTTAAAAAATATATTTCCGCGCTCGCGTCTGGACCGCTCGGTCGAATGGGATCGCCCGACGTCTCCAGAGGTGGCCCCGCGGAGAGCATTGTACTCGTTCCCCCTCTCCCTCCCGCCTTCCCCTCGCCCCCCTCTCTTTAGCTTCCTCCGAAACTTTTCTCAAGATTTTCACGAGACGTCGGCCCGTCGTCGTGACCGAATTTGCGCCAGACGGGGGCGGTCGCGGTGGCCGATTTTCGCTCTCAGGAGCGAGACGGAAGTTTTTTCATTTTATTTTCCTTTTTTATTTTTTTTTAGTTTTTTTTATTTTTTTTCTTTCAAAATCTCATGTTTCTTCCTCGTAGACGGGCGTCCTTTTTCCTCCTGTTGCGGCCACCGCCTCCTCCTTCCCTACCCCTCCCCCAACCGATGATGCAATTCCGCCGGAGATAATCGATGCTGGCGAGGCATTCCGTATTCTTTAAAGGACTCTTCCGTAACCGGGCTAAGAGGCTCTTTTCGTCAAAGTTCGCGGGTTCTACTTTGTGGAAATTTATTTTAAACGAAATGAAACGTGCCTTTTTTTATCTCCGTGCCTTTTATTTTGATCCTTCACGGTTTCCATGCATACCCATCGTCGCGTATTTGTTTAATCCGCGGTCAACGGAATAAATCGTGCGGAAATACTAAACAGTTATTTTCTTTTATTTAAGGGGCCTGTATGCCTCAGACGAAAATTCCCTTTTAGTTCTGGCTTCCACCGCAGCCTAGGAGAGATCTTCGCCTTCCCCTCTATTACCCGCCCCGGATAAGAGCGCCTATGATGACGCAGTGTAAAATGCGTTGCAAGGGTAAACGGCAAAGCTCGATGTCACTTTATTTAATGGTTTTTCATCATTTTGACGATCATCTAGTTGATAATCGAAAGATTCGTACTCATAATAAGTGCAAAGCATGTTAGAAATGTACGTCGTACGCGTCATAGCGATCGCCTGATTTTCGACTAATTTACGTTACTTCTGCAATCGGATTTGTCATGTAAACTGCAGAAAACGAAATTTACAACACTTTACTTTAAGTAACAGAGAGCCATACAAGTAAAGCGCGTTGGCATCTGCAGTAGCGTTTTGGCCGTAAAATACAGGCCCCAAAAGAAGTTTTTTTTACAGCAGCAGTTGTGTATTGCTCAGGGCCTTACCACCTATGAACAATGTTATTGTAATGTAACCTATGTAACCTATGTAACAAAGCTTATGTTATTAATGAAATCTCACGCTAAAATTAGGTTGAAAAAATAATTGAATGTAATACAAGGTTTGCGAATATTATTTTGGATATCAAGGCAGGGTGTTAAAAATACCTCCATACCTATACACAGGAGAGATTGATTGTGATACATAATTAGCAATCATCTGCAAATATTATTGGCTGGACCGTACATTACGGAAACATTTTATGGTATGTTTTTAACAGGTATTCGTAAAATTTTATTTCAACATAAGAATAGTACTTATACTTTGTTTTGCATTCTTATGGATTTCAGTTGTTCTTTATTGAACGTTGGTGTTCTAATAAGCTGTTTAATTCTCCAATCGCGACGTATCATTGTTTCTTTGAATTGTTTATTTCCTCCTTTGATTTCTTCCTTTATTTCATATACAAACTTGGTCCTTCTAAGCCAAATGGCTTGTCAGAATCGTGCAAAGGTACTAAAAATCGCGCAATTGCGCAAAAATCGGGGGTTCCAAAAATCGTGCAAACAAAGCGGCATGTACAAAAATGTCAAATTGCAATTACAAATGGCATAGAACAACAATTTTCAATGATCTAGTTACAATTCATCTGCCTACATTCAGAAAATTAATCGATATATGAGCGTAACAGATTATTTCATTATTAATTACAAGTTTTTTATTATAAATTTTTAATTTCATTAATTAGCCATGCTTCTACTATTTTCTTTACCTCTGCTATCCCTTTTAGGTCTCTTAGATGATTGGGTGTACAATGGAGTGTGTTTGGTACATAATATTTTGCCAAACTTTTACCATATAGGTTATAATAATCATGTTTCCCATGTCGTTTTAAATAAGTATTTTATTCTGCTTTCTACTGCTCCTCAGAAAGGCGTCTTACTCCCTCCTGTAACAGAGGCCATTGGTGCATTAAATGCAACCCCGCGGAGATAATGGCTTCTCCGGTAAAAGTATTTCAGCCTTTTTATCGAATGCTTGAGTGCAAGTTTCTGGGCTCCGCATCGTCGAGGCGTAGAGAAGTACACTTTTAGAGCGAGGTATTAGCGTGTAGCGATTAATATGACTGCGTTTGCTTACTCTTGCGTTAAGTAGCATAATTGGTTTTAGCCGTTAATTAGTGTCATTGGCATCAGTAATGGAGATTTTTTTGTATATTTCATCTGTCTTTCGCAAGAGACATTTACATGGATGATTATTTCGTATGTAAAAAAAGGCCAGAAAAATGTCTGGCCTTTGTTAAAAGGCCAGACATTTTTCTGCCCAAGTACTTACGTTAATTTCAGTAATGGTTATGGTGCATTGGTAATTTGTTATTCATGGTATCGTCTGTGATATGCAACTTGAAGTCCTCGGTGAGTGCCTTGTAACGTACTCTGCTACCACCATTATTATACAGTGTTTAAATTTATAAATATTTATCATTATGATGAAATTTAGTTAAGTTATTGAGACTTGGTATTTTGTATGAATTGTCATTAAATCTGTTTTCCGTAAAATGATCTTTCTTTTGGAGTTTCTTACAAATGAACTTAGACCCATAAAAATGGCGATGGGTTAATTTATATGAGAAACCCATCGTTTTCTTTCGACCACGAATTATATATTTAATAATTTATCCTCACCAGGGTTATACTTATCGCTAGTCATATACGTAAGGATACAAATGAGCTTATGTTTGGTGCGGTTTGTATCATTTGCGTTATCGGTTTCTCCGTATCTCTCTCCCTCGTAAAATGCTGACGGAAAGGTTTCACCAGCATTTCGGCTAATCTCTTCAGGCCTGAAGACGGTCGCTTCCGGGAAATCCTTGACCATATATGTAAGTTTCCGAGGCAGCCCGGCCGCTAGATTTGTGCAAAAATCATTAGTGACAGATTGGCATATTTATTCACCGTCTAGAAGTGAATTTAGAATCGGGATAAATTTTATGGTAGTGGTAAAGATATCAAACTGCAAATTTTATGGATTTGTTCCAATTTGACTATCACATTAAAGTCAACATTATTTAAGGTAGTTAAAGTGAAATATCATTTTACTTAGAAATATATGAATTTGGTCTCGTTTTAAATAAAAACATCTCACCTATTAAATGACTACAAATTTCTACCCCTTACCACATTACTTTTGGAGATATTTGCATAAAAATACAGCCCTTTTACATGGGAAATGGTACGTGCATGCACTCCAGAGACATTATTTACAAAATGAGGTATTTCTAACACTTGGATGTCGTAAAAAAACTAACAGTGTGTAGTTTGTATGTTTTCCTAACTATATTTGAAAATGTATCATATTGTCACCGCGGTAAATTCTTGGGTATCACAAAAAACCTTCCGTTTTGAAGGAGTTTCAAACGCACTGCGCGAAAAAATGCGTCAAGTTAAAGACTTGTTTAGATATTTTCATTTAATTACTTACAATTTCTGTCATATAAAACTATATTATTGCACCATTAAAAATGAAATATTTGATTGATGTGTCCTACAGCTGGTGAAATTAAAATGTAGTATTCGAATATGGTTTCTATTATGACTAGGGAACTATCTCGCTAGGACTACCTTACGACGCGTATGTCCGTATTTATCCTTTAGTCTCTAGACATGTGCAAGGCTAATTTTTTTTGGCTCGCGGGCCCGCCCCAAGGTGACTTTCCTGTCGGTTTGTGGAAGTGCGTGTGTGACTCTTGAGGGGGTGGGGGGAAGGCGACGAGGGCGGAGAGCAGCGGAACGGCTCGGCTTTTGTGCCCCGGCGAAAATGCATGTATTTTTCCGCGCTCGTGACCGTTGTCGGGACTCGGGTGGTAGTAATTGGCGTGTTACACTCTCGGGGAAATTTCGGCGAGAGAGCGTAATTCACTTTTCGTGTGTGTCTGGGACAAACACACGTAAATGGGCCTTTGCTTCCTTCCTTTCTTTTCTTTCATCCCGTCGAGAGCGAAGTAAAGTGCGGATGAAAAAATTTAGGGTAGGGAATTACGGGCTGGGGTGAGGGTAGGTGGGGAAGAGGTGGATATGTGTCTCGGACTAAAGTTATTATTTTGACGTTTTGATTCTTTCTTTCTCTCTTTGGATTCCCGGAAATTCGGAGACGTCACGCAGCTACTGCCCTTGCGTTTCACGGTTTCGCACGTGGCTTTTTTTCTGTGGAAAACAAATGTTCCAATCCCGCCTCGCAAATCGCGAGAGTTCGTATTCCCTTGCCTTGGAGAGTCTTGCAATTCCTTAAGTCTATCGTACGAAAATAAATGTGGTCAATTTTCGTTTGTGTACTGATATGTGATAAACTGTATATACGTGTTAACAGTAGATATTGGTAATATGAAGAAAGATTTAAGGCTTTCTCGGCGTATGGTTTTGTTAAAGGTTACGCGGGCTTTCCACTGGATCAAACTCTCCGTCTTGGCCGACGTTTCGATGAACGAGTAGTCCATCGTCAATGGGCATGACGATGGATGTCTCGTCATCATGACATCAGATCATGTGGTAATCATCAGGTCATTAGGACCTGATGTCATGACCTATCATCATGGCATCAGATCGTATGTTGATGACGATGGACGACTCTTTCATCGAAACGTCGGCCAAGATGGACAGTTTGACCCGGTGGGAAGCCCGCGTATCATCTAAAAACAATTTTTATATGTATTGATAAAAGTAAAATAATAAATAATTAACATCATTAAAGTATACTTAACATTATTAAAAAGTAAAAGAATTTTTAACATTATTTTCGCTATGACACTTAATATACGTTTCGAGATAATTTGATTTGTTGGGTACATTATCTCAAAAACGAAAAATAATAGGTACGTTTGAACTATTTTAAAAACTGAATCAGTTACTCACGTTATTAATTTTTAAGGAATCGCCAAAAAACTTCTAATGTGAAGATTTTTTTGCGTACGTATGTAAAAAATAATTCGATTAAATATTTTCATGTTTTCTTTAAGCTTTTTTAAATACCAAATCAATTACTCATTGTATTAATTTTTTCAGAGTCGTCAGAAAAACTTCTATGGTGAATACTTTTTCAGCGTATGTATAAAAAATGAGTCACATTCAATTCTTACGGTTATTTATTCGATCACTGAGTATTTTTTTTATGGAAAGCTATATTTTTTTGCCATCAATAATGAAATTTTGACTCAGTGTTTTTTATAGGTAGAATTCTGTTTGGAATTACCAAGTAAAATATGTAAAACACTACTTTTCGTCATTAATATTGCATTGTAAAATTTTTGCTTCATGTAGGTAAAATTCTAATTGAAATTAGAAAATAAAATATGTGTAACTATAATTTTTCGTCTTTACAAATGCAATATTTACTTTGTGCTTCTTATAGTTAGAATTCTGCTTTTTACATATTTTCTGAAATACGAAAGATAATACGTATGAACCATTTTAAATACTAAATCAATCACTAACCATATTAATTCCAAAAGAATGGGATGTGGTGTTCATTCAGACTGGGAAAATGTCGCTCAAACTGTCTCGAGGGTCTCGAAAAGTTCGGTAATAGTCACACAGAAAGCTAATGAACATTATCCTTTCCAAAAATATGGCACGAGAGAGGTTTTTCGCGGGCGTTCCATATTTCTCGCGACGGCACCCGTTGACTGAAGTCTCCGACGCAGTGGATTGCACATTCTTTCCGGTGCATCGGAAGGAGAGAGAGAAAGAAATAAAAAAGGCACTGCGAAAGGGAGATCTCATTCGCTTCGGTCTGACGATCTTTCCGTTTGGTTGAACAATTCCGTCGAACAGTCGCACAATTTCCTTTCAAGTTGCATGTCGCTGATCCGTCTGGGGGATAGCGAAGGGCCGGTGCGGGAGGGGGGGAGAAGGGAGGGAGGCTCAGAGACGCGCATTTCGTATCGAGCCAGAGGTCATTGCAAAAGGGAATAATGAGAATTGCGAGAACAAAATAAAGAGGGGAGGAGGCCGAAATGAGAGTGCGGAGGAAATGGGAAATTAGTCCACTTCCTCACCCCTCTCCCGACTACGCCCCCTTTTCCTCCCTCCTACGTCCCCCCCCCTCCCCCCTACCGCCTCGCCCACCCCCTGCCGACGTCTGAATTGTTAAAATAGCTGGCGTGACTGCCAGTCCGCGTTCTGACGTAGCCGATTCGATTCTCGCGCCCCCGCCCAAGGTCGTCGTCTCGCTCGTTTTCGTTCGATAGCGCGAGGGGTCGCGCGGTGGGCGTTGCATCTTTGAGAGATTCCTGCGTTTTATTCCGTGAACGACCCTCATTTCCCGTCAGTTATGACAGGTTGTAAGAACATTTAGTTATGGAATCAATATTTATGACGATACATGTTGCGTAGGCTCTCAAGAGCAGGCTGCATGCTCTTCAATATCTCCTTGTGTAAGATAGAAGGAGATAAAAATATATTTTCTTAACCTATATTATCCCAGTTTCTCAGTCATTCGAAAATTTACTTATAGCAAACGTGCAAATGAAAATCTTTGTCCCTTTAAAAGTGCTGAGTTAATGCTATTAAGCTTTTAAGTGGAGGAAGAAGTGAAAAAGTGTTCCCCAATTGCGCAATATTATAATCCTTTTTACGTAGGAGATCGATTATATCCCATTACCACATTTGATGGTTAATACATAACCATTTAACGACGTCAGTTTATTCGGGTTTTCGCCGCGTTAATTCATATTAACGGACAACAGTTTCGCTAACGTTACAGCTAGCGTCGTCAGGTCCTGAATGAGCTGCTGCTGTCCGTTAACATGAGTCAACGCGGGAAAAGCCCGAATCAACTGACCTCAATAAATCACCGCGGAAGCCTCCTTACCATTGAACGACGTTTTAACAAAAAATTGTAAATTCTGTATAAGAATGCAGTTCATCGTTATTTAACGTGGAATATGTTGTGAATGCTAATTTTTTTAGTGGATATCGGTCGCATTATTTCATCGAATCCTGAAATACGTCCAGTTCAGTGTAACGTTTGAGGTTAAACGTAGTGAATTTTTAGAAGTGCTCTGCCGTAGGCTTTGTACGAAAATCATCGTTATGAAATGGTTTGATCCCCTTAAGATAGGATTTATTTAAAATTGTTTCACGTAATTGACGAAATGGGTTTCGCTAAAATTGGCGCGCAAATTGCGTGGAAGCAGGTGTTCATATACTTATCGCATTCAAAAAATTTTTAGCTATCATTTTAAAACCACACTAATGTACTGAGCATTTTTTCATTTAATTCAGTCCACACGCGTGTCGTAAACCTTAGTTTTCATCATTTATTTGGTAAATTTAACCAATATTCTGCCTTTTGTTTAATCTCTACGTTTGTCCTACACCTTAGATGCTATAGATGTTTTGTTCGCATACTGTTTCTCGTGAGTTTACCAATGGTTTGTGTTGTTATTTACGGTTTTTTAATCTTGCCGTGTATAATTTATTGTGTGCACTTTCGAAAAGAGTTTTCTTCTTTCCTCCATTTAGTTTCAACTTGCTCCCGATTCTTGTCTGCATAGTTCTTGTGTTACCCTTTTGTGTGAGAGCCGACTAATTTGAAGTCGGCGTGTTATTCTTTTGATCCCCAGGGAGTCTGCGCTAATGTTTATTTCTTTTAAGTGTGGCGTATGTGGTTTCGCGTTTGGGTAGGTTCAGGCTTTTCCTGCACGTCTCATATCGTCTCCAGCAGACGTCTTCTCGGTGCACGTTTTGCTGTGTGTGTGTGCGCGCACCAACCGTTTTTCTCCTCGTCGAGTGCCAATGTCTGGCTTGTTTCACCTCGCTCCCCCGTTTATTATTATTCCCGCGAAAATGCCTTTGAGCCGGATGTTTAAAGGCGGGGAGAATCTGTGTGCGTTTAGTTTTCTGCAATTTTTTTCTCTTCAACCTTTACATCCTCGTCTTCCCGATGCGTTTTTCTCTATGCGGACGCCAGAGATGAGGGAAAAGGGGCGTGTGTAATGCCCCTCGTCTTCTCTACCTCTCTCGACTTTGGACTTTCTGGAGAAGCCAAAATAGCATTTTGCGTCTGTGATGCTCTGCGACGCGGGTGAGTGTATATGTATGCAGTCGCGAGACGTGCAGCGAGCGGGGAAAAACTGTTTGTTATGGGAAAGTGTTTCTTCTACTTTTTTTTTCTTTTTAATTCGTTTGGAGCGAATCGGGGAAGGTTTACTTTTATCGGCTGACCGACCGTCTGGCTCCCGCGTCTGTTGCATTCTGGTTCGGGTGCGTGACATAAAGATATTTTTGTCCGCCGCACTTTGCTGCATCTGGTATGCGCAATAATTTCGAAGAGATTTTCTTTTGTGTCGACGCTTCCCACACCTTCGTCGAATCCTTCGGTTGGATGACTGCAGCCCTCCCTTCTTCCCTATCTAATGCTAGTTCGATTATGCCGCTTCTAAACGGACCACTTAAGTTAGCTCGAGCGAAATATCATTTCACCTAGAAATCAATGAATTTGGTCTCATTTTAAAGAAAGATATTTCTCCCTTCTATTGACAAGAAAAATTCAACCCCTTACCGTATTACTTTCTGAGATATTTGCCAAAATATACCAGCCCTTTTACATGAGAAATGGTACGTGTATGCACTCCAGAGAGACATGATTTACAAAATGAAGAATTTCTAACACTTAGATCTCATCTAAAAATCAACCGTGTGTATTTTTTATGTTTCCTCAACTATTTTTGAAAATTAATCATACTGTCACCGCAGTAAATTCTACGGGATCACAATAAACCTTCTGTTATGATGGAGTATCATACGTACCGCGTGAAAAAAATGAGTCAAGTTAAAGATTTATTTGGATATTTTCGTTTGATTCCTTACAATTTTATTCATGTATAGCTATATTATTGTACCATTAATGATGCAATATTTAATTCATGTGCCCTACAGCTGGTGAAATTAAAACTTATAATTTGAATATGGTCTCTATTATGACTAGTGAGTTATCTCGCTCGGACTACCTTAAATGAACATTTAATTGCACCTTGTACTTAACCCTTTGAGTGCCAACCAATTTTCTAGGTACTATGCTAAAATTGCCGAGGCATTTTTGCTTTAAGCTTCATAAGTAATTGCATTTAGGTGCCATCTGTGAACAATCAGTGAAATACCAGCATCTAAGAGTGACATTGCAGGAGGAGCACGATAGCGCTCCTGGCACTTTTCGCGAGAGACAGGAGGAGCGCAATAGCGCTCCCCGGCACTCTAAGGGTTAAGGGTACAGTGTAGACGCCCTCTGATCATTTTAGTGATGTTACACCTAAGTGGGCTGGGGACCAATAATTAAATGTACTACGGTGATATCGAGTGTTCCATCAAGGAAGTCGACGAGGCCAGGTGCATCTCGTCGTCGTTAGGTCGAGGAACATCGATTTCATACTTCTGTTCACTTTATTTGTATGTGTATTTGGGACAAAGCAAGGAAGAAATAGTGAGGAGAATAGCCCTGACGAAGAGGGCACTCTACCAAAAGAAGAATCTACTTACAGCTGGAAACACAAGCGTGGATGTAAGGAAACAATTTAGCAGAACTTAGATTTGGAGCACGTTTCTTTATGACAGTGAGGCATGGACGATGACTGCGGCAGAGAAGAAAAGGGTGGAAGCATTCGAAATGTGGTGTTACAGAAGAATGATGACAGTGAAATGGATAGACCGAGTGAGTAACAAGGAATACGTCAGAAGAGTGGGAGAAAAGATAGGTGTCTTCTGAAAACCTTAGACAGAATTAGACAGAACAGCTTAATCGGTCACCGCAGTAAATTTTCCAGGATCACAGAAAACCTTCCATTGTGAAGGAGTTTTTAACGTACCGCGCGAAGAAATAAATGAGTCAAGTTAAAGACATATGTGGATATTTTTTAAAATTACTTAAAAGTCTTTCTAATAATTAATTAAAAATCTACTTAAGAATTTCAGTCAAATATAAGTTTACTATTGTGTCATTATTAATGCAATTATTAATTCATGCTTCTTAAGGATTATGAATTTAAAACATGTTTTTCGAATATGGTCTCCATTTTGACTAGAGAACTATCTCGCTCAGACTACCTTAAGGTGGCTCCACCAGACTTTATGAGTCAAAGCGTTAGACTTCGCATTATTCCACGCTTTATCTGTGAAGCCTAACTTCACCCCCCCCCCCTCTAACACCCAATTTTCGTATTCATTTTTCCTTATTCCGCGTCAAAATGTCTCTCTTCTTTCAGCGTTATATTCGTTCTGTAATTCTCTCTCTCTCACCATTCTCCTCCTGCCGAGCGTTTGTTTTCCTTCCAGCACTGACTCTAATTCATTCATTAATGCAGATAATTAATCCTTTTTCGTGCTTTTATCCGTCACGTCTTTGATCTTCTCCACCTTTCATTGTTTCAGTGACTTGATTTTTTTTCCACCGCGATTAATAACTTTATGCTTAAGCCCTTTTTTTTAAATCTTTTCTATTTTTTCATTTTTTTCGACACTTCTCGCCGTAGCTTGTTTCCTCAATCGTTCTCGGTTTGGCCGCCCTCGTTCGCGATTTTCATTTTTTTCTGAATTCTTGTCGGTCCAACCCGCCGTTTTTTTCCTGTTCCTGGCGCTCTATTTTCAGGGAATAACCTTTTCTTGCCTCTCTAACTCTTTCTGCCTTTTGTAAATTTGTCTTTTTCCCCCCATAAAATTATTTGACTTTTTTTGAGGGGTTTTTTTGCTATCGCTGATCAAGCTGTATTTTTCGCTTTTCGTTTCAGCGACTTGTGTATTTCTCTTCTGGCGTTCAGTAATTATGATTTCGTCGTGTGTCGTTAAACGAAATAGTTTTCGTTGAGGAAAGGTCGGTTTCATTCTTCTCTCTTGCTCCATTTATGCTCTGCTTCCCCTTTGTCCGTGATTTATAGACGAATGGGCGCAGTTTTGCCACGAAACTGCGTTGTAGGGTATACAGATAAGTATCGCCGGACGTGTGGTAAACGTATTTATTTATTTTGTCGGGTACATCTACATCTACGTCATACCCTGCAAGCCACCCAAAGGGTGTGTGGCAGGGGGTGCTTCCACACCAGGCATGCATGAATGATACGGTGGAACACCTAAATTACATTGAAACCCGTGTATCACACATGCAAAGCGCCAATTAAAAATCTAATACCCAAGAAACATTCTATCGTCAATCGTTCCAACATGCAAGGGATACAAAGACTACTACTACAGATTCAAAATATCATGCATAAATAAGAATATCAATATTTACATCATGCAGAAATAAGAACGTAAAGAATATAAAGAGAAAGATTTACTGTCTGCCTATTGTCACAATTCGAACAATTCATGACGACGATCACAGCAGTTATGGTCCCGAATGGTATGCGGAAAAAATGACATTTTATACCTATCGATTCTACAATCTGCCGTAGTACGAGGGGGTTAATATTATGTTTTTTACGTCGTCAGAGAAATGATTTTCCTGAAATTTAGTTTGGAGGTTAAGCCTATAACTTAATCTACGCTTTGATAGCGATTCCCATCCTAATACTTCTAACAGTCCAGACACACTAGCCAACTTATCGTAGCATCGTTTTTTCTATTAAACCTTTATGACCAGGATGTCAAATACTCGCGGCGTATTCGAGGTGTGGCCTAACCAGAGCGAAGTAGCATCTGTCTTTCACTTTTCATTGGAGTACCTTCCTATTTTATGCTTAACAAAATCTAGTTTCTTTAATGCTGTGCCGCATATTTTTCATATTTCTGTCCCCCACGATATATCAGAATATAAGGTTATTCCAAGTTATTTTACTTTATCTGTAGATTTTATGTTAACTCCACCCACAGTATAAGTATGGCATTTGTGTGATGAGTATGTATTTGTGTAATGAGTACGTATGTATGATGTACAAATTATTCAAAAGCATACTGAATTCCTGCAAGTTTACTGAACGTTTTAAGATACCAAACTTTGTGTCTTTCAAAGATTTATTATTATGAGCGCCTCCGCACTGTGGAAGACACAAAGTTTAGTTTACTATAATGTCGACCTTTCGCCAAGTGAAACCTTCAATATACTGAACGAATTCAGTCAAAAACATCAAACTCTTATGCCTCAAATATTTTTAATTGAATGAGTCCCGTCAAATCCTGCAACCATTTTGATATTATTTTGCTCAATAAAATATTGTAAGTCCCTCTTAAGAGGCTAAAAGTAATCCCGCAAGTGCCTTCTCTACCCCCTTCAAAAGTGAGGGCGTTCTCTCAGGCAGAAGTACTCGAAAGTCATTATGCATGCCATTAAAAAATTCGTCCTTAAAATTATTATCTTCCGCGTAATTAAAATTTGGATGCGCCCTCAGGATGAAAAGCCTCTTGCACCTAATCCCTCATCCATTCACACAACGCATAAAATGAAATTAAAATTTTAATTGCGGAAGTATTTGCCTTGATGCAGCGGGTAATTTATGATATATAATCGTATTTGCGCCTGTTACCCACCTCTACGTTTTGTGTGCTGACTTATGAAAAAAATGGCCTGCAGGGTCACGGCAGTGGAGGTTGCTAATTTGATATGCAAACGAATGAGAATTATGCCCGATATTATCCGGGCCATTATGTTTGGCGGGCCGGAGATCTGCCAGACCCACGGTGCAGGAAATGGCATTAAACGGGGCGATCCTTATCGGGATATCGTGTGGAGGAGCACGGATCCGTCTCCCCGTGCATAAGTCGTGCGTTTTTTCGTCCTCCGAATTCCGCGTCGTTGCATTTGCCTGACCTCCCTTCGCGTGGCCACGAAGAACGCATACGCTCCGCCAATCAAGGCGAATGTAGTATAAGAAAATTGCAGACGATACAGAGAGAAAGGCGAGGCGAGAGGCACCGGAAGTGCGACCGAATTACGCGACCAGGTAATTCGGTTGCGTTTCCGGTCCCCATCCGTTTTTGCGGCGTCTCGTTGTTTTTTTATTTCGGTTGCTAATTTTCGTACCCTCTTTCATGAAAATGTGATAGCGAAAAAATTTAATTTCTCGGAAAACGCTCTCCGTCTTGTAATTTTCGGGAGTCTTAATCTTGGCGAAGACGACGGCTCAGTTGGTAATTATCCCCCGCGGGCGGCCGTGCGTAATCATGAGTACTCGAGGCATATAATTACGTGTGTGTTTGTAGGGGGTCGTTACTTTCTCTCTCTTTCTCGTGCTGTAACGTTTTGGGTCCGATTCCTCGTGAGCGGGTGCTTATTTCTTTGTTTCCTTATTCTTCCAGTCGAGTTGGTATCATTTTTTGATGATCGCGAAAGTGGTCTAGACTGGAGACTTGCCCCCGCGTAATATGACGCTCTGGGTTTTTTTTCCTCTCGTAATTATTTCTCGCTGTGAGAAACGGGTATGATCTCGTGACCTTTCGACGAGTATGCTGCTGCCAATGACAGAGGCTTTAAGGTTTAATGCTGGCCCCTTTGTAAATTGGATGACGAAAACGACTGCGGAGACACTTGGCCAGCCCATCTACATCTCATCTACAAAATGCCGTGCAAGCCACCTCTGTGGTTTGTGGCACGGGGCGATTCCACACCAGGCATGCCGCACTCATACCAGTTGAGATCAGAACCGCGCACCATCCCCCGGATGCCCGGCGCAAGCCAAAAGCAGTTAGGATAAGAATGCGCGGTCAGACCAGAAACTAGGAGAGTGCTGCGTGGACAAAAATGCTATCATCCAGTGCACTATTTAAGATACAACTGCTGTCTTGTTTAATGAATGCCACTGATAAGTATTAGTACGTGTTACTAAATCATGCCAGAAATTTCATGCTGGGTTCGTTGTTAATAATGATGTTAAGATATTTAGCACAAGTGAAAAACCTACTCTACCTAGTGAGGGTCAAAGTATCATAGAACTAATCTTTCGTCACTGTTATAGTTACTTATTGTGAGTGAAAGAAACGGCATTCTAAATCTATTGGTTTCGCAGTCAATTTCCTTAATCTTATACCTATGATCGTTTCTACCATGTTCGTTTCGCTCTAGCAAAATATGCTGAACATCCGGCGTTTAATCTATATTTTCCATTCCTTTAATGGTAGTTGGCGCGACCTTCATCTATGTACAGATTTGCGTAAAACTTTGCATACATTTACTTATTGATAATTAGTAAAGGTGAAAATAGATATATTACTTTTCACCGATTTGGTTTCTTGTCAATTTTATGCTATTTTAACGCGTAGCCTCATGGCACATAACATATCTTTCACAATATTTCAATTAAATATCTATAAACTTTCTTCAAAATGCGAAATAATGCACTGTATTATTATTACTATGGCTAATAACAAATACCGATTTGTTTAACGAGTCCAATACTCGAAAAATTGACATTTTCATGTAAAATCTCGTCAAAATTTCGAATGCAGCGCAGAAAACTCGTGTCCTTACATGCTGCATTAATTAATGAAAAAATTTTAAGGTATAATTCTTTTATAGTTTTCATTACTGCCTGTGTGGTACGTTCAAACGCAAGTAAAAAGATGCGCTGAACGAAATGAGCTTTTTGAATTTTTTCCCGCTTGGTTGAATAATAGTAAAAATGTGCACCCAATGGCCCAGGTTACCGCTCCAACAACCTTAAGCGGTGAAGGACCTTTCTAGATGCCTCGACTTAATTTTCAGATTGATACCGGAACGCATTCGTAACATAGCCTAGTGCATTCAAAATTCGTACGCCTGATTCCTTCAGCCTTTGAAAAAGAGATTGGGAGAAGCCTTTGGGAGTTTTTATCTTCTGAAGCTGTTGGTGTTTTTATCGAGCACTTCTTTTCAAGCTTTCGTCCTGCGCGACCGCTTTTCCTACAGGTCTGTTGGCAAAGGGAATGGTAGCCTTATCGGCGTTGCACACCTGGGTACTTTTTCGAAAGTAGGTCGATTGCTATCCTTGCCGTTCACATGCTTGCTTATATCCGAGAGCTGGGTGAATTTTATGCTGTCTCTATCATTATTTTCGCTTGTGGGGTAAATCGTCTCTGTTGGGCTCCTTTAGATTTGCTTAGGAAATTAAATGTTGGACGTTGTTTCGCGTATTCTCATTAGCATCCAAGGAATTCATCCAAAACTAAGTTTTATGGAAAGCCATCTTTTGGAATTTCGTGTGAACTAGAAATTTTTTTTGACGGACTGTTTGGCTGAATGTTTCGTGTCATCTGGACGATTTTAATCGATCCAGTAGACAGGTTTGCAGAAAATACGTAAATGTCATGTATACGGGGTCTATTATTCGCGATTTCATATGATCCCTCTTCTTACCTCAAGTATTTGGCAATTAGTCTGTTAATACCTTCTTTTGTGTTATCTTGGAAGTCTCAGACATTTCTTCATCTCACTTCATATCTCCTTACTCGCTCGTGTTTTCTTCCTTTTCACTTCTTAGTAAGTATTAACGAGAAGATGTTCAAGAAGAAAGGACAGGATACGAAATGATCACTTGGCAAGAACTTGGCGTATAATCAACTATAGAATACGATAATACTAAAATTTAATTTGACATAATTTCGAATATTGAACGGAGCAAAAATCTTCAAGATCTAGATTTTGGAAGCGGGTGCTGAAATAGAAAATGACATTGTTAATTTCAAAGGGTTACGTTTTAATTCGACACACTCTGAAGTGATACATCTACATCTACGTCATACCCTGCAAGCCACCCAAAGGGTGTGTGGCCGGGGGTGCTTCCACACCAGGCATGCATGAATGATATGGTAGAGCACCGAAATTACATTGAAACCCGCATACCACACATGCAAAGCGCCAATTAAAAATCTAATACCCGAGAAACATTCTATCTTCAATCGTTCCAACATGCAAGGGATACAAAGACTACTACTACAGATTCAAAATATCATGCAAAAATGAGAACATCAATATTTACATCATGCATAAATAAGAGAGTAGAGAATATAATGAGAAAGATTTACTGCCTGCCTATTGTCAATACTCGAACTATTCATGACGACGTTAACAGCTGTTATGGTCCCGAATGGTACGCGGAAAAAATGACATTTTATATCTTTCGGTTCTACAATCTAGCTCTCTAATTTTATTGGCGCGATCTAATCTGCCGTAGTACGAAGGGGTTAATAGTATGTTTTTTACGTCGTCAGTGAAATGATTTTCCTGAAATTTATTTAGGAGGTTAAGCCTATAATTTAATCTACTCATTCTCACCAGTTATTTGCGTATATTCGATTGTTTTCGGAAGAGATGGCATACGGATGAAATGAAATTGATCAAGTAATTGTTATTTTATTGGTCTGTTTAGCTGAATGTTTTTGTGTCATCTCAAAGATTTTATTCTTTCGAGTAGGCAGATTTGTAGATAATACGTAGATATCACTTATTTAGGGCATGGAAGGCTCTCTTTGTGGGTGTAGGTTATGTTGGAGAAAAAAGTTGGATGACTCTCTGTTTTCATCTATTTAGCCTTTTAGATGATGTTAATTTATGGTAAGAAGTTTTTCTGTCGACACACTGTTCATTTCGACGGTGTTATTCGCTCCTCGGCCAGTCGGCGATATTCTAAAAATGAAACGAAGCTTAGAGATTAGACCGAAAGTTTGCTCCAGAATCAGACGCGACACAGGATGTGTTAGTGTATCACAACTTTCCCAGGAATTAAAGTGGGAGCCCCTAGAGACTCGGAGGCTGCACGCTAGGCTTATCTTGTTTAAGAAATTCGGAACTGGTGTGTTTCAGAGTGACACAGAGAATATTATCATGACGCCTCACTACATCTCTAGGCCTGACAAAAGTAATAAAATAAGAGAGATACATTGCCGACCAGATAGGTACAAAAACTCGTTCTTTCCGCGCACAGTAAGCGATCACAATAAAAACTGAGCTCAACTAAATACCCTTCCATAATGTGCGTCACCATTCACCACTCAAAACCTTATCCCTTACATATTTACACGGCTGGTGTCCTAACGCCCCCTTCCACACGCCCATGCGGTGGCTCGCAGGGTAGTATGTAGATATAGCTGATTTGAGGAGTCGAAGAAAAAGGTTGGATGACTCTGTGATTTCATCTATTTGGCTTTCGAGATGACGATGATTTGTGGTTGAAGGTTTTTCTATGGAGCCACTGTTCATCTCGATGGTGCCATTAAATCCTCATCCCGTCGGCGATATTCTTAATTTCATACGAAACTTAGTGTTTATACCGAAGTTTTACTCGAGAATCAGTCGTGTCACAGGATGTTAAACCGCATTTTTCGATATATATTTCGCCTCTCGCTTTATCCGACTCGATCCACCGCCCCGCCGTCGGCGCACAGTGGTCAATA
The DNA here is from genome assembly GCA_963169105.1 of Ceriagrion tenellum. Classification (NCBI taxonomy): domain Eukaryota; kingdom Metazoa; phylum Arthropoda; class Insecta; order Odonata; family Coenagrionidae; genus Ceriagrion; species Ceriagrion tenellum. The sequence goes on along the minus strand of OY720639.1, from coordinate 91,094,702 downwards.
TGCCCCGAAAGTTGGTCACCATGAGAAATAGTATTCCAATTTTGATAAAAGTTTGCATACTTATGTATTTGAGTGTGCTAAAACCAAATCCGCAGTCAGAATTGCAAAAAATATATTTTTGCAAACTTTTCGCAAATTTTTTTAATTGAAAAAAGAATGGCCTTGATGCAATTAGTTGTGCTTTTGAGGTTATATAAAACCAGTCTAGTCGGAGTACGCCAAAAAAATTTTGGGAAAATTATTCGCAATTCCTTTAATCGTTATCTGCAATTGTAATTGAGCTGCAATATAAAATGGTGCATATGTTCAATAACATATAACAAATGAATGTTATGGGAAGTTCACAAAATCATTCATACAGTCGAGTGCAGCATGCTCCAAGCCAAGCTCGTTTTTCGGGACAAAAATCGAACTTTATTTCATTAATAACCTACGAATTAGAGGATTGTAGATGCTATTCTTCAAGCTACTGTTAAGTTTATTAAATTCTTAACAATGTGATGTATCGTTTATATCAGAATTATCCAGAATTCATTAACTTTTGGTTAGTTGAAGCGCGGATTTTAGCTCAAAAACACCATTATTTTTAACGGCCTTGTTTAAAAAATATATTTAAAAATTGAAAAATTAAATAATATCAACTTGTAGTAGTAACTTTCTACTGGAGACTCCATCTTTCAGAAATCAATTCTCTTCGCCAAGAACAAATTGGCAGCACTTCAAAAATAAGTTTGCTCTTATGGACGCGCGCTCGATGCACTTGTTACCCGTAGGGCGCTCGTTGTCCATGTGAATAGTGTGCGCAAGTGGGTAAATGTTTACCCAACTGCTGCGACTTTCGACTTTGTAACCTTTCCTCTCACCGATCCAGCAATCAAAAATCCTCTATGTAGACACTTTATTTTTCTTACCTTGGCCAGGTTTTGGGGACTTTGGACGACTGTGCGGCGGGCCGATCCCCCCCCACGAAACCGGAGCGATACACATGCAAAAGGGGGATGGTGGACTAATTATTCCAATCTGTTGAGCGTCCGTCCCCCTTCCCGTTCACCTCGGCCCGTGGCCAGCATTAATCCGTGAATAGAACCTGTCGCTTTTCATTCTGGCCATTTTATTTAGATAATGTCGCGGGGGCTCCCTCTCTCTCTCTTTTATTTTCTCTTCCCATCTCGTTTAGCCTTTGGATATTTTTTCTGTCGGCACAAGTGGGAGCGTTTGTAGTCTGGAATCGCGGTGCCAATTCAGTCTCAGTCGAGTTTATGCGTGCATCAAGCGTAAAATTTAAGCACGTGGTAGTCGCGCGGACTATTTATACGAAACACTGTAGTGCGCAGGTGCTCCGCTTACCGAGATTAAAGTAGTGCTTTTTGTGAGACTTCCGCAGGAGTATCGGTTTTCATCTTCATTGCTCAGCCTCAGTGGGAAGTACACTTTGGAATATTAGCTCTCCTACGGGGAAGAATGCTGAAAAGGCGAATTTTGTGTTCAAAGCAGATAGGACTATGTATGAGGAAACAGTACGTAAAAACATTCGTACGAGGCGTGGCTTTTATTGGTTCGGAAGCTTGAATTAGGAAAATCTGTCCTGAAAAGGTTAAACCCATTCCAACACTGGTGTTGATGGAGGATGCTGAAGATGAAATGGACGCATAAAAGGAGAAATAAAGAAGTTTAAAGAAGAGTAGAAGAGGAAAGGACCATGTAGAAATTAAACAGAAAAGAAGAATTGATATTTTCAGGCGTAATTTTGTGGAATTTGTTAACATTATAATGATAACTCGTAACATTGTGATTCCTCGTACCTTTATTTGGAACGACCCGGGTTTCGACGTTCTATGTCATCTTCAGATATTTATGCACCTGAAGATGACGATGAACGTCGAAACCTGGGTCGTTCCAAATAAAGATAAGTTAAATCACATATTTATGAGTTATCATGATAAGAAAAGAAGAACTAAAGGAATTGGTCGCACCCTGAGACGCAGTGGGCTTGTGAAGAACATAATTGAAGAAAAATAGAGGAGGACGTGCGGAGAGGAAGGCCAAGGGATAAATGAATTGACCTAAAAAAATTAAAAGTACATTGGAAGAACTATTAGGAAGCAAGTGCACAAGAATTATTTATTGGGAAGGGTGCACGGCTGCAATCTTAGCATTGAACGACCACCAAATGATGAAGACTGGAAAGAAATCTTATGGTGATCTGAGAATAGCTAATTTGTTTTGTCTGTTATGTAAGCCATCTTGATATTTAGTGTGTGAGTGGAAACTCTAGGGTACGGTAAGCGTGACAGCCTCGTTACTGCCAATGACCATTGATGTCGATTGCTCCTTAATTCTATTTCTTGCCGGAATTATCAAACAGAACCTCACACACTCCGATCGTGGGCGCCAGTCAGCGGTTTCAGAGATGGTTCTTTTCTAGATCAGATGTTCGCTCAGACTGGACACATTTTAAGCGTGTTGATAATCTGAGTACTTTCTTTCTACATCGTCTGTTGAATATATATCGAGTCACAAAATAATCCTTTGGCCGAGGATCTTTCTCGGTCCGAAGGAGATTCCCGACCAAAGGATATCAATGAAGGAGTATACGAAGTAAAATGCAGCTGCAGAAAATCGTATATCGGCGAAACTACGAGATCCCTTAAAAGTAGGTTGTAACACCAGTGTGCGACCAAAAAGAAACAATTTCGCCATTCTGTTGTTGCTGAACACGCCTGGATGCTGATGTACCGCAAGATATAGTTTTCAAAGAAGTTTTTACTTGGTATCCCCGATTTTCAGGCATTAGACGACATTATGCTTGAAACTGAACTGAAACTATAAACTGATACTAAACTGAAACTGTAAACTGAAATTATGAAATGTAAACTGAAACTATAACGAAAACATTAGGCCTGAAACTGTAACTTATATTCGTGTCCTGTTCCTAATTACGTTGCCCAAGACCTAGGGAGGATTAACTTGGCAAGATAGGAATGTACACGTAATTCTGATTAGGATGAGGGAGGAGAGAGTTATTTTTGGGAGGATTACTCATTGGTCTTTGTTTTGAAATAAGAAAAATTTACCCTTAGTTAAAGCCAATTCCATCTATTTAGTTTCAATGGAACGTATGTTTTTTATGTTATGGCCTGTTTAAATCCTGAATTCCCCCATTCTATTTTTTTCTTACTCTGTCACACCCTTAGAGCGCCTGAATATCTATTTCTGTAGCCATTGAAGTAGTAAATAACTTTTTCGTTTATTTTAGTGTGGACGTTAACGATTGAACAAGTTATTAGTTGAGCATAGTTCACGAGGTTGAGAGAGGGACTCGTAACCTTGAAATAATCCCCAAAGCACTAATATATTAGAATATATTTTTATATTAATCCGTAGATAATTTAGATTGAATACAACAGACCCAGACGGGATTAAGGTACCTCTTATCCTCAATTAAGCTAGGAATGGGAAATAAGGGCTAAGGGAAGCAGTGATTACCATCCTCGTTATTATTATTGTATCATCCTCGTGAATTTGTTATGGTTTGGAGTATTGAGGTGGTCGGAGAGGGCGCTCACTATGGTTGCCGATGATAAAACCTGTAAAGTGGGCGTTGCCTGTCCGCCATATTTGTTAACCCCGATTTTCCTGCAGCCCATACGGACTGACGCGCTATTTTCGCAATTTTGCGGTGTTTTTCATCGATAACTTATGAGATTTCGGTACACATTTACGTCTTGTCATGTCCTTCTATGGCATCTCGAAAGCCAAATAGATGAAAGCGGAGAGTAATCCAACCATGTTCTCTTTCTCAAAACACTTACAATCACAAAGAGCCCTAAATAAGTGGTATCTATGTATAATCTGCACACCTGTCTGCTCGATTGAGTAAAATCGTTGTGATGACTCAAAAATAATCAAACGAAACTGTTTCAGGCGTTACTTTGTGGAAGTTTTGAATATTCGTGATGAAAAGATAAAACTTGGTAAACTCCACACCAATCTATTACAATCAAACCGATACGAGTTTCAGCAACTGACTGCCATTTTCCTTACATATATATCTTTTATTCGTTTAAATTAATAATAATTCGCATTCCCGGTGACAACAATAGTAAAATCGAGTGCAACGCTTAGCGCTAAGTAATCATTTTTTTTTCAAGAGTTGCATGCGTTTAATTTCAAAAATATGGTAGATATTCTCTTTCTGCATTCGCTAATTTGTCCATTCCGTCGCACTGGTATCCATTCTAAAGTAAGGAAAGAGAAGGGGTAACAATATGGTTGCCCCTTCCAATATGGAGATAACTCCTTTGACCCGGATGGAAACCCGAGAAATCTACCTCCAATATAGTTGCCATTTCGGGTGTTAGGATACAGTTTGATGACTTAATTCCCTCTCCATCTACCACGAATGTTCGGAAGTTTTCATTTTGAAAAAATGAAAACGAAATTCACGAAATGCTGAGAAAGTGGCCACTTTCAAATAGTTAAGTAATGAATGAAATATAAGCTAACGAAAAATTAATTTTTTTCATTACATAATATAAATAAGGTGCGAATGTTGGAAGGAAAGTCGTAGTTAGCATGTGGAGCATATCAAGGAATGAGTGCCTGTCTAAGGAAGCGAACATCGCCGTGTACAAAAGTGTACTTCTCTCCACTTTGTTAGTAGTACTATGGTAGTGAAACATGGGTATGTCAGGATAGACATGAGAGTAGACTAAACGCCGTGGGTATGAGTTATCTGAGGAGTGTTTGCGGCAAAAGTAGGATGGATAGGGTCAGGAATGAGTGGGTAATAAATGAATGTGGGTTAGATGCTCCAGTCATGGACAAATATGGAAGGAGTATGCTTCGTTGGTTAGGCCATGTTGAGAGAATGGATGAGAGTCGAATAACGAAACAGATATATGAGAGTGAAATGAATGGTGCGAGAGGTAGGCCGAGAAAGTTGTGGTTGAGGAAATTCTTAGGAAGAGGAATATTAGGAGTCATAAAAACAGGAGGGCGTGTATGAAGCAGTGTATGGGGTAAATGAGATTTTTCCAGGACAGGTCAGTATGGAGGAAATTATGGAAGCTGAGTTAGGTGTACAAATATGTATTTATGAGTGAAACTTTGTGACTGTGCCTACCTCTGAAGGGACCGGCGTGATAGTTATGTACGTATATATGTATGTATAAAAATAACTATGCTGCGTTATTTTTTTGAGCCTCGGTATTATTATGAAAGCAATACACTTAAGGCTTTGTGGGTTTCTCGAAACAATTTTTTAAAAATAAGTTCCTGACAACCAATTTGCCAACTGTGGCGTTTTCAGGGGCGGTTTTTTTTGGACGGAACGAATTGGTTGGAACGTACACATTCCAACGGTCATGATTTCTCTAATAATTTCGTTTTGTTTTATAATTCTATGCATTTTGTTTCTCTGTGAATGCTTACGGGTATCCATAGAGATCTCTAGAGACCCTCAACGTATAGTTCTGACGGATTAATGTCTAATTTTGAGAACGATACGGGCGATGTTTCACACATTTGTTTTGGCAGCTTCGCTCGCCGTCTCGGCAGTCTGCCTTGGCCTTCCCCCCTTTATCCTCCCCCTCTCCGTCTACCAAGTCCTTCCTCTCTGCGTTTGTTCACCTCAGAAGACGTAGCGGAAGGTCCAGTATTTTTACATTCAGAGTCATTCCCCGAGCCCTCGGGGAATGGGATAATTACGTACGGTTCCCGAGCAGAGGTTGCCCAAGTGAAATTCTCGAGACTTACCCAATCAACGTACTTCTCATTGAGAAGTTTGTGTCGGAGGGAGTTGAGTAATTAAGATCGTTTCATGCGCAATGTACAGCCTTAAATGTTCAGTGATTAATGGTACACCGCTGTAGTAGTAGTAGTTCAATTGTTTGATATTTCGGTCCCGCGTCTGGTTGGGAGACAGAGGGCAGTCTTTTTCGCGTATTCAGGAAGTAAAATCAGGCGTCACTTTGCGAAAATTTGTGATGTTCATTATGAAAAATAAAACTTTTGCCATTTTCACACTTTTTTATTATTCACCGACTAGGTTCCAACACAGTGTGTCATTATCAAGGTGTGCCTTGTGTACCATGGTGTACTAAGGTGAGTACCTTCTTGATAATGACACTCAATAAGGTACCTTCTTGATAATGACACCCAATAAGGTACCTTCTTGATAATGACACTCAATTAATTCATATTTATCAATGGTTTTATTCATCAGCTCTAATTATTTAACTTCAATGCAGTAGTCAATTACCGTTTTCATGGTTTTTAGCAAATTTTATTTATGTTTATGGCATCAAACGGCTTTTTTTTGTTCTTTTCGAAAATCTGGACTTTTTGATTATCCGGACTGGGTCCGGTAATGATTGATTCGGTTTATCGACGCTCTAATGTATTCTCAATGCGTAATTATTTTTAACCCGGACTTCTCTCCTTTCTTTTCTTCCTCTGCACAATCAGTATCGAGCGTGCTGGTAGCCGTGCTAGGAGCTGGGGCATCGGTCGCCGCCCTCGCCCTGGGCCTCCTCACGTGCGTCGCCTCGTCTCGTGCCCGGTCCAGGATGGGCGCCCGGTCGTGGAGTGACCGACCCGCTTCCACCGGCCCCTCGCCCCCCGCCTCCCCGTCCCCCTCCGCCAATCCCGCGCCCTCCTCCGGCGGCGGCGGCGGCAGCGGCCCCCACAACTCGTCCTCCTCCCTCCCGCTCGCCCCCGAGACGGGCGAGGAGGCCGAAGAAGAGGAAGAGGAAGAAGAGGAGGAAGAGGAAGAAGAAGAGGAGGAGGAAGAGGAGGAGGAAGACGAGGAGGAGGAGAACTACCACCACCAAAGGCCACCCCCGCTCGAACACCAACGGCACCAACACCGCGGCGGGGGCACCCACAACCAGCAGGCGTACTTCTCCTCGTGCATCGCCAGCCCGAATCCCGGCAGCACCACGACGGTCCCGGTGGCCCTGCCTCCCCCTCCGCGCCACCACCATCACCACCACCACCACCACCACCAAGTCCTCCACCAGCACCACCAGTACCACAACACCTCTACCCACTACCAGCAAAGCCACCACTACCCCCACCAACAACAGCACCACCACCACCGCCCGAACCAGTCCCCTCCGCCCCGGCGCACGGGGGCCGGAGGCGGCAGCAAAGGCGCGACGACGCTGGATCAGAGGGGCGCGTACCACTTGGGTGGCGGCGGGGGCGGAGGAGCGGGGGGGCTGAACAACAACAACAGCAACAACGGCGGGGGCAACGGGCACGGGGGCGGCGGGGGCGTGTCCGCCCACGCCCAAAACCTCTACCACGGAGCCCACCACAACCTGTGCGTGCTGCGGCGGCACCACGGCCTGGGTGCCAAGGCGCCGCCAACGTCGTCGACGGGGTCGTCCGGAGTCGCGACGGCCGCGACGGCGACATCGGCCATCACGGGGACCTTCGCGCCGCACCTGCAGACGCCAGCTGCTCCGGTGAGTCCAGTGGGTTGGGTCCGGTTGGAAGGGAGAGATTTCCATTCGCAGCATCACTTCGCTAAACGACAGATCAATCGCCCTCCTTCCGTTACAGATCGCTCGCGCTCGATCTTTCTAGTTATCGATCATTCAGGGTTGGATGGAGACAGTCTTCCACCTCTCTCCATTCCATGCCAAACTCTTCGTTTCAAAATACCGTCCATAATTATTTGCCTCCAATACTCCACCCTAATAGCCAGTTGCAAGAACGTTTTGTGTTGGAATCATAGTTGAAATTAACGATTTAAAATATAAAAGGTTAAAATTAATCGTTAAAAATGTAGTTAAGTATTTAATTTAACCGTTATTTTCCAGAAGAATTAACTTTTTATCGTTAAAATTTTACATTAACTGATACAAAACTAACTTCAGTTAATATTATTTAGTTCTTTCCCGGCGTATTATACAGAGGAAGTCTTCTCGGGTTTTCCACTGGGTCAGGTTGTTATGGGCCGACGTTTCGATGGCTACTACCGCCATCGTCCTCAGGGCAATCCCTGCCCTGCCCTCTCATCATGGCCTGAGGACGATAGTGGTAGTAGCGATCGAAACGTCAACCCATAACGACCTGACCCGGTGGAAAACCCGAGAAGACTTCATCAACATCAGTTAACTTTTTTTCGTTAATTTTTGGCGTATGTCGACCTGTTCGAATTTGGGGGCAAAGCTTGCCCAGCAGACAAAGGGGAAAATAAAACTGTATTTAAGAATGCAATATAACTGGGTAATTGTGCAAGAATGCAATGAGTATGTCAAGACAAATACTTCCAAACAAAAGTGGGGTTGAGTGGAGTGACCGCCAAAGTTAGGGAACGAGACGAGAAAAAATGAGACTACTCAAGGACCATTCGTCCGCGGGGGCACGAATGACTTACTCGGCGACATCGTGTCATCAATACTTCATCAATATTACATGGTGAACACGGGAAAGGGGTCACCGAAAAACCTATGACGGGTGACGAGGGGGACGGGTTCATTCAAAGTAACGTATCAGTTACAATGCGCCAGTTTACGTATTCCTTACTCGGCGACATCGCGTCGTCAATACATCAGAGTTGAACGTGAGAATGGGTGCGCAGGGACACCCACAGCAATCTACTGTAACTCAATATAACTAAGCCGTTTACTCTGCAATGTTACAATTGTGTAGGGATCATAGTTGGGATGAACGATGAAATAAAATAAGGATTAAAATTTATCGTGAAAAATGTAGTAAACTGTTGAATTTAATCGTTACTTTTTAGAAGAGCGAAGTTTTAACTTTAACTAGTTGCTTTATATAGAGATTAACGTTAACTTTAATCAGTTAATTTTTTGGTAACTTTCCCAACTATGGATGGAATCAATTGTTATGAGATCCATTAAGCTATGAAAGTCGTAAAAATATTCGGGTTGTTGGAACACATGTACCAGTTTCATAACTTATCTATCAAAAGGTGATAGCTTCGAGTGTTAGATTCTAATCTTCTACCGCTGTATAAAATTTATGAATGTTTACCCTATGCATAAATGCCAATGCACATGACAGTTATTCAGTAAGAGTGAACAAATTGCTCTTCCGTCTCAAGACAATTCTTTTGTCAGGTAATGAATGTTTCCACACTCTGTTTTTTAGTTTATAGTCCTATCTTCTGTGGGCGCAGCTGTTGTCTTTTGACCATTAACGCCCTCTTAGCTTGGGCTATCCTAGATTTTGTTTATACTCCTGTGTCTGTTCCTCCATATCGTGTCATTCAAGCACTCTACTAGCCTTAAAGCTTCTCTTGTTTGTTCTCTTACCTCTGATGCCGCATAGCCGCAACCAGTCGGCTCTGTGCCTAGGTATTAAAATTTAATTCCATTTTGCGTAATTGTATCGTTTACAACTAGCTTGCAACTAGCAGGGTTAAGCAAAGTGGCGGGAAATATCTCTCCGTGAGAGTGATTCGACCTATATTTGTTCCCCTCACTCTCTCGCTAATCTCCTTCATTTTCCGCTTCACCCTTTCAAAACGCGAGCGTCTCGATAACGATTATAAGGAACCTGTGCGACTAAGGGGACGCGATTTCTCCCGGCCTTACCCCATAATCCTCGGTGAAATCGCAGTGACTCCTCGCCCATCTTAAGGTAATTTGAGCGAGATAGTTCTACAGCTATAATGAAGGCCATATTCGAACTACACGTTTTAACTTCGGCAGCTGTATAAAGTATGAATTAAATATTGAATTAATAATGGTGCAATAATGCATTTTTATATGACTGAAGTAATTTAAAAAAATATATATGTTAGTCTTTAATTTGACTCATTTTTTTCGCGCGGGACGTTTAAAACTCCTTATAAGGAGATTTTTTGCGATTATGGAAAACTTACTGCGGAGGCAATATGATTTATTTTCGAAAATAGTCGAGAAAACATACAAACTACACTGTTAATTTTTTGACGAGATCTAGGTGTTATAAATACCTCAGTTTTTCAATGTGGTCTCCCCGGAGTGTATTGACGTAACATTTTCTATGTAGAAGGACTGCTTTTTTTGTCAAAATCTCGGAAAATAGTTCGGTAAGGGGCTGCTGATGTTTTGGTATCTTAGGAATAGTGAGATTTTTTTTACTTTAAAATATGACCAAATTCATTGATTTACAGATGAAATGATATGTCGCTCACTCTACCTTAACGAATGGTTAATTTCAGTTTTCCAACTATACGCGCGCATTGGCGGCGCGACATTTTTCGACGCCTAGATCGATTGCAATCTTTTGTCCACTCCATCCGTCGCTCATTTCAGACTTTTCCTCTCTTTCGCGCACCTACTCACTCTGCCTTCCCACCACCGCCCCCGCATATCACCGGTGCCCCCGCCCGCCGACCACCCTTCTCCCACACGGTCGGTCTTCGCCTGTAATCGCCCAAGCGCCCACGGTTCAATAAACTCTCATATCGACCAAGTCGCGTCGGCAGTCACCATTTATCCTGACTGATTTGCCCTCCTCCTTCCCACCCCCCCCCCTCGTCTATCTCTTTCGCGCACAAGAGCGCAAACTTAATCCCGCTTTACCTTTGTTTACCGCTCGTTTTGTTTCGTCCAACACTTTGATTTACCTTCCGTGTCCTTATGATGTTCTCTTCCCTTTACCTCGCCTAAATATTCTCGTCTTTGTCCACGAAACTATGTATATATACGTGAAAGTGGAAAGTGTTCGTCCTTATCTGTGTGTGCTTGCTAAGAAAAGGGAATTTATGTCGGTGGAGGGGAAACGCATAGGAAAGGTAGATGAAAAATCGAATAATGGTCGGAAATTTTGTGGCATAATAGAGAATGGAGAGGGTAAATCAGTGCTCCAACCCCACAGAGCCCCCACAAATCTAGTGTGGAGAAGGACCCCTTAATATATTAACTGGCTAAGGCTTTCTGCGCGAAATCGAAGGATCCGGGTTCGTTCATTCATCGGTCGTTCAATTCTAGGATTGGTTGATTGCAGCCCTCCACCTTTCCATATCTAGTGTTAGTTCCTTTACCTCCTTTTATGTACTTTTCTTCTTTATGTACCTTCTTCCTATGTACTTTTCTCTTTATTTGGTCCAGTAACTTATTCCTTGGTCTTCCTCTGGGGGCTTTTCCTTCTATTATCCCTTCAATTATGTTTCTCGCAAATCCATTGTGTCTCAGGGTCTGTCCAATCCATTTTGTTCTTCTTTTCTGTATGGTGTACCATATGGTCCTTTCCTCTTCTACTCTTCTTTACTCTTCATAATTTCTTATTTTCATAATGAAAAGATAAAACTTGATAAATCCTGGTTTGTGTATCGCTGAAAAAGCGAATCCATTTCCCGCTGTGCAATGTTGCACATGGAATTCATTGTGTGTTTTGACTGCGAGGTACCACCTAATGTGCATTCTGTCCCCTTCATGATTTCTTATTTTGTACGTCCATTTTACCTTCAGTATCCTCCTCAGCACCAGGTTTCGAAGGTCTCTAGTTTTTCTGGTCAGATTTTCCAACAGTCCATGCTTCCGATCCGTAGAGTGCTACACTTCACACGAGTGTTTTCACATACTGTTTCCTGGTTTGTAGTCCTATCTTCTTTGAGCATAGCAGTTGTCTTTTTTCCCGGTTTGTGTATCGCTGAAAAGGCGAATCCATTTCCCGCTGTGCAATCTCGTACGTGGAATTCATTATGTGTTTGACTCACTTAGTCACTGCGAGGTACCGCTTAATGTGTATTCTGTACCCTTCGTGACTCCTTATCTCTTTGCTTGCGAACACATTTAATTACGTCAATTATGTTTTGCTTGACGCGATTGTTTACTTCTACAGCGGCTCTTTTGACGGCCTCCCTGTGTTAACAGGTCTTTCACCTCCTTCATTAATCTGTTTTTTCCTCTCAAAACCCACTTTTTCCGCCGTTTAGGCAGTCGGAGCGCATATAGTAGGTCATTGAGTGCACATTTTAAATACTTTTCGAGCAAGTAAAAAAAATACACCAGGGTTTAAATTCGCCATGAAAAAATCATTTGCCTTGACCGGGATTCGAACCCGGTTCTCCGGTCAAGTCAAATGATTTTTCATGGCGAATTTCAACCCTGGTGTATATGTACCCGTGCGAGTGACTTCGTACCACATCATTCGTTAAATGCAATGATTGGAAATTTAAAAAAAAATACTTGTACTACACTTCACCTAAGTAAATAAATCTAAACGTTGAACATATTTATAGACGTTTTTAAATAATTGATTCAATAATTAAATTTTAAAATCTTTGTCTCACTTAGACTATTGTCATGGCATTAGTTTACGGCGCGGAAATCAAAATTTAAGCGAAAGTACGTGTTTTTTGTTCGTCATGATACCAAGATATTAATTAGGAACCATTATATTAATATGAATGCGTTAAGGTAATGCGCGTAGGCGTCAGCAGAAGCATTTTAGACCGTGGTACACAATCCCCTATAGAATTTGCGACCGTGGGCGAAGCAATTCATGAGTGTGAGATGGGCGAAAGTGGTATTTCAAGAGAGGACATTGTGGGGGAAATTAATAATAGGGATTCAGTTTTCTAGGCACCTCGGCAAAAATTTAATTTTTTTTTATTTTCCCTACGCTGTAAGAGAATGGGTTGATGAGTATATATGATGCGTGCATGTGGTTAAGAAAATAAGAGAAGTATGCCGCAGGGAGACTGTCTAGGCGACGAGAGGCGATATCGCCTGAGTTTTTTGTTTCCCTGGACTGGCTGTCATCTATGTGAATCTCCATGTTTTTCTTAGTTTCTATTTGAAGAAAAAAATAGTCACAGTCTTTCATTGTTTTTTATCTGCATCTGACTTCAGAATCGTTCGATTGACTTTTTTTCGCAAGAATGTCTTTTTTTCGAGATATACTTGTCTAAAATTTGTATGTCACATTTTCCATGAATTAATAGTTTTCGTGGTTATGTGGTTATAAAAAAAATTCTCAAACTATCATACCTATTTTTTCAGACTTTGAATGGAAAGATGAGATTTAATGCCAATATTTTCGCAGGGATAATGTTTAATCTATTTTCTTCTCAATTTGTCAATTATATTTTTGACTACTAATTTTTGCCAGTTTTCATTTGATGAAAAAGTATAGTCCTAAACTTTTCTCAAACCTTCTATCACTCTAATCGTTCTGAAATGTCTTGGGGGCTAGGAGGCAGGTATAAAATTTGTAAGGGCGGGCGACTTCTGTGCGAGTCGGAAACTGTGCAGGCCTCCGCTGCCGGGGGGCGGTGAACTGCACCGAGGTTCTGGCTCAACGTTGCCGAGATTATTATCCGTCAGCCGAGAAAACTGCGTGGTCCACAAAGAGATGAGGAGCGAATCCACAGCAAGCAAAATAACGAGGTTCATCCTACTGAGGTGTGAGAGCAACTGAATTTTCGAAGCCTTACGCCATAGCAACTGTATCCTGATTGGCTCTGAGAAAGTCACGTTACGAGCAACTTTCCCTTTTCCTACCCCCACAAATTTTCGTCCTGCCTCCTAGCCCCCAAGACATTTGAAAAATATAATAGTGATGACGCGTTTGGCTGTCCCTCACACGTGCAATTCCTTCGTGCTCCTGTTTTTTTTTATTCACATCCCCTTGCTCTCCCCCTTCATGCACGGGGAGCGTGATTCTCTCAATAGATTGACGCGTCTGTAATGAGTGTCGGTACGGGTGACGCGCAGGGAAATCCATCGCTTCATTAAAAAACGACATGAGAAAAAGTTACAGGCTACACACGCCGTGTCTGGCTCGAGTGAGACGGGAGTAGGGAGGAGACGAGATAGGGGATTCAGGATTTCCCACGTGTGCAGTGCGTGCGTGTGGAGGTCCGTGTGTGTTCTCGCCAGAGTGCGCTTGAATTCGCGCGCGCGCGCGTGTGACGCCGGAGCCCTGAGCCTTGTGTATGCGAGTATTTCTTGGTTGTCTTCCGTTGTATGCTTTTTTAGTTTATTTACGCATAATCTCAGTCCTTCCCCCTCATCATCTTCCCACCCAGTCAGTCAGTTCCCTTGTTTTCGTTTTTCAAGGGTTTCGAGACGACCCCCAACCCTCTCTATAGGTGTGTGGGTGGCAGGGTATGACGTCGGACCCCCGCCACTAAAAAAATTGCCTTAATTTTTTTTTCAAATTTTCTGTCAGCACTCCTTTCTCATATCCCCCCCTCCACCGTCCGAACACTCTCCCGATAGGAATGTGAAATATTTCTCACATGCCCAAAGCTATTAATGCGCGAACGCGGAGTGTGTCTCGTTTTGATTTTTGTACCGCGACGAGTTTTTATTTTTTGTTTCGTTTTATTCCGTTCGCAGTTTTTCCGCCAACCACTCATTAGGAGAGAGAGAGAGAGAGAGAGAGAGAGAGAGAGAGAGAGAGAGAGAGAGAGAGAATAGCTTTGGGTTCGACGAGTCGACGTCTCGCGTCTCCCGGCGCTCGAGTTGGAAGATGGAGGTACACTGTCGATAGAACGAACGTAAGGGGAAAGTGATGAGCTTCAAGGGCTATAAGTTACATTTTTCGATGCATGATTATACCTAAACTTTGAGCATTTATCCCTGAAGGGTTCCTGACCCACTCATGTACCAAACTACCTACCTCTGCAAATTGGAAGATTTTGCATTAATACTTAATCTATACCTACGAAATACCATGCGAGCCACCGTTAGGGTAAGTGAAATGGGTGATTTCACATCAGGTATACGTCACTCATCCAAGTTCAAATCAGAACCGCGCGCTTTCTCCCGGCCGCTAGGCGCAGTCCTAAAGCAGTCAGGTTAAGTTAGTGCGAGCGAGATAGTTCCCTAGTCATAATAGAGACCGTATTCGAATTATACCCTTTAATTTCACCAGCTATGAGACACACGAATTTAATATTGCATTATTAATGGTACAATAATATAGTTTTACGTGACAGAAATTGTAAGTAATCATATGAAAATATCTTAATAAATCTTTAACTTGACTCTTTTTTTTAACGCGGTGCGTTTGATACTCCATCAAAACGGAAGGTTTATTGTGATCCCGTAGAATTTACTGCGGTGACAGTATGATCAATTTTAAAAAATTGTTGAGAAAGCACGTAAACTACACACTGTTGATTTTCTGACGAGATCTAAGTGTAGGGAAATCCTCATTTTTAATATATGGTCTCTCTGGAGTGCACACACGTACCATTTCCCATGTAAAAGGGCTGGTATTTTCAGAAAAATATCTCGGAAAGTAATGTGGTAAGGGGTAAAGTTTTTGGTGTCATTGGATGGGTGAGATGTTTTTCTTTAAAATGAGACCGAATTCTTTGATTTCAAGGTAAATGATATCTCGCTCAAACTAACTTAACAATGCGAGTTGAGACTGGAAATAGGAGAGTGCTACGTAGACTAAATTGCTTCCATGCAACGCTAGCTATGATATAACCAATGTCTCTTTTGCTGGTTATTTCCTTAATCTTACGCCAGTGGTTTTTTCTACCACATTAGTTTGGCTGTAGTAAAATGTTTTAAACTTCCGGAAAAAATATTTTATAATAAATTGTCCAAAAAGATGTAATCTATATTTTTCCCTTCGATCAGAAACAGCTTCCCATTCTAATTCTTCAACAATTCAGTAATACTCAAACAAATTTATTGTTACAAATCTTTACAAACTTTCCTTCTCTCCGATGTATTCCGCCTCTAATTATAATCTGTTCTACATTGTAAGAGCCTCTAGTCTCTAAGGGTCCTAGTAGTCATAATTTACGAAATGTTTATTTTATTTTACATATTTTAAGACCAGAACTAGGCTCAAAGGGAATGTCTCAGTAAGTGTAGCGAGTTGTCATATTTCAATTTATAAATATGAAGTAAATAATTGTTAAATTACCGACGTTACACAATTCTGAAAAGTAATTGTGGTTACGGAGCAATCAACACAAATAATTAAGAACGAAAAAATAGGCAAATTCCACTGTGATCACAGTGGAATTTGCCTATTTTTTCATACTTAGTTATGTTCCGATTCCACTCCATCAGACCTGAAACCACAGAGTAAACACAAATAATGTTCCTTTATATGAAACCTATCAAAAGAGATGAAAATTCTTCATTGTATACGTAATTTCTATTTTATATTTTGGAAATAATTTGAATTTATGTTACAAGATGTAATTCTGATTATTTGGTTAATTTTGTCTACGGTTGTTATGCTGGTTTTTTTTGACGGATATTATTGATTCCTTTTGGGCGTGTTCCTCTGTGCATTCTTCAAAAATGGCACAGTATGCTAATGGGAAGATGTACACGAAAGCGCTGAGCTATAAAAGTTGGGACAACGCTGTACAATTTCTAGGTATTTCAGTAAGAAAACAAAATGCCCACTTAATTTCCCATCTTATGATACCTTCCACGATATCGCAGGATCATATTTTTGAACTTGATTTTGCAAAAGGAACAACGCCTGCAAGCTATAAAAAGAACTTTTCGTGTATCTCTTAAATAAATTGATGATAGTGATCCGGTGTCGAACCGGAGATTTTAGTCATACAAAAAGTTGCCTCTTATCAGTGGAGTGGAGTCGTTTAATTACGTGCAAAGTTTGAAGGTTGTTCAACTTCCTTTTCTTGACAACACTGAGCATTGCGTAAAACTTTGCTCGAAAACGTTGCATTTTTAAGCTTATATTGTTATGTAATGCGGGATCCGCCGTAAGCGGGTTAGATTTTGGGAATCCGATCGGGAGATAACATCCCTACAGAGCAAATGTCCCCGGGATGTTGGAAGTTCCCCGTCTGTCTGAGTTGACTCAACGCGGACCACACAGTTGTCTGCGGCCACTGGGGAACCGCCTTCTTTTTTAGTTCCGCACAATCTGGAGCCACTGAATGCGATTGGATGATATGAGGGTGCCGGATGTGGGTGCGTATGAACTCGGGAGGGCAAAGGATTTAGCTGGGGGCCGATGACGTCGAAATCGTGCTACCGTATCTCCCCTCGCACAGGAGAACTGCGTAAAAGTTGTCAACCCAATAAACCTGAACCATACTTACGTATGTGTAGCCTTTTATATCGTAAGCACACAAAGTATCCCTATAATTTTATTTGATATTTTTATAGCATTACTTATTGTTAATAAAAATGTTTATTTTTGAAATATCCAAAAATTTTATCAACTAAAATACAACAAAATCAACAGTTATAAAAGTGATATTTGTGAAGCTTGCAGAAACTGGCTTAATTGTTGGCGAATGAGCCAAAAAGTAACGCATAAGGTAAATAATAAAAGAGAAATGCATGCGTCATTTTTTAAGTTTTTTATGAAAACCGTGTATGTAGCGATGGTAAAAAATGTGTAATATCAAACAGATGTCTAAAAAAAATTTCGCAACATTTTTTAAGAAGTCTGCATAGCTGTTACTTTGCAGTTACCCCTGTCATACGCGCACATGTTTCGAAAAATGCAAACGCCCGCGACACGTGTTAGTTAATGGAGAACGCATAAAGGAGCTCGCTTGCCATTGTAACTAGCAAACCTAGCTCAACTTAAATGTCTAGCTACTGAATCATACTAACGTTAGCGTAGCCTTTTATATGGTAGATTCCCAAAGTATCTCTATAATTCGATTTGATATTTTTTTGACATGGCTTATCATGCAATTTAAATATTTATATTTTAAATGTCTGAAAACGTTATCAGTATATAAATAACAAAATAGATAATTAAAACCAAATTATTCATGTACAAAATAGATACAATAATTAAAAGTACCTGCGCAGTGAACTTGTAGCACCCAATCCTCGCTATGTGATGCGTTCAATCTTTTTTATCTTCTGAATATTTTTGCGATCTGTGAATTTCCAAGTCCTTGTGTAAAAATATGGTTATCAACTATGGAAGGGGAAGGAAAATAAATACCCAAATTCTCCCGCAGGGAGCTAAATAAATCTCCTAATCGTTGTATAAGGGAGTACATAGGACCCATTGTTGAAAAATACAGAGATCTATCATCTCCTGACAGCTGTATGACGAAGATGTTGACACATTTGAGGCTCTCTCTGAATAACTAGTGATTGAAGGTCGGGATTCTTCGAAAAAATCTCTGCTGCTGCAGAAAATCGGCTTAGGACACTGGAAGGAACGCCTTAACTTCAGCCATCAGCTCCTTATCGAATCCCGTACACCGAGCGCACATTACTAAAATATAATTGACTGAATGTTTTCCAACGAGTATTCTTGGATGTTTTAAAGTACTTCTGTATCCATAATCCATTGCGTAAAATTTTATATTTCTGCGAAGTAAAAAACCCAATGGTTTTCAGGTATAAGCCGGAAAAAAATCGATATAGTATATATTATTGCAAGTGCCATGCATCGCGGCAAATTAAATGCATTTTGAGCGATTTACTACGGAGCATTATGGCATCGGATACGTGAAGTTTGCACCCGAGAAGAATGAAATAATTTTATGTGGTATGATGAAAAAAGGAGAAATTGTCTAAAGCTGCGCATGGCTACCGATTAACCAAAGGGCTGGTGTGTGTTGGGAGATAGGGTAAATTCTAGGAGTGGCGAACATAATGAAGATAGAACCCAGGCTTTTCGGGGAACTAGTATATTTAACAGAAAATAGCGAAATATCCTCATCACGTGTTCCCCGTGTCAATGCGGGCCAACGTCTGCTGTGGCGATATCGCAAGTAGAAGTGTATATACATGAACAGGCATCAAATAGTCCTTCGTAATTAATAATAATAATAATACAACTTTATTTGCTCTGGAACAAATATGTCCCTTGGAGCGGAAACTTTTTTAATTCAGTTAGTCACAGTGTTCAATTTAGACATGTTACATAACTGTAAACAGGACAAAATATGCCATATCATTAATAATACAACTGTGTGTATACAGCGCATCGAAAATACATATATTTACAAAAAAACTACAGAGTTGGATGCATGTCAATTAACAATATTTTCAGATATTTTTGCGTTAAACACCTTAACATTATTTATGGATTTTTAACTATATGGCAAAGAGTTCCATAATTTACATGAGGAAATAAAAAAGGACTTTACACACAAATTGGTTGGCTATGATGGAATGGATAGAGTTTCCGTCTTCCGTGTAATGCGTTTTTCTGAATTAATATTAAATGTTATTCGTTATTAGGCGTTCAAGGCGGACGAACACTTCAGTAAGGGATCGAATATGCATCCTTCCGCTCGGTATTACGCATGGAACTCCATTTAACTTTATGAGCTCCCTCCAACATGTTCTCCTCGAAGTCAGAGTTTTTTTTTACTCGTGAAAAGAAAAGTGAATTTTTGATTGTGATGACCTTCCCTCACCCATCCGACCAGCTTGGTCGATTCCATCATCCTATACTGCCCGAGCCTCTTCTTCCACGTGGATGGGGGCGTGTCCGACGACCCCTCCCCTACCGTCTGAACCCCGTCCTCCCACCGATGGGGTGAAGATTGCCCTCCCACCTCGGAACACCCCACCCTTTTTTTTTAAAAAAAAGTACGTCCGTGAAACGCCTTCTGTCTACGTTTTCCATTGTCCGCAGTCCGCGGTTTTAAGGTAGTTTGAGCGAAATGTCATTTTACTTAGAAAACAATGACGTTTGTCTCATTTTAAAGAAAAATATCTCACCCTTCTAATGAGACAAGAAAATCAACCCCTTACCACATTACTTTCGGAGATATTTGCCCGAAAATACCAGCCCTTTTACAGGGAAATGGTGCGTGCATGCACTCCAGAGAGACATTATGTACAAAATGAGGTATTTCTAACACTTAGATGCCGTAAAAAAACTAACAGCGTGTAGTTTGAATGTTTTCTCAACTATATTTGTAAAATATCATATTGTCACCGCAGTAGGTTCTTGGGTATCACAAAATACCTTCCGTTTTGAAGGAGTTTCAAACGCACCGCGCGGAAAAAATTAATCAAATTGAAGACTAATGCTGATATTGTATTTAATCACTTACCATTTCTGCCATAAAAACTATATTAATGCACTATCAATATCGCCATATTTAATTGGTGTCCTACTGCAGGTGAAAGTAAAACGTATAATTCGAATAGGGTCTCTATTATGACTAGGGAACTATCTCGCGCGGACTACCTTAAGGGGTCTTCCCGAGTCTCAATTCCAGTCGGAATCTCCGTCCGTTCCCTACTTCCCCTCCTGAGACGAATAACTGATTTCCCGTTCTTATCTCATTCTCTCTCTCTCTATAAGGTTTTTATAGTGTTCTCCCCTTCCTTTTATTCTTCGCCGTATTCTTCTTTGCCTCATTCTCTTCCATCTCTCCTCCTCTTGCTTTCGGCTCCGTGGTGATCGTCTTCGGGGCCGCGGTTGTTAGGGGCGTAATCCGTAGAATTTTCGCCATGCCGATCTCACCGTGCCACGGCAATTTCCTCCTCGCTCGGGTCCCATCTTATTTTGTTTCATCTTTTCTTTTGTTTTGCCTTTCGTCTCCTCGTAAATTTCACCTTGATTTGACGGCATTCTCTTCCTCCTCCCCTCCAATCCTCCTCGATTCTCCGATCCCTAGTCTATTCTTTTTTCTTTCATGTTTTCGCTTGGGTGTGTTCGATTTCTCTCTCTCATCTTCCGTCACTTCCTCTCGTTCCTCGAAGCGTCTCTGGAGGGTTCACGCTTCACTAAAGGTAGTGCGAGTGAATAGTTCCCTAGTCATAATAGAGACCATGTTCTAATTATACGTTTTAATTACACCAGCTGTTGGACACATGAATTAAATATTGCATTATTAATGGCGCAATGATATAGTTTTTTATTATAGAAATTGAAAGTAATTAAATGAAAATATCTAAATAAGTCATCAACTTGACTAATTTTTTTCGCGCGGTGCGTTTGAAACTCCTTTAAAATGGAAGGTTTTTTTTTGATCCTGAAGAATTTACTGGGGTGACAATATGATTAATTTTCAAATTTAGTTGAGAAAACGTAAAAACTACACGCTGTTGGTTTTTTTACGACATCTAAGTGTTATAAATACCACATTTTGTAAATAATGTCTCTCTGGAGTGCATGCACGCACCATTTCCCATGTAAAAAGGTCTGGTATTATCTCGGAAAGTAATGTGGTAGGGGGTAGAATTTTTGGTGTCATTGGATAGGTGAGACATTTTTCTTTAAAATGAGACCAAATTATTTGATTTCTAAGTAAAATGATATTTCACTGGAACTACCTTAAAGTACTTGTAAGTTTCAGATTTTTGAGTGTGACTCGGAGGATATTATTGTGATTCCGAACTGTATCTTTTTTGAACTGATAATTGCGACAAAATAAGAAAGATATAGTTTATACATGATAGGCACATCCACTGAGGTGGATGGAGTGGGCATTACGGTTTCGAACTGTAGCCTGACAACCAATATCACATCTACATTGGTTCTCCCTGCTCTAACTTTACTTTCCTTAGAATAGCACGACGGAATGGACTTATAAACGGATGTGTAACGCGAATATCCATTATCTGTTCGAAATTTAAGGCAAGTAATTCTTGAAAAAAACCATTGGATCCTTAATGATGTGAATTCTAATCGATGTTACCTTAGTTTTCACCGGGAACTGTACAGAAATCGCACTAAACACCTTTTCGCCGTGTAAGCGAGATTTTTTCGTAGTCATTATGGAGGTCATATTCGAATTTTACGTTTATTCTACTTTACGTTCCTTATGACAGAATTTTTTTCTGACTACAAAAAATGCGGCGGTGACTATATGATTTCTTTTTATCTATAGTTAAGAAAGCATACTAACCACATACCATGTTAATTTAGGTGTTAGAAATTCCTCATATTTTTTATCTCTCTTTAGTGCATAAATGTACCATTTCCTATGTTAAATGGCTGATATTATTTTGGCAGATATCACAGATGGTAGTACGGCAAGTGGGTGATATTTTCGTATCTTTGTACAGGTTGGGTACTTTTCTTGAAAATGAGACCAAATTCGCTCATTTCTGGGTGAAATGCTATCTCGATCGAACCACCTTTGGAGACCAACCGTCGTCGACGTTTTGTTGGGGAGGAAATACGTTTTGGTTTGTGTGGGAGTTTGAGTCACTTAGTGTTGGACGTACTGGGTAGATGTACGAGATGGTGGGAGTGTGTGTGTGCTGTATATGGGCGGCAGTGTTTATCGCAGTCATCCATCTCTCTCTCCTCTGGCCAACCGCCCACCCCGCTCTCTATTCCTCAGCGTCCAACGCGCACAATCTCCAATTTACTTTAATGTTATTCATGCGAGACAGCGGTCGGCTGCTCTACCTGCAGCGGTGGGGGTCAGACCGCTTGCTCTCCTCGATACGAACCCCTCAGTACTCTGCGGACTCATTTCACTTCCCCTCTCTCACATTATCTAGCTCCATTCCAAATCTGATGCGGTCTTGCTTGCTTCCTCCCTTTCCTTCCTCTTTCCGCGTCTCCGTTCCCTGCTGTGCACCAATCTGTCTGCCTCTCTTTTCCTCATTGTCCATCCTTCTGTATTTCCCTCCTCTACCCTTTCTCGAACCCTCTGTTAGTCTTGAGATCCTTGGCTGGTTGGTTATTTATTTACAAGTTACATTGCTAGTAGGTGTCTGCCGGGTGGCAAATACAAGATAAGTGTTAGAAAAATAGAACTATATAAATCATCATCATTGGTCGTTCAATCCTAAGATTGGTTTACCGCAGCCCTCCACCCTTCCCTATCTAATGCTAGTTCCCTTACCTCCTGGTGTCTCTTCCTATGTACTTTCCTCTTTATTTGGTCCATGTACTTGTTCCAGGGTCTTCCTCTTAGGACTTTTCCCTCTATTTTACCTTCAGTTATGTTCATGATAAACCCATTGTGTCTCAGGATATGTCCGATCCATCTGGTTGGTCTTTTCTCTATGGTGCTCCATATGGTCCTATTCTTCTGTGAACTTCATTATTTCTTATTTTGCCCGTCCATTTTATCTTCAGCATCCTCCTCCAGCACCAGGTTTCAAAGGTTTCTATTTTTGTGGTCAGCTTTTCCAATGTTAAAAACATAAATGCATGATGAAAATGAGTTTACGCACTTAAGTTCACTAGAGAGATTGATTTTTTTCTAAGGCAGCTGTTCTCAACCTGTGGGTTGCGACACTTTCGGGAGTCGAACGACCCTTTCAAAGGGGTCGCTTAAGACCGTCGGAAAACACATTTCCTATGATCTTATGAAGTAGTAACGAAAATAATTTCACGGTTGAGGGTCACCGCAGCATGAGGTATTGTACGTGTCTAAGGATCACGGCATTAGGAAGGTTGAGAACCACTGGTCCAAGCTGCCCTCTTTTTTCTATGGTGTAGAGGTCTGCTAATCTCCGAATGTTTCTCTAAGTCTCTTCCACCCATCACTTTCGCGGTCGACCCTTCCTCTAAACTATTCTATTTTCATTTGTCTCTTTTTTAAGAATTTAAAATAACTCATTTCGCCCTCAATTTAAAAAAATTCCCATATCTCCCTGTCCGTTACAATTTTCTTTTTTCTGCGCACAAACAATCCCGCAAGCCTTACGAGCGGCGTCAAAGGTAACCGAGCCCCGATATCTCAGGTGAGTGCGAATACGACAGTTCCTTGGAGCTGCTACTTCCTCCTCCGAATCCGTATCACCAAGTCGTTCGTTTTCTGTGTGGTTCAGTGTGGTTATGAGGCTCTGAGCTCTGGAAATTTGAGAGATCTGTGTTTTCGGTGAATTATGGATTATGACTGTTGTGCAGAACAATAGGGTGTCAATTTGTTGGAAAACTTGGGTAAATAAAGATTTAGCGTTTGTAGATAAAGCAAAGTTATTAAACCGAAATTGGATTTTGAAGGCCTTGAATTAATTAAGAATGGCATTTGAATGGGAAAGGAATAGATTGACATATTATTTTGGAAGAAGAAAGTCAAAGAAGTTTTTTTCTTAAACATTTCAACCGGTCGGAGGCAGTTGAATGTTGAGTTTGAGATTGCTTAATTTTTTATTCAAGCCCAATGAAAATCTACCTTTAATTAGAAGAATACTCTAATTGAGGTTGAAAAATGAAATCGCGTGCTAATAGCGTTGTACCTCCACAGTATATCTTGTGATATACGCCTTCTCTAAAAGTTGGATACCTATAGATGACGTTTTTAATATTTATGTGCAGTTTGTAGTCACCTCCTTTTAAGCGCAACCTGGAATTACTTTCATCAACCGCAAATTGGTACCGCCCACATAAGGGACTTAAATATTTAATTGTCATCTGTGATGCAGCTGACGAAGAAATACGCAGAATACAACCTCGTTTTCAACATTTTTATGTGACATGCTCAATGGAGCCTTCGTTCTCTTTAAGGAGAAGTTCGTAATTCGTCGGATTTTTCATGAAGTTATGCTGTTACAATACTCGTAAACCTAAATACGCGTTGTGAATGAAATATTCCCCCTTTTTTGCTCTTCTTTTCTTCAGTGTTATATTTTTCATGTAGACCTCCTTTCATTTGAAAACTATTTGTGGTAGATTACAGCCAAATTAATTGGAGCGCAAACGAATCTCGAATGTTATGAAAGTGTATGGAATGCATCGCTACATCCCTTTTTGCTCAGCCATTCATCGCCGCTGTACAAAGTATAATTAAAGGGAGCGTCAAAAAAAATATAAATAGCTATTTAAATATTTATAAAACACATTTTTGAGTTTTATTTTTTATACGGTGAATTTCCTCACACACGTTCTTGCTTGTGAAAACCTGTGAGCTTCACATGCTCGTCTCACCATTGAAATCTCTTTCCTCAGCGGCATAAATTCTTTTATTGGATTTTTTAAAATTATTCCATTGACTCGTATCGTTCAATGATATTACTCTGCACATAGTTTATTGTTTGAATAATGCTCTTAATTTGAAATCTGCTTCAATCGTTCCCTTAAATTAGATGAATTTCCATAAGTATAAGTGGTCCTTCACACCCAGAGTGCTGACAGAAACGTCAGATATCTTTAAAAATAAAAATTTAGGAGTGAAGGTGCGATTAGAAAGTCAGAGAGGGAATAGAGAGACACGTAACTATCGGATGTTAGAGCGAAATCAGTGATTCAACTTATGAAGTATAAATTTCTGACGGATTGAGTTAAAATAACTCGAGACCTTTATTAATGATTTCTGTCAATACGTCTCGGCTTTTGATAATGGATGTCATCATCAGGTCCGTCGTGACATGGGTTGTTTCAATTCAAATTATTAAGTGGAGTTCCCCTAATTATATGCAGTTCCTGTGTGATGGGTAACTTATGCATTTAGAAGCAGGTAACCGTTTCATTCGTTAATAAATATTTAATTGTATTATGTACCCTCATTTCCTTTCTCGTAAATACTGCAATGTTGTCTCCTTTTCCCTCTGTATTCCCATTTGGCCTACTGTTTTATTCTCTATTCTCCTCTTCTATTTTCCTCCTACCTATGCCGTTCCTCCCACTACTACCGCGCTCATATCAAACGACTTTCATCCGTATTTCCTTTCCTTCTCGTTCTCTCTTTCTTCTCGATCCTCTTTCAACCGTCATTTTCTCCCGTGGGCCTCGTCCACCCGGCCATAACTGGGTGGTTCGTCTCTGTAATCTTCCTTCTCGAAAGGGATAGTTTAGTATGCAATCGATCGTTATGTGCCGGCGTATCTCCTCCCTACCTCCCCTATACCGTCTCATCGAAGCGGTCGGCCTTCTCGGAAAAAAAAATCTCGCACCTTTTTCCTTATTTTTTCTCTCTCTCCACGTGCGCCAGTCCATTGTTCCGAATCTGCGTGAGTTCGTGTGCCTGCGTCCGTGTTTGTGTTCTGGCGTTTTAGCCCGTAAATCGTGGAAATTTTTGCGGGTAAAAAAATGACGTCAGTTCCGTTCCGACTAAATATATATTTACGCGGCTCGATGGAAACTTTTATGAACGTACGTACGCATCGTCTCGTACCGTGATGTAGTACCGACGGCGGATGGGGTTTCGGTCTGGATAAAATGGACCAGTTGGGCCGCGAGGTACCTGGGTCGTAACATCGCGAAAGCATTCGATGTTCGTCCAAGGAACATATCCACGTGCCAGGGTTGTTGTCCTCCTTTAAAAATCCTTGAAAACTGGGAAGAGCCGGATGGGACCTGGCGCATCGGTGGCGGTGGGGTCAAGACCTCGCGTGCGAAAACTTTTTTATTTATTTTTTTCAAGTTCCACAAACACATGAACATAAAAAAGATTAAAGGATATAAAACTTAAACAATTAAGAAAGTATAATAACCGTATCACAGCTGGTCAAAATGCATGATAATTAGATTGTTTTGATGATTTGATAAGGATTCTCTTGTGAAATTTCTTTTGATCATCGGACAAATTAAGGCTGTTTCAGCGAGATATTTCCCAAGTCGCCGATATTCGGTATGTACATTTTAATTTCAGCAGCTGTAGGAAGCTAAAATTAAGGATTTAGTCATATACTTTCAAACGACTGAAATCCTCAGTAATTAAATTACAATATCTGTGTATTTTCATTTGACTCCTTATTTCCACGTTGTACGTTTACAACTCGTACACATATGACATCTGTGATCCTGAAAAAAATCTCTGCGGTAGTTGTATGATTTGTTTAAAAAAACATTACAAAAACATTAAAAATACTCACCTTTTATTTGATACGAGATGTAGGTGTCAGAAATTCCTAATTTTTTAATAAGGTCTCTCTTGAGTGTATACGTATACGTTTTCCATTTGTGTGTGTGTGTAAAGCTGCGGGTATTTTTTGGAAAAAAATATCGAAAATAGTTCTATAAGGGGCTGATATTTTTTTATGTATGGAAGAGTAGGATATGTTTATTTGAAATTAGACCAAAATCATTGATTTATGGATGATTGTATATTTCGCTCAAACTACCTTCTTTAAAATTAGACGTTTCAATAGGTTTATGCTACCAGCAGTGACGTTTTTTGGAAGTTCTCTCAATTATCTCGCCGTAAATCAATACGGCTGTGTTGCAATTGCGCTTCCCATTTGTATATTGTTGTCCTATTGACGGAATAACTGATCTATTCACTATGGGCGATTGCGCGTTTTAATGGCTTCAATATCACCCTGTGCTGTTAAACTGTGAGGTTTCATCCATTCTCCCCTATCATATATGCCTTCCTCCAGCTTCGAAATGCATCTCCTCCTTTTGAATGAACTTGTTTTACCTCCATAGAAACCGAGAATATTTTCGGGACAAGAGAAAAGGAGTCCATTGGTCGTCAAGCGTACTAATTGGTTCTCCTCCAGAGACCATATGAGGCATAGATTAAGATGGTGATTTTTATGTATTTGCGATAAGTACGATATTGTCGATTTGAGCGAAATAAATGTCATTTTGTCTCAGAATGTAAATGATTTCGCATTGAGGATTCCTATACAACCTGAACCACATTTGGGTACATTCATGCTATGCTCTTCTTTTCCACATATCTTTGGTCGTACCGCTCCGCTAATATTTTTCGAGAGAGACAGATTTTCATGAAAAATGTCTTCGTTCTTCTTAAATTCATCGGGAGCAATGAAAAAGCATGTTTGCATTTGAGCCAGTAAGCCTATATTACACTGTTGCACGCGGCGTAGTGGACATAAATACAACATTGTATGAGCTATACCGTACAAGAAAAGATACTCGATAGGTGTACGTTGCGTCCATGACGATATCCCTTTAATAATAAGAACGAAGCTTTTTAGATTTCTGCATATTCATGTCAATGGCTATTGATCTGTTAACCCAGCGTATGATGCGACACTATGTATGTGAATACCACAAAATTCTAAACCGAGATTTCACAGTGCAAGCTCCTTAATTTTTGAATTACAAAAATCACCGGCTCTGGGTATACTTCTGTATTTTCCCATCGCATTCGCATTATGTGAAGTACATGGTCTCCTAGTCTCACGTGGTCCCTCGCTGATTTCGGGGATATTAAGAGGCGTTGAAATAAAGAGAAATGGTGGGTGGGTGGTGGGAGTCTCTTTTGTTCTTCAGGCGGGCGTGCCCAAAAAATTCGTTTCGCGTGCCACTCCTATGAGACACGTGTGCGGGGAGTTTGAACCTCTTGAAACTATTCCTGTTATTGCGACCTTGGGGTTTCTTCGCTGCAGGAAGATTTAATGGGCGATCGATATGATAAAGAGTGGTTCCCTGTGCGTAGGTCGACGTTTTTCTCAATCTTTAGCCCTGTTTTCTTTACTGTACTTCTAACGTTTCAGCAAATTGCGGTGGTATTTACATCTACATACTACATTGCGAGCCGCCGCATGGGCATGTGTAAGGGTTGTTAGGACACCAGCCGCGTAAAGATGCAATGGATAAGGTTTTGGGATGTTAAATAGTACCATGTAATATGGGAGTGTATTTAGTGGAGTACAGTTTTTATTGTGGTCACTTATTGTGCGCGGAAGAACGAGTTTTTGTATCTATCTGTTCGGCAATGTATATCTCTTATTTTATCGCTTCAGTCAGATCTAAAGATGTTGTGAGGCGTCATGATAATATTCTCTGTGTCGCTCTGAAACACGCCAGTTCTGAATTTCTAGAGCAAGCTAAGCTTAGCGTTTAGCCTCCGAGTACCTAGGGGCTCCCACCTTAGTCCCTCTAAAAGTTGTGAGACGATATATGTTCGCTCGTAGCAGTTTTTGACGGAACGTACTGCTTTTCTCTATATTTTATTAATTTTTTTTTGTTAAATCTTTATGACCAGGGTCCCAAATGTTCGCGCCATATTCAAGATGTGGCCTAACCAGATCGAAATATAAATCTCTCTTTGAATTTTTTATCCGAGGACCTTATTATTATACGCTTAACAAAACCTAGTTTCTTTAATGCTACTTTAATGTTACTTTAATGCTATAATTTTTGTTGTACCGTTTGCTGTCAAACTTGGCTGAACTGCGTTAATTAACACATAAATGCTGTCAAATTTGTGTTGTATTTTCTGTTGAGCCAAGTAAGTATTTAACTTTTTGTGATAGAATTTTGCTCCAAGGGTGATGCCCAGAGTAACGTAAATATATATTTTATTATATTCTATTGCAAGGGATGAGGTGCTTACCCCCGTGGCAGAAGAGCAATAAATGAATATCACAAAAATATGGAAAGACAGCTGGCAGTCTACCTCCTAAGATAGGGACTGATGTCCATTAGAGAAGCCGGCCGTCCTCTTTCCAAAAGATTGAAGGAGGAGGACACTTTATTAGCCCTCATTCGACCTCACACTTCTGTTTCCTCCCTACCCTCTCTAGCCGTAGTAAATATTCACGCTTCACGTGATGGATCGAGTGAAATATTCAATGCGCCCGTCTGAGCGCTATCTACCGCCCACGCCGGCGACGACTTGATGGCTGCGGCGGAGTGTTAAGAGCACACAAGAACTGAAAGAGGCAGTATACCCAGGCCGAAAATGCCGTTTCAGTTCTGGCGTCTACCGCAGCCTAGGAGAGATCTTCGCCTTCCCCTCCATTTCGCTCCCCGGTCAACAGCGCCACTGATGGCACAGTGTAAAGTGCGTTGCAAGCGTTCCCGAGAATGTTCAATGTGACTGTGTTATAAGTAATTTTCAACATTTAGACGATCCTCCATCGAGTTGAAGTATATCTATTTGCAATAAGTGCAAAGAATTTTAGAGGCATCGTACGCGTCATAACGATCGCCTGATTTTCGGTAACTACACGTTTATTCCGTGGTGATAATAGGTATATCCACAGCAAAAAGAAAAATTTACCACACTTTTTGTGTATTTTAATCTTTATTCTTGAGCCCTGTGCAAACAGATTTACTTTAAGTAAGTAAACAGATCCGTGAAAATAAAAGCGCGTAGGAGTCTGCAGAAGCGTTTTCGGTCGTGGTATGCAGCCCCATATAGGTCTTATTTCGTATTTTTCTCTGCATTTCGAACGAACGGTTTTCAGTACCTAAATAGCCAAGTGTTGCGCAACTGTGATTTCGATATAGTTATGTATTTTTAAAAAAATGATGGTATTTTAGAGTGAATAAATGCAACTCAGCCGGAGTAAGGCCGTTTTCGAACTTGGCAAATCAAGCAATCTTGCCTTGAAACCTAGTACGCATCGAAAGCTATGGCGTCATGGACGCGTCATCACCATGCGCTTGTTTACTAGCTATCGAGGAAAGATACCAAGTCAACGAAAAAGGAGGCTTGTTATGCTTGCTAGGTTTTAAGTTAGAACTCGGGGTGTGATAATATGGGCTTGTATGAAAAATAGAAATGAAGAAACTTTCAAATGGATACTATTTTATCATTACTACGTATATTTGTGTGATATTTTTATTTTTTGCGGAAAAATTGATGAATTCGCTATATTTAAAGGCTTTTCAAATGTGTATATACTGATAAAAGATTTGGTACATAATATTTGTGTGAATATTTCCATACATTGTAGATGTTCCGTCCTTATTTACTTCATTGAACCTAAAAATTCTGTTTTCCTTGCTCTGGAAGGAAAAAAATTATCCCGTTGAAAAAATTATGGTCCGATGGCAAGTACTCTCAGGTAGCCATAATTTCATTGGCAGAATTAGTTTTAGCTAAGGAGCATCATAATTGTTAATAACGTTTAGCATTGGAGAGATGTTCACTGCATTCATCAAAGAAGAGACACAATAAACCATTAGAGTAAATATAATTTGTTTTCAGCTTAATTATGTTAGCTACAACACGCGTATTTATCAGTCAACAGTCGAAGATCATAGGTAGTTAGTTCGGAGTGTATTGCATTAATATATTTTTACGTGTTTTTTCATATAGGCAAAAAATATTATAATGCCTTTTTTTGCATAAAGACGTTGATTGTGGTGAAATACAGTGAGCGATATGTCGTCCACTTTAGCAGCCCCAAGTAATCGAAGCATAATAGTTATTCACCATATTATGGTATACCTATGAGAATTATTTTATTCATAAGCAATAAGATTTAAAAAATAATATTCTCTTTTAATTTGTCGTATAAGGTTGGGAAGCATTTTAAAGAAGTAATCCACTTCAATCACCCACAATAATGATGGACACGGATGACGCTTTTCGTATGTTTTACGAGATGAAGGCCGCATGATGTCTCTTCCATCGTTAAATGGCTTACGAAAGTGTCAAGTAAGAATTTCACTTTGCTTGCCCAGGTATCAAGAGATCTTGATATCAAGTTAAGTAGGCATTTGCCAAGTTCGAAAACGGCCTGAGTCTTAATGAAGTAGCCAAAAGGAAGATTCCGTGATGGGCGAAGTACGCTAATAAATAAGATTTTGAGCTCAAATACGACAGAGGGGATCAAATAATCGACTCGAAATATTAGGCTGGAGTGGAAAACAATCACCCGTGAAGTAAGTCAGCCTTGGCTTACCATTACGTTATAATACTGATTTTAAGCCCCTCAAAGTGAAAACCCCAATAAAGTGTATTTTCAGAACTCCCTCTTCCAAATCCTGTAATGAGTTCCAACCTCTTGAAAGGACAATGGGAAATTAGAAGAGATGCCTTTCGGATTTCCTTCATACGAGTCTTGAAGAATGATTAAGTTCCGCAAAGCGATTCCGAGAGGCAATTCATTTCCGAGCAACCCCGAATCTCGAAACGGCCTAAGTTGAGGTGGAACGCTCGGGGGACCATGTCGTGTTAAGTTGCCTAAGTTCACGGGGAACTCATGAAATTCTATTCTCCGCCTCCATTGTATGTATACACCTCCCATCCCGTCTCTGTCCGGATTTTGCTCTTGTTCCCTGGATATTTTCCCGGCTGCAACTTCATACCGTCAGCCTTAACTTTTTCAGGGGTTACTACAGTTGCGATGAAGGTGGTCGGTGTTCGTTCAATGGTATCAGGCTCAACTATGTGGAAGTTGATATTCACAAATGAAAAAACGACTTCGTTTCCTTCCACTGATTTATTTTTTTGGTACGACATGTTTCGACACATAGAGGTCATTTTCAAGTACAAAAAAATTTAAAATTCAAGCAAATTTGTTGTACTTGAAAGAATTTTTTGTACTTGAAAATGACCTCTATGTGTCGAAACATGTCGTACCAAAAAAATAAATCAGTGGAAGGAAACGAAGTCGTTTTTTCATTTGTGGTCGGTGTTGTTTTTGTTTTATATATTCATTTGCAAGAAAAAAAAGAAAGAAAGAAGAAAAACTTAGTATACGTGTATTGGGAATATGTATAGATAAGAGTGATAAAAAATTGTTATGCTACCGATTTAGTTTTCTGGCATATTTAATACTGTTTTAACTCGCAGCTTAATGAAACTTGACGTACATATAGCACCATAAATTGTTACACGGGTGTTACAGATGTGCTCCAAGACGCAAAGTTATTAGTTTCGTATTATAGCAATGGTGGGTGACTTTTTTTTAAGAGTTCCTGCCGAGTCATAAACACGTATTTACATGATTGTTGCAAAACATTTCGAATTTCGCGCCGTGAATGCAAGTAATTAAGGCGACATCTAAACAATTTACCTAATACGTAATTAATATCACGCGCATGCGTGGTGATTTCGATTGTATAGGTGGATGCGCTGAGGTGGAATGCGGTCCAAGAATTGTTTTTGACTTATAAAGGTATTGAAATCTGAAATCGATTTTTCGCGATTAGCGCTCTAACCGCCTTAAATATTCACTCAGGGTGTCCAGCACCCTGGAAGACCGGGAAATCTCAGGGAATTTTATTTTCACTGGAAATATCTGGGAAATCTCAGGGAAATATCAAATTGACTCTGGAATTTTATTTAGTGTCAATGTATAAAACCGCAACGGAAGCAATTTGCCATTTTCGGCATGTTGCTAAAAGTCAAATTTACCTTGCGTTGTCGCATTTTGCATTCCTGTAATCACCGAACGTAGGTGCAATGTTTTATTTAGAGGTATATTGTGTTATTATTGGTTATAGTCTGGAAATCATTGACGTAAAGAACGTGCTTTTATCGGCAAGTTGCGAAGTCAAATTTCCCTTGCGTTTTCGTATTTATAAATATAAGGAAAAAGTCTATTCCTTCAGTTTTTTTAAGTTATTGATCATTTTATATCAATGCTAATCATAGCAAAGTCTGGCTGTAATATAACCTTGTTCCTGAGCGCCAGCATGACAATGTTTAAATCTAAGAAAGGGTTGTAAAGTGATTTTATTTACAACTATTTTAAAGTGTTGTGTCTATTTTCTCCGAGTATGCAAGTTTAAAAATAATCCTTACGTTTAATCACCCAAAAAACATACCGAACATTCTCTTATAATTAACGAGAAAAAAATCAATATTTCCTCTGGAATAATAAAAATTATGTCTGGAAAACCTGGAAATCTCAGGGAATTTTCAAATGCCCAGCTGCTGGACACCCTGTTACTGAATGAATGACATTTAGTCCTTCTGAACTCAATTTTAACCGAATAAGGTAAATGAAATGGGTGTAATCGTTAGCCATTTTATGAAAATGAAGATCGAAATGAATGCTTCCGACTACGGAGGTAATAATTTAATTGTCGTTCCTTATTTCTATCAGTTTGGGCCTCAGAAACCTACGGGTGCTCTTTAATTAACTCACATATCTTCGATGTTTCTGAGATTGGAATGATTTCGGAGATTGAAATATTATTTATCGGTTTTGAATGTGTCAAAGAAACATGTAAAATAATGCATTGAATTTATAGTATATCGAGAATTTTTGTTCTTGGCAAAAATTCGTAATTTTAAGCAAGTTGGAGGATGTCTATAAAAATTTCTCAACTTAACCCTCTTAGTGCGGCGAGCCGATATATCGGCTTTAGCATCTCGGGTGAAAAGTGCGGCGGGCCGATATATCGGCTCATAGGCAAAAATTGTTTAACTTTAGCGCACAAATATAATAACAATTATTGTTTGCATGATGTTTAAGTGTTTTTTTTATTATTACCTTATTCAATGTACACACAATAAGCAAAGCCGCGTATGGATATTTTAAACAATAACTTTATAATATTTATTTTCCTAGAGTGCTACATTTCATTAAGTTACCCTCCGCATTTCTCGCTAGAACCGCTGGAAGGAGTCAGCACTAAGAGGGTCATAAATTGACTAGGGAAAAATAGGATAAATTGTTACTTTTCTCACGTTTCCCCGGTTCTTACCCCATCGTATGCTATTTTAGAGTTTTTGGATAAGCTGAGAGAAGTACATTTGGTATCATACTCCACATTTTGTGAAGAAGAGTTTTACGCGGCTGTATTTTTAGGTCAAAATGTGAAGTTGTTGCTGTAAATTAGGTCATCATTTTTATTTCTCTGGCGAGGTTCTTTGAGTGTCGTCGAATATTTTTTGATCGTGTTTTTTTTTTCGTTTTCTGCTATGAGCGAGCCTCGTAAAAGTTACTTTCATGGATTTCGTCGTCCTCATAAATTGTTTGTCGTATTCATTTGCTAAGCATGCACTCTGTCTTGACGGCTTGGCGATATTCTAATGGTTTACTGCGACCGATCAGCGCTCCGTCGTTATTCATTTGTTGGCATTGGGTTGGCTTCAACTCCAATCTCCCAACGGCGAAACCTTTTTTTTTTATTTCTCATCGTCTGGGCCGTTGATGTGAATTTTTATTTTAATGCACAAACAAGTCGCGACTGACCGGGGCCCTTATCAAAGCGGACATTTTTTTCCTTCTTTTTAATATATCGCGACTAAGCGCGGAGGAAAATCCCCCCGGTTAATTTCCCCGTGAAATTTATCGCCCGGGCAATGGCGCTCCGGAAACGTAACCCACTGCGCTCATCGTTCTTCTCTTTTTTCGTGTGTTTGCATATTTTTTTCGTGCATTAAACCCGCGGTCACCTTGCCCGTCGCTGCGCCCTTCTCCGCGCTTTTGTCTTTTTGTCTCTTCTGACGTCGCTCGCTTTCCCTGCCCACCCCAGGCGCCCGTGCATTTTGTGCAATTCCGTCGCACTGTTTTATTTTTTTCCATTTATGAAAAGGTAATTTCGTCCCAGCACCTCTCGTAAACCTCACCCGTCTGTCTGGTGACGTCACGGGACTGCCTCCCCTCCATGTCCTATGTGTCCCCACCCTTCATCTCTCTCTCCCCTCCTTCCTCCCGCGTCATATTCTAATCCCCCTCCGACGATGAACATTGTCGACCTTACATGCTCGTCTTATTTCATCGTTTCTCCTATATTTTTTGAGTAACTACACGAGGATTATATACGAAGTTGAATTTATTAAACATTGCAAAAACATGGAATACTTTAGCTGAAATTCTAGTTTAGAATTGCAAGGTCTCATTACGGAGGGGATCGATGCATTTTATGAATTCTAGTGGCATCGTTAAGGTTTATTGAGCAAGAGTTTTCAGTAGTCAATTGTTATTTTCAATTTTATATATCTTTAGGAAACTGTATGTAAAAACTGCAACATTTATTACGCAAAATATTGTTTTAAAACCTTCTCACTTGTATTTTACTTCCAAAATTGACATGACTAATAAAGCACGGTGCTGGGGACTGTCATCTTCGTGGCGGAAAGTGAGATCTCGGAGAGAAGTTTTGCAACTGTATCCTCCGTAAGGTTGATTTAGCAAGATATCGTTTCACGTAGAAATTCATGACTTTTGTCTCATTTTAAGTATCTAAAAATATCTCACCCTTACAATAATACCACAATATCAGCCCCTTACCGCACTACTTTCCGAGATATTTGCCATAAAAATACCAGCCATTTTGCATGGGAAAAGGTACGTGTGTGCACTCCAGAGAGACGTTATTTAAAAAATGAGGAATTTTTAACTCCCATATCTCATCAAAAAATTAACCGCTTACACTTTGTATGTTTCCACGACTATTTTAAAAAATGAATCATATCGTTCCCTCTATAATTGTTCGTGAATCGCAAAATAATCTCCGTGAAGGCGTTTTAAACGTGCCTCGCGAAAAGTATGATTCTAGTTCAAGACTTACGTGGACATATTTTGTTAATTACTGAGAATTTTTAGTCGTATAAAAATATGGTTTGTAAAAAAATTCATTTTGTGATATTCCACAATGATTTGTATTATTCCCACCTTCGCTTCGGCTCAAGTCAATCTTGATAATGAATTAACTTGACTCGAAGCCGTGATCGGAATAATAAAAACCATTTTGGAATGTTACAAAGCGTATTTATTTACAAACCATTGCAATGTTGTTCCACCAAGTGAAGCCTGAGAATTTTTATATATGCATAAAAATAAATTATTGTCGGCCCCGGTGGCGGTGGGGTAAAGTCCTCGCCTGCTAACCCGAGGGTCGCGGGTTCGAGTCCCGCCTGGGTAGAATATTATCTGCCCCGGACATGGGTGTGTGTGTTCGTTTCTTGTTAATGTTAAAAACCCCCGATGTAAAAGGCCTTTGATGAGCTGTTTTCGGGGTTGATTAAACAACAATATTATGGCACTAGTATTATTGTTATATTTACCTCCTAAATCTGCTGGAATTAAATCGTAAAATTCGAATATGGTCTCTATTATGCCTAGGAAGACATCTCACTCAAACCACCTTTTAACCCATTCTGTCAAGTAAATGTGGAGCGCTCTATAGACGCCCTGGGCGCGTGTGGGGCGAGTCGCCGCCGGTGGATATCCCACGCGTCGACCTTGAGGCGAAGGAGGTTGGGGTATATAGAGAGAGAGTGCGGGTGTGCAGACGGGAGGAGCAGCGGAGAATGATGACGCGGTAATGCCTCCGGCAGTCTGGTGAATCGGTGGGGGGGGTGGGTGGGACTTGCCCGGAGTCGCCGGCGACGGCGGCGTCGGCGGGTGGTGGGGCGGGGAGCGGCGCGGCGGGTCGAAATTCGACGTAGTGGAGTGACGGGGGAAGAGGGAGGGGACATATCCAGCGTCTCAGGGCGGCGAAAAGCGTCAGGGTTGGGGGGAGGAAGGTCCGGGGGGGGGGAGGGTCTTTGAATGGATCGAGGGTTCGGTGAGGTGGAGGCGACTTTTCCCTTCTCCGAACGCGATGCCCGAGCGTAGATGTGGAGGCGAGAAATGCGCTCAGGAGGTGACATCATCATACTCTCGATTCATTTGTTCGCGAGACATTTTCCGCGGAGTGGTCTCAGCAAGAGAGACTGCGATGACGACGCCCTACTTTCTCGGTCTAGTCTATTTCGAGGCGGATTCATTCGTCTCTTTTGCACTCGGATTGTTCGCTCCCATTTTCTCTGGCGACATAATTGATGAAAGACGAGTTGTGGAGGGTGTATGTAAGGTGTCGAACGCAGAACAGTCTCGACTAATACTTAGCGTGAGGGTTTTCGTTTCTTTTTTATTCAGGGATCCTTTTAGCTAATGAATGAATTTTTATAATCCACTTGCCCGTCTTATTATTGATTCTGATTTCGGCAAATTTTCATGTACGTTTCTAGCTCGGACTACCTTACACACTGCAAACCACTCTTTGTTAGATTAAAAATCATAACAGTGTATAGCCTGTATATATTTAATATTTTGATGCATGTTAAAGAAAAATTGCATATGTTTTCTACCAGGGGTGATATACATAACCATACCTCCAGAGCCAACCTGAAACTCAATCTGCCTTACTGTAGGCTGGTTAAAACTTTCATAAATGAATGCCTGGCTATCAAGTGCTTTAATATGCTGCCTAATACAGCTAGCACTGTTGTCAATAATGTGTTCCGCATAGCCCTACAAAAGTGTCTTGTAGCCAACCCTTTGTACTCCTTAGAGGAATACTTTAACCTCAATTTTTCCATCGTAAGATTGTAGTTTTGAAGTCCTTTGTGTATTTGTAAATTTGTTTATTGTACTTGGCTCACTAATTCTCTTATATACTTTGTACTCCTTGGATTTCTTTTTGACGACATCTATCACAATGTATGTGCAGCAGATGAATAAAGACTATTATTATTATTATTACGTGGGATGGAAAAATTTGGAGCTTCATGAATAAATAAAAATGTATAGGTTTTCGTGGAGAATTAATCTAGCGACGATTTCTTGCATTGTACACCAGGAATGATTATTATGATTTTCGCGCTCTGATATTCATTATCGTGATGACGGTGATGAGTCTGTCATCAAAGTGCTCATAGTTTTCAAAAACTTACCAAGTGTGAAATCCGAGTACTCTTCACTGAAGTGAAATGTGTCATAAAATAAAAAATTCTCTTTTATTATACGTGAATTTGCTGTTCCGACTACGAGTATAGATTTTCTGTGGTTCCATGGAAATATACTACATCTACATCTACGTGATATCCTGCGAGCCACCACGAGGGCGTGTGGCAGGGGGTGAAGATCACCAAACATGCACTATTGACATGCAACTAGGATATTTTATAGAAACATGCTAGATAATTGGGTCACATGCAGCTAGATGGTTAGTATCTACATAATATGAATTGGATTATTGGTTGTTATTACATGCGTCATGCACTACAGACTACTCTAACTATATTTCACCTACCTATCCCTTTGCTACGCTGCCTATTGTTCTCTCTTATAGTACGAGGGAAAAATGACATTTTAAATCTATCGGTACGTCAATCTATCTCTCTAATTTTGTTAATATGATCAAACCTAGCATAATACGCAGGGATTCTCAATATATATCTAACGTCATCTGTGAACAACTCTGTTTCGAATTTACTTAAAAGGTTTAACCTAAATTTTAACCTGCGTTCTGATAACACTTCAGATTGAATTTCAGTTTTTCATATACTTATCTTCATTTCGTATACTTCATTTGATTTAGAACAATATCACCTATCACAAAATAGGCCGGGTCTTGATCAATAAGCATCCCATTCTGAATTCTGAGTTGGTTCCTTAAAAAATTAATTTTCATTTTTGTAAATGCCGCTCTTTTATTGCAGAACAAACTCAGATTGTTAATGAAGCGAAGGCTTAGAAACCGATGTGGGTGATGGCATTTGAGGGTAATGGAAATTTCAAACGCTTCATTCATTCTAGTGTGACTATATTCCACTCAGCGAATCTGAAAATCATACAAGCTGTAGAATTTTTTTGCATTCAGCTCTTAATACTCCCTGTCTTCATCAATGGCGTAAAAAAATACCTGTACTTTCTTACGCATTTCCCTCATTTCTCTCTACCTTTTACTCTACTAGGATTGACCTATCATGCGTTTTTGTCGTCATGTACCCATCTGAAAAATGTGCTACTCTTTTCTGAGGATCGTAACCATTTGACTACGAGAAACATATGAGAATATTGCTGATCCAGATGACCTCACCTTATTTCTTTACTTTGCTAGTCACAATGGGGGAAATTTACATAGTTTACAGAGTGAGAATGCCACTGCATTCAACGAGCCTGTTCGTGCCGTTATAACTACTTTATATGTGAATAGGAATGCAGATTATTGCATTTATATAAATTTCACGCCACTCACCTCTCCTGTATATATTTTCGCCGATTGGTAGTTGGGGCGCATTCGACTGGGAGCTCGATAGCCTTAAGAAGATGATGTCTCTTGTTCATGTTATGAAATTCCAAGGCTCCTTCGAGACATGGGCAACTCATAGACCTACATTTTTCCCTCGAAGGATTCCTGGATACGAGCTCCAGTGTTTCAACTCCATTCAGGGAAATGGAGTAAACAAAGCCTCTCTCTCTCTGCACTCGAGAATATGTTTCCCAGCAGAAAATCTCTCTTTCCCGTCGAGGTACGTTTTTTCGCCCTAGATCGCACGTTTAGTGCACATTTCTCTTCGCCGTCGCTTTTTTTATGCATTTGTTTCGAGAAATAAAAGAAATCGAAGAGGCGAACGGGGGAGCCAACTCCCATTTAGGCGGTCGCCTGACGCTCGTCCTTCGCTTCGCATTTATCGTTAACTTCAACGAGGTGGCGAAGGGGAAAGGGATGTCTTTACTTCTTTCTCCTTGGCTTTCGCGTGGCAGAAGCGGCGCATTCATTTCGCATGGTGATTATTTCTGGCTTCAGGTGAGCTCGTTCTCCGCGTCTCAATCGCTTCTCCTCCCTTATTTCTTCCCCGGCTGGGATAAATGTTTCCACAATCATATACTACCCTACAGGCCGGCGCATGGGCATGTGGCAGGGGATGTTAGGACACCAGCCGTGTGAAGGTTTTTAGAATTAGATTTCGGGAGGTTAAATAGTGAAATGAATCATGGTTGTGTTTTTAGTGGAGATCCGGTTTCTATTACGATCACTTATTGTGCCTCGTAGTGGACTCGGAAAACCTGGTGAAGGGATGAATGTTGGGCAGGCGCGAAAGGATAGGGTAAAAATTTCGATTGTTTGAAGGGAGGAGGAAAATACAACATGTGACGAGGATATTACTCAGAAAAAAACGGAATGATTTCCGTAGATATCCACCTCCTCCTGGATTGGAACCCGGGACATCTGTATGGTTAGCCAGTACTCTAGCAACCAACCAAACCAGTACCCTAGCAACCACCCCAACCCGCTCCCCTAAAGGTGCTCTTGCGAAAGGGCTGTCCCGCAGGCCCTGTATTAGAAGATTCTCCCTCGACGCCGGGAGATTTGAGTTAAAATAACATTTGACAGACTCTGTACGGAGACTTTTAGTGCCCTCCAGATTACACCCAAGTAGGGATCGGGTTTTCTCTGTAAAATGTCCACCTCCTCATGGATTTGAACCCGAACCATCTGTGTGGTTAGCCAATACTCAATCAACCACACCAACCCGATCCGCCTCAGGTGCTCTTGCAAAAGGGGTGGCTTGGATTGGTTTAGATTGGATTTTGGGGAGGCGACAGACGGCTAAGGTCATTTGCACCCTAGGGGACTGGTAAGGTTGGAAGGGTGGATAGAAACCCGGCGTCGGCATTAGCCTGCTCTTAACGAAAGGCGCCAAGGGGACACGGTTTCACGTCTCATCCAATGGTACATACCAAAGATTTAGGATTTGAAGCAGAATACATGAGGGTGACGTTCTCATTGACCTCAAGCGTGACCATCAAGGTATTTTCAAGGTCAATTTGAACTGTTAAAGCTGAAATCCCCATTTTTGATAGCAGAAATGAAAACTAATAAGAATTGCTCAATGGTAACATTGGCAAATACCTTGAGGAACATTATGAAAATCACAACTTCGAAGACCTCTAACGTGAAAGTAAGAAATTTCACGACTTAACACCCATTGAGACTTTTGATCTAATCCTCAAGAACTATCGTATTCCGAAGTTTCAGCCAATTTCACCGTAACATTTATTACATGGATGGATTGGATAGTTGAGGAGGCGACCGACGACTAATGTTATTTGCATCATAGTGGGCAGGTAAGGGTGGATAGAAACCCGGCGTCGGAGTAAACCTGCTCTTGACGAAAGGCGCCAAGGGGATCAAGGTTTAACGTCCCATCCGACAGACAGAGTACTATACTTGAAGTGCCCTACACAAGACACTCAAGTAGGGATCGGATTTCCTCTGGCAACATCTAATCCTCAAGAACTATCGTATTCCGAAGTTTCAGCCAATTTCACCGTAACATTTATTACATGATAATATGGATTGGATTGATATGAATATGGATTGGATGTTGAGGATGCGACCGACGACTAAGGTTATTTTCACCATAGTCGATAGTTAAGGGTGGATAGAAACCCGGCGTCGGAGTAAACCTGCTCTTGACGAAAGGCGCCAAGGGGATCACGGTTTAACGTCTCATCCGACGGACGGAGTACTATACTTGAAGTGCCCTTCACAAGACTCTCAAGTAGGGATCGGATTTCCTCTGACAAACATCCTCCTCCATAAAGTGGTGTCCCGCAGGCCGCCTGTATTAGAAGACTCTCCCTCGACGCCGGGTGGTTTTGAGTTTTGCCGGCCGGCTGCCGGTGGTTGGAATCGGGGAATCATCCGGCGGCCACGTCGCCCAAACCCTCAACCCACCCGTCCCCCCGCGCACATCTCAGTCTCCCGGTGTTCCTTATCGACCTCCACACTCCTCGGGAACGGCGTATGAAGCCGTACCCACCCTCCCAGCCCCGATCGACCAACCTCCCCTCAGCAAAACCACCCCTGTTTCCACTCCTCCCCCTCCTCAGAAGCACCCAATATTCCCAACCTCAACCCCTATTTTCCTCCCCCGTTCACACCCACACTCGCCAACTCTCTACCCCCTCCCCCACCCAATCTTTCCCGCCTATCTCTTAATGCACTCCGCCGCGAAGTGGTGTATAGGGGGGCGGGGCGGAGGGGTGCAGCGCCAGACAGACACCAGCCAGACAGTGTGAGAATGGTGCGGGGACGGACGGGGGTTGGGTTGGGAAGGGCGCGCGAAGGGAGGGTGGCAAGGGGAGCAGACGTAGTGGTGAGTGAGGATTTTCTGACTTGTTCGTGGGGGCCGTCGGGTGAGGCGCGGGGGGGGATGTGGGGAGGCGGGTGGGGGAGAACTTGAGTGTGGCTCGCTTCTCTCCAGTCCCTCTCACAACCCTTGTCTGTCTCCCTCTCTTTCTCCGTGTCTTCGTTCCATCATCACTCCCCGACTGTCTGCCCTCGCGACTTGCTATTTTTTTTTCATTCATTTTTATCCGCATCCCTCCCTTTTCCCGGATGGTTGGTCGTGAGTGATATTCTTGATGCTGGAGAAAATCACCTGGAAGGACATACCAATCATTATTCCCGTTTTCATTTATTTATTTCCCTTCTATTCATGTGTTTTCCCTCTGCGGAAAGTATTATCAAAAAGTTAATAAATAAATTACAAAGGAAAGCTGCGTGGTTCCTGGAAAACTGCTACGAGTGAACGATACAGTGGCCAACCGACGACTGGACCATCCACGTCCCAGTGTGTTAGAAAATAGCTGTTAAGTCATGTTTTACCTGTACTTGGATGAAAAAGCTAAAGATAGATGCTACTCTGCTCTGGTTAGGCCACGCTTACAATTCCCCGCGAGCATTTGGGATCCTGGTCATCAAAGTTTAACCAAAAAATTAATAAAATACTAAGAAAAGCGGAATGATTCGTTAAAAAATGCTACGAGCGAACACGTAATGTTTCTCAGGATTTTTAGGGATTAGGTTGGAAGCCGCTAGAGACTAGGAGGCTACACGCTAGGCTAAGTTGGGCTACGATAATCAGAACAGTTAT
Source organism: Ceriagrion tenellum (assembly GCA_963169105.1). Taxonomy (NCBI): domain Eukaryota; kingdom Metazoa; phylum Arthropoda; class Insecta; order Odonata; family Coenagrionidae; genus Ceriagrion; species Ceriagrion tenellum. The sequence continues at coordinate 91,051,609 of OY720639.1, read as the reverse complement.
GTTTCAAAGCGATGCAGAAAATATAATTTTGACGTCTCACTACATATCTTGGTTCAAAGGTTGCGATAAATAAGAGAGATACATTGCCTAACAGATAGGTACAAGAATTTGTTCTTTCCACGCACAATAAGTGACCATAAAAAATTTCAGCTCTACTTGAAATACTCCCATAGTATCTTTATGTAATTGTGAAATATTTAGTCATTATAAAATATGATTTTCGATTGAAAAACCTCGCGTTTTTGAGAGTTTTAAATCTTTCTCATGGCAAAGCACAGTCTTGTAGATATTGATAGTAACTGACTGGCACCATCCAGCTTAGACAGACTTTATTGTTGCATTTGTCAACATTCAGGGAATGTTGATCCTCTATCCCTCGCTTGTCTAAGGAAGCGAACATTGCTGTGTACAAAAGTGTACTTCTCCCCACTTTGCTATATGGTAGTGAAAATGGGTATGTCAGGATAGACGTAAGAGTAGACTAAACGCCGTGGGTATGAGTTATCTGAGGAGTATTTGCGGCAAAAGTAGGATGGATAGGGTCAGGAATGAGTGGGTCATGAATGAATGTGGGTTAAATGCTCCAGTACTGGACGTGTATGAAAGGAGTGTGCTTCGTTGGTTTAGCCATGTTGAGAGAATGGATGAGAGTCGAATAGCGAAACAGATATATGAGAGTAGAATGAATGGTGTGAGAGGTAGAGGTAGGGCGAGAAAGTTGTGGTTGAATGTGGTTGAGGAAATTCTTAGGAGGAGGAATATTAGGAGTCTTAAAAACAGGAGGGCGTGTATGAAGCAGTGTATGGGGGTAAATGAGGCAAAAGAGGTTTGCAAGGATAGGTCAGTATTAGTCAGAGGAAATTATTGAAGCAGAGTTAGGTGTACAGTTATGTATTCATGAGTAAAACATTTTGACTGTGCCTACCCCGAAAGGGAATGGCGTGATGAGTATCTATGTATGTATCCCTTGTTTATTTTGGACTGGTAATAATCCTTTTTCTTATTGATTACCCTGGAGATTGAATCTTACTTTTAGTTTGTGACTCGGATCTCTTTGTGTGTGACTAGTTCCTTTCGTCCTGAAATGAAGAAAAACCAATTCTGATTTGCATTTGCGTTCAGGGCGTTGATTTTTATGTTTTTTCCTAATTTCTATTGTAAGTTTCATCCGGACGAGCGATAAAATTTTTTCTCCAGTGTAGGAAGCACGATGGCGCCCCCCTACACTAGGACAGGCGAGGAGCGAAAAATAAATTTTCATGTAATTAGTTTTTGAAATAATTGATTCATTTTGCTGTATTTTGAGTTTCTATTCCGTAAAACAAAGGGGGTTTTTAGCTACCTTAAAATACTGATGGATTGGTAAATTAAGTTTTAATTGTCATTTAAAATGTATTTTAAGGGGTAATATACATATGGACTACGGCGCTTGATGGACTATTATCACTTGATGAAGTTAAAATACTGAAAAGTTTACATTGCACCCTTATGCGGTAGCAATTTGACCATTTGACCCCAAATCATATATCGAAATAGCATCATTTGATCGGACAATTTATCCCTAAAAGCTCTTCCGTCTGAGTTGATTTTGTCGTCAACCCTGGTTTTCTATTTGGTGATCATACTCATCGTAGCTCATTAAAGGCTTCTTGCTATCTATTTTTTAGTATGACAACATAATTCCTGCCATAAACTTGGGACTCCTCTGGAACGTGGCAAGATGCCTTCGGCGTAAGACTTCCGACAGAGGTAGCATACTTGGTAAACCTTGAGAAATTAAAGGGAGCGCGATAAGACTCCGGTCTTCTTTCCCGCGGAAGTATTCCAATAAATAGTTGAAGATAACGCCGGTGGAAGTTCGTGCCGGATTCAAACCTTTCCCTCGTCGTGAGAGAAAACCTAACCGTTGGAAGTTACCGGAGTCCCCTTCTGTTTCCCTCAGTAATGTTCCCCGGCCGATAAACATGCTAACTAAATTTCTAGTTGCCTCCTAATCCCCTCTAATCTGTAGGGAATTAGGGACCTCGTGCCTTGTTAACTTCACCGGCGTAAACAATTCGGTTAAATCGTCCCGTCACGTGACTCTGGATTGCCTCCTCCCTTTGTGCATCTCGGGTTTAGTCTTGTCTGGATTGGGTGGGAGGGAGGTGGGCAGATTCGTAGTGGCGCGTGCATTTTAACGCCCTACCCTTCCCAGCATTCTCCTTTACCTCAGCGACACTCACAGCCTGCCTGGCATCTTCTCTTCCCCGGTCTAATAATCTCGAGCAATCCTTATTAGCCTCAGGAATACTAGGGAAGTGTTGGTGGGAGAAGGCAAGTGTCTTGATATTCCTTGCATGTGTGGGTGGTTTTATACGTGTGTCGAGGGGGGTATCGGGGCGTAATGAGGCCCAGTGGCGGCGGATTGGGGGAGTGAAAACCTCAACTCGGCAACCGAAATCCTCGTGTGCACAAACCCTCCGTCCTCCCGTCAACTGCCTTGCCTTAATTCCTTCCCGCGGCTCTCGAGGTATTCCTTCGTCGCGCGCGCGAGCACACTCAAGGCATTAGCGTATTCCCCCGACGTCGTCTCGGGGAATCTTCGCGTCTCCCGCGGCATCAGATTGCTTTGCTCTGCCGTTAGCGGGGGAGAAAAAAGAATGCGGTGGAGAGGGACGCGCTTTCGGGTCCGTGTGTTTGTGGGTCGGACCGCTTGGTATAAGGAGATGTATTTCGAGTCGGTATGTTCGCTGCAATGTGGAGGCCTCCATCGGTAAGAACTCTCGTCAGAGAGGAGGTGCGCAGGAGGCGGGGTTGGCAATTACGATTGTCTATAATCGTGGATTCTCTGCGGCACTCGAGAGTTTGGACTGCATTGTATTGAATTCATCTATCTTCTACCCTGCTAAAAAATTCCTAAGAAGCTGTTCTGTAGAACGTAAGGAATTCTACAGAAATTGACTCTTTTTCTTCAGAACTAGGTCCATTTTTAAGGATCTGTACGGAACATGAGAGCCTGCCTCTACAGAACACATGTTCTGTAGAGTTATTTTCTGCAGAGCGAAATAACTCCTTACAAGCTGGTCTGTAGAACTTCAGCAACTCTACGGAAATATTTGAGGTTTCGGTGGACCCAGTTCCTTTTCTAAGGACCTATATAGAGAGTCGTAGGGAATTCCACAGAACGTTCCAAGGTATTCTGCAGAACATCCTAAGGTATTATGCTGGACGTCGTAGGGAATTCCGTCAAATGGCGTTTCAATACTTTAAGGAATATCTACAGAACTTTTTACGAAATTCTGTAGAAGTAATTACAAGGAAACTATACTGAATTTTTTAGCAGAGTATAAATCTAGCATCATCGTCATTATCCATTACGGCCGCTTTACACGGTACATTTTATTGTGCAAACGAATGCATCATAGAATGTACAGGAAAATGAATGGAATTAGAGCAGGATCTATCTCCCGTTCAATCATTCAGAAAATCATACAATTTGCCGCTTTACACGGTACAATTTTCGCCATGAAAGAGTTCATAAATTCGTTTGTACAATAAAAATGTATCGTGTAACGTGGCCTTTTCAGTTTCCAGCCACTGGTCAGCTCTGTCTGCTTCTTATACAAGCCCTCCTATTTTTTCTATCCTTCAACCATTTCTCTTTTCTCGCTGCTTTCCAATCCCTCCGTTCCTCTACGTTCTCTTCCACGCCTTTCAACCATCTATCTCATGGTTTCCTTGTGGCCGTATCTCATGAATTTCCATTTCATGTTATTCTGCTTACTTATAAAATTTTATCCACTCGCAATCCCCTTTACCTATCTGCTAGATTTACCTGGAAAAAAGATCTACATGCAGTACCCACTAGGAATCATCCCGTAGACCTTCACATCCCTCAACATAGCACACTTCACGTCACTAAATCCTTCACCGTAACCGCTTCTAGAGTATGGAACTCTCTACCATCTAAATTTAGAAATATTAAATCCATCCATGCTTTCAAGTCCAAGGTGTATGATATCCTAATAAATAATCCTAAAATGTTGTCTGTCTAAAATTGAAACGAAGTAAAATTAAACAAATGTTAAATTGGATGCTTTATACATATTGAAGAAGAATTAATCTATTGAACATGAATGTATTCAACTTTATACTTGTAATTATTAATGTTATCAATAATTACCTTTTTCCTCACGGTTTATATGCTTAATCATGTATTTAAATGTTATCCTAGTAGTGCTCTCTGCAGTAATATGTACGGCTGTATTACGAATTCCAAGCTTACAATTAGTTTTTTTTATTTTTTGTTTTACCTGTCATCATTGTATAATTAATTCGATTTTGTATATTGAGTTTCATCGCTGTATTATTAATCTAATTTTTGAATTTCAAAATTGTATTAATTTGAAAAATTGTACTTCATTATCTCAGGGGCTAAGAGTAGCCCACGATAGTAAACGTTGTTATTATTTACTTCTGTAACATCCCCCTCCGAGTCTCCGGCTAACATCGGGTTTCGTTGCCGTCATAATAGCCGAGAACTCGACCTTTCGTTGTTATTATTATTATTGAATTCTTCACTTCTCAGCCTTTTTAAGGGCAGGGAAACATTCACCTATCCCGGGTGCACGGCACCAAAGGGATTAGGCTCAAGTACTGTTTTAATGTTCATTTAAAAATCTTCGTACTATGGAGCACGTATTAATTATTGTGGTTTTTGGAATTTTCGTGTACAAATGATTTTCTATTCCTATTGTTTCCAAGCTTTTATTATTATTATTATTATTATTTCATGTACTTTCTTTGGCATTCTGCCCGTTGCCTTCGTCATTATACGCCCAAACCATTTCATCATAGATGTCTTTATCCTTTCCTAAAGCGGTTCATCCTGGACTATCTCTCTATTTTTTTCATTCCCTATCCCGTCCATTTTGGTTTTTCTTGCTCTTTTCATGTGGAATTTCATGTCACATGCATGCAATCTACCCACATCCCTTCTTTTAATTGTCCATGGTTCCGAAGAATACGTCACGATTGGGACATAGTGTGTCCTGTAGATAATCACCTTGCTCTTTTGGGGGACATCTTTGCTCCATACCAAGCTCTTGCCACTTCTCGATCATTCATTTCTATCTTCATTATTAGTGTTTATTTCATTAATACTTTCATCATAATTTGTCTTAATTGGCTCCTTTGTTTATTGTTACTTTTGCTTGTGCTAAAAATGATCAACTAATGTGAACAGCAAACCTGTTACCATTCAACTCTATTTTAATTCTCTAATGAAACTTGAAATTAAATGGGGTTTGATGGGGGTGTGGGCGGATGACGGGGAAAATTATATGTTTCCATATAAAACTTTCATTTTCGCGTAAAACTGTTAACTAAAAGGAAATTATCCAGAAAAATCGAATCAAAATAAAGTGTTGGCATCTTAACTCTTGATTTGTGAGTTGTTAGATGCACCCTATGCGCGTAACTCGGTGGGGTATCTCACGATTTGTGCATTTTCGCAGTGCTTTAAAAATTCTTTAACACATGAGCTGTTGTAGTTTACCGAAACAGCGTTAAGGTAGTGCGAGCGAGATTGCTCCCTAATCATAATACAGACCATATTCCATATATACATTTTAATTCTACCAATTGAGAGACACACGAATAAAATATTGCATTATTAATGGCGCAATAGAGTAGATTTATATAACAGAAATTCTAAGTAATCAAATGAAAATATCTAAATAAGTCTATTTGACACATTTTTTTCACGCGGTACGTTTGAAACTCCATCAAAACGGAAGGTCTATTGTGATCTCGAAGAATTTACCGCGGTGACAATATGATTAATTTTCAAAAATAGTTGAGAAAACACACAAACTACACACTGTGGTTTTTTTAATAGATCTAAGTGTCGGGAATGCCTCAATTGTTAAATAAGATCTCTCTGGAGTGCATACACGTACCGTTTCCCATATAAAAGGGTTGGTATTTTTTTTGCAAATATCTCGGAAAGTAAAGTGGTTAGGGGTTGAATTTTTTATATCAATGGAAAAATGATATATTTTCTTTAAAATGAGCCGAAATTCGTTGATTTATGGGTGAAATGATATTTCGCTCACACTAAGTTAAATGCGATTTTTCAATGAATTCTTGTAACCTCTCCTGATTTTGACTCGTGTGTTCTCTTTCCCGTCGCATCATCACGTTTTCGTTTCTCCCTCAATCCCCGGATGCACTTACGCATCAAGGCAGTGGGCGTCGACGGAGTGGCTACCGTTGAGTAGCGAGCCAAAAACGTTCCAATCGTCATATCACCCACATCAGAGGTCGCATCCAACGTCCCAGCCGTACGTGAAAGCGTCTCGAAAGAGTGGAGAGGGACTTCTATAATTAGGGAAGGGCTGGGAAAAGGCGCCCCGCAGGTACTGGTTCCGCTCGGTGGTGTCGGGAGGTCACGTGATCACCAGTTGATTTGCGCCGGCCCATAGGATTCATGACTCCGTCGGCTGGAACGCAAAAGAGTTTCTCGGAATTCTCCCTCTCTGTTCCCCATCTCCCGAAAGCAATCTTTCCCTAGGTGGAGTGTTTTCAGCGTTCGCGTGACGCGATACTGTGGCCAGGTGTAATTGGTTCTTTCTTTTGAACATATTTGCCAGTTACGCTTGAATTTCATTTCCCTGGAACGATTTCCTGCTGCCTCTCTCTCTCTCTCTCCCAAGTCTCTCTTCGCAGTCCGTTTCATACGAATTTTAAAATCCATAGTTGTACTCGTGGAGCCCTCATTTTGAGCGAAATTGTTCTTTTTCCGCTTTTTCAAATATTAGCGTCGCTTTCGCGTGCTGTTTTCTGGAAGCGAGTCGAAAAGTTGTGCTTGTCTGGAAATAATTATCTTTGGGAGTTAAGATATATCATCTCGCTTTTATTTTGGCTTGAGAAAGGTTTTTAAAAAGGAATTGGTTGAGGAAAACGTGGGAGTAATTGTCTAAAATTGTCTAATTGGCTTCGTTTTCTAAGGAAAACATGTTTGAATGTATTTTTCGAGGAAGGCGATAAACTTTGTTTGTGTTCATTCCTGTGTATCCTGGTGGATTTAAATAAGTTTCTTTTTGAAGCCCTATTAGTGTGTCAGAAGTAAACGAGGCTAACGAAACCTTTCTGTGATGCCAATAAACTTGAGTTTTTATATAATTGTAACGTTTTGACGCTGAATAATGTCCCAAATTGATTTTCATAAAAAATATTAATATTTTTTTGCACGAGCCACCCCTTTGTCCCTTACGAGTCTACTGATGTCTGGGTAATGGGGGCTTTATTGTGTGATTGTGGGGTTATGTCAAAAGATGCTAAATTTTATCCCCTGATTTAATGTGTACCTCATATTTTCCACTATACTTTTTTCCTCAAAGTAAAGAGTTAAACTGGGACTCACTGTAACCTTAGCCAGTGAAATTGTCGTGGTTATCTCGTATTGATTCCGGTGTAATGTCTAGCCTCTCAATAGCTGTATAAGTTTATGCCCTGAAGTTCTTTCAGGTAATTTATTTGCTTGGTTAAGGTGACGTTTAAAAGCGAAAGGAATAGACGAAGATGAGCTACTTCGAAACCAGAATATTGGGACACTACCTCGCTGCCGCGTAGAGGTTCAGGATATCCGCGGTCTTCTTATTTCTCGTTATTGGATTGGTCGTGAGAGGGCCATGTTGCGTGGTCACTGAACTCCCCAGGTTTGAACCCTCGCGATCTTTTCATGTGGAAATTCATCAAGGATCCTCCTTTTCACCATCAGTGTCAGTGTCACCTGCCAATATCGATGAGCTAAGAAGTCGTATGTACGCCGCAGTTACAGAAGTGACGCCTGATCTAATGGCTGTCATTTAGTGACAATTTGACTTAAGCTGGAATGTCTGCCATATCTAAAACAGGTTTTTATGGTGAACCAAATTTGATGAAGAACTTGATGAGATTTGCTCCAATATGACTCCTTATACGAATCCTTGTGTCATTGTAATCATTTTTATAGCCTTTTAATGTTGTTTTAATGTTAAAGCAAACACCTTATTATGTTGAAGGGTCTCAGATTTTCCCGGCGTATCTGATGGATAAGGGTTTCTCGGGTCTTCCACCGGGTGAGCAGGTCCATGGGGCCCAACGTTTCGGAGAACGACTTGTCCTCCATCATCAAGAATGCTTCGGAAGCTGAACCCCCCCTGATAATGGAGGATAGGTCGTTCTCCGAAACGATGGGCCCCATGGACCTGCTCACCCGGTGGAAGACCCGAGAAACTTTTATCCACCTTGTTATGTTCGTTCCGTGGCGTCGGGGTTAAGTCCTTGCGTGCTAACCTGAGGGTCGCGGGTTCGAATCCCGACTGGGTAGATAATTCTCGCCCAGGACATGGATGTTTGTGATCGTCAAATGCGTTTATTGTAATAGAGGGCTGTAAAGTCCTAAATTCGCTCAAAAAAGACAATTTTTTATTATTATTAGAGCCCCGTTTATCATTGTGTCTTAGAAGAGCAAAAGTATTCCCCATTGTAGAAACAATCCCTCAAGCCGTGTCAGCCAAATATTTGTACCCGCGGGAGTAGACGCTTGAACATATTCACCGTTAAAATTGCATCGTGGAAACACCCGAAATTGCTCCAATGCATGAACGCGTGGCCGTAAAATAGCCCCTGAACTACCAAGGAGTATTATTTTGCTCATCTGTCCAGCCACAAACTTGCGCGGGCACGTGCATCGTGAATAAACACGCCTTAATTGCGCGTGTGTCCGCGAGGACTGGGTATTCGCCCCTCTCGTAGTGACGTAATGTCTGCTGGAGGTTTAACGTCCTTCGTTGCGTCATCCGTCTGCGTCACGCGATGACATTTCTTACCGATTCCCTTATTTCGGGGAATGGTATTTATTTTTCTCCCGGTTTTTTTTAATTCGTGAAGCAATATTCGGTCCCCTAAATGTATCTCTATTGCTCCGCATTCAGATTCGACGCGTTGGCGGCCTATCGTTCCTGGAGTAATATCTGAGCTGTGATTTTTTTTCTCCTCGTTTATCTCGAAACTCATTAATCTCATCACGGATAGAGGTATAATTTTAATGTTCCCAGGCCTCCGCTCAGTAGTTTTTGGCGAATCAATTGATCGTGCTTGATTCGTGCTATGATACAGATTCTCCGGTCGGGCTCGCTCAGGGACGGGTTATATAACTCGAAACATGCGATTTTTCTTCAGCGGGATTCTGTCGAATTATTGTTCAAAGCGGAAAGTTTTGTCATGACTTACTCTATTGAGTCTAAAGTAGCAAATGCGTGCAGTAACAGTTTAAAAATAGTTTAGCAAATCTTGCGCTATAAAATTCAAATTTTTATCATTTAACATAAAAATGGTGAACATCTTGTAGCACACATTAGAGGTATTTAATGAGAAAATTCCGCAGTCATTTAACTCAGTGCAAGAATTTAAGGTGGTTTTAGCGTTATTTTTCCCTATTCAAAACGAAGATCATGTTCGAAATTATTTTTTTATTTCCACAGCAATAAGAAACTTGCTGTCAATCTTAATTTAAGAAAGGTAGTGAGGAAGTGGATAGAAACACATAAAAATGACAAAAAAATGGTGTGAAGGTTGTTCGTTTTTTCACTTCGTACACTAAAAACGCCTTCATAACTGAAATTTTTTGTGATTCTGTAAAAAATAGTGCTTTGAGTACATGATTCCTTTTTTAAAATGCATTTTTTAGGAAGCATTCAAACTGCACTGTGATGCGGTCTCTGCTTAAGGAATCCCTATTTTTTAAACTTCATTGGTCCATTCGCGTAACACTTTTCAGGGAAAAAGGCCTGGTGTTTCTTGGCATATATTTCGAAAAATATATTGATAAGTGACTGATATAATTATTTCTTTGGAAATATGAGATATTTTTCTAAATACTGAAACCAAATTCATTAAACTGTATGTGAAATACTGATCATCATCCGTCCGTTCAATTCTAAGATTGGTTGACTGCATTCCTCCACCCTTCCCTATCGAATGCTAGGTCAATTAATTCCTGGTGGCTCTTCTTATGTGATTTCCTCTACATTCAATACAAGAACTTATTCCTTGGCCTTCCTCTGGGGATTTTTCCTTCCATTTGCCTTTCAATTATATTATTCACAAACTCCTTGTGCCTCAGGATGGGTCCAAATCATCTGGTTCTTCTATTCTGCACGGTGTTCCACGAAGTCCTTTCCTCTTCTACTCTTATACACACTTCATCATTTCTTATTTTGTCTTTCCATTTTATCTTCAGCATCCTCCTCCAGCACCAGGTTTTGAAGGCTTCTAGTCATTTCTGGTCAGCTTTTCTAATGGTCCATGCTTCCGATCCATAGAGTGCTACGCTCCACACGAATGTTTTCACACAATACTGTTTCCTGGTTTGTAGTCCTATCTTCTTTGAGCACAGCAATTGTCTTTTTCTCATGAAATTCTTCTTACCTTATTTTTTCCGTCCATGTAAAGTGGTATCTCGCTAGAAGCTAACAGAATGTGAAGGAGAGAAGTATTAGTATATTGATTAGCGGCTGATGTAATAATTTGTATGGAGAGGTGAGATATTTTTCTTTAAAATATGACCAAATTCATTGAATTGCATATGAAGTGGTATTTCGCTCGAACTACTTCAAGGCGGAGTATCATCGCCCTGCTGGCGGCGACGGCGGGGGGTCTAACCCACGCGACGGTTGCGTCGCCGTTGGCCCGCGCCGCTGTCTCAATCATCCAATCTTGCCCGCCAATCCCCCATGATGATAATCAGCCGCCCGTCCTCCCTCTGTCACCCACCGTCTCCTCCTCCCAGGGAATCACCGTCCGTCCGGCCGACTTAAGCCGGCCCGACCGTCCGTTGGTGACACTTGGTATCTGTCACTTGCCGATTCACTCGATGCGTTTTCGAGACAAACCCCCACCCCCCCCAATTGTCCCTTATCCCTCGCTAAACCCTTCTGTCAAACATCTCCCCCATCCAATTCTCTAAGGGTACATTCTTGGAGAGAAACTCTTTGTTTGTTGGTCAAACTGGACGAAAATTGAATATAAGAATATCGGAGCATTTAAAACCCAGTGTCAGCGTTGACAAAAAGTCAACTTTTGCAGAGCATCTAATTGACGAGGGTCACAGATCCAATTTTACCCCTAAGCTCTTACACGTCTGTGACAAGGAGGGGAGGCGGGACTTCCTGGATAATTTTGAAATCTGTCTTATAACAATGTTCACGACGATAAACTACTCAATTACATGATCCCTTCAACCGCCTCACCTTTGTTCTCTGTGCCAGTACCCCTACTTCCATCCTCGTAGTCCTTGAGCCTGGCGTCACCACCTGTTTGTTCCTTCCCCTGCAGTTTTGCCCTATCACCTCCTCAAAACTTACTCACCTCTCATCCCCCCATTCTTTCAACCACCTCCCTCTCCTTGTGATCTCTTATATAAACTGTGCTATCTCTTGGTATTTTACTCCGTAATCTTGATAATGGCCTGAAAATGCCGAAACCGTTCGATTTGTGTTTTAATACAATGGTGGAAATAACTAAGTGTTTTCATTTTTAAGATGAATAATTTCCACAAAATGAACCGGCCAACCATTGATTTTACTTGGAGAGATATTTTGATGCAGTGTTTTTTCGATATCATTGTATTGCTCGTAGGCGTTCACGGTGGTAGACGATGGACATAGCAGATGGTAAACTTGTACGAAAAAATGTGGGATGTAGTAAGAAAGGAAACTTACAGATAACTAGGAATAACGTATGCCATCATTGCATTTTGTATTTGAAGGTTTTTATTATGGGATCACCATACATAATTAGTGATATGATTCTATTTTTGTTTCAGTTAATTGATTAATTGAAGGAAATTTTATGCCTGGACTGTGATGATCACGTGTTATTTCCATTCCTGTTGCAAAAAACAATTGATGCTATTAATATTGGGGATCATTTTCTTGGAACAGAACTTAAATCCGCTGAACTTTCCTGCCACATGTAAAGTAATTATCACTTGTAGACCGAAGAAACATTGTTGATTCGGAAGCCTCTCCGTATCGTTCAACTTGTGAATAAAGGAATCAACTGAGGATTGTGGAGACTGTGGAGTTTAGGACAAGTTGGTGGATTCCGTGTATTTGCTGTGGAAATAATATAATTGTGATGGAGTTGTTGAAAATTTGCCAATACAAAAAGATGTTGAGTTCTGTTCATGGTGGAGTTCAAGGCAAAAAATTCGAATTTCACTCGGCAGTTGGTTGTAAATAATGGATGCTGCTAACCACAACCCCGGGCGTGTTCGATTATGCTAAATGTAGTTTATGTTTAATATTGAGCGCGTATGGTGGTGGAGTGTTGAAGTTATTTTGCTTACAATCGATAACTGACTAACAGGTTGGTGTTCTCAGGACATTTCATGCAGTATGTAAAGATGTTTTATTTTAGAACTATTTGTTTACATTTTTTTATCGGTGTATTACTTTAGATGGACTCAAGCCATTTTACGACCCATTGACTGATAAAGGAAACTATGTTTGTGCGAAGAATCGAATGTGATAAAATGTCCCGTCCTTAAATACAATCAATGTGAAATTATCTGTAAACTGAGCTTTGTTGGCCCGCAAATTGCGTATTTGTGAGGCTGTCTCGACCGAAAAAGAACTAATTTTTTAGCGTGCATGGGTGAGAACAAATTTATTTCTCAGTGAATACAGTGCGCAAGGGCAAAGCATATTCACTAAGTAATTCATCGTAAGCTTCTACTATTGGTGGCGCATGAAATGATACGGTAATGATATTTATGTATATTTTTCCCTGATATCCTCCACATATATTAATAATTTATCGAAATTTTTTTTCTAATTTATTGAAAATTTGATCCCGGAAATGACGAAGTTCACGGAAAAACTACGAACTTATCTCATTAATTTAGATGAGGTACTTTTCCTTTCATTTAGGTGACCGTGTCGAAATACTTCATAGTTGCTGGAGAGAAATATACTGCGTGTATTGCAAATTTAGATTAAAAAACACAGCAATAGGTTGATCCTTCCCCATACGCAGGGCTGAGAGGCGTTCCTCGTTTCGCTTCAATCAATGGAACGGAAAAACTACGAACTTACCTCATTTATTTAGATGAGGTACCTTTCCTTTCATTTAGGTGACCGTGTCGAAATACTGCATAGTTGCTGGGGAGAAATCTACTGCGTGTATTGCAAATTTAGGTAAAAAAAACACAGCAATAGGTTGATCCTTTCCTATACGCAGGGCTGAGAAGCGTTCCTCGTTCCGCTTCAATCAATGGAACGGAAAAACTACGAACTTATCTCATTTATTTAGATGAGGTACTTTTCCTTTCATTTTGGTGACCGTGTCAAAATAGTGCATAGTTACTGGGGAGAAATCAACTGTGTGTATTTCAAATTTAGATTAAAAAACACAGCAATAGGTTGATCCTTTCCTATACACAGGGCTGAGAGGTGTTCCTCGTTCCGCTTCAATCAATGGACTTCGTTCGTGGAATGTGATTCCTATCTCCAGTGTGCGTCGCATTCCCGCCACCGGTCATATCCCGGTTCCCATTCTCGCCTCCTCCGCGTCCCGCCCGATCCTTCCACCGCTTCCGATGCCCCGATATCTAATCTCATCAGCGGCCCTTCCTGTTCGGAAGCGACCTCCGTCTTCCCCCCACAAACTCCCCTCGGCGGCGGTCCACTCACCCTCATAAAAAGAGTGTCACCCGTCACAGTCGTCGCGCTAGCACGTTGAAGGGAAGCTGCGCGGATCCGATCCTGTCATCCGCATCCGAGTTGTGTCCTGTGAGTCGACACAAAATTTTTTTCCTAAATCGAGTTGAGAAAAGAAGTTGAAGAACTGTGGAGGGAGATCCCGCGAAAATGCTACTACTCACAGGACGCGGAGATTTTGGCTGTTATGTTAAAATATATATATATATAAATATTTTTTTTAAAAAATCTCTTTTATTTAACAAAAAAATGCACTAAAAAGTAAAAAAAGTGAATTTTTTATGACTGAATATTGTATTGTCACCGGAAATGAACCTATTTGCGAAATTTCAGATCTCTAGCTAGTCAGGAAGGTAGTTAAAAATTGGTTTCAAAGTTTGACCCTGACACACAAGTGAAGTTAAATAAAAGCGATTAAAATGAGAGAAAATGAATGATGAAAACTAAAGCCGTTGCGACCCAGCGAAATTCTGTGTCATTATTCATTGGGGTAATCAACCGTTTAAGTTAGGTTTTCATGGAAGAAAATAAAAATTTGCTACCGATGTTAATTGGGGAAGGGTCATCTCCCGGGAAAACTCCTCATGTCAGCTGACGCCTTTTTTAACATAATCGTCATCATCATTGGTCGTTCGATCCTAAGATTGGTTGACTGCAGCCCTCCACCCATCCCTATCTAATGATAGTTCCCTTACCTCACTGTACTTTTCTCTTTAATTGGTCCATGAACTTATTCCTGGGTCTTCCTCTGGAGACTTTTCCCTCTATTTTGCCTTCAATTATGTTCCTCACAAACCCATTGTCTCAAGGTGTGTCCAATCCATCTCGTTCTTCTTTTCTGTATGGTGTTCCATATGGCTTCCTCTTCTACACTTCTGTACAAACGACACTATCGTATGCGTGTCCAAAATCCACAAACAATTGTTGCACATCCACATTATATTCACAACACTTCTCCGTTATCTGTCTAACCATGAATATATGGTCTGTTGTTGATTTACCCTGTCTAAAGTCTCATAGGCAGTCTCCAAGAATATGCTCCACCAATGCGTTAGGCCTTCTAACCCAGATTTTAGTGAAGACTTCAAAGACCACTCTTCACATAGCTATTCCATAGTGTTTTTGACAGTTTGCCTTATCCCTCTTCTTATGCGTTGAGCATATGATAGCCAGACTCCACTCCTCAGGCAACTGTTCCTGGTTCTCATAATTCCACTATCAGTTGATGAATGAGATGAGAAAGCCTCATGTCAGCCTATCTTCATCTTGTCCATAATGCCAATTATTTTTCCTCCATCCTCGTTTGCCATATTTCCTTCCCTATATTTCTGCATTCAGCATCCTTCGCTCCCGTTATCTGTATCAGTCCCATACTCTGCCTCCTAATTACCTCAGGTTTTTCCTATGATTCCTAGATTTCCTCCTCTCATGCCTCATGCTAGGTTTCCCTCGCTAGCGATGGATGGTTAAAATTTCGAAAAATGAAGAATCAGTATTAAATAATATTTTGACCGTTTTCCTGTTACTTGGGTCGTGGCTGTTCTATGCTGGAAACGTACCCAAAATTTTTAAAAATTCACCCAGGCCTGCAGGTGTAATCTTTGAAATTAGAAACATGATTGAATTATGTCTTCGGTCGGAAAAATATTATGCCCGAGTTGCTTCTACATCTACATACTATCCTGCAAGCCGCCGCATTGTGGCAAGGGATGTTAGGAAACAAGGCGTGTTAGGATGGAAGGGATAAGGTTTTGGGAGATGAAATGGTGACGTGTATTATGAAGGTGTATTTAGAGGAACTAAGTTTTTATTGTGGTCTCTTATTGAGCACGGAAAGCTCGATTTTTTGTACCTATCTGTTCGGCAATGTATCCCTCTTATTTTATCGCTCCTGTCAGACCTAGAGATGTAGTGAGGCGTCATGATAATATTCTCTGTGTTGTTCTGAAACACACCAGGTCTGAATTTCTCAAGCAAGCTAAGTCTAATGTGTAGCCTCCGAGTCTCTGGTGGTTCTTGTGGTGTCCAGTCGTTCATTTTATCTGTCGAAAAGAAGATAGAGAAAACGACCACAAGAGCCAAGATAAGGCAATGGCGATCGTGTTGCAAAGTTTAGGATATTCATCAAACATAGTTTTAAGTTTTTGAAGCAAAGGATACTTTTCGTCTCAGCGGTGCACCGGAAAATATATCACTTCAATAAAACTCCGCTGCGTTTTATTGAAGTGATATGTTTTCAGTCATCGAATTGGCGCTTGCGTCCGCGCTGAACGGAGTCAAAAGTGGCGAGCTCCCGTTTGAACGTGTGCTTTGCGAGATTGCTTCAAGATGCACAGTGGAATGGACGAATTGAGATGCCTCCCTCATTTGGATTCTTTATCGCGGGGCACCGTGGGCGTATATTTTGAGCGACCAGAATGTGACGAACTTGTGTTATCTACCAGCTTGGGAGCACCGAGGAATTTCGCTTACGGCATGTGATAAGAAATCGCTTCGTTAAGTGATACAGATTTGGGCACGTGGTGTTGGAAATGATAATTTTGTATAGCAGTCAGGCTTTTACTGTTACTTTTTTTTGGACGGCACGTGGGTGATACAGCTAACTGTAGAGTTTTTGATTAAATAACGGCAAGGGCCACGTTTCACTGTCTGACTTCTGGCCTATGCTATAAAAATAAGGCTGGAAATTGTTTTTTTTTCAGCGGAAAATCAATTTGTTTTAGGCTTTATCAACTTAAGCTCAGCCTGCTTAACCCGTAAACAAAGACACGAGGTCTTACAGACCGCTTTAATTTTTAGCATAACTTTTTTCCATCTCTCCCTCACTTGTAATTTTATCCAAATATTGTACCTTATAATTATGTAGTAACTTAGGAATCTATTAAAAAAACATTTTTTACTTCCACTAAATTTCATTTAAATTAGTTTAAGAGTTTTTTTGCGACATATCAGACTGCATACTTGTGATTTCGGAAGTATTTTTGATCCCATTCCATTAACATATTAAAAAGATTATGAAATATTTCCGCTATTGTCTATTTAATTGGACTTTCATATTTGTTTAAACGGTAAGATAATGAATAAATATTTTCTAAGATCATAGCATTTCTATCAAATTCATGTATAAAAATCCACGTTTGGTATGCTGCTCAACATATTGTGAAAAAATCTGTGTGTCGCTAATTCATATCACATTTCATATGAATTCGGCAATTTGGCAAAAGTGAGCTTAATTTAAACAAATTTGTCAATTCAGCGTACAAAAAGACTTTGTTTTACGAAAAATTAGAAAATTAAGACAAGCGGTCTATGAGATCGCATGTCTGTGTTAACGTTAAAAATCAGGGTTAGTGGTTACGGGTTAGTCAGTGGTTACGGGTTAATATCACCTCACTTTAAATGCCCTCAGATACTTTGTTGCAGAGAAGTTTATTTTTATACACGATTTACTTATGGGCATAGAGTGACATTTTTATTTCGTGAAAGTTACGGTTTCTAGAATCATCGTTAGTGCTTCAGCTAGATGGACTTGGCCCTTGAATTTGTAGTAGGTTACAAGTTGATGTATTGGGTTTTTTGTGCGCTTGAAATGTACGCTACCTCGCTTGGCAATGGAACATGCACCTCGCCTAGTAATGGGATTCTTAGTTATAATGGAATGTGCGAGTTGTGCTATGTGCTACCTTCTACCATCCCATAATGGCGGTGCATGTCGTCCGTGTCATACTCGAAGGATGAATGAATCGTAGATTTAATACGAAGTAATCAAAATTTACGAACTTCATTCAATGTAATTACTTGTAAGAGAAGTTGCTTCCGTTTGCATCAGAGCAATTTAACCTTTTACCGTCGTGAATAAACCTCACATTAATTTCTACTATTATGCTACATGTGTACTTTCCAAGGGGACGCATCGTTGGAAAATTGTTTTACATGTCTATGGAGTTGCGATGCAATTAAAAGGATTTGTTAATTACATATAGGTTAATTTCGGGTATACTGCCAGGTTATTTAATTGATTTCCTAGAGTTTGTAAACTGAGAGTATCGGGCCACCTTCCCAACCGTAACTACTTGAGTTAACGTAGCCCCGTCCCTGTTTTACTTCCCTCGACCGTTATTCAACTGTTTTCCTTACCTCGAACCTTTTTTTCCGTCTGGTCGGAACTTCCCTCAGCCTCCTGTGGCGGTTCGGAGACGTCTTCAACTTCATCGTGCCTTCCTCGGAGATTAACTGAGCTGAAGTAGTTATTGGATTGCGATTGAACTGTGGCTGACAGGAGTGTTTTTATCTGATAACCGAAATAGGCTTGCTTCGCTGGACTTTCATAGTTGAAATTTGGCTATCGAGATGGGAATAGTTTGCTGCTATCTTTTCATAAACTAGTCTTCGTGTTCAGGATGATATCTAGTTACGTTTTGTGAATGGTATTCAGCGGCGGAATGTTTTGTCCCACGTTCAGTTCCTACGGTGAAGCGAAGAAACATTCTTCTTACGAGATATGAGAATATTCCGGCGTAATACCGCATATATTTCAGTGCCTCCAAGACGTTTTGTGACCATTGGTGGTCACTTTGAAGGCTAAATATGGACTATGTTTTCTTTTTCAATTTTCACTTGAAAATGTGACCATCAAGGGATACAAAACGTAGAGCTGGTACCTAAAAATGCGAGGCATAAAATTGAATATATTTACTCCACAACATGAACTGCCAATGCTTCAATAAAGTAATCTCTCTTCTACCTTTCATATGAGGACTATTAATCATTAGTTCATATTTGAGCAAACATATATTGGCGCGTTTGCATGCAGCGGGCAGTTAAGATGGTTGGAGTGATTTTTCTTAGTATACAGATTTTCTTGTAATTTCGCATCCCAATACTTATTAGTAATATGCATTGATAAACGTGAGAAAAACTCTATTTCACCGATTTGGGTTTTAGTCAATTTGAAACTGTTTTAACGCGTGGCCCTATGGAACGTGACTTATATTTCGAAATTATTCGATTCCACGTGTGCAGAATTCCCCATAAACGCGGAATAATGCGTTTTATATCAGATGTTATAATGGTTGCTTACAAATACCTAGGTATTATAATTATTATTATCCAGCTGTTACAAGTAGACCATTGGCCTGGTGGAAACAATGAAAGCAGCCGAGTAAAAAGAATAAATCTTGATAGACTTATACTTCTTTAACCTATTTTTAAAAAATAATTTTTTTGGAAAGGGCTCAAATAGTTTTGCTGGTAGGTCGTTCCAGTCCCGTATGGTCTTATTCAAGTAAGGAGAACTGTTTGATATTTTTGTCCTTTGTGATCGGCACTTTATCTTGAACTGGTGATCATTTTCCCCCACAAAGTTTGGCTTTACTATATCCTTCCCAAATTCATCCCATGCTTTTTCCTCACTCACTATTCTATACATCCCACATAGCCTTCTCCTTTTCCTCCCAACCTGTAAACTATCCCATCTCAGTACTTGAAGCATTTCTGTGTCACTCTCTGTTTTGTTTTGTTTCCCTAGCACATTCCTAGTCGCTTTCTTTGCACCTTCTCCCAGTATGTGTGTGTTTATTATATTTATATACCTATGTATATTATGCCGAGTAAATTTCGAGTTCCGCGTCGTAAACTCAAGCCAAATGAATGCCTTAGTCAAGGGGAAAATTTCAAAGTATAACTCTTGCACCATATATGTTGCTTCGAGGTTTTTTTCGCTGAATAAACAGATGCACTTAAGTGAAATATGGTCACAGAATTTTTTTTTAGACTTACTTCAGAAGTTACGAAAATGTGCACTCAATGCCTCGCGATTACTGCTCCGACCGTATCCAAGTGCAAAAGACCTCACGTGCAGGGGAACGCTGGGCAGTTATATGCTGCCGTTAAATGTTCAAAAAAAATTTCGCTTCGTTTTAAATCCTCGTCGCCGGGGGGAGGGGTTCGCGAAAAGGGAAAGGGAGGTGGGGGGGCGCTAGATTGAGTTTTTGCCCCGGGCGAACGAATGCTCATCTCTGCCCCCTCCGTTCATAATGCGCCCCTCCCCGCCCATCCTACCGATCGAAAGGTGTGGGCGCGCCCACCTCCTCCTCTCCTGCTCCTCCCCTAATCTCCTCCCTCCCCCGCCGCCTCCCCCCCCACTTCCCCGTCCGCGACTGTTGCAATGTCGGTCGCTCGACTGGCCCTATCCCGTCCAACCGAATTACCTGTCTAGACGGGCTATGCTGTTTTGTTTTCGGGGGCAGTCGCATAAGGGCGTTTGTGTGCGAGTGTGGTGTGCGGGCAAAAGCGTAGGGGAGACGGGATATTCATGCAATAAAGCGATACCGACGCTTCCCCACTCCCAGACCAACATCAGCACCTCCCACCTCTTACCGCCCACCCCTCCAATAGTTTTCTCACACCCCTTCGCGCCCTACACGGTCTCTTTCGCTTCCCTTTCACCTCCTCTCTCCCATGTTGTTTTTATGCGTCTGGTGTATCCAATGCCGCTACCGCCCCACACCCCTCCCCCCTTACTCTCTATCCCTGACTCGTATTTGCTCGCGGGATTTCTCTCTGTGTCGCTATAAAACTGGATCCCAATTCGTCGGCGCAGCCAAGGGGTTCGGATGCAGGGGGGAGGTGGTGCCGGATTTATTAATACGGTTTCGCGAATAAATTGGTTCCCCCCCCCCCCGCCCACCCCACCCGTTCGCTTCGGACTCCCACCACCCTATTTCGTCTCCTCGGTCTTCCTCCTGCTCTCCCATCGCTATGACTGTATCTCTCCCGCAGTAACGTCCTCCCCGCCCGCCGACCGACCCCGTCGTCTATCGGGCGTATCATAGAGGCATCGTCCGCAGTCGTTAAATGCGTCCCTGGACCGTCGTCCTTCCCTCCCCCGGGGGAGGGTCGGGGGCTGTGGGTGTTTTGTTTGCCGTAACCCGTGTTTACTATCGCGCGTCACCTACCGTCGGGTGTTTTTTTCGCGTCTCTCTATATTCGACCGTTTGCGTTTGGTTGGCTTTCTCCATTTCATCCCCCAGGTCCTGTTTTAATTTCTTTCCGCGCCACCCCCATCACCCGTTTCATTTTCCAGCCAGAACGGGGGTGTTGCGCTTTTAGTCCCTTCTGTGTGTCATGCGACGATGTAAACTTAGTTTTTGTGGCCCGGTAAAAGTGGCAAGGACGATTTTTCCCTGAGTTGAGCTTGTGCCGTGATTAATTGACCCTAATCAACAAGCATGCAAAATTATTTAATACGCTTAGGGATGAAATACACCATGAAAAAATCATTGGACATGACCGGAATTCGAACCTTGCCGGTCTGGTGTGCTAACCAGTTACACCGGCTTGATTAAAAAATTGTTTATGGTAAGATTATATCATTGGTAATCACTAACCATCCCTTTGAATTCATACAGATTTACATCTTTGTCTTATCTTTTTCAATTATCATGGGGGATAGGGGGCTGGCCTAAAATTTGTGGGGGCGGCGCCTTTCGTGCGAGTCCGAAACTGCTCGAAGGTCTCCATTGCCGGGGGGTGAGGAACAGCCACTGAGAGATGGGTGGTTCTATCTTGACGTGTCCGAGATTATTATCCCTTGTTGCAGAGATTTCCACGTTGCTTAAACCGAGAGAGGCCCAGTGCTGATGAGGATTGGCAACACAGCATGCAGAATCAGGAAGTTCACACAGCGGAGGTCTGAGAGCAACTGAAATTTGGAGGCTCTACGCCACGTCAACTGCACACTGATTGGCTCTGGGAAATTCGCGTGAGGGGCAAGTTTTTTCTTCGCTCACCCCACAAATTTTAGTCCTGCCTCCTAGCCCTGAAGACATTAAAAGAAGATAAAGTATTTTGAGTTAAGGTTTCATATTTATTCGTTTTGTCGAACAAAATGAAAGGTAGGGAAATTACATGGTTGGAATTTAGCAGAAATACGTACGTTGTGCATCTGTGTATTGTCAATTCACGGTAGCAGTCACGTAAGTGATGTGGGGTCCATAGTCACCTCATTTTTGCCTAGGGCAATTATGGACTCATCTATTTAAAGATAGCAAGGGTCAAAAATGTGACATCGCTGGTTCTATAAAAGCTCGATACTTAACGATCGTGAGGTTTCGCATGAGGCACCACTGGCCTTACACCGCATGAAAGAGACGCATTGCTCGGAAAGGGTTTAAAAGCCATCTCCCGTGCCTCTCTGCCATCGTTCGCTTGGTTTTCCAATACGCGATCGGCGATAAAAATCTCCACGGTACAGCATCGGAGAGATATAGCTCTCATTTTACAATCGTATCTCTAGCGATCTCGTTGTCTCATGATTGCTATTCCAGGAAAGCCGAAGTGTTGGAAGTGTTTAGGAATGTGGACGTTGCGTTACGAGGTTTTTTCATTCGAAGAAGCTAAGTGCCGTTCGCGGAAACGATATGCTTTGCTCGCTTTTGAGAAGGACTGCGTTTTGTTGCGTATTTCTCGATTTCATAAATAGTGTGGTACCCATGAAGCTCACATTGGGCTGAGAATTTTAAAGTTCTATAAGAATTGTATTTTACGTGTAATATTTGGAACCATGAGCCATGTTACTTTTTTTCGGACGCACAACTGAGGACATTTGTTGTTTTTTATAATTTTTTGGGCGGCATTGAAATTCGTGTCGTGGATGTTTTCTGAGTTAACGTGTTGAAAAATATATCGAATTGAAATTTGTTTAGTTACAATGAACATTCGATTGGAATCTTTAAGGTGGCTCTGTCCTGACAACGTTAGTCAAGACAGATACTGAGTTACACGTTTTTATTTATTGAGTTAAAAAAATCCTGCTTTCATTGATAAATTGGTCACCCATTAGAAATTAAAATTTTGGTACAAAAAATGAATATTATTTCGCGAATATGTTTTTAATGACCACTACTGTATATTATATATATTACTATACTATTTTATACTACTCAAATTTCATGTACTTACTCCGTTGGATAAAATCTTACAGGACTAAGCGTTAAACCGAAACTACGTCACGAAAACCAGTAATTGTACTGACTCCAACCTCCATTGTTATTTCACCTGGATTAGATATCATGATGTTTTTATGATCTGAGGTAACGGTTTAGTAATATTCAGGATGTCTGGAAATCCGTAAAAAAAATTATTGGAAAGTGCAAATAATGTCGATAATTTGTTAATAAATACGTCCTACTGGTTTTGCCATAAATATACATGGGTTTTACTTGCAATTAATCATAATGCACTTGATAAAATGTAGTACTACACGCGGGACGTAATTATACACTTTTTTAATATCGTCCG